>JAVHKY010000011.1:10000000-12400000 GCA_035079385.1 Aspidiotus rigidus
CTGGTTTGTTTTGGACTACGGTACATAACGCGTATATAAGTGATTAACCTCTGCGCGCGATTATACGCGAACGTACTCGCACTTTTTCGCGTTACGTAACTCTTTAACGCGCAAGTTCGCCAGTCGTGCAGCACACGTTCGGCGCGGTCTGCGTATCTGCCGCGCGAGATCAAATAACCCGACCGAGTTTCGATCTCAAGTTCACGTTTACAATCATCGTAATTAAACATTGTACTAAATTAGTAAATACGCGATGCCTGAGAAGTACACTGACGTCCTCCAAAATAGGAGATATGACAGACTGTTTTGTAGATTCTGCCGGATAGTCACGATGATTTGGCTGCGATAAAATTAATTTTACGCGCGAGCTAGCCGCGGAGCAGGCGAGAGAACGTACCGTACTCGATGAGATTTGGTGAAGATGGTCATGACGAAGTTGGCAGGTAGTTATAGACGAGGGACCTCTATGAGTACCGTACAAGTTATACGGCGTTTCGTTGTGTTAGCTGCAAATTTCAGCCGACCAATTGATAAGCTTATGAAAAGTTGATGTATCTGCTTTGATATTTTGTAGTGTAACACATATTGAGAACGAGAAATTGAAAAATTGGTGCACAATTTTACTTAAATTCAGTAAGTAAGCTCAGAAAGGGTGGCAAGAGGAGTGCTTCATATGCCTAAAGGTTCTAGGTTATGCGGCAAGATTGAGTATTGGAACTCATATGGAGTGAATGAGGTGTAAGTAGTGCACTACAGGTGAAAAAGTTTACTAATCTACTATATTAGTTGCTTTCACAAGAGTACTTTTGGTGTCACCCCATCATCAGTTGGGTCAAAACTAGAGAACAAAGCCTTAAACATGAGCTTTTATAGTATAACACTGTGATCTTATTAGTTATAACAATACTGTGTTGTGATTGATTCACTCTTGGAAACTTGTTCTTACAATAAGGTGATACTGTGTTCTTATTGGATATAACATGCAGCTTAGTGATTGGTTCACTCTTTTGCCTAAATACTATTTTTCTATTGGCTACCTGGTTTCCTGCCATCTTATTGGTCAGTTCTGTTCTTCCTTTCATTCAATCACCAGGCCGAATAATCTTTTGCTGTTAAATGGGATTACATTGTTCAAGAAGATGGTTTTCTTCCTCTTTGCTTTTGCAATCTTCTCTTGTTCACAGAGTTTTCTTCTTTTTGTGAGATTCACTTCAAATATTCCCTTTCCATTGTGGTGTTCTTCGTTACAGTCTTCTTTCTCGCTTGACTTTTTGTGCTCCTTTTTCCTGATCTTAAACTTTCTCCCAGTCTCGCCCTTGTACTCCTCACAACTGAGCTTGTACACTCCGCTAAAGCCTTTCCTGTCCTTTTCTTCCGTCTGGTCATGGCTGATTCTCTTCACCATGGGTTGGTTATTATGGATACCCACATTTACATCATAGCTATTGAGCGCCTTTATCACCTTGTTTGTGTACTCCCCTATGTATGGTATCGATCTGGAGTACTCTCTCACTGTGCCATCATGAGTCCCCTTCTATGTTTTCATTTTCCCAAAGACTCCATCCACAACACCTCTATTGTAGCCATTGGTTTCTGCGATCTGCTTCACTATCTCGATTCGTTATTCTTGAAGACAGAAATTGCTCGATAACAGTAGTTCTGAATTGCCGCTAATTTGTGCCTGAGGCGATCGTAGAAGTCATTTGAGATGATGGTGTCTGCGTGCGTCGGCTTCCTGTAGATTTTGTGTACTATCCTGCTGCTCTTCAGTGTGATTTTAAGGTCCAAATAAATAATGGTTTCATTGCCTTTTTCCACTGTGAATTTGATTCTCTCATTCATTTCCAAAAAGAATAGGTCCACCTGTCTATTAGTGTCTGACCACACAATTGGGATACGATCTACATATCTGGCCCAGTGTTTGATCGAGTTTCTGAACTTGCTGACCTTCAATATCTTGTTTTCCGCATCATTCATCTCCGCCAATATCGGTGATAGTGACTGTAGAACTTGTTATCGAAGCGGCAGTAGTTCTGGCTCAAGATCTCTTCCACCATGTTTGCGTACTTCGGCCCATCGGGATTCTCGTGGTATCTGTTGTTTTTGATGAGGGTGAGAAGTTTCTTCTTTGGTATGGTACCAAACATGTTTGTCACCTGAAAGGATACCAGCTTGTCGTTACTCTTCATTTCTATCTCGTCTAGTTGCTCAATCAGCTCACCGTTGTTTCTGATGCTTCGTCTGGGTGCAAACTGGTAGTTTGCTTTCAGGAATGTGGCTACGATCTTCTCTATCTTGTAGCAGGGTGATTGGATCTGTTAACCAGGGGTCTCATCGGACGATTCGCTTTGTTGAGTATTACAACCCCCATGAGTTTTGGTACTACCGGGTTCATCTCAAGCGCCCTTCCATTGTCAGGTACATTGTTCCGTTTCAATACAGCTTTCAGGTCATCTTGATATTTCTGTGATGGGTCCTCTGTCAGCTCTTGGTATCCATTCTCTGCGATGTACGACTCCACTTGTTGGGTGTAGTCCTCCTTCTCCATTATCATTACCGTGTTGCCTTTGTTCGCCTTTGTCAAAATCAGGTTCTTCTGTCGGATCTTCTTTTGTAGATTTGTGACCTTCCTCTGCGTTTCTTTCGTTCTGTCATTGGTTTGGCGCATATTCTCCTCGACGTCCAACAGCACTTTCCCAATTTTTGTTCGGGCCTGTGGTCTCACGTCGTGCTCCATCCAGCTAATGGCCATATTTTCAAGCTTACACTGGTTCAGTCTTTCTGGCTGCACGTACTTGATGCCTTTGTCCAGCAGTCTTTTTTCTTCTTCTGTGAAGGTGAGGCTTGGTAGGTTCTCGGTTCTGGGAGCAAAGTTGTGCTTAGCTCTCACTGTCTCTTCCTTTCTTTCTCCTTTCCTTCGGGTAAATTTGGCGAGCTTCTTCTTGATCTGCTTTGTTTGGGCTTCCTCTCGTTTTTCCACATAGTACACATCCTTTTTTTCCCTTTTCTCCTTTTTCAAACATGATTCCTTCAAATTCTAGGGGGGTGTAGTAACTTGTTCAGATGGAAATATTGATCAGGATACTATCGGACATATGACTTAAAAACACCTGGCCCAATGAATACCTCCGCAATAAGCGAATCCGAGGGGAAACCAACAGGAATCCCCTTTTCCTCGGGGAACTCAAAAAATCTCCCATCAAATTTTCAAAAATTTGGGGACCAACATACATTTAGAAGAGTGAAGAATTCCGCAAATTCTTCGTGAGGGACACCAGATTTAACTCGTAAATCACCCATATGTTGCACAGCGACGGCCTTAGGGATGTGAGTTCAATCACAAAGTATACCTTTTATCTAAAGACGACATGTGACGATCTAATCTGGGGTCCTGGTAGCGTTGTGGTTCCACGACTTATGAAAATGATACTTCCTCTTCTTTCCTCATCAATATCAATTAATGGATTGTGGGCGAAGAGAAAGATAACTTATTATAGAGCCCGTTATCGGAATAGACCCTTCTCACCAAGGAAAGCATAGGATAGCCACCTTTCAAAACAACTGTAACAGAGTATTACCAAGCAATTTATTTCCTGAGGAACAATGAATTATGACAGTAGAGCAGATCGCAGCAGCCAAAGGCTCCTCTAGAGACGTCGTTGAGGAAGTCCTTGGGAAAATGGAAGCGAAAAAGAAAACTCAGTCAGAAAGTGAGTACTCTGGATCAGTGCAGTACATACAAAAGTACATAAACAAGGTGATGAAAGTGTGAGTGTGGCTATCAATAACAACCCCGCCCACGGTTAATAGAACAAGCCCCGTCTAGATGGAGGAAAAGGACAAGGGCAGCTTGAGCGGAATGTTCAAGCTCAGTTATGAACAGTGCAAAGGCATCTATATTGGCGAAAATGGGAGAAAGTTCACCTTGTCACTATTTGGCAAGCACTGCATTGAAGAAGAGCGCAATAGCAAAGTGATATTTAAAGTCACGCAGGCAGACCGCACAAAGAGAAAAATTCAGTGGGAACAGAAATTATAAGACATTGACTGGAAATCAATTCTACATCCAAGTCGACTTGAGGTCGATTTTAAAGTCGACTAGGGTACATTACCAGTGCTCTACAAATTGATTCAAACCACCAAAGAGAACAATCGATTTCAGGTGGATGGTTCAATTACTACAAGTCGACTTGAACTCAACCCAACGGAGTAATCGATTTTAGATCGATAGAAAAGCTTGGAAAAGGTTGATTGAAATCGAGTCCACATTGACGTCAGATAAGTTCGAAGGATTAGAATGAAAATCGACTCAGCATCGATGTCGATATGAGGTTGATTCGAATCGACCGGATGAAATCGAATTAAAAGAGCAACTGATTCTATATCAATAAAATAATTTGAAGAAGTTGACTCAAAATCGGCTCTAGATCTAAATCGATTAGAGTCGATTTGAATTCAACCAGAGCATACATATTACCAGAGAACTACAAATCGACCCAACAGATTCGTCGATGTCAGATCGATGGAAAAGTTTTGAGAAGTCGACTCAAAATCGAGTCCATATCGATGTCTCTTAGAGGTCGTTTTGAAGTCGACCAGTTATATTACCAGAGTGATACAAATGGAATCGACATCGATCAAAAAGCAGTCGTTTTCAATTTGGTAGAAAAATTTAGGGAAGTCGGCCCGAAGTCGACTCTGGATCAACATCGATTTGAGGTCGATCGATAGTCAAGTTGGAAAAAGCTGACCGGAATCGAGTCCACATTGAGGTCGATTTGAGATCGTTTTGAAGTCGACCGGAGTACAAAAAGCTATCCGTCGGCTAGAAACCAAGTCAACGCGGTAATCGATTTCAGATCGATAGAAAAGCTTGCGGAAAAATCGACAGAAATCGAGTCCACATTCACGTGAGACGAGCTTGAAGAATTTGACTCGAAATAGACTCCGCATCGACGTCGATATGAGGTTGATTTAAATCGATCAGACAATACTACTAGATGACTGAAAATCGACTTGAAATCGACTTGACATAGCAATTAATTCTATATCGATAAAATAATATGAAGAAGTTGAGTCAAAATTGACTCAGATATAATTCGATTAGGGGTCGACTTGAAGTCAACCAGGGTGTACATATTACTAGAGAACTACAAATCGACCCAACCGATTTGTCGATGTCAAGTCGATGGAAAAGTTTGAAGAAGTCGACTTGAAATCGAGTCTATATCAATGACGACTAGAGGTCTTTTTGAAGTCGACTTGCATTACCAGAGTGATACAAATGGAATCGAAATTAGTCAAACAGCAGTCGTTTCCATGTTGGTAGAAAAATTTGGGGAAGTAGACTCTAGATTAAGGTCGATTTGAGGTCGACCGATAGTCGACCATGATACATTACCATTGAACTATACTCATCGACTTGAAATATGGCTGCCAAGTCCTGATTTTAAAATTATCGGACACGGCCAACAAGCAGAAAAAAAAGGTCAACAAGAGCAGAAAAACAAAACAAAAATATTGCTACTTTACGCCGCCCCCCCGCTCACCGGAGATTTGCAATTAAAATTTAAAAAATCCTGGACATTTTCCAAATTCCCGGACTGTCTCGTCAAAAACCAGATACTTGGCAGCTCTGCTTGAAATCGATGTAAAAGAGCATTATCAATTTAAAATCGGTGTAGAAATTTGAACAAATCAACTCGAAATCGACTCCAGATCGATGTCAATTTGATGCGAGGTCGATTTGAAGTCGACCAGGGTATATTAACAGAAAACTACAAATCAGCTCGGCAGATCTGCCGATATCAAGTCGATGGGAAAGTTTGGAGATGTTGACCCAAAATCGAGTCCATATTGACGTCAATTTGAGGTCGTTTCGAAGTCGACCAGCGTGTATTACTAAAGTGATACAAATGGAAACAAGATTGACCAAACAGTTGTGAAATTCAGGTCAATAGAAAAATTTGGAGATATCGACTCAAAGTCGACTCTAGATCGACATCAATCTCGGTTTATTCGACCTTAATGCCTACATTTTCAGATTTTCGGTAAACTACTAATCGACTTGAAATTAATCAAAAAGAGCAATCGTTATAAGGTCGATAGATAAAGTGATAAATTCGTCTCGAGATCGATTCTGCGTCGACGTCAATATGAGGTTGATTTAAGTCGACTGGAGTACATTACTAGATGACTAAGAATGAGCTCGAAATTGAACCAAAAAGAGTAATCGATTCTAGATCGATAGAAAAATTTGAAGAAGTCAATTCAAAATCAACTAGATTGATATCGATTTGCGGTCGATTTAAAGCCGGCCAGCATATGTTACTAGAGAACAACAAATCGATCTAAAATTGACACCATGAAGCAATCAATTCTAGGTCGATAAATTATTTGAAAAGGTCGACTCGTAATCGACTTAAAATCAACGTGGCAAATAAATCAAAATGGAATCAAAATTTGTCGTCGACCTGATATCGACGTCGACGTAAGGTCGATTTCAACGAAACCACAGAACTTTCAAAAAAGTAAATTCTCGGTCGACTTGCCGTCGGTTATCCGTCGAAGAAAATCGATGGTTGATATGCTTCACTGAGCTGGAGCTTCTACAAGCACGCTGGAGGCTTAAAGGTCTTATAAAACACAGACTTGGTCTAGACTTTCCGAGCTTAGGACATATGTAGGCAGATAAGATGGGCTAACTCGATTAGCTTGGCCTTGGTGAGGGACGTATTCCATCTGATGACGTCATATAGTGGTGATGCATGATGTCATATCAGGAAGAGGATTTTAGCGATATAAAATATACTTTATTCGCACACAGCACGGCTTCCAAACTCTTCAAGCCCTATACTATGTATACGAGAAAAGAGTCTAGGAAAAATCCTCAGCTTCCGGAAGCACAACGAGGAACGCAGGGAATCTGTTCTACAGAACAAATTTACCACCCTTACCCCAGCTGGATGGTCGAACCCCTTCCCCACCAACCCTCAACCATCATAGACTGCTTAAAAGTCGTAATTTTAAGTCTCAAGATCAGAACAGAGAAGAGAGCAAGAAATGTACTAAGCTTTCATAGGGTCAAGGTCAAGTCAATGCAGAATAAACGGCGGACGGTGGAAAAATCTGAAAAAGTACTTACCTACATCAGGTGCCCCATTAAAACTCTAACTTTGAAGTTTCATGTATGCGAGGAATTAAGGGCACTTGAAAGTATTTCGAACTTTGAGATTTGAGTCGCGGAGGCGACTGAAAGAGGTGTGACGCACCAAGATAAGGACTAGATGTCTTTTGAAATCTCTTTCATCGATATTCCCCATATTGCCTCATGAAATACGGAGCCCAGCATTGTTTCCTTCAAGTTCACGTTTTTCAAATGATGATAAGTAATCGAGTAAAATTAATAAACGTAACGCGGCTAAACTACTCTCGTCCTTCAAAAAGAAGATACGACACTTTCACGATTCTGCAAGGAAAATAATTCGATCACGATTAAGAATCAGGTTTACAAAAACCGTGCCACATTACTGACAGAATGTTTTTCGATGTTGATTTACAGACCAACATGACGTCATACAGAGAGATGGTTTGGTGTTTACGGAAAGACGCGTGGAATTGTAGCCCTCGAACATCGCATCTAGATGAATCAAAATCTGACGTTCAAGTAAACAAAACTCTCGAATCCTCTCACCTGTACGTAAGTGGACAATGACCAGTACGTACGTGTGTATTGTTAATGCGAACTTCCGAGACCAATGATTAAGCGAAACGGAGTTTCGGTCGTGTTTTCGAAAAAAAAAAAAACATACTCATTGTGAATAAAAACCCATTCTCAATATTACATAACAGGGATCCTGTTTTACCGTACCTTTTATTATGGAATTGTATATCGCGAGACAGAGGTACGTATATTAATGAACGTACTCGTAAAAGTTCTATGTAGCGCGGTGTGTACATTATTTTGTCGTCGGCCGATTAATTTATAAATACCGGTACACACAAAATGACTCTACGGTATATCTTTTAAATTGACATTGAGTCAAGGTAACAAACTTAGTTGCGAGTAAATGAAATCACCACTCGGCAGTGAGTGAGTAAGGCGGAGAACGCGCATCAAACCTCTTCGGCGCTTTACACATAGAATTCATGTGCCCTAGAGCTTCACAAATGACTTTTTAGACGTACAGCGAACGCTTTCAATAATTTTCTATAACTTAATGCAGTCCATTTGGACAAAAAAAAGATAGAAAATTCTAACGCCTCCTATACGATGACATTCTAGTTATCAAGGTTATCATTGTGTGTTTTATTTTGATTGAGGAGTTTTGGTACGCCCGAGATGTCTATGCAATAGAATTATTGTATATACTCGTACAAATAGTTGTACGCATTGCTCAATTATTGATTATCTTGCCCGCCTATATAGAAGAAAAAAAGTTAGGTGTGGATTGTATAATTAGCGTGAAATGAGTATTCGCAAGGGCTGGCAGCCGATCGAGTTATCGTGTACATTGAGAAATTATACCCGTATAAGACCGATACAGTTCAGAAAATTTATAGAATTGCATCAAAAATGAGTGTACGTGTAATGCAACTAAGGTGTTTGGGTGAGGTTAGCTGCACGTCATGGTTAGGAAAGAAATTATTAACGAGTCGTGCATAATATTATTCTGTGTTATAATAAATCAGCACCACGAGTACTACACAAGAAATTCCGGGTATTTCATCAATATAAAGAATTTGTAGAGCTTCTGCCAGGCCTGGGGCTCTCTGTAACGAGTAACTAAACTCAGAATGAATTAAAACCATCAAGACCTTCATTGAACAGGTAAACTTTTATTCGTCGTATCGTTTTTAGATCTCCAGCCCCAAATCTGATCATTCCAGGTGACGTCACCCCCTCTTTCCGGAGCCTCCACGACTTGAATCTCACAGTTTGAAATTTCTTCACGTCCTGTCCTTTTCGTACATGTGGCACTCAAGTTGGAATTTGGATGGGGCACTTGCCGGCTTAGCTTGACCATCGTTTTTTCGGATATGACTTCGCCTTGACCTTATTGAAAGCTTAAGAGATTTTTTTTCTTTTCCCTCTATTCTCCTTTTTTCTCGTTCCGATGACCTTGGAACTTGAGATTTCAACATCTGAACTATCTACGACGTTGAGGGGAAGAAGTTTAGAAAATCGATAACCTTTCTGGGGACTTGTGAAAAATTTTGACTTTGAGAGGGAGACTTGGAATAGATTAAAGATAACAAAATTTCTTCTAGACAAACGAGGTTTACTGCATTCCTCGCTCAACTTTCAGAAGCCGTAGATCCTATGCTTGGGCTTGAAAAATTTGGTAGCCTTGCTATTGGAAGATGAAGTATCACTACTATATGACGTCATCAGGTGGTCTGCGTCCGTACTAGGACCAGCCTAATTGAGTTAATCTATCTTAGCTGCGCATGTGTGTCCCAAGCTTGAAGAGTCTTGACCGAACGTATATGGGCTCTCTCGACTTCAAAAAGGTTACACACACATCAATCCAGGGCTCTAACACTGCTCTCATTGTTCAAATAGAAACCTTTCAGTCGAGCAGATTTTCACCTGTCCTCAAGTCTTTGCTGTTGCAACCTCCAAGGACATTCCCATAATTCTGATACTATTATGTACTCTCATTCTCCAATACCTCAGATTAATCCATTTCCTCACTCGTATTATCTAATCATTAGATGTTTTAAATCAGTAGAAAATTTCTTCACGAAATATTTGTAGTCGAAGAATATTCAGTCAGATTATTAATGAAGTTGTAAAATATGTGAAGTGAAAATTCGAACAGGAAAGTCGTCGCTGAAATATGTTCATGACATGATGGAAGATGAAGAAGATTGAGTAATTGAAGATTAAATACGTATAACATCATTGTGTGTAACGAAATCCGTCTATACTTGTCACAGAAAACCGTTTCAGGAGACCGCCACAAAAAACTTTCACAGCCATAGCATTTTACATCCTCAAAAGATTCGGATTGCTCTTGAGAAAACCGTCACAAGAAACGGCCACAAAAATTGTCACGGGTTTTTACCAATTATTGCAGTTTATAATTTTTTACTTATAACACCGGGACTTTCTTCATAAAAACCATAGGTAACAAAAAATCATCACAAAATTGAAAAAAAATTCACAAAAAACCGTTACCGGTCATCGCGGTTTTCTAGGGTTTTTCTAGGGTTTTTGCATTTTATGCGCTCACGACTGATCTTGGATAAACCTTAAAAAAATTTGTCACAAAATTCAAAATGCAGTCACAAGACATTGTCACGGTTCTAGCATTTTATAATATGCTTATGAGTTTGAGATAATTTTTTACAAAAAACTGCCACAAGAAACAAAGCATAAAAAACTGCCACAAAGAACTGTTCTGAAAATTTGTTACGGGTTTTGCTTTTTATAAGCTTGTAATATTGGGGTGCTCTTGGAAAAACCACGACAAAAAATTATCACGGAATATCGTCACAAGAAACTGCCACAAAAAAGTTCTTAGTTTTAACATTTTATATGTTCATAATATTAGGACTAGAAACCGGAACAAAAAACTGACTCAAAAAATCGACATTTTTTTGACAATTTTTGCCGTTCTTAAGATAGGGAATGCTCCTAGAAAAATCATAACATCAACCGTCACAAAATTCAAAAAATGTCACAAAAAACCGTCACACTTTATCACGGTTTTTTTATAGTTTTCCACAGTTTGTGGATTTTATGCGCTTACATACTTGAGACTTGTCTTGGATAAACCATAAGAAAAAAATCGTTACAAAATTCAAACAGCAGTCATAAGAAATTATCACGGTTCTAGCATTTTATAGGCTTATGAATGAGTTTGAGTCTATTTCTAGAAGAACCGCTTCAAGAAACCGTCACAAAAACCACCACAAGAAACAAACCATAAGAAACCCCTACAAAAAACAGTCATGAAAAATGTTACAAAAAATCGTTACAAAAAACTGTCACAGAAAACCGTCGTGAGAAACCGAGAAAAAAAACGGCCACAAAAAAGTGTCCTGAAAATTTGTCACGGGTTTTGCTTTTTATATGCTTATAAGATTGGGATGTACTTGAAAAAACCGCGACAAAAAATTGTCACGGAATTCTGTTACAAGACAATGAAATCAATTTGCGTCCCGTTGTAACATTTGGGACGCAAACAGACTTCAGTTTGCGTCTCGGTTTTCCCGGTTTTTAAAACACAAAACACAGGATTGCGTCCCCTGGGCATGTGGCCCGTTTGCATACCAATTCCTTTCCCACTTTACCAGACTTAGGACTGCACATGGGTGCGCAGGTAAGGTTGAAACTGAGCATCTGACTCTAGGTCAAGCATGACGTCGGCAATGAACTCCTCTTTTTCAGCACTCCGCTTGAGCTGCTGTTCATTTTGATGTAGGCTCGTTCTTAAATCTCCTGTAAAGCGTCGATAAGGGGGAAGATATGAGGATGCGCCTTGTAAAACATATCCTTCATACGAGCATGTAGTCCCTCGACTTGTGTACTCTGCATAGAGTGATGGCGGATATCGAGCTGTTGAAGAGATGTAGTTGTTGTAAACGTACTCAGAAAATTCGCGAACAGTGGGATCTTCTAGCTCGTAGTTTGTAAAATCTTCTATGAAGAAGTCATCCATTTCGTCAGGCAATAAGAATAGTAAACCAAAAAAAGATTGTAAGATCCACTTACATCCACTGTCTTTTATGTTTTCGCCAAACCACGCTTCTGAAGTTGATATTTTCTCCGGGACGCAGACCGTTTACGTTCAACTGGGAAGCAATCAGTACAATTATTTTTTCCCGTGGGACGCAACCTCCCTCAACATTGCGTCCCCGGGACGCAAACAAACTGGAAAAAGCCTTACTGTACAAGAAACTGCCACAAAAAAAGTTCTTAGTTGTAGCATTTTATATGCTCGTAATATTGGGACTACTTTTGACAAAAATCGTCACAAGAAACCCCCCCTAAAACCTGACACAAAAAATCGACAATTTCTTGACAATTTTTGCTATTCATAAGATAGGGACTAATCTTAGAAAAATCCTAACAGCAACTGTCACAAAATTCAAAAAACTGTCACAGTTTATTGACGGACAGTTTTATGCCGGTTTTTTGAAGGTTTTCGCATTTTATATGCTCATAAGACTGGGATTACTCTTAGGTGAATCATAACAAGAAACCATCAGAAAATTCTAAAAACCGTCACAAAAAACAAAATTGTTACAATTAAAAACTGTGACGAAAAAACGTTATGGAAAACTTTTACAAAAAACTGTCACAAACCGTTACCGTTTTAACATTGATTCACAATGCTCATAAGATTGGGACTCCTATTGGAAAAACTGTCACAAAAAGCTGTAACGAAAACGGATTTCTTGACAATTTTTTAACTGGGACTGCTCCTTGCAAAATCATCATGAAGAACCATCTCGGTTTTTTGTCACGCTTGATGAGGTCATCAATGACCTTTACCAACTTTGGGGACAGAAAATTTCCCACCTCCACTTCTTTCACAATACTAGGCCCGACGTACAATATACTAGGGGCTTCTTATTCTGTATGTTAGGCTAACTAGCTCATACTGCCATCTGTAGTAGGCTCCTTTTTCCTTATCTCGACCTTTCTCCCAATCTCGCTAATGTAAATGCCCTAGCACTGCTCACAACCGAGCTTCTACCGCCGCTCAAGCTTTCCTTGACCTTTTCTTCCGTCTGGTCATTGTTGATTTTCTTCACCATGGGGTGGTTCTTATGGATAAACACATTTACATCACACCCATTGAACGCCGTTATCACCTTGCTTGTAAGATTTCCTATGTATGATATCGATCCAGAGTACTGTCTCACTGTGCTATCATAAATTCCCTTCTCTGTTTCTGTTTTCCCAAAGACTCCCTCCACCACACCTTCATAGTAGCCAATGGCTTCTGCGAACTACTGTACTATCTCGATTTCTTTCCTCTCCTCTTTGTTGCTCTTGAGGACGGAAATTGCTCGATAACAGTAGTTCTGGATTGCCGCTAATTTGTGCTTGGGGTGGTAGTAGGAGGTGTCTGTGTGTGTCGGCTTCCTGTAGACCCTATCCTGCTGTTCTCCAGTGTGAGTTAAAGGTCCAAATAGTTGGTGGTCTCATTGCCTTTCGCCACTGTGAATTTGATGTTCTCATTAATCGCATTCATTTTCAAAAGAAATAGGTCCAACTGTCTATTAGTGCCGGACCACACAATTAGGATATCATCTACATGTCATCGAGCAATTTCTACAACTGATGATGGGTTGACAACCAAAAGTACTCTTGTAAAAGCAACTAATAAAGTAGAATGGTACACTTGAAAAACTTTTTCAATAAAACATAATGTTTATTTATTTTGCTCTGCCAGAAAATCTCTCTTCTTTAGAATGGTACAAGTCCCTCATATGGCCTTTGCGATTTAAGGGGAGCTTAATAACCATTCAACATTTACAACGAGTGCCTCAAATATTTTTAATATTTTTTTTTTAGTGAAATAATTGAGGCACATCAAGTTTACCTTCCTCATTCTATTTTGTTCCGCATCGTTGAGTGTCAGCATCACTCGTCCTAACCCCTTATCTTAGTGGCTTGAGTCACGATCTCTATATTTTGTAATGGATTTTTAATTTCTTGAAAAACTGTCTACAGTTGCGTAAGATTTTTAAACCTCCTGATCTTTCAGATGAGGCGCGTGTGCGTAACCTTTAAAAAGGAGTGGACCTGAAGAAGTTAAGTACTTCCTTGAATTTTTCATATCCATATCTTCATATGAGATTATTATATTTATGTCCTTCCTCGTTATTTATTGGTCGACACGACACGCGAATCTTTAAAACACTATTTTGAGGCCTATTTAACCATCAGTCAAATTTTTTTTGTAATTTACTTTTTCTTTTTCCTCGTTAACAACGTATAACTACAGATAGTAATCATAATCCATATTTATTTTGCTATAAAAAACAAAAAAATTAATAAACTTTTGATTAATATCGACAGCCTGTTATGATGATGAATTTCTTACGCGTCTAATTATTTTTTTCTTCCTTTTACCTACAACGATGATAGATCTTATCAGTGATATACGAGTCAAGAATAAAGTTTATTGAGACATTCACTACAATCTTTGTATGAGATAATTATCATATTTCCTCAATGATTCCGACGAATGTGTCTGCTTATAGTATCTAAATGGTTTGCTTAATGCGTTAAGAAAGCAGGCGAAACGATATCAGAAAAGCATTGGAATTCATTAAAAATATTGAAATCGGCATTCCCGCACTTACTGAAGAGCTACAATTCGATTGTTGCAAGCTCCTCTACTCATGTAAGAAGTCGTCGTTCGAAATTTTTCTAAGGTTTCTCCTCTTTGAAACATTGAGTTCCAGATTAAAAGCCCTATTTTTGGCATAAATTTCTTATGAATGCCTCTGGAGTACATTTAGAAGATCCTTCGTCTTCCAAGTATACCTGGGCTCTAATCGTAGAGCACGGCAAATTCAGAGCTCGAAATCCTAAATGTCAAGTCCCTCTTCTTGAGAGTTTTAAGATAACAATTCTCGATGTCCCCTATCCAGACGGAATGGCCATTTTCTCTTCATGAAGCTCAAAGCTATGTTCCTTCTCTCGACTTTTGCATTGAAACCTCTGAATTTTTCAAAAGTTACAATTCTCTTGCATCTTGTGGTATCAATATGGGTTGAGACCTCGAATTGTCACGCTCTTGTAAAAAAGAACATTGCCTTAAACTGTGAATGATTTTGACAGAAGACAATGATGTAAGAAGTGGCCGCCACTCTACATAAGAAGACAATGTAAGATACAATTGTTACCTGCATACTCTTCCTTGTCCATACCTACTTCGTTTTCAAGCTAAGAGCCAAAGTTTTCTTGCATAAAAAAAATGAACACTGGGGATGGTAACCAAAAGAAAGTGCGAGAGTTCATCGGCATCTAGAAGCTATAAATGCTGAGAGAGGGCAGTATCCTACCATTCACAATAGAGGCCTCGTTTCAAATATTTAGCACGATCACTTTGACCTAACCATAAAAATCATAAAACCGATTTGTAGTTTGCAGAGTTGACAAGATTTAGTGTAGGCTGTATGCCACCGTCATCTGAAGATTGATTTTAAGTAGCCATGAAAGATTCGTATAACTCGGTGAGCATAGATAATAATCCTATATAATTAGGCGATAAAAAGAACGACTCATACGGAAGAGAAGAGGCTTCGTAAATAAGCTCTGTGACAACATAACTGCGCTCATTTTGCGTGCGCGCGCGTTAATTTGAAGCTTTTATTGGCGGAAAGTATTTAGTCTTTTTGTCTTTCCGAAAACGATTTTCATCGCGGTCATTGCATTGTTTTATCCGGACGTAAACGAGAAGAAGAAGAGAAAAAAAAATCGAAAACAATACTGTACTATTTTACGTCTGCTACCTGAAACTTCTCTTACGTTTATCGTAAATTGTGCCTAATGCGATACTAATTTTAATGAACGAGACGAAAAACTTCCGGATGATAATTCATGTTATTTTCGCAGTACGCCGGTCGTGCATTGATGACCTTCTATAAAACAATAAAGAATACGCCGTTCGTAGATTTTTCTAATTAAAGAAAAGATGTATCCATCGAGGGAGTTAGTCTTGTTATTGAGGATAGGCTTCGACTTGTTGCTATACGATTCCAGCCCCCGCCGCGAAGAGGCACAAAAAGCACAAGTAATACGCAGGGTGCAACAGCGCTTACTATAGATTATTATGACTGAGAACTATGGTAAGCTTCGAAAAAATTATTTTCTTGGCGATTCGGAAATCGCTAAATAGTCAAATTACAAGTGATGAGATCGAAGATATGATTTACAAAATATTGATGCCATCTTTTATAGTGTACGCATATGCTATCATCACTTGTAATTTTGCTGCGTTGTGAAAGTATATTATTCTGCGACTTTGTATCCCCTTTCGCAGAACGCATGACAAATTCAACAATTTTTTCAATTAGCTTTGAACTTCACGCGAGGCACTACTATCGGACCGAGGGCCAGAGACTGTGCTTTTGCCCTCTTTCTCCGAACTCATGCGTATAATTTCACTATACTTAATTCCTGGTATTTTATTTTGAAGATGACAAGTCACTGTTTGGGAAATACTGTAACGAAAAACACCACAATGTAGAGGGAATATTTGAAGTCATACATGGAGAGAATCGCACAAAAATAGAAGAAAACTCTGGGAACAAATGGAAATTGTGAAAGCAAAGAGGAAGAAAGCCATCCTCTGGAACAATGTTATCACATTTAACAGCAAAAAATTATTCGGCCTGGTGATTGGACGAGAGAAAAAGAACAGAACTGACCAATAAGATGGTAGCCAATAGAAACGTAGCATTTAGGCCAAAAGAGAGAACCAATCACTAAGCAGCACATTATAGCCAATAAGATAACAGTGTTATACTTTAAGAACTCATGTTTAAGGTCTTGTTCCCCCTGTTGCCACACAACTGATGATGGGCTGATACCCAAAAGTACTCATCTTGTAAAAGCAACTAATAAAGTAGAATTGTAAACTTGAAAAACTTTTTCAATATTAGTGCACTACTTACAACTCACTCACTCAATATGAGGTTCAATGATTATGTTTTATATCCAGTAGTAAGTAACCTCATTACGTTCGATGTACGAAATTCGTATCTAAATTTTATTTTCAATTTACGCTCCTACCCGACTTTCTACGACTTTTATGTGTTTTCAAATTGACCAATTTGCCAAAATTCTCAAAAATTAAAAATCGTTCAAACTTCCAAAATTTGCGAGTTCCCCCTCCCCCAGAAGGGAAGACCTGCTTTGTGATGAAATTATGGCCTAGCGCATGAATTTTTCTGTGCAGAGACGTATCGGACTAATATAGGCGTGGTATACTGTAAATAATATTAATGACGTCATTAGCTCGTGACGTCATAACTACGTGGAAGCTTATGACGTCGTCAGTATTCCTCGGCTCTCTCTTTTCCTTACTGTCTACTATTGTCAGGGTCACTCACCCCGCTAGTAATTGACGTTATGAATGCTGATGACATCACACAGGTAGTCGTCACGTACTAAGGGTAATGCCACGAGCTAAAGACGTCATAAGTTTGGGCTCTCTCTCTTCTTTTCTTCTATTCTCGTGATCACTCACTCTGGTCGCAAACTTCCCAAAGTCTCCGTTATACTTGAGGGAGTAGTGGCACTTTGAGTCTCCCTGCGCTATTCAGTAAAACTGTACTAAAATTAGCTTTTATGAAATCAGGCCCAACACAAGTCTAACATACAGCAGTATAAAAGCGGTACTAAACCACTTTATGGATTACAAGGATAAGGGGAAGTGGATTTAACTCACAAATTTCAGAATCAGGCTCGGGGTTACGGTTGATGATGTCACCAGCTGATGATGTCATAGTTGAAGGGGGCCTCGGGTCACATCTGATGACGTCATTGAAGTAAGAGAAGAGATACAGCACACAGGGTTATTAGGAAAGTCGCGACTTGGTGTGAACTCGCAAATGCTGGAATTGGGGGCCAGTATTCAGGACTCGTGGAACTCCAAGATTTCCAGAGTCATGTCTAGCGCGCTGTTTAATTTTTGAAAAACTTCAAAAAGAATTCCTTTCCGGGGGTGGGAGGGGGGAAAATTCGTGGGCATGATGTAAACTCGCAAATTTTGTGACACATTTTGGTCCACAACTCGGCTCAAAAAAGTCGTAGAATGTCGGATAGAAGCGCAAATTGAAATTAGCAATTCAGATACCAATTTTGTACATCTAACGTTTCGCGTTTTTACGCTAGAGCAGATTTAGTGCAAACTCTCATCTAACTGGTAATATCATTTTGGCCCACCCGGTTATATGATGATGGAAAGCTATATGATAGGAGAAGGACTTGAAAAAATTTCGATTCTCGAGCCACATAATAATAGGAGAGGGAACGGGAAAATTTCTAACTACCCTGAGGCAGCTGCTGCCACGCCTTCGTCATCGTCATCCTCTTCATCATCTTCCAGCTCTCGCGAATCAAATAAGAGAAACATTTCTCCTGTAGGGGTCTGTTCGTATTTGTTTGAGACATCTTTCAATGCAAAGATAGTGGTTGGATTTGGAAGTAAATTTTTCGGTCAATGGTTGGTTTTTTCAAGCAATTCTCGCTCAGGTAGCTGTTATAGGACTTCAGTTGAGAGACCTGCCAATTCCGAACGCAGCATTCTCGGAGATAGCTTCTCAGGTTGCTCTTCAGCCTTACATTTCTAGGAGGCAGTGACCTCCACCACCTTCAACTCCTCTTGCTTTGGAACGTGCGAGTGCAGAGACTGCTCTGGGCCTTTCAAAACTTGAACCAGAATGCCAGGCGCCGGGTCGTTTGTGATGGCGCGCGCTGTACATTCTTTCGACGACGACTTTCTGCAATGCCAATAAATTTTTCCATTGGCTCATTTGTCCTGGAAATACACAAAATCTTCAAGAAGTAGTTTCCTGTCTCGTATCTTGATACCGCGTCATGCGGTTCATCACATTACAATTATAGGATGTAGAGGTTTCACAATATCGTTGAAGAGCAGAAACAAATGCGTGACTAGCTCACAATTCTACCTTCACGATTGCTACTTTTTCCAACCTGTATGGGCCATAGTTGAGGCGCCTGGCACATTATCGCTTCAATACACCCAACTCCCCCAGGAAGGTATTTTCCTGCACATTTGCTTCCGTTTCTTCTTCCTGTATCAGGTTTAATAACTTGATATATTATAGTTGAATGAATTAAATGTGGATTGCACATTGTTCTGCATGTTCTCATGTGTGTGACGCTATATGAGAATGTGTGCACTATTTACATGGTGTATTTGTCCGTTTCAATGGATTCTGAGTGTTTTGATTTTGTATGCACAACTTGTATCAAGATGTCTTTGTGTATTTGTCCGTTTCGTGGGATTCCTAGTGTTTTTGATCTTGAGTGCACAACTTATATGGGGATGTGTGCACTACTTACTTCGTGTATTTGTTTGTTTTACAGGATTTCCAGTGTTTTTGGTCTTAAGTGCACAACTTATTAGAGGATGTGTGCATTACATACTTCGTTTATTTGTTTGTTTCGATTGATTCCAAGTGTTTTTGGTTCAACACTCATTTGTGGGTGTCCTATATGCAGTTCAAATAAAAATTTTAAAAAATAAATAAATAAAAATAACTTTGAGGATACAAGGATGGTAAATCAATTTGTCGTGAAAGTATGCGAGTTGGTAACGAACTAGTCCGACCCCGCGTGCGTGAATGTCGTACCATTTGCGGAAACTCCTTCCGTGCTCCTGAGCATGTGGACAAAGTTGTACCATTGGGCTCTCTTGAACAAACCAGTATTCCGAATGGATGATGATGAGGAGGGGTTGTTGTACTTCATCGATTCTTCAAATCTCAGTAAGCCACTCACCGCCCGATTAACGAAGCAATATAATATGAAACTCGAAGGCAAATGGACATCCTTTGATTCACTCAAGTGGGAACATTACAGCATGTGGCGCACAAGGGTGACTACACTTCTCAATGAGTGTGAATGTACTTGCCCGTTCTTCTTGAAACACTCTCTGTGCAAACACGTTATTGGCATGCAAATGAAACTTCGTATCCTCCGGGAAGCTAAAAATATCCCCATGGGTCGAAAACGTAAGCGCGGCCGCCCTTCCAAAGCGAAGCAAGCGTTACTATTACAATAAAACAAAAGTGTGAACTTCTCTTCTGTAGTGAATGTAGCTCGTAAGCTATAAAGTTTTTTTTTTATCCGTGCAATACATTTCATAGGCAGGTCAATTTTGTTTCCTTGGCGTGTTATCGATAAACGGGCAATTTCGTTTTTTAAGGCGTGCGATTAAATGTATGCCTTATCAAACTCGGGATCGAAAAATACCTCCGAAAACTGGTTTCCTGTTCGAAAGAGTTTCTGCGAGCTTCTAAATACTCATTCTGTCTCGGCCCAACATTAAAATCACCATTCGAATTCATTAGCAAATTTTCCTATTATAGCTCGAAAAGAATTAATATTGAAAAATTTTGACTGAATATGACGCAAATGCAGGATTGAATCCTGCCCAAGAAAAATATCACCTAACTTCCGACACACCACATGTATTGCACGTTATCTCAACTTCTTAATGAGTCACTGGTCCTTTGATCATTCCTCACCAGTCCGAGTTCCTATTTTCTTTCTAAAATTCGCTCCAAATACGTATACACCACCACAATTTCTCACAACAGGCGCAATTACTATAAGTATTAATTAGTTCCATCTCTTTCATTCAAAAAGCCATATTGACGTAAGTGAACATTCGAGTAAATGAAGAATGTTAATGAGCTACTTACGTTAACCGCAAATTACCCCAGTACTTTATATAGGCTGATATTACGTAAAGATCTCTTATTAGTCCGATTTTTTTTTGTTTATTTATTTTTAGGAAGTGTTTGAAGTATTCGCAGCTACCGCATCGCATTCTTCGTACGCACATGACGCGTTCGTATGCTCGCAAAATGATCGACAACGGCGTATGTACGCGCGAGTACATTATTATTGATGCCTCTCGCAAACTCCGAGAGTAATTAATTCAAGGGCATAAGCTGCACTGATCACGACGTATATATGCGAGACGAGCAAACCTTATTATTGTTTATTTTTAATAGTCTATAATTGTGACTAATGTCGCCGTTCATTTGTGTGTAACATTCAGAACAAATGCCCAATATAAAAAAGTGATACATCTCATTATTTCAAACTTGTATCTTGTAATTTGCAACAATGACTGCACAAAGACCTACAATGCATTCTTGTATATTATCGATATCGTATAGGTACGTATATTGTCTTCATGAAGAGACTTGGCAACTTTCATACTCGCCAAAATCATACTCTATTGTACATTGATACGTACGTAAACTTGAGATGCTTTATTGCCGGAGTGCATCGGTATAAGATTTTCTTCGACACGTCGTGACGTAGCACCTATTCTAATTAGAATTCATACTCTTAGATTTCAATATTGTCGTGCGTACTCGAGAATGCATGATTGTATTGTAAAACAACTCGAGGGCGGATTCTGACATTGACTGGTGCTCATTCATCATCGGGTCGTCAGGAGAATTCTACACAAAGAATGCTACCCCTCTATAGCAGAACTTCAGTTGATAAACCACGAAAGAAATTCCTTAATTTTGATGGTGCTGTAAACTATTATTGACGGGCAGGGATCGGGAGTCCAGCGACTCATGGATAAATTTGAGAAAAACAATTCGGTTGAGGATGCTTTCCTAGGAAAGGGGAGGGGGGAGAAGAGCAGAAAAAGTTTGAAAGAAACTTACGTTAAGGAAAATAGCAGAAGACTTCCTGCTACTAAAGATGGTTACTCTGACACGACCTTAAATCGACGTCGATCTATAAAATAGATTTCGAATCGACTTGTCCTAATTTTTCATTCGACTCGAAATCGATTGCTCGGTTAGGTCGATTTCAAGAAGTCTTGTAAGTTGTCACGATAGTCGTTTCTCTCATTACAATTTAGTTCTGCCTTCTTTCAAGAACCTTGATTTTTTGACGACAAATGTATCCATTCATCTATTTATCGGAAAAACAGTCGTTTCTTTAAATAGGTACGAACCCAATAGATTTATTTGCCATGAAAGGAATCAAAGTCTCAACTGCGATAAAATCGTATTCTCCTGAAAATGTAGCATGCCGTCCGGCCGGCCGGTATGCTTTACTGTATTGACATTAGATTTTACAAGGCTTATCATAAAATATACCAAATTGCTAGGCTTCGTCCCCACGACTTAATTCAGAAATGTGCGGGTCCGAGAATGAGTTCCCGCGTCCGGCGTTAACTATACTCGCAACTTAATCCAGAATTAATCTGCTGGTCCAAAAGAGAAAAAGAGAGTAATGTTGATGACGTCACAAGGAGCTTTTAAGTAGATGAGGTATAGTAAGATGAGGTCTTTGCTCTGTCTTTTATCCTCTATCGACTGTTACTGGTGTCGGCATCGCAGCTGCCTGCTGGAAATCTGCGAGTTCAGGTCAATATACTAGGCTGTTCTATGTTTAGAATAGGTCACTATCGGATATCTATAAGGCCCGGTCACCCTCTATACAAGGCTATACTAAGTCTAGCAAGCAGCGATACTCGCAACTTAATCCAGAATTAATCTGCTAGTCCAAAAAAGAAAAAGAGAGAAATGTTGATGACGTCACGAATTTGAACTGATGACGTTACGGATGCTGTCACAAGGAGGTTCTAATTAGTTGAGGTCTTTACTCTGCCATCCACTATATCGATTGCTACCGGTATCGACATCCCAGCCGTCAATTGAAAATCTGCAGGAAATCTGCGAGTCCAAGTCTGAGTTATTAGCGGGGAACCGGCTATCCCTGTTCTTGCGGGGGACTTCCAGGAAATTTTCATCCGCGAGCTCGAGCGAGGTTGATGACGTCACGGAGAGGGGAGGGGGACGTCGAAAAATTTCCTCCGAGCTATATATGATATGAGGTAGACTTAGAAAATTTCGACTTTAGAGCTATACATATATGATAGGAGGAGGACTTGAAAAAATTTCGACTTCAGAGCTATATATATTAGGAGGGGGACTTGGAAAAATTTCGACTCTCGAGCCATGTATGATAGGAGGGGGACGTGGAAAAATTTTGGCCCTCTAGCCATATATGATAGGAAGGGGACTTAGAAAAATTCCTACCTCCGAGCTATATATGATAGGAGGGGGACTTGGGAAAACGATGGATTCCTTGAAATTGCAGCGCGTTCAGGTTGTCATGTCATGATTTTCAGGACTTGGAAAAACTTCAGGCTCAAGGGACTCGGGACAGCGGGGTTCCCCGCTACCATTGCAGTCCTGCAATGACAGTTAATTTTTAGCGGGGAACCCGCTATCCCTTTTGTTGGGGGTACTTCCAAGAAATTTTCGTCCCCGAGCGGGAGCGCGAGCGAGGTTGATGACGTCACGGAGATGGGAGGGGGACAGCTTCCTTAACGAAGTTAAACGAGGAACGCAGGGGACCTGTTTTATGAGTCAAATGGGATTTGGTATTGAAAATTCGAGGAAGCCTAGACCTAGATAAAGCTAGTGAAAGAAAAGATTTACGGACGTAACTTTTCTTTCTCTATCAAACATGGGTCGTAGTTTGGAAGATACCATTAACTTTAGATAAAGCTAGTATAAAGAAGGCCTAGACCTACTATAAGCCTAGTATAATATAGTTTGAGAGTCTAAATTTTTCTCGAATCTCCAGCTATATATGATAGCTCGAGAGTTGAAATTTTTCCAAATCCCTTTCATATCGTACATAGCTCGCTCGAAAGCCAAAATTTTTCCAAGTCCCTCTCCTATCATATATGGCTCGAGAGTCGAAATTTTTCCAAGTTTTTTGCCCCCCATAAAACAGGTTCCCTGTTAAAATTTCGACCCTTTAGCCATATATGATAGGAAGAGGACTTAGAAAAATTCATACCTCCGAGCTATATATGATAGGAGGGGGACTTGGAAAGACGACGGCTTCCTTGAAATTGCGGCGCGTTCAAGTTGTCACGTCATGATTTTCAGGACTTGGAAAAACTTCAGGCTGTAGGGGACTTGGGACAGCGGGTTCCCCTCTGCCATTGCAGTCCTGCAATGGCATCCAATTTTTCATTTATTGTTCATCCCTCTCCTAAAAAATTTGCAAGAAATCCTGGACTTGATTCAAAGTAGTTACCTTATTATAACAGACCAAGATTGGAGGCGAACAGCGGGAGTGAGTGAGTTCCCGAAAGCTAGTTAGCTTAAGGTATGTACGCTTTGTCACAACTGGTAGCTGGATCTTCCAACTATAAGAAGACATTCAAAATGATTTTCCATAATTTCGCTCCGCCAAAACATTTTTTATCGTTTGGACTGTGTAAATTGTCATATGTGACCTGCGATGAGTAAAGGATGCTCATTGCCCACTGACAGGAACACCATTTCTCTCTGATTAGATGTTCAATCAGAGAGAAATGGTGTTCCTGTGCCAATGGGCAATGAGCATCCTTTTCTCATCGCAGGTCACATATTTTGACGGCGATGACGAGTCGATGGTAAAGAAGTGCAGTGGATTACGAGCAGACTTCCAGTCAAAATTGCGAGTCGATTTGGAGAGCGTAAATCCGAAGCGAGATCGACGCGTCATTTAAACCATCCACTCAATGTCGGAGTCAAACACAAACCAATCCAAAATGACTCAAGGTGACTCAAAAGTGACTGCCCATTTTGTTCGATCTACTTATTGCCGACGTCGAAATTGAGGCAACGCTAAGGTATTAAATTAATGACGACCAGGTATCGACTTCGATTTTGGATCGATTATACGTCATCTACACAAATTCGACTCGAAACCGACTAATTATGAAGTCGACGATGCAAATGAGTCGGAATAGAGTCGACCTGACGTTGACGTAGGCCTGAGGTCAATTTCCACAATATAACGACGCAATTTCGACCAAGACTATGAAAGAGGTAAACTCTCAGTCGATTCCACATGGTTTGTTGGGTCAGCAGACCTCATTTCCCCAACCTTGAGTAGAACAGAATTTAGATGGGGAAAAAACAGTGAAATAAGAAGGACGGAATTTGGACGTCGATCGCAATTTTTTTGCCGGTAAGTCACGCATTATTGACCCAAAACTGACGTCTATTTCTATTTGATATCGGTCTATGATGCCGGAGTGTCGAAGTGGGAAGGCGAGTTTATCGATTGATTAGGTCGATTTCCACGAGATGCTCCTCCCCTCAAGGGAAATTTAATAACAAGGAATAGCTAGCAGAAGCTGGTTATGTCTTGAGCCCTTCTTCGTCCGAGCCTCTAACAATTTACTATTTTTGGTCTTCACTTTAAAGAGACCAAAGTAATATCTACCCGATCCATTCCAAATGATCAGATGATTTCTATCGTCCCTGAAACTAAACAGGAACGTATAAAAAAAACAATAGATGGAGTATCGTAAAACGTTAGAGCTATAAAGACAGAATCGTTCATTTCTCGTATTCACTGAAAAACTTTACAATCACGACCTTAAAATATACATGTTTTTTTCAATATTATACTTGCATCGCTCACAGATGCTTTGAGTGTTATCAGATAAACAGTAGCTTCTATTCGTTAACCCATCATAATCATTATACGATTTTGTAGGTATCCATTTTCTATAGTCCGCGTTGTTTTCGTACTTGAGATAAAACGTCGAAAGTGTGTAGAAATCGTGCACTCTTGATTTATGGCATCAGCATGGACGTAATTGAATCACGTTCGAGACCAATAATATACATATTTTCTATAAATTGAATAATCATATGTTGGCGATGCCGGAAATATGACGGCTGTACCAACCAGTGGCTATACTTTTAGCTAAGTGATCCAGTAGCACGCAGACAGTCATGCGAGTACATCGATCAGGGTCAGAATGAACGCAACCATATTTAAACACGAACGGTAAGCTCACCGTAAAGGGATGTAGTAGGGAATATTATTTTAGAAGATCGTGCTTGAATGATATCAAGGTTTACTTCCTTTGCACTCACACGCACTCGTGTGTTTTGTAAAGGCTACTGGAATCTATAGTTATTCTCTCAATCTGAAATAAATTCTACCTTACAAAGTTATATTGACGTATCAACGTTTTGGGAAATGGGGTAATCGGTGTCTGTATTGGTTCACCTCAAGGACCTTTGATTGCTGATATCCTCATGCATAAATTCGAAAGTGACTTGTTTTCGTCACCTCTAGATTTCCTCCCCCAGGTTGACGTCCCTTGTCTTCGGGCTGGACCTCCCTCCGGGCTTCAGGTTTTTCTCGTCCACCTAAATAGCCTCTACCCGTCCATAGGAGGCCAATATATTAATTTCCTTAACCTTACCATCTCTATCCAGAGTGAAGCCCATGAATTTGAGTTCTTTCTGCCCGCATACCTACAAATCAACTGCATTCAAAGCTATGGCCCACCGCCTAGCTACCCTCTCTCTAAATGACTCGAATGTTAGGAAAAAGATTGCGGCTATGAAGTACCTCGCCTCCTCAAACCACGCAATAATTGATATTAATCGCTTGGCCTACAGGACATCGGTTAGGAGATGTCTTGACAATACTACTTCGCTTCCTCGTGGTTCCCCTCCTCCTTCCCACCGTACTGTCGGTTGTTGCCCTTTTTGAGCCCTCTTTCTACTAAATTTGGTCGTGCTTTGCATTCACATGGTTTTCGACCTGCTTACTACAACCCTACTTCTTTAAGCAAAATCCTTGTCTACCTTCAGGACGAAATCCTAGACATGAGAAAAATGGTGTTTACAGATTAAAGTGCCTTGACTGCCACAACGTTTATATCGGCGAAACTCATAGACGGTTGACTAAGAGGACTTGGGAGCATATCGATGCCTACGCCTCCAATAAAATTGGTTCCTCTGCTTACACAGATCACTTAATAGGATGCGGCACCATGACACACGAGGATTTTTAGAATTGCTGCACGTGGAAAACGATTCCCGGTGAAGCTGGAAATCACATGTCACAGTCCCTTGAATCACTTCCATCTTCCATACAGGAATGCTCTTGGTAACAGTATCGCAACTTTGATTTTTCGTTCATCGCTGTCTCAGATGCAATATGTTAATAATGGTCCATTGACAGAAATATAATTTGATTTTTCTATACGGTGTCGCATTTTGTGATGGAATTTTGCTTCGAAATTTTCTATCATCATAACGTAAAACAGTAATTTGGAAGAATCCTAGTATATTGTACAAAGTGAAGCCTACTTTAAAGCTTGTATGACTCGCTCGGACTGGGAAATTCGATCTCGGACTCGCAGATTTTCGGATCAAGTAGAGGGTTTGAGAACAGTGAGCAAAAATGTCAAAAGATGAACAAATAATGTCCTCCGATTTCAAATTTAGAGGGGCCAATTAGCCAAAAAAAGAGAGCACCGACTAATCCAGAAGGAACGAAAACGTGTCTCGTCCACTTCGAAATCATCACACATGATTTTTCACGTTTAATCAATTTGCTCGAGAACTTAGGTCACAATTTCCGACAATATCACATAAATTAAGTTGTTTTTGGCTTAGAACAAATTTTAATACGATAAAAGTTAATAGCTTTACTTTCGTCGTACGTATCACAACGTTCATTGCTCCTGACGTCATTGGGCCTTCTCGTTTAGAGTTGAAAGTCGATGATCATGGGTACATTCGCGTCGAGAGAATAGTCATTCGAGATGGTGATTACTTCGTGTGAAGGATGTGTACTCTCGAAATGAGTAATTTATTTTCGAGTACCCATAGCAATGCACGTACCTTATTCAGTGCGGGTACACAACGCCATTATTAACTAATTTTAAGATAATTTTTTTTTCATCTTTTCTAATCAGTCCTCTCAAACGATGCATAGCCCCAATTATACGACATACGCGCGCAAAAAAAAATACCAACCTAAAAGAATGATCAGAAAGGTCATTGTTAATCGCATAGATATACTGTAACGCTCTCGTGGTACTCATCAAAAAAAAGAGCGTACGTTCCAAAACCAAAAAAAAAAAAAAAATAATATTCCAAATAATTTAATTCTAGCTCCGTGATCGATGGATTTGTTGTGGTGCAAAGAAAAAAAAATTAAATACATAAAATACTTTTATGAAATAATTAAACAATGTTCTAATGAAGGCGTGCACTAATTACACACGAAGGTCATCTAATGATAATAATTCGAAGTGGTGAAGAACGACGTAAGAGAGTTAAAATATATCGTCACACGCCATCGATGGATAACTTACGCAATCTGATTATTATTATTATAAAGTTATTTGGGGACTGTTCGCACTTCTGCACACGAATGACAGTACGATATAAATGTGAATTCATGCTTTCGGTAATTAATATTTTTTTACTCTCCGCATGATAGAAAGAAGAAAAAAATACTGGCAACTTTGTAAAGGAGGATAATAGGCACAAAAACTAGTGTCATGTACGCGAGTATATAGGTATAATAAATTAATTCGCGACGGTGCAGTACCGCAGACTACTAGGTATCATTATGGCGACCTTCAATTTCAAAAGTCATGTGGAATCTCGTCAACAATGAAATATTGGTTGATAGGAACTTTGACGGATATTATCGTCGAGGGTGGCTTTCTTCCTAAGTCTCAACATCCACCTCTTCACACTTCAAAGATACCACATCCATCAGCAAGGGAAGTGATGCGTGTAGGTCTCATCGGGGAACTCAATGATCCATAACAAATTACTCTCGTCATCACTCGCTGAGATACAAATGAACAAATAAAACAATTGGATCCGTCTTCTTCGAAACACCTTTCCTTCTTTCGTTTCCTTGTAGACCACCTCGCTTCAAAGCTCGTACCAGCAGAAAAACGAGTCATTTCAGCAATCGTTGGGTGAAAAATTTCTGCTTCTAGAGAGTATAATGACTCCCGAAAGAATTTTAAATCGTAAAGCAGTGGTGACATGGTCTCAAGGTTGGGCTAGGAAGAATTTCTGACGATCCTTTCCACATAGATCTCAACTATTTTCTCACATCCAGGACCACGCGAAATGATGAACTCGTTCATTACAAAAGATGGACCAATTAAGCAGGCCTAACTAACTTCTTATCCCAGCAACAAGAAAATGAAGAAAAAATTGGCGTTTGAGAAAGACTTTCAAAACTTTTTGGTTTCATCGCAGACGCCTCTTTCGATCAATGGGCAATTTCTCGACGTTCGACGTGGTGAGCTCCTCCTTGACGATCGTGACCTGTTCAGTGGGATCACCTGCGTTTGAAGAGTGCATAGGTACTAATAATATAAATTCTACGTTCTGTCGTGCAATGCGTTTGACTGTCTCATAGGTATTTGATTTACGCAACTGCTTCAAAACATTTTGCAGTGTAATTGCTGCTGTCGGCTCGATTAATAGTAATAATAATAATAATGAACGATGTGAGGTATTCGCTTGTTGTTTGCAAGTAACTCGACCGCGTACCACGAAAAGATTCGCTATGTGGCGAAAATTAATGCAAAAACACCTGTTGTAATATGATGGCACTCCTTTTCTTACATTATAAGAGAATCTTTAGCATCAGAATTAGAAACTTTTTCTGCGTCCTGCCCCTTGACACATTAGGATCATTTTTTTACTTCATTTTTTTAACAAATTGAAAAGCCTCTCAACTAACTACTTTCAGGATTAAAAGCTCGAAGTGGGCAGATGGAGACTGTAAGGATGAATATGAATCAGATGGTGCAATAAAAGTAGGTGATGGATTCGAGGTAGTTCATCGTGCTAAAGTTTTTCTCATGATTGAGAGGAAGTTGAGATACAATTAAGGAGAGACAGAATGATGAAGTCGGGTGTTTTCCAGAGCGGGTAAGTGAGGAAGTGAAGAAAAAAAATGAAGTTTATCTTGGAAATAGGGAGATCTTCCATCAACTTTTTGGATTTATCGATCTCTGTAAAAGATGGTATCCATGAGTATGGAATACACAGGAAAGATACTCGCACTACGACCGATGTTTAAGTCCACGCAGGGTCCTTCTGTCCTGTTGCTCATAAGATGGCTGCTTTTAATAGCCTAGTTCACAGACTGACTCATATTCCCTTGAGTCAGTCTGCCTTCAAAAAAGAATTATTGACAATAAAACACCTGGCCAGAGTGAATGGGGTCAATGTCGACGTTGACGTGATGGTTCGAAGGAAACTTACTGGAAGGATTCTCCCTCCCCCAAGACATGGTCCTTGATCGTCGTGTGCGTTGGATCAATCTTCCTTTCCTGGGGAAGTTCTCCCACCAATTGGGTCGGTGGGCCCTCCACCCGGTCGGTTGCATACCAGTTTTTTACAACCCTACCACTGTTGAAGGAATGTTTGTGAGGCTGAAGGAAGAACGGTATTTATAAGATGGAATGTGGGGATTGTAGAGGCTTTTATTGGTGAGACCAGCCGCCGGATGAAGGTGAGAGTAACTGCCGGAAAAAGTTTGAAAGAAACTTACGTTAAGGAAAATAGCAAAAGACTTCCTGCTACTATAGATGGTTACTCTGACACGACCTTAAATCGACGTCGATCTATAAAATAGATTTCGAATCGACTAGTCCTAATTTTTCATTCGACTCGAAATCGATTGCTCCGTTAGGTCGATTTCAAGAAGTCTTGTAAGTTGTCACGATAGTCGTTTCTCTCATTACAATTTAGTTCTGCCTTCTTTCAAGAACCTTGATTTTTTGATGACAAATGTATCCATTCATCTATTTATCGGAAAAACAGTCGTTTCTTTAAATAGGTACGAACCCAATAGATTTATTTGCCATGAAAGGAATCAAAGTCTCAACTGCGATAAAATCGTATTCTCCTGAAAATGTAGCATGCCGTCCGGCCGGCCGGTATGCTTTCCTGTATTGACATTAGATTTTACAAGGCTTATCATAAAATATACCAAATTGCTAGGCTTCGTCCCCACGACTTAATTCAGAAATGTGCGGGTCCGAATTTGAGTTCCCGCCTCCGGCGTCAACTATACTCGCAACTTAATCCAGAATTAATCTGCTAGTACAAAAGAGAAAAAGAGAGTAATGTTGATGACGTCACAAGGAGCTTTTAAGTAGATGAGGTTTTTGCTCTGTCTTTTATCCTCTATCGACTGTTACTGGTGTCGGCATCGCAGCTGCCTGCTGGAAATCTGCGAGTTCAGGTCAATATACTAGGCTGTTCTATGTTTAGAATAGGTCACTATCGGATACCTATAAGGCCCAGTCACCCTCTATACAAGGCTATACTAAGTCTAGCAAGCAGCGATACTCGCAACTTAATCCAGAATTCATCTGCTAGTCCAAAAAAGAAAAAGAGGGAAATGTTGATGACGTCACGAATTTGAACTGATGACGTTACGGGTGCTGTCACAAGGAGGTTTTAACTAGTTGAGGTCTTTACTCTGCCATCCACTATATCGATTGCTACCAGAATCGATATCCCAGCCATCTATTGAAAATCTGCAGGAAATCTGCGAGTCCAAGTCTGAGTCATTTATTTATTGTACTTGCTTCTCCTAAAAAAATTGCTAGGAATCCTGGACTTGAATGAAAGTAGTTAGCTTATTACAACAGACCAAGAATGAGGGTGAACAGAGGGAGCGAGTGAGTTCCCGAAAGCTAGTTAGCTTAAGGTATGTATGCTAGACGTCATTGGATGTTGATGAGGTCACAAAGAGGTTTAAGCTGGTTGAAGAGGCTTTTATATTGGTGAGACCAGCCGCCAGATAAAGGTGAGAGTAACTGACCACTTGAAGTCTTAAAATAAGGAACATTCGGGGGAATCAGCTTTTGCTGGTTATTTAATAAACAGCGACCACAGATTCCGAGAGGGATAGGAAAGGCTCCTCCATAAGGAGAATTCCTGCCGTACCCTCAACACTGATGGCATTACTGTACTTAAGTCGTACATTCCGGAAGATGGCCTGATCAAACTTGTTTATGATTCACGCCGCGTCTTCTCGTTTGGCCAATCTTTATATATTTTTTCTTTCCTCCGTCTTGTCAGTTGCTTTCGTTTCGTTTCCGAAAATGGGTTATTAACCGAAAGGCTCGAAGTTTAATTTTCCTGCGGTTTTTACATTTTTTACTCTACCTTTTGAGTATCCTTTCTTTTTTCGCTTTTATGGATAACCGTAATTTGGAAGGACGAATTCGTTTACGAGAGGAAGTATTGGCGGATAAATCTAGCATTGCAGTGTAGGTATGAAGGAGGTGAAGGCGTAAAAAGAAGAAAGAGAAGATAAGACGATACTTTGGGAGATAACTTCTTCGCGTCGGTATGGCTCTATTGAAGTAGACCAGAAATTGGAGCTTTTTCAACGGGGTTGACCAGTTCTATGTAAAATTTTTCGGAAAATTTGCCGTGCTCCGGGCGGACTTGGGAAAATTTGGATTCACGAGCTATATATGACGGGAGGGGGATTTACAAAAATTTTGACTTTCGAGCTGCATATGATAGGAGAAGAACTTGAAAAAATTCTGACCCTCGAGCTATATGACAGGAGAGAGATTTGGGAAAATTTCGACTCTCGAGCTATTGTATACGACAAAAGAGGGACTTGGAAGGAAATTTTGACTTTCATATCATAACATAAGATAGGGAGGAAGGGGACTCGGAAAAATTCTTACTTACAGGATACACACACCATGATACAGGTGACTCCCTTAAAATTTTTCAAGATTTTGATTTGAATTTTCATTACCAAAACCAATTCAACCCATAGAACAGGAAAGGAAGCGTTATATTTGGATGAGTTGGAGGATACGGAGGACCAAAAATTAAGCCAGGAGGAGAGGATGAGGGGGCAGTAATAGAATTTAGGTCATACGAGGAGAGACAAAGGGGTTATGGAAAGTGAACGAAGTCACTATGTTGCGACAAGGTCCACAACGTCACATTTTAACAGGGAACCTGTTCTATGGGAGGTTTTTTGAAAAGTTTGCCGTGCGCTGTCCGGCGAAAAACTGAAAATTTTCGACTTTCCGAGCGATTATGACAGGAGGGGGACTCGGAAGAATTCCGACCTCCAATCTATTATAGTAGGTCTACGTCTTCTTTATAATAACTTTATCTAGGTGTAGGCCCCCTCGAATTCTCAATACCAAATCCCATATGACTCATAAGACAAATTCCCTCCGTTCCTCGTTCAACTTCGTTGAGTAAGCCGTCGTTTTTCCTAACAGGGAACCAGTTTTATCAAGGCGAGGGGATGGGTGCCGGAAAAAACGTCCGCTGTCCGGCCGGTTAGCAAAGCTTGGAGCTTGAGAATTTTTTAAGTCCCCCTCCTATCATATATATAGCTCGGTGATCGGTGTATATAGCCTGAAAGATAGCCCTTCGAGTAACTAGATGTCCAATCTTTCACACACCAATTGAATTAGCCCCTTAAGTGAGGCCGTTATGCAACGCTTTAAATACCATAAGATTCAAGAACATCCTTCTAAGGTATTTTAAGTCCCCAGGTCGAATCATACATAGTTTGGAGTTCGGAATGTAGCTCTGAAGTCCGGATCTGTGATGCCGCAATTTGATGACGTCATAGATCCCTCTTGGGACAGGTTTCCTGGCACCCCTCGTTCAACTCCGTTAAGGAACCCGTGAGTTTTTTAAGGTCTATGTGTCCTGGTACCTATAGAGGAAATTCGTTTTATGGGAGTCATTAGTGTGCATTGTCAAACCTATACAGCGTGAACTTTGATTCTCATCACCTTGATGGTTTTTCCTCATCAGGTCAAGTTCTAGGCACATTTTTTTTTTCAGTGGTTTCCCTAGTAGGCCTGATTCACGTTGACGTCCAAAGCTTCTCCAAGTCCCCTTCGTATTCGGCCACCCCTATCATATTCGAGCCCCCTCTCCATCATGTATAGTTCGAAAATAATAAATAGATTACTGAACGAGTCTAGTATTCTGTATATTGGGCGTAGTATAATGAAGGCTCTTCGAAATCTCATTCGCGCCGCTTGTTCACCCCCCTTCTTGGTCTAGTATACATAATTCAAGCTAACAGCCGAAACCCTATCACATATAACTCGAAAGTACCTCCTCTTATCATATATACCTCGAAAGTGGAGATTTTTCCGAGTCCACCTTCTATCATATATGATTCGGAAGTAGAAATTTTTCCAAGTCCCACGTTTTGCCTCTCGGCACCCGTCATTTTCCTTCAAATCATCCTCCCATAAAACAGGTTCCCTCTTAAATGACATAGAGGATGAGTGAGAACGTGACGAATGACGAGTGACGATAGTGTAAGAATAAGGATACTTCAAACGATAGGCTAGAAAGGGGGTCTTGGATAGCAAGTAAAGATGAGAGAAAATCAGAAGAACTCTTCCTGACACGCTCAGGCAGTGAGGGGCAAAGGAAAACGCTCCCTTCGGTTTTTCCAAATTTTTCAAAGAAGTTGAAAGTCTCATTCATCAACATCATATGTCCACTAGCTCAAATTTGAGCACTTGGTGATCCAATGTCCGTCACCAGTCTTCTCGGTCCTCGGCGTTCCGTACCACTTGCTTCAGATTTCGGTCCGAGATCTCCTCCACCTGGTCAACCCATCTCTTCGGCGAACGGCCACGAGACCGTGTGCTGTCCCCTGATCTCATGTATACGTGGGAAAAATCTGCGAGGAGTCTTAGGTTTAGTCCATTCTCTTTCTCCACAAATGGAAGGGTGGTCAAATTCGTTAATTAAATTTTTATTTCAGCGTCGAACGGGAGAATTGTGCACAGTTCATCGCGGGGTCGTATTCCTCCCTTTTTATTATACGTGAACTAAAAGGATGTCATTATGCCACGCTTTAACGGGTAAAAAGGGGCACTTTTAGAATAAGTTTTTATGACGAACAGAGCGGGATAAAATGAATTTCATTATTGCCCTCTGCGCGAGAAGAGGGCATTAAAATGATTCACTTGGAATACCGATAGAGTGTGGTGTACCTTCTGCAGACAGTTCAATCGTTCGCCGTACAAAATCATATCAGTTATTATTGTTTGAATTACATAATTATCGCCTTCAGCAGTACCGTCTATTTGCATTTTAGTAATAATAGAAGATTTTAGTTTGAAATCAAACTTATCGTTCAATTTGCTTGATTTTTCTACCACAGGTGCCTCTATTAGTTTTCAGTGAAAGTGTATTGTAGGTATTTAATCCTCCTCGTCCACAGTGACATTAAAAACAAACTGAGTTTTATTTTGATTTTCAAATATGATGATGCTTAAAAAACTTCTTTTCATATGAACTTCTTCATAAGAACAAAAAATGAATTTGATCATTCGTTTGTACTTGAAAACAAGAATATACCTAAGTTCAAAACAAAATTAAAAGAACCAGTAAATTGTTCAACAATTCAGACGTTGAATGAAAAATCAACTTTTTCAAACTATCAACTGAGAAACAATTTTCTGTGATTGATAATTTCTTGTCAACTTTGTAATTTTAAATTTCACGTTTTTGGATGTTTCAAATTGTTCAGATAAGTAGGATCAGCATGGGCTATAGGACAATCAGTATTGTCCAGTTATTACGTTTCCGCAATATTATCCTGAAACCCATCTTCCTCATAATGACATCCTTCTAGTTCACTAATAATAAAAAGCATGTTATAGAACTAGGTGCATAAGGTGCGCGAGATCAACTCGTGCGTTTGCTTCACTCGCTACGCTCGTATCGCAAACCTTCGCACTCGTCAATAATCGCGCACCTTATGCACCTAGTTGTATAATATACTATTTCCTGCTAAATGGAGCATTGGACAGTTTCGGGTGGGAAATGTATGGTACGAGGGGCATTCGAAAATTTAAACTATCACAAGAGTCAGCATTGAAAAAATTTCAAATATTCAGCTATTATATGGAAAAGGGGGAAGGACTAAACAAAATAATTTCGATTTTTGAAGATTGCGATTCTTAATTTCATTCAAAATGTCGAAAAGAAATTTGTCTTATAGAACGGAGGAATCCGTCCCTCCTAGTATCAAATGTAGCTCGCAAGTCAAAATTTTTCCGAGTCCCTCACAGCTCGATGGTCGGAATTTTCTCAACCAAAAAAGCAACAACTTTTGAACGACAGATTTCCTTGTTTTATACTTTCCTCCTCCCCCATCGGGCAATTCATAAACATAGTGTTTCTCAAGTTTTACAGAACGATCGACAAATGATCGAAAATAATGCCAACATTTCTGTTTTGAAATTTTGAAACTGTCAATAGCAAAGTGTCTGGAGCAATATTTTTCAACTGAGGGTCCGCGAAAAATGCGTATGGAGAGCAGAGTTTTCCAAAATGATTCCAAGGTGTTCCCAGGGTCTTGGAGGTTCTCAGCAATCACGATGTAAAGAATAAAATTGGACGAATTTCCGATTCTGAGTTCGGACTAACTAGGTTTTTTAGAGTTTTTTGCGATGTAGAACGTCCGCCATTCAAATCTCCCACATGAGCGTGAACTTCTTTCGATCCTTCCTTCCGTTTTCCCACGTTTGGGATGACCGCCAATTCAGTACCAAAATCTCTCTCATCAGAACGGACTTCTTCTAAGTCTTCCCATGTCTCCTCTCTTTGGACTATCAATAATTCCAGGGCAAACTTCATTTCGTTAAGAAAAAAGCATCAACGATGTCGTGAGTAGACATTTATCCTTCCAAAGACGATGAATGAAATCATCAAAAGTTTCAGGAAATAATGAAATTACCGGAGAGTACGAAGCCTCAATAAGAAAATCCTGGTCGTATACTGAAGACGATTTTCCAGATTTCCATCTCCCCCCCCCCCCTTTCCTACTCCAATGTGATCAATTTTAATGACTATGAGAATTATACAAAAGTAACTTACTTTCACGAATCCTGGAACAAGAAAATTTTACGAATTCCAAATCTTGCGTAAAAAAAAGCGACTTCACTCCGTCAATACGTTAATACGAGCGAGCGAAATATGGAAATTTGTCAGCGAAATACGAAAAGTGGAAAAAAGTAATCACGATTGTAGTACGCGACACAAGAATTCTTTTTTTCGCTTCAAAACTGCACAACCACAATTTTCCAATAAGTGCGAAGGGAGAGCGGGGGAAAAGAAACCGAACACCCGGTGACGAGATACGCAACGGCAGAAAACGAAACACGTCTGGGATAATTGGCCCGCGCGAACCATATATACGGAGACCACGACGACTGCGATCGAGCTGGTACTCGGAGGATTTTCGATAAGACTCTCTGCGCCCCGATGACACACGTCTCCGGCCTTACTGAAGCTTAAATGCGCCGCGTTCGCGTCCTACCTCAATCGGCGCGATCGATCTCGATGGGGAATATACGTACGACGACGACTACGTCAGGTGAACCTTGACAATCACGCGGAAACTATACGGTAGAGGTACAATCTCAATATTTTTGTAATTTATACGGTACGCTACTTACGTACGTACGCGAAGCAAACACCTCTTTTTCTACGTAATCTTTCCTTTATTTCCACAAAAATTGAATCTATTCTCTTCTCTCGGTGATGCGGCTATTTTCCTACATTTGCATATATTTTTCACGGGTAATCATACAAATTCCGATGTCGTTATTGAGATTAACGTCTACGTACGCACGCTGTCGCGTAGAACAATCGAGGACAAAAATTACATCAATCGACATTGTTTAGGGAAGTAACACCGAGTAAACGAAATAATATTTAGAACACGCAGTGGTCAATCGACTTCGTCTCACCGCGAAAAAAATGGGAGCTAAAAAAGGCTGATTGACACCAAAGAAAGAACTTTGAAAAATAAAGACATTTACAGACACCACGGTAGAGTAACAAGTTGCACACAAGAATCACAACTCGTGAGAGAATCACAGAAATTAAGCAACTTTCATCTTGAAGATGGAGAATTCCTCCAAAATTTCTTGAGTATCCTCCAACCTGTCTGAGGTCCATGTCGCCAGCCCCCCATCTCTCCGATTTGGGGGTCCAAACTTATATGAATCGTTCTTACTGCGTTAGTACTGGATTGTATTGATTTCAAATCGTTTGTACTCCCCCCGTCCCCAGAGATCGTCTGGGGACCAGGGTACATGCATCCCCCCCGAACTGAATTTTGGAATAAAATTATGCTGCATCGTTTGTACTACGTTCGTAACGGATAGTATTGATAAGAATTTGTTTGTACTGCCCCCGCCCCCAAAGATATGACTTGGGGGTCAATTGGGGGTCCGAAAACCACCCCTTTACTCATGTGGTGCTGAAAATGGACGAAATCGTTTGTACTGTGTTAGTACTACTTAAAAATCACGTATAAGTTATTTTGTATCTTCCTCAGATCACTTCTATCGTTTCAGCCCCGAGATATTGCCTTACGGGAGGAGGCTGTGTACATGAATACCCCCAAATGAGTTACGCATGAAAACTAGGATGTATTGTTTATATTACGTCAATTAAGCGGGTTGTATTGACCAGAATTTTTTCTACTGCCCCCTTATCCTCAGTTACGGGATGAAATATGGGGGTGAGGAGGGGGTTACTCCGGAATAGCCAAATCATCTCGTTTGGTGATAAGTGGTTCAACTATGGCTCAATTATTTGACTCTGTCTGTACTACCGAGTGTCCATCTCAACCCCCCCCCCCCCTACTACAAAGTGTGAATTGCCTTAAAGAAGGTCGAAATCATTTTAAATTGAAACCTTCGAAATTTTGCTCAATTTCTCTGTGAAATTTAGCGCAGAGTCCGCAAAACTACCTAAATATCATACAAAGCTTCAAAATGAAGAAAATCGCTCAAATTTTACTCGATTTTCTTGTCGTATCGAACGCAATTTTAGACAAGAATCGATATTTCCATATGGCTCCAATGATTCCTTTCAACATGATTCTTCTTGACTTGCTGTTATATCCATATCGGTGCGCAAAAATTGGTTCGACAGCGATGATTATTTTCAGCGTTTTAGAGTACAGATACTCGCAGTGAGGTATGTATGTGAATTTTTTGTCAATGTAGATTCCTAAGTATTTGATTGAGGATTTGGATTGTAGGGAACGGTTTTTATAGGTGAATTTAAGATATTATGCGGTACGACATAGAGTTCCAGATAAAAATAGGATGTCTGTTTTCTCAATATTGGGTTCAATGGCAATAGATGCCGGGAGCGCAAAATAAATATTGCAGAAAGCTTCAAATTTGGTTTGAAGTAGTGGAATTGTGGGGTCAGAAATTATGGAAAGTGTATCATCGGCGTAGCATGTGGTATGTGCCAAGCAGGGTGCTCAATATACCATCGCAATGGCCCCAGGACAGAACTCTGGGAACAACCATTTTCAGGATAGTGCATAGTATCTTTGTATATGACAGAGCGCGTGTGAAGATAAGAGTGGATAAGGTTGATGAGATATGTGGGTAAGTTGAGGTTAACCATTCATGATTGCTTGATATAAGATGGAGTCAAAGGCCGCTTCAACATCAAAGGATTGAATATTGTCCTTGGGTAGAGAGTCTTTGAAGTTCAGTGAGAACTCTAGAAAGGGCTGTTTCAGTAGATTTATTTCTTCTGAATCCATATTGGAAGGGACTTAGAGTTGTGGGAGATGATTCTAGATGGTCGATAAGAAGGTCTGCAATTGCTCGTTCAATCACTTTGCCAATGAGCCGAAGAAGGGAGATGGGGCGATAGGCATTGGTGATTTGAGGATTCTTAGAAGGTTTGAGGATAAGGGATAGGATGTCTTCCTTATGCATTTGTGGATAATGTTGGTATTTGAGACCATTGATAAGGTCGGGTAGGACTTACGGATGTGTTTTGTTGAAAATCTTAAGATGACTGTATCTTATCGTATCGAGTCGAAGTGATGACTTATTGTTTCGAGTTTTCAGGATATCCTTCACATCTTGTGGACATAGTTTGATTTCATCTGGATATCGTATGTTGTTAGGATCATGTGTGTATTTGGCAATAGTTGCCGGGGTAAGAAGAGGCGCGCGGTCGTTAGTTCCACGTCATATCTTTAGGGGCGGGGGCAGTAAAAACAAATGTTTGTTCATACTATCCGCTACTAACGTAGTACAAACGACGCAGCATAATTTCAGTTCAAAATTCAGTTTGGGGGGATGCATGTACCCAGCCCTCTCAGACGATCGATTTCAAATCAATACAATCCAGTACTAACGCAGTAAAAACGACTCATATTTGTTTGGACCCCCAAATTGGGAAGGGGGGCTGGCGACATGGACCTAGCTGTCTGTACAATAGGATTCGACATTTTTCTAAGTTTAGAAAAATTTCATCCTCCAAGCAAAATACAATGGGAGTCAACATTTTTCCAAGTTTTCCGCCGGACGGCGCACGGCAAATTTCTCAACCCTCCCCCCCATCTCCTCCTACCATATATAGCTCGAAAGTATAAATTTTTTCCCCCTCTAAAGTGGGTCCAGGTCACTGACGACGTCCCATTTCTTACTAGAGTAGGTCTAGGCCTCCTTCAGACTAGCTTTATACTGGGTCTAGGCTTACTTGAATGCCGTCCGCCAAAAAACTTGAGAAAAATTTCAACAGGGAACCTGTTTTATGGGGGGCTTTTTGAGAAATTTGCCGTGCGCCGTCCGCCGTCCAGCGAAAAACTTGGAAAAATTTCGACTCTCGAGCCATATATGATAGGAGAGGGAATTAGAAAAATTTTGACTCTCTAGCTATATATGATAGGAGGTGGATTTAGAAAAATTTCGACTCTCGAGCTATATATGATAGGAGGGGGACTTGGAAAAAATTTCGACTCTCGAGCTACTCGTATATATGAAAATTTCGACTCTCGAGCTATATATGATAGGAGGGGGACTTGGAAAAATTTCAACTCTCCAGCTATCATATATAGCTGGAGATTCGAGAAAAATTTTGACTCTCAAACTATATTATACTAAGCTTATAGTAGGTCTAGGGCTTCTTTATACTAGCTTTATCTAGGTCTAGGCTTCCTTGAATTTTCGATACCAAATCCCATTTGACTCATAAAACAGGTTCCCTGCGTTCGTCGTTTAACTTCGTTAAGGAAGCCGTCGTTTTTAACACCTATTGTATGTAGCTTGGAGGATAAAATTGAGAGTCGAGAAAAATTTAAGCCATCGAACTATACTCGTAGTACCATCGAATAGTGACCAAAATCCGAGTGATGTCTCAAACTACTCGTGTCTTGACTAATTCTCGCGTAAATCAATCCTTGCAGTCGACCTTAGTTTGATCGTCGGACGGACGAACCAAAAAATCATTCTTACTCGCTTACATCTCGAAACTACAGGTATGGCAAAACACCTAGTCGGTTACTGTTAGGCTATACTCCTCGAGGAGGCGAGGATATGTTGCTGCGTGATGAAGTGGCACAAACCTCACTTGTGATTGAAGACCTTGTTAAAGAGAGAGCAGACGCTGCTGAGCAAATTGAAAAAGCTCAAAGCCAGCAGAAAGTTCATTTTGATCGACGTCGTAAAGAGGCAAAATCATACAAAATTGGGGATCTTATCTTACTAGAACATGCACCGGTACAGACTGGCACCAGTCGCAAACTTCAAGATCCGCTTAGAGTACCTTTGACTGTGATAGCTGTACTGGGAAACGATCGCTATCGTGTTAAGGACTGTGTTTCCAAACGGGGAAAGGGATATGAGGCCGTAGCTGCAGCCGATGACCTGAGACCTTGGATTCCGCCTGGAGGCACATCGGATAGCGAGTCCGGGGATGATGTCCAAGACCAGAACTGACGGCCTGAACCTCGGGACGAGGTTGTTGTCAGGAGAGGCCGAATGTAAATAGTGTATATATTTTCAAAGGGTAAGTTACAGTTTTGTATCGTACGTACGCACGAACTCGTATTAGTTATAAGAGCAGCCCTGTTTGGCAACGTTTAATAAGAAAAAAACCCTGGCGATGTAACTTCATGTGGACAATAGGAAGTCACTATATTTAGACAAGATGAACTGCGCGACTGCAGGAAACTGGTTCCAAGTCTGCTGGCGTTAAACAGCGGATATAACACACAGCCTCTTGTATTATTTGAACGCACTATTTAGTAGGGGTGGACAGCTAAGAAGAAAGGCTGTAGACAAGTTAGCAGGGATGCCATCGGAAATACAATAGGTGTGATTTCTCTATTTTCGACTGCATCGAGACGTACGCAGTAGACAGTATTCTAGTTCTGTAGTGCGTTGTATCTGTATTGCTTGTGCGTTAAAAAACGTGGTAAACTTGTAGTATACTGTGTTGATTGATTATTTGACTATTTGGTGAGTAGTCACTGACTCTTTTTCTTGGATTATTAATCGTAACTATTATGATGTAGTTAAGCGTCGAATAGGTGTCGTCTATAATCCTAATGAGAGAAGAGAAAACTGTGAACGCATTGTTATTGATGTCAATTCCGAATTAGGGAACCCAGTGCACAGGAATGATGATTCAGAATACAATGAAAGGTTTTCAGGACGTCGTAAAGGCGTGTCCGGTGGTTTTCTACAGTGGTCAATGTGGTGGATCTTTAGGCGTAGAGTACGCACCTGTAGATCAAGTTTGACTGGAGAACGAGTCTTGTCTTAGGGTTGAATCGGGAGTTCCCAGAGGGGGTATTGGTTATCGGAGGAAGTGTGTGATCTTCTCCAGGATGGTAACATTACCTGAGTGAAATCTCTCGATGGTGTTCTTTTGAAACGGTTCTCAGTGTGACGCTGTGAACCGGGGTCCTCACGGTGCTGATGACGAAGGACGGGACTCTCTGGTGCTGACTCTAGAGAGTGATTCTCGCGGTGCTGACTCCGGAGAATGATCTTGTTGATGGTACCCGGCCAGGTACAGAATGCGGGCCGACGGGTCCAGGTCATTGCTGTCGGCCAGGAGGCAGGTGTCGATGGACAGGTGGGATACCGGTCCTGAAGATACCAAGGGCTGGATCACAAATCCGATGCTGGGGCCGGCCAACCTCAGATAAGATGGTAGTGTAGACAGTACAGTGGCATTTGGGCTCTGTACCCGTGCTCGCGGACTCGTTGCTCATTTGAGGTCGGACTAGTAACCAGCTAAAGTGGTTTTGTGTGTTCCCTGTTTGAGGGGAAGGAGAATTGTGATACATTAGCTGGTGAAAGTCGACGTGAGAAGTATTTTGGTGCACTGGTAGTAAAAGGCAGTTATTGATTGTGGTTTTAAGAAAAAGAGCTCACCCTTGTTTATTTTCCAGGTTATTGGAAATATTAATGGAAAGGAGTTGAAAATATTACAAACAGATAATTAAGAGTAGGTTTATGTATGTTAAGTTGCCTGTAAGGTAAATGTAGGTGTCTGTGTGATGCGGGTAGCCTATAGATGTCTTACAAAAAAATCAGAAGTGGGATAAGTACTTGCCTTCTCATGGATGTGTTGAATAGAATTTTAATTGAGTGAGACAAATGTGAGAGAAAACAAATAGGATGTTGTACTCTTCATAATGTGCGTTGTATTGTAATTGTAGTTTTTATTATCGATCTACTTCTACTATGTCGTCGCGACAAACTTGAGCGGTCCGTCGTCGAGCTGTAGCAAATAGCCCCTCCCCCCTTTCTGAACCGCCTGTCCCGAAAGATAGTGAGGATAGGGAAAGTTCCGAGTCTTTAGATCTCCCTCCTCCTAAACGTGGCCGTACCTTTGAAGCGGCAGATATGGCCGACATGATGGGCCTTTTAACAGCGTCTTTAGCTGAGAGTATTTCTAGTGGCTTCCAGGCTGTAGCCACTAATAGTACAAGCCGTCCAAAAGCTAGTATAGATGCAGTTCCCAAGTTTGATCCCAATGATAAAAAGGGACCAACCTCAAAGCGATGGTTGGAACAATTGGAACAGCTTCGCGATGCCAATCGATGGTCCGAGCCTACAACCATCCACTTTATGCAAGCGAGGCTTACAGGTAGTGCGCGTACCTGGTATGACCACCTAGACTCATTAAATCATAGTTGGGATGAATGGAAATTTGAAGCCTTCCCATAATGTAAATTTGATTACGCCGGCCGTCTGGGTGAAATGCTCAATCGCCAAAAACTCAGTAATGAGTCATACATCACCTACTATTATGAAAAACTGGCCCTTCTGAATCGCCTTCAGATAAAGGGTGAGAACGCTGTATCCTGTATTATTGACGGCCTCACTAATAATTTAGTGAAGACAGGAGCCCGTGGGGGCCAGTATACTGAGCCCTCAGAGCTGCTTAACTACTTGTCTAATGCATTTTGTACGTTGTCATTGTTATATTCGTCGAGGAGCTAACCCCCGTCAGGGGGATGTTCACAAATACATACATACAGTATTGGAGTTGATGCTGTGGGACAGAAGTTTGATAAAAAATTTAATGATACTCGTACAAAGAAGCCATCTCTCACATGTTACACATGTCACAAGCCTGGACATAAATCCTCCAATTGTATGCAATCAAAGACTGTGAGTTCTGAGAAGAAAAGTGGACCAAAAAACCCGTCTTTCCAAAAAGATGGCAAGACTGGTAGCCGCATTGATCCGAGTAAAGTAACCTGTTATAAGTGTAATGAGAAAGGGCATTATGCTAGCCATCAGTGCCCAAATAATGCAGCTACCTCTAGTAAATCTATTTAACAGATCTCCACTACTACCCCAAATTCCAAGTTCTACAAGACAGTCCACATCAACCAACAACCTATTGAGGCCTACATTGATTTTGGCAGTATGCCTACCATAATTAGAAAGAGTGAGGTAGAGCGTCTAGGAATTCCTTTCTCAGGGAGTGACGCGTCTATTCTGCGCGCTTATGGTGGGGCAAGTATTGCGGTTTTGGGCACAACTGAATTCAATCTGAAAGTTGATGTCATTTTTTTTTTTTTTTTTGCTTACTTATAAGTGTCATTCGATCTTCAACAAGACAATCCACATCGTAGTCAATTAATTGTATGTATTTTTGTGCCTTATTTTCAAGTTAATATTAATTTACGATTAAGTTATCTCATAATATTATTGTAGCCTGCCTTGTGTCCCCTCGACTCGTCTTTCCCACTCCCAACCCTGTCACATGATTTTTTATCAGGACGTGAGAGGTACGTACGAAGGTAGATGACGTATATGTAGTATATAGGCGAAATAGAAATAAAATTTAGCTAAAAAAGACAATCTTGGTAGAAAGCGGGAGTTTGTTGGAATGTGTCAGGATTGGTGTCAGAAACAACCGAAGAAAAACCACCCTCAAAGTGGATGGGAAAATTTTCTGTGGCACGTTTCAGCCCCCAAAATTTCGTTTTTTTGTCAATATCTCGAAAAATACGCATCGCAAGGAAAAATTTCAAGTTACAAAAATTATTCCTCGTTGGATTTCTCATCAGATCAGCTATTCACAACCCAACTTCAGGCTAAACCTTAGCCTAAAACTTCGCCTAGTGAGCGCTATTTTCGAAAATTCGTTGTACGAGTAAATCACCATATTTTCGTCGATAACTCGAAATTATCGATTTATACAAAAAAATGTGTAGGTGTAAAAAAGTTTCCTTGTAAAATTTTATATAACATGAACCATATGAACATTAGCCAAGGCTAAAAATTCAACCTGCGTCTTAACTTGAAGTAACTTCTTCTTTTTCGATGTCATAAGTGAAAAAAACAACCCGGAATGAAGAAAAACGTCATGAGCGATTGGATACCCTCAAAGTCAGCCTCAAGTACGGTTTGCGATCAAGTGGAGAAGTATGCCAACATATCAGCACATCGACTGGAGCACAGCAAGACATATCAGAGATGAACGAGATTGTGGTATCTTATATGAATGGTTTTCTCAGCACAATCCATTCGCCGACACTCAAGATAAAGAGTTAGTTTTTCTCTCAAATGGTATTGTTGCTGAGGCACACGCTTAAATTGTTATAAGGCGTACGAGTTAGGCGCCCTTACGCTGTTGAAGGTGGGCACAGCGCCAAAGTTAAGCAAATATATGTGATAAATACGTTGCCTATGTACAGCGCAATTACGGACAAAATTCTGCAATTATGTAAAGGGAAGCACAGAAGTTGCGGAACAAGAGCGCCGATATAGCCGCATCAATCGAACTGAGGTTATTGTCGGCTCAAAGACGCTCGTCACAATCAAACAAGATCAGTAATCTGTAGCGTCACAAAATTTTTTTGGAATACGAAAAGACTTTTATATTCTTCTCGTATTTTGATTTACTTACTCGTTATTTACTCGACGCAGATGCGTTTCTTCCTCTCGCTTTCGACAGTCAACGAAAAGCGTCCTATTACCCGAACATGCGGGATACTTGATTTCTTTTTTTATTACATTTTCGGCCACACTCTTCCGAGCGTTTCTTTCTCTCTCGTCTTCTTTCACACTTCGGAACAATGCATGAAGACAAGATATATTTGCATACCGTTCTCGTTGCATTGAAGGAGGACGCAACAGGATGAATCCCCGGACTAGAGAGAACAAAAACCAATAAAACATGCATGCTTTTCGATCTGAAACCTTAATCTGCGTCGAAGGCCATCAGTTGACGAGGGTAGTCATCAGAAAAGACAGTGAGAGCTCCGAGAAATACTAAATTTACACTTTCGGGACATTTCTACATCTGGAAGCAATACAACCTTTCGATCTTCAGTTAAATGCTCGGATGCTCATTGTCTTCCGGTGCACAACAGACTTCAGAGTGGCCTTGGACGAAGGATTAAGGGATTGTATGATTCGTGGGAGAGGAAATGCGAAGCTGTCCACATGAGGGGTCTTGGGAAAGTCGTAAACATCTCGAAAGTATTTCACTATCCGGTTGTCGGATTCTAATTCAAGATTGCCTCTCAGTTGACCGGGGCAGATGGTTCGCATATTCTATTTTCAACGAGCTCCTCATTGTCTAAAGAAGAGTTAGAAGGAATTTACTCGCAAGTGCTCTTTTCTTGGGTAGTAAGTTTAGTAGAAGAAAAGGGTATCTAGTGGGCGTAATGCGTCTTCTGACAACAACCAATCCCGGACCGATTAATATCATCTGATTGGCAATCTACATCTTTCTCACTGACGTAAGAATTGGATGCGTCGAAAAAGAAGGCGCGAACAGAGTGGATAGACATCGGGATGCTTGCGACGGTCCGCATGAGATATCACTCGAAAAGTAAAGGTTGTCCGGATCGAATATAGGCCGAGTTTAGCCCGCGATCAATGCTCGTATTGACCAATTTTTACAACCGATCATTTTGTGTTCGTTAAATCGCTTCTCCGCGACAAGTTTTCCAAAATCTCGGAATTTTCTCAATATGTTCACTGCATCGTAATCGAACTGATATTGTTGGTAAATCGAAACCGAAATCTTAATAAATTCTGAAACTCGGCACACGCGAGTACGAGTATCTGTCATAGTTTTTATGTGACTCGTTATGATTGTTGATCGAAATTCACTTTTCGTGATGGCCGGCTAAGGCACTCATTCGCAGGGGCCGTCTCCCACCCAACTGCCACCGATCATGGCTTAATTTCACCTAGCCAGCCCCCGGACCAATTTCCCATTAATGGTCGGGGAATATACCATCTATGTCATTTGTATCCAATCCGCAACCTGCTCGGTACAATCACTGAAACGAAAGATGTCATCCATGGGACTGGGAACCGTCACAATCCGAAGAAGCTTGAAGTTACCGTTCTACGTCGTCATCTCCAGATTTTTTTTTTGCTCTCTCATTGTTAGTGTCTCGTTTACATTTTATTTTATTATTACTATTATCATTTTTTTTTATTTTTATGTTGATTACTCACTTATTACTTTATTTTCTTCTTTCGTCACATTTACACATGTAGTTTTTTTTTCTGTGTAGTGTCACAAAAAATATGTAAATTCAAAACACAGATAGATTGACGCTTCTTCGGTTAAGCATAGATTCGAAGATATTTCATCGGGTGGCGAGCGCGTTGCGTGGCCGCTGGTGGTCTTTCTCGCTGTCTCGCTCGTCTTCTTCCATTCTCTCTCCCTCTATTTTCATCCGACGGTCTTCCTGTGTCTTATTCGGCCGAGCTCGCAACACTCCTTTGTTCTATACTCTGATGTCTCGGAGAAACTGCGTAAAAGCAATAAAATAATTTGTGCGGGAGGTTTCAGTTTCTTTAGGAATTAGACATTGGGGTGATGCGAGCCTACATCTGGCATATTTAGACGGAGATTTTGGAAGACGCAGATGTTATTTCAAAAAATTCGATTGACCGAAAGGAAGAGTTTTGAATTTTAATGTTTCGGTCTTTGTCTGCAGTGTCATCCGCGGATGTAAGTCGTAAAAAAAAGGCTGCAGACACGGAAATTTGTAGTTTCGATCCCAGCTCTTTCTTTGTTTCTCTCGTTCTTTCTCTTTTATAGGTTAGAGGGTGCAGTGTCAATACGCGCAAGCTCATCCTGACTCTGGGGGTCCTCTTGATGGGCAGCGTGTCCTGACTTTGCACGTGTGTTAGCCGATCTTAGTTAATGTCGACGGAGGCGATGCAAGCCCTCGTAAATCATAGGATTAGTCGGGGTTCTCGGGGAGATGAACAGTTCACTACTTGTGCGGTGTCGTCGAGCCGTCCATCTCGACATATCCTCGAGGGTACTAAGAGACGGTTGACATCACGGCTCTCTGGACCAATTGGAAGGGTAAGAACGAGTAGGCGGTCAATTACGTAAGATTCCAGTTTTTGGATTCGCTGGAGTCTTTCGGAAATGAGAAAGTCGGGGGAAGTTTCGGCGGGTCAGACTTCTAAAAGATTTTAAGGCGGCTATGTGGAACGCGGCGCGAAATCACTGATGTTCGAATCTATGCTACCGGATCGATGTCGACTTCGTGCGCCGAATTCTTCTAAGATCTAATCACATTATTTCCAAGTTTAAATCTTATCTTATTCAAGAGCACTCGCGCTAGTTCGCATCTTGAAATTGAAACATTCGCTCTATTGCGCGTCGTTGTTCGAAAAAGGCGTCGGCTACCGAACCCACCTCGCCGATAATTCGAAAGTTTCGAAAAACTCGAGTTTTTTTTATTATTAAAAAAGAATTTAAATTCGGGTGTGTGATCCCACACGTTACTCGGTGCTCGTATTGCATTGTTACCTCAAATTGTTAATTGGTTTGGTGCTATGTGTAACGCTGGCCTGATGGCCGCCTAAGCCCCATTAGTGGGCCCCATCTCTCTCGACCGTCATGTCCACGTGTTAAAATTTTCCATCACGCGCGGGTCATGTGTTTTATCCGGCCAAGGAATGCGCACTTTTTCGGCGAACACTTCCACCTTTTCGCGATGCTGTCCACCAGTCTCACCATCAGTTCGTCTCAATCTGCCACCAGGGTTCCAAACCAGTCAACTTCAAAAAATCGTCATGTCATCTCCTAATTTAATCTTTTTCTCAATTTTTTTACTTACCGTTTCATTTTATTTTTTTTTTATATCTTGTTCGTATTATTTTTATTTATTTCTTATTTTTGTTCGTCGAGCACTCATGCAGATTAGAGTTCAATACCACACATTTTTATTTTTTTTTGTCGTTGCAAATTTCATTTTCCTCTTTCCTCTTCGAAATTTCACTCATGAAAGTCTGATTAGTTATCCGTGTAAGACAGTAGTAATCTCGTTAGCAAAAGAGAAAAATGGGGGGGGGGGGTGTCACTAGCCAGGGGTCACAACACTATAAATTCATATATTTGCACGTACTTTTTCTTTTAGAACTTTTCAGGAAATTATTCACAGATCTGCGGTGGAATGTGCACATCTCTACCAACGAGTCTACATAACACGGTACGTAACCGAAAGTTTGTATTTTTTTTTTATTATGCGTTTGTGTCTTTGGGGCGGGATTTTTTTTGTTCGTAATAATTTTTTGTGTTTTGTAATTTGGATTTAATTAATATTTCTGGGAAGGGTGGTTTCTTCTAAAGTTAAGTTCTCTAAATTATTCGAAAGTCAGGGGCACAGAGATATCGGTCTTCTCCATAAAAGTCCCTTGTCGTTTCCAAGATATGGGAGAGCCTCGGCCCTATATCGGTTCCTATATCCAAGATTCGCGTCTTTAAAGTGTGGGTGTGCCACGGCCCTGCGCTAAAGTCGAGTTCTTGCGATTCCCTTCATTGTAGCGAATTTTAGTTTTAGTTATTCCTTTTTATGGGTGGTGACGGGTCACGGAGGCGAGTCCTAAGTTGTTGGATAGTTGTCCCCCCGAATAGTCCACTCCGGGTACCTAGGTTCAGGAAGCGAGTCCGACGAATAGGATAGTTGTCCCCCTAGGTATTCCGCGTCTAGTTTTTTTTTTTTTTGGATGCTCGGGGTAAGGTCAGCGGGGCACCCGTAGAGGCTCACGTCCCTGAGGGGAATATACTATGTCAAGGAGAATTTCCTTCAGGGATCTGACGCCCACGTGAGAGGCTAGCGATCCCCCTCGAGTATTCCACCTTTTTATGTCCCCTCTTCTTTTTCGAAATTCAATTTTTTTTTTATTTTTTTTTTCTCTTCTTCCAATTTGACACTCTCTTTCTTTTGTTTTGTTTTTTTTTTTTTGGCTAAATTTCTCCCATAGTTATACATTATATTTTGATTCGATTCGCGCAATGACTTTTCCTCCACTGTTTTCCTCTTAATTTAAACGATGTGTCTCTGTGCCCAAAAAGTAGGGGGGGGGGCTTTTGTAAAAAAGTAATGTTTAAAAATGATTGTTTTAAAAAAAAAAAATTGTTGGCCAGGTCACTCAGTCCCTGATCTCTTTCACATTCCGATTATATTATAATTTATTTATTTATTGTTTTTTTTTTTTTGCTAGTTCCCAGTGTTTTTTCAATTTTTTCTTTTTTTGTTTTATTTCTGTGACTTTTTTTGTTTGTTTTTTTTGATCATCTAATACACATGTTTACCGTCGATTTCTGAATTTCTTTTTTTTTAAGCTCAACAAACGCAAGCGTCGGTCGGATATGTTCGCTGTACTTCAACTAAAATCCGACTCGGAAAAGATCGCCGTCTAATATTGGGGGGCGGGGTCTCTTTTCTTAAAATTTAAATAAAAACTGCGCTCTTCCTCAAATTAGTAGCGACAGGTTTCGGTGTTTCCCTATAAAAACATCGTGGCATCCCTGGACCAAATTTCTTTCTGTCTTGTTTTCCGATCTTTCTTTTCTACGATATTAATTTCACTAAAATTTGAGAAGACGTCTCGAAAAAAGATACCGCAGTTTTTTCTGGCATCCCTGGTGGGGAACGATAATAAGCTTTTGGATTAGATTTATCAATCGCAGTGACCGCAAAATTTTGTCAAAAAAAAAGGAGAAAATAAAATTGTTTTTTTTTTTTTTTTTACGTCTCCCTTATCTGTTTTGTTTTTTATCTCGTCTAAAATTCTTCGTTCGATGGCATCGTCTTGACAGTTACTATCAATAATGTCATCGATATCTTAACGTAAAAAATTCGTTGGACAACTCTGAAACACTGATCATTTTTTTTAATTACGTTCTTGAGCGTTCTCTTCGTGAGTTCTTTTTCGTTCGAGTTAGCCATTCCCACGGCGTGGACGTCCGCTGCTATTCCTATTGTGTTAGTTTGTCGAGGAAGGCACAGTTTTTAGCGATTCGAGTCCTCAGACGGATAGTCTGATTTGTTTTTTTTTGGAATCTTCGAGGCGCATATTCGACCGGTAGACTTGCGATGTAACGTGTCACTGTCTGGCATATATTTTTTTCTCCACCACCAATGATATGCTAGGGGCATTCAGGAAGATGACCATACTTATTATCTTCGTTTATTATGTTTTTTTTTGTTGTTATGTTATCATATCGTAGTATTAATAGTAGTCCGCTAAAAGGGTTTGCCATGCATTTCGAAGGCGCATACGCGCTTTGGTACGTAACAGATCGTTATTCTCGTCTACATGAGTGACCCTTCGTGAAACTGGTTCAAGAAGGCGATGAACTCGCCGAGTTAGGGTGAATTGGTGTGCGTACGTTGACACAGTTGTTTGAGAATTAATTTAATATGGTCGCAGTGCCGCGCCGGTCCGTAGAACCTCTAGGAGGGTGTCGTTCTATTCATAGTTAGCGGGTCGTTCTTGTATATGCATACATATTTTATTTTATTTTGTCCACCGTTTCTAAATTCACTTTCAAGACTCCGAGGGTATCGTAGCGTTTTACCATCAATTACGCCTTTCTCGAACTATCGGGATCTTTAACTAAGACTACTATTTGTATTGTCTACTTGTAGAATTATTTAATCTAGCATTAAGGTGTGTTTGACAAAATAATATATATTTCTCTTTTTTGAAGTAAGTGAAGATGGGTGTACAGGCAGCGTAATGTAAAGATTCTGATCGAAAAACGGTGTGATATAATAAAGAGAGAGAGATGGCGCCCACGTAATTGAAAGTATATTAGCGCGTTTGTCATAATCTTAGTTGATTTTCTTTAATCCTGGTTTCGAGTTGATTTTCTTTAATCCTTGTTTTGAAGATATTCCGTGTGAGTAGGGATCGAGTGATTTTTTTTGTTGTTCGTACCAGAGAAGATGAGTAAGAGCGTACGGGGTGTCCATCGGACGCACAGGGAGCTCGCGGTATTCGGTTGCCTTCCGGACTTGGGGTTCGTGAGGAACAGGTGTCGCAAGGCCCTAACGCAAAGCGCGAGATGGGAGCTGTGGGACTTAGGGGCCTCCGAACTTGCCCAGCCGGATGGCAAACTGAGATCCGACATCGACATGTTGAACGAGATGGCGGAAATAGTCGAGGGGCACGAAAGGGTCGGTCGAGTGGAGGTATTGCGATATAACAACGACGAAGTGAGGATGCAAACCAATGTGGTCAGTAAACTCACATACATCCACTCTCCCCCGACTCCGGAGGTGTTAGTCGCTATGTCCGCCTATCTTGGAATGCAATGTCGGTTGAGGAATGCTGCAGTCGAGAGGGTAGAGATAGAGCCACTTCAGCACGAGGATGATACTGACCCTCTCGAAGGAGATCAGACAGACGCGCCCGGGTTTCTTTCTGGGAACGAGCTCGAGAATGAGAATGAGAATGAGGACGACTATGACGATTTCTTTGCATGCGAGGGGCGCGAGTCGCCAGGAATTAAGTTTGAGAGTCGCGAGCATAGCCCGACAGGAATAGGTGAAGAGAATGTCTGCGGCGGGCAGCATTACGACATTAGTGTAGCAGTCTATCTTGTCCCGTTTCAATCGTCAAGTAGTGAGGAGGGGAGTCACGCCCCCGAGCCATAATCCAGCAATCTGGAGTGGTCTGAGTGGATTTGTTTTTTAGTTATTATTATTACTCTATAGCGTTAGCATTATTATTTAATTAAATTTTCTAAAAGATTGAGATGACAAATGAATAAATACATATCGAGGCAGCGGAGTTCAGTGATTTTGAAGAAAGACAGCGTGACGTGGGATGAGAGATGGGGACCCACTTATTTTAATGTGATTTGAATTTTATTGAAATTTTCTTTTATCGTGCAAAGAGCACATTTTCTTTTCGTAGTTTTTAGTTTTCGTTAGCCTATCAGTTTTTGGGAATAATAATGACGCGAAATACCAAAAATAGCAAAAAAGCAGCCGGAGAGTTTTCGAACCAGGATAATTTAGACCGCATCGATCAGCTCGAAGAACAGAATGGGGAAGAGCAAGATAACGTTCCGAATGAGCAAGGTGTCGAGAATGGCGGGGAAGGAGAGCTTCCCAATAACGATCAGATTGATCAGTCGGTGGAGGGAAATGGCCCGGGTGAGCGCGGAAATGAAGTACGCAATCTGTTGGGGCAACTCTTAGAGGCGCAACTTGAGACCCAAGCTAACCTCAATACCCAATTAGGGAATATTGCACAGGCTCTTACTGCACTCACGGCTCAAGCTAGTGTCAGGGCCTCACATCCAGCGCCCTCTGCTATTCTTCCCGAGGTACTGAGCGTACCCGAACACAGTAGTCCGGCGCGATCATCACGTTTACCCGCTCAAGATCACCTTTCTCACAATCAACCTCGCCCTAATACTCGACAGTTTCCCCAGTCTAATCGATCCGCCTATCAGCCTGCGCATAGAGTATCACCCGGAAGTTACGGGGGCAGGCAGGAGCGTGTGACGCCTGACAGAAGAGAAAGAGGAATTAATGGATGGTCGGAAGGTAGTATTCACTCCAGCGAACGTTTACGAGACGCTGAGATATCACTGGGGTTAAACTCGCCCTATCCGATTTGTCCACCGTTCATGGGAGATGGGTCTATAGCGCCAAACCGATTCATCCAAAATTTCAATCAAGCCATTATGGGGTTGGGGTTGAACGATGGGGAAAAGGTTCGTCTTTTCAAGCGGTTAGTACGAGTGAATGAACCGCCATGGGATGCAGAGTTGAACATGTTATATCATAATCTTGAGCAATACCAACATAAATTTCTGGAACAATTTTGGAACCGGGCGACGCAGGAAGCTATCATGCGCGAGTTTGATGAAACCCGATTCAAATATGAAAACGTCGCCACGTTTGTACAGCAGTTAGACACGTGGTATAACAGATTATCTTCCCTCTCTCATGTCCCTCTATCTCAAAATGATATCATTAATAAATTGATCAATAAAATGCCAATCCCAAAGCATGATGTGTTGAAAAGCCATGATAACAGCAATTATAACGAGTTTAAGGCAAGGGTGACCCGGATTGTTAATCCGCGAGATTTTAGGTTTCGAGAAGGAGTTCCAGGACAAGCTCCCTATAGTGACATGAGTAAACCGCCGGCGCGACAGCAGCCTTTCGAGAGAGCGAATCGGGGGACTAACGAGCCTAATCGGGGAACTCAATTCCAGAGAGCGAATCTAACCGAAATTGAGGAGGTGTCCGAGCTATACGAGCCGAGTACCTATGAAAATCAGGCCCACGGTGGTGCGGAAGCAGGAAATATCAATTCCATTTCGAGGCTATATCAGGGAAACTAGCGACCGCACTCTCTTCGAACGTGGAAGGGAGTGCATCCGATAACCAGCGATTACCGGCTCCACAGTTTAAGCTTTTCCGGTGGTGCCAGTTAATCGGCGACACCCTTTTCTACCAAATTCTAAAATTTTACAACGTTAAAATGCTGAATCAACCCCTACGTCGGGTCAAAAGGTATTTCTTGGTTTACGAGTTTATAACGGCCGACTACCTCCGAGTGAGCGTGGGGGCAACGAAAGCGTTTCATCCTTATGTATTATTATCAGTCGGGTATTGTGACCAAGTCGATTCAAACAAATTTAATCCGTCTAAATTTCACAAAACTCTTGTGGATATAGTCGAACATCTTCAAAAATGTGGGGTGCAGCATTTAGGGCTGATTGTGCCACCTCCGTGGCCCGGGAACAATAAGCTAGAGCAGTGGAAATGTTACGAAGAGATACGACGTATTTACGAGCAAGTGGCAAAACAATTTAGCGCTTTTTCAAGTCTTATCTATATTGATAAGGTTTTCTTTTCGCGTAAAGATCCGGAAGGTGACATTTTATTAGTGGACAAGGGGGGATTCCCTACCAGGGTTAACGTGGACTTGTACGGAGCGACCTACTCCCAAACAGGAGCTAGTCACACGGGTTTTCAAAAGGAAGCTATTTCTAAAGTACTCGATGAACTAGCGGGAGCTGTGAATCAGTTGAAAAACGGAGGAAGGATCAATGCACTGGAGGCAGAGTCTAAGAAGAGCGATAGGAGTGATGACGCGTCAGCGGCCAAAAGTGTCTGCGTATCAAATTGGAGTGCAGGGTTAGAGGTCGATGACTTGATCGGTGCCAGCGCGACGGGTCTGCTCTTCCGAGTGGAGGGTCGGCTGGGAGAGAAAAGAGTGATTCTTCTGGTAGACACCGGGGCGACAGTTTGCGTTGTAGATTATGAGTGGATCATGAGAGCCAAGTTGCTACGCCCAGGATCCGTTGTTTTTAGAAAGCTGTCCCGTCGGGTAAAATTACTTTTGGCCCATGGTGCGGCTTACTCGTTAGAGGAATATGCCGTCATTAAGTTAGAGGTAGCGGGTGTTTCACTATTCATGGCCGCTTTAATAGTTAAAGATCTGACTGAACAGATACTCTTAGGGGGAAACTTCTTATTAAATTACAAGGCCGTTGTCGACTATGGCGCTCTCACGATGTCGTTGGTACATATAAATGAAGGAAAAGTCACTCTTCCCATTATTCAGGAGACCAAGCGCATGTCGGTTTTTACAGTACATACGTCTCGAGAGAAGATACCCGAGCTTTTTTCCAAGGACACCGAAGAAGAGTTCAATAGCATGTGCATTTTTCATACGGGAGCAAGTGAGAGTGACGAGAGATCGGTACTTCTGGGGCAATTAAAGAACAAACTTTATACAGCAGTCGTGGACGGGGTTGTTAGTGCCTCAGAGGCTCAGGAAGCGCTAGAAGAGGTATCGCCCTACATAATGGTCTTCAGAAGGGAACTGGGTTGTTACAACGGCGGACCAGTAAGTTTAACGTTCAAAATAACAGAACGATGGAGGGTTAAGCGATACGGTTACCCACGCGCGTACCACGAGGCGGTGCGAGCGGAGATCGAAAAAATGTTAGAACAGGGCATTATCATCGAGTCAAATACCCAGTACATCCATCCAGTGGTAATCGCCCCAAAGGGCGACGGTTCTATTAGGATCTGTGTTGACGCGTCCGCATTAAATGAGATACTGTGTGAAGAGCACCATGACCCACCTCGAATCGAGGACATACTGTTCGAGGAGAACGTAGGCGATATCCTTTCGGTCTTCGACTTAAGGCTGGGGTTTTTACAAATCATGCTTGATGAGATCTCAAGTCAGTTCCTTGGTATTCAGATCGACAATCAAACTTATCAATACAAACGGTTGCCATTCGGCACGAAAGTTAGCGGGTCGGTATTCAATCGTATCATTCGCAAGGTGTTAGCGGATAGTTTAAAGTCTATTCACGTTAAGGCATACATCGACGATGTCAAAATTCAAACACCCAACTTTAAAACGCATCTTGATCTGTTAGTCCGCTCCATTAAGAGCATTTTCGAAGCTGGGCTCACCTTATCTATTGACAAGACCGTGCTTTTTCGTTCGAGGGTGAAGTACGTAGGACACTGGCTAGCACCGGGTATAATCACAAAAAATTTAGAGAAGGGAGCGTTCTTTAAAAAGTTCGAGGGACTTTATTTCAAGAACTCGAAATTCACCATCCCGCATAAGAGAGCTGTACAACAATTGTTAGGGTTTGTTAACTGGTACTCCAGATTCATTCCGAACTACGCGATCTTAGTCTCCCCCTTGATTGATTTGCTATCTTTCCCACCACCCATTAAGACCGATAAGAGGCACGAGGAAGCGTACTACACGTTGAAAGAAGCGTTCTTTCGTGATTTTAAACTCCAGCAACCTTGTTATTCCCGGCCTTTCTATGTGGTTGTAAGAGTAGAGCAAGACTGTATCACTGGTTGTATCTTGCAGTGCAGTGAAGAAGGGACCCCTGGGATTATTACAATGCTTAACCACCGATTAGAGTTCAATATCGCGCGAAAAACGACTGACGAGAAGAATCTATACGCTCTCTATCACGTTTTGAAAAGATACAAAGATTTATTGGTAGGGTACCAAGTTATTGTGAGCAAAAGTAAAATTTTACTCATCAAGCGTTGTCGCGAAATTATTGGGGTGAATAGTCTATGTGCGAAATGGTATGTCTATATTAATTCCTTCAACATCAGGTCTCAGGGATATGAAGAGGGGAATTTTGAGCGCCCGTTTAAAATCTTAGAAACTTATGGACTGGTCGCTTGTATTATACCAATGGATCCGGTCGCCGGTCTGTGTGAAATTGTGGAAGTTGACGATGAGGGATCGCAGACACTAGTGGAGACTGAGGTCAAGGAAACCGAAGTATGCGAAATGTGTCAGGTATTCAAGGGGCACGTGGTCAAGGCGAGCGAGGAGCCGTCTGAAATGCTTTTTGAACTATTTGAGAATATTAAGTCGCATCAGGCATCGGACTCGTACTGCAAGAAAATAATCGAAAAAATTGAGCGAAAAGTTGATTGCAAGTTCATTCTCATAGACGGGCGGCTATTCAAAACAACTAAGAGCGGGGCAAAACTCTTGGTCGTTCCGGAACATGCAGTCGATGACCTGATACAATTCTTTCATGAGTTCTATTGTCACCCGGGTGTGGTAAAAACTGAGCTGTTGATTAAACGCCAATTTCATGTCAATGATTTAAAACGGAAAGTAGGACAATTGGTGGGTCGTTGCGTAACCTGCAAACATAATAAAGTATCTAATCAAGCGATCAACCCCGAGCGTTCACGAGTGGAAGCGTCCTATCCCGGTGAGGTGTTATCGGTCGATATTTTTGGTCCCTTGCCGCTCCGAAGAGGGGGTATTACAGCCGTGTTTGTGGCTCTGGACAGATTGTCAGGTTACGTGTCATACCAGCCGATTCGATCGATGACAACGGATAGTTTCGTGCGGGCTTTGGGGAAAGTTCTTGAGGATTACGACGCGCTCAATATCCCGGTGGAGACGGTTTTGTCCGATAATGCTCGCCAATTTCGATCCGATAAGTGGGTTAAGTGCCTCTACGCTAGAAACATAAAACCTCGGTTTACAACAGCCCATAATCCCTCCGCGAACCCAGTGGAAAGAGCTATGCGGGACCTCGGAGAGAAGTTGCGAGTGAAGATCAATGATAGCACAGTCCCAGCGCGTGACCATACACTGTGGTATCGCGAGCTTAAAACCATCCAAAAGGTTCTTAACGCCATTCCCAAATCCCATAAGTACTCCCCGAATCAAATCCTGGGAATTGATGATTTTGACCCGATCCCCGTGGCAAATGTCCGAATAGTGCCGCCCAATCCCGCACTACTGATACAGGAAAGAGTGAATAAGTTACAGGAAGATGTGAGCGATTATGTGATAAAGAAAGGCCAGAGACCCACACCTCTCAAGTTTACCTACGATGAGGAAGGTTGGGCCCATGCATTTTGTGACGGAGCATCGGTAGGGTCATCTAAAGATCGGCTCTCGTCAATCTCGGTCTGGATAGCCCAAGACCATAGAGCTAATGAAGCAAGAGTAACGCACCCGGCCCTCACCAACAACCAGGCGGAGATACTGTCGGTGATAAGGGCCATAGAGATCGCGCACGCTCACAAGGTACCTCGGGTGGCAGTGCATACTGATTCGCAGTATGTAGCAGATTTAGTCAACGAGGGTCTGCTGAGTGACAACAATCCGAAACTCCCCAGTTACGAGAATTTTGCGTGGCTTTCCAGGTTGAGAGAAGCAATACAGATGATGGGTAGGGAGAACGTACGCCTGACGTTTGTCCACGGTCACACGCTAGACTTTGGGAACCTCGAGGCGGACTATGGGGCCCAGGAGATATTGCGGGAGTATCGACTGTGGACGGAGGTAAACGCATCCAAGCTTAACGAGAACGAGGCGATTACCAAATACGTCAAAGCGTTTAAGGACATCGAATTTCGAAGAAGTCGTCACCAGGAGCAGATCTCTGGCAAGAAGTTGACCCGATTCCGAGAGGGGGATGTGGTTGCACTGAAAAGTCACCACATCTCTCAGGCCTATTACGGGCTGACCAAAAAGTTCTATAAAAAGTACGAAGGCGAGTACTTGGTGGTCAAACGGATCGGGTCGAATGCTTATCTCCTGAGGGACACAGCGAACCTACAAAAAAACATAATGGCGAACGTGCGCCAACTCATTTTGATAAAACAGGCTGACAATAAAGCTAAGAATGCGATGGCCCATCAAGACAGTAAGAGCAACGACATTTGCTTGGCAGTTGTAAAGTATGCAGGGGAGTCACGCCCCCGAACCATAATCCAAACAGGAGTGGAGTGAGTGACGTTGTTTTTAAGTACAATAGTAATTGGTAGTAATAATTGTAATCTTTAAACTATGCATAGACAAGTATGTCCCTAGCGTTATTGGTGGAACAAAAATCAACACATTACAAATTGGATGGTCGGGTGATGGCTGTTGGAATCTGCCAAGACGGTTGGTGGACGATGAAGGCCAAAGAGGTGGCAGCAGTACTAGGACACTACCGGGTAGAAATCCCAAGTTAACACTCAAAATTTCTAGGGGCATCTTGTAGTGTCACAAAAAATATGTAAATTCAAAACACAGATAGATTGACGCTTCTTCGGTTAAGCATAGATTCGAAGATATTTCATCGGGTGGCGAGCGCGTTGCGTGGCCGCTGGTGGTCTTTCTCGCTGTCTCGCTCGTCTTCTTCCATTCTCTCTCCCTCTATTTTCATCCGACGGTCTTCCTGTGTCTTATTCGGCCGAGCTCGCAACACTCCTTTGTTCTATACTCTGATGTCTCGGAGAAACTGCGTAAAAGCAATAAAATAATTTGTGCGGGAGGTTTCAGTTTCTTTAGGAATTAGACATTGGGGTGATGCGAGCCTACATCTGGCATATTTAGACGGAGATTTTGGAAGACGCAGATGTTATTTCAAAAAATTCGATTGACCGAAAGGAAGAGTTTTGAATTTTAATGTTTCGGTCTTTGTCTGCAGTGTCATCCGCGGATGTAAGTCGTAAAAAAAAGGCTGCAGACACGGAAATTTGTAGTTTCGATCCCAGCTCTTTCTTTGTTTCTCTCGTTCTTTCTCTTTTATAGGTTAGAGGGTGCAGTGTCAATACGCGCAAGCTCATCCTGACTCTGGGGGTCCTCTTGATGGGCAGCGTGTCCTGACTTTGCACGTGTGTTAGCCGATCTTAGTTAATGTCGACGGAGGCGATGCAAGCCCTCGTAAATCATAGGATTAGTCGGGGTTCTCGGGGAGATGAACAGTTCACTACTTGTGCGGTGTCGTCGAGCCGTCCATCTCGACATATCCTCGAGGGTACTAAGAGACGGTTGACATCACGGCTCTCTGGACCAATTGGAAGGGTAAGAACGAGTAGGCGGTCAATTACGTAAGATTCCAGTTTTTGGATTCGCTGGAGTCTTTCGGAAATGAGAAAGTCGGGGGAAGTTTCGGCGGGTCAGACTTCTAAAAGATTTTAAGGCGGCTATGTGGAACGCGGCGCGAAATCACTGATGTTCGAATCTATGCTACCGGATCGATGTCGACTTCGTGCGCCGAATTCTTCTAAGATCTAATCACATTATTTCCAAGTTTAAATCTTATCTTATTCAAGAGCACTCGCGCTAGTTCGCATCTTGAAATTGAAACATTCGCTCTATTGCGCGTCGTTGTTCGAAAAAGGCGTCGGCTACCGAACCCACCTCGCCGATAATTCGAAAGTTTCGAAAAACTCGAGTTTTTTTTATTATTAAAAAAGAATTTAAATTCGGGTGTGTGATCCCACACGTTACTCGGTGCTCGTATTGCATTGTTACCTCAAATTGTTAATTGGTTTGGTGCTATGTGTAACGCTGGCCTGATGGCCGCCTAAGCCCCATTAGTGGGCCCCATCTCTCTCGACCGTCATGTCCACGTGTTAAAATTTTCCATCACGCGCGGGTCATGTGTTTTATCCGGCCAAGGAATGCGCACTTTTTCGGCGAACACTTCCACCTTTTCGCGATGCTGTCCACCAGTCTCACCATCAGTTCGTCTCAATCTGCCACCAGGGTTCCAAACCAGTCAACTTCAAAAAATCGTCATGTCATCTCCTAATTTAATCTTTTTCTCAATTTTTTTACTTACCGTTTCATTTTATTTTTTTTTTATATCTTGTTCGTATTATTTTTATTTATTTCTTATTTTTGTTCGTCGAGCACTCATGCAGATTAGAGTTCAATACCACACATTTTTATTTTTTTTTGTCGTTGCAAATTTCATTTTCCTCTTTCCTCTTCGAAATTTCACTCATGAAAGTCTGATTAGTTATCCGTGTAAGACAGTAGTAATCTCGTTAGCAAAAGAGAAAAATGGGGGGGGGGGTGTCACTAGCCAGGGGTCACAACACTATAAATTCATATATTTGCACGTACTTTTTCTTTTAGAACTTTTCAGGAAATTATTCACAGATCTGCGGTGGAATGTGCACATCTCTACCAACGAGTCTACATAACACGGTACGTAACCGAAAGTTTGTATTTTTTTTTTATTATGCGTTTGTGTCTTTGGGGCGGGATTTTTTTTGTTCGTAATAATTTTTTGTGTTTTGTAATTTGGATTTAATTAATATTTCTGGGAAGGGTGGTTTCTTCTAAAGTTAAGTTCTCTAAATTATTCGAAAGTCAGGGGCACAGAGATATCGGTCTTCTCCATAAAAGTCCCTTGTCGTTTCCAAGATATGGGAGAGCCTCGGCCCTATATCGGTTCCTATATCCAAGATTCGCGTCTTTAAAGTGTGGGTGTGCCACGGCCCTGCGCTAAAGTCGAGTTCTTGCGATTCCCTTCATTGTAGCGAATTTTAGTTTTAGTTATTCCTTTTTATGGGTGGTGACGGGTCACGGAGGCGAGTCCTAAGTTGTTGGATAGTTGTCCCCCCGAATAGTCCACTCCGGGTACCTAGGTTCAGGAAGCGAGTCCGACGAATAGGATAGTTGTCCCCCTAGGTATTCCGCGTCTAGTTTTTTTTTTTTTTGGATGCTCGGGGTAAGGTCAGCGGGGCACCCGTAGAGGCTCACGTCCCTGAGGGGAATATACTATGTCAAGGAGAATTTCCTTCAGGGATCTGACGCCCACGTGAGAGGCTAGCGATCCCCCTCGAGTATTCCACCTTTTTATGTCCCCTCTTCTTTTTCGAAATTCAATTTTTTTTTTATTTTTTTTTTCTCTTCTTCCAATTTGACACTCTCTTTCTTTTGTTTTGTTTTTTTTTTTTTGGCTAAATTTCTCCCATAGTTATACATTATATTTTGATTCGATTCGCGCAATGACTTTTCCTCCACTGTTTTCCTCTTAATTTAAACGATGTGTCTCTGTGCCCAAAAAGTAGGGGGGGGGGCTTTTGTAAAAAAGTAATGTTTAAAAATGATTGTTTTAAAAAAAAAAAATTGTTGGCCAGGTCACTCAGTCCCTGATCTCTTTCACATTCCGATTATATTATAATTTATTTATTTATTGTTTTTTTTTTTTTGCTAGTTCCCAGTGTTTTTTCAATTTTTTCTTTTTTTGTTTTATTTCTGTGACTTTTTTTGTTTGTTTTTTTTTATCATCTAATACACATGTTTACCGTCGATTTCTGAATTTCTTTTTTTTTAAGCTCAACAAACGCAAGCGTCGGTCGGATATGTTCGCTGTACTTCAACTAAAATCCGACTCGGAAAAGATCGCCGTCTAATATTGGGGGGCGGGGTCTCTTTTCTTAAAATTTAAATAAAAACTGCGCTCTTCCTCAAATTAGTAGCGACAGGTTTCGGTGTTTCCCTATAAAAACATCGTGGCATCCCTGGACCAAATTTCTTTCTGTCTTGTTTTCCGATCTTTCTTTTCTACGATATTAATTTCACTAAAATTTGAGAAGACGTCTCGAAAAAAGATACCGCATCTGTCTTTTCTCTCTTCGATTTCCATGCCTGGTGTTTTACCTACATATTTTGGTTATTCATAAGTCATGGTCTAAAAAAAAAAATAAAAAAAAAAAATTTTTTTTTACTTCCTTCATTAGCTTGCAACCATTCAATTTTTTTTTTTTTTTGGTCCAATCGGACGAAGTTTCCATAGTACCTGTCGTGAGATACTGACAGTCTGAGAGAATAGCCAATTTATGGAATCAAGTGACTTTCGTCAAACTAAATTCTTATTATTCACTTAATTTGTGAAAGTTCGTTTTCCTCTCTGACACAAATTGATCAACCACAACGGCAATGCATGACAACAAGGAGAATGTTGAATTTAACCTTGTTGTCATGTGAAAAAAAAATACTGAAAAGTTTGGAGAAATCCACATTCATCCGTAAATTCCATCACAATAGGAGGATTCAGTTATTTTAAAATTAATTTTCTCACTAAGAGTCTTTTCATTTTAATTACGTCATTGTTCTTCAATCGATTGTGTATTTGAGAACTTTTTATTATACTTTTTATCTCAGTGTTGTATTTGTGCACTCGCCTTGATTATCATTTGACAAAAAATTTTGGCCCCCTCTAACTTTCATGGAGCCCCCGCTACAAATGGTCTCTGGCTACGGGCCTGGCCCTTGTCCTCGAAACCTAGCCTGTTGCTCTCCACATTCGCTCCCCCCCCCCTTCGTAACCATCCAGAAAATGGGTGTGTTGCAATAGCACCCTGTTGTAGTAGATGTGCCTAACGATTTTGCCCCTCTGTATAGCGATGTGTCCTAGACCATAATAGCTTTTTGGTGGTACAAGTTAGCAGATAGGGTACGGAGTTTATTAATAAATTTCGGACCGGTATGAGTGAGTGTGCATTGAGTATTATTTTGATCATTTTTTATTTTTTTTAGTTTTTTTCTTTTCTCCAAGTCATGAGTGCTGAAGCGCAGGTGGACGCTTGAGACGTTGCTGACCCCGCGGGCCTCATCTGACTACTTTCTTGGTTCCCGTGGAACAGGGTAAATAGGTATCTCAACGACCCACGGCCCAAGAACAAATTTTTTCTTTTACGACAATTTTACAATTATTATTATTTTTTATTTTATTTTTTTTGAGTATGCCGTGAGAGTGTGATTTTTGTGTAGGTGAGAAGTGCCAGCAAAATTTCAGCTCCGTACCCTGGTAAGGAAGCGTGGCAAATTATTTTCCTGGGTATATTTTCCCTTTATGCCGACTTTTTACCTTAGCTTTCGAACTATCCCAAAATTCAACAGATTTTTGATTACTGGTCATTTTATTTTTTTTTGTATTTATTTATTTACACCACCAAATTCATGATTTCAGTTAACATGTCACTTTTTCAAGTGTCTTTTTGTTGTTGTTATTATATTGTTTCCTTCAATCTCGAGTGATAACATAGATCAACTTTATTTTCATCTTGAATAATACATTCCGCCTCTTTTACATTGCATGATGTCGACTAACGTGCTTCAAAAAATTTCATTTCACTTACGCAACATAGCGAATCATTTAAATAGCAAAGCGTCTGTCGGATATGCCGCTAAAATCCGGCTCGAGATGTGAGACAAAAAGTTTCAGCGCAGCCTCTCATCTTTAAAGCGCAAATTTGTAGCTATCTTCCTTCTTTTTGGTGGGTTTTCCTTATTTCCCTTATAAAAAATATGGTGGCATCCCTGGTAAAATTTAGAATTTCCGATTTTTATCATATGACGCGCGTCTCCCTTATGGAGTCGTAGCCCCTCTAAATTCTTCTTTTCGATGTGTGAAAATATTGGAACGCTACAAATCGAAATAAGAAACAACTGATAATCTTCTCAAACAAAAATTTGAAGAAAGGAAACACATTGTTAAGCAAACTGAAGATGACGCGGATCTTCTGATAGTGCAGAGTGCCATTGATATTACGCCTGCAGGAAGTCAAGTCGTGCTCGTTGGGAAGGATGTGGACTTGTTGGTGCTATTAATCGCAAACACTCCTCCCTCATGCGACGACAAGATGATTTTCCTGAAACCATCTAGGGGGAACACTCCACCAAAGTTGTTTTCCATTAAAGAAATTCGCGAATAAAAAACTCATCTTGAAAATAATATATTAATCGCGCATACGATCAGTGGGTATGATACCACATCAGCGATTTATAAAAAAGGTAAAACGTTCTGTATGAACGTCCTACAGAAAGGGGAGCGGTCAAGTGTTGTGGACACACTTAACAATACGAGAAGCTAAAAAAAAAAACAGATTTTTGAAACAGGCTGCCGATATTTCCTCGCACTATTTGGCGCTCAAAAGAAAGATAAATGTCTTCACGATTATCGACATAAATTAGAAAAGAAAGCAAAGATGAGGGTTTTCCCGCGTAGAATTTTTTTTGAATATTTATTCAACGTTTCGGTCAATCTGGTGGCCTTTATCAAGACAAAACGAGGCTTCAAATAACTCTCCCATAAAACAGGTTGCCTGTTGAGAAAAATTCAATCAATTCATTTCAAATCTGCAGGAGTATGACCTTCAAAACGTGCTTACTTTCAAGAGTATCAAAAGGACTCCCAAACATGCCTCAGTTTTGCGTTTTTCACAAAAATAGCGCTTATGTTGTTTTCAACGCAGAACATCAGAAAAAACGTGCTTTTCATCGCCACCTAGGAGCACCCCTTACAGAGTTCTGATCGATCTTAAGGGAATTCTCAACTTCCGGAAATAACGTTTCGCTGGCCTCGGGGTATTGCGGATGCGAATTTCGCCGCAGAAGATATAAACGCCACCTAGTCACTAATTAGATTTCGATGAGACGATGATCTTTTAATCGTGAATCAACTTTTCGTTGGTCAATGTCGAACGTTCAGCATACGCGTAGATTGAATACATTACCCTATCGAATTAGACGCACATTTAAGATTACTACGGATACGCGCAGTCTGACTGTATCGGGAAAAGTTTTTCCTTCCGTCTCGCAGACTATAATATTAATTTTTCATTACGAAGAATGACTCAAGCAAGATATCGTGAGAAATCCGCGTATGACTGAGTGCAAAACCGGCATGAAAATCTATCTAGCTCGCGACTGATCGATCAAAACTCACTCAGTGATTTACAAGATTATTTTAATTATCGTTTAGATTCACTAAGCACTCGTGTCGCGATCGAGTTTCCTCGCAAATTACCCATTAATTACTGCTTCACTTCCGCGATTTATCACGGATAAAGTAGGAATCGAAAATTTTACCTTCGAATCTTCGACGACGATTTTTCCTACAGTTTCAATATCACGATGAAATAAGCAAAAAATAAAAGTTTAGCTGGTATAGAGGAAGAGAGTTTGGAAGATTCACGACAAGTTCGTATAGTAGAAATTTTTCAAATGGCCGTTAGCACATGTTATGCAGCTCAGATATTCTTTCAGGTCTTTGAGTCACAGTTACCAAAAAATGCTGAAAAGGTTCGGAGTTGAAGGTGAAATAGAAAAAATGCGATTAGAAATGTACATCACCATGTCTATTTCGTTTGTTTTTTGGCGCAGGGGGAAAAAAGTGTCGACACCGTGGTCACCCGATGAACGATGTCGACCGTTTTTCCCCTCTCCAAGAGTGAATGAAATATATATGAAAAATCAATTAGGATATCTATATATTATCAAGGGCACTCAAGTACCAACTCCTCCGCGTACGATTTTTTCAAAACTCCCATCTCAGAGTACAGGCTAGCGTTCCACTGGCATGTAATTTTATCTACCGCCGACTCATTTCCCGCTTTGAAACTGCGGAAATTTACGCCCACGCCTAGTATGTTACGATTTTCTTGATGGTAGTAAGTATCATTCACCAATTTTTTAACTCTTCCGAACGCAATATTGGCTTTCGCGTTTACCGTAATCGCAAAGACGAAAAAAGTTTTGTTATTCTTCGCTACCAAATTAGGTTTTTCTATGGTCCATAATCGTTTACAACCTTCATGATAGTTGACGAATGTGGAGACAAGTATATCGTTGAAAAGGCCACGGTATGCTACGTGACTTGCTCCGTATAAAGTCTTACATAAATGTGCAAAGGATTGCAAACTACGGTTCATGAATGAAGATAGCTCGTAGTTTTCGAGATCTTGGCATATTCCTTTAAAATCGGCCGGTGGATATGTTGTAGAATACTCATAGATACCTGAAAAACAGTTCAGACGTACAAAATTAACGACTCAAAAAAATATACTAATGCGTGATACCTAGATCGAAAAAAATGAAAAATGATTCCGTGCTCCATTACCACTCCTAATTGGTATTTTAGATTGTTGAAGAGAAGAGTAAGGACTTACTTACAGAAATTAAAAGGATGCAGCTACTAACCGTTGATCTGTACACAACCATTTTACATGTGACTTTTCTCTTTAGTAATTCGTACGTTTTGAATCTTGAAATGCACTGAACTGATAACCAACGACTGGATTACTGATGACGAGTATACGTAATGTGTACGGAGATTAATTAATATCTTATTTTCCGATCAGATACATAATCAACCGAATGAAAATGTATTTTGATTACAATCCTCTTCAATTTTCGGGAGGCGTTTCCCCCTTTATGACGTTCGTCTTCGAAGCGATTTACCCCCTACCCTAACTATGAGTGGTTTGCCCAAGTTGATTGAGTGCATTAATAAACTTGGCAGAGAGAATCTAAGGATTGTTGCGTCACGTTGTGGTGCGTATGTCGTATTTTTTCGGTGGTTCTATTCAATCGTGATGTCGAAGGACGAGCGAAGCGACCTGGTCGGAATTATTATATTTCTCGCTATCCGTCCGGATACGCCTTGTAAATCACTGAGCGACTTCTTTTCTCTGTTAGGGTGTATCAATGCACGATGAAGTCGAATCGGTACCCACGTTCAGCCTGTACAATACCTGATCGTATAAAAACTAAATAGGATGTTATATTTTTTTGCTGGAATATCAGTCATTCTGGCGCAATTTCCCATCGTCCTGCATTTAATTAAGTCTTTTAAATGTCGAGCCTGTAATAAAATTGCGTGCCCAGATAGGCATTCCTGACCATTTGCGAGTTTCTAAAATATCGAGTTTGTTTCGATTTTCATATTTACAACTGGTTGTAAATCTTCCATATCCTCTCTTATTGTGTCCCAACGATATAATAGACTCAGAGCATCGGGGCATTATAAGTTCAGATCGTCCGCGAGTCGGCTAGTCCTTTCTTCTCTGTAACTCCAAGCAAAAAATTGTTACTTTCTTCGGTTCCGACGTACTCACCCTTTTAGGATAAAGCTAGACAGAGATGGAGTGTCCTCCGGGCAGCTTCTGTCTCTCTCATTCCGGCAAGTGATCGTTCATTTGTCGGAGTGGAGTCGAGCTCTCGGACTAAGTCCAATCGCGACGAGGGCACTGTTCCATGATTGAACGTCTGTTTCGCGGCTTCTTCCTTTTCTGAAGAGATGGGAAATCTCTTTGACGCGGACTGGCTACATGAAGAGGAACTGGGTCTCTGTCTCTGGTATCTGGTTCGAATCGAGGGTGATATTCGAGTCTCTGTTCGTTGATGTCTCGAGTCGCTACTCTCGCTCTTATGTCTCGAGTCTTGATGCTCTGGTCGATGCTTTCTCGCGTGTATACGTCCTGACGAAGTGATCGTCTTATTCTATCGGGCTTGTCGTTAACGGCTGTGATTGCCAAGTGCCTTTACAACCAAAGCTCTGAAAAATTTTATTTCCGGCGACGCGATGTAGCGTCACAAAATTTTTTTTTTTGGAATACGAAAATATTTATTTATTCTTTTCGTATTTCGATGTACCTATTTGTGATTTATTCGACGCAGGCGCGTTTCCTTCCCTCTTGCTTTCGACAGTTAACGAAAAATGACGGCTTCCTTAACGAAGTTAAACGAGGAACGCAGGGAACCTGTTTTATGATTCGAATGAGATTTGGTATTATCATATATGGCTCGAGAGTCGAAATTTTTCCAGTCCCCCTCCTATCATATATGGCTCGAGAGTCAAAATTTTTCTAAGTCCCCCTCCTATCATATATAGCTCGAGAGTCGAAATTTTTCCAAGTGCCCCTTCTATCATATATAGCTCGAGAGTCGAAATTTTTCCAAGTCCCTCTCCTATCATATATGGCTCGAGAGTCGAAATTTTTCCAAGTGCCCCTTCTATCATATATAGCTCGAGAGTCGAAATTTTTCCAAGTCCCTCTCCTATCATCTATGGCTCGAGGGTCGAAATTTTTCTAAGTTTTTCGCTGGACGGCGGACGGCGGACGGCGGACGGCGGACGGCGCACGGCAGATTTCTCAAATAGCCCCCCATAAAACAGGTTCCCTGTTAAAACGTCCTAAACGAATCCGTTCCTTAAGGTTACGGCTATCCATCATAAACGAAAAAACGAATACTCCAAGGGGAGAGTAAACAAATGCAAACCGCAGAAAATAAAAACGAAGGGAGCGCTTTCGGTTAAACAACCACCTTCAAACCTGAAATGAAAGCAACTGACGAACGAATGAGAAGAAAGAGGTATTAAGATCGTCCGAACGAGAAATCACGGTGTGAATCATAATCAAACTCAAGGGGGGAGCACACCGGAGAGTCTCGAATGGACCATAAGGTTTAATCTAGTCGCAATATTAAATTTACCATACCATCTTCGCAACTCCGTTCTGATCCACTTCTCCCTCATATAATTCTCCAGTTTCTTAGTCGTAATCTTACAATCGGAATAAAACCGGAATTTGACGAACTTAGGTCTCAAATGCAAAGCTAAACACCGACGAAGAAACCAAATATGAGAGGAAAACGAAGCGCGTTGCTTCCGAAATTTCAGAAAAAGGAACGAGACTCTCCGGTGTGCTCCCCCCCCCCCTTGAGTTTGATTATGATTCACACCGTGATTTCTCGTTCGGACGATCTTAATACCTCTTTCTTCTCATTCGTTCGTCAGTTGCTTTCATTTCAGGTTTGAAGATGGTTGTTTAACCGAAAGCGCTCCCTTCGTTTTTATTTTCTGCGGTTTGCATTTGTTTACTCTCCCCTTGGAGTATTCGTTTTTTGGTTTTTGAAAAACGTCCTATTACCCGAACATGCCGGGATACTTTATTTTTTTAAATTACATTTTCGGCCACACACTTCCGAGCGGCTCTTTCTCTCTCGCCTTCTTTCACACTTCGGAACAATGCACGGAACAATGCACGTAGGCACAAAGATCTATTTGCATATGGTTCTCGTTGCATTGAAGGAGGACGGGACAGGATGAATCCCCGGACTAGAGAGAACAAAAACCAATAAAACATGCATGCTTTTCAATCTGAACCCTTAATCTGCGTCGAAGGCCATCAGTTGACGAGGGTAGTCATCGGAAAAGACAGTGAGAGCTCCGAGAAATACTAAATTTACACTTTTGGGACATTTCTACATCTGGAAGCAATAAAACCTTTCGATTTTCAGTTAAGTGCTCGGGTGCTCATTGTCTTCCGGCGCACTACAGACGTCAGAATGGCCTTGGACGAAGGACTAAGGCATTGTACGATTCGAGAGAGAGGGAATGCGAAGCTGCCCACATGCTCCTTGGGGGGATTGTGGATGCATTCGTTACGGTCTCTTCAATCACGGGGGTCTTGGGAAAGTCGTAAACATCTCGAAAATACTTGACTATCTGTTTGTCGATTTTGAATTCAGGATTGCCTCTCAGTTGACCGGGACAGATGGTCCACATATTCTATTTTCAATGATCTCTTCATTGTCTAAAGAAGGGTTAGAAGGCATTTGCTCGCAAGTGCTCTTTTCTTGGGTGGTAAATTTAGTAGAAGAAGAGGGTATCTTGTGGGCGTAATGCGTCGTCTGACAAGCAACCAATCCCGGATTGATTTCTATCATCTGATTGGCAATCCGTATCCTTCTTACTGATGTAAGAGTTGGAGGCGTCGAAAAAGAAGACACAAACTGAGACGCTAAACATCGAGAGGTATACGACGATCCAGCGGGGACGGCACTCGAATAGTAAAGTCGAAGTGATACGGAGCGTCTTCCGAATTGTATCTCCGCGCCGAGTGTACTTATGAACTTAGAAGTTTTATGTGTCCGTTACTCCAAAGTCGCCCTTGTGCTCTCTTTTGATCGAAGGGAAAATATTAATCGATCCCTTACGTAACGTTTGACATACTCCAGTGCAGTGTGCAGTATAATATTCGCATAATTCGATCAGAGAATTTTTTTTGTTCACGTACGAAACCTACGAAGTGGAGAAGAGGTGCTTTTCGAACTCGTGCATAACCAAGAAGCTCGGGCTGTTCTGAGAAGTTTTGCTTTAAATAAGTCATAGTGCACATATTTCTTTCTCATACACATTTTTCACCGTGAACGATTTTTCGAGATAACGAAACCTTTACTAACTGTGCGCGACCCAGAATAATGGCCGGCTAAGGCAATATTCGCGGGGACTATCTCCCCCTAATCGCTGCCACCGAGAATGGGATAACATCACCCACGATTTGCCCGAGCCGATTGTCCATCGAAGGCCGGGTTTCCATCATTATCGTCTCGTATGCATCCGCAATCCACCAAATATCAGCGTCGAGATAGGAGTCCCTCCAAGTCCGAAATGCTCAAATCACCAACACTGTCGCCGTCTCCAACGTCATCTTATTTGCTTACTTATATTTTTTTTTATTTTTACAGCCTATCATAAACATATTTTCTTCTTTACATTTTTTTCACTATCGTTGTGCCAACGTTTCTTCATTTTTTTTTGTTACTCTGTGCGGTCCTTATTCCATAAAGTTTATTCATACTCTGCGATATTTCAATTTCTTACTTTCATAATTATCATTATTTTTTCATTTATTATTATTTATACGATCTGGGGGTATAAAGTTTTTTTTTTCTCTCTCTCTCTTCTTTAGGCAAATTAACACTCCGGCGGGGAAGTCGGCAAGAGCCATTAGGATACGTCCCTCCAGCTTGAAATTTTATCCATGTATTTTTTTTTTTTTTCAACTCCTCTAATAATTACTATTTCCAATTATTATAAGTCTTCGCAGGTGGATATTCGACGACAACGGATGCGCATCACGTTTAATCGGATCACCGAATAAAATGGTACGTTAATCAATTCTAATACATTGGTTTCATTTTTCTTTTTTTTTTTCTCTCTCTTCTTCTATTTTTACTTTACAACAATCCGCCAAATTCTCAGTTCCAATGATTTTTGCTCTATATTCGCATATCGTGCAGGGACGGACATCAGGGATACGTATTTTCTAGCTCTAAAATGTTTTTTTATTTTTTGATCCATTCGTCAAAATTAAATATATACATGTAAGATTACTCATTCTGACTCATTCCTTCGTACTCGTAATCTCCTCTTTATCATTTCTTCGCTACATTCACACTTTCATTTCATGACCTGTTCTCTCTCGATTTTCCTCTCGCGACTTGTCGCGTAGACTCATACGTCGCTTCCCGTAGGTTCATCTTCTTTCGTATTTGTATTTTTATTCTCTCTCGACACTTTGATTTTCTCGTTCATAGCGAACACATCTTTCTTTCTTTCTTTTCTTTGCTTTACCTATGCTCTCGCATTCGCGTTTATTTTGCTTATAGTTACCATAAAACGACTTTTGTTTAGAATTCGTTTCTTTGAATAAAACGCATTTCATCTGAAGTCGTTTTTCTTCTTTGGAGATCTATACGATCTTATAAATTCTAAACCTTTTTGTCGTTTATTATCACTCCCGCGAGTCCTCGCTGATTACTAGCCCTCGCAAAAGTGCAGTGCCAGTTCCGGATCACTCAATTTTTGGTTTTGTGGAAAAATTTTCGAATTCGAAAGTTAAAAAAAAAAAAAACAACTTTGCTCTATCATGGCTTGTAAAGTTCGTTTTACTCTTCGTGCTGAACCCTCGCCAGCTGACTTGACCAAAAAAACCACAGTACCACGCATGTACTCGCTCCAATTCCTGGACGAGGAAACCGTATATGTGTTTTCCGAAGAACACAAGGACTTATCTCATCATGAGCGTCTGATGGCTCTTCCGACGGCGATAATGGCCAAACGCGAACTAGCACCACGCTGGGCTAAGAGATCCTTTAAGATCACACTCCCAGATGATATCGCGGCCCTCTACATGGATTCAGATGGAAACCCAGTTTTCCTCGGGAAAATGTTGGACGAGTTGGACTTGTCGGCGTATTCTACAACCTCTTCCGGCTCGACGAATCTACAACCCTTTACCCCAAACACAACAGAGGCAAAATTCAATCCTGCTCCCAGATCGCTGTCTTCGATTGTCAAAGATGCAGTCATACCTAAGTTCGGTTCCAAAGTCTCATCCTCAAATGCCGAAGCCTGGCTCCAAATCTTCGAAGGCGAATGTGCGCGCCTAGATATCGATCAAACGAGATATTGGGAAGTCATTCGACTCTTTCTAGAAGAGTCCGCGGAAAAATGGTATTTGACCACCCGTCTCTCTTCTAATTCCACCGCATGGGAATTCTGGCGATCTTCGTTCGTTGACAACTTTGGTCAACAGGGAATAGCTGTAGCTCGAACCGCATTCTCGTACAAGTTCATCGGTGGACCAATGAATAATTATGTTCAGAATAAGCTGAATCTTCTTGCGTCCTTCAATCCTCGTATGCATGAATTAGATAAAATGGCACACCTTATTTTGGGACTCCCAAATCGTCTTCAGGAACGCGTAAACCTCGCCGAATGTAATTCGCTGAGTAAGTTATTATCTACACTAAACGCTTTTGACTGTCCGTCTCGCACAATTTTGCCAAACACTCCGAACGCATCGCTTTCTAGCACAAGTGCCTTTTCCTCATTAAAACCACGCACTCCGTGCCCTTACTGCAAAAAGAAAGGGTTCGAGAGGATGCATTTTGAAAAGGATTGCTTAGTTAAGGCTAGGGACCTTCGCCAATTAAAACCTAACGTAAATATCCAAAAAGAAACTAAAGCAATCCATTCATTTGACTTGACCGACCTAGAGAATGAAATTTCGAATATTCAAAAAAACGAGTAAAGCCCGCGTTTGTTGATGTAAAAGTGGAGTACGGAGATTTTTCTGATGGAAAGGGTCTTCACGACTCTGGCGCGAACTCTTCAGCAATCACGCTGTGCGCACTAAAAAAGTTGAAAAATTACAAATTTGTACCTTGGAAATCCACTTACACAACAACAAGCGGCACGGGCAATACTTTAGGAATCACGATGCTTGACATCAAAATTTTTGATATATCTAAGCGAGTTCTTCTCTACGTCATCGAGCCAGAAAATTTTAATTTTGATTTTGTTATCGGCCTGGATCTCATAAAATTATTTCGTTTATCACTTGACTACAAATTGAATCTTTCTCAAAGTAACGTAAATTCACTCAACAAGAAATTAAATCTTACTCAAAGTAACGTAAATAAAGATCCGGACATTTCAATTAATTCGATAAAATGGAACGATTACGTTCCAGTTGAACTTTATGAATCAAAGGTGGCTCACTTAGATCCTTCAAAAAAAAAAATAATTCACGACTTAATTAAAGAAAATTTTTCTGCCTTTGCCAAACATGCCTTCGATGTTGGCAATGTTACAAAATACGAATGTCCTATAGATCTTTCTGATAACGTATTTGTCACAAAAAAACCGTACCGATGTACGTTCGACGATCAAGAGGAAATTAACAGGCAGTGCAAAGAACTTTTAAAACATGGTATGATTTCCGAATCTCGTTCACCCTTTGCATCTCCCGTAACGATGCAATTCAAGAAAGACGGGTTGAGCGCTTCCAAAATCAAGACACGAATGTGCATTGACTTTCGTGCTCTGAACAAGTTGCTCATCCCAGAGAGTCAACCTTTTCCGTTAATTGACGAGATTGTTGTTAGAACACGAGGCTGTTCCTGGTTCTCGGCTCTGGATATAAACGCAGCGTTCTGGTCTATTCCAATCTGCAAGAAGGATAGATATAAATCTGCGTTTATAACTCAGCACGGGCACTATGAATGGCGTTCCATGCCCTTCGGGCTTAAGAACTCACCAGCCGTTTTTTCAAAGAATTCTTTCAAGTATACTTTCACGTAAAGATTTATCCGATTTTGCCGTCAATTACTTGGATGATATTTTAATTTTCTCGCGTTCATTCGATGAACACATTTCGCACGTTCGACGCGTAATATCCGCAATTTTTGAAGAAGGTTTTCGCCTTAATTTTAAAAAATGTAATTTTGCATCGTCTTCCATCCGATACTTAGGTCACATTATCGGGACCGACACTGTAAAACCCCTCCAAGATAACGTGGTCGCAATTACTAACTTTCCTACCCCCTCTTCTAGGAGAAATGTTCGTTCGTTCCTTGGTAAACTCAACTTTTACCGCAAATTTATGCCTAATTCAGTATCTATCCTTGAACCCCTCCATAATCTTCTCCGCAAAAATATCCCATTCTCTTGGTCCGACGAGTGTCAGCTGAGTTTCGAAAAAGTTAAAAAGCTTCTCACTTCGGCTCCCATCTTGTCAATCTTCGATCGTACGAAACCTGTATTTATCTACACTGATGCCAGTGGGTTAGGTATAGGTGCAGTACTGAAGCAGACTCAAGCAGACGGGTCTCAAAAACCTGTCGCTTATTTCTCAAAGAAATTGTCTAGTGGCCAAAAGAAGAAGAAAGCTATCTATATCGAAAGTCTAGCGATTCGTGAAGCTATCCGATACTGGCGTTTTTGGCTGATCGGTCGCCATTTTACCGTTATAACTGATCACAAACCCCTTCAACATCTTAACCTCAAAGCCCGTACTGATGAAGAACTCGGCGATCTAGCCAATGAACTTCTTCAGTTCGATTTTGAGATCCTCTATCGTCCTGGTTCTCTTAATAGCGAAGCTGATTGCCTTTCCCGAAACCCGGTTCTCGATCCTTCTTCCGACTCCCTCCCCTCTGAGCCTCTTCTTCCTTCCTTTAATTTTCTTTCCTTAGACGATATTCAAAAACTTCAGAGTAATATTACAAAACTTGATAACGATATTGTTAAAGAAAATGTAATCTTTCGTTCCATAAGAGGAAAATTACGAATTGTCTTAGATAAAAACGCCGGTAAAAGACTTACCGAAATTGTACACGCAAAATGCCACTCAGGGTCAAAACATGTTATAGCTACGATAAGTAAACATTTTTTTTTTCCAAATATGTACAGTTATATTACATCATTTTGTAGAAATTGTCATACTTGTATTCAAAATAAATCACGTCGTACTCGCCGCAGTGCTCAGTTGGGTCTCCTTGGTCCCGCTACTCACCCCTTTGAAATCATGTCGCTTGACACAATCGGCGGTTTCTCCAATAACAATTCATCGCTCCGTTACCTTCATCTTTTTGTAGACCATTTCACCCGTTTCGCTTTTATCCTTTGTTCGAAAGGCCAGTCTGCCAAGGATATGATCTCATTGATTGACTCAGTTCAGAAGCGTCATCCGATCGGTACCCTTCTGACTGATCAATATGGAGGTTTGTCTTCTGACGAATTTCGGTCCTACTGTACTCGTTCCGGTATTTGTCATATTTTCTCGGCTGTCGATAGTGCATTCTCCAACGGTCTAAACGAACGTTTAAACCAAACTTTGGTGAATCATATTCGTTGCACGAAAAATGATGAATCTACTTCTCCCAGGAAAAGTTGGGCGACTATTGCATCCGAATGTGTTAGTCATTACAACAATTCTATACATAGCGTTACCAAATTCTCTCCTTCTTATCTCCTTAACGGTATTTCCGACTCAATTATTCCTGACATCCTTTTAGATCCTCCCAACCTCACTGCAGACCGTGAAATTGCCTTACGTAATTCGCTTAAGTATCATGAATACAACAAGAAATTATATGATAAAAATAAGAATGTTATAGATTTTACCATTGGAGATAATGTTTACGTCGACAATGGAAACAAGATTAATCGTGATAAACTCGATAAATTACGTATCGGTCCTTTTAAGATTACCAACCTTTTATCAAACAACGTTTTCGAAGTTTTTGTAGGAGGTCACGGACCTCTCAATAAAAGATTGTATCATGCGAGTAAGTTGTTACGACCAGATTGTACTCGATAGCTGATGACCTACTTTCCTTTTCCTTCTCCCTTATTCTACGTTTCTTCTTTCCGCTCTTAAATGAGTGGGGAAGGGGGATGTAAGATTACTCATTCTGACTCATTCCTTCGTACTCGTAATCTCCTCTTTATCATTTCTTCGCTACATTCACACTTTCATTTCATGACCTGTTCTCTCTCGATTTTCCTCGCGACTTGTCGCGTAGACTCATACGTCGCGTATTTTTATTCTCTCTCGACACTTTGATTTTCTCGTTCATAGCGAACACATCTTTCTTTCTTTCTTTTCTTTGCTTTACCTATGCTCTCGCATTCGCGTTTATTTTGCTTATAGTTACCATAAAACGACTTTTGTTTAGAATTCGTTTCTTTGAATAAAACGCATTTCATCTGAAGTCGTTTTTCTTCTTTGGAGATCTATACGATCTTATATACATATTTTTTTTTTTTTGGTTTGTTTGTGACCTTCTTGATGTGTCATTTGTGGATTTGTTTTTGGGGGTTTAGTTCATGGCAGATTTTTAATGGGCGAGCCGTCTCTCGGCCCTGTTGGAATAGGCTAATCAAAATTGTGGGTGTTGATTAATTAATTTATTCTATTTTGTTGTTGTTTTTTTTTTTTGTTGTTGTGTTATTATCGTCTTTTATATATATGTAAGATTACTCACCCTGACTCATCCTTCAATCTGTTCTCTTTCATTTATTCGCTTCATCTTAGCTTTCCGTTCATAACTTGAACTTTTCCTTTCGCGACTTGTTCGCTTACTCATGTTTGGTCACTGTACTTCCTTTTTATATCGACCTGTATTTCACTTTGTTTATTTCGTTCGACTTGAACGCATCTCGCTTTATGCCTTCGCATTATTCGCTCGCTGCAGCATTAGTTACCAAACGGCTTTTGTTAAGAATTCTCATTAATAAAATTTGCATTCTTTGAAGTCGTGTTGGTTTCCTTTAAAAGATCTTCCGATCTTATAAATTCTTAACATTCATGTCGTTTTATTTCGGCTTTTGAAATTTTTATTCTTTGTGTCCGCGTATATCAGTGCTGACTAACGAATTTATTTTCAATTTTGCTCCTACTACGAACTTCACCTTGTGAAAATTCGTCAGTAAAAACTTTCGGGAAATTTATTATCCTCGTTTCTAAAATTCTAGTACCGTATTTCTTAAAGTTTTTAATTTTGCCACAATGTCGATGAAATTACGTTTTATTCTTCGTGCCGAACCCTCGATAACGGACAGTAAGACAACCGTCGTCAATATGCATGCTATGCAATTTCTCGACAATGATTTCGTCACCTATGAGTTTCCTGACCAGTTCAAGAGTTTGACTCATCACGACCGTCTCATGGAATTGCCTACAGCAAAGATGGCCAAACGTGATACCACCAAGCGCTGGACAAAGAAACCATTCATGATTACCCTTCCTCCGGAACTCGCGAAGCTTTACGTCGATGAAGAGGGAAATGCAGTATTTATGGGAAGAATGTTGGATGAATTAGATAATTCATCCTTGTCGACCGATTCATCTCGATCAACGCAACCACCCCAGAACCCAGTCGAACGCCAACCGCCAGCTCCAAAACCGATCACTACTGTTGTCAAGGATGCAGTGATCCCAAAATTTGGGTCAAAAATTGCATCTTCGAATCCAGAAGCATGGATAGCTATTTTTGAAAGAGAATGCCAACGTCTTGAGATCGATCCGGGCAGGTACTGGGAGGTACTTCGATTATTTTTGGAAGATGCCGCAGAAAAATGGTTCATAACTACACGTTTATCCTCGGAATCTACGGCATGGGAATTCTGGCGCAGTTCGTTCATAGATAACTTTAGTCACAAAGGGATTGCGATCGCTCGCACAGCATTTTCGTACCGTTACATCGGTGGCCCCATGACAGATTACATACAGAATAAGCTCAACCTGCTGATCACGTTTAACCCTCACATGCACGAACTTGATCGTATCGCACACCTGATTCTCGGTTTACCACCGCATCTCCAAGAACGCGTAAATTTAGCTGAGATTCCGAATATCAGTAAGTTGTTGAATACTCTCAATTCTCTCGACCGACCTTCGTCACGTGTAATTATTTCGCCTTCCACGTCCTCGTCGTCTCCGTCTGGCACAAATGCCTTTTCGTCACTTCGATCACGTAATTTTTGTCCTTATTGTTTAAAAAAAGGTTTTGAAAGACCACATGCTGAAAAAGATTGCCTTGTTAAACGCAGAGATTCGCAACGTAATAAAGTAAATTCGCAAAATCAACCTAAAGAAAACAAGGCGATCCACTCTTTTGATCTTATTGATTTAGAAAAAGAAATCCTCGCAGTACAAAAAAAACGAGTGAGGCCCGCGTTTGTTGTGATAGATGTGGACTACGAGAAAATTTCTGGTAAGGGTCTTTATGACTCTGGCGCAAACGCGTCAGCTATTGAGCTACGCGCGCTTCAAAAGATAAAAAATTTTCAATTCGTACCCTGGTCTTCCACATATAAAACAACAAGCGGCACGGGCAAAACAATAGGTATCACTATGTTAAATATTAAAATTTTTGACATTTCAAAACGCGTACTTTTATATGTCATCGATACTAAAGATTTTTCGCAAGACTTTGTTATCGGTCTGGATTTAATTCAAGAATTTCGTCTTTCTCTCGATTACAATTTAAATTTGTCTCAAGATAACGTAAATAAAAATCCAGAATTATCAATTAATGTAAATAAAAATCCAGAATTATCGATTAATTCTATTGAATGGAATGATTATGTAACGTACGAATTATACGAATCCAAAGTTAAACATTTACGTTCTGATAAAAGAAAAGTTATTCACGACGTAATAAAAAAAAATAATTTTCCCGTATTCGCTAAAAACGCTTATGACGTCGGTAACGTTACAAAACACGAATGTTCAATTAATCTTTCAGAAAATTCATACGTTTCAAAAAAACCGTATCGTTGTACGTACGCCGATCAAGACGAAATTAATAGGCAGTGTGCCGAACTTCTCAAATATGGTATGATAACAGAATCTTGTTCACCTTTTGCATCGCCGGTAACGATGCAGTTCAAAAAAGATGGCTTGAGTGCTTCTAAAGTAAAGACACGGATGTGCATCGACTTCCGTGCCTTGAATAAGTTGCTCATTCCGGAGAGTCAACCTTTTCCTTTAATCGATGAGATTTTTGTAAAAACTCGGGGCTGTTTGTGGTTCACGGCTCTGGATATAAATGCGGCTTTTTGGTCGATACCGATCCGTAAGGAAGATCGATATAAATCCGCATTTATCACACAGCACGGGCACTACGAATGGCGCTCGATGCCTTTCGGCCTTAAAAACAGTCCAGCCATCTTTCAAAGGATTTTATCTGGTTTACTTAAACGTAAAGGATTAACTGATTTCGCCGTCAATTATTTGGATGATATCCTAATTTTTTCGCGATCGTTTGATGAACATGTTTCTCACGTTCAATCCGTTATTACTGCAATTTTTGAGGAGGGATTCCGGTTGAATTTTAAAAAATGTAATTTCGCGTCGTCCTCTATCCGCTATCTTGGGTATGTCGTAGGGTCTAACACCGTCAAACCGCTCCAAGATAATCTCGCTGCTATATCCCAATTTCCTATTCCCTCATCAAAGCGTAACATCCGCCAATTTCTTGGGAAGGTGAACTTTTATCGAAAGTTTATTCCAGATTCTTCTTCAATCTTAGAACCGTTCCATCATTTACTCCGAAAAGACATCCCTTTCTCTTGGTCTGAAGTGTGTCAAAAGAGTTTCGAAAAAGTAAAAGAGCTCCTCACTTCGGCTCCTATCTTGGCTGTTTTTGATCGCACAAAACCTGTGTTCATCTACACTGATGCCAGTGGGGTGGGCATAGGTGCAGTGCTGAAGCAGATGCAGGAAGACGGATCTCAGAAACCCGTCGCCTACTTCTCAAAGAAATTGTCAAGTAGTCAAATGAAGAAGAAAGCAATTTACATTGAAAGTCTCGCGATACGTGAGGCAATACGCTATTGGCGTTTTTGGCTGGTCGGCCGTCACTTTACGGTGATAACCGACCACAAACCGCTACAGCATTTAAATCTCAAAGCTCGACCTGATGAGGAACTTGGCGATCTCGCCAATGAACTTCTTCAGTTCGACTTTGAGATTTTGTATCGTCCTGGATCCTCTAACGGCGAGGCTGACTGCCTTTCCCGCAATCCGGTCCTTGATCCCTCGCCAGACTCTCACCTTTCTGAACCCATTCTTCCTTCTTTTAATTTTCTTTCCCTCGACGACGTGAAAAATTTTCAAAATAATGTTACAAAACTCGATTCCGATGTTATAAAATACGATGTAATTTTTCGCCCTGTTCGAGGCAAGTTACGAATTGTTTTAGATGAAAACGCTGGAAAAAAGTTGAGCAAAATTGTGCACGACAAATGTCATTCTGGTTCAAAGCATGTTATTTCCACGCTGAATAAGCATTTTACTTTTCCAAAAATGTATCAATTTATTACTTCACTATGTAATAGTTGTCCGACGTGTATTCAAAACAAATCGCGCCGTTCTCGTCGTAGCGCTAAGTTAGGCTTCCTTGGTCCCGCTTCCGCTCCGTATCAGATTATGTCATTAGACACTATTGGTGGCTTTGGCAATAATCATTCTTCCTGTCGTTATTTACATTTATTAGTAGACCATTTTTCAAGGTTTGCATTTATCCTATGTTCTAAAGGCCAAGCTGCTAAAGAGATGATTTCACTGGTTGACTCAGTACAGAAGTGTCACCCCATAGGTATACTTCTTACTGATCAATACGGGGGATTGTCCTCTGATGAATTCCAGTCTTTTTGTGAAGATTCAGGTATTTGTCATGTATTCACTGCAGTCGATAGTGCTTTCTCTAATGGTCTGAACGAGAGGCTGAATCAGACTTTAGTGAATCACATTCGCTGTATGAAGAATGACGAATCAACACCTGAAGGAAAAAGTTGGGTGACCATTGCTAAACAATGTGTTGATCACTACAACCGATCCATTCACAGCGTGACAAAATTTTCCCCTTCATACCTCCTTAATGGCATTCCTGATGACATTATTCCAAACTGTCTGGTTGATCCTCCTAACCTCGATAATGATAGAAAAACCGCTCTATGTAACTCAATAAAATACCACAACTATAATAAGAAATTATATGATAGAAATAAGAATGTAATCGATTTCAAAGTTGGAGACAATGTTTATGTCGACAACGGCAGTAAATTAAATCGCGATAAACTCGATAAATTACGAATAGGACCGTTCAAAATTACAAATCGCTTATCAAATAATGTGTTTGAGATCGCAGTAGGTGGTCATTCCAAAAAGAAATTGTATCACGCTAGTAAACTTTTACGACCTTGTACACAGTGACCTAAATCCTTCCGTTTCTTTTCCATTCCCAAAGCTCCTAAATGTCTGAAAAAGGGGGATGTAAGATTACTCACCCTGACTCATCCTTCGCACGTAATCTGTTCTCTTTCATTTATTCGCTTCATCTTAGCTTTCCGTTCATAACTTGAACTTTTCCTTTCGCGACTTGTTCGCTTACTCATGTTTGGTCACTGTACTTCCTTTTTATATCGACCTGTATTACACTTTGTTTATTTCGTTCGACTTGAACGCATTTCGCTTTATGCCTTCGCATTATTCGCTCGCTGCAGCATTAGTTACCAAACAGCTTTTGTTAAGAATTCTCATTAATAAAATTTGCATTCTTTGAAGTCGTGTTGGTTTCCTTTAAAAGATCTTCCGATCTTATATATATATATATATATTTTTTTTTTTTGGTTTGTTTGTGACCTTCTTGATGTGTCATTTGTGGATTTGTTTTTGGGGGTTTAATTCATGGCAGATTTTTAATGGGCAAGCCGTCTCTCGGCCCTGTTGGAATAGGCTAATCAAAATTGTGGGTGTTGATTAATTAATTTATTCTATTTTGTTGTTGTTTTTTTTTTTGTTGTTGTGTTATTATCGTCTTTTATATATATATATTTTATTTTTTTGCTATTGTCTCTGCCTTGTCCTGAAGACGTAGTTTACTACCCCTATGTTCGCCTCCCCCCTCATTTGTCGTAACCTTTGACGAAGGTGGGCGCGCCATACTTGGCCCCATCAGAATCAAAGTCGCCAGCGATCTCCCTTAATTAGCGACAAATTGTGGGTATCAAGACTCCTTCTAGGTACAAGTTAGCAGAAGGGGTACGGATTTTTCTTAATAACTTTCGGCCCGTATGAGAGAGTGTGTCCTAAATTATTATTATTTTTTTATTTATTATCTTAGAATTTTTAAAGTCATGAGTGCTGACGCGCAGGCGGACGCTTGAGACGTTGCTGACCCCGCGGGCCTCCTCTGATTATCCCCTGGGTTCCCGCGGAGCAGGGTAAATTGACATCCCAACGACCCTCGGCCCCAAGAAATTTTTACGACAACTTTACATTTTTTTTTTGTTTTGTCTGAGGGTACCGTGAGAGTGTGATTTTTGTGTAGGTGAGAAGTGCCAGCAAAATTTCAACTCCGTACCCCATAGGACGGGTGGCAAATTTTTCCCCGGGTATTTTCCTCTTTTTATCTTCATGATACATACATATTATATACGTAGAAATCGTAACAACTTGCCGAGTTTTTCGGAACATTACTTTACTGATCCAAATTAACTTTCATAATTTATTTCTATTTCATGGTACTTGTTTCTATTGAATTAAATTTACTTTTGACTCGCCCTATATGGTGTTTGAATTTATTCGATTAGTACTCATTGATATAAAAGCGTCTGTCGAATATGCCGCTTAAATCCGGCTCGAGATGTGAGATAAAAAGTTTCAGCGCAGCCTCTCATCTTTAAAGCGCAAATCTGTAGCTATCCTTCTTCTTTTTGGTGGGTTTTCCTTATTTCCCTTATAAAAAATATGGTGGTATCCCTGGCAAAATTTAGAATTTCCGATTTTTATCATATGCCGCGCGTCTCCCTTATGGAGTCGTAGCCCCTCTAAATTCTTCTTTTCGATTTGTGAAAAAATTATACTAGACGAAGAAGGATACTATTGGAACGCCACAGCGAATTTTCGCTGAAGTGCGCCGCTCCGTAATGTCGATCTCTTAAACGTCCACATTTTCGTACTAATTTCTTAAACGTAACTTTTTCGTATTAATACAGAAGTGCGCCTCCCCTTCGTAATACGGGATTGTCGTGTACGCTGACCCTGTTCAGTGATTACTATTTTTGTCAGTGATCATGCTAAAAGTTATTGTGCAGTAAATTTGGCCATGGAGGGCTAGTTATTCATCGCGGGGACCAACATCCCCAGCCAACATGACCACGTAACCCGATCGCAATCTCCGTCGTGCTGACCGACATGGTCCTTACCAAAAATTATTCGATTCGCCGCTCATCGCTCGATCCTAATGACGAACCTATCTGCCAACACCAAGGATGAAAGCACCCACTATTGCCACTCATGACCAGCTGACCGCCAAGTTTTATTTATAGTCTTTTCCCTCTGTTTTTAAGCCTTTTTCATTTCAATTTATGTTGCCTAAATTAAGTGTCTTATATTTTTTTTTTATGTGGGAAAAATCTGCGAAGAGTCATGAGTTTAGTTCATTCCTTTATTCATAACTGGAAGGGTGGTCCAACTCTTAAATGAATTTTTATTTCAGCGCGTCCCGAGGAATTGTGCATAGTTCATCGTTGGATCGTCGCTATACCGGTGAGTACTTACTGTATTTTCCGTTTCCTGTTTTACGTACTTTACGTGTAAAGGCTCTGACCTAATCTTTTGACCACAAAATTATACTTTGAGTTTGTTTTCCTTCTCTTTCGAAATCTCTCTTATCGAAATGAGATTGTTTGGTCATATGGCCGAGTTGAGGTCATTCTCGCAGGCTCTTCGAGGTCTGCACTTCTCCCGTGCGAGATGTTGTTCTTTATACGGGTCGCTCCACGTTGCTATGTCTGTTTTCTGATTTTACTCAATTATTTATTTTTAATACTTTGCGTATTTTTTTCCGTGCGAGCGTCCTCATTTTTAGGTTCCTGGGGTGCCAGAGCGGGAAGAACCCGTCTCGGTGCCGAACTGATTTCTGTTTGTAGACACATCTCAGCATTATTTCTGTCTGTTTAAGACTTATCGTTGGGCCTGTCAGAAGTGTTCTTCTCTCGTCTTTATGGTCCGAATATCTTATTGGTAGAGAGAACCTCTCCAAAAGTTCAGGATGTAATCTCCTCCTAATTTTATTTCTTTCTTCGTTTTGGATCGTCAAAGTTTATCCAAAATTTCTATATTTTGTTTAATCAAAATTCTTAGAAAATGACTTTCTCGCAAGGTTTACTCATGTGATTTATGTTTTTTTGTGTCTAACATGTAAGGAAATTTTCTTATTGATTTTATATTCTTTAGGATTCATCTTAATGAATCCCCATCGATTTTCTATTCCTTTTAATTCATTTTAGTGTATTCGTATGCCGATACGTTAAATGTTCAATGCTCGTATATATCAAATACAAGTACCCCTTGTCTGTTTGAGATTTGTGTTCTCTTCATTCTCGACATTGTGCAATGACACTTATCTTACAGTTAATGTTTCGTCAGTGACATATGCCGTTAATGTCACTACGGGTGGGTTTTCTTTCAACGCCCAGCCACCCTGAATTTCTCTTTTGTACTGGGATACACGGTCCCTAGCAGTAGGCACTTTGGTGATACAAAAATTGTGGTCTAAGTTTGATCTTAAATTACGGGTTTTGGTTCTTTTCCCTTTGCTAAATTAATTAAAGTTCCTGGCATCCCTGAGATTTTACCACCTTGGTTAAAGTACTGCTGTTAGTGGTTGACTGTGCCATCTCTCCCCGAGGGCGGGGCTGAGACGCTACAGGATAGACCATGTATGTGGACGCTCTGTTGATTTTGGTAATCTAGAAGCCGATTATATGGCGCAGAATGTGATCAAGGAGTGTCGGAGTTGGATAAATATCAAGGAGAGAGATCTTTCAACCCGAGAGCTATCCTGGGCATATGCAGCAACATAATTATAGAGCTTTGGAGTTTGACCGTAATATACATTCTGATCTAATTTCAGGAAAATCGTATACTGAATACCATGAAGGCGACACGGTCGCAGCACATCAACACAAGTTATCGCAGGCATACTATGGCTTTACCAAAAAATTCGGTTCGAATGCACACTTGTTGAGGGATGCATCACTAAATGGTCGCGTGATTGTTGCCAATGTACGGCAACTATTATTGATTAGTAGAGGAGTCACGACCTCAACCTTTGATCCCATTGAATTGAGAGAGGGTTGAGTGAGCTAGTTTAATGCAAATTCTAATAATTGGTTATTAACCTAATATATTTATCTTATAAGTGTTCAAACGCTAGACCCTTGTAATCTTCATATCTCACCTACTGTATTTTCAATAAGTCAGTGTCAGTATAATATAGTAAGGAGGCCCATTAGACACACATATTTTTGGGAACCCTGACTGAGAAAGATTGGTGGCGGATACTAGCGTTGGTGGAGATGCTATTGGGTAGAAATCTTCAAAGTTACCTTCTGCGACTTTCAAACTTTCTAGGGGGCATTTGTCGTGTCATATATTCTCCTTCGCTAAGCTCCTTTTTAATGTACGCATGCACATCAACTCCAGATGATTGTCCTTGAGTCGAACCTAACACAAAGAATCTTTTTAGTTATTAGAAAAGAAAAAGAAATTGTAGTGTCACAAAAAATATGTAAATTCAAAACACAGATAGATTGACGCTTCTTCGGTTAAGCATAGATTCAAGATATTTCATCGGGTGGCGCGCGCGTTCGCGTTGCGTGGCCGCTGATGGTCTTTCTCGCTATCTCGCTCGTCTTCTTCCATTCTCTCTCTTTCTCTCTCTATTTTCATCCGACGGTCTTCCTGTGTCTTATTCAGTCGGGCTCGCACCACTTCTTTGTTCTATACTCTGATTTTTCTGTGAAAATGCGTAAAAGCAGTAAAATAATTTGTGCGGGAGGTATCAGTTTCTTTGGGCATTAGACATTGGGATGATGCGAGCCTACATCTGGCGTATTAGACGGAGATTTGGAAGACGCAGATGTTATTTCAAAAAATTCGATTGACCGAAAGGAAGAGTTTTGAATTTTAATGTTTCGGTCTTTGTCTGCAGTGTCATCCGCGGTTGTAAGTCGTAAAAATAAGGCTGCAGACACGGAAATTTGTAGTTTCGATCCCAGCTATTTCTTTGTTTCTCTCGTTCTTTCTCTTTTATAGGTTAGAGGGTGCAGTGTTCATACGCGCTGGCTCATCCTGACTCTGGGGGTCCTCTTGATGGGCAGCGAGTCTTGGACTTTGCACGTGTGTTAGCCGATCTTGGTAAACGTCGGCGGAGGCGATGCAAGCCCTCCAAGCCCTCGTAAACCACAGGATTGGTCGGGGTTCTCGGGGAGATGCCACAATTCACTACTTGTGCGGTGTCGTCGAGCCGTCCATCTCAACATATCCTGGAGGGTACTAAGAGACGTTTGACATCATGGCTCTCTGGACCAATTGTAAGGGTAAGAACGAGTAGGCGGTCAATTACGTAAGATTCCAGTTTTTGGATTCGCTGGAGTCTTTCGGAAATGAGAAAGTCGGGGGAAGTTTCGGCGGGTCAGACTTCTAAAAGATTTCAAGGCGGCTATGTGGAACACGGCGCGAAATCACTCATGTTCGAATCTATGCTGTGTTGACTGCATGTGCTTCGTGCGCCGAAGGTCTTTTTCTAAGTCCGAATTTTTCAATAGTCTGAAAGACGAAAAACGTGTCGTTGTTTCGCATATTATTATGCATAATTAAGGAGATTTTTGCTTCGCCTGAGACACCCAGGCAATAATTAATGCATTTTTTTTTTTTGCAAACACGCCAGAAAATTTTAAATTCGCTCAATTCGAGAAATTTTTGATCGAACGTCCGATTCTATACGGTTTGTGCTCGCACGTACGGTTCTGTTGTGATCAAAGTGACATTTAGTGCCCAAACAATTATCGCAGTGTTCAGAGTCGGCCCGATGATGGCCGCTTAAGCCCCAATAGTGGGGCCCATCTCTCATCACCGTCATGCTGTCGTAAAAAATTTTCCATCACGCGCGGGCCGAGTTTACTTCATCCGGCCAAGGTATGCGCATTTTCGAATGTTTCCATCCACCTCAAATTCATGCTGTCCACCATGAACGACCATCAACCATCATCGATATTCAGGAAAAATTCATAATTCTTTCTATCTTCTGCCTTTTCGTCTTATATTTTGTTTTTATTTAATGTTTTTTATAATTCCTTTTTTTGGTTCGCCTCCGTATTTTTTTTTCTCTCTTCGTATTATTATTTTTTTTTTGTTTGTGTATACGTCTCTGCCTGGCTACCGACCAAGGAATTTTTTATCTTTTTCACCTGTACTTGTTTCTTTTTATTTTTTTTTTAAATCGTGTATTATGTTCTTCAATCGAGATTTTCTCCACTCTTCGTTCGTGTACCGCACGACCTTTGCCGTAAATTTTTTTTGTTAGAAAGAGAAAGGGAGTGTAACTAGCCAGGGTTCGTTCTAAAAAAAATATATATGTAGTCCTACATTTTTTTTTTTGCCCAGATTTTTTCAGCCTTTTCAGAGAAACAATCTAATTTAAATGATGTATCTCTGTGCCCAAGAAGTAGGGGGTGGGCTTTGTGAAAAAGTAATGTTTGAAAAATGATTGTTTTTAGAAAGAATTGTTGGCTAGGTCACTCAGTCCCTGAGCTCTTTCACATTCCGATTATATTATAAATTTTTTTCGCTAGTTCCTGTTTTTTTTTTCAATCTTTCTTTTTTGTTTTATTTCTGTGACATTTTTTTTGTTTGATCATCGAATACACATGTTTACCGTCAATTTCTGATTTTTTTTTCTTTTGTCTTTTCCTTTTTTTTTTTTTATATAATAGTTGCTATTACAGAGTCATCAAGCTCAACAATCGCAAGCGTCGGTCGGATATGTTCGTTGTATTTCAACTAAAATCCGACTCGGAAAAGATCGCCGTCTGATATTGGGGGGCGGGGTCTTTTTCTTAAAATCTAAAAAAAACTGCGCTCTTCCTCAAATTAGTAGCGACAGTTTGCGGTGTTTTCCTATAAAAACATCGTGGCATCCCTGGACCAAAATTCTTCCTGTCTTGTTCCGATCTTCCTTTTCTATGATATTAATTTCACTAAATTTGAGAAGACGTCTCGAAAAAAGACACCGCAGACCGTAATATTCATTCTGATCTCATTTCCGGAAAATCGTATACTGAATACCATGAAGGCGACACGGTCGCAGCACATCAACACAAGTTATCGCAGGCATACTATGGCCTTACCAAAAAACTCTTTAAACGGTACGGTGGAGTGTTCATAGTCATAAAACGGTGAGGGATGCATCACTAAATGGTCGCGAGATTGTTGCTAATGTACGGCAACTATTATTGATTAGTACGGGAGTCACGACCCTAACTTTGAATTGAGAGAGGGCTGAGTGAGCTAGTTTAAAATTCTGATAATTAGCTATTAACCTAATATATTTATCTTATAAGTATTCAAACGCTAGACCCTTGTAATCTTCATATCTCACCTACTGTATTTTCAATAAGTCAGTGTCAGTATAATATAGTAAGGAGGCCCATTAGACACACATATTTTTGGGAACCCTGACTGAGAAAGATTGGTGGCGGATACTGGCGTTGGTGGGGACGCTATTGGGTAGAAACCTTCAAAGTTACCTTCTGCAACTTTCAAACTTTCTAGGGGGCATTTGTAGTGTCATATATTCTCCTTCGCTAAGCTCCGTTTTAATGTACGCATGCACATCAACTCAAGATGATTGTTCTTGAGTCCGAACCTAACACAAAGAATCGTTTTAGTTATTAATCTTGGTACAAAGAAAAGAAGAAGAAATAGGAAAAGACTTGGTGTTTAGGCATGTAGCGTCACATTTTTTGTAAGCACAACAAAAATGCGTATAATTGCCTAATAGATCTCAATTGCCATATATTTTATAAGGCGACTGTTTCTCGATATTTCCGTCCTAACTTTTATTCGATATATTTTAGTGCAGCCCATTGCAATCTAGTATAGCCAGCATACACTGCACCAACCCTTGTATAATATATTCTATTGAAAGAGAAAGCGACAAGTCTGTTTATTCAAACATCTGTGACTAGAGTCAGTCTAAATCCTATTTTAGGTTCTAAATTAAATCTCCCTCGTTTAAGATCTTTTATTAATGTACGCATGCACACCAACACTGCATGACTGTCCTTGAGGCTGGACCTAACACAGAGAATCTTTCTGCTTGTTTCTGAGAAAAGAAAAGGAAGTTGGATAAACCGATCATATAAACCCTATTACGCACTTAGTTTTACAGATATAATTGAGTGTCGAGCTATTTCACGATTGAATTCACCCAATAGTTAATTTTACTATTTCCTGAAAAGATTCTCTCTGTTACCGCCGGACCTTAGGAAGTTGTCAATGAGTCCGCAGCAGGGGATGTGCAGGACTGACATTATGCAGTCCATCTGCGAGACGGTCTGGTGGATGCATACACAGAGGAAGTCGTAAAAGTCATCTTCTGTTCTTACATGCGAGTCTTTATAAAAAATTTTTCTTACTGTTGGTCCCAAACAGGTGTGGATTCAAATTCCTCTTGTTGTGAAATTCGAATACTCGTAATTAAATAATTCGAATATTCGAGTTTCGTCGTTTTCGTCTTCTCTTTTCTGTTGATCATTCGCGGTGCAACAAAAACGTGCGAGAACCGACACCCCCCTTTTACTTCGGTCTTTGTCTATCCGCGGATGTACGGTAAGTCGTAAAAATGAGGCTGCAGACACGGAAATTTGTAGTTTCGGTCCCAGCTATCTCTTTGTTTCTCTCGTTTTTTCTCTTTTATAGGCTAGAGGGTGCAGTGTTCATACGCGCTGGCTCATCCTGACTCTGGGGGTCCTCTTGATGGGCAGCGAGTCTTGGACTTTGCACGTGTGTTAGCCGATCTTGGTAAACGTCGGCGGAGGCGATGCAAGCCCTCCAAGCCCTCGTAAACCACAGGATTGGTCGGGGTTCTCGGGGAGATGCCACAGTTCACTACTTGTGCGGTGTCGTCGAGCCGTCCATCTCAACATATCCTGGAGGGTACTAAGAGACGTTTGACATCATGGCTCTCTGGACCAATTGTAAGGGGTTATGCTTGATCCCAAGCGAAGCTTTCGAGCACACTTGGACTACATGAAGGAGAAGTGTGCAAAGCGCATCCCGCTACTGCAGAACCTGTGCCGGAACACTCACGACTATGAGTTTGTAGTGTCACAAAATTTTTAGGTATTGGCTGACAAGGGAAGTTTTGCTATTCGAAGAAAAGCGAGCGGCGATCAAATTAATCGAAGAAAGCAGTTTTGGTCTTTCAGTCTCTTTCTCTCTTTCTTGCAGTGTTTGTCGAGTAAAATCGTTACCCAGCTGTATTGTACGGTGACTCGGCGGATTGGACCGCGTTACAATGGCTACATATAATATATTTTTTGCTAGACGGGAATGCGAGAGTTGGAAGGGTGCCGAAGCTAATACTTCCCACGGAAGACGCTTTTCACTCTTTGTTCCTTCTTATTTCTGATCAAAATTTTTTTTATTCCTTTTAAAGAAACATCTCTGTCCATTTGGGTAATAACGCTCACTTCGATAGGATACCGATACTCAGTTCACCGAAGAGCAGATGGATGCTTTGATGATCTACTTTAATGAGAATGTTGCCGATGCACGAGATTTAAATACTTACAGTGGAAAAAGGAATTACATCGTGAAATTTCCACATTCTATCATGACGGAAGCAGCTATTGCCCTCGCTATTGTAATTTCCTTTATCAAGTCGAACTGTACGGTACAAGTTGGGTAGGTACATCCCCATCTAGCTCCGCTTTTTTACCAATCTGACAATAGACGCTTTTAATTTTTACAACTTATTCAATTCCATTCCTTTTCCTGCAGTCATGCTCTGGCATTAATTACGTCAGGCTTCAATCCATTGAGGAATGAAACACTTTCGGCGGACGCATATTGTAGCGGGCGCATTAAGATCGAAAGATCCGTGAAGTATCTAACATCAAGAGGCTTACCAGTACTATACTGGGGCCACCTAACTCCTGTGGAAACCAAAGAAGATGGAAGCCTCAGCACTGACGCACAGCCCATCTCATACCCAGAAGCCACCAAAATATGGAACAAAGACACACTCAACAAATGGAATACCATCAGGACATCCGACAAAACAACAGGCATCTGGGCCCACCAGATATTTCCAACAATCCATGACAGGATGAAGATTGAATCACCGCCCAACTTCTGGACATCCCAGGCAGTAAGTGGACACGGATGCCTAAAAGCATACCTGCACAGCAGAAATCGATCAGACACCAATGATTGCCCATGCGGGTTCGGAGATGAAACGGCAGAGCACGTACTAACATACTGCCTCCGCTTCATTGAAGGCCGCCCTCCAGACTGGGATTGCCTCAAAGAATATCATCTCCCATACATGGAGAGGGTTCTCCTAAGACTATGGAAGCTGGAGAACCCAAATTTCATCATCAAACAGCAATAATAACTAAGTTAACGTAAATCTCTCAAGACGCAGAGCCCCCCTTTTCAGTGCAGAAATCTCAAGATAAGACCCTGAAGGACCTCTGCGTCTTGCGAGACACTAAAGCTTAATAAAACTAGTCCTTGGACAGGACGACCACTGTCTTGGCCAATGTTCCTGTCCAAGTGACATGTTTGTGAAAACCCTCTGTCCAGAGCGATCTCTGGCAGAGGCTATATTATAATAGTGTTATATTCACGCGTAATAAACTAGCGCCAGTGAGCAAGTTCACAATGGCGAACCCCAAAAAAAAAAAAAAAAAAAAAAAAAAAAAAAAAAAAAAAAAAAAAAAAAAAAAAAAAAGGTCTCTCTCGCATTCCCAGTTGTAAATTTTTTTTTTTGTTTCCTCCAGGTCCGATCAGTTTCTTTCTAAATCCCGACTTTTTGACTTCAAACCCTCGCCGACAATTTCCTTCGTCACTCTTGTAGACGGCCGTTTCCAACTAGTTGTCAAGGGCGGATTCAACAGAAACTCACTCGACCAATAACGCGTTTTCTTGGTCTCCTCGTTTGAACGAGAGTTCGTCGTATTCCGAGTGCGAGAATCTTTATTCGCCGCCGTCGTTTTCGGTAAAGATTTTGTTACCTCTTTCCGCGCAAATTCCTTCAATTTTTCGTATCGAGAAATTTTCTTTTGCGAACCATCAATAAAAACCTCGAATCTATTCGAGTATTCGAATCGCTATTTGGTGTTCGTAATTCGCACCTGCGGAGTGTCGAAGGCAGTGATTATGCAAAGTGTCGACATTGTGCTTCAGTAGTTCGAACAGTCCAAATAGAAAAAATTTGCGCGATGGTTAGGGTCGGCATTATGACCGCTTAAGCCTATTATGTGGGCCCATTTTTCGCCTCTCGTTACGCTATGATTTAAAAAATCTTTCATCATGCGCGGGCCAAGTGATTAAACCGCCCAAGGAATGCGCGATTTTTGGTTTCTGTTCCATCGCTTTCCGCTGCCTACCACCATCAAGCCATCCATCATCGGAATTCGGCTCCATGTTACCATCATCAAAAAATTCACCAGCTTATCTTTTTCTTTCGTTTTGTTTCATCTCTTACTTTCACTTTTTTCTATTTTTTTTTTTTTTTTTTTTTTTTCCTCTTTTAATTCTTTAATGTCACTTGTCTTACTCTAGTAATTTTTTTTTTTGCTTGATCGTAATACTCATTCATTCGTTTTTTTTTTTTGTTTTTTTTTGGTCAACACCTAATCATTTTTTTTTTTAATTTTTAAATGACGTGTGTGAAGTACGTCAGCCAAAATTATTCTCTGTCAAGAGATATAGGGGGGTGTTTCTAGCCGAGGTCGTAGGCAACCTTCGCAAGCGTCGGTCGGATATGTTCGCCGTCTAAGAATAAAATCCGACTCGGAGAAGATGCCCGTCACATAAAATGGGGGTGGGGTCTGATTTTCCTAAAATTTAAAAAACTGTGTTTCCCCTCAAATTTGCAACCACGGCTTTTCGGTGTTTTTTCCCAATTAAAACAGCGTGGCATCCCTGGTTAAATTTCTCTTACCATTTTTCTTCGATTTTTTTTTTTTTTTAGCTCTTGGTTATTAATTATTATTTATTGAATTTGAGGAGCCTTTGGCAACAACTAAAAAAAATACGCCACAAGTTTGCCGCCAGGAAAACAATGTTCTGTGGGTAAATCTATTTCCGGCAACTCTACTGTAGCTTGTTGTACTACCATCGCCCACGACTGAAGACCTACAGGCAGAAGATTGAATATGTTCAACGTAGGTGTGACATCATCTGTTGTCGCGCCTACAAGGAACTCAACGCGGGAGTAGCGGGAATCCTGACGGCAAGCCCACCACTACATCTTTGTCTCATCACCCGCGGCACACGCTGGCTGCTCCAACACAACTACATCACTGAGTGGGCCCCCCTCCCAGAAATCCGGACTGACCCAGATGGAGGTTACTTGTATCTGCACTGGAAGTAAAACAACTATGGCGAAAGGCCAATCTTGAATAATGGAACCGAGAATGGGAACAGAACGTCAACGGGGCCTGGATCCATGAGATTCTACCCAGAGTGGCCTCAAGATTGGCCCTCACTGGACCACCCACTTTTTGGAGCAGCCAGGCACTCAGTGCGCACGGGGTGTTCCGCGAATACCTTAGGAGTCGAGGACGTGCTACCAATGGAGAGTGTTCCTGCAACAACATACCACCTTCACTCCAGACTGCGAGACATGTATTCCTAGAATGCCCTCTCCATATTGCAGGCAGACTGTTTGATTGGAATACCACAACAGTACATCACGTGGACTATATGAAGAGTATAGTCCGATATGGGAGGAGGAGAATCCTCATTTTACTACACCATCCTATCACCCATCAAATCAATGCTCACAACCCTTATCACCTCAAACATCAACTTATACTGTCCACGATATAGAAGATATACAGGAAGTTCATTCACAACCATCTACTCCAATAGCGCAAAACCAATCTCCTACACTTCTTCAATGTTGGCTCTACAAGATAGCTATAGATTCACCAAAGTAGAGTTGACGGCTTTCAATAAACTCTTTGGCCAAAACAAGGCAATAGGTTCATCTCACAATCCGAATCTTGAGGATGATACGCCAATGACACAGAGTCAAAAGCGTAATTTCACAGATAAACTAAAGACGCTGAGAAATCCTAGATCTCTATCATCCGATACTGATCCAGTACTCCTCTCCATCTATGACATTTTCATAGATAGCAAATACATCAAGGCAAAGGATTTCAGCGATTTATCCTTAGAACAATGCCAAACTATCCTATCCAAAGTCTCCCACAACAAAATCAGATCGACAGCCAAATATGTAAGGGACTTCAAACAGCAATATATAAATAAGAAGGGCGAGCAACCTCGAATGTATAACCTATGTCTAATGCTTCCCATTGGACCGTAGGAAACATAAAATGGAAAAAGATAATAAGAAAGCTAAAGCTAGGTGTCTCTTAGTCCTAACAAGTAGTGATGAGGAGTTGTAAAATAACGCTGTTAACCAAACCCTCCATCCTCTCCACAGGGTCGAAGGATCCATTCTACAGCATAGCCGCATACCTGTACTAGTAGCATAAGCGTCCGGCCATTGCTGGGTAGCGTCTTGTGTATTGCCATACAGTGGTGTGTACGCCATCCAGTTTGGAAGGCAAGCGGCACATGACAAAGAGTGGGTACAACCCATCACATCACCGCATATCAATCATCACAACAGGATCCTATGATCCATTCGACAACATATCAGTAGCAGAAGCGTCCGGCCTATTGCTGGGTAGCATCTGTCCCCATGGGCAACAACACTTTTCACCGTCTGTAAATACTAAGATTGTAAGCACCCCAGCCTCGGGTCGATACACGGTGTTGGGCTGTATTATAATATTATTTATTCTCGCGGAATAAATTAGCCCCACCGGGTACGTCAGGACTGGGGAACCTGTAAAAAGAAAAAAAAAAAAAAATATTCACCTTCTAATCTCATTCATTTTCTTTCTTTTGCTCTGTGTTTTTATTATTTATTTATTTTTTTATTTATTCGACTCATGATGATTATTATTATTACATTTTTTTTCTTTTTATTTTTGCTCTTTCTCATTTCTTGCATCTCATATTTATTATTTTTTTTTTGAGTGTTTACATCATTTTCATTTTTTTTTTTTATTATCCAAAAAGTCCGCGAACTTACAGCTCTTCAATTCTTCATAAATTATTTATGCATTTGCTAATCAATACACTTCTGCTTGTACGTTGACGACTACCAATTTTCTGTGTTCTTATTCCATTACCTGTACGAATTACGGTCGGATATATGTTCGCTGCTTACGACTAAAATCCGACTCGGAAAAGATGCCTATCACATAAAATGGGGGTGGGGTCTGTTTTTCCTAAAATTTAAAAACTGTGTTTTCCCTCAAATTTGCAACCCCGGCTTTTCGGTGTTTTTTCCCAATTAAAACAGCGTGGGATCCCTGGTTAAATTTCTCTTACCATTTTTCTTCGATTTTTTTTTTAGCTCTTGGTAATTATTTATCGAATTTGAGGAGCCTTTGGCAACAACTAAAAAAAATACGCCACAAGTTTGCCGCTAGGAAAACAATGTTCTGTGGGTAAATCTATTTCCGGCAACTCTACTGTAGCTTGTTGTACTACCATCGCCCACGACTGAAGACCTACAGGCAGAAGATTGAATATGTTCAACGTAGGTGTGACATCATCTGCTGTCGCGCCTACAAGGACCTCAACGTGGGAGTAGCGGGAATCCTGGCGGCAAGCCCACCACTACATCTTTGTCTCATCACCCGCGGCATACGCTGGCTGCTCCAACACAACTACATCACTGAGTGGGCCCACCTCCCAGAAATCCGGACTGACCCAGAAGGAGGGCTACACCCACAACGGGCAGCTTGTGTCTGCACTGGAAGTAAAACAACTATGGCGAAAGGCCAATCTTGATTAATGGAACCGAGAATCGGAACAGAACGTCAACGGAGCCTGGACCCATGAGATTCTACCCACAGTGGCCTCAAGATTGGCCCTCACTGGACCACCGACTTTTGGGAGCAGCCAGGCGCTCAGTGCGCATGGCGTGTTCCGCGAATACCTTAAGATTCGAGGACGTGCTACCAATGGAGAGTGTCCCTGCAACACTATACCACCTTCACTCCAGACTGCGACTGATATCAGATTACCTAAATGTAAGATGTGAGGCCTGAATGCAACACTTGATGTACTCAGGCCCTCACCACCACCTATGTATCGCACGCAACGCACCCACCCACAGCTGAAAAATTGAATCTGAATATACAGCATCGGATCACGACTTTATCACTTTCAATATTGGTTCTATTCCTAAATTATCGCCCCTCAGAGACTGTCTAAAGGTTACAGATAAGGACGCATTTAAAAGATATATACAGGAACCTCCTCAATTAATGTCGTATAATAATAATGAAACAATTAAAAAAATGCAATTCAACTATTGATGGACTCCTAGAAAAAGCACTAAATAATAGTACACAAACAGTAAACAAGTCTCAAGAACTACCGTGCTGGAATAAGGAATTGGCAGCACTTCGCAATAAAATAGTCAGGATCAACAAAAAGATAAGTACCGGTAGATGTAGGAATAGGAATACACCGTTCAAGATAGAGTTGCAGGAACTCAACAAGTTTATATAAGAAAAAGAAAAACGAAGCAAAGAAAGTTTCGTGGAGGAACTTTGTGTCGCTCACTTCCCCCTATGGCAAACCTTATAAGGTAATAGTAAAATTCACAGCTCCTCTACACATCAGCCTTCCACTCAAATCTATCCACAATGTCACCGCTTCCTCCTACAAACATACCTATCAACTTATCCTTGAAGATGAATTCTCACGAATTAACAATCCTGGTAGCGTCTTCACCCCAGGGCCACTCCTCACTCCGCAAACAATTGAAACCTACACCCACCATCCTGCAATCAAACCATACCCAGAAGCCACCACACCAGATACTGCCAAGGTCACCCAGGCGGAGGTGAAGGACATATTGCGTTCTCGGAATAATAAATCCTCACCAGGGTACACTCACGTTAAGATGTTCAACAAGATGCATCCTCACATCTTAGTTGAACTTATTAATGCCTGCTTGCAAAATAAACACTATCCCGATATCTATAAGATAGCCGAACTGTCGGTTCTTCTCAAACCGACAAAGGATCCGCACATTACAAGTGCGTATCGTCCCCTCTCCCTACTGCCTGCTATCGGCAAAGTTATTGAGAAAGTCATCTCTAATCTCATTACTAACTTTCTCGATAATCACGCCCCCATTACGCTCAGCCCATATCAATATGGTTTCCGCAGAAACACCTCTCCTGAGGCTGCGCTCTCTCGAGTAATCAGCAAGATTCAGGAACTCTCCCTCAGACCTGGATACACAATCGCTATATCATTTGATATTGAAGCAGCCTTTGATTCAATGTTATATCAAGCCATTCTAATAGGATGCCAAAACTTCCAAATGCCCAAATATCTTGTCAACATAATTCACTCGTACCTACACTCCCGTACAGCTATCTTCAGAGACGTCGTTTATCATCCAGAGAAAGGTTGCCCACAAGGCTCAGTTCTAGGACCGCTTCTATGGAACATAGGATACAATCCCATCCTTGAGGTTATCTCAAAACTGGAGCATACCACCTGCCTTGCCGACGATACAATGTGCATTATGAATGCGCCAACTATCGCTATACTACAGGAAAAATTCAAGTTATTCTGCCAGATATTCAACGCCCTCCTTGGGAGCAGGAATGTGCCACAACTTTACGAGCCATGCACTTGGGTACTTGAATTTTACTTTATTTTTTCTATGTACTTTTTTGAATTTTTTCACAGACGTGATTTATCCAGAAACATGAGCATCAGCAATGCAGAAGACATCATACCATCAAAGAGGTCAAGGTAAGATCATTGTCATTGATTTTGTATCTTTCATTTCCTTTTTTTTTTTTTAAATTTATTTTATTCAATATTCTGCTTGTCAGAGAAAAATTGGATTCGTGACAACGAGAAGTGACGACGAATATGTACCAAACAATAGAAATTGTCTGGATTATAATACCAACTTCTGGAATAATGGACATGAGACGTTGCCTCTATCAGGAATGAATTCAACCCCTCAGAGTTCTCCTACACCTAATAATGGAAATTTCCAGGATTATAATATTAAATTTTGGAATGATGGACGTGAGACGTTGCTTCCAAGATCAACCAGTTCATCACTCCTTCCTACACCAATACCCCAGGTCGCTCACGTAAGGCTTGAAGTCTTTATTTAAATTTTTAGTCGTGTTCTCCATTCAACAGTTCCTTAAATGTATGTTATAAACTGTAATTCATTAACCTCATTATTTTCATTTATTTTTTCGCAGAAACTTGGACGTGAATGGTAACATGTCTCATGTACCACCACCAGATTTGTACAGTGCTCGGGACTCAATCGCTACCCCACGTGTGCATTTGCCCGTTATTCAAGAAACAATGTCTAAGACTGAAAAAAACACCTTTTGAATATTTTTGAATTTTTGTACTGCTAATTCATATTTTTTGTACATAACGCTCGTAGAAGAACTATAATGTCCATTTTGAGAGAAAAAGTAACGTAAGTAACTATGTATTTGTATCATTTACTTAACGTTGTGAGGTTTTTATTTCAGCCTCTGGTTCTCCGGGCTTTTTTGTCTCTACACTATTTGTTTTAAAAAACAAACCCATGCATTACTAAATAATATTAATGCGATTTTGGCGAAAAACGTTGACAATACATATAACGAAAAAGTTGTACTCGACCGGATGCCTATCAAAGACTGCTTTGATGAGAAATTAAAGACCGATGAAGAGTTACGTTCCTCTTTTGTAAGTTTATTTCTACGCTCCATTTGCATCAGTGGGTTCTAATTATTTTGACTATTTGTAACTGATTTTTCTTCATGTTTTAGAAACAATATCCAGGACGTTTACTGAGTTCAAATCTTAAACCTCTGGCAAAATCCACAATTTCAACGGTGCTCAAGCCAATTTTTGAGTAGGGAAATTTTGAATTCGAAGATATAATGTATGGTAGAAAGGGGTATTGGGAAAATGTTGACTTTCGAGCCATAACGTATGACAGTAGAGGGACAGTAGTGGACGTATTGACGAAAAATTGATTCGACGAGGGAGCAAGAATGTGCCTCAACTTTACGAGCCATGCACTTAGGTATCTCGAATTTCAGTATGTTGTTCCAGACACTAAATCTGAGGAATTTTAGTCAAATCTAACTTTCTACCCCAGAACGCGCAGTTTGACTTTTTTTTGTGTCATCATCGACTGGACTAAAACCATTTTATTACGTGCAATGATCAAAATCATTATATGCACCACGAAAATTTGTAGTGTCACGCATCTCTCGGTGGTGAGTAGTCTTTTTTAATTCAGAGCTAAAATGAGCATACGGATGCTCCAGCAAGGCTAATTTCCTCCGCGGAAAGGCAAATAGAATGCTAGAACCAGCGTGTTAGCGATCTAAAATTGGAGGTGCTGCATAGAATTATATACCAATGCTGATTTATCAAACATGAATAAAGCGCGAAATTATGTAGTCGTTGATTATCATAACGCGATTGAAAAAATGGAAAAGGCTGCGATGATTACCCTAATCGGATATGAGTAAGTATTTGTATCATCTCGCAATATTTTCTCTCTCTCTCTCTCTCACTTCTCCAAACCACCGTCGCCACTACACAATGCGACTTCGCGCTGTGCCTACGTAAAATCTTTTCCTACTATATTTCTTTCTTATTTTTTCCAGGTTTCTAAGGCTCTTTCTTCTTCGTCATTTTTTGCTGACCCGGTCCGTCCGGACATTATTACTTCCTTTTGTTTGTGATCTGATAACACACATGTGTCCTCTTTCTTTTTTTTATAACTTGCAGCCTGTTTCAATTTACTTAAGATCGTGCAGTGGACGGCTCTCACTGATCTTATCTACATTAGACGCATAACTCCCCTTCGTCGCTCTCGCATCTCTGTTCGATTTTTTTTTATCCTCTTTCTTACCGTGGAGTCGAAATTATTTCTTGAAACGTCTCTCTGTATGCCTTCTATCAACCACAAAACTCGACTTCTTTGCTAAGGGTGGTTCCCACCAATCAGCGCTAGAGTATTTTCTGTCCTCTGTATTCTATATTCGACGAGTGATCGGTCTGTTGATCGTTGAGTGCCTTATCACACCTCTCGTAACTGTTTTTTTCGCAATCCGCACGTGAGTCCGTTTTTAGCCATCTTTGGATGTCTTCGAAATATTTTGTTTATTCGTTGTTGACACTTCTCAACAGAAATTTCTAATTCATGATAATTTGCTCACCGCATCGTATTTTTTCGGTTAAGGCCATTGGCCACATTGTTCCGCCTGATTTTCTTTTACTTTCACTTGCATGTTAACTTGCCGTGCCTTCCGTCACTAAGAGGAAAAGAGCACTCCGATTACGCTTGTATTGAGATTTTGGAGTTGAATCCTTGCGATCGCTACATACTGAGTTGTATTCCTCTGTGAAGTGTTTTAAGAACACCCGCAATAACAAAAAGAACCACTATTCCAAATAAATGGAGAAGCAACCGACCAAGATATTTGTAACATCGTACAAAATCTGATCAACGAAACCGTCAACATTTTCCGAGCCGATCCATTCTGTCCGAAATGCGTTGACCAAATACTGCCATGAAGACCCCATATCCATCAAGAGGTTCCTTACCTCTGGCCACCGCAGATTACCGGAAATCTGGTACGTACGTTTCTATTCCATTTTATCGATTTTTCTCTTTTTTTTTGTTCGATTTCTTGTCTTGCTCTACACTGTCGTTAAGGGTGTGCTTTACTAGTGAGAATATAGGTCGCAAAACGTGGTACCGAAAATCACAATTTACTGCTCGAATTTTTAACGGATCTTCCTGAATAGTTGAAATGTTTTCCAGAAAGGTCCAACCAGGAGCGCTATCGAAGCAGAATCTTAAAAATTTTTCGTATACTCTCTCGATTAAACGTTGAAATTGGTAAAAATTCGTCCATTTTCTGACGAGAGTGAAATTCTTCTGAAGCCAAAATTTAAGGTTCTGCTCCGATAGCGCCGTTCGTTGAACCCTTCTGTACAATATTTCCAAAGATCGAAAAAATTCGTCGGAAAATGGAGCCCTGAGATGTGACCTTACAAAATCATTCCTCGTCGTTTGTTACAAGGACTACCCACGCACGTTCGACAAGCGTCGCGTAGTGACCGCTGGCTTCTCGAACCTTGCAGGATTTTTGGGGATGTTAATGCAACTCATCGTGCACCGTTTCGAAGTTTCCGAACAAGTAAAGCACACCCTTAATTCGTCAGGGCGCAGGGAATTTATTCTCGTCCGCTGATATTTATTATTGTTTTCGGTCTTTACACTTTCGTCTATGCACAGATCAGATTACTTCTGGGAGAGGGGGGGTGTCCCCTTTGAAAATATTTTGTAATGTCGACGCCCACTTTCCCTTTTATATTTGTGTGTGACTGTTAACTGACATCTTATGTCTATTATAACAATATTATTTTAATTCATTTTTGTCGTACGCTAGCAATGCAGTGACCTCCCTCCCTTTATCAATCATAGAATTAAGTCATTGTAAGCTGATACTGACGAAGAAATTTTAAAGAGAAGAGATAAAAAATTATTCAAGTTTAAGGAGGAGTGTTGAATGGTAAACTAAAATGGAGTTGATATGTCCTTTACCTTTCATTCTTTCTTCCTTTCAATCTATTCGCTGAAATTGTCATTTCAATTTTCATGATTTATTCATGAATTTTTCCTTTTGGGGGGGGGGGGGCAATTGAAAGCCGCATTTTTAATGGGCGAGCCGTTCTTCAGCCCTATCAAGAATGTAGACGACTCAAAATTGCGGGTTCTTTCCTCTTGTTTATTTTATTTATAATCATTTTTTTTATCTCTGTCTTGATTGTTATATTTTATTTTTGTTTTATGTCTCGGCCCTTGCTCCCAGGACGCAGTTTTTGACCCCTATGTACGTCTCCCCCCTCTGTTATCGTAATCTTTGAAGAAAATTGGCGTGCCACATTTGGCCCTATCGTAGTCAGAGTCGCCGACGATTTTCCCCTCGATAATTTAGATGTATTATGGGCACAAGGACTCTCTTTAGATGCGAGTATAGATAGGGTACGGAGTTTCCAATAAAACTTCCGGACCGGTGTGAGTGACTGTATTTGAGATTTTTATTAATTTTTTTATTTTATAATTTTAACATTTTTTTTTAGTCATGGGTCTCAAGGCGCAGGTGAACGCAAGAGACGTCGCTGACCCCGCAGACCTCCTCTGACACCCCTTTGGGTTCCCGTGGAGCAGGGTAAATCGACATCCCAACGACCCACAGCCCAGCAAACCTTTTAGGACAATTTTTACAACTCACTGTTTTATTTACGTGCGAGTCGCAGGGCGCTATCACCTGGAGTGATGTGGGGCCTGAGTGATCCCTTAATCATGAAACCGTATGGGAAAGAGAAATATACTCAAAGAGAGTAACAAAACAATACAAGAACCGCACAATATTATAAACAGACCGAGACTAAACAGTCATTCTCACGGTATAGAAAGCGACTGAACCCAACACCAACGAGAACAAGAAACAACGAACGAGGAGGTCATGACTGAACCAGCGAGTCATCGAAATGTGAATCATTCTCATAGACTAATTCAATCAATCCCTCCTCAGGAACGTGGTGACACTCCTAGAGAAGGGATTGAAGTTCGGGCTCCCCCCTCTAAAAAATCAGGAGACGTTGGCAAATGTTGTAGCTGATTTAGCTATAAAAATCGGCCCTGGTGTAAATACCCAGAAAAAATGTGCGGAAATTGTTCGTAACACCCCCCTCCCCCGCATAAGTGAAGCTGGGAGTGAATTGATAGTGGGTCTGAGGAGGAAGATTAAGGAGGAAAAGCTAGTTATTACGAAAGCTGACAAAGGGAATGTCGTCGTAGTGATGAATAAGGCTTCCTACGTCTCTAAGGTTTACGAGGTACTTGGCCAATGTGGGGCTAAGGAGGCCCCCCTCTTCGATTTTCCAAAATTCGTTAAAGAGGCTAGAAAACTTATTAATGGTAGTGAGGTAATCATTAAGAGCCCATCTCTAAAGAAAGCTATCTTGGAGCCGAATCCCGCTCCTCCCCTCCTTTACGGGCTGCCGAAGGTACACAAAGAAAATGTGCCGATGCGGCCGGTTGTTTCCTTCGTTTCCTCCCCTACATACTCCCTCGCTAAGTTCCTCGATGGTTGGTTCAAAGCTCGTGTGGAGGCTGAGTCTCCCTATTCAGTAAAGAATTCGAGCGCCCTGGCTGAAAAATTGAAGGACACAATCCTTCCTCCGGGTTGAATTCTGTGCTCGTTTGATGTCGTTGGGCTTTTTCCTAACATTCCCAAGGCTACCACTATGCAACAAATAGGCAAACTGCTCGTAGACTGTGGTACTCCTCATAATGAATTTGGTGAATTCTTTGACCTTTTAAACGCCTGTTGGTCACCTAATTTTTGTAAGTTCGATGATAAATATTTCGAGTTCCCTGAGGAGGTAGGGATCCCTATTGGTTCCCCTTTAGGCTCTCTTATTTCGGAGGTCTTTATGTCTAAATTTGAGGCCGACCTGTTTTCCTCGGGCCAGGTGTTTTTGAATCACGTTTTCTATTGGCATAGGTACGTAGATGACATATTGTGTGCGTGGACCGGTCCCGCGGAGCTCCTTAGTGAGTTTCTAGCATATTTAAATAGTTTATATCCGTCCATCAAGTTCACTCTTGAAGTTGGCGGCTCATCAATAAATTTTTTGGATATAACCATATCCGTCATTGACGGTGTCCATGATTTCGGTATTTACCGGAAAAGTACTTCGACCGATATTACTATCCACGGGTCGTCTTTCGTACCTTTTGCCCATAAAGTTGCCACATTTAATAGCTTAATACATCGCCTCACTCAGATCCCCTTGAGTGAGGTAGCGTTTAATAAGGAACTCGTGACGATAAAGCACTTGGCTAGAGTGAATCAGGTGAAAGTGGACATTGACCTCATGGTCCGTAGGAGACTTACAAGAAAAAGTCTCGACTCAACTACCTCCCTCCCCCGCCAGTTGCATCTTGATAGGCGTAAACGGTGGATTAGGATGCCGTTTTTGGGGAAGTTTTCTTCGGAGGTGAGCCGTGTCCTCCGTCCCTTTGGTTTCCGACCGGCGTTTTATAGTACCAATACGGTGAAGAGCCTCTTGGTCAAGTTAAAGGATCCGATTCCGATGGCCGAGAGGGAGGGTGTTTATAGGGTGGCCTGTGGTGATTGCCCGAGTGTGTACATAGGGATGACTAGCCGTCAATTCAAAATTAGAGTTGATGAACATAGAAAAGCATGGGAAAAAAGAAAAGTAGGGGAGTCGGCGTTTGCTGACCACTTAATCGAATGCGGTCATAGCCTCAAAGAGGGATCCGAAGTTCTCCTCCACAGGGAAAAATCTTATTTTAGGCGCTTGGCTTTGGAAGAAATTGAAATTCATCGTCACCGAAATATTAAAGACATTACCGTGGTGAACAGGTACGTTCCTGAGGAGGGATTGATTGAATTAGTCTATGAGAATGATTCACATTTCGATGACTCGCTGGTTCAGTCATGACCTCCTCGTTCGTTGTTTCTTGTTCTCGTTGGTGTTGGGTTCAGTCGCTTTCTATACCGTGAGAATGACTGTTTAGTCGAAAGCGCTCGGTCTGTTTATAATATTGTGCGGTTCTTGTATTGTTTCGTTACTCTCTTTGAGTATATTTCTCTATGATGGATGACCGTAAAATTAAAAAACGTGTTGATTCCGTATGGGAAACTTAGATCAGATGTCCACCTGCTGAATGAGGTGGCGAAGGTAGTTGAGAAACACGAGCGGGCTGGTCGAATTGAAGTCATGCGACAAGGAGGTGAGGAGATCAACGATGTTGTAAACATGGTCAACAAGTTTGCTTTCATTCACCCTCTTCCCACCTGAGAAGTGCTGACCGCTATGTCCGCATACCTCGGGATGCGATGTCGTCAACGGGATGTCGCGGTCGAACAGGACTCGAGCTAGGTAGAGAAAACGAAGGACCATACTCGGGGGACATTGACAGCTTTTGGGGCGAAGACGAGCTAACCCTCTCCGAGGATGACGGAGTAATTAGTGTCTCACGCGACTCAAATAAGGAGAAACCTGGATATGATAGGTTACATTACGATATTAGTATCGAAGTGTACCTTATTCCCAGTCTGGGTAACGAGTCGTTGGATTTATAAGAGAAACTGTGACAATGCTGTCACGAGGACATACCATAAGCCTTAATGCTAATGACATCGCCGACCTCATATTTGGTCAGGTTTTTCGCAGATCGCCGCCGGTACGATCATTACCGCTTGGTCGCACTGAAAAAGCATTCGATCGATTATTGTCTGGGTTCCTAGCTACCTGCTTAAAAGCTTGAGCCTCTGCCGTATCTTTGCATATCATCAACTTAAGACGGCTTTTATGAATGATATCCCTTTATTTCAGCCTGATTATGAGTTCCCTTTCTATTTATTATTTAGAATAAAAGACGAATTCATGTCTGGAGGAATCTGTCAGCGAGGTGACGAGGGCAGGTTACATGTATTGTCGATATCCTCCCACAGTCATAATGAAAGTGAAAGGGATTAAAGTTTTCTATTCGTTATACCACTCGCTGAAGAGATTTAAAGATCTTCGGACATTTCTTCCGAAATACACGTGGGACTGGCTCCGCTATCACATAATGCCGCAGCTCTCGTGCCATTCACGTCAAATTCAAGCGACCACAATGCGAATGATCACACTAGGTGGCACTCCGAGTTGAAGTTCATTGAATTCACTACAGGAGAGGGTCGATACGCAACGAGCGAACCTGTTGACTCATGTATTGCTTTTATGGTTCCAAGACGCAATGATCGTCATCATTTTGATTATAATGTTCGTTATTGATATTACTTTTAATTTGTTATTACTGATTTTTTCCGCAGAGGTTCTGCGCTATTCAAAGCCCATAACAGAAGAAGTGGAAAACCAATACAAGCGTTATTTCGATGAAGGAAGTGGAGTGACTGAGGCCATGACAAAACATGTGGAAAGCATGGAGCTTGATGAGAAAAACTATGCAAGTGGCAGAAGTAATCCTCCATACAGATTGGTACAGAACTACTTTTAGCAGTGGAGAAATGAAAATTTTGTTTCAAGAACAAGCCACAGTATGTATCAAAATTACAAGACCCAGACTTTTTACAACTGCAAGAGTTCCTAGACTCGAGGCAGAAAGATCCTAACTTAACGTATCAAAATTTCAAAAAACAAGAAGGGATTCTCAAGGATGGTGTAGAAGCAGAAATAGAGACAAGAAAGGAAATGAACCAATTAAAACACGATTTAGAATTAGCCAATAAGGAGATACTACAACTTAGAACTAAGTTAGAACACTATGAAAATAGGAATACACTTCCAACTAGCCCAGCATGTCTGCTTGACGCAACAGAATATATCCTACACTGTGCAAAACCGACATCACGTCATTCTAATCGCATCCCTATAAGAAGAGTAATGCCATCGAGTCAACCTCATAATACAAAACGCTCATTCTTCCGTCATTCACCGACTCCATCTCCACAACCACAACATTCTATTTTGAGAGTTGCAGATATTCACATGCACACTTACATCAAAATAGGTCAGTGTCAACCCACTGCACATCGCACGCAATCACAAAGGCATTTATTGTATAGGTTTTAAGCCTTTTAAAAGCACAATAGACAACGGATTAGTACACCGCTGAAATGAATTCTATCGGAACTGTCTGACCAGAGAGCAAGAATCTCCTCTGCACCTTTCACGTAGTGCAGTACATGTGGCGGTGGCTTGGATGAGCTTCTAAGTCGCTATCGGTGGTGGCAGTTTCCCCTAAAATGCTGCCGTCTACCATGCCATGATACTCTACCAATTATGGGGATCCCATGGCCAACAGGGGCTCACGCGGGAACTTCGGCCAACACCTGAATACTCATTCTCACAGAGCAATCCGCATGCCGTCGAAGTATTTATATCACAATCACAACCTCAATCTACTCACCAATTGTCTCAAGACAATATCGTCAGGGGTGCCGTGATCCCCCTGGTCCATTGAAGAAACCCCACCCACAACTTTAATTTCTTGTAGCTAAAAAAAAAAAAAATTATAAGGGCGCAGAATTATCTTTATGAAAATGGCCTCACGACAAACCTGATTGTGCTCACGGCACGCGCTCAACGGATGGCTGTTCTGAAAGAGAATTTCCGATTCTCTCCAGATAATCGCCAAATATTTCAAGAACTTTTCGCAGATAACATTCAAATAGGATCGAATTACACTCAGTCAGTCTCGACCCACTGCATATCGCACGCAATCACAAAGGCATTTATTGTATAGGTTTCAAGCTTTTTAAAAGCACAATAGACAACGGATAAGTACACCGCTGAAATGAATTCTATTGGAACTGTCTGACCAGAGAGTAAGAATCTCCTCTGCATCTTCCACGTAGTGCAGTACATATGGCAGTGGCTTAATGATAAGACTCACAATATATACAACGATCGATTGTGGCACTGGCAGTACGAAATATTCTTTGAGTTGTATTCTTAATCACTAATTTAGTATGTTTTTTCTTATTTTATCCCATGTCCGATTTCTTGAGGGAATTCTACTTTTTCCCTATCTATAGAAGAATTTTAAGATCTAGGCACTCTGGGAGGACCAAGAAACACGCGGGGCATTCTTTAGTTTTTGTTGCTCGAGGCCTATACTTGCCATGGAAGATCTTCTCCCCCAAAAAACAAGAAATGAAGGAGTTGATAATGGAGACTGTTCAACACCTTCAAGCTACAGGCCTTCATCCCAAGGCGACGGTCTGTGACCAGGGACCGAGTAATCGAAACGCAATGCAGTCGCTAGGTGTCACAATCAATAGTCCATTTTTTTGAGGTAATCATTTGTATTTACGACGTGCCTCATATTTACAAAAGTATTTGAAATAATTTATTAAATAGCGATTTTATGTAAGGGGATAAAACTATAACTTTTAGTGATATAAGGTGATGGTTACAATATTGATCAGAAGGGCTGTCGTAGTACAAGTTTGTCAAAACTCACACCCTCTCGAGTGTTCGAATTAGCCACTCAGTGGCCTGTAGTATCCGTACCTACTTGCTGCGATACAAGGCAGTCCAACTGCTGACGACACAGCGGATTTTGTAGAGATGGCGAATAATTTATTCGATGCACTAAATAGTAAGGCCAGATTTGACAAAAATCCGTATCTAGACCACCATGTTTCGATGGTATTATTCAAACAATAAAAGGAATTCTGCTCTTATTCGAAAATGAAGAGGCAAGAGGCAATAAATTCTTAATAACGGGTAGATTAAACCAAGACCCAACAGAGAATTTATTCTCCATTTTTCGACAAAGTAATGGCTATAATAAGAATCCAACGTCGCGCACTTTACGTACTTCATTCAGAAGTATATGCTTACATTGGTTGCTTAGGAAGTTTTCGAAGCACACCACTTGTGAGGAAGATGGTGATGAGTATGTAGAATTACTTACATCAGGGTGCAATGAAGACGAGTTGGAAACTGCTGGTAACCCCGTTGTAAAGCAACCACTGATGCTTGGGGTGAGGTAAGCGGGGCACCCGCAGAGGCTCACCTCCCTGTTGGGAAAATACTGTAACGAGGAGAATTTCCCTCAGGGATCTGATGCACACGTGAGAGGCTAGCGATCACCCTCGAGTATTCCACCTTCTATATCCGCTCTTCTTTTTCTAAATTCAATTTTTTTTTCTTCTTGTATTTCCTCTCTTTCTTTTGGTTTCTATTTTTTTTTTTTTTTTTTTTTTTTGCTAAATTTTGCCCGTCTCGTGCATTTGAGACAGTTGGGGTGAAATTCATAAGAGGAGATACAGGTACAAATTAAGTACATTTCTATCATTACAAGTACACGTTTGCAATGGAACATTAATCCATTCTTTCCATCCAGATTGAATCAGCTTGTTATCACATATTCGGCAGAAAATAAGGAACTATTCTACAATACTCTCAAGTTAGCTGCCTTTAATTTCGTCACGTACGTATTTGAAGACTTTTATTCCAACGTTTTGAAATTGAAAACCGTCAAGGCACTAGCTGAAGAGTAAGTCGTGTTCCATTAATACAGTACACTACGCGTACTGCACCACCACTCCCTCATAACTATTATACACCTAATGTTATATTATATTTGGTATCTTAAATGCATTAGTAACTCAAATATAATACAATGTCTTAATTTCTTTTTCATCCTTTTCTTTTTTTTATTATTTTTCCCCTTATTTATTGCTCATTGATGACATGTTTTGCTGTTTAGAAAGAAAAAAGTGCTGGTCCATCCAACGCCAAAATTATTTTCACCTCCAAAATATACATTTACTTCTGGTTAATATACTAACAGGCTTAGTTTCTCAGATTTTTTTCTTTTTTTGGTTTTTCTTTCACATCCTTGACTATATCATGGGTCTCTTTAAGATATTGTGAGAAGAATACAACAAATACAGCTATGATACAATCCTTCTTATTCTACCAGTAGTGTTTACAGGTGTTTTGGGAAATTCATACGTTTTAGAAACAAGTTTAGCGAGTCACGAGTCTGTAAGGGCGCCGAAGGCGCGCCGTAAGCGGCTAGTTTATATATAATTTTTTTTTTTTTGATTCGCGCAATGGCTTGTTTACGTTTTGTAAAGCCTACCACCAGCTACTTAACCACCCTACACAGACAAATGAAATTCGCGTCTTTATTCCTACAAAAACAACGTGGTATCCCTGGATCAAATTTTTCATCCGTCTTGTTTCGATTTTCTTTTCCTTTGGTATTTATGAAGTGGCGAAAGTCTTGGGGCAGGACTACAGCGATTGGATAAAGTACTTAGACGACCAATGGAATTTAAAAGAAAAATGGTGCATGGCTTATCGGCATAGAATCACAAAATCACACCAACAACTGTGATGTCACAGATTTTTGTCCGTGCTCTTGGCGGGCGTCTTACGGCTTCATCATCGAGATCGACCCAACGAAAACTACGAGTATAATAATATGTTCTCTGTCCTTTATTCTCTTTCTCTCTCTTTTAATTCGAACCTCGACTCGCAGTGGCGCCACTTAGTCGCATCGCACAGCTTCTCGCTGGAAAGACAGCAACTCCATTTCTACAAAAAATACTCCGCACCTTTTATTATATCTTATTTTTTGCTAGACAAAGGCTCGAGCCCGTAAGGAAAATGCCGAGGCGAAGGTCGACCGCTGAAGACGTCTTCCACCCTTTGTTCTCTCCATTTCTGATCAAAATATTCCTGATACCTTATACTTCCTCACAAAACATTTCTATTCTAATACCAAGTTACCATTCTTTTCCACCCCGATTTCCTCTTTCGACTAGGTAATGAACCAAAACATCTACTCTGTTTGGTTTCACAATGAAGTTTCAATTTTTTTCTACTCATACGTGCTCTAGCATTAATGCATTTTCTCTCAGTCCATTAGGCCGACCGGTAATTGTTTGTTCATGATAGATTGCTAAAGTATTTTCATTTCTCTCGCTTGTTCCTTTTTTTTTTTTTTTTTGTTACATCCACATTCCTCCTTTATCATTTCCGACAATTTCTTACCCAAGCCCGATTTCTCTTCCACCTCCTAACTTCTTGTAGACTATGAGTTCTAACTGGTTGGCTGGGAATGGATTCGAGAAATCGCGAACATATTCTTGGATTTTTTTTTCCTTGAGAGATCGTTTTCTGAGTTCGCCATGCGGCGCTAAGTATCATCGGTGGGGTCCGTCTCCCCCAAGCTACCGTCCAACCACCGATGTCGCACCAATCAAGGGTTTCTACATGTGTGCTGCCACTTGTACGAAGACCACTGCCATCTACCAGTCTCGAAACACGTCATCGGATTTCCATCCACTGTTGACCAGTCATACCCTTGTCGATCTCATCACAGTTTATGTTTATTTTCTTTCGATCTTTCAGTTCGTTTATTTCTATTTTATTATATTTTACTTCCCACTTTTATTTTCTTGATTTCATTACTCACGCGTCATCTATCTTAATTTTATTAATTTTTATTTTATTTTTCTTTCCTATTTATATTATTTCATAACTCGAGTTATTTGCCTCTCTCTTATTATAATTTTTTCTCTTTTTATTTAATAATGCGTCCACGTCATGGATCTTATATATAGGATAACCTCAACGAGCTTCCCAAAAAGGGTCAGGGGTTCTTTCTTGTGTGTTAGCACTACCTAGCTGCAGTGGCCACCGCGGATTACTGGACTTTTGGTACGTAGTTCTATGTTTATTTTTTATTATTCTCTCCATTTATTTCTTTGATAAGATTCCTTTCGTGAATTCCCACGGTGCTTATTTATGATCGTTGAAGCCTCATATTATTTTATTTTTAATGACTGCTAAATATCACCCTTGTTATTTCATGCCACTGGCATAAATTTTTTTACTGTCATGAGTTGACTTTATTTTATTGGCTGCTGGGTAATTCCGTAGCCCCTCTCTATCACCATTCTGCGACAATATGATTCGCGAACGATTTTGATTTTATTTTTTTGTTTTGTGAGGTACGTATATCACGATCTATGACTGGCAGCAACCACAAGTTCCTCAATAACTATAAACCAACGAGACCCTACAATGGCTTAGAGCGAGTAGGCGATTGAAATTGCTCAAATTCTGATTTTTCCCCATTCGGGACGTCTAAAATTCATTACTCTGGGTACTTTCCCGTATTTCTTCCCAGAACAAATTAATTACGAAAATTTTTATGTTATTATACTTCTGCCAGGTGTTACCCTCCACAGAATTTCACTCTCACCGTATGAATTTTAATTTTGTAAATCTAGGGTATCATCTGATTCATTTTTTATTCATTACAGCAATTTTTTACTAACGATTTTTTCAACCATGACCGTTCTCCATCAAAAATTTGGAGAGCATCTTCTCGAGAGTCACGAAAAATTCAGAAAGCGGTTACAGAAGATAAGAACAGCAGGACAATGGACATCATTTCTCAATACAGCCATAGAGATGGTCAAGAGAACGACTCGATGAGGTGGTTCGGAGAGTAGAGACTGTACTTCAACACAGGGAACCTGCAGATACCTCCCGACCTCTGCAATATATAGAGTCATCCAGGTACGACGCGTTGCCTGGGGAAAGACTAATTCGTTCACGTCTCGTGGGACCTATTATGAATTCTTAAACAAACCTAAAAACCCCTCCTACGACCGCTCTTTCCGGAACACCGATTTCGGACCTGGGAAAGCAGAACCTTGCGGCTGCCTCTTCTCCTCTTCCTACTCTTACCTCCCCATTCAACTGTCGGTGGCAGTCACACCCCCAACACGATCATCTTCTTGAGCGGGGTTACGTACTGCTTCGGCCTTCACGTCCCGCTCCACCACAACGCAGACGTTAACTGCACATTAAAAGACAACTTGAAAAACTACATGACAATGCAGCATTCAAGAAAACAAATTGCTGGGATTCGGACCCCGGCGGCAGTACCTGGGGCTGTAATGCGCTCAACATCCTAGGGATCGTCAGTCTATGATGAGGCACCTACTGATTTCAACACCGGAACATCGACACTGGACCTGAACAAGCAGAACCGTGCGGCTGCTGCTCAAATGAATCTCCCGCAAGACATCCCGTCTCCTCTGCTGCCGCAGAACGAGACAACCAGCAACAATTTGATGGACATGGACCCGTCCACACCCATCAACGTATCCTCCGACTCTTATGATGACTGGCTGAACAAAAGCCAACCGAGGAAACCTTCAATCCGATTTCACACCGACCTGTCAACAAGGCAGCCAAGGATCACCTCAAGAGACTACGAGCTCTCGACATTCACAACTTTGCCGAAACGGGAGTGAAATACTGGGAGCCAAAACACCCATATGAAGATGCCATCCTACACAAAGGCAGACGATTCCATGAATGTAATAACATGGACAAGTTCATCAGCGCTAAGGAGAAGGAAAAAGGGACCTACTGCCCTAATCCAAAACCAACAACGACCAACCAACCCAGCTGCGTGCTCCCCCAAGGAAACCAGAGCACCACATCTGAACCAACATAAAACAGGAAGAGGCAGCGACTAGACGCCAACACCGCCTCAGAAGAATCCACCACAATCGAGAACCTGCGGAAGGATCTGAACCACGAGTGCAAGGCCCGCCAACACCATGACCAAGCAAATCTCAACATTGACCAAAACAATAGAGGATCTGACTGAAAAACTGACAAAGCAGCAGAATCCAACCACCACTCCACCTACCGAAGATCCCAGCATAGATGCTCTAGCTCCGGGAATCAGGAAAATGGTAGAAACCATCCTACAACCGATATTGTGCTCCCTGGCGAGCCACGCCTCCTCCACCTCTACTACCACCGACAAGCTCCTGCGCCACCACCACCCCCGGCTCAGACATAACCAAAGTCCTATACCGTCCAGATAGCCGGCCATGGTCCAGCCACCACACACCTCAAGAAGGTTGCCGCAGCTCACGCAACTGCAACCTCCAGACAAACAACGGCAACCACCTCACATCCCCTTAACCCTGCAGAGGCACCCAGGTTCGAGATTCAACGCGGGGAAAGACTGCGACTGGCCAAGAAGGCCAAAGAGGCCAAGAGACCTGAGGCGCTTAAAAAGCCTGCGCAAGCGTCTGCCCTCCTCGCAGATACAAAACACTAGAAATGTCCTACTGCTCCCGTCGCAGGACAACCCAAATGTTTTGCAGAAACTACAAAATATGCCGGAGGCTAATCCTGAAGCCTTGGGAGTCAAGAGACATGTACCATTCCCATCTGGTGCGGTACTTGTCTTGCTCCACCCAAGAGAAGGCAGACGCTCTCCGGAAAATCGCACTCGGTGTTGGCATTCAGGAGAAGAAGGTTACCCCTAAATTACCTGAAGTCCGCATTCACGGAATCCATGAATCAATCACCACCGAGGACATTGATTTCTTCCTTTTTGCATAATTTAAGCATATTTCCATTTAACACGTTTTTTAGAGCTCATATAATACGAGTATCTTTCTTCCGTTTACTCCGGATCCTTAAAAGTTCTTCCTCCTATGGTATAAAAGTTCTGGGTAGGAAAATTTACATTTCTTTCAGATACAGATCTTCGGATACGCGCGCGTCTTCGATCGGATCTACATTTGTTTCGTTCACTCGTGGTGAGTAAAATATTATATTATGTGTATCATTGGCAATACCATTGATTATGGTAAAATTCCAAATTTAGTACGCAGGGGGAATGCTGTAGCGTCTCAAAATTCGTGTTCGAATTTTCTTCGTGGCGATCTTCGATCGTCGATGTAGTTGGGGTCGTGTAGTCAACTTAGTTTCTTTTCTTTTCCTATTGTCTATCTGAAATCGCATTCCAATTCGTTCCGAACCTGCAACGTCATTCTATCTAAGACTATTATAACTCTTTTCTCTTCATGATTCTTTTCCCTCTTTAAAAACTTAATTTCCCCTAGTCCATTCTAATTTAAAGAAAGCAAAAAAAAAAAAAGATTTCGTTGGTGAATACGAGGGACGATTGTAATCATACCTGGTCTCCTAGCGAGAGCGTCAGGATGTCGCCGATTTTTTGCTGTCCTTACACTGGTGTTTCCTTGCTGGAAATCAAGATTTATTCTTCTCTCTCTTTTTTCTTTCTCTGTCACGAACCAATTAAACAGTTTTTTTTGTTATATTCTTTCCTTTCCCTTCAATGCCCTTCCATCCCGAATCTCTTCATTGTAGAGGAATAAATGGTCGCTAGCAGTAGGCGCTTTTAATTCTGAATCTGGTTCTACGCTTTAGTACCTATGTTAAAAGTGGTCTTTGGTTTCTTTTTCCACATAGTTTTCACCAATTAAAGAATCTGGCATCCCTGGAACTTTTGCGACTCTATTCAAGTCCTACTCTTAGGCTTCGACTGTTTCCATCTCTCCCCGGACGGCAGGGGCTGAGACGCTACAAAGGTGAGACCAAAAATTGGCGGACGATCGGATGGTAATTATGAATTTTTGAAGACAGAGAAAACGAAGAGACATAGAGCGTAAGTACCTTATTTTTTTAAAATCCTACGATGACTGTTTTTTTATCTGAAAATTATCGAATAAAATCGAATAGAGTTCCAAGTTTGAGCAGGGTGCTTCCTTAATTTTCAAATCAAAGGCAGATATGGCTTGGAGGATGTTACGGCCGTTGCAAAATCCGTATTGATAAGAGGAAAAGCATGTTATTCGATTTAATGGCAGTCTCTTAGAGGATAATTTTTTTTCTCTATTCCTTCCTTTTCCTGCTACGTAGGGCACTGAACAGTTCTGGATGGGAAATGTACGATAGGAGAGGCATTCGAAAATTTCAACTACCATAAGAATCGGAATTGAAAAAATGTCAAATATCGAGCTATATATTATGGAAAAAGGGGAAGGACTCGCAAAATAATTTCGATTTTTGAAGACTCCGATTCTTAATTTCATTCAAAATGTCGAAAAGAAATTCGTCTTATAGGACGGAGGAATCCGTCTAATCTCTAAGTCCCCCTCCTATCAAATGTAGCTCGAAAGTTGAAATTTGTTCGAGTCTCCTGCTCCTTCACAGCTCGATGGTCGGAATTTTCTCAACCAAAAAAGCAACAATTTTTGAACGACAGATTTCTCCGTTTTTTACCCCAAGCAAAAGTAAAATGATCGGCTGTTCCTCGATGCTATGATTAGTAAAACAAAATATTTGAGAAAAAAAAAAAAAAAAAAAAGAATTTTAATCTTCTTCTTTTTTTATTTTAAAGTGCAGTAGAATCTGTTTAATTTGCTCTTCGAGGAAAAACTCGAAAAAATCGTCACGGGGGAAAATCTTGTTACAAAAAATATTCAAAAACTCGAAGATATGTAAGCACACTATCACAACAGAACAATATCATGTGTATAAGTGATATACAGTGTATAAAAAGGGAGTGGGGTGGATTGATGTTTTTTTTTTTTTTTCGTCACTTTTTTCCAACAATGCTACTGTGGGATGAAACGCAAATCTCACTGGATAAAAATCTATTTTTCATGGCATTATGATTTTGAGGGATTTTTTTGTTGTTTTTTTTTTTCTACTACAGAAACATACGAAGAAAAAGGTATAGTCAAAAAATTCTCATGTGGCTGCTACGTTCTGGAGTTTAGACGAAATTTCATCCTTGCAAGAACACAATCTTTATAAAGTAAACAACTCAGCTTTTCCTGCACAATTTTTTTCTATGAACGCTCTAGAAATAGTAAAAAATCGAGAAAATCCAGTTCCTTGACCTGGAGAACCGCGATTTTTTTAGTGTTTTGTTTATCGATTCGGTCAATTTTTATGTGAACACATACGTACGCGCCCTACTTTGGAAAAAATAGTCAAAAAATTCTCCAGTCGCTGGAACGCTCTCGAAATATTAAAATATCAAGGAAATCCACATTCAAAATTTTTTGTGGAGTAGCAAAAAGTAGCAAACCGACTCAAAATAGTTGTACGAGCAAAAATAAATTTCCAATTAAATTTTTACATTTAAATTATCGATTACAATTTTTTTTTAATCGTCTTCAGTTTTCAAATTCGGTAAAAATACCATTTTTGGTGAACAACCGCGCGCGTGGTTAGCGATTCTAGCGGATTGCCGGCCCAAATGAACGTCACGAACGAAAAATGCACTCAATTCGGAATGAAAATATGCTCAAGAGAGGGGCAAAAGAGAATGACAGCCTCGACATTGTGAACCACGTCAAAGAGGTTCGCAGCATCATCAATATCAAGAGTACCTCCGTTGAGAGAGCACTTCTAAATCCGAACCCTAAGCCCTTCTCCCGCTACGGCTTACCTAAGGTTCATACGCTCCGATCCTACTCCGTCGGTAGTTTAAACCCCGCGTCGAATTCAAGTCTCCTTACTCTGTTAAGAATTTTTCTTCTCTGACCGACAGCCTAAAAAACGAGCTCCTCCCTCCGGGTTTGACCCTTTGTCCGTTTGAGGCTGCCTAACCTCCCTAAAGCTGTTACTTTGCAGCGGATGGGGGAGCTCCTCGTGAACCTGGTAACACTCCTCATAAAGAGTAGAGTGAATTTTTCGACTCATTAGATGTTTGTAGGTCTCCAAATTTCTGTGAATTCAATGGTAAATTTTTCAAGTTCCCTGACGAGGTGGGTATTCTTTAGGTTCCTTAATCGCTGAGGTGCTTATGTCAAAATTTGAATCTGATCTCTTCTCCTCTGGCCATCCTTTATTAAATAATATCTTCTACTGGCGCAAATACGTAGATGACGTGCCACCAAGATCTCTGCTTGGAGTTTCTCACGTATCTAAGTAATCAATACTCTTCCATAAAAATTACTTTGGAAGTTGGAGGTTTCTCGATAAACTTCTTGGACAAGACCGTCTCCGAACGAGATGGGGTCCTTGAGTTCGAGATTTGCAGAAAAGATACACGGTCGACCGATGTTTTAGTACACGGGTCGTCATTCTGTTCTGTCGCTCACAAATATGTGGCGTTTAACAGTTTAGTCCATAGACTAACCCACATTCCTTTGAGTCAAACTGCCTTCAAGAGGAGTTAATGACCATAAAAGATTTGGCCAGAGTTGAAGAGATTCATTCGGACATAGACACGATAGTTCGTAAGAAGTTCATAAGAAAACACCTCGACTCTACTACCTCCCTCCCCCATTTTATGAGGCGCGAGAAATTTCGGTGGATTAGGCTCCCATTCTTGAAAAAGTTCTCCCTTGGGAAGGTTAGGATGTACAGATTGTAAGGGCGTTTATATCAAAGAGACTAGTCGGCAGTTAAAAAGCCCGGGAGAAGGGCAATGAGGGTGACTTGCATTCGCTGACCACTTGATAACCAGTAAGCATAACTTCTTGGGGGATTCTGAAGTGCTTCTCATCACAGGGAGAATTTGTATTTCAAACACATTGCTTTAGAATACATAGAAATCATTCGTCGTATAAATACTAGTGGTGTAATCGTGCTGAACACGCATACACCGGACGAAGATCTGATCGTACTTGGTTATGAATCACAACTCGATTAGTTTTTTTTTTCTCTTTTTTTCTCGAGTTGGTGTTGTTGTTTCATTTTATGGTTAGGTCAGTTGCTTTCTTCTTCTAGCTGAAGATGGTTTTTTAACCGAAAGCGCTTCGTTTTTTCTAAAATTTTATCTGCAGTTTTTGCAATTCCTTACTATCGTGAGAAATTTTCTACCCCCTTGAGTATATTTTCATAATGAATAGCCGAAACTTGGGGGATCGGTCATCCGCTAGAAGCGCTACAATCGGCAAAATTGAAAACGGGAGCATGGCGATTCCCTTATTTAGATGTACAGTGAGTAATCTCCAAAACAACTTGAAAAGGAAACAAAATTTCTGTAGCGTAAAATTTCCAACAAATCATCTTCTCTGATAAAAATTGATTTGGATCCATTTAAATTTTGGTTCGCTATACTAACGTTGTCCGATCCAAATAGAAACACATTTTATTGGTCTACCACTATACCAAAGACATCGATATCAATGGATGTTCGAAATTTAATGAATCTTTATATTCATGATTTTTTTCCAGCTACATTTACGTTTCATCCCAAATCGCAAAGTCAATATTTTGCACTTTGGACACGGGTAACGTGGCTTTTTTACCCTACACACAAAACGCCGAACGAACCTTACAAAGATATGTACGTCTATTTAAAGACAAGCAGCAAAAACCTACTCCTTAAAACACCCAATCATTTATCCTGACCCTACTAACTAAACTACGGCGGTACTAGTCACATTTTACATTACTACCGGAATAATAAGGGAAATCTAATGACCTTCTTCTCTCAATCTCCAACCACTTTCATTTGTATAGAACACATCATTTTATAAATATGTAAATATGTAAATATGTAAATGAGTACCATAAAAAAAAAAAAAATAAAAAAAAAAAATAAATAGCTTTAATTATTCTGTAAATACATGCATGAACAATCCCCAATAGGAGCAAGCAGCTATTAGGGACAGTAGTAATATATCCTGCAAGTAGATCTAGATAGGAGGAAGCAGCTACCTAGATGACTCCTCAAACTGCAACAATTATCATGAACATGGAACGTATAAGTTTGAATAGTGCCGAATCGGATGCGGCAAGCCGGCTCTCTCTGTTGATGCGCTCAGGCAGTAGAAGGTCGGAGGGTGTTGTCCCTGAATCAGATAATGAGGCTTGTATCCATGAATCAGGTAATGAGGCTAGTACCGCAACTCTGGTTAACACTAACAATAACAATAACACCAATAATCTTGATAAAACTACAAAATTAAACAAAAATAAACCACTGCCCACCACAAACACCCCTGACGTACTAATCATCCAATTCAACATGATGCACTCTTTTGAAGCTAAAGATGAATTAATGAGGATTGCTCAACAATACAATTCTGATGTTTTGCTAATACAAGAGCCTTACCAAATAAAGCGAGGAGGAGCAATAGAAATTCCACAGGGAAAATATGCTCAAATTGTCGGTGGTAAAGCGGTGACACTGGTAAAGAAAGGCATAGGCTATACCACAAATCACATCTCTTCTAACATAGTCTCAATCACCATAAATACCACTACTTTTATTAATGTCTACTCGTCACCGAATGAACATGATAAGGACATTCGGCCAGACTTGGACTCCCTCATGGAGAGACCACTGTCAGTTTGAACAGTATAAATGCACTCAAACGTCTCGGCCCCAGCCTACACTCTAATAGGTTACTCAATTATAGGTAAGGAAATGGGAATATAGATTTGGTGAGTTAGAGAAGGGACGGAGGAACCCACATTAGCCTGCCCACTAGGAAAACTGATTTTTCAATAATTTTCTCATAACACGTAAATCACGTTCCTCAACTTTAAAAAAATCACTCCTTCACCTGTACCTGTCCTATCATCATGGTATAGGGCTCTAAATATCCGTGTGAATCTCCTCTTTCACGTCATACCAAATCTGAATTTTTCCAATCAATATTCAAGGAATACCACACAGTACTGCATCGGACTGTAATTATTGAGAGTGAATAGGGTTGAATTGGTTGGGCGATCTATACTGATTCGAGTAATTCGCTGATTAGAGGGAAAATTTTTGCTTTTTCGAGGCCTAAAAGTATGGCTGAGATTGGATTTTTTCGCCTAAAAATGGGTAAAAAGTAGATGAAAGTTGAGAAAAATTCCGGACAGAATGGCGAAAAATTGGATTTTAAATTATAAAATGGCAGAAATTTGAATTTTTCAAGAATTAAAGGTTGGGTAAATTGCGTAAAATTGACGCGTGAATAATTGATGAAATGGAAAATTAAGAGGAGAAAAGTTTGACGGTATACCTAAACATTGTGAGTTTGAATTACGATTATGAAGTTATGATTGGAAAATTTTGCCTCTGATTGGTTGAATTTTGATTGGATACAAGTGAAATGATACCTGGTGAGAGTGGTGATAATTTACAAAGAGATCTAGCTACAGTTCAGGTTGATTGATTAATTAGTTTTTGAGTTATGTAATTTTGAAGATACCTAATATTGCCCAGAAGAATAGTGGACTGGGCTCGCTGTATTATATGAATGATTTTTTGTTCTGGAAAGGTTTGCGTTTGATGTTCTAGCTTTCTTCTTCCTCCTTTTTTCTTTCTTCTGCCTGAACGTGACTTTTCTGGTATAGGTACGCAACCCTTCGCAGGAATAATAGAGACGGCTTCTTTCGAGAACTGTTGATTTGTTCAATGTGTATTTTTTTTAGCTAGATTTAGTAATTTTACGTCTAATTTCATGGTTTTTTGAGTTTCGCAGCGCGACGTTTGCAGAATATTAAGGTTTCAGATTTTTGTCACAAACTACGTACTGTAAGGCGTTATCAGAGAAAATTTCAGCTCTCTAGGTTGAACGGAAGTAGGTGAAATGGCGTGGCAGAAAAAAGTGCGGCCACCTCATGGATCTTATAATATAGGATTAGAGGGAGACAGAACAGGAAGTCTACGATACCGAGAAAAGAGGCGAGAATTGAAGTTTATCAATTGGTTATACAATAAAAGTAAAACTGCACCGGTACTAGTCTTATCCTGCATTACTCAATCGCGGGGTGATGTGGGAACCCATAGGTTATTTCCCTTCTCAAACATTGTCAACATTACCTACATTACACTCACTGCACAAATATACAGGTTCAGTCAGGTTACTTAATTCTATATTTACCTTATAAATAATCGCTATAACAAAAAACTAATCCAATCCTCTGTAATCTCTCTCTCCTCACAGGCTAAATCTGCAGCTCTGAACGACGTATAACAGTAATAGAATAACACTACCAGACCTGAGATTACGTATAATTTTCTGCCCTGGCCCTCATTTAGTCGTAACAAATATTTGGCTTGGCCCAGCCTGGCTCCCGCAAGGCGTCAAATTCTTTTACCCTGGCCCGACCAGACCAGGCCAGGGCTCAATCTCAGGCCTGACTACTTCATGAAATCTGTCCGATTCGACCGTTTACTGATAACTTATGGTAGATAATTGAAAAATTGAATATATATGACCTGAGCTACGGAACGACATATTGAAAATCATTCAGGGACCTCTAAAAGAATAAATCCGTCAGGACCCGCAAATGCTAGAACTACAAGAGTTTCTAGACCTCAGGCAAAAAGATCCGACTTTTACATATCAAAATTTTAAAGAGCAGGGAGGCATACTCGAGGATGGTGTACAAGCAGCATTTGAGACACAAAAGGAAGTGAGCCAATTGAAAATAGACTTATAATTAGCTAATAAAGAGATAGCACTACTTAGATCTAGATTAGAATACTTTGAGAATCCTGACCCATCATGTCTCACTGACAAGAATACTTTACACAGCGCAGGAACTACATCCTCTTATCCTCATCGCACCCCTGTAAAAAGGGCAATGCCAACCTTTCATCCTTCAAATCCTGAACGCTCCTACATCCAACACTCACCAAGTCCGTCCCCACCACTCCTTATTATTACAGTTGCAGACATCCATATGGACCCATTGACTGATACAGCCTCTCAATCTGCAACTGTAGCAGACACACGGCAACCATATCGCCAACACGTGTATGTACTCAATCTCACAGAGAAATCTGGACGAAATTGAAGTATACAATTCGCAACCCCAGCCTACGCACCGACTGTCTCAGGACAATACGGCGCTCATGGCATATACCCAACCGATGGCTGCTCTGGCCTAACGTAAATTTACAGTGTTTGTGCCTAATCAATCGCCGTTCATCTTCTTTCCTCTCCTCCGCTCGGTTGAATTTTGAGCAGCGTAAGTGCATAGGACATATATTTTGGGTCAACCAATTAGATTAGCGCGCTCTTCTGAGGTTCAAAAAGGCCAATTAGAATAATTAAATAATATTAATTACTCATATTTCAGAATTAATTTGCATGCTTTTTGGGGTTTTGTTCGCTGTAAAGGAAACAGTTTTCTCTCTTTTTAAATTCAAAACATTCTCAAGTCCCTGCCTGTCCTCTTTATGGTCAAGATTAATTTTAAAATTAATAGTAACTAAATCAGCTTACCCCATGTATACAATGTACACGTGTTGAAATCTAGACTTCCCTAAAAATTTTGAACAAAAAGTTCAATTTTTGTCTGAAATCAACTTTTTCTAAAATAAGGAGGGAAGAAGACGTAGGCGAAATTTTCAAAATTACTTTCGAAAGTTAGACCCAGTTGTAGTAAAATTCAGTAAAAGCCCATTATCTGGGAAAAGTGAGAGTGAAATTAGAACGAAAGCAATGCCTGCACAACCTTGTTCAATTTTTGGCCTTTTACCTTATTTGGTTCAGTAAAGAAATCTGTTTCAAAACGAACTAAATTATTTAAACGAAAAGTGGTAGAATAGTAGCTAGTCGTTCGTGGGGACACACAGCCGGTGTGGGCGCCCACGACCCCCCAATGCGTCCGTCAACCGTCAATCCATCCCGTCATCAGTCTATCAGCATGTATCGTATTATTTTTACAATTTTTTTGGCTACATATATTTAATTCATTCTGCCTATTCCAGTGGCTCACTTAGCACTTTGTCGCCTTGAAGTTAACCTCAAATCCTCAAATTCGTGCCCCTATCTTCGTCTTTACGTTTTTCATTTTTAATTTTTTTTTCTCGTATTTGAAAAATTTGCCGCCTGAAGCTTCAGCTTCCTAAGCTTGTCGGTAAGTACGCCACTGGCCTATTCTTAATTTTTACACAATGGCCATTAATAAGGAAACCTTTCATTCGCGTAAAGAATGCATGATAGTGAGATGTCTTCAGAATAATACCTTTGTGACTAATTTATTTTGTCGGAAATTCGTCGAGCTAATTACGAAAACTAAATTTACCGTATTTTCCCGAGTATAGCACGCCCCCGAATATAACACGCAATAGAAATTTGAAGACTCGATTTTGAATTTTCTTTCTATCGCGAATATAACACGCAGGTTAAAAACAGGTCAATAACAATAATTTTCCAAATTTTCTGGATTTTTCCTCAAACCTTTCAGACTTTTGCCAAGATTTTTTCCTAATTTTTCACCATTTTTCAACATTTTTCTAGATTTTTTCAGAATTTCTTGGATTTTTCATAATTTTTCAACCTTTTTCCGAACTTTTTGAACATTTTTTCGTATCTTTTCCAAATTTTCTAGATTTTTGCATCAAAGTTTGTTTTTACTCGCATATAGCACGCACTCGAATATAACACGCACCCCAGATTTTTGATCTTCAAAAATGAAAAAAAGGTGCGTGTTATACTCGGGAAAATACGGTATTCATTTTTGTTCTTTATTTTTATTTTGGTTTTCATGACCCCATTTTAGTACATTCCTCTGGTCCCTTTAACAGGGTGTATTTATTCAAGTAATTCTACACGTCGTGTAAATCGCAGTTAAAAGATGGTAATTCTATTAATTTTATGGGAAGACCTGTCCCTCCCAAGGTCTCGCCCCGAGGCATTTATAGGTCGTTCCGAGCCTGTCTATCGGTTTGTAACCTCAAAATGGTTTTAGTTTTAGTCTATAATTTTTTAAAGGGAATTTTTCGTAAGAACCTAAGTACGTATGAGTAGACAATCTATTGAATGCGTTAGATCTTGTCGAAGAAAAGCTCCACAATACTCGAAAAAGTAAACTGTAGAGCAATTTGCATGAACCGCAGAAAAATACAAATGAAGCCGCGAGCGCGCTTTCGGTTAAACAACCACAAGCGTAGATAAAAAGTTCTTGCAAATTGCCCTCCAGTTTACTTTTTCGAGTATTGTTGAGCTTTTCTTCGATATGTCCGACCGTAAACTTGAGAACCGGATCAATTCGTTAGATCTTGGTTCTTCTTATGCTACCAAGCATACTCATAAATAAAATTAATGTCCCTCTTTAGCCACAAAATTAAAAGGATAAGATGGCATCACTGACTTTTATTAGAAATTTTTATAGTTCCCAAACTCCATTTTGAGGCGGCGAGGGTTTTCAGCTTAGTAACCTGGAGTCTTCGTGACAGCACTGTCACACAAGATACAAAAATATATCTCGAGCCACTTTCTATCGTAAGAGGGGGCAGGCTGAGGCACAGTAAAGCGAGTCTATGGAAGAAGGAGAGGGACATTGTCCAGGCAATGAGGTTGAGGAAAGAAATTAAGAAATAAGAAATTATCGACATTTCCCAATAAACTCGAGTTCTAGAAATATCATTATTCGCAGGTATCTGACGAACATTTGACTTCCGCAATTCATCCTTCAGTAGAGGAAAAATGTTATTTCCTCTGGTATACCAGTTCCAGATACACATCACGACATACAGCCTGTTCCCAATGAATCCGCATTTAAGAAAAGATCATTGACTGATATTTTTCAAAATTATAAGTCATCTTTCAGCAAACAATGTTCTGCACAAGAGAAGGCTAACCTTATGAAGTACCTAGGATGCAGTAGAGAAGTTGTAAAAATAGACAAAATTTGGACTAAAGAGACAATTTCAGGCTTACCAAGCAATCCCTTTATCTTTGGAACATTTTAAAAAGATTAAAATGCCACATGGTGAATATTTGAATATTTCTATTTTGGTATCCAAGAAAATTTACAACTTCTACGGGCCAATTTTTTTGATTCCGCAAAGGATGATATTTTTGAATTACGTATCAGTCAATATGGAAGCACTTCCAGCATTTAAAAGCGGAGGTAAAGGTTTCTGGCCGATCCTCGCTCGGGTTGAAAAGCATCGTTTCTTTCTCCTAGCATTTTACTTCGGTAGATATAATTGAATTATCAATCAATACCTATAGATGGACTTTGAGCATTTAAAAGTGGAGGTAGAGGTTTCTGGCCAATCCTTGCTCGGGTTGAAAAGCATCCTGTCTTTCTCCTAGCATTTTACTTCGGTATTAATAAACCTTATGATGCCAACAAATATTTGAAATCCGTAGTTAATGAGATACTAACATTCTATAATATTGGAAAACAGGTGAATGATGGGCATGATATCAATGGTGAGAAAAAATACTATCGATTCAAGCTTGTTAAGATAATATGTAATTGTCCAACAAAATGTTACATTCTCTCAAATCAAATTGCATTCTAGGTACTTCAGCTGTACGAAATGCAAAATTGGAGTTTATTCCCCCAATCATTTTGAAGCAAATGCGCGAGAAACTTTAGAATATACTTATGTCACGTGGCATGATTTAGAGGAAGAAATACACCGGAAGATAAGAAGGTGCACGGAAAGAAAAGGTCTTGTGAACAATGAACGTGCTGATAACATTTTAGACCAAGAAAATTATTGATTTTGACGGCAACATTGATGACGATAACGTTCACAATGATGGCAATAGTGATGACATTTCCATTGGTGACGTTGAAGATTGCTTTCAGTTTACTGATCGGTGCAGGTAGTCCACAGTGCGAGGGTAAAGCTACGACCACCTTTACCAAAAAATCAAGAAGAGTTACACGACAGTTTGCAAAATTACACAAAACTACCCGAGGCATTCACATTGATGGATGATGAAGGCGAGCAAGAAGTCCCAAATCTTTCTCACCACCAGAAGTTCCCTCTTGCCGCAATATGGTCATCTTTGGGCCGCAAAGTGGATGTTTTTTGCACTTTTGGCCGCAATCTAATTTTGGGGTGGACAATGAGGATGATAGTGAAACTGATGAAAGAGTACATGAAAATGGACTGAAGGTTGATGAGGCGGTCAGAGGATTCCTCAGAAGGCGGACCATTCTGACAGATATACCAAACTGGGAAATTGTAATACATGTAGTCATCGATTATTATGCATGTACTTCTGGCTGGTCTAATGAAAAGCCTGCTAAAAAAATGCTTCAATAATCCAGATATAAATATTGACCTTATATCTAAAAGATTATAGTAAATTTCAGAAAAGTATTTCCCAAATGAATTTCACCGTTCACCAAGTGATAGTCTGAAATGTTATAAGATAGGGAAATGCACTCAATTGCGTGATTTGCCACTATACTAAGGAGTTGCAGTTTCACACGGTTACTTGAAGAAAGAATTATAATAATGATTAATTTGTGATTCTCAGTGCTTGTGTTTGATTTCTATTTATAGAGTGTAGTAGGGATGAGGCCAGAAATCATCTCGATAAGATAAAAATCATTCAAATGTGTTTTAAAATGCTAATCCGAGATTTCAAAAAATCATATCAGATAAAATTTGTCTCACATATGGTCCGAAATTCATATAATCTGCCAGACAATTTTCTCAAATTTGGCTCGCTGGATCATTTTAGCTCATTTTCTTATGAAAATTTCCTAGGTAAAATGAAAGGGTTTTTGCATAGCGGATGCAAGCCATCAGAACAAATCCTATCAATAAGTATTTTGGTAAACTGTTTGCACAAGATTACGATGATATTTGTAATAAGAATGATTCAGAATTACTCACGACTGAGAATGATCGACTTCCACAATATGAGAACGAGATGTGGTTAAGTCGACTGATTGAAATTATTCAGCAGGTAGGCAAGGAGAACATTCATGTACCCGGCCACTCAGTTGACGTCGGTAATTTGGAAGCCGATCATATGGCGCACAGTATTTCATGCGAATTTAGGAGCTGGAAACAAATTAATTTTGTGGAAATGATAACCCAGCAAGCGAATGTGGCATATGTGGGCCAATTCAAAGATCTCATTAATGAAAAAGACTTCACGCGACTCGAGCAGTATGAAACCACGGACGTTGTGATGAAGGGTTGAGAGGAGAGAATGGCCAAAGATGGCGTTCGATTCTCAATTATGAGACGGCGAAAACCTCTTAGTGACCAACCATTAAAGTAGGCAGCAAAAGGTCTGGAAAAATTTCCCCGTGGAGGAGTAAGTAATTGTGTTTCTTTTTCCAAGATCATTAGTTTTCTCTATTTTCAATGGGTACATAATTATTTTTATTTACGAGTTTCGGTGGTTCTGTTTCAATTTTTTATGTAAACGTTATTCTTCTTCCTCTTTTTTTTTTTGCGAGACTGATTAGTTTTTAATTTTTCACTTATAATTATCGTTTTGGTTTTATTTCGAATTTGTGTCGTATTCATAATTAATAATATTTGTGTTCTTCGTTGTTTATTTTTCTGGTTCAAACGGCTACAGTTTGCCCTTTTTCATCAGACCAACAATATTAAGTAAGTATATTCCTGGTTGATTTGTATTTCCATTTCTATTGCACAATTTGTTCTTTCATTTTAATAGTGGTTTGTCATAATTAGAGACCGGATTCCCGGCAGCTAAAAAATTAACATCTTAGCTGGGCAGTCAGAAGGTGGACACTTGCATAATATTAAATAAAACGACAATTCCAACGATTAAACAACCTCAGACTAGCCACAAGGCGCACTTGTAAGGTAGAGTATCCTGATGAAAGCCACTCCGGCGGGAAGTTAGGTCGCCGACAAGAGTGCGAGTGGTTAGCTGGGGGCAAGTACGAAGTGAACAATATTGAACTAAAACTTCACCTAATTTTCAATATCATGAATTAGGTACGACTTTCATGTGATTGAGGAAAAAAATATGTCGCACACATTGGTTGGACTGGATGACATACCGAGGCGTATGAATAATCAGGGGCCGCAGGGCTGCTGTGATCCTCCTGGTCCAATGAAGAACCCCCCTCGAACTTTTATTTCTTATAGCTAAAAAAAAAATGAAAAAAAAAATTATGTAGCCCGCCCCTAGAACGATTACGAAGAATCAATTTCATGAAAATGGCCTCACGACACCCCTAAAACAGGTATTGTCAGTACTCCACAGCAGCAAAGGACAGTAGAAAAATTTTCCTCTATCATTCATTATATTGCTTAGTGCTACAGAGAGCCCTTTGATGTTTGGCAGAAGTGATAAAGTTGAATATGTAAATAAAAGAGAAATAGTGTACCTGTGAAACTATTTTCTTATACAATGTAACTAATTGAAATATTTGCATGATTGAGATTATTTTCTAAATGTATGATATAAATTTAAGGTTTCGCGGCAGCCGGGAGACCGTATTTCGGAAATGGGCGGGCCGGGATGACGGACCCTGCCTAAACCGTAGGTCTAATAAAATATACAAAAGTCTTACTGCTTACTTTTCAGAATGACAGTCCTTTGGAAACCCAACCGGTATCGCGTCAGCCTGGAGATGTATTTTGAAAATGGGGCGGGCCGGGTACTGCCTAAACCGGATACGGAACTATTTGTCTAATAAAAGACACAAAAGTCTTATTGCTTACTTTTCAGAATGACAGTCCTCTGGAAACCCAATCGGTATCACGTCAGCCTGGAGATGTATTTCCAAAAAGTGAAGGCGGGATAACGGACCCTGCCTAAGCCGGATACTGAGCTATTGGTCTAATAAGAGACACAAAAGTCTTATTGCTTACTTTTCAGAATGACAGTCCTTTGGAAACCCAACCGATATCGCGTCAGCCGGGTGATGTATTTTGAAAATGGGGCGGGCCGGGTATGACGGACACTGCCTACACCGGATACGGAACTATTGGTCTAATAAAAGACAAAAAAGTCTTATTGCTTACTTTTCAGAATGACAGTCCTTTGGAAACCCAACCGGTATCGCGTCAGCTTGGAGATGTATTTTGAACATGGGGCGGGCCGGGTACGACGGACACTGCCTAAACCGGATACGGAACTATTGGTCTAATAAAAGACACAAAAGTCTTATTGCTTACTTTTCAGAATGACAGTCCTTTGGAAACCCAACCGGTATCGCGTCAGCCGGGTGATGTATTTTGAAAATGGGCGGGCCGGGTATGACGGACACTGCCTAAACCGGATACGGAGCTATTGGTCTAATAAAAGACAAAAAAGTCTTATTGCTTACTTTTCAGAATGACAGTCCTCTGGAAACCCAATCGGTATCACGTCAGCCTGGAGATGTATTTCCAAAAAGTGAAGGCGGGATAACGGACCCTGCCTAAGTCGGATACTGAGCTATTGGTCTAATAAGAGACACAAAAGTCTTATTGTTTACTTTTCAGAATGACAGTCCTTTGGAAACCCCACCGGTATCGCGTCAGCCGGGTGATGTATTTCGAAAATGGGGCGGGCCGGGTATGACGGACACTGCCTAAACTGGATACGGAACTATTGGTCCAATAAGAGACAAAAAAGTCTTATTCCTTCCTTTTCAGAATGACAGTCCTTTGGAAACCCAACCGGTATCGCGTCAGCCTGGAGATGTATTTCCAAAAAGTGAAGGCGGGATAACGGACCCTGCCTAAGCCGGATACGGAACTATTGGTCTAATAAAAGACAAAAAAGTCTTATTGCTTACTTTTCAGAATGACAGTCCTTTGGAAACCCAACCGGTATCGCGTCAGCTTGGAGATGTATTTTGAACATGGGGCGGGCCGGGTACGACGGACACTGCCTAAACCGGATACGGAACTATTGGTCTAATAAAAGACACAAAAGTCTTATTGCTTACTTTTCAGAATGACAGTCCTTTGGAAACCCAACCGGTATCGCGTCAGCCGGGTGATGTATTTTGAAAATGGGCGGGCCGGGTATGACGGACACTGCCTAAACCGGATACGGAGCTATTGGTCTAATAAAAGACAAAAAAGTCTTATTGCTTACTTTTCAGAATGACAGTCCTCTGGAAACCCAATCGGTATCACGTCAGCCTGGAGATGTATTTCCAAAAAGTGAAGGCGGGATAACGGACCCTGCCTAAGTCGGATACTGAGCTATTGGTCTAATAAGAGACACAAAAGTCTTATTGTTTACTTTTCAGAATGACAGTCCTTTGGAAACCCCACCGGTATCGCGTCAGCCGGGTGATGTATTTCGAAAATGGGGCGGGCCGGGTATGACGGACACTGCCTAAACTGGATACGGAACTATTGGTCCAATAAGAGACAAAAAAGTCTTATTCCTTCCTTTTCAGAATGACAGTCCTTTGGAAACCCAACCGGTATCGCGTCAGCCTGGAGATGTATTTCCAAAAAGTGAAGGCGGGATAACGGACCCTGCCTAAGCCGGATACTGAGCTATTGGTCTAATAAGAGACACAGAAGTCTTATTGCTTACTTTTCAGAATGACAGTCCTTTGGAAACCCAACCGGTATCGCGTCAGCCTGGAGATGTATTTTGAAAATGGGGCGGGCCGGGTATGACGGACACTGCCTAAACTGGATACGGAACTATTGGTCCATAAGAGACAAAAAAAGTCTTATTGCTTACTTTTCAGAATGACAGTCCTCTGGAAACCCAACCGGTATCGCGTCAGCTTGGAGATGTATTTTGAACATGGGGCGGGCCGGGTACGACGGACACTGCCTAAACCGGATACGGAACTATTGGTCTAATAAAAGACACAAAAGTCTTATTGCTTACTTTTCAGAATGACAGTCCTTTGGAAACCCAACCGGTATCGCGTCAGCCGGGTGATGTATTTTGAAAATGGGGCGGGCCGGGTATGACGGACACTGCCTAAACTGGATACGGAACTATTGGTCCAATAAGAGACAAAAAAGTCTTATTGCATACTTTTCAGAATGACAGTCCTTTGGAAACCCAACCGGTATCGCGTCAGCCTGGAGATGTATTTCCAAAAAGTGAAGCCGGGATAACGGACCCTGCCTAAGCCGGATACTGAGCTATTGGTCTAATAAGAGACACAAAAGTCTTATTGCTTACTTTTCAGAATGACAGTCCTTCGGAAACCCAACCGGTATCGCGTCAGCCTGGAGATGTATTTCCAAAAAGTGAAGGCGGGATAACGGACCCTGCCTAAGCCGGATACTGAGCTATTGGTCTCATAAGAGACACAAAAGTCTTATTGCTTACTTTTCAGAATGACAGTCCTCTGGAAACCCAATCGGTATCACGTCAGCCTGGAGATGTATTTCCAAAAAGTGAAGGCGGGATAACGGACCCTGCCTAAGCCGGATACTGAGCTATTGGTCTAATAAGAGACACAAAAGTCTTATTGCTTACTTTTCAGAATGACAGTCCTTTGGAAACCCAACCGGTATCGCGTCAGCCGGGTGATGTATTTTGAAAATGGGGCGGGCCGGGTATGACGGACACTGCCTAAACCGGATACGGAGCTATTGGTCTAATAAAAGACAAAAAAGTCTTATTGCTTACTTTTCAGAATGAAAGTCCTTTGGAAACCCAACCGGTATCGCGTCAGCCGGGTGATGTATTTTGAAAATGGGGCGGGCCGGGTATGACGGACACTGCCTAAACCGGATACGGAACTATTGGTCTAATAAAAGACAAAAAAGTCTTATTGCTTACTTTTCAGAATGACAGTCCTCTGGAAACCCAATCGGTATCACGTCAGCCTGGAGATGTATTTCCAAAAAGTGAAGGCGGGATAACGGACCCTGCCTAAGTCGGATACTGAGCTATTGGTCTAATAAGAGACACAAAAGTCTTATTGCTTACTTTTCAGAATGACAGTCCTTTGGAAACCCAACCGATATCGCGTCAGCCGGGTGATGTATTTTGAAAATGGGGCGGGCCGGGTATGACGGACACTGCCTACACCGGATACGGAACTATTGGTCTAATAAAAGACAAAAAAGTCTTATTGCTTACTTTTCAGAATGACAGTCCTATGGAAACCCAACCGGTATCGCGTCAGCCTGGAGATGTATTTCCAAAAAGTGAAGGCGGGATAACGGACCCTGCCTAAGCCGGATACTGAGCTATTGGTCTAATAAGAGACACAAAAGTCTTATTGCTTACTTTTCAGAATGACAGTCCTTTGGAAACCCAACCGGTATCGCGTCAGCCTGGAGATGTATTTTGAAAATGGGGCGGGCCGGGTATGACGGACACTGCCTAAACTGGATACGGAACTATTGGTCCATAAGAGACAAAAAAAGTCTTATTGCTTACTTTTCAGAATGACAGTCCTCTGGAAACCCAACCGGTATCGCGTCAGCTTGGAGATGTATTTTGAACATGGGGCGGGCCGGGTACGACGGACACTGCCTAAACCGGATACGGAACTATTGGTCTAATAAAAGACACAAAAGTCTTATTGCTTACTTTTCAGAATGACAGTCCTTTGGAAACCCAACCGGTATCGCGTCAGCCGGGTGATGTATTTTGAAAATGGGGCGGGCCGGGTATGACGGACACTGCCTAAACTGGATACGGAACTATTGGTCCAATAAGAGACAAAAAAGTCTTATTGCATACTTTTCAGAATGACAGTCCTTTGGAAACCCAACCGGTATCGCGTCAGCCTGGAGATGTATTTCCAAAAAGTGAAGGCGGGATAACAGACCCTGCCTAAGCCGGATACTGAGCTATTGGTCTAATAAGAGACACAAAAGTCTTATTGCTTACTTTTCAGAATGACAGTCCTTCGGAAACCCAACCGGTATCGCGTCAGCCTGGAGATGTATTTCCAAAAAGTGAAGGCGGGATAACGGACCCTGCCTAAGCCGGATACTGAGCTATTGGTCTAATAAGAGACACAAAAGTCTTATTGCTTACTTTTCAGAATGACAGTCCTTTGGAAACCCAACCGGTATCGCGTCAGCCGGGTGATGTATTTTGAAAATGGGGCGGGCCGGGTATGACGGACACTGCCTAAACCGGATACGGAGCTATTGGTCTAATAAAAGACAAAAAAGTCTTATTGCTTACTTTTCAGAATGAAAGTCCTTTGGAAACCCAACCGGTATCGCGTCAGCCGGGTGATGTATTTTGAAAATGGGGCGGGCCGGGTATGACGGACACTGCCTAAACCGGATACGGAACTATTGGTCTAATAAAAGACAAAAAAGTCTTATTGCTTACTTTTCAGAATGACAGTCCTCTGGAAACCCAATCGGTATCACGTCAGCCTGGAGATGTATTTCCAAAAAGTGAAGGCGGGATAACGGACCCTGCCTAAGTCGGATACTGAGCTATTGGTCTAATAAGAGACAAAAAAGTCTTATTGCTTACTTTTCAGAATGACAGTCCTTTGGAAACCCAACCGATATCGCGTCAGCCGGGTGATGTATTTTGAAAATGGGGCGGGCCGGGTATGACGGACACTGCCTACACCGGATACGGAACTATTGGTCTAATAAAAGACAAAAAAGTCTTATTGCTTACTTTTCAGAATGACAGTCCTTTGGAAACCCAACCGGTATCGCGTCAGCCTGGAGATGTATTTCCAAAAAGTGAAGGCGGGATAACGGACCCTGCCTAAGCCGGATACTGAGCTATTGGTCTAATAAGGGACACAAAAGTCTTATTGCTTACTTTTCAGAATGACAGTCCTTTGGAAACCCATCCGGTATCGCGTCAGCCGGGTGATGTATTTTGAAAATGGTGCGGGCCGGGTATGACGGACACTGCCTACACCGGATACGGAACTATTGGTCCAATAAGAGACAAAAAAGTCTTATTCCTTACTTTTCAGAATGACAGTCCTTTGGAAACCCAACCGGTATCGCGTCAGCTTGGAGATGTATTTCCAAAAAGTGAAGGCGGGATAACGGACCCTGCCTAATCCGGATACTGAGCTATTGGTCTAATAAGAGACACAAAAGTCTTATTGCTTACTTTTCAGAATGACAGTCTTCGGAAACCCAACCGGTATCGCGTCAGCCTGGAGATGTATTTCCAAAAAGTGAAGGCGGGATAACGGACCCTGCCTAAGCCGGATACTGAGCTATTGGTCTCATAAGAGACACAAAAGTCTTATTGCTTACTTTTCAGAATGACAGTCCTTTGGAAACCCAACCGGTATCGCGTCAGCCGGGTGATGTATTTTGAAAATGGGGCGGGCCGGGTATGACGGACACTGCCTAAACCGGATACGGAGCTATTGGTCTAATAAAAGACAAAAAAGTCTTATTGCTTACTTTTCAGAATGACAGTCCTTTGGAAACCCAACCGGTATCGCGTCAGCCGGGTGATGTATTTTGAAAATGGGGCGGGCCGGGTATGACGGACACTGCCTAAACCGGATACGGAGCTATTGGTCTAATAAAAGACAAAAAAGTCTTATTGCTTACTTTTCAGAATGACAGTCCTTTGGAAACCCAACCGGTATCACGTCAGCCTGGAGATGTATTTCCAAAAAGTGAAGGCGGGATAACGTAGCTTGGCGAGTACAGTCCGTTCCAGTTCCACGGAACTTTTAGTCCAAGGGTCCCGGATTTTGGGTTTTTCGCTGTTCAGTGTTCCTCCTCCGCCGCCAACCGTGAACATTCGGCAGTTGGAGTCTCGGCCATACCCCGAACTATGGAGCGGACCGGTTCCTATTCCGCTTGGGCCCAAACCAACGGACGCTAAGCGACCTGAAGTGTCGCCTCTCCCCGCCCACCGAACGCAACAAAAAGTAATCGCGACGCTAATAAGAAGTCATCAAGAATTTTGCATGCATTTTTGGGTTAATATCACGTTTCAGAGTTAGGTTTTGCTCATTTTTATCAATTTTTTTCAGTTTTTGAAGATATTGACCAAAAATATGGTGACCAACCCAAAGATCTGGAAGTGTTTTTGTCGCGATTAAAAGGAATAAAATCACGAAACCAATACTCCACATTTCTGCGCACTAAAGGGATGGCTGCTCGACCAGGCAGAAGCCGTATCTCTGTTCAACCCTTATCAGTAGCGCGCTGCGTTACAATTAAAGGGGAATCTCGTAAACAGAATCTAAGTCGCCCACCGAACGCAACAAAAAGTAATCGCGACGCTAATAAGAAGTCATCAAGAATTTTGTATGCATTTTCGGGTTAATATCACGTTTCAGAGTTAGGCTTTGCTCATTTTTATCAATTTTTTTCAGTTTTTGAAGATATTGACCAAAAATATGGTGACCAACCCAAAGATCTGGAAGTGTTCTGGTCGCGATTAAAAGGAATAAAATCACGAAACCAATACTCCACATTTCTGCGCACTAAAGGGATAGCTGCTCGACCAGGCAGAAGCCGTATCTCTGTTCAAACCTTATCAGTAGCCCGCTGCATCAAAATTAAAGGGGAATCTCGTAAACAGAAACTAGGTTGCCCAGTGAACACAACAAAAAGTAATCGCGACGCTATAAGAAGTCATCAAAACAGCATAAATTAAGTGCTTTGTATTTTCAATAATTTCTGTTACAAGTTTTTTTTTTTTTTTCTTCATAGTGTTATAATTACTGTAATATTCAACGAAGTCACAACCATTCAATATTCCCGACACTGACTTTTTTTCGATAGCTCGCGCCAAAGCGAGGTTTCGAACACTGTTCCTGACAACCCACAGCACACTTGGATAGAAGCTGATTTTCGTCATATACAATTCAGTAGCGATATAATATTCTGCTATCAAGGTTCTTTCTATTCGACTACTAAACTGTGTCACGCGAACATTTTAAAAATTCTGAATTTATTGCCAGTGAATACGTACTATCGGGGTTACAGTAATCTGTGAACGTGTGTGTCTGTCTCTAGTCCGTTCAGAGAAAAAACGGTCCTGGAGTCTCTCAAATGTGGGGATATCAAGAAACTATCGGGCAACGGTTCCTCCTACCAAATCTCCAACCTACAATCAGACGACTCAATTCACTCTGATCCCCTTCACATTTCAGAAATTTCAGCAAATCATTACACTAACGTATCCTCAAATGTTGACCACGACCCTACCCTCTTAGTTTATAAACTCCAACAAGAAAAATTAAAAATGTCTTTCAACTCTTCTGGGAAAATATTACCTCCTTGCAACCTCCCCATTTCTGAAATTGAACTTGAAAATACCATCAACAAAAACCATAAAAGCGCCTCTCCCGGCCCGGACAACATCCACTCTTCCATACTTGAAAACCTTCACCCCAACTCAGTATCCTATCTCCTACCGCTATTCAACTCAATCTTCAATCAAAATTCCTATCCCCTCCCTCCAGCTTCTTACCGACCCATAGCAATATCTTAGTGTTCTCGGAAAATTATTCCAAAAAATACTCAACAAAAAACTTTTCAAAACCTTCTCTCTACCTATCAATACGGCTTCAGAAAAGGACGTAACACCACTCAACCTCTTCTTGATCCAAATTAACGCAACATCTCTCAATAAATCATGTCTTTATTCTAGGTTTTTCGACCTTTAGGAAGCTTCCCCCTCGGGTATGAAGATACCTGACCGTTAAAAGACTTGAAGATATCGGCCTCTACGGCAACCTTCCTAAAATACTACAAAGCTTCCTTAATGATACCTCGAACATTGAAGGTAAGAATTCAAAATTCATGTTCCTCCCTCTCGGGAATTCAAAATTCATGTTCCTCCCTCTCCCTACTCAAAATGGAGTCCCCCAGGGAGAGGTATTCAGCGTCCTACTCTTCCTCTTAGCCATCAATGGTATAACAAAACTTGTCTCCCCCCTCTCATCCAACGCCTCTTTATTGACGATTACAGCATCTCCATTTGCTCTTCACACTCCCAAAGAGCACATAGACTCCTTCAAACAACGCTCGACGCAATCTCCAAATGAACAACGACCTCCTCCAAAACTCACTCTGTTATTTTCTAGAAAAGACTCCTTACGCCTCCTCTTCAACCATTTCTCCTTCAAAATTTTTAAATTCCATCTCGCAATTCAGCTTAACTTCTCGGACTTCTTCTTGATCAAAAACTTTCCTGGACTCTCCACAGCAAAACCCTGAAAGCAAAATGCATCCGTACCCTATCCATTTTGAAATTTCTCTCACATCCCTCTAAAGGATATTCTAGAAAATTATTATTACGACTATATATAAGAGCATAATTCGTTCCAAGCTAGTTTACGGATCACCAATTTATAATACAGGCAGTAAATCAGTTCTCTCTACACTCGATACTATGCAAACTTCCTCTCTCAGAATAGCCTGAGGTGCTTTCCGCACAAGCCTAGAAATGAGCTTATGTGCGGAAGCGGCCGACCCCCTCTCACTTTTCAGCGACTCATCCTAACATCCAATTTCCTAACACGGATACATTCCGAAATGTTACGGCACATGTTATCCTCCGCTTCCCAATTCCCAGATCTACCAATATACAATACAATTTTTCGTAAAAACGCCTACCAAGTTTCCACTTCAAATGAACACATTGTAGCGTCATAGTAGAGGTTAAGCTAGAAGGTCGAAATGTCTACCCAGCCGGATTAATTGTTGCTGGCCTGTCCGAGGACATATTGTTAGATGGAAATTTCCTGTTGAGGTATGGTACAAATATTAACTATGGGGATTTGACGATTCCTCCAGATGGTAACGACCCCGAAATCACCGTACCGTTATCAAGAGCAGCGCGAAAATTCACTATTCACTTAATCAACGTAACACCAGAGGGCGTGCCGGAATTATTTTTTCTTAACCATGAATTGGAGTTTTGTAATTTGTCTCTATGCGTGGTCCACACCTCCCCAAACGACGAGTGGTCACAGTTGATAGTGCGCTTCAAAGAGAAACTTTTCAGATCAATTTCTGAGGGGAGAGCAGACGGAGATAGCCCTCTATAGGCTGTCCCCGTATATTATGGTCTTTCGCGAGCAGTTCGGCCGATGGAAAGGTGAACCCATTGAATTGCGATTTGAAGGGACCGAACAGTGGAAAGCCAAGAAAATGGCTATCCACGAGTATACCAGAATGCGATCGACAAAGAAATAAAAAGGCTCTTAGAGCTGGGAGTGATAGTCAAATCAAACACCCAATACATCCACCCGGTAGTGATTGTGCCGAAAGGGGATGGATCGATAAGAATCTACGTAGACGCTTCGGCGTTTAGGAACATCATGACCCACTGGAAATCGAAAGTTTTCTATTCGATGAAAGTCTAGGAGGAATTTTCTCGAGCTTCGATTTTATTCATGGATACCTATAGATACTCCTAGGAGAAAATAGCAGTAAATTCATCGGAATTCAGATAAATGGGGAGACATACCAATATCGACGTCTACCGTTTGGAACAAAAATAAGAGGGTCAGTGTTCAACCGTGTAGTGCGCGAGGTAATCTTCCGCAACATAGACGAAACGAACCACGTCAAAGCCTACGTTGATGATGTAAAGGTGCAAACGCCCGATTACGAGCATCTTTTAACTCTCCTGGAAACCATTCTACGGAATGTTCTCGAATCCGGGATGACTCTGTCGTAAAAAAGACCCAATTATTCCAATCTAGTTTGAAATTTCTTGTCTGTTTTATTTTTTATTGTCGGTGACATATGCCGTTAATGTCACTATGGGGTGGGTTATCTTTGACGCCCAGCCACCCTGAATTCTTTATCTGTACTGGGATACGCGGTCCCTAGCAGAAGGCACTTTCGGTCTCAAAATTATGGTCTACTTTCGATCTTAAAATTATGAATTTTGGTTCTTTTCTCCTTTTGTTTCTTTAATTAAGTACCTGGCACCCCTAGTAAATTACTGCTTTATTCAACGTCCTGTTAGCGGTTGACTGTGCCATCTCTCCCCGGGGGCGCGGGCTTGAGACGCTACAACATCCTAACGTAATTCAACATCTCCCTCAATAAATCATTCCAAGCTAACCCTCTTCCACCCATATATCCAATCTCCCCCGTTGGACTCTAACCGTTCCAAACCTCCCCCAAATCAGACAACACTATTACCATCTCTAACATTAAACAACTAATACAAGAATATCCAGATTGGATCCAAAAAATTGAATAGAACCGCCTATGTACACTCACTCCATAGATGGGCACCTCACTTCCCACCAAATTCCCAACATTGCCTAGAATTAATGGCTATATTCTCCTGGCTCTCTCACATCGCACAAATTCCTCTTCCTTGTCGACTCTCTTCACTCCATTCTCTTCTAGATACTTCAGCAATCATCCTCTCATTCAACAAATCCACCTTATATAACACTCACTGAAATCTATCAACATCTGCATCACTTTCATATGGATCCCCAGTCACATAATTCCACCTGACCACGACTCAGTCCACCTAGCCGCCAAACAAGCAACATCCGTTCCAACTAACAACCCACCCATACCTGTCTCAGATTATACCGTTCTCTCATCCTAGAAAAATTGACAAATTTCTGGAAGAATCAAACTCCCAATAAGCTCCTCAGAATCAAACAAAATTCCTTGAATTGGTCCACGTCTATTAGAAATCATAGAAGAGACAACGAATCAGCAATCACTCACTCCTACCTCATCAATCCGGATCTTCTGGCTCTCCCATCTTGTTCTCACTATCAGAAAGAAAGTCTAACAAGTGAACACGTCTTTTCTTGTCCTATGCTCGCTCCTCTCCGCTCTACCTTCAATGTCCCATCCGCCCTCGCGCAAGCTCTGGGAAACAACTCTGATACAATATCTCTCTCTCGATTATTTACGTCGCACTCACTACTATTACCAACATATAAAAATAACTTTCTCCAACTCACTACTACCATTTTATAATAATCTAAAAATTAAAAATCAAGCAATTAGTAATAGTCCAGTAAAATTAGCCATTGTAATAAACAATAAATGGTACAGAAGCGAAATTTGGAAAAGTTATTATGAACCTTCTCGTGAGTCTTTTCCCAAGTTTCCCCAACATTCCGAGTGGAGCTTTTCCCCCCAGGGGACTGCAAAGGGGAAATTTTTTAGTTTTTCAGCTCTAATTCGCGAACAAATGATTTTAGAGGAAAAATGTTCAAATAAAAATTGTTTCTCGTAAAATTTCCTATAAAAAAGCTCTCTACATATTTTTTCTGTAAATGCACTGTTACGCCGCTACAGCGCGTGACAAATGAACACCTCATGCTACTCACTATGTGAGAATGTAGATCAGGTATACCACGCGACGCGAGTGACCTATTACGATATTTTCGTTGGTACCAGTAAGTCGTAGATAAGAATTATTGTAAAAAAAAAAAAATAAAATAAATAATGATAAGTAATAAAAGAATAATTTCATTTTAATCCTTTATAAACTCGAAAATTTTCAATTTTACATGCTTTTGTAACTGACTGTTTCTACTTGTAAAATTGAAAAAGAAAAAGATTAGAAAATGGAAATAAATTATGGTATTGATTATAAAGTGTTGATATCCTCTTAAAATAGTAGATGTAGAATCTATACCCAACCACATTAATTTGTTCCGAGGCCACTCGACGGGCAGAAACAATAACTCGCATTTTTATATGGTAGAACGCAATGTGCTGCGTAAATAAATGTCAATTGTACAGGGTAGTAAGAGGTGTTCACTTGTCACGTGCTGTAGCGGCGTAACAGTGCATTTACAGAAAAAATATGTAGAGAGCTTTTCTATAGGAAATTTTATGAGGAACAATTTTTGTTTGAACTTTTTTCTCTGAAATCGTTTATTTGCGAAGTAGAGCTAGAAAACTAAAAAAATTCCTTCTTTGAACCCCCCTGGGGGAAAAGCTCCACTCGGAATGTTGGGGAAACTTGGGAAAAGCTCATGAGAAAGTTCCCAACAACTTTTTCAAGTTTCGCTTCTGTACCATTTATTTTTTTTTTCGACCTTTAAAATGGCTGATTTTACTGGACTATAAAGGCAATGATCGAGATGGTTGCCCCAAGTTCCAAAGTAAAAGAAATAATCATCACGAGTGAGTATTCGAGAGTCCCGAAACATGAATAAAAAGCGTAGAAAAATGTTCGTTCTCCGCCCCACAAAGGAGAAATAAAACAAATTTAGAGGTCAGAAAGAGTGACCGAGCACAAAAAAAAGTAAGTACGTACCGCACACGCAGCTTCGACGACGAATTGTGCACAAATCGAGGATTGGAAAGCTGAAAGAGAATAAAATATATAACCCTAAATTTACAAGAAAGGGTGCTTAGGATATTCTCAGGATTTAGTGGGCGGAACATAAATAAGGAAATAAGAACTTAATGTTCAGAGTAACGGAGATGAAATTCGTATAAAAATAGTAAGAGAAGATAATAATAAAGAGTAAGATGATTATGAGAGAGTGATTAATATAAAAGAAAAAATTAATTTCCAGCGGCGGCAACGGTAAACAACGAGGATTGATCGGCTTTGATAACCAGAATTGACATCAGCACGGCCTCCTTGGTCATCGGAGACCGGCCGGATCGAACGAACAGGTGAAATCACGGCATCGTGGCTCGGAAGGGCGGAATGCTCCCGCGAAATGGCTCAACAGCCCATTATTATAAAGCGAGTGGATAAATTGGATAGAACAACATCACATGAATTTCGCGTATACAGGGCAAATTAAAAGTTAAATACTCGCAGCTTTACGAAAGTTGAAGTATCCCAAAACGACACGGATATTTCAAAATAATCCCGCATGGCAACGAATCGCGATAAAATAACACATCCGAATAAAGGTTTGAATTGTTGAAATTACTGTATTTCCCGAATTAGGTTATAAATGACGTGTAAGAAGCGGCCAAAGGCCGAAAACTTTGTATACCGTACGACCAACATGCGAATCGAGAACAGTCTATAACACGAGGAACGTGAGACTGGAGGCTACGAGATGAAAAACGAGGAGTCGTCTTTTCGATGATGCAAGATTCACAGCGTCGAAACGATAACTCTAGCAGTCAGGGTTGAACAGCCAATCTTTTGATTCTAGGAGCACGTGGGAGTAGAGAGTTTGAACCTGATTCGTTGGCGGGTATATGTCCAGAAACGCCCTCGAATGCGCCTCGTGGACTAAATGAATAAATAAATGTGCCAGTTTAACAGGACAGAGAGATAGGAAAAGAAGAAAGATTTAAAAAAAAAAAAAAAAAAAAGAATGAATAAATGTAGCAGTTTAACAGGACAGAGACTAGGGAAAAATCAAGATTTAGAACGAGAAAACACCGGTCTAAAAACAGCAAAAAAAAATCGGTGACAACCAGACGCTCTTGCTAGGAGACCAGGTAGGCTTAGAGACGTCCCAACGTATTCACTAAGCGAGATTTTTTTTGGCTTCCCTTATATTAGACAGTAACAGACAAGGGGATATGAAGTTTTTAAAGATTGAAAAAGAATTGGAAGAGGAAATAGTTATGGTTGAAAAATAATGCAGGTCCGGAACGAATTGAGATGTGATTTTAGATTTATAATAGTAAAAGAAACGAAGTTAAATTGACTATTCGACCACAACTGCATCGACGATTGAAAATCGTCGCGAAAGAATTCGAACCAAAATTTTGAGACGCTACAATTCCCTCTTTTATTGAAACAAGTAAATGTACTCTTAAACGAGTTGCAGATTACAGAAAACCACAATCAAAAACGCTAGTAGTACGGCATATTTATTGTTCTTATTTCGGAAGTTTCGAACCCAACGTGTGTCTTATTCCTCTCACACCTGGTTACGAATGTAAGTGTATATGCAATTCTTTATTCATTCATTTTTGAGTATTGAGCTTTGACGTCTACCAATATAATCCGTTCAGAAATCCAAGACAGTGCGCTTGGTGTAATATCATTGGGAGTAGATGTATGAGAAATAGCCATGAAGTGATGCACAAGGCAAAGGGCCACACGAAAACCGATTTCAAGATCCACCATGGCTTCAATCTGGCTTGCCCTGAATCCAGAGGAATCCTGAATTTCTGAATGTCCCCCTCGTACATAGGAATCCAGCATGGTATAAGTTCTCGAGGAAGTACGACAAATGATTGACCAAGCTCAAAAGAAGGAATAGGCCGGGTATTGACGTTTGCGGCATTGAACTTTGAACCTGTTGGAAGCTATCTGTTTTTGTCTTTTTTTCAGAGAAGAAACAAGCTTTCACATCTTAATTTATTAGAGGGAAAATCGATTGTTCGCAGTCGACAAGAAGGATATGAAATACGAAGTTTTGCTCGGCCTTGATACCATACCAAAATGCAAGTTACGACTGAACGAGAAGTTAGAACGAGTTCCCTTGCTTGTAGACAGGAATCCAGGATTCCCTAGGTCCGCTCTCACAGAGAGGAATCCAGAACTTAGAAATAAGCTTTCGCATCTTAATTTATTAGAGGAAAAATAAAATGTATTTTATTTTTCTAGAATAATGTGAATTCCTGAATTCCTCTCCTCGTACATAGGAATCCAGAATTTCTGATGATGAGACAAAATGTTTTTTTCTCCAAAAAAGAGTAGGGGGGAGGGGTCAGGGGATTTGGTGGAACCAAGTTCTAAAAGAATGTATTCTACAACCAACAAGAAGCTGAGAAAAGAGCAGATACTAGAGAAATATTCATTATTTTATCCCAAAGAAAGCAGGAACTTCCAGGTTTTCAAAGTTCGCGTCCAGTATAAGAAAGAAAGTCTAATCCAACGTTTCCTGCTATCTAGGGGCGAATCTCAGGAGAAAAAAGTATCAATTACAGCGAAGGGTGGCTCATAACACCCTCTATGTTCCTACGTTGTAGTTTACTGATTACATCGACCGACCGAAGTTTTTTTCTCCAAAAAAGAACTAAGGGTAACCCCTTTGATTTTTTTTTCAATATTGAGTTAAAATTTGATCTGAGTGAAATTTTGTTAATCAGGTTATTTTTAACCATAAAAAAGATGCCCTGTTTAAAACGTGGCAGAAAGACTTTTTTGCAGCCTGGACAGGCGGCTGCTACACATTTGTTGAGAGGATTTGGCCCCTGTTCCTCTCGTCAAATAACCTACAGAATTTGCAACTCGATCTGATGAGACAAGAAGTTTTTTCTCCAAAAAAGAGCTAAGGCTAGTATAGGGGAGTCAGGGGATTTGGTGGAACCAAGTCCAAAGAGAATATTTTTTGGGACTTCGGAATTTTTTCAAGTCCAAAAATAGGAAGGTCCGAAGAAAATTCTGACAATGGCATTGTATTTCTCGTCAAACTTTAGTATAACCTACAAATTTGTAGCTCGATTTGAGACAAGTTTTTTTCTCCAAAAAAGAACTACGGCTAACCCCTTTCGTTTTTTTTTTCAATATTGAGTTAAAATTCGGTCTGGCTGGAATTTTGTTAATCAGGTTATTTTTGACCATAATGAAGATGCTCTGTTTAAAACGTGGCAGAAAGACCTTTTTGCAGCGTGGACAGGGGAACCTCAGAAATTCTGAATTCCCATCTGGTGGGGGGGGGGGGGGGGGACCACAAACGGGGAAACTCAGAAATTCTGGATTCCTCTCTATGAGAGGGGATCTTAGAATTTCTGAGTTCCCCTGCTTGTAAATAAGAATTCAGAATATCTGAGTTCCCCTGCTTATAGAAAGGAATCCAGAATTTCTGAGGTCCCCTCTCATAGAGGAAATCCAGAATTTCTGGATTCTTTTCTATAAGCAGGGGATCTCAGAAATTCTGGCCTGGTTTTTAGGCAAGTGTCTTCAATTCCATCTAAGACCTAACTTCGTGAAATGTCGGTTTTACTCAGACTGTGATTACGCTACCAGAAAGCGGGAAAGCTACACAACGGTCAAATGGATTAGAGCAAAAATGAAAAGGTGGTATGAACAGCCTAATGTTACTAAAAAACTCAATCTCCTGGTACATTCAAGGCTGTCTGGCCTCCTTCACCCTCGCGATTTTGATCGGTGATTTTCGCGTATTCGAACAAAATTTAAAAACACTTGCTTCCCTCCAGAGTTCAAAAGCCATGACTGAGAAAAAGAAAAACTGTGCTGAAGATAATATTGTCCAGTAATTTCAACCGCGTATCATCAATTATAGTTTAATTAAATTAAACCTTTCGGAGAGGGGATTAAAATTAGGGCTACCCCCCCCTTCATCTTTGCAAGTATCTAGACCGATGGTTCAAAGGAGTTTCGCAGTTTTGCTCCCCTCTCTCGGTATGCAACATCAATAAACTTGTGAACAGTATAGAAGATATCGAACTACCCCCCAATTCGACTCTAGTTTTCTTTGATGTTAAAAGTATTTACACTTACGTTCCTCTTGCTCATACTGTTCACAATGTTGAAATCATACTTCAAGAGGCTGAGGTACCCCTTAATTTCATCAAGAAATTCCTTTCATTTCTTAACACAGGTCTGGCACACAACGTTTGTAAATTCAAAAACAAATTCTATAAATTTTCTGATGGTCTTCCCATAGGCTCTATCCTAGCCCCGCTCCTCGCTGACGTATTTATGTAGACTCGAGGACGAGATCATTTCTTCAGAACACCCTCTTACTTAACACGTCACACGGCACCGGTATGTAGGCGACGTCTTATGTTTGTGGACTGGTCCTATAGATCAACTGCATGAATTTCTTAACTTCTTAAATCTACCCATCTGTACTCCGTACAATTCACCCTCGAAATAGGCGGCCCCCCGATTAATTTCCTTGACCTCAATATTTCTATTTCTAACCAGGTTTTCGGAAACCTACTCAGTCCTTCACGGCAGCTCCTATCGTCCCCCTCCGCAAAAACACACGGCTACCCTCTCAATGGTCCACTGGTTGACCTCCCTCTCTCTTTCTAAACAAGCGATCGAGGAGGAAACTAATGTTATCATCGCTAAGGTCTACCATATCGACATCAATGTCGACAATATTATCCGGAAAAAACGCACCGCTTTATCCCTCGATCACACCACCACTCATAAGAGAAATGCTCCCAATCAAAAGTGGATCCGGATTCCCTTCTTGGGCCGTCTATCCGGTAGCATCTCTCGGGTTTTAAAGAAATTCAACTCGATTAACAGAATCCGAGATATCTTCCCATTTCTAAGGATCCTATACCTCCCCTCCCTCTCGAACAGAACGGTGTGTACACACTTGTGTGCTCAGACTGTCCTACGGTGTACGTTGGTCAATTTAGTCGGAAACTTCAAGATCGGGCCGCGGAGCATAAAAAAATCGTACCCCCAAGCGCTCGAACTTCGCCGCTCATCTGTTGAAAAAAAATTACACTTTTTCTATCGATACTGGAGTTCATCTCCTACATTCCGCAGATAAAGGCTCGAAAATTACCGCTCTTGAGGAAATAGAGATTATAAAAGACTGCCTCCCTCCTCTCGCTAATAAAATTACACCAGAATCGACACTTGTTGACCTGTTTTATTCCGCCGGTGTCGATGCTTATCATTAGTGACTCATATTTATTGTTGATCCTTTTCATGTTAGTTTTTAATTCTCACTTGTACATGTTAGTACTTGAAGATGGTATATAGTTACCGAAACGCGTCGTTTACCCGATAAATGCGATTGCTTCGATATTTTTTTATGTAACTGAATTTCTTTCGTAACAGAAAATGGAGGAAAAGTTTCATAAAAATTTACATTACCGTTATCCCATAATACTAGTGACTAGAAGATGGTTCTACGCCAGGACGTCCAAGGCATCTGTAACCCATTTCGACGATAGGCGGAAACTCAGACGAGGTCGACATCTGGCCGGAAGGTAACTTGGACTCGAGGAGATATTATCCCAAACCCCTCAGTCTTCACACTTCTGGACTCGCATTACAGTCATATGGGCTACGCTCTGGTGTGGAGCGGCACTTTTTTATACTCATCCTCGGATTCATCCGCCTTTTCTGATAGTTACCAAGTCTCAGGGAAGGAGAGTCTCGCTAGACGCGGAATAACAATTCGACACACTCGGGCATTTCACCGCACACGAATTCACTTGCACGCTACGAAATTATATTTGTCGCATTTCGATTATAACGAGCGAAAAGGAACGGACACGAAGTTTCAATACCGAAACCGAACAGGAATTACACGTTCCTACGTGATTGCTGGGGTCGCCGAACCACTGACCACACAGCTTATCAATCAAACTGCCGACAGTAACTGACTTCAAAATGAGTGCGAAACGCTCACGTCGCCGAATCGAAGGATCAGTCGACAGAATGTTATCGCATTTCCTACCATCGAATCGTAAGGAAATTTAGACCAATGAGATTTATGGAAAGACATGTAGCTACTTGATCAACCACGAAGAGAGAGAGAAGTTAGCGTCGATGATAGCATCGACCGTGCAGGACAGGATAAAATTGGAAAGTTTAGATAAACTCACTCTAGCTCTATCGAGCGAGCTCGTATAGGCGAAGTAAGACGAAAGAGGAAACGAAGACGAAAGTAAAATTTTGGATGACAAAACGATTATTGTCTATTACATTATGATGAGCCGTAATGTCGAAGAGCGTATTTTTTTGAAACGTACAACGATTCGTAGGGAAGAAAAACGACAAGCACTCACGCACACGCACACACATGCTAAGTTTGGAGCCAGTACGATAAGCTCCCAAGGCAATCCTGAGGGAAGATGTACGGATGAGGTCGAGTAATCTTGTTGACGGAGAACCATAGTCTAATTTTGAGCGGATGAGATTTTGTACAGTTGGTGGGGTAATTTTCTATTGGTCATTAGTTTAACGACTGATGATAAAATATAGAGCGCAAAGATCAAATTTGGGATATCCGCAGCAGCATTATTCAAGTTTTCATAATTGTACTCTTGATAAGAAGCTGTGATCGTACTTTCGAATACATTATCAACATTCAACAAATCAAATTGAACTGTTAGGCATTCAGTTTTTAATTCCTTTTTTGGAAGTTTCTTTATTCTCTTTCTCGACAAAATTTGTCCAGCAATTTCCAGGAAGAAGGGTGGTGCACAGGTGTACTCGCAGATTCCTGAATCACCCCTGGGGTATGGGCTTGCACACGCTATCGTGCATTAAATTGGGAGAGAGAGGAGGGGTGAGGGTAGTCGCAGATTTTCAAATTGCGGTAAGGTGAGGTTAAAGACATGAAACGTGTCAAAAGATATATAATGCAATATTATCTTCTATTTCTTCATTAATCAAAATGTGTCTTAGTACGGATCGAAAAGTTGCGCGCAGGTGTTCAAGTGCCTACCGCACCGCGAGCTTTCTTAGTCTTGTAGTAGACATGAGTGATCGTAACACCTGAATTGATATCAACTTTTATCTATTTTTTCATTCGGAATATACTCGTAAGTACATGAGCGAAGCAGCTTGAGTTGTAAGTGTTGAAAAATTGTCCTCTTGTTGACTGTTCCTCCAACACTTTTACTTCAAACTCTTGTACTCGTACGTGTACAAAGTTTACTCTTTTCAAGGTTTTCGCAGTATATCAAAACAAAAATACGAGTACGTGAATTTGTGGAAATTTGTATTCGCTCATTCTCGTACTCTTCGTACAAAAAGCGATTCTAGTTTCTTACTTCCATCATCAGCATAGAGCTGCTCAGGTTTCCTTGTGATTTAAATTCGAACAGTCACCTTAACTCTCATAATCGTGCTTGTTTCATTTCTGTACTACAGGAATCCTTTAACGATGAAATTCAATATCCTGATCTTGGCTTTGGCCATTCTCTTTGATGACGTGTGTGAAGCCCATGGATTTTACTCTCGGAATCCAAACGTCATTGGTATTTATTTAGGTAAATTTTTTTAGACGTATTTTTTCCATCTATGACACAAAACTTCATTGGTATTTTACTTGGGTACACTTTTTTAGGCGTACTTTTTTCATCTATGACATGAAACGTTATTGGTATTTTATTTAGGTAAATTTTATTAGGCGTATATTTTTCCATCTATGACATTTGAGGACCTATCTGTAGAAACGGCGTCCGTCCGACGGACGCCCTTTTTGCGGAGACCTCGATTTTCGTGCGTTTCAGATCATAAATTATCTTTCATAATTTTTTTTTTTTTTTTAACCCACAATTTTTTCCATCTTAGCAAGAAGGGCGTCCGTTGTCATATTTTCAATGGTCTCTACTTTGTTCGTTTCTGGATGTATTCAAAATTTGATGATCGTTTTTTATAAAAGAAGAGTTGCTCTTCAATTTCCATTATTACCATTTTTTTTATTAAACTCGTTGTTGCGGAAATATCTTGAACTGAAACTTCAAACTGATTTTCCTGTTATGAATTTTTCTTCACGGACGCCCTTTGTACAGATAGGTCCTCATTTTATCTCACGGCTTGCAACGGGTCGATCGCCAGCGTTCTCGAGCAATTGTCAAAAAAAAAATCAATGTCTCAAATTCTTGATAAAGAATGAAAATCGTGTACGAGAACATAAGGATATTCACGTTTTTTTATTTATCAGAAAATTTACGAGTACCATTCTAATTTCTATCATCATTGTATTACGAGTTTTAATAAATCATATAATGTTTCCTCCTCCTCCTTTTTTTTTTTCAATCGATCGCGGAACATTTGGAAATTTTGAAAGTTGATCGTGGCTCAAAAAAGTTGAGTACCCTGATCTATGTAAGCCATGTAGAAAAATTATACATAGTGAAATTGTAAATCCCGTTATTGATGTCTATCCTCGAAGTGTACCCTCTACCCTCCTTCCCGGAAGAAAACTTTAACCTCAATTTCGAAATATTTATCCTAAGTCCTCTAACTTTATTCCCGCACCGAATTTCCGTGAGGGCATTTACGTCTATGGGAAGAGATATGTAAAAATAATGGTCTTTATTGCTGAAGACAAATAAATGATAGATCTGAATTTTACCGACTTTTCGTAGAAAAGCGAGTATTACACCCGTCACAGTTGTGGCAGAAAGGGGGGGAAATGAACTTTCTCGACGTTTTAGAGGTCATAGATCATCGCTACGTCATTAAAAAAATTTCAGGTTTCCTTATATATATATATATATGGATATATATATATATATATATATGGATCAAAATTTGTCCGGACTTCTCCTCCGAGACTACTGGATGGATTTTCTTGAAACTTAGTCAAGCGAGTATTACACCCGTCACAGTTGTGGCAGAAAGGGGGGAAATGAACTTTCTCGACGTTTTAGAGGTCATAGATCATCGCTACGTCATTAAAAAAATTTCAGGTTTCCTTATATATATATATATATATATATATATATATATATATATATATATGGATCAAAATTTGTCCGGACTTCTCCTCCGAGACTACTGGATGGATTTTCTTGAAACTTAGTCAAGTTGTAGTGTTATATCTGAAGTTGTGCACCTGCATTTTTTTTGACGATCGGATCAGTAGTTCTCCAGATATACCCAATTTAAAAAAAAAAATCCCCACTCCTATAACTCTGATATGGTTTGTTCAACTTTTTTCAAATGTTGATATATTGTAATTTACATGTCTAAAAATGTAATTGTGAACTTTTGGTGTTGATACGATGTTTGGTTCGTGAGAAATCTCAAATTGAAGCGTGAACTAATTTGATGAAATTTGCAAATATTCGAGCTACTAATATTTTGTAGTACTAAACTTCAGGTAGTCGCTTTCGTCATCAAAAGCGAAGGGTAACCTTTGATTACGTAGATTGTCATTGTAGTTGTAGCTAGTTTTATTCATTTTTTGGGTTACCTGTTCACACACGTAAGGATACGCTCTTTATGAATGAATTTTTAAAGATGTGTTCGTTCGTGTTGAGTCAGTCATGAATGAATGTTGTGTTAGTATAGTATTAGTGCAACAATCCTTTGCGTATAATTTTGTCATTTTTTTGAGTGATGAAATAGTTTTATATGTGTGAAAGATTTGCTCGTTTGTGTTGAGTTTCTCATGAATGAATGTTATGTGTGAGTCTACAACAACCAACATTAAAAGATGCTTGAGAATCGGAGATGATCAAGAATGAATTAGAGTGGCAAGAGATATGTTGAGGATGTGTGTATCTTATTGAGAAAACGATTCATTGAATAAATTGGAGTACTAGAGTTAAAGTTTAAGCAAAAAACTTGATTGTAGATACAGGTGAAAAGTCGTGTATTGCTTACGCGGCTGCGTAAGCATTTTTTATATTCATTTTGTTTTACGTGCTTGTGATAATATTCAAACCTGAGGACAGGCAAAAGTTTCTAAAGGTTATTGGAACTCATATTGAGTGAGTAAGGTGTAAGTAGAGCACTAAATTGAAAACGACGGCTTCCTTAACGAAGTTAAACGAGGAACGCAGGGAGCCTGTTTTATGAGTCATATGGGATTTGGTATTGAGAATTCAAGGAAGCCTAGATTTAGATAAAGCTAGTATAAAGAAGGTCTAGACTTACTATAAGCCTAGTATAATATAGTTTGAGAGTCTGAATTTTTTTCGAATCTCGAGCTATATATGATAGAAGGGGGACTAGGAAAAATTCCTATCATATATGGCTCGAGAGTCGAAATTTTTTCAAGTTTTTAGAAAGACGGCGGACGGCACACGGCAAATTTCTCAAAAAGCCCCCCATAGAACAAGTTTCCTGTTGAAAAGTTTTCCAATTCTACAATTCTACTTCATTATTATTATTATTGGCTTTCATACATATACACATTTTTTTTTTTTTTTTTTCTATTTTTATTTCTACAGCTAAGTACTAATTTATACTAGGTATAATTATATTCGGTATTTGTCGACGCCCGACGGCGACTAGAAATACCTATTGCCCCTATGGGCGAAAGCCGGTCTCAATCTCTCCCATTCTGGTCTGCACTGAGCCACTCGGTGATACATTTTATGGGTTAGCAGTGATGTAATTTCATCTAGCCATCTTGTGTTTTGTCTTCCCTTATTTCTTTTTTTCTGTTTTAAAAACCAAAAAGTTGTTTTTGCCACCCAGTTATTTCCATCCCTTCTAGCTATATGGCCTGCCCAGTCCCATTTACGATATAGGCACTCTTCTACGATATTTCTATTTTCTCTTAATATGTTTTTTATTTTTTTCACTTTAACCCTTTCGTTCTGTTTTATTCCTAAAATTCCTTTTTCCATTTTATTTTGAGTTACTTGCAACTTGTTTTTGTCAATCTTTTGGCTTAGCAACCTCCGTTTTGCAGATGACGTGGTAATCATAGCAGAGGATGAAAATAAATTAGGGATGATGTTGAATGAGTTACATAATGCTAGTATAAAAGCAGGACTGGAAATGAGTATGGAAATGAAACGAAAAATATTATGGTTAACAACAATCCAATAAGAATAGTTGATGAAGTAATATACTTAGGACAATTAATAAGAATAAAAAACCGATATGAAAAAGAAATACAAAGAAGAATAAAGTTGGGTTGGAATAAATACTGGGCTTTAAAGAGAATTTTGAAAACAAATCTACCCCTGAAAATAAAAGCAAAAATCTTCAACAGCTGCATCATTCCGACCATAACGTACGGGGCACAGACATGGGCTTTAAGAAAGACAATTCTACTTTAGTAACTGCTTTTACAAGAGTACTTTCGGGTGTTATCCCATCACCAGTTGTGTTGCAACTGGAGAATTAGGTCTCAATCATGAGTTTTTATAGTATAACACTGTGATCTTATTGGCTATAGCAAAGCTGTGTTGTGATTGGTTCACTCTTAAAAACTTGAGATTGAGTTCTTATTGGCTAAAACATACTGCTTAGTGATTGGTTCACTTTACTGGTTTAAATACTGCGTTTCTAGTGGCTACCTCTTCCCTGCCATCTTATTGGTTGGTTCTATTATTTTTCTCTAGTCCAATTACCAGGCTGAGTAATATTTCGTTATCAAAGGTGATTACATTGTTCGAGAGGCATTACCAATAGTACAGAACGGACACCGAAGGTAACCATACGGGTAAACATTCAGTATGGCCAAGGGTTACCGCGCCAAAATAAATAACCGATCGCAATTTTCCCAGTCTGGCCAAGGTTTACCGCGTGAAATCAATTATTGTCTTTGAATTTTGATGACCGTATTTGGAATCGGTACTTCACTATAGGAACTTGGTAGAAAGAAAATGAAATTTCATTGAAAGTGAATATTTTTTTTACGCGATGTTCGTTCGGGTTTTGTACGTTTCTTACAGGAGAGAAAACCAAAAAAAAAGGACTACGAGACTGAGGCGAATGTTTAATAAAAATAATAATACTAGCTCATGAAATATTTAAGTAAGGTATTGGACATAGAAGACAGTTGCAGGGAAAATGGTCGAACCAAACATTAGAATTTGTCAATGGAGGTTTCATGAATAAAATTACCGTTACATCGTAAGTATACAAACAAGAAAAATTGAAGGATTAACGACTCATATAGTCGCGATCGTTGCTATACGGACAATTATTTCCAACTTCCTTCTTCCAAACGAACATCATCACTAACACAGAATTTCAATAATGTAGAATTCGTAGAAAGCATTCACGTTTTTTTTTTTTTTTTCAAAAATCGTTCAGCATTTCCATATTGTAGCAGGCAGACCGAGATTATGTTTCCACTATTACACTCTATGATTGCTCTCAGGCATGTACTATAGATACTCACACGATTTATTTTGCGAAAAACATTAATGAAGGGAAAATTTGAAGCAAAAATGATACAAATTGCACATTACAGACAATAAATTATTTATTCTTCACAAATGAGAACAAGTTGAATTTAGCAAATATACGCCGACTCTTTATTCTTACAATTAACCCACAATAAATTTCTCGCGTTGTACATTCCATCTGGAAGACCCAGAACAAAGTCCGAAATAATAAGTGACGATGGATCGGTTCAATTTACATTACGTCCATGGCAGGTCAACCTAGAAATAACAAAATTTTAAAACGTAGATATAAACTTGACTACACAATATGATAGAGAAGGAATATTATGAAAGCAATTTTGTTCAAGTACAGTGCGGGAGTTTTCGACAGACTATTCAAGTTGGAAATTCTATTGACTACCGTCCAAAGTTATTTGTCATCGCTAATCATCATTCTGACTTTCCAAGCTTTCCTATCTTGTATCTGTCATTCATCATTAAAGGAGTGAGATGACGTAATAATTATGGGTTATGAACAGATTGTAGACATTGTAACGAATAACGATCATACTACGAGTACTCTTGTCCATGAACAGTTCTCATATCTCGGACGATATAACTCCTGCAATGAGTATAATCGAATTGATTCTCATGTGTCCTCATTTCTGGTAAATTGTAACATCTGCAAGCTATAATACTGTAGGCGAAATACGTCGTTCTTAATTCTTGTGGAATCAGGCGCCATACTAACAAGATTATCGCCCATAAATACTCCACATACTACTGCCAAGTAACAAGATTCCCACAGTAACGATTGCGACCTTACTGCCGAAAATGATATCTTTCTTATAAGAATACGTAATAACCATTCATGAAAGTAATACGTACAAGATTGACACAAGACTTTAACTTTAGTAAAATCATTCAAAGTCATCGGATACTTACTTCCAACATTGAGATTGACATTGATGTATCGAACACCTTCATTGTAGTCATTCTACTGTTTCAAACGGAAAGACTCTGTCTCCTCCATACTGTAGTTTCTTCTTCAGGTACTATACTTTCAGCTTTCTCATTGATTTAGGAGTAGCAATTGAACTATATCTATAAACGCAGGAATAGTAATAAAGTTACTCGAGACAAACAAACAAAAATAGGTGTCACGAAGATGAAGAGCTTTACCAATGATCGAATGTGATCGAGAGCTGGACTTCCATTGATTCATTTTCTTTCAATAAATTACTTGTAATTCACTACTTGTGTACTCGAACACGAAACCATCGAACGCAAATTGAAATGAACTCATGGACAAAACAAATTTCAAACAATTCGATACAAAAACTTGAGATACTTCTTTCATACAATACAACTATTCGAATTTCGAATACAGTCCGCATTAATATTATTCCAGTATTCTTCAATTCGTCAGTAAAGAGCTGCTTCAATACAGTATTATTATTATTATGATCTCCTTTCAGGTCTCACTCTTTTCTTATACCTAGCTTCGACGAGAAAATTTTAATTGACGAATAAAAAAAAATGATTTCACGCGGTAAACCTTGGCCAGACTGGGAAAATTGCGATCGGTTATTTATTTTGGCGCGGTAACCCTTGGCCACACTGAATGTTTACCCGTATGGTTACCTTCGGTGTCCGTTCTGTACTATTGGTAATACTCTTGTCTACTCGGCTTTCTTCCTCTTTGTTTTTGTAGTCTCCATTTGTTTCCAGAGTTTTCTTCTCTTTGTGCGATTCTCTACATTATTCCCTCTCCATTGGGGTGTCCTTCGTTACAGTGCGTGTTTACCAAAAAGAGACTTACCATCTTCTTTTCCCTCGACTTTTTATGCTCCTTTTTCCAGATCTACAACTTCCTCCCAGTCTCACCGATGTACTGCTCACAACTGAGCTTGTACACTCTGCTCAAGCCTTCCTTGTCCTTTCCTTCCGTCTGGTCATTGCTGATTCTCTTCACCATGGGTTGGTTATTCTGAATACCCACATTTACATTGTAGCCATTGAATGCCTTTATCACCTTGTTTGGTACTTTCCTATGTATGGTATCGATCCAGAGTACTTTTTTTAATGAGAGGGTGTGTAATAATTTTTTGGCGGAAGTCTTTAAATTTACACACGAGTTTTGTTTTAATTATTATGATGATGCATAATATCGGTGGTTAACGTTAAACAAGGATCCTAAAACTTACAAGTTGATTGTTTGTTTGCAGCTAAAACGATGGCGAAAACTACAATTATGACGTTTGCTGTCAGCAATAATGGAGTCCACGCGCAACCACCTCCTCCTCCCCCTCCTCCCCCTCCTCCACCACCACCGGCACTTCCACCGGCAGGTGAAAGTGTGTATACAATATTACATTCTGGTATTAATTATCCACCCACTCAGCAAAGCCACAATAATACGCGCTAATTTTAGAGTAATACTATCCAGTGCGAAAATTATGATGCAACATTATCTTGTAGATGTCGGAGTTAAATGACCAATTTTTATTTATCATCATTATAAATAGTTTTTTAAACTCTTTCAAAATATTTAAGTTTGTATAATCACTATTTTCTTTGCTGTAGTACCATTAAAATTATGTAATGATTGAAAAACGTTATTTGTCGAATTCATACTTAGAACCATAGACCATCAACATAAAAAAAAACAAATTCATTTCCAGCTCCGACGAGATCGGTCGAGTAGGTAAAGAGAGAAATTTGCTGAGCCTCAATTTTCTGAGAATTATGTATATGTTTTTGAGAGTTCTAGCTATAAACGTAAAAATTATTCAACTGAACGGATAATTTTTTAATAACAAACTTTACGCCACTTCCGTCAAAACTTTTATTTTTTACGAGGCCACCGACGTTTCGAAGTATACATACTTCATCTTCGGGGTCTATATGGTAGTATTCATATCTAGACCCCGAAGATGAAGTATGTATACTTCGAAACGTCGGTCGCCTCGTAAAAAATAAAAGTTTTGACGGAAGTGGCGTAAAGTTTGTTATTAAAAAATTTTGAGATAACCGTCTGGACAAGAATTTGTACCAATTTGAACGGATAATGTATTTTTCTAGTTCTAGCTATAGTTTAACTTTTCTATTCCCTAGACTCGCTTATTCTCTCGCTAAGGTCTGACGACACTTCTAAGTTTTTTAACCTTGTTGATTGTCGGGCGAAATGCAACCCAACCATCTTCAATTGATAAACTGTTCCTTTGTGAATGAGAATGGAGGAATTGAGTTTCTGAAGTTTGAGAAAGATACACAAGAAACGAACACCTCGTTGCACAAGATCTTAGGAGGGTTGGCTCGTGTACTTCATCTATTTATCAATTAATCAATATATGAATAATTATTATGATGATGCATAATATCGGCGGGTAACGTTAAACAAGGACTAAATCTCACAAATTGATTGTTTGTTTGCAGCTAAAACGATGGCGAAAACTACAATTATGACGTTGGCTGTCAGCAATAATGGAGTACACGCGCAACCTTCTCCTCCTCCACCACCACCACCTCCACTTCCACAGGGAGGCGACAGTGTATATTCAGCATTACATTCTGGTATTAAATATCCGCCCAATCCGCCAAGCCACAGTAGTAAACGCTAATTTTAGAGTAATACTATCTACTGCGAAAATTATGAAGCGTCGGAGTTGAATGACCAATTTTTATTTATCATTATTATGAATATTTTTTTAGACTCATCCAAAATTTGAGTTTGTAAAATCACCATTTTCTTTGCTGTAGTACCATTAAAATTACGTAATGAATGTAGAACATTATTTGTCGAATTCATACTTATAACCATAGACCATCAACATAAAAAAAGACGAATTATTTTCCAGCCCCGACGAGAAGGGACGAGTAGGTCACCTCAATCCTGTTCCGAGCCTTAGGAAGGAGGAGAAGGACACCCCGACCTCCCTCCGTAAGAAAATCAGAGATCAACACCTGGTAATAACCAAAGCGGACAAGGGTTGTAGTGTTGGACCGAAGCGACCACGACCTCAAAATGGCTGAATACTTGGAATCAATTAATGCTGAGTCCACACCAGACTTCTATTTCCAGACCTATAACCGAAAGATCGGAAGCGACAATAATGGGGCTAGGCACCACCTCAAGAAAACTCTTCTTGTTCCTCACCCTTCTTCCCCTCGTATTTATAGTTTTCCTAAACTCCATAAAAAGGGGTCCCCCATCCGCCCGGTAGTTTTGTTCTTCACTTCCCCTACGTATCCTTTACCAAAATTCTTAGACAAATGATTCCTCTTTTTCTGTAAAGAATTCCATTGACCTATTCATGGAACTAGCTCAATACCCCGTCCACCAGGAAGCGTTTTACTTTTGTTTGGTGTCTAAAGGCCTTTTACCAAATGTTCCCCATGAACCTTCTTATGAGCGCATCAGAGAGCTTTAAAATGAGGCAGCTATTCCTCCCGACTTCATTGGAGAATTCTTTGTCTTCTTCAGAGATGCCTCTCTCCTAACATACACCAGTTCAAAGACAGAATATATAGCTTGTCCCGTGGCGTTGGTATCCCTATTGGATCATCATTAGTATCCCTTTTTAGCGGGGAACCCGCTATCCATTTTGTTAGGAGATTACATCCTCAGAAAACGTCCGCGTCCGCAGGTTAGGTTAGGTTACGGGACTTAGAAGAATTTCGAGTCTCGAGCTATATATATGATAGGAGGGGGACTTGAAAGAATTTCGAGTCTCGAGCTACATATGATAGGAGGGGGACTTAGAAGAATTTCAAGTCTCGAGCTATATATAATAGGGGGGAGGGGGGGGGGACTTGGAAGAATTTTGACTTTCGAGCTACCGTCCGCCGTCCAACCAAAAACTTGGAAACATTTTGAGACTCGAGCTATATATGATAGGAGGGGGACTTAGAAGAATTTCGAGTCTCGAGCTATATATGATAGAAGGGGGACTTAGAAGAATTTCGACTCTCGAGCTATGTATGATAGGAGGGAATGTAGAATGATAATTTCGATTTGAATTATATGACAAGATTATCAACTCAGTTCCACACCACCTGAGAGGTTGAGTTAAGGAATTGCTGGTTCCCCGCTGCCATTGCAACGTCTGCAATGGCTTCTAATTTTTTCGGAAGTCTTCATGGCACGACTGGAGTCGGAAATCTTTAATGCCTCGTGTCGCCCTCTGGTGCCGATACGTTAATGACGTGTTGCGCGTGTGGGTGGGCCTTACTGAACTTATACTGGGTTCTCTTGCTTTCCTTAACAGTTTTATCTCACGATTGAGCTCACAGTGGAGGTTGGTGGCGATCACCTCAATTTTGGGATCACGACCAACGGAAGCGAGTTCGCTTACGGTATTTTTCGCAAGGCCACCACCACCGACAGCACTGTTCATCGTACGTCTTTTTGCCCCGTGCCCCCATAAGTTGGCCGCTTATCATTATAAGGTTCATCGTTTGGTTTCTATTCCCCTTACTCCCCTAGCTTACGAAAGAGAGCTGACGATCATTAAACACTTGGCCGTAAAGAACGAAATCCAAGTTGATATGATTAGGAAGAAAAGGATCAAACATTTCCTCCGCACCGTCTCTACATTGAACAGTTCTCTAGACTCCAGCTAACTGTAGTTCTCCCTCCCCCCCCCTCACTGGTGTCCTCGCCAGTTTACTTAAGACGAATAATTTAAACCGACCTTTTACCATTACATCAAATTGGCAGGTTATTGTCCAATGGCAAGGACCCCCTCCCACTGATCGAAATGTTGAATATGAAGGACGGGGAGAGTGTACATTTTTTCGAGCCCCGAAATATTAATGTATGTAGCGGGAAATAATGGGTGAAAAAGATCCAATGTTTCCTGAAAAAAAAAAAAAAAAAATGTGAACAAAATTATGACACAAATTTCCATCAAAATTTATAGATTGGGAGTTGAATTTCTCCACCTCCCTTCCCGCCAAATTTGAAATGTTTGGGGCGGGAAAATGATGAATGAAAATTGAACAAAATGTGTATAAAATTGTCACATTGGTTTTCGAAATTCAAAGATGGAGGATTGCGTTTCTTCAGCCCCCCCAAATTTCAGATGTATACAGAGAGGAAACGGAAGGTGAACAAAATTTAGGATAATTGTTGACAAAATGAGAACAAAATTATGATATTAGCCGCAAGGCGAAATTTCCAAGATGGGAGGCTGGGGATTTAGTTTTGCTTCGTTCCTAGTATAATGCTAGCTTGAAAGTAGAATTTTCGTTAGTGTCGCCTTCTTTGACCAAGAGTAGGAGGTTGCCACGTAAAATTGGAAATTTTCCCAAGTTCAAAATCCGAGGTGGATCAAAGAGAGCTAGTCTAGTAAAATTCAAATCTTGTCTTGAGATTTCAAAAGTTTGAAGGTAGAGAAAAGACATGAAACATGTCAAAAAAGAAGGATCTGACTCTTATCGAAACTTTGGATATCTCTTGCCGAAAGAACTTCCCTCGGGTATTTTTAATTTTCGCGCCTTAGAGCGCAACAAAAATTGACTTCCTCCACTCTGAGCTTATGAACATTTCGAAAGCGATGTTTCTCCTTTTTTTAAAAATATTTTCAATTTCGTACAATTTTTAAATCTGAAAGTCTTCAGACAACGATGAAAAAGCATTCATCGAGTGAATTGTTGTCAGCCTTGATTTAGAATACACAATAAAGAAGAAAAATAAGTGAGCTCTGACACTTGAATTGACATTTTATAACCTCTTGTTTTTTTTCAACTTGGCAATGCTCGAAAACAATTCTTTGCTCTATTTATTTTTTATTTCTATTTTTCTTCGAAATGTAGAAACAAGAAAGCTCGTGAACAACAACGCAGAAAATGTTTTTCTGCTAGAAAAATTGTACACATGTCCTTCGGACACATTTGGATAAACTTATGAAAATGGCACGTGAAAAAATAAAATCAATGTTCTAAACGTAGAACAATTGCTCTACAGTTAAGGATATTATGTGTACCTAAGAAGACATCTGTTTACCGATTCTCATACACATTGACGTCATACAAGAAGCGATACGAGTTTTCATTTCCATCGGCGATATGACTCGTACACTTGAGGATTCTATTATTCTTAACAGAATTTACACCTCGTACATTATAGTGGTACGGGTAAAAGAATTATCTTTCCTCGCTTTTTCCTCGAATGAATAAATATAGAGAGGGTAGAGAGGGTGTAATATGAAGGAAATACTCAGTAGTCAAGATAGTTAGACTAAACGAGTGTCAACTTACCCAATACATCGTCTCATTTTTCAGGGCCGGATTCAGAAGCTTCAATGCACGGGGCCCAGGTTTGTGGTGCCCCCAATTTTTTTCCAAGGTCTCGGGCTGCGTCCTCGCCCGTACGATGTTTCAAGGACATAAATTGATGAAAATGTGGTGCCCCCCCCCCCCCCAAATCCGGCTTCCGTTACAGAGAGAGATCACACATTTTGTTCGTCGTTCCGCAAGTACACTTTTCTACACGTATCAGCTTGTATATTATGGCCCAGTCAATGAAATTGCTTTCAACCGGTCATAGTATTTTACCAATATTCATCAATCAGTTCAGCTTTAAGCAACAACTTTAACAGCATAACACTTACGCTCAAGTCGTCAGTTTTACAAGCACACATAGCTCAAATTACTCATCAACATAACGTATTTGACTCAACTACCTAAACTGTTTCCATATTTTTAAGTCGTTTTCTTTAATGTAATCTAGTGTACTGATGCAATCTAACGGCCGAGCAAATGACCCATTGTGTAGTCAAGGCTCGTTAAAATAAACAAAAAAAAATCTCATATCTTACAACAATTTTCTATATAATTTTTTTATAATTCTTGCAAAGTGAAAAATGTATCGCCTAAATATCTAAAGAAAGTTTCACATTACAACAGAGATGAGATCGGTTATTATAGTCGATAGTGACTTTCGAGATAGCCTCGTGGAATTCTAGTTTATTGAGCCTGTTGTACTTATTTGTACACTTTGTACATCATCTTTTTCTTTCTTGCTAGCTTCGCTGTCGTCTTCCTTTTCGAAGTTCCACGGTTGCGTATTACCATCGCCAAAGATCAGGAAAACGATGCCGGGAATAATATTTATGCCGCAAGTCAGCAGGAAAATCTTGTTCCAAGCTTGTAATCGTGTCTGCAAAAAAAGAAAAAAAAAATGTTACATCATTTTTTTCGATCGATTAATTGAGATTGTGAGTGTATGGAGACAAAGTGGTTCGTGTTAGAGTTTTAAGAATTGTTTTGGATCTAACGAAGACAATCAGGGGTCCTCTATTTCTTCGAATCTTCTCACTGTAGCGTCACAAAATCGTTTTTTCGATTTTACGAAGACGTTATTTTCTTTTTTTTCTGTCTTGTTCGATGCCAGCTCGAGGTACTGATTTTTCGAATTCATCGACATTCGTCGGCATGTTCGAGATTGGAGGCAAACCCAGGTATTATTCAACTCCGTTCGTTCCGGTCGTTGTCTAATACTACATTTATGCAGCCGTACTTTCTAAAACTTTATTGTGTACTGCTCAGTTTTTCTTTTTCGCCTTTGTTCGGCTGCACGTACGCTACTCCCCATTCAATTATCAATAGCGTCTTCGAAATATAATCGTGTAGTTCGTCAGGATAACCTGTTCTTATTTTCTCTCTCTCTCCTCGATATATGTGTATATTTACTAAAAAAATAAAAGGAACAAAGAAAGAATAAATGCGAAGTTAAATGAAATCATTTCAATGAAGTCTCTCCTATAAATTGTCCTTTGCAGACCACGGCGCCACCGCTTAGGTTTGCTGGTCAGGTATGTCGACTACACTGATGTCTTTTTTTTCTTGAACTCGCCCCTTAGTCCAGATGCCCGACAAAAACGAAAGAAAAGACCTTTAATTTCTTTCTCTTCTCTTCCTTTATTTTCTCATCCTGTTACTCCTTTCCTCATCTTATTATTATGTTATTTTTATTCTCTCTCTCTCGTCTTTTGACTTCTTCCAAACGACGCATTCGAGGGCGATACCTCTAACTTCCACCTATTAGGAAGCTGGATTTGTCGCTCACGTGACCACTGGTCTTCACGATTAGCTTTAGCCCCTGTCCTGGAAGACGTGTATAAAGAATCGACGTATGTGATCCTCATTTTCCCGAAACTCGTACAACGTAATCTGAACATGGAATTTTTATTGGTCGTAGCGAAAATTCTTTTCCCTCCTAAAAATTCGAAGTGTGATATCCAGAGCCGGATTCCTCGGAATTCGGCACTTTTTTTGTAGAGGGGGCGAACACAATCTGATGACATACGAGTGCGAGTCATGGTGAGAGGAAGCATGAGTAAAAAAAAATTTTTGCCGAAATCAGCCGAAAGTGTAATAAATGCCGGATTGGTCAAAAACGCCGAAACGGTGCCGAAAATGCAACAATTGATGTAACGTCATCGATTAATCGACACAAAAGAAGAACACAGTATTTTCTCTTATCCCTACGCTTGAAAAATTTTCATCCCGAAACCGTCAAAATGCACCTGATTGTGATGCACAATAAACAATTTCTTTAATCCTTTTTTAATCGTAAGTCGTCTGCAGAAAGACATTTGGTGAGGGGAAAGGAACACAGTTCATTAGATCATTTATGGCGATTAGGAAAAGAGGAACGCTCCAAACCTCTCCCTGGGGAACGGCATTATGAATGTAGTGGAGGGAGGAGTAAGGGTTATGAATTCGAACTGTTATGGATCTGACATGGAGGAAGGACTGGAGAAGGGAGGGTAACAGATATTTCCAAACTCTTTGCTTCCCATTTTGCAGCAGTAGCAGCTGGGTCAAACTATGATAACGACTTTATCAATCTCACCCCTACTCTTCACCTTTCCTCCTCCCCTACAATCTCCCTGTCTCCCCATCCGAACTCGACTCTACCATTCAAAAGAATCTTTTAAAAAACGCTTCTGCGGCTCGCTTTCATGCTCAAAATCCTCCACCCCAAACTCTCTTCGTTACCTTCTCTTCCTTTTCAACCCCATCCTTCTCCGAGGATCATACCCCTCAGCCTAGAAACTTGCCACTGTTCTTCCAACTTTAAAACCTACAAAAAATCCCTCCCTCCTCTCATCTTATCGCCCTACCGCCTTAACCTCCGTTCTAGGCATACGCTTTCAAAAAATCCTCAACAAAAGATCATTCTGGTTTCTCGAATCCAGCGATATCTTATCTCCTTATCAATACGGCTTCCGTAAAAGTAGAAATACTTTGCAAGCCATCTCCGAACTCAACCTCCAAATCCGTAATGACTCTCTGACTCCCCCCTTTACACGATATTCTTTGATCTTCAGGAAGCGTCCCCTGTGTTTGAATTTGAGATAGGCCTTCGTGGCAATTTACCCTCCCTTCTCCAGTCCTTCCTCCATGACAGATACATAACAGTTCGAATCCATAACCACTACTCCTTCCTCCACTACAATCATAATGGCGTCCCCCCGGGAGAGATTTGGAGTGCTCCTCTCTTCCTAATCGCCATAAATAATCCAATAAACTGTATCCTCTTCCCCTTACCAAATGTCTTTTTGCAGACGACTTCAATATCTCCCTCGCTTCCACAAACTCCCAAAAGAGCAGCTCATCTTCTCCAACTCACCCCTCGATAAGGTCTCCCCTTGGGTCTCGGATTGTGGATTTCAATTCTCTAGCAAAAAAAAAAAAAAAAAGCGTTCTAATCATATTCCGTAAAGTCACTCATGCCCCCCCCCCCCTAAACGCATCCTACAAAACTTCCAGATCAGCCTCCAATCTACCACTAAATTTTTCGGCCTTGCCTTCGATTGCAAACACTCCTGGATTCCTCACATTAAACTTCTAAAAGCCAAATGTCTAAACTCATTAATTACCCTTAAATATCTATCCCACATTCGCACGGGTTGCAGTCGCAAGCTCTTCCTTCAACTATGCCGTTGTCAACTGGACTACAGGTCCCCTATCTACAGACATGCTAATAAGTTCTCCCTAAAATCCCTAGATACTAATCAATCTACAGCACTATGTTCAGCTCTCGGTGCCTTACCGACCAGCCTCATGCTCAGCTTCTGCGCTGAGGCAGGAATTCCCCCTCTAGAATCCTGTTCATTATCGATTACAGTCAATTTCCTCGCGTCTACGGCCCAGTTTCCCATCTCGCTACCTTCCAACCCTTTCTCCTCCCACAAAATTCTCTACTCCTCTCATTAGAACTCCATCTTGACCACCATCTCGAATTTCAGCCCCTTCCCCTCTTCTTCTCATCTACCCCTCCTTGGCCATCCGCATCACCTCTTATTCGCCTCAACCTGGCCAACTTACCAATATTAGCCAATGTAATCTGTATAAGAAACATTAAAGACATGATTGATAACGACTTCCCTTCACACAACTTGTGCTTTGTAGATGATTCTAAATCGGGTCCTGAAACTGGTTACGCCTCCTCCATCAATGGTGAAATCTCACACTTTCGTTTGAAAATTTCAACCTCCATATATTCTGCCGAACTATTTGCCATCTCTCCCTGCCTTACTCACGTCACTCTTCTCCCTCAACCCTGTAAATTCCTCCTCCTCTCTGACTCTCTCTCCAAGCCATGCAAAACCCTTACTCTTCCAATTTTATCGTACAGGGCATTCTCTTAGTCCTACACACCTTAACATTTTTTCTGTTTTCAATTACTTTCCTTCGGACCCCTGGTCATATCGATCTCAGTGAATCTGGCTGCTAAGCAAGCCTTGTTTCTTTCCTCAATTACCGTTCGCTCCCCTCCTCCAGCCTATGACTTCAAATCATTCTACTGTTCACAAATCACCTACCTCTGGTCTTCTCAACCTAGGAACAAAGCGTCCCTCGTGCCGCGAAGAACTAGTTGTAATTCGACTACGAATTGGACACACCTAGCCTAATCCTTCCTTATCCTTGGACTCTCTGCCCCTCCCTCATGCCAATACCACCAAACTGATTTATCTGTCTCTCACTTTTTCACCTTTCTCTCATAAACATCAGACATTCATTTTCTGTTTCCTCCCCCGTCTGCTCTTTCCAATAACTCAGAAACCATAACCAACACTTTGAACTTCCTCCGATCCACCAATTACTACAAATCCATTTAATCTGAACGTCTCTCCCTGTGCTAATGCCCCGTTGAGTAGTCGAAGAGCTCGTAAAAAAAAATGGAATAGACTGATGTACAACAGATTGCCTAAATAGATGTTAGGTGAAGAAAAGGTTGAACAAAATGACTTGTAAAAAAAAATTTTAAAACGCTGGCAAATATCCTGTCATTAAACCTTCTCCAGCAAAATCTTTTAGGTGCTCTTACACGTTAAGAACTTACTTCACTATGCGATAGCAAATAACCAACGAATATAGGTGCCAAAAAACCAACATTACTGGTGAACAATCCTTCAACACCGTTCAAAATAGCTAACAAAAATCAAGTATTTCAATATAAAATCCGAGTTTGATTATTTGGAATTGTATCATTAACCACCAACGCATACCTGTAAAATTTGGACTGATATCCACTAAATTGGGTCCGATGCCAGCTAGAGAAGTGCCTGACATCATGGCCGCAAAACTGAATAGCGCCAGACTGAGAACCAAATTGCATCCACTGAGCGCCATCAGACTAATCGCAATTCCACCGACTATCAAGGCTGAAAATCAAGACCATCGATTAGAACTTCTTATGCGGTCGAAATATTTCCAGGTCTTTCTCTTCTTACATACAATATAAATATTCTAAGGCGGGGTCCACCTAAAAATTTCTCTACTTACTAGCTCACTTTTTCGCCTACCCAAAATTTAAATTCTGAGTCCTTGGCCTACCTGGCAATTCGTCAGGCCTTAGATTGACCTACTTCGGGCAAAGTTCCTTTGTTCTACCTGTCAATCATCTCTCACGAGACCTCATTACAGGTGTTCTTTTTTTTTCAATCATTTATCGTATCTGTCGGCACTTACTGAAGAACGTTGCAAACTTCCTGACTGCGGTCACGGACATGAACTTTCGCTTCAGTAAATAGTCTCCGAAAGTAGCGAAACCTACTGCAAAGGTTGTCTGCAAAAAATACGGGATACTAGAAAGCTCCCCGACCTGTAAGAAAAGTCATATAATAATTCAACAGAATATTCGTTCGATTTATACAATTACGATTGTGAAGGTTAGTATTGATCCCCGTAAACCAATTTCTTGATAGCTTCAAATGAGAAAGGATCGCTTTAGCCAGACTTACTAGATAAGAAGGCAGTCCATGTACTTCACGGAGGTAGGTCGGCAAATATAGAATAAAAGTGAAAGACATCCAAGATACGCCTAGAGAACCCACCACATTAGCCCAGAACGGTATTGATGAGAAAATGTCCTTCCAAGGCACTTTCAACTGTAATACAAACATCAACTTTACAGCCTACTCGCGTTTTCCAAATATGACATCATGTCATAAACCGCATTGTTTTACCTTCTTCTTGGAGACAGTACCGGAAATCGAGTTCTCTATGAAATCTAATTCTTCGGTAGAGATGTACGGATGCTCGCGCGGAGTCTCGTAAACAATAAAATACCACATGATACACCAGATTATTGTGATACCGCTACTCGCATAGAAGACTGTACGCCACCCGAACCAGTGCAAAATCCAACCGTTGACGAAATACGATATCGAGATCCCGCCGAACATTCCTTCATCGATATGAAGTCAGTATAGTGGTCGCAATCGAACTAAAGTAGGCCTACTTATAGTGAAATATGATATTTACCCGCCATAGTAGACGAGTATTTTGCTCGCTGCTCCGGCGGCACCCACTTCGAGATCAACATACTGGATGCAGTTCCTAGACTGGTGCCCTGTAATAACGATGAAGATTTATTTCTGAATTTTATATCGTCAACATTCTATTAAGTACTTCTAGGACTCACGGCCGCTATTCCTTGTAAAGCTCTTATCGCAATCACAGCCACGACGCTCATCTCAGCGGCTAAAGGAACGAGACAACTGAGAAACGCTACCGCCAATTTCGAATATCCAAAAACTTTTTTCGCACCATATTTATGACAGAGCATACCGCCGGATAGTTTTGCCACGCCCATGAACCAAGATACGCTGCTCATGATTAAACTTTTCTCCGCTTGTGTCCAATTGAATTCACCTTGCTAGGAAATAAAATAATGGGATTGTTAGTCGTGATGAACTGAGATAACGAAAAAAGCAAATTATAGGTAGGTACTGAACGTGTGACAATTACCAGCAAAAAATTAGGAATTTCTCCCCCCAAAACTTAAAAATTTGGAAATTTTTTCGTCAACTCCGACACTGACTTTTATTTTTTTAATTTTTTTTTAGTGATCAAGCTAGTAGCAGTATCAAACGCTCATGGGATAACTCCAGTAGCACCCAACCACAAAGCGAACCGTCCGATGAGACCGCTGGACATGTTGTAAGACAAGAGATACCAAGGAAATGCTGACAGGTTAAGGTATGCTAAAGAGAAGGAGGACTTCGTGGGCCAGAACTACTGCCGATTCAATAACAAGTTCTACAGTCAGGAAGAAGAACTAGCGATGGGATCACCGTCGTCACCAATACTGGCGGAGATATTCCTGAATGGCATGGAAAACAATAAAGGAGGTTCGGAAGCTCGACCAAACAATGGGCTAGATACATAGATGGTGTCCTAGTTGTGTAGGTAGGCACTATAGGTGGACCAATTCCCCCTGGAAATGAATGCGATGAATGAAAGCATAAAATTCACAGCCGAAAAGGGAATGGAACTGTCAACTATTTGGACCTAGGACTCATCGCAATTTAGGTGGACCAATTCCCCCTAGAAATGAATGAAAGCATCAAATTCACAGACGAAAAGGGAATGGGACTGTCAACTATTTGGACCTAGGACTCATCGCAATTTTTTTTTGTTTGGGGTAAACTCGGACTTGGACTCGCAGATCTATGAACGGCTGAGATGCGGATAAAGACATTGAAAATAGGGAGCCCAGTCCCAAACTTGCGACCTCTCATTAGTGGATAAAGACCCGGTAAAGACATTAACCAGTTTAATCCTCCCAGTGACGTCGTCATAAACCCTCGAATCTGCTTGTGACGTCATCATGCCATTATCTGCTTAAATTTTCCTTGACGTTATCAACATCCGTGACGTCATCGACGGAAGCCTATCGCCAAATAGGTCTAGTTTACAGATGGTATAGCCTAGGAAACTCGAACTCGACCTCGTAGATTTCTGGATTAAGTCGAGGGCTTAAGGATTTTAAGTTTATCAACGGGGGAGGACTCGGCCTCGTGGATTTTTTTGGTTCGAAGAGAAGGCTGTGCCTTCGAAACGTCAGCGGAACAATTAATTAATATTATATGATACTCTTGGAAGGAGGACTTGGAAAGGAAATCTTGCCTTTTGGGGGTATACAAAGAGACGGGGTTGCACCTGCGCAATTTCTTGCAGCTTCCAGGGATGACAAGCTTAGGTTTTATTCAGGTTGTAAGCCGTAAATAAGCTTATTCGTCTACAAGAGAATTGTCGATAAGTAGTGCACTCGTTACCTAAAATTCAAGCTTCTATTTATTTCTTGAATGTAGTTTTCAAACTGCTGGAGTGTTGTGCACAGTTCACCGTTCACTAAAAACTGACTTCTCTCAGTAAAGAAGTTCCGACTTTAAAATATCTCCATTCCCGAGGCATATAAGATGACAGAAAGGGAACTTGGAGAAATTTCGACTTTCGAACCATATACATAATATGAATATGACACTCGTAGAAGGGGGACTTGAAAACGGATTTTGAGTTTTGAGGGTGTAAAAAGAAACCGGGTTGCATCTGCGCGACTTCTTGCAGTTTCCAGGGATAGCAAGCTTAAGGTTTTATTCAAGTTATACGCCGCAAATAAGCTTATTCCTCAACAAAAGAATTGAAGATAAGTAGTGCACTCGTTGCCGAAAATTCAATTTTTCAACTATTTCTGGAAGGTAGTTTTCAAATTGTTGGAGTTGTAATTTAGGCGAACTTTCTTGTCTCCAAATGATACTAAAAGTTTAGTATGAAATCGGATAATTTTCATCGAACGTATATGACAGGTGGAGAACTTGTGGAAATTTCCTTTTTTTCAGCTATACGTGGGTGATAGGAGGGGACTCGTACAAATATCAAGACCCTTGCAGACTACAATTTTGAATTCCATTCTCAATTTTGAAACCAACTCGTCCCATGGAACAGGTTCCCTGCCTACTTTTCTTGTTTATCTTGGTCACGGAAACTTCCATCATTTACATTCCTATTTGTAAATATGTCACTGATTTTTTTAAATACTTGCCCCATTCTGAAAATATTTAACAGGGAACCTGATCTATGAGGGTGTCTTCTTCTTTCCAACCAAGTAATTAAAGAAAGCTACAGTTATGTAACGAAATTAACCAGTTAATCCTAAGAACATGATAAGTATTTTGGAAAATATTTTTTTGTCCCAGAAGTTTGAGTCCACTTATGATTTGTCTCTGGCAACAATGATGAGAATGAGGAGAGAATAGAACTATTGGCAGTTTAAATTTAAAAAAAATATTAATAGGTACTCTTGACGCCACTACTGGAGAGTACACAAATTACGCACGGTAATCGGTCAACTGACGGCTGCGGCAAGTATAAGGCTTCAAAAAGTTTGTAATTACTCGCAGTACCGGTACACGTATACATATGCCACCTTCATACCTCACGACAAATTCATTATGTACCGGTATATTTTTTCTCTTGGACCTTGCTGTGGGTCGCTGGGTAAACCGATATGTCAGTATTTGTAATCTTCATTTCGAAGCTAATGACACATAATCTACAGTCTACACTAGTAAGCTATGGAATACGAATACATAAATGTGTGCAGATTTAGTCATATTGATGAGGACAACTTTTTATATGCCCCGCGCGTCTCGTAATCAAGATTACAAGTTTTTCAAAGTATCAAAGTTCATGTTGAAGATCTTACAATTTTATTCAAACATTTAATTGAGCGATCATGCATAAAATGATTTCCAAATAAGACCCTCCAGCTCAAGATATCGAAATGATTCCATTCTTACCGATTCATTACGCAGAGGGTCGATTGTTGGAAGGACTGATGTATTTTTCGACGGATCCACATCGTTGGCACACTCGTATTTGATCACAGACGGGCCAGGTATTTTCATCATACTCGTGATAGCTATATTCAAGTTGGTGCTGCAGATCATATGCATTATGACTCCAGAAAATAGCATGCCCCATAACGCTGATCGCACTGGAAAAGAAACAGTAGATAAGTTATGATTAGAGTAATATTTACTAAAAAAAAGTGGGGGGTTGTCCTAACCTCTCCACCAAGGCTTCTTAGCCAATCGTATTGGGTAAAAACTAAAAACTTGGCTAAAAGCTAACCCTTCAAATTGATTGGCTTCGGCTATCAGCGAACGGCTAATCCAGTTTCATTGGTTTTGGGCCAAAATAGAATGGCTAACGCCTAAGAGCTTAAAGCTAACGACTGACAGTAGTGGAAGGTGTGAGGAAGAGAAAATATTAGCCTCTAGCAATTCCTATTTTAATGGCCAACGTGATTTCATTAGCAAGCTAACGGCTAGTATATAGCTAATTTTGGATGAAAATTGCTCGGCTAACGGCTAATGGCTTCGGCTTAGCCAAGTAGCTTTGTAGACAAATTTCATAGTGACGTCACACAGTGAAACTGTAAGACGGCTGTCCAACCCACTGACTCTCAGAGATGATCGTATAATAAATAGTTCATACCGAAAAATAAATAGATATAAGTTATAACAAATCAAATCTGTCGCGGGAGTAGTTTACTATACCGATTGTATCATAAAAGTAATGACATAGGTATATATGATTACATCCAGGAGACTTGAAAATTTATATAACCCACCACCAGAACGATGAAATTGCTCATCCTCATTTTATGAAAGAGAATAACACCTAAACCCCGCACCCTATAAGTACAATAAATTTTGAGGGACTCGTCATCTCTAAAATTTCATCTTGGTACACTGAGAGAAAAGTTAGTCAATCATTACCGAATGCTGAGGACAAGACAATGACCAGCTACCTTATGATTTCCTAATACTTCAATAATCATGACGTAAATTTTGTTACTTATTTGCAAACATGTTCTTGTCCCGGGAATTTGGTAAAGATTTCCGAACTTTTTGCTCTTCATAGCGACATTAAAAAATGATTCAGCTTGTTACCTACATGACTCGTAAATATATTATTATTTTAATAAAAATAGATACCCAAAATGGAAGAAATAATGAGAACTTGAAGAAAAAAAAAAAGGAAAAAAAAGATCAATAAAATGATCAAGACGACCGTAAAGGCACAGCTGCTCGCCCTGACAGATTGAGGTCCAGACGCTGAGTCCACCAAACAAAGCTCTCTATCCACACGTTCACGAGTCGGGATACACGTAGGTACGCACCAACGAAACGATTCCACGAGGATGGCCAAATCACCGCAATTCTAACATAGTGTGTTGACGTACGCAAGGCCTCTACGTAAATCGTCTACCAGCTAGTGCGGCTTTCCAACCGATCTTCCCGCGGCAACCGCTCGGGAGATACGCATGGCTCGTAAAATCGCAACATCGCTTATCGGCAAATGTCGTGCTCGTTCGTGGCATGGTAAGAAACTATCACTGCTTGGGCCGAGTCAAGCATATTCTTGATACGACCGTGATCAGACTTCCTTAGCATGGATTACAGGAGCACGCCACATCTCCCAGTCAAACTCGTTGAGTTTATTGTCGCACCTAAACATGAATTTTGTGCTTCGAATCGCTTATTTTCATGTAGTTAATTTTTTTGCTTTAATTATTTTTGTCCCTTTCTATTAAACTGAAATACGTATAATTATTTATAATTTTAGAAAAATATTTCTAATTTAATATATGTACTTATCTCTAGATTGTTTTATTATGACGATACGACGCGACGGTCGTGTAACAGTTAGCTCGAGCTGATAAGTCAGCATCACATGGCGGAAAAATAATTCAGAATCTTTATCATTTCGACTCATAATGAATTAATGAATTAGAATTCAGGATTCTAGTTAAAATTCGATTTCGATCGTACACTTGATCGACGAACGTGTACGAAAAGTAAACACAAATTCAACTTTTTTATTCGCAAAATCATTCTAAAGTAGGTCTAATCAACTTAATAGGTACTGGTAGGTAACCTAATGAAGCGCTTGTATAGCCTCGGTAACTCATTAATAATAAAGGTTTTCAAATTTCAAATACGTCGCCAAATATTCTGTACAAAATTCAATCTTTTCACTGTACCTAACTTAATCGATTAAAACAACACTGAAGTACTTCTTAAAACATGAAACTAAGTATAGATTCTAAAAAATTAATGGAGTGAGATTCTTATCGTTTTCCGTCTTTCGTTATGAAGATCTCGTTTTTCTGATATGATCCCGTTCAGTGGCCGCGTATCGTCGCGAGACGTGATGTTGGTCCTCTATGCTCTGTCCGCAAATAGAATGGGTCGCGTAAACAAACCCGCGAACCGCTTCCTCGCATCGTAATCAATTTTTTTTGCATGAAAGCGGGTCGCGGGTTTGTTGACGTGACCCATTCTATTTGCGGACAGAGTATAGCGATCGAGCTTCGATCAACGATAGTAGTATCAGCGTTCCAGAAAAATTAATGTTTGCGGCAACTGAACAAGATCATATTCAAGAAAACGCGATCTACAATCTCAATCTAGACTTTCGCTGCAATCTAAAGACGATTCTGAATTCAAACCAATTATCAGAGACGATTCCAGGAGTATAGAATCTTAATTCATTGACTTTTTAAAAACAATAATTGTTCTGGATCTAAAAAATCACAAGAATTATACGCGAACTATATACAATATTGTTCAATTTCTCCGATAACATGATACCCATGTTGCTAAACTAGCGAATTCCAAAAAAAAATACTCATCTAAAAGCTGGTTCTATCGTTTATTTTGAAATGTTCAAATGTTCTTTGATTATAGAGTGGAAAATGCTTCCTTTTTCGTAGATATACCGGTATTAAAAATATTAAATTTCATACAGTTGCCAGTGATGCAATTAAATAATGATAGGTAGTCGGGCCAATGAATCTGACAATATTATATTTGCTGTTTCAAAGAGCTCGTAGACATACTGTAAGACTGTAAGCTACCTACAGGTATAATTTTATAGTTGAAATGTTTATTTTTTTTTTATTTATTTTATTTTTATTATTATTGTTATTCATTTACCAGCTATACCGGTACCTATGCGACTGCTCAAAATGAGAGTAACTCTTTCGCTTTCGTCTCCCGCATATATTTAGCTGAAGCGTGCCCCGTCGAGAAAAAGTATTCGCCATCTGGCAGCCTGAATTTCACTATAATAGGCTGCCAATCTCGTGGCACATATATGTTGGTAGGATTGCCAGATGTTGTACTTTTTTTCAGGGTATCCCGTCTGTCAATATGAGCTTTGACAAAAGCTTACCATGATTTATTTAAAAGCATCGGCTTATACATAATATGACAGCCAGATATCTGATAGGTATTTTATCACCCGGACCACATCAATTCGAATACCGGTACCTAGCAGCTTTTATCGAGACTTTACGAGAACATAAACGATCTGAGTCTGATATGGATACTTCGATATCCTAAAAAGAATGAAGCTTTGAATCCTTCAACTATCAATCTATATTATACAACTTGAAATTTTCGCGTGAGTTCGTTCAGATTACAGTGAAACGTGGAAATCACGGCTACAATGTTTATGTTTATTGAAATCTTACAAAAAAAAAAAAAAAAAGAATTATTTAGAATGAGCGTTTCGATATCAATAGAGATGTATCATTACCGGGGTACCGCACACATAATTACATGCGATGAGATCTATTATGATAATTATCTAAACGTCAGTTCTAAATTTTATTTTGTGTAAGAGTCTATTTTATATTATTTTCATAGGTACTTATATTGTAGGGTAATCAATTGCGATATTTCCATCTTAAGAATTATATCTTTGAACTTGGCAGTTGCTTATAAGTGGAGAATAAAAAAAAAATATATTTTCTATAAATATAGAAAGAAGACCAAGTAAGTTTACCGAAATGAATTTTTCTTTTTCTAATGACAAAGTTCGGACAATAGCCTATAAGTATCTGAATTATAGTAATCGACTTGTTATCGTAACGGAAAGGATATACCTTACACTAATAAGTAGGTACATATTTTTATTTATAATACTGTAAATTAGGACTACCTTCTTGGAATTTACTGTGCTGGTAACTTTATTTTGATCACAAATCTAGAAGAAATTCTCATCTAGGCTATAGCATATAGTCGGCCCAAAAAGAGAATATAATAGGCTACCATATTTCAAATTCGTTTTTTTTTTTCGGTTTCAAGTTCCATTCTGGAATACTTTTTGGCCAATGCGTCAATAATTATAATTATTATTAAGACGAAAAAAATCCAATGTCGATCTCCTATCAGTCTTCATTCGTGAGAACGAAGTAAATATCTACGATCGTACTTTATAAATTCTAAAATAATTAAGTAGTTGATACGGCACAATCGCTTGTGTGTCGCATGTGCAGCACCGCCCGTCATCCATAATGGAGTAGGTGCGGGATGCGTATGCATTTAATATTGTTTCCTCCAACACCGGAATCGACCCTTTCGGGTATAACTTCAGTGAAGGAGGAATGATGATACGGCACAACCAACATTTAAACAATCTGACTGTCCACACTAATCCCTCTCCTCATTAATTTCTACCTACGTATCTTCCATCTATCTTCATTCTATGTCTTTCCATCGAGCTAATAACCATGTAGTTTCAAAGCTCGTTAAATAAATAAATAAATAAATAAGTGATCATTGTTATTTTTTGGGAGCTTAATTTCCGTTATCACGTCAACTTTCGTACAAAGTCACAACTCAAAATCGAATGATATATTTACTGGTAATTGTAATTTGTTACAAGATCTAAATATTATCATCAAAATTAGGAAGAAGAAAAAAAAAAAAAAAAAAAAAAAAGGCATTATTTTTCACAATATTCAATGCGAATTTCAGTTTTATGATAATCGATCTGCTCTGGGGTTGAGGAGGGAGGAAGACGAATTTATTTACATCACACAGACGCCTAAAAGATTAAAAATATGATTACAAATGGGCTGAGCAGCTTTTGCGCCAACAGCCATTCCCAAAGCGCGGTTTCATAAAATAATTAGAGAATCGTATCAATTTTATGATGCGTGAGCATCGAAACTCGAGTTGCAGAATATGTGTCAAATACTAAGAAAATGAAATCTTTTTTCTTTTTAAATTTTGATTACGTTTTTCTTTCTCCGGTTAAACTTCTTACGGAAGAAATCTAAATAGGCCTATTATTTCTAAAATTTTATGGGAAAAAAACTTGTCAGCTAATTTTTATTTTCGAATTCCGATTGTTAGCTCTCGCGATAGATACTCGTCAACTTCACTCACCAAATAAATTGGTATTATTTATGATGAAAACTGTACTTACGCTTTTGAATGATTTTTTTTTGATTCGATAGTCGCTTCTGAATTCTTTATCATTGAGGATAGATATCATTATCAAATTCAACTCAGACGTTATATTTCTTTTCTTTTTTTTTTCTCTTAGTCATTCCAAATATTGAATTTTGTTTCTAATTTTAAATGTAAACTCAATTTAGGTTCCTAAAAAGTATTGGAAGATCGTTAACTTTTAAATGATGGAAAATGTTGAATGCGTAATATATAAATGAATATTGAGGATACTTTCGCAACAAATCCTGAATGATTCGAAACATATAATTTATTTGAATCAGAGTATAGTCATCAAGTAAATGATTCTTCATTCTCTTCATTATTATTTTTTACCCGCATTATTTTACATTTTGAATCTAGTCGTAGGCTTCGGTAATCGTCAATATTTTTCTCACGTTTAAAATTCAAAAAATAATGAATCATTGAACGAGTAGGTAATAATGGTGAACTGATCTCTCCAATCGTCGTTAAAAGAATAATAGTTGTCATCATAATATTATTATTGTCATACATAATATGAAAATCTGGACACTGTTATGGCGACAATAAGTACAAATCTTCAATTTGTTTACTCAAATGAGAACCTGTTTAGATACCAAACGGCCATTCAATAATAAAAATCTCAGTGTTTTCTTTTTTCGTTTTCCTTGCCATAAGTTCGAAGTTGATTTAAAATATTTTAAAATGATTAAAAACGATTGTATAACTTTTAAACTCCATTTCTTACAGCTGTAGGTCAAGTTGTGATGTTTAAATGAGTGATAATTTTGCTCAAAAATTGGTAACATTCGGTCCTTCAGAAAAGGCCATACGGTACGTTGATTTACGGGAAAGACGTGTTTCTCTCTCGCTTTTTTTTTTTTTTCTTTCTTTTCTCTCTCTTGTTTACAAACGAGTAAACTATGTCAAATGCGGTGGATGAATAATTTGCTGAACCTAGACTGTACCTACGGTAATTGATACAATTTCAGTATTCAGCTGACTCAGCAATATCGTTGCAGGTATGCCTAAATCGTCATCGAAAAAATAATTGATAATAATAATAATCGACGAACTAATTTTTAACGAACGTGTAACGAGTCCAAAGCACTGTCACCGTGTATGATGATGAACGAATTATGACTATAGAAATTGGTTTTTCCTGTACTCCGTTTCATGATGGGGAATAAAAATAAATGCGTTTTCGAAAGTTGAATAGTGCAGGCTGCAGAAATTCTCCAAGCATAATGGACTATATTATTAACCCAATAAATGACGACACAGGCCTAAGTGTAAGAATCTAAGACTACAGTTCCATCATTTTTTCCTCTACTGGCACTCAAATTCCCCTCACTATATACCCCATTAAAAACCTGCACTCAGAAGTACTTGGAAAATATTTCAAATCTTTTTTTTCAAGATACTCTAGCTGCTCTATTGCGGAAAAGTTTTTTCAATCATCTACGAGAGTCACTCTTCTCTTATTTTACTGCCTGGTAATTTTTGTAAGCAGCAATCGATACAAAGGGAAAGAAAGTTCAGCGATTGTGGTGAATAATGAGCGAAGCCAATGACGCTTAGAAACCGGAAAGATAAATAACTAATAGAAGTTGAACTCTAAGGTGATAAATACTCGTATTATTCTCCGTCGAGGTGAAAAACAATTAATTTAGGCCGAATTACGCCGAAGTACAATACCCGTGATTTTACTTATAACTAGAGTAAATAATATTATCGTTCTGAGACAATTGCAATCTGATAGAAGCCACCGGCGGGAAATCTTTTTCATTATTTTCTCTACTTCGTACGTCCTCGTTAAGATAAAATCGTAATACACAATTAAAAAAAAAAAAGTAAATAAATAATATATAGACAGCAATGCTTTTCTTACAGAATTTAAGGTCACCGATGATAATTAAAAGTCTCTCGCCAGTGGCCTATCTAGAAAATTATCGATACGGGAGTTTTGCCTAAGAAAATTTTCCTAAGGGAAATTTTTAAGCGAAAAAGTTCTTCTGACGCAGAAAGTTTTGTACAAAATTTCATGATATTTCGAAGCAAATTTTCCAGTTCCGGGTACGCCATTGTCACTCGCCTTCAATACTCTTTCGAGGCTTTGAAATCATTCATCAAACTGATTGATTTTAAATTCTCCAGGACCTCAGAGGCAAACTTGGAAATTTCAAAATATTAACGGGTCCAGATTTTGGGAGATCTAACCCGCAAAAGATCATAAAAAAAAAAGATTTTTGAGTCTCCGAGTTCTATATCGAGGATCATGAAAATATTATCCAGGTTCCCTTGATGACGTCACACCTTCTGCAGTACACATCAAAAATCGGAGTTTTTCAAATTCGTGTAAGTATAATTATGTTATCACAAAGGCAAAATACTTTCATGCTCTCTTTCTCGAAACGTTTGGTAAAGATATTTCTGTTCCTAAATATTCTCTGGTGACGTCACGAATTGTATACCCTATGACTTCATCAGATGGACTAAATTCCTCAGGCCTGTGGAGTCCAAGCCTCAGAATCATAGCCCAGCTTTTGTACTTATGGATGCTCCTTAGCTAGCTAGTATTAGCTGGTTTACTTTGTTTAATACACAAAACTCGAAAATTTCTCACGTAAGCCGAAGCCGCCCACACCTACCGTATTACGTCATTGCGAATCTTTCTTTTACCCCCCCCCCCTCGCCAATAAGAATTATGTCGAAAGAAAAAACATTAGATTCGTCAAAAACGAATCTTGAGGGCATTTTGGATCCGAATCCAACTTCAGTGCTAATGTGAAACACAGCTTATGCACCGATTTCTTTTCTTCGACGATGTTTACACCGCGTATTCAAAAGGAGTGTTTACATAGGTCAAGGTTAATCAGGATCAGGAGCCTGGGACGTCAGGTCGTGATCATTGAGCACACGAGGGAGGAGAGTAAGACTCCCCAAGGGCACTCTTTTTTTCACTATAGTCAAGTGACCCTTCTTCATCTTGCTAATACCAGACCCCTCAGGGTAGCATGGTCTAAAACTTGACCATCTTATGACGCTGTCCGGACAGTCTCTCAATAACATCATTGGAGGAGGGAAAGGCTCCCTGTTCAAAGGTGCCAGAGTTAGCATTAATCCTGAAGGAGTTCAAAAATAGAAGCACAGCTCCTTTTCATGACAATACCCACCCTATCTTAATTTAAATTCAAAGTTTTCCACCTCATACAACTTATTTAGCACGAGTTCAAGGACACTAACAACCCTCTCTGCTATTCACTCAAAATTTTTCAAAGTTTCAAGTCTTCATGGTGACGTCAAGCACTGTCTGACTTCAACTCCAGCTCTGAAGTGGAAGACAATGAAATGACTTTCGTAGACGCCTTCTTCTTCCTCAACATTCAAATCGCGTTCGAATTTAGTCATCTGTTTGGTGATGGTTAATCGAGATTAGAGACCCGCAAACTCAGGTTTAGGTCATCGAGCTCCCGGGGAAGGAAAGCAGGGCTAGCTTTCGAGCTCTCGAGTCACCTCCTCCATCCACTCTCCCAATGTCTTCTCGGTAGCTTGAATTGAAACTTTACCACCTTTTGGCGTTATCAGAATAGTCCATTGATGTCAAGTCAAAATGATGGGAGGCTTGCTACTGAAAGGTATCAGGTTTCTGAAAAAAAACTCGCAGCCCACTTCGTTAACTGCTCGGGTTTGCCTCTAACAACTATGTTAATCGAGGCAGACAGGAAACCTGTTTTAAGGGGTTTCTTTATTTTATTTTTTTAAATCACCCTCCTACAATATAGGTATATATCGGAGGTCAACATTTTTTCAAGTCACCCACCCCTCTCCTTCCTATCTTATGTAGCTGGGAGGTCGAAATTCTCTCGTCCACCTCTTATCATATGTTATGTACCTGCACCTTTGCACCTTATAGTTTTCGCGTATAAGTTTTCGTGTATAAGTTTTCGCGTATAAGATTTGCACCTTATAGTATTCGTGTATCTTATAGTACTAGCATATAGCAATCTACTCTCCTCTTTTGCACCTCTTATACATCTGTATTTATAATCCTATACGCACCTCTTATTTTACGCACCGTATCTACGTCGCTATTCCATCGACATACATATTTTATTTTTATGACTTTAACCGACTCATCTTTTTGCCCTTCTTCCAATCTGTATATCTATATTTCCAAAATGTACCTATATAAAGCCTGGCAGTGTATAATAAACGAACTGTTAATTCTCAAAACTTTAATTTGTTGGAGCCGCACATAACATTTGGCGACGAGGATGGGATTCTCTTGTTAAATTGGAGAATTTCGAACTTATAATTTTTCGTATATTTGAGATAATATTTTTTGAAACTTGAAAGTTTTGCGCGATTACATAGTGTGATTTTTTCGTTCTTCTGCTGTCATCGCACGTGAGTTTCCTATTATTCCTTTTTACTCCTTTTTTAACAGTTCCAATATGTACGAAAATTGCAAACTCTAAATACTTTGAGTTATCGTAAAAAAAAAAAAAAAATACTCCTTTTGAATTTTTGTGGTCTGTACCATTTCTCAGTTTTTATTCTGCTGAATTTTTTGTGGTCTCTGTACCATCATTCAGTTTTTCTTTTCTGAATTTTTTGGTCTCCGTACCATTATTCAGTTTTTCTCTCCTGATTTTTGTGGTCTTTACACCATTATGCAGGTTTATTTTGTGGTAATTTAGCCATTTTCTCTCGGGGATTTTTTTTAATTTAGCCATTTTCTCTCGGGGATTTTTTTTATAATTTTGGACTGAGCCATTTATTTTCTACTGGGGTATTTTCTTCTAGCGGTCTCCAACTATTTTTGAATCAAAAAAAAAAAAAAACAAGAGAAGGTGGAGAAATAGTTTTTCTTCCCATTCCTATTTAGTGTGAGCTCCACAGTCTCAACAATTCTTATTTTTTCAGCATTTCTGAGGTTCTTTAAAGAAAGAGCAATTTTCTTCCTGTTTGGAATTTTCTTGAACCAATATGCCCAATTCCGACTCTGAAGTTCCCAAGACTAGTACGGTTGCTACTACAACCACTACGTCAACTTCACCTGCTTTTTCTGATGCTCTCAGTAATATGAGAGCTAGTCTTCAACAATTGAGTATTAATCAGGGAGTCAGTGGAAATCAACCACCAATTAGCTCAACGCTAGGGACTTTTCCAAGTCAAGGTGGAACAAGGCCCATTCCTCAAATGGGAACCTTTTTAAATCCCTCAGGTCCGTCAGGTCCGACTTATAGTAATCAATTTTACTCACAAGACGAATATATCAATCAAAACCAACAATCGGCAACGTATCCTATGAATTTTATAGGGTCTCTAATCCCGAAAAAATTTACTGGTAAACGAGATGAATTAAATAGTTTCATCATAAATTGTAATTCGGCGTATGAATTAATTCAGCCTTTTCAAAAAATAGCGTTTCTCTGTTGTGTCATGAGTAAGATTGAGGAGCCTTGTAAAAGTCAACTCCTATTTTTCCAGTTTGAAGAATGGTCACAATTAAGGGATAAGTTGAAACAACTTTTTGGTGAGAAAAAACTGTATTCCCAATATCTCGAGGACTTGAACAATATCTCGCAATATAAGGACGAATCAATTGTAGTTTTTCATAGAAGGTTGGAAGAATTACAAAGTAAGGTTTTAAACGCTTTGAGCACTACATCCATTGAGGACACATTGAAACCTGGTTGTATAGAAAATATTAAACAAGTCACTCTCTCGCGTTTTATCTATCATTCCAATCCAGAGATAAGTCGGTTTTTACGCTGGAAAGGAAATATTGATTTAAATACCGCTTTGTCCCAAGCTATTGAGGAAGAAAGCGCGATGAAAATTAGAAATCAAGGGAATAAAAATAATTATAATTCGAGAATAAATTCTTCTTCAAAGTATTGCTCTCATTGTCATGCTACAAATCATAATATCTCCTCTTGTTTTCAATTGAAAAAGGAAAAAGGGGGAAAAATGAATTATAATACTGGATCAAATTATTTGACCAATAAAAATAAAGAAAAAGTTTTCCATTGTACGATTTGTAATATGAGTAACCATTCAACTGACTCATGTTACCGTAATCAAAATTTGTCCCCTATTACTTGTGAATTTTGTTCCAAGGTGGGTCATCGGGCTGAAAAATGTTTTAAAAAACAACGTTTACAAGGTTCACGTGATCGTAATTCTTATAAGCCCAATGGAAGACATTTTAAGGGGAAAAATAATTCCAATGATAGGAATACACGTTCAGTAAATTTTGGAACAGTGCAACTTCCACAATCTACAGAAAATTGGGATGCTGAGATTCCAATAGCTCGAGTTGAACCAACTCCTCGCAATTCAGGAAATCCTACTTTAGGAGATTTAGCTATTTATACCATGGTAAAAAATCCCAATTATAATTTGGTCTACGTAAATTTACGTTGCCCCCAAGCCAAAACAGAAAAATTGAGCTTGCTTGTTGATTTAGGTGCTTCTGTCACCATTATAAAGGCAAAAGCCTTAAAGAAGGAAATAAGAGTAAATATTCAGGAAGGTTCTGCTTTAAAGGGGATAAACTTAGGAGAAGCCATGAGAACAGTAGGGACCACTATTCTCACTATTACTCCCGACGCAAATTCAAAACTGGATCATAAGGTTCATATAATACCATCAAAGAATGAAATACCTGTAGACGGTCTACTAGGGAATGACTTTTTCAAGGAGCATTGTAAGGTCATAAATTTTGAGAAAAATCAACTCGTTTTGAAAAGGTGTAAAGTGACCTTACCATTTTATGCTGTAGACGAATATGATGAACGAGAGAAGGAAAATTCCCAGGCCTTTATGGTGAAAACGTCGGAAAGAATTGAATCTGTGACTATAGTCTCCTGTTCAGAAACCATAGTACCTGTCCATATTGAAAATCCTGAGATTGGCGAAGGAATGATTCCTAAGCTTGAGTTACAAGGAAACGTATTCATGGCTCAAACTCTTACTACAGTACAAGGCGATAATAACGCCCTTGTACCAGTAATAAATACTTCTTCAGAAAATTTTGAATATAAACCTCTCTCCCTCAAATTGGAAGGTGTAGAGTTGAAGGTGATAGAGCCAGAAATTCCAGTCTTTAATACTGAGTTAAGTACAAAAGAGGATAAGACACTATTCGAAAACTATGATAGATCTAGAACCGCGAAATTACGTCAAGCATTAAAGTTAGATCATTTGAATCTTGAGGAAAGACGTTCCGTTGAAAAAATTTGTTTTCGTTATTCAGATATTTTTTATCTAGAAGGTGATTATTTACCTGCTACAAATCTTATGGAGCATGAAGTGCGAATGACAGATGAAACCCCTATTCATGTCCGAAACTATCGTATACCCGAAGCACTGAAGGGAGATGTTGAGAAACAAATTATAAAAATGTTGAAGGAAGATATCATTGAGGAAAGTATCTCCCCGTTTAACGCTCCAATTTTATTGGTGAAAAAGAAAAATTTAGATGCAAAAGGAAATCCTCAATACCGAATTGTGGTCGATTTTCGTCGTTTAAACGAAAAATGTGTAGCGCAAACATTTCCTTTACCACAAGTTTCTGAAATACTTGAGCTTCTAGGTAAAAATTCCTATTTTTCGGTATGCGATTTAGCAAGTGGGTTTCATGCTATAAAAATTGCGGAGAATGATAGAGAAAAATTTGCTTTTTCTACTCATCTAAATAAATATCAATTCAAACGCTTACCCTTTGGTTACAAGGATTCGCCTTCAGTATTTTTAAAACTAATGGCAATGGCCTTAGTAGGGTTAACTGGGACGCGTTGTTTTTGTTACATGGACGACATAATTATTTTCGCCAAGAATTTGAAGGAACACGAAGATAAATTAATTGAAATTTTTGAAAGATTGCGAAAATATAAACTGAGATTGCAACCCCTTAAATGTGAATTTCTTAAAAAAGAAATAATGTATCTGGGACATATTCTCACAGAACATGGTGTAAAACCTGACCCTTCCAAAATTAAAGTATTACAAGAATATATGCCTCCTAAAAACATTAAAGGATTGCAGTCATTTTTAGGATTTTGCAATTATTACAGACGGTTTGTACCAGATTTCAGTAAAATTGTTTTGCCTCTCACAAAGCTATTGAGAAAAAATGAACCATATATTTGGGGTAAGGAACAAGAAGAAAGTTTCCAACATATGAAAAATATTCTCACTAAAGATATTCTCTTACAATACCCTGATTTTTCAAAGGATTTTGTTTTGGCAACAGATGCTTCTGAATATGCGTTAGGAGCCGTGTTGTCTCAACTTGATGGTGACTCTCCCGAATCATTGAAAAATAATTTAGATAGACCTATCGCTTACGCTAGTAGGACCTTGAACAAAGCAGAGCAAAATTATTCTGTAATCGAAAAAGAATTACTCGCAATCGTTTGGGGAATCCGTAATTTTTCTCATTTTCTTTATGGAAGAAGTTTCTTCGTCTATACGGATCATAAACCTCTAAGTTTCCTTCTAAATTCAAAATCTACTTTCAACAGTCGTATCACACGCTGGCGACTTCACTTACAAAATTATAATTTTACGATTATTTATCGCACCGGCAAAAACAATAATGCCGATTTACTGTCTCGTATACGTGATTCACCAGTTGAAAGTACTACTGAACCATTGATCTATTTCGTACAAGAAGAAGAAAGCTATAAAAAAATGTTGAAACATAAAAATCTAGACTCCTCAAATCCAAGAATTATTACCGTTAGTAATGATTCGATATTTCTCAAAAATAATATTTTATTGTTTGTACCTGCTAGGCCTAATACTGTAGAATTGCAAGATTTCTTGAGAAATACTAGCAAATATGGTCTAACCGAATTTCCCTTACTTACGCAAGGACAAGTATATTTTGCCAAACAATTGAAACGTAAAATCGTCTTAGCCGCATATAAGGAAGACTATTACGATTGGGGAACTTATCCGAATATTTTTATGGCTATGGTTACGGCAAGAGAGATAATAAAAATAAAAGGAATGAATGAACTTCATATATCACATATTAACAATGGTTATGAAAGAATTAATTTGGAAAAATTTAAACTTATTGTAGAATACGTTTTTCGTGCCGAAAAAGACATTAAGATTGTAATATGTCTCAATAAAAAGATTCAAGTGGAACATGACTTCGACAAACAAAAATTGTTGTCCGAGCACCATGACCTTATGTCATCAGGTCATCGCGGTTTTTGGAAAATGTATAACAATATGAAGGAATTATACGACTGGCCTTCACTCAAAGAAGATATAGGTCGATATTTACGTAATTGCTTAGTCTGTCAAACCAATAAACCAGATCGTAAACCAACTAAAATGGGTTTAGAGATTTCTTCAACCAGCCATCAACCTTTCGAAAAAATCGCAATTGATTTAATAGGAAGACTACCGGAGACTCCCCGTGGAAATGTTTACATCCTAACCATTCAGTGCGATCTTACTAAATATGCGTACGCTGTTCCGCTTCCAGATGGTGAGGCAATAACTATAGCGGAAGAATTAAACAAATTTATTTCACTTTTCGGTGTGCCAAATTCTTTATTGTCTGACAATGGTTCTAATTTAGCTGGAGAAGTCGTTAAGGCATTATGTCGACTCTATAAGATTAGACATATTTTTACTAGTGTATATCATCCACAAAGTAATTATGTAGAACGATTTAATGCAGAGATTAAAACCTTTTTACGGCATTTTATTGCGTCTGATCAAACGGATTGGGACATTTTAATCCCTAATGGATTGTTTTTCTATAACACGCAAGTACATTCAAGTACAAAGTATACTCCATACGAGCTTGTCTTTGGACACAAGGCCTTTATTCCTACTTCTGCTCTCTCAGAACCTCCATTCAGATATTCATATGATAATTATTATGATCAATTAAAACTGCGACTCAGTAATACCCACCAGTTAGCTCGCTCTTCAATTATCGCTAGTAAGGAAAGATCCAAAAATTATTACGATAAGAAAATCAATCCTACAGAATTTCAAACCGGAGAATTAGTACTTGTAAAGGACATACCCAACAAACCAGGGAGAAATAAGAAATTGGATCCCATTTTTATAGGACCTTACCCTATTATACGAGTTCACGGGAAAAGTTCAGCCGATATTAAAATAGGCAAAAGGATTGTAACTTACCACTTTAATTTATTGAAAAAATATACAGGAGATTTCTATGATGATGTTCAAAACCTTCCTGACAATGATAATAAGTCTAATAATAGTAACATTGTACCAAGAGTACATAGTGTCTTTATATTTTTGTTGAGTCTTCTCTTTTGTTTTCAAGTTATTGGCGGAAATCATGTGGAAAGATTGAAGTACAATCCAGGTATCTACTTCGAGAATCTAGGAGACGCTTTAGTGACAAATGACCTATATAATTTATTATCTTTCCGAAATTTGAAAACTTATCAAACTAAATACATTTATTTAAATGCCTCCTTAAACCAATGTATTAGTTTTTGTAGAACTATACAAGCGCATGACCCCAATTACCATGACTGTTCGAGATTTATAGACTTAGACAAGGAATATCTAAAGCAGATGCAAGACAAGTTTAATGTTATTCAAAACCTTGTGGGACACTCTCTCGAAAATAATGCTAACATTCGAAATAAAAGATTTTTGGAATATGGTCTTTTCTCCCCTCTTTCAAAATTAAATAAATGGATGGTTGGTACGCCTGATGCCGACGACCATGAAAGGTATGACAATGCAATTCATGATTTACTAGAGGATGACAATAGCATTCATAAATATATCAAGGAATCAATCCAATTTACTCGAGACTCTTTGAAGGAATATAACGTTACCTTATGGTCGTTTCAAGATACTCAAAAAACCTTGAATCTTAATTTAGCTTACATCGAAACCTACATTAATGATCTGAAGGCACAAGTAGAACGACTTGACTTAAGAGAGTCTCTTGAGATCGCTGAATCCATGTTAACATCTGCCATACAGAGCACCCTCCTGGAATATGCGGAAATAATTGATGCTATTTTATTTGCTAAAAAGGGTCTTTTACATCCTTCAATTATCACTCCTGCAGCCTTTCTCGAGGAATTAGCACGCTCGTACATACCGACAGATAAGGCTTTTCCTTTTGAAATTACAAAAGATGAAGTGTTTCAATTTTTTGATATATGCAGAATTGACGCATTTCTTACTCCATCTATGTTCTTAGTCTTTTTAATACGAATACCGCTTGTCTCAACTATGAAGGCCTTACCCTTACCAGTTCCAGTTGCTACAGATTCGGCAATTTTGCAATACATTCAACCAACTTCTGAATATTTTGTCATAAATAAGATTAAAACTAAACATTCAATGCTCAAGGACCTTTCGTATTGCTCTCAAGCCCATGCCAATTTATTTCTGTGCCATATTTCTGTCTTGGATTATAGTAATTCTGATGAAGTGGTTTGTGAAATATCGCTTCTTATTACCCGTTCGCAGACACTCCCTGCTTCTTGTGAGGTCAAAAACCTTGTCTCTGAACTTCATGTATGGTACCCTTTAAGAGGAAATCAGTGGTTATATGATTTAAGTACACCAACCTCCCTCACTATTGAATGTACCAATCAAAGTACTGTTCATGATTTCTTTATCGATAAAATAGGTATTCTCACTTTAGATAAAAACTGTCGAGCTCATACTCATTTAGGTATGGTTCTGGCGGGGACAGAAACTAATCACACTTACGAGCATTATATTCCTCCTTTTTCTTTGGATTTACAACCGAAGTTGTCATCATCTACACTTACTGAGCTTAAATTGCAAAAATTACGCTTAATGCATCTTAATATAAACGAATTTAAAGTTTTAGCCTCTAAACTTGATGACATGGAAAAGATATCGGATTATCACGAAAAACATAGCGACTTTTATCAGCGTACATCCTGGTTTTCGTATATAGCGGGATTTTTGCTGAGTGGTTTTGGCATATATTGGGTCTTTAAATTTTTCCCATTTCTTAAAATATTATGGAGAATAATAACTTGCTTTAATTCTAATAATCGTCATCGTGGCGACTATTTCCGACCTCCGGCTCCACTGACTGAACGCGGTGAGGCTGGAGTCAACTTAAATATCATTACGGGTCCGAATGATCAAAATCGTTCTAATTCATCAAGGGAGGATGGTACTAGATCGGTCTCTTTCAATGTGCCTGAAACAATGGAACTTCCCGATCTCAGTAATAGAAGTCCTCGCCGTTCAGCCCGTTTATTCTCTGGACGTAATAAACAAAGTCATCGTTTGCGATTTTCGTAATATAGATTATGCCTCCTCTTCCCTTCCTTGTACGTAAATATCCTATACTCCTCTGTAAATGTACCTATTACATAATATCCTATGTATCCTAATGTGACTCACATCTTACAGCATGAACGTTCAGTATCTAGAAAACGAAAGTTCTAGCCTCCTCGGAGCGCTTGGTTCTATGGAACTCATTCGATACGGAGAACTTCATAAGTTCCTTGATTGTTTGTACGACTACATCGCCGCCGTCATATGGCAGTCAACGTGCGCTACGAATTCATGCACCATCCAAGTTGAACCATGTATGCGTGGGAATAGACCTCTCCTTCGCGGCGTTCTACAGCAGTGTCTCAAATTTTGTCGTTTGCATTGCGAATTACAAGTCCATCATACCGAAGATGTCGACAAATTTAAAGTCATAGTGAGCAACCACTTCCCGCCGGTGGCAGGATCAGGACTCAGTAACCTGAAGTTGATCAAATGTTTTACGAAAATCGCCGAAATGCAATTTACGCGCTATGAATACAACACTGAGGTCCGCTATCGCTATTACCGTCAAGTCCATGGCTTTATTTCGCTCTGTCTCATTGTGTGTACTCCAACTATTCCACCTACAATTCTACAGCTGCGTCGAAATCGCACGATTCTTCCCTCTGGTACCTCCAAAAACTACCTTCAGCTACGTTCTTTTCGCATGCCCACCGCTCTCACCTGGGCCGAAGATTATTATTTTGGCCACAAATACGAGCATCCCTTGGCTCCACGACTCTACGTTCACGAACCTGAAGAGTCGGATTCGACCATTACACAAATACTACCAAGCTCTGAGTTCATCTAAACGTTCTTGTTTTATTTATTTATTTTCTTTTTATTTTCTTTTATTAGTATTTTTTCTTTTTCTCCTTTCTATGATGTTTTCTCTCTATGATATATCTATATATCTATTTTTTTTCCTTTATGTATTCTTCAGGGGGAGGGATGTTATGTACCTGCACCTTTGCACCTTATAGTTTTCGCGTATAAGTTTTCGTGTATAAGTTTTCGCGTATAAGATTTGCACCTTATAGTATTCGTGTATCTTATAGTACTAGCATATAGCAATCTACTCTCCTCTTTTGCACCTCTTATACATCTGTATTTATAATCCTATACGCACCTCTTATTTTACGCACCGTATCTACGTCGCTATTCCATCGACATACATATTTTATTTTTATGACTTTAACCGACTCATCTTTTTGCCCTTCTTCCAATCTGTATATCTATATTTCCAAAATGTACCTATATAAAGCCTGGCAGTGTATAATAAACGAACTGTTAATTCTCAAAACTTTAATTTGTTGGAGCCGCACATAACACATATATTATAGCTCGGAGGTCGATATTTTTCCAAGTTCCACCTTCTGCCGGACGGCGCCCAGCGACTGTCATTTTTCTTCAAAATTACCTCCCATAAAACAGGTTTCCTGTTAAAAGAAGACGTACTGCAACTTTTACAATCACAGTAATCGCCCTTCCCAGATTTTTTGAAGTTCGCCTACTCATGTATACCGGGTGGGGCAGAAAGATATTACCAGTTAAATGGGATTTTGCGCTAAATCTGTCGTAGCGCGAAAACGCAAACCGTTACGAATTTTGTATCTCAATTTTATTTTTAATTTGAGCCATACTCGAAGTTTCTACGACTTTTCTGAGCCGAGTTATGGACCGAAATGTGACAAAAATGGACCAATTTGCCAAGATTTCCAAAATAAGAAATTGAAAAAACTCCCACTTCCAAGCTTCATAGGATTATTTCGTTATTTTTTTCAGAATCAGCGTTAAATTTTACTTTCAAATCGGACAAAATATGGAAGTTTGAACAATTTTGAATTTTTGAGAATTTTGGCAAATTGATCAATTTTTGGCATCGGCTCAGAAATTTCGTAGAAAGTTGAGTAGGGGCGCAAATTGAAGATAAAGTTGAGTTACAAATTTCGTAGATTTAATGTGTGCATCTAACCTTTCGCGTTTTTGAGCTGGAGTGAATTAAGTTCAAACTCTCATTTATTTGGTAACAACTTTCTGTCCCACCCGGTATAGCTCGAGGCCAAGGATACTAATCTGCCTCAAATTCTTTTATATCTCAAGTCTATCAAGCCTTCCTCCAGGTATCATCCTCTTTACTTATTACGCCAATAGATGAAAGTCCACTCCCAGATCAGACATTACTCCCCTCTGCTCTTCTCCGAAATTGTATTCAAATTCCCTCCTCATTCCTGGGTTAGGTTTCCGGGCGAGATGGATGTGAATTTTTGAGGATATACTCCAAACAAAAATCATCGCGAGCTCCTGTTCTAAAAAAATTACGGCTTCCTTAAAGAAGTTAAACGAGGAACGCAGGGAACCTGTTTTATGATTCGAATGAGATTTGGTATTGAAAATTCAAGGAAGCCTAGATCATATATAGCTCGACAGTCGAAATTTTTCCAAGTCCCCCTTCTATCATATATAGCTCGAGAGTCGAAATTTTAACAGGGAACCTGTTTTATGGGGGGCTATTTGAGAAATCTGCCGTCCGCCGTCCGCCGTGCGCAGTCCGCCGTGCGCCGTCCAGCGAAAAACTTAGAAAAATTGCGACCCTTGAGCCATATATAATAGGAGAGGGACTTAGAAAAATTTCGACTCTCGAGCTATAGATGATAGGAGAGGGACTTAGAAAAATTTTGACTCTCGAGCTATAGATGATAGGAGGGGGACTTTTTCTAAGTCCCCCTCCTATCATATATAGCTCGAGAGTCGAAATTTTTCCAAGTCCCTCTCCTATCATATATGGCTCGAGAGTCGAAATTTTTCTAAGTTCCCCTCCTATCATCTATAGCTCGAGAGTCGAAATTTTTTCTAAGTCCCCCTCCTATCATATATAGCTCGAGAGTCGAAATTTTTCCAAGTCCCTCTCCTATCATATATGGCTCGAGGGTCGAAATTTTTCTAAGTTTTTCGCTGGACGGCGCACGGCGCACGGCGGACGGCGGACGGCGGACGCCAGATTTCTCAAATAGCCCCCCATAAAACAGGTTCCCTGTTAAAATATATACATATATACTCGAATCAGCATCAGTAGAATGCTGTACAAATTTATATCGACTTTATCAGCGCCTAATTAAATAGGGACCACCATATTGTGTGGATCTGGGTCCACAGATTTCTAGTTCACTACTACCCTTTCCTACCGCCTCGTCGGACTTCATCAAACTCGTCCTCACGTTGAATGAATCTAGTTAGGCAAAAGTCTAACAAACGGTTACAGTAAAGTCATCTGAAAATCCTATCCTCAGTACTTGAGATGGCCTCCCGTATACTCCACTGCAGCTCTCTTCTCAAACTCGGTGCAGACTTGATTGACACGGCTTTCAAACTGTAGCTGTTTACTACCATACATCCATTTCTAATCCACTCTTGTGCACACGTCTAGACACTAAAATATCTAAGAAAAAATGATCATGCGGAGAAATTTCTATTATCTCGTAATCTCCAACCAATATTCGCACATGACCGACTCACGTCGACCGTTTCACAATCATTCTCACGAGACCATTTTCATCATCTAGAGTATAAATTGAATTTAGCAACCTGTCCAAAACAATAGAAGATACCGTTGGAATTTAATCATTTACAGTACAGAAAACGGAACTGGTTTCACAAGCTAGGTGTTATTTGACTGATATTGCAGGACGACAACTTGTCCCATATATAATCTCGCTATAAATAAAATTTGTTGAAAAGTGATTCATTCTCGCAACGAATTACAAGCATGAATGTATTTTATCCAGCTCTCAACGAAGAAACTAATAGTTCGAGGGTCATATTGAATTCACCCCAAGGGAATATTTTTCATCAGTACCTAGTACCTTGCTCTGTTCTTGAAAGATTTTAGAAAGAAATAAAAATTAATGAAGATATGGCAGGCCGCTGTCCAAATTTCATTCCTCTCGTGATTCAATATTATACAATTACCGCGGAATATTCTTGCCAAGAAACGTAGGTAACGTAATTACAAGTTAGTAGGTACTTACTCTGAATCATGATAAGTGCGAATATTTCAAAGAGTGCCGAATGCCAATAAAAACACGAAATTTGAATGCGAGCCTATATAGATAATATTACTGTAAAACCAGTTATAACAGCACAGTTCCACACAATGACCGCGAGACGAGCGACCACGACGTTCGAGCAACGAACGTTATGTAAATACTCATTTTAAAAAACTCCATCGCCTCTATGAAGACGTAGACGACTGCATACGAGTAAAATATTAGCTAATGGTGAATCGATAACAAACTGCAACGATGCAAACCACAACACGAACTGTAATCGAACATGGAACTTGTACTTTATCGGGCTTCCTGCACTTGTCTTGAACTTGCCGAAATTTCTCGCAATGCAGTAGGGGATCTGGGAAAGAATTCTCATTGTTTTCATGAAAAGAAAGTTCGACCAGCAACTTCCCTCTCTCTTTTCTTACCAGACTTTCTTTTTCTTACGAAAGCGTACCGGTACGTGGATTGCTCTTGAGGGATGACACACAGCTGGAAGAATTTTCGGATTATTCTTCGGTGAGATGAGACAGGATGATCAAACGTTTGATGGTCTTCATAACTTTTGGGGCAGCCGAGAATAGCGCGGTCAGGGGGTTAGGAGGAGAACCCCATCTCTGCGTCCTGAGATTCATAACTTGTTCTCGTTATACGGATATTTTATCGATCAGAAAAATAATGTAAGACCATATTATAGTCAGAAAAACTTTGTTCAAACCAAACCATCGGACCTTTTCAAAACTTTTGGCTATGTTGACGTGATAAGAGCAGAGTGCCGTTCATCGTATATCCCAGCTGCAATTGACCTTGGTTTGATCGCTCAAACTTATCTTCGTTTTGCCGAAGATAGAATTGATGCTATTAACGCGGAGGAGCGGTAGAATACTCCGGAATCAGAGAAAGGGGTACTGCCACACGATATCCTCCCCCTTGATGGTTCCTTCTCGTCTCCATCGATGTCAAGAGTATGATTCCGCGCATCCTCCTTCTTCCTACTCTTAACTATTTCGAAGATCTCCTTGGAAATGCGCATGTTCCGACTAAACTTATCGATATGTGTCTTGCCCCTAATTTATGTCAATTCCAATATCTCATTTATGAATTCCCATTTAAAACCTCAGGAAAATTCCCCAATTTTGCAAGAACTCCTCCCATCGCTAAGGGACCGTCCATAAATTACGTGAGGAATTTTTTGGGGAGGGTATCCAGCCAAGTCTCACCAAAACTCACGTGAGGGGATTCTTTTTGAGAAGGTTTAAAATCGAAAAAAATCCTTCGGAAAAAGCATTACTTGAAATAAGGGAAGTCGGAAAAAATTCTATCTGAAAAATGACTGGATTTCGAACTTCTTCATTTGAGAAACAAAATTCGGAATTTTTTTTTGGTGAAATTTCTATTTGAGAAACAGCCCATTCGACAAAACGGAAGAAAAATAAAAATTAAAACAGAAAAAAATCAACTGAAACTTTCTCAGAAAATTCATTCCACTTACTTAAGAATTGAAATTTTCAGTAAAACAACTAAGTATATGCTATCTATTCCTGCCTTAATCACCTCACTCTTCTTTCTCAACCCTGTGAATTCCTCCTTTTCTCCTCCTCTCTTTGCTTTCTCCAAGCGATGCTGAACCGCTACACTTCCACTCCTATATCGTTCAGCGCATTCTCGTCCTCCTGTATACCTTGCAATCTTCTCTGTCTTCAACTGCTTTCTTCTGGATCCCTGGTCATATCAGTCTGCCAGAATACGACACAGTGGATCTGGCTGTCAAGCAAACTTTGCTTTCCCCCTTAATTACTGATCGCTCCTCTTCTCCGGTCTACGATTTCAAATCGTTTTACCGATCCCAAATCAGCCTTTGGTCCGACTCAACCATGCAAGCAACGAACTTCGTTCAATTAGAAATCTCCGATCTCCTGGTCTTCTTCAATCCGTTCTTCATGCCGCGAAGAAGTAGGTAGTCTTAACTCGACCACGAATTGGGCACACATACCTAACCCACCCCTTCCTACTCCTTGGACTCTCTGCCCCCCCCCCTCATGCGGAATTTATCCTTCTCGCAATTTTCACCTGCCCTTCACTCGTCAACATTAGAAAATTGTGATTTTATTAATTTTAATTATTAATTATAATAATGTAAACTTGATGATTTTTTAAAGAATTATTTATTTAATAAAAATATTTATTTATTTATTTATTTATTTATTTATATAATTATTGTTTATTTTTTGGGGTGGTTCCGACATTAATTTTTATCAATTTATATATTAATGATTAATTTTTAATTTAAATTTGTTAGTTTTTTATTTATTAGTACAAAAATCTACCGGTATATAATGTACGAATTAGTTTTATTCGAGCTATCATTCAATTTTTAATAAAAATATAATGATTGGATTATAATAATTAAAATTTCAATTATTATAATATAAATAAATTAAAATTTTTATTGATGATATATAAAAAATTGAATGTCCTATTATTATATTATTAATAATATTAAATTATTTAAATTGAATAAAATTTAACTATATTTAATTTCCCCATTCAAAAATTTTTATAAAATGAAATTTTAAATATTCTCAGTACAAATTAAATTTTTGAAATTCAATTTATATTAATTAAATTAGGAAAAAAAAACAAGAAAAAAAGAGTTTAAAAAAAATTATTAATATTAAATTTATTAAAAAATTTTATCTATTATAAATAAATTTTAATAAATTAGAATTATAATTTCATTTTAATGAAATAATGATAATAATAGTAAAAATGTTAATTGAATTATAATAATTAAATTTTTTATTTTACAAATAATTCTTTCAATAAATTTTTTAATAATTATAATCATAATTTATAATCTTTTATTTTTAATAATAATATTAATAATTAAATTTAAATTTAAATATTCAAATCAAAATTTCATATTATTATAATTAATTAATAAATATAAGTAAATTAAATTTAATAATATCAAATAGAAATTCATTATCAATATTTCTAATTTTATTAATAATTTTATCAATAAAATATTAATAAAACTTTCAAAATTAAATTAAATTAAACCTAATTAAAAAAAAACATTATAAATAAAATCATCAAATTAATTTTTTACACCAAGATATTTGTCTTCAAGCAAGGGAATATCCAAGGAAAGGATATTGACATAATTTATTTTTTTATAAATAATTAAAATTTTAAATATGTACTCGTATAAGAATTAAATCGATTCCCATCCGTCGTTCGCAGTCTTTGACAAATCGTTTTCTAAATGCTCGAGGGGTACTTGAGGTGCTCGTTATACTCGACTCAGCCAGTCTTATTACAGAAAGACGCTCAAAATCTCTCTAATTTATTTCTGGAGAAAGACAGATTTCAAGATTTTTCCCGAAGGCGACGCCACCGAACCCTCTGCTTGGTGGAGGCCTGCCGCCCTCTCACCCCCACTGGGGCGGCAAATAGGAGGTTAGCGTCGGGGTGGAAAAATGTTTAATCCGCCTCTAGACTCGAGGTGAGTCAAGTCCATTGCTTGAAGACTTTGCACCTACTGCTTGTTCTTCCTTTGTTTTAAGGGATTTTTAATTATATCCGACTTTGATGATGTCACGCCTTCATACTTGTAATTTTTCTAAGTCCTTCCTTTGTTCCCTTCTAACCATTGGAGTAGAGGCTCTTCTTCAACTTGTATTTTTTTCTTAACGATCAATTAACCAAGTTGAGCCTACTTCATACTTGAAGAATCCTGAACTAAAATTTCCTTCTACAGTTACCTCATGTTAGTTCAACTCAAGACTCCTTAGTTGTGCCTAGTTTAAAGTTTGAGAGTTTAACCAGTCTTGTGGGCCTGTCCCATCTATAAACGATTGGGACACGGAATTTCAAGTTCCCTAAATTATATCAAGGCCATTAATGACGCTGTTCTTTGAAAGTAATCCTCATAGTTCGAAATTACTCTGAATAGAACGAGTTTTAGCATGAGATTCTGCTCTGAGCTTAGCTTATGAGAGTATAACTCGAAGCTCTTTGGTTGAAAAAAAAAAAGTTATGGCCAAGTTTATAGATTTATGGCTTTAAATTCTTCCACATTTTGAGGAACGAAATAAGAAAAATTATGTAGTTTGCAGAACTTTTATTTGTAATCAAAATACATACGGAGCGGTTGGATAAAACATCAAAATTTTATAAGTCATAAATAGTAAATACATACGCAGCATCCGATGAGATGATCCACATCGGAGCAATGTATGTAGGCTGTAGGAAAAAATCATTTTCGAGATTTCTGATAAACCACAAAACGACCTTCGCTCGGAGAAACAAGATAAACATTTTTGTCGACGCCCTCGATTACACTGGCGTTTATTTCCCAGGTGGACTCACCTTTTTTAACTTGGAATCCTCCCATCGTTTGTCCTGTATTTTTATGTTTAAGATTTGTTCCAGCATATTCAATGGCATTCTGGGCCAACATTTGACTTACGCAGAACGATGTCATCCCTTCGTAAGCAGTTTTCGGTTCTCCATCTACAGAAGCAAAGAAAAATGAGATTATTACTTTCGAGAATTTGTGGTATTGGGGCTCATTCCGTAGAGAAGTCATTCGCCTATCCGGGGAATTTTAGTTCAAAGGAAGCGAAGGCTCTGGACAAACTACAGCACAATCCAGCACAAACGTACAGTAACGTGTTTCAACCTCTTTCACATCCCAAATTTCGATCTAGGGGGGTCGAGTCATGCAAGCGAGCTTCCTCTCCGCCATTGCGATTTCCAATTTGAAAGTGGAATGAATCGTTGCGCTGGATTACGATTATACTTTTATTAATTCTGATTTCCTTCTCTTTTCTCTCTTGAGAAAGTCTGCGGACACGGAAGATACAATTTTACTTTTTAAAGGATTTCTTTGGGCGAGAAAGGAATAAAACGTTCGTTTTGGGTTTTGACACTGTTTCATTCGCCGTGCTGGTCTCCTTCCTCTCCTACAGTATGAAAGATTCTATGTTTTGACCAAAAATCTAAATACCTAGAGGCTTGCATATTTACGATCCAGCTTCTTGGAGGAGACTAACAAAAATGTAAAAAACAACAGCGCAATCCAGAACAAACGTAACACAAACGTATTAACCCCTTTCACATTCTAAATTTTGATCCAGGGTGGTTGAGTCACCTACCTTGTCTCTGGACTTCTAGTTTTGAGAAAAGCCCTACTCGAGAAATGATTCGCTTTCGTTCACAAGACAGATGAGTCCAACATTTTAAACGAAAGATTTGAGGAAAGTCTGAACTAAAGAAGAAAACGCTTGGGAGAATAAGATAAAATAAGAGGTGAAGTTGTGCATCGTTCAAATTACGTATAAAGATCCTAAAAACAAGTAAAGTTTATCAATGAAAATTTATTTTAAAATTTCGTTACATGGTGTGATTTGATCGACTTTCTTCTCACTCCAGCCAGGTAGAGCGAAAGCAAAATCGACTGGTAGGAGTATGAATACTATCCAAAATAGTTCGTTGGATTTCAACATAGTGTATTTCCTATAAAAAAACAAGCGACAGATAAAGATAATATGAAACATATTTATTCATTTAGCTCCGCCAGAAAATTTGAATTATGATTATTAGATAATCCATCATTCTTCAAAGCTGCTGATCAGAGAGACTTCTCCTTCTTCAAGGATGTCCCTTCATATCGTGGTCAAATAGCTCGATAATCAGAATTTTCCCGGGTCCCCCTCTTCTTATAAATAAGTCGAAAGTCCTCCGCTTCTCTTATATTTTACGTACAGTTGGACGGTCAAAATTTTCCGAGGTTCCCTGATATAGCTGAAAGGTGGAGTCTCTCAAGTAAGTCTCTGTTCTCCCTCTCACAACGTACCGGAAGGTGTAAATTTCTTCCAATATTCCTCTACGAGACAGGTTTTTAGGTTAAGAACCGTACTTTTTGCAAATACTGTAAATTAGGAATAAGCCAGGAATTTTTGAACGAATCGTCAAGTACAATCTTTCGATAATTTTTTTTCCGAGTAATTTCTCGCTAGAATTTTTGAAACTCAACTTTGGAATATAATTCTGCTAAAGATTAATCTTACCGAATGCTCTTCGTGAGTAATTTTCTTTTAGTCGCTTTCTGAACTAAATCGTATATAGCAAGAACGGAACAACTACAGTCGAGTTCAACTGAAACGGATAATTTCTTTAAGAACGAGCGTAATTAAATAATACAATTCCCAATTATCATGAAAATCGAAAAAATCGCGCACGATTTTCTGTGTCTGGCGTTTTACAAAATAATAAACAGAAATATTTTTCGCCAGCACCTTTTTTTTTTCAAAATTACGAGACGCTCGTACATTGAGCTATCTATGAAAAAACATTACAAAAAACAAACGATTTTCTTTGTAGTAAATATGCCCGGGTTTCTTTGTATTATCTGTATTTCATTTTCTCTCCTCTGGTGACATGTGTTTCAAATAATTATCATGCTTTCTGTGAAAGAAAAAATAAAAAAATGCTTACGCAGCCGCGTAAGCAATACACGACTTTTCACCTGTATCTACAATCAAGTTTTTTGCTTAAACTTTAACTCTAGTACTCCAATTTATTCAATGAATCGTTTTCTCAATAAGATACACACATCCTCAACATCTCTTGCCACTCTAATTCATTCTTGATCATCTCCGATTCTCAAGCATCTTTTAATGTTGGTTGTTGTAGACTCACACATAACATTCATTCATGAGAAACTCAACACAAACGAGCAAATCTTTCACACATATAAAACTATTTCATCACTCAAAAAAATGACAAAATTATACGCAAAGAATTGTTGCACTATTACTATACTAACACAACATTCATTCATGACTGACTCAACACGAACGAACACATCTTTAAAATTCATTCATAAAGAGCGTATCCTTACGTGTGTGAACAGGTAACCCAAAAAATGAATAAAACTAGCTACAACTACACTGACAATCTACGTAATCAAAGGTTACCCTTCGCTTTTGATGACGAAAGCGGCTACCTGAAGTTTAGTACTACAAAATATTAGTAGCTCGAATATATATGCAAATTTCATCAAATTAGTTCACGTTTCAATTTGAGATTTCTCACGAACCAAACATCGTATCAACACCAAAAGTTCACAATTACATTTTTAGACATGTAAATTACAATATATCAACATTTGAAAAAAATTGAACAAACCATATCAGAGTTATAGGAGTGGGGAATTTTTTTAAAAATTGGGTATATCTGGAGAACTACTGATCCGATCGTCAAAAAAAATGCAGGTGCACAACTTCAGATATAACACTACAACTTGACTAAGTTTCAAGAAAATCCATCCAGTAGTCTCGGAGGAGAAGTCCGGACAAATTTTGATCCATATATATATATATATATATATATCCATATATATATATATACCTGAAATTTTTTTAATGACGTAGCGATGATCTATGACCTCTAAAACGTCGAGAAAGTTCATTTCCCCCCCTTTCTGCCACAACTGTGACGGGTGTAATACTCGCTTTTCTACGAAAAGTCGGTAAAAACACATGATACAGGACAGAAGCTAACATGTGTCCTCCAGAAACCAGTAAGATCATATTGAATCGATTCTACACATTATACCGACTTTTGATGCGTCCGTCTTGGTCAAGATGACGTCATAAAAATGTCCCTCCCGCCAGTATTTCTTGGCTTAGTATAAACCTGTAGTAATCCGTATGTTGGGCTCATTCATATTTAGTCTTGTACACATGTAGTATACTGTATGCTAGGCTAAGTGGCTCACGGCTCCCCCTCTCTTCTCGTTCACCTGAACAGCCTACTATGGGCCTATGATATCATACTACGCTCTGCCTTCTCTCTCTTAAGCCCTAGTTTACCATATAATTATTGGGAGTGAGTTGGACCAAGTAATCAAATCGATTCGGTCCAAAAGCCGTAGAAAATTATACGAGTCGCGAGAACTTTCGGTTAAACGACCACACTCAGGCAAAGAGGAAACGCGACTCAACGAGCTTGACAATGATGGTTGTTTAAACGGAAGTACTATCGCGACTCGTATAATTTTCTACGGCTTTTGTAACTTTCCTTCAGTTCACTCTTTTGCGTATTGTGGGATGTTTTTCCATCCCAATATATACTGTGTGTTACTCTAGTATAGAGGAAGCCTAATATACGGGGGCAGGGTGAGCTATGCAGCATAAAATATAGTACATTAAGCCCTCGATATGTTGTATATCAGGCTTAGTACGACCTAGTATACTGTGCGTTAGACGTAGAGTAATGAAGGCGAAGATGCAGGTCTCAATAAAGTAGCGATCCAAGTCCGTGGCCACTGATCGAAGAGTTCCCAAGACGGGCTGCAGCGATGTCTCACCAACTGCAGTTTCTCATCAACGAGAAACCTACACCGAGGATGGCCAGCCTCAGCTTTGGGTCTACGTTTTCAGCTCCCGGCCCCACCTCAACTGGCGTCCTACCTGACATCTGATTAGTGCTACAACACTCACCAACGCGGCTCCCATGCAACAACACCAGACACTCCCTCAAAGAGTCTTCTCCACCGTCCCACCGGCGGTAAACCAGAAACCAATATCATTCACGCGGTCAACAACTTGGACCATGAAGACTAACAGATTCAAGATCTACCCCACTTCTTGAACAAGGCTCGTCCACCGACCCGTCTTGTTCCTTCTGGATGTCAGCGAGCTAGACCTCTACATCTTCCGTCACTCATTCTAAAGTCCGTCAGTGTTCGTTGAAAAAGTTTGATTTTCCAATTTTTCGGTGATTACTTTCTTGATATTTTGTTTCAAAGTGGGGCTTTTTAATTTCTCTATCTATGTCAATCTTTTTCTTACGGTCCAAGTCAGCGTCCGCTCCTGGATAAGTTTTTACCAACTTGACTGTGCATCTATATTCGCTGTTAATGAGGTTGTAATCTATATGATTTCGCACCACGCCATCTCTGCCGTACAAATTTAAATTGACATATATACAAATAATGAATACGAGAAAAAGAGGCTAAATCAAGTACACCCACAACCTCGTTTCCTCGTATTCATTATCTGCATACACGTCAATTAAACTTTGTACGGCAGATCTGCTCTATGTATAGCCGCCTCGGGTTTTGCTTGTAAAATGTGTTAGTGACCGCTAGCTTGTGTTCTTCGCAGAACTGCACCAATCTGTCACCTCTTGTGTTTCTTTCCCCTAAGCCAAATTTTCCTACTACTGTTCCGTGCTCTCCGGAACAAATTTTGGCGTTGAAATCTCTAATTACAAAGGTGAGCTTTCCAGGCTTTGGCAAGTTCACGAGTTCCTCAACATTTTCATGGAATTCCTCTATTTCTTCATTCGATCCATCTGTTGTGGACTGACATTTGACTAGTGGCTGGAGACTGTATTTTTGATTTTTGTCTAGCGTGATCTTCTTTCCCTTTGGCCTTTGGAATTTTTAGATTCTGATTTGATAATCGAATTTAATGAAATTCTAATAGGATGATGATATTCTACTGCTGAATAACTTTCAAAAGATACCAAACTCAACGATCAGCCGAAAACCAGCTTTATTCAGGCAAAAGCCAGCTTTATTGTTTTGGCTGATGGAAAGCCAAACGTCTAAGCTGTACTTTTCAAGGTCATCACTGTATTATTTGACTGTAACGCCCTGATTTGTATCCTTCCTGCTAATTTTGATTGCAGGTCAAAAGTGACTATTTTCCAAGCCTGAGTCTCAGGGTTTTTGACTGAAATAATTATAAGTTGATAACGGTTATTGGTCCAATGGTCTGGTCAGCAGTTTCAAAATTGAATCGGTTAACGGTTATCGGTCGCATGAAGTATTTGTCTGAAACGGTCAAAATGACAATTATTAAAACATGATTTGATCATAACGGTTCATAATGGTCAAAATAGAGAAAAACATTTCTTGGTAGAAAGAAAATGTTTTTAAACTGAAAAAATATGTTTTTCAACTTCAAAAATATGTTTTTAAACATGTTTTTGAACAAAAAAAACATGTTCTTAAACTAAAAAACATGTTTTAAAACTAAAAAACATGTTTTAAAGCTGAAAAACATGTTTTCAATCTAAAAAAGATGTTTTAAAACCAAAAAGTATGTTTTCAAACTAAAAAACATGTTTTTAAACAAAAAAAACATGTTCTTAAACTAAAAAACATGTTTTAAAGCTGAAAAACATGTTTTCAAACTAAAAAAGATGTTTTCAAACCAAAAAGTATGTTTTCAAACTAAAGAACATGTTTTCAAACTAAAAAAAAATATGTTTTTAAACCGAAAAAAAAATGTTTCCAAACTAAAAAACATGTTTTAAACTGAAAAAACATGTTGTTGAACTGAAAAAACATGTATTCAAAAGTTTAAAACATGTTTTTAAACAAAAAAAAACATTTTCCAAACTGAAGAAACATGTTTATGAGCTGAAAAAACGTTTTTGAAATGTTTTTTCAATTCAAAACGTGTTTTCAAAGTGGAGAACATTGAACAGGTGATTGACAACATGATCGCTATGACCGTTTTGACCGGAACATTTATCCGTCAAACGGTCACGGTCAATGTAGGAGTTTCCTTTTAAACGTTTATCGGTCAATTGATCAACAAACATTTTTTTCCTTTCGGTGATCGTTTATAACAGTTATTTCGCAAACCAAAATCATACAAAAAATTGTTGTCCCAAATTTTTTGTCTTTCAGCGTCAATATTCTTCCCATCGGTGTCAAATCTTCACAAAATACAAAATAAATAATATTTCTTCACTTGGCACTAGGCAAAATGCAAGAAAATGGAAAATGGACGACTTCTTTGTCGTTTGTTCACTGAATTTTAAATGAACGTAAACGCCGTTCATTTTTTGGCGTTCATGTACGTGAACGGAACCAAAGGAAACCGTCGATACCATTATGCAGTTTCGCTATTTCCACTGCACTGTCTATACTGCTACAACACTTATGAAGTCCTCCATGTGCGCTGTAGCGCAGTAACGCGGAAGCTGCTTCCCATATGTTTTGTTGGGATTTCCAAACCTCAGCCTTTGGGAATAGCCCTTTCCAAACCTTGAGGCAGCGGCGTGACCCACTCTCTCTATTGCTAACCTCAGCGCCTGTGTCTCGAAAATGAGTTTAAAAAGTTTGAGCGAGAAATTATTTGGAGGAAAAAATTCGAACGATATACGTCCCAGTCCAATTCTATTTTGTTTTTTTTTATCTTGTTCTGAGTGTATTTGCAGCAGAGATGTTGCACGAAAACGAATCACGAAATTAACGAAAGTTTTTGGGCTGAAATAACGAAACGAAATGCAGTAACGAAAATGAAAATAATTTCGTTCCAACAGAAAATTTTGAAAAAAGGAAATACCGAAAACAAAATTGGAGACGTCTGAGCAAAGTCAATATATTTTGCACGAAAACGAATAACTTAACTAAAATAACGACGTTTTTGGGCTGAATTAAGGGAACGAAAGTCAGTAACGAATATCGAAAGTAATTTCGTTTTAGTATAGAAAATTGCAAGATAACGAAGGTAAATACCGAAATGAAAGTTTTGAATTTCGTTATAACATCTCTGATTCGCAGTAAATACAGTTTCTAACGGGGAATCTATTTTATGGGAGAATATTTGCCATGGGGTGGAATAATTTTGACTTTCAACCTATTATGATTTTAATAAGAAAGTGACTCAAAAGCACATATGAATCCGTCTTAATTCAATTGTACAACTCCTTCCTTCACATAAGAAAAAACACATCACAGGTTCGTATTCTCACTTATTATCGTAATTATTACGAACAGAATGATTATCAGCTCGAGAGAAAACATCGCGTCTACAGTAACGTTATTAGGACGACGTTCGTTATACAAAACAATTACTTTTATAAAAAATTTCAAAAAATATATATATATATAATATATATCATCACAAACGTAAAAAGTAGAGCATGAAATGCAGTTAGGAAAAAGAGCAAAGCTTTGACAACAAAGTTACATGACCTTGATCTTGTAGAAAATCTCAAATCACATAGTTTCAAAGGTAACGCGAATAAATAAAACGTCATTTTGAAGCTGTATACTCGTACAAAATATTATACCCCATTATGGGGTGACACAATAACCTATATTAAGGATTACTTCCACTCAGTACTAAGCAGTGTAATTAAAACGTGCGCAGATCTTATCCGAGAAGATCGCAAAAGTTATTTTTCTTCAATTTGAAGAAAATTTTACGAACACGGAAAATTACGACGAATGACTAGGTTGAAACTCATAAGAAAGAGTTGAGCGGGTTATATTTGCTTTACTCTCGATATTTTTACTCTTCAGTCTTCGATGCTTTTTCTCCTCCTTTAACGACAATAGCCTGCAATTCTTTATCCAATAAACTATTTTGAGCGCCGTTTTCATCTGTCTGCTCGCCTTTCTTCTTTTCGTAGTTCCACGGCTGGACCTGCGAGTCACTGAAAATGAAGAACAGCAATCCGGAGAAGATATTGATGGTAGCAGTCAACAGAAACACTTTATTCCAGCTTTCAATAGTTTTCTGTCACAGATAAAAAGATAATAAGTAACTATTAATTAGATTTTTCTAGTCATAAAAAACGTACCGTCTTCACTTACTTCTTTGCCAGTAATGTAGCCTACGATAAAAGGTGAAACGAAGCCCATACTGTTGCAAATAATTCCTTGTAGACCATGAATAACGGCTGCGTGTAAAGCACCAGAACAATATGATTAGAATATCGAAAACGACGGCTAAGAGCCAATAAGAAACTGCACTTACCACAAAAGTTTGGACTCATGTCCACGACGTTGGCCGAATTGCCAGCAATAGAAGCTCCACTCAACATAACGGCTACTGTGAGCAGACCCAAGATCATTACCGTGTCGCAGTATCCGAAGATGAGACAGCCGAACAAGATTCCAGATACGAGAGTGCCTAAAAATGTATGCAAACAGAACATAAAATTTCCAGTCATCCGACTCGGAAAATAGAGCGATCTAAGCGAAAAACGTTACTTACTGAAAAAGGTGGCAAATTTTCGAATATTAGTGACGGCTAGCGCTCCACTTGTGAGCAACCAATCAGCCAAAGTTGCGAACCCGATGGCAAACAAGGTTTCGAGAAGGTATGGTATGCTAGCAAACTGACCGATCTGAAACACAAATTAAAATTAATATCACAAACGCTTGACGTTTTAAATTGAGGTCTTTTCCTATCGTGAACCATTCAATATTTCACCTGATACGAAGCGAAACCATGGATCTCCTTCAAATAGGTAGGAATATAAATCAAGAAAGTGAACGTCGTCCACATCACTCCAATATTAGCCAACGTATTCACGATAACCGGAATGGATGTGAAAATTTTCAGCCAAGGTACTGGCAACTGCAAAAATGCGAATGAATTAGCTCGTTTGATATAGAGAAAGGGAGGGGCTGCATAAAGAAGAGCTCCATCGTACTTTCTTTGGTGAGAGTGCAGCTCCGATCGATTTTTCAATGTACATCAACTCCTTCGACGATATGTGCGGATCGTCCCGAGGATTTTCGTACACCAAAAAATGGAATACTGTGCACCATATGGCGCTGATCACTCCAGCGGCGTAAAATACTGCCCTCCAACCCAAGTAGTGCATTATATAACCATTAAGATAGTACGAGAATGATGCTCCGCAATACAAGCCTAAAAAAAAAACGATATTAAGTAAGATGGTTCTTAAAAGTGCGTAAAAATGAGAAATTTCACCGATTACCTGCCATGACAGCTAAAAATTTTGCACGTTCATCCGGGGGCACCCATTTAGCGATTAAAGCTTTGGCAGCTACACCAATTCCAGCACCCTGGAAGATAACATAAAGAATGAAATAGTTGTTAGAATGACTCTTAACATATAGACTTTGTTTCGTAAAAAATCGTGCACTTACTCCGGAAATACCTTGAAGAATTCTGACCGCAATTACGTATTTCACTCCGAGCGCCGCTGCGGCTGGGACTAGGCAACTTAACATGGCCATCGACAAGTTCGAAAGAGCGAATACTCGCTTGCCACCGTATTTTTGACATAGTAAGCCTCCAATCAGTTGCGACAATCCCATAAACCAAGAAAAACTGCCCATGAGAATCGTCTTATCCTTTTCATTCCATTGAAATTCCCCCACCTGCGAACAGAAGCGAAAAGATGGAGATTAATTTTAGAATCATTCGGTCTGCATTATTTTTTCTAACTTAACTACATGATTGCGCCTGTATTCAGATGAATTATCGTATCGATTAGGTACTGCATATCATTAAACTAACGAACATTAGTATCATCGTTTTATTTATCGAACATACATTAACGTCACAGCTGCGCCAATGGTCCTTGTAGGGCGAATAAAGGACGATTGTTTCGTTCAGATGACCAACAATGATGCCACATTATGAAACAAGAGCAATCGCAGTTCATAGAAAAGATTCTACATTCTAACGCAGGAATTCGTTTCGATTGAGATTTTTTCATTTTCTCTTCACGAGCTTCGGACAGTACTAGAGTAATAAACTATAGGTGGAAACGTAGGTATTTAAACGAGTTACTGAGGGATAATTGGCAGCGTAGAGGTAGGTGAGGAAAGATGTTATAATGTCGTTAGATGTTCAGAAGCGATTTTAAATCAACCTCTACAGATCAGAATTTACTTAAAACTGCGTCGATACATTGTTGAATTAGATCTACTAATGTCGACTCATTCGACTTCCTCACCACGTCGATTTTAGATCTGTCGACTCGACCAAAAACTGACTACTCAGTTGGGTCGATTTCGAATCCATTTGTAGCTTTCTGGTAACGTATGCACCCAGGTTGATATCAAATCGACGTCGTTCTGGAGTCGATTTCCGGTTATTCTTCTGCTGCATTTCGTGGGTTTGGTGACGTCACAACTCGCAGACAGAAACTGCAGCCTTTGAGAGCCTCGGTCACGTATGACCAGTGCAGCAATAGTCAAATAAACGCAATTTAAACGTTGATTTTCAGTCAGATGTCGACTGATTTTTGACCTCGATTCTGGAACTCATCAAGTTGTGCACTTGAACTTTATGAAATTTTGACATCTATGGCAAGTCTCTTGCCGATGAGTAGCGCATCATCGGCCCAAATTAATTTCCAGCCATCCTGGGTCGATTTGCGATGGACACGAGAAGCGGAACTAAATCTGGACACGATTATTGCGAGTTTCGTGAGGTCACAACCCGTAGACAGAAAGTGCAGCCTTTGAGAGCCTCGATCACGCATGACCCATTCAGAGTCGATTTGCGGTGGACACGAGCAACGGAACTAAATCGACTCCAAATCGACGTCGATCTGGAGTCATTCTTTGGCTGCATTTTGTGGGTTTGGTGACTTCCCAACTCGCTGACAGAATGTAAAGCTCCTGAGACTCTCGATTAAGCTTGACCGGTGCAGCAATAATCGAATAGACGCAATTCCAACGTGGATTTTGAGTCGCTATTATTTAATGCGAGTCGTCGACTCATCTTTGACCTCGATTTTTTGAAACCTTATCTAGTTGTGCACTCAAAACTCATAAAATTTCGACATCTATTGCAAGTCTTTTACCGATGGGTAGCTTATCATCGGCTCAAGTTAATTTCCAGCCATTCAGAGTCGATTTCCGGTCATTCTATTGCTGCATTTTGCGGGTTTAGTGACGTCACAAATCACAGACAGAGCGTTCAGCTATTGGGAGTCTCGATTACGCTCGACCAGTGCAGCGATAGTCGAATGAACACAATTTAAATAATGATTTTCAGTAATTATTAGTTACCACTAGATTTCGACTCATTTTTAACCTCGATTCTCAATCCCTATCAAGTTGTGCACTCGAAACTCAAGAAATTTCGACATCTATTGCAAGTCTTTCGCCGATGAATAGCGTATCATCGGTTCAAGTTGATTTCCAGCCATTCAGAGTGGATTTGCGGCGGACCCAAGGAGCGGAACTAAACCGACTCCAAATCTGCGTCGATCTGGAGTCGATTTCCGGTCATCCTCTTCCTACATTTTGTGGGCTTTAGTCATTCTATTGCTATAGGCTCAAAATTACTAAGTACTCCACACTTCGGTTCCTGTCATTATTACCGTTTTATAAGTGCAGACGTCCAGGAGAATCATAAGAAGAGGAAATATAGCGAAAAAATCTCCTAGTATGAGCGGGAATCGAACCCGCGACCTCTCGTTTTCATGAAGAGCCGACGTTGCTCGAATGAAGGGCAACTTACTCAAATTGGTGTTGATAAGTTACGTATAGGAATACGATTCCGCGAATCACATTACTGCTACGCTCATTTTCTCTGTAAAACTGGGTCATCTATTTAAAACCTCTCGACTATTGTTTTGAATTGGCATAGACTCGAATGGTTTTCCCCGTCAAATAATTGCGCCCAAATACTTACATCACATTGTCCAGACTATTAGATCGATATTTTCGCTCGTCTTTCTTTGGACTCAGACCCTTTCTCTCCTTCACCCCGCCGATTCAAATTCAAAGAAGGCCTTGGACCACGAAATATTTGACCCCAGTCTGAAAGTCTCTTCCAATGGAATTCGAAAGGCTTGAGATTCCCTTAGATCGACAAAACCCTCCCACAGTTGGTCAATCTTTTCGAAACAATAATATAGATTGTCACTCACCGGCTTCGATTCCGTCTTCTTGGCTTCAGCTTGAACAGACTGATTACCTTGACTCGCTAAACAAACGGCGACGTAGGTCTTGTTCGTCGAATGCGTCTGCACCTTCATCATTTCGGTAATCGCTATGTTAATACAGGAGTAGTTTATCATGTGGACGATGACTCCAGCGAAGAGAAGAACCCACAGAATCGTACGTTCTGAAAGAGACATCGTAAATTTCACCGGTTAACACAAACAATGAAAATTTACCTCGATACACGCGGTAAACACACAATAAGATGCAACAGGTCGCGCGACCGCTCACGAATCGAATAGAGCAGTATGTGAAGGAAGATGATGCTCAGATTTTATTTATTCTGATAAGAAAAAGAATTATTCTACATACAGTCCCTCATTGTGCAATGCGTTCTCGTAAACAAGTAGGTTATCGTTATATTCGCACTGACGATCGTAAGGTTCATATATACTCGGTATACTTCCAAGAGTCAAGAGATTTAACAGTGCTGCCCAACATTCTTACTGATAATGGTGATAAGAGAAATAGTAAGACAAAAAATACCTACAATTGGGTGGTAATAATTTTATTCAAGAGATTATGACCACAATAGTGGTAATCTACGACACGTGCTTTTTCGGACTATGGTAAACTTTGACCTATGAGAGAGAACGTAAAACGCATGAAGTTTAGCCACCGAAGCTGGCTATCTTTCTTCAATAACAGATGATAAATGATGAGGTTTCTATCGTTTCTTTCTCAAAATACCGGTAGCTTCTATAATTTAAAATGTATAAATCTCGAGCTGAATGAAAGAAAGCACAAGATAAAAAGTGTCTTCTCGAACATCTCTACTTATAAGTTCGCATATTCAAGAATTGTCCTTCTGGTTTTGGAGCCACGATAATCAAAGTATTTTGTGAAACGTTTCCGGGAAGATCTTTTTGAGGAACACGAATAATATTATGTCTAAAGCGGAGCTCGCACGAACCTTTGAACTTCTTCCGAGCTCGCCTCTCCTCTACAGCCCTAGCTCAAAGTCCTTGGACTATATATTTCGTTCTCTGAGTCCTAGTAAGTATGCTAAGATCCTGTATTGGATTCTGCGAGATCATATGCAGCTCAAGACTTTATAGTTACATACTAGATGTAAGATTCCGCGCCGAACTCTCTTTTGGACCCTCTAAAACTTTTTCAAGTCCCTAAATAGGATCATCCGGAAGTCCTCGCAGCGCTATTTACCACCTGTCTGGGACTCGGCTACTTCCCCCGCTATTGGAGAGAAGGCAGAGTCATCTTTCTACCCAAACCAGGGAAGGATCCATCGGTCACTGGCAGCTATAGACCATTGACCATGCTTTCTATCCTGGGGAAGGTATATGAAAGTGTGGTCAACCGCAGAATAGTTGACCATTTTGAAGTACACCAACCACTCCACAGGAGGCAGCATGGATTCCGGAGAGGTATTTTTACAGAAATGGCCGTCGATGCAGTGTGTAACATCTATGCCAATGAATCAACACAACACAAGCTAGCAGCAGCAGTCTCTCTGAATATCAAAGTAGCCTAATTCGATCACATCGAATGGAATGGTATCCTAGAGGAACTAGCCACGGCCAATGTACCGCACTACCTGATGAGAACCATTTCCTCCTACCTGTGCGATCGTACAGTACATTGCGAGGGTCAGAGTATCATTCTGGAACAGGGATGCCCCCAAGGTTCGGTACTGGCCTCCACGCTGTGGAACATACTGTATGACGTACTCATCAACAAAGTGGAGCAGGACTACCCTAATATCTATGTGTATGCTGATGACACCATTGTCATCACATCCGCAGATACTAGGGAAGAACTGGAAGAGGGAGTAAGAGACTGCATTACTAAGGTCTCTAACTCCCTGGATACTTCCCGCCTGCTCCTCAACATCGGGAAGACGGAAATCCTGCTGAAATACGCTGTAGCGCAGAGGAAATGGTCAAGAAATCACCTTCTCAGTGCTTGGACATACTATCAGAGCGTCCAAGGTCATTAAGTACCTTGGCGTGATGATAGACAACAGGCTGAAATTCAAGGCGCACCTCGAGTACATGGAGGAGAGAATGATGAAACGCACCCCTCTCCTCCAGAAAATTGCCCGCAATCTGTATGGATACAGTTTCAAAGCGCGGAAAGTGATGTTCCAGGGACTGGTCTTTTCGCTCGCCGAGTACTGCTCCTCTGCCTGGTATTACAGACTCCGGCTGAAGACCTACCGAAGCTCATTCGAGAAGGTCCAACGCCGGTGTGATGTGACCAGCAGTAGGAGTTACAAGGACTTTAGCAAAGAAGTCGCTAGAGTGGCGAGCCCTCCACTGCACTTACAGATTGCTGAAACATCAGTCAAGTGGCTGTTTTCCAAAGATATGCCGGTCACACACTGGGGACACCTTCCCTAAGTGGAGACCGACGATGAAGGCGGTCTTGTGCTCCAACTGAGAGGATGACAGGGAAACCCGTCCAGTGCATAGATCATCTTAACAAGTCTCTACGGGCGACCCTCGAGTACGGAAGCACATATGAGAAAACTCCTTGCAGAGAGCGATCTCCTTGCAAGGGCTAGTTTCTAGTATTGTCTTACCGCGCTAATAAATTCGCCCCAGGAAGTAAGTTTCCACTGAGGAACCCCCCCCCAAAAAAAAAAAAAAAAAAAGTCCCTCAATAGGGTCCAGGTCATTGATGTCCTTACAAAGGTTGGACGTGTCAATGAATTTTCTATAACGACAACGAATTTATTTGTATAATTCTCTCCGTCTGCATTATTTACCGAAAAACCATTATAGAAATCAACGAGAAATTCTTATTTCTCTCATATATGTAAAATGTAGGCCCGAATGTAACTTGGAAACGACTGCATTTTCCATCCTTAAAGACATCTCGTATCGCGTACATCGACAATAAAAGAATAAAAAATATCATTTTTTGATTGTGCATTTCCAACTTATTTGCGCACTCGACTAGACTTCATTTCAACTTCTCTCGTTTAAAATATTCACTACATTCGTTCGCTCCGCGTTTATAACACGAAGTACTCTCGTTACCCCAAAATTATTGAATTCCATTAGCCGACTCTCAAGCCACAAACCGTAATTATCATTAATTTCTAATAGAATCGCGCATAAATCCAGAAAAAAGTAAGATCGGTTCCAATATTCGATAAATCTGCATAAAAGTAAATCGGACCTTGAAAAAAGAATCTTCGGATGCAGTTGAATGTCATTGCGTGATAAAATGAAGGTAATAACCTTCTTCTATCTTCTTATTTCCAGTATTGTTTTGACATAAATGTCAAGTCGTTTGTATAAATTTTGGCGTGTTTCCCTCATTTTGGTGACATTTGTTTATTTCGATTTTTTTTTTTGAAGTGCGTAAATATTTTCTACATAATATGCGATCGAGTTCCCTGACTCGCTTTCATTCCTGGTTTAAATTCGACGTGTACCTAAATTTATGACTGTGATATTTGAGAAAATTTAGCACCGCGAAGAAAAAGAATCGGGAGACGATCGAGCGGAAATTTGGGCGCGCTCGCAGGATGATTAAGGTTCAAGAAACTAGACCACCGGGGGTCAATCTGAAAGGGTCAGATGAGAAGGGAGAAGGGTTTACACAAGAGATTCGCGAGAAAAACCCATTCACGAGGATGAGAACTGACACTTACATGACTACGCTTTTTACGATGACTTTTTCATGTGTCCATAAGATAAATCAGGAAAGAGGTTTGTCCGCACAAATTCTGTTGAAACTGTTAAAGTAATAGTTTTTATAGAAAAAAGAAAAAACGGCTCTTCTCGCACAGTGTAAAATACAAAAAAAAAAAATTTTATTATGAAAATGACGTTTCGAGTAAACTTGTACTCTTCCTCAGATCATAAACTAAACTGAAACCAAACCGAAGAATATTAAGAAGAAAAAGTTACAAAGAATAAAAATCCAACACGAAAAAACTAGCTGCAATTACAGTCCATGAATCACAGAAGCGTACATAGAGTTGAAATTTTCACTATCTCGTTTGTAATTGACCGTGTTTGATTTTATTATTTCGATCACTTCTCTCACCTTTCTTTTTTTAATGTTATTTTCGGTGGCTAAAATCGCAATATTATCTAAATTAAAATTAAATCGGTGGCCAGTATTTTTGGCGTGTTTAGCTAAGGCCGTCTCATCATTAAGATTCTTCTCGTCACTTTTGTGCTGGGAGACTCTCTTTGATAAATGCTGAAGAGTTTCTCCAACATATACCCGAGGGCACTCCGAGCATGGTATAGAGTATACCACGTTGGATCTTTTTCCAAAAGGGGTACGATCCTTAATGTGCGAGAAGAATTTCTTGCCTAGAGTGTTGTAATTTTTGAAAGTGATACAAGTATCATCGCCAAGAGTTTTCAGAATTTTTCTAATGATGAAACTGCCTCCGCCAGTAAAGGGAATAGAATAAAATTTCTTAGCACGCCGATTAGGAGAATTAGTCTTAGGCTTAAAATCAATGATGGAATTTATAAACTTATTCGAATAACCGTTTATACATAGTTTTTTGTGTTTGGACGCTTTTACTGTAGTTTTTTGTAGCATACTGTAAAAATAGCCATCAGCAGGTTTCTAGGAAGGGTAAATTTACAATAAAATCCGGGAGAAAAGAGGGAAGTTCAATAATTTCTGGTTTACTTTAAGATGAAACCAATCGAAAATGTGTTACTATTAGGGCAACTACAAATAAAATCATTGCTGATAAAATCAATTTTAGTCAATTTTTTTAACAAAAATTCATTAATACTTGAATCAATTTTTCATATAAATATTTTATAATTTTTTTTTTTTTTTTTTAATTGATTGACATGTATCAAGTCCGTCACCATGACGTCACATCAACTGATAACAGAGTAAAAATGCCAGTACAACAGCTTTCAGCAGACTTTACTTCCTATAAGATCTCAAAATGCAGAATAAATAAGGAATAAAAATTTCATGCTTGTAATCCAGAAGCTACTCGGTATTTGAGAATCAACTCTTCATTCCTTACTTATTCTACTGATGTATGATTGAATGTGATAGGTAGGTACCAATACTATTCTTATGGGAATCAATATATTCACTGAAAGGAAAGAACGTATTATTGTTTTCAAATATTGTATTGTGACGTCACTGGTCATGAACTATAATTTAATTTATTTAAATTTGAATTTATCATTTTATTAGTGAGATTATAGATAATAATGATACATTTTCATTTATTAGTTTTAAATTTTGTTTATGTACCTAATTTTATTTTCATTTCAATATTTAAATTTAAATTTATTCATTACGGATAATTTGGGCAATTTCATTTTTTTTATGTAATCTATAAAAATTAGAAATTTGTATTTATATAGATTATAGACTATCATTATTGATATTTTGTATTATTTCGACTAAGAGTTCATTTAAGGATGATTATTTCAATTATTTTTCACTAGATTATAATAAGAATTATAATAATTAATAAATTCAACAACATTTGAAGTTTTTATAATATTCTTGCAGGTTTTTAGGAGATGTAAATTTACAGTAAAGATCTGGGAGCAAGGAGGGAAGTTGAAGTTTTTGGTTTGCTTGAAAATGAAAACAATAGAGAATGTGTTATCATTACAGCAAGTACAAATGATACCATTATTGATAAAATTAATCTTTAATGATTTTAATTGTTTTATACAAATTTATTCATTACATTAGTTTTTTGAAAATAATATCATTTTATAATAATTTTTTCAATGATTACCCATATAATTTGTTTAAATTTCAATTTATCATTTTAATTAATAAAACTATAGATAATAACGATAAATTTTCATTGAGTAGTTCTATATTTTATTTATATCAATTTATTTTTAATTTTCAATTTTCAATTTTGATTTTAGTATTTCAATTTAAATTCATTCATCAATTTATTGGTGTTTGAACCTTCACTAGAGAGCGCTACTGAAAGGGTGAACAAGAGAACGTACTATATTTGTACATTAATTTTCAAACAGCCGTTATTTTTTCAATATCCTATTTATCGCCAGTTTTTTTTTGTTATCAAAGTTGATGATATGGATTACAAAATTTATGCTTGTATTTCCTTTAAAAAATGATATCCAAATAATTATGGCGATCAAAATTCCTTCATTCAAAAAGCATGGAACAAATGGGTGAATTTTGTCACGGATATCGACTCCCCAACAAACCCCAATACCATTTAATATTATCAGTAAAAATTAATATAGACCATTATTATTGATATTTTGTATCATTTTTATTAAAAGTTATTTAATGATAACTATTTCAATAATTTTTTACTAGATTATTATAATAATTACTTAAGGTATTAAATTCAATAACATTTAAAATTTTTAGAATATTCTTGAGTGACTATAATATTTGAGAAAATGCAGCACTGCACTGCAAAGAAAATAAATCAAAAGATGATCGAGCGGAAATTTAATTGCTCATAGTTGCTTCTAGGGCCGTTTTAAAAAATTATATTACCAAGGACTCAATCTAGATGTTTAAATAGGAGATTTGCACAAGGATGAGAACTGACTGGACTTTCAATAATAATTTCTTAATGTTACCATAAGATAAATCAGTAATAGGTTTGTTTGCGCAGATTCCATTAAAACTGTTGGATTAACATCTTGCAGGAAGAGCTGACTGTAAAAACAACCACTAGGTTTTCAGGAGAGGTAAATTTACAGTAAGATACGGGAGCAAAAAGGAGAACAATTGAGAATGTTTTATCATTAGGACAAGTACAAATGATATCAGTATTGATAAAATTAATTTTCATTGATTTCATTAATTTTATATCATTTTTTTAAATAAATTTATTAATTGAATCAATTTTTTGAAATATCATTTTATCATATTTTTTTCATTGATTGATAAGGTATGTATGATTTATTTAAATTACAGTTCATCATTTTTGATAAAATCAGTCGTACTAATTATTATTATTTGTCAGTTCGACATTATTATTTTGTATAAATTCATTTTTATTTTAATACGTATTTCAATTTGACTTTATTCATCCATTCACGCTATTATTTTTTTTTAGATCATCTATAAAAATTATAATTTATAATAATAATAATATTCTATCATTATTGATATTTTGTATTATTTGTATTAAAAATCAATTTAATGATGCTTCAATTATTTTTATTTTTATTGAAATAATAATCATAATGATTACTAAATTTAATAACATTGAACATTTTTATAATGGTCTCCAATCAGGATTTTATAATATAAATGATTTTAAATTAATTCTTCTATAAAAGAATGTCACTTATATTATTATAAATGTTTCCATTTTATTCGATATTGAATTAAAATCTATTAATTTGTCATCAATTATAATAATTCATTTATGTACTTATTGTTATAGGAAATGATGATGAAAAATTATATTTATAATGGGTAAATCAATATCAATCGAAAAATCAACTTAGCAGAGGTTTGAAGCGGTGAATTCATAGGAGATTTCCCAAGCAATTGTGATGTGTCATGGGAAAACCAGGCATAAGTCGGAAAAAAATTGACTTCAAATTTGAACCAAACGACTCAGAAATGAGTGAAGAATCATAATATTATTGTATTTCTAAGTTAATTCACCCCCGTCCCCAATCTATAATAATTGCAAATGTTGACATCGGCAAATTGAGTGTGACGCCTAATCGCCCGCGCCCGATCGATTGAATCTCCGAGTGTACAATTGTGAGCCAACAGCAAAAAGCCAGTTGATATGGGCCAAGGAGAGTAAGCCGGAAAATGTCTCTGCGCTTTACATAAAACTGTAAAACAACAACTAGCAAAACAATAACAAATTTGCTGATGTTGAAACGTGTTGAGTTGAATGGTGTCAATTTCCCCTTAAAAAATCTTATCGACTACAGCAAGTGCTGAGGGAACAAAGAGTCTAGATTTTGGCCTTGATTTTGAGACTGACTCGCGGATCTCATCTGATCAGAGTTTGAGTATTTTTCTCTGTTTAAAAAAAAGTAATCACCAAGCCTTTGTTCTGAGCCATCTCTTTGTTCTACTTTCGAACCTCGGAGACATGGTACCGAGAACAAAGCTGTCTAGATGGGAGAGGAAGGCTAGGGGTGTTGACGTGCTCCTTCAGTTTTCGATCATCTTTCTTTCACTTTAAATAGACATTATATATTCAAATGATACCGATATACGACTTCGATAAACCAATCAACACTTTATAGTTCATCCATCAGTTAATAATCAGCACGCGTACTATTTTGAATAACCTCCAAAAAATTTTGGTCATAACAATATTTTTTTACGACAATTTTGAATGATATAGCACGCTTTATACTCGTTTTACTCATCGAACTCGTGTACGTCCTAAAAGGTACACTTGGGCCTAATACTCTCGTAAAAATACCGAGTTATTATTTTTTTATAGACCTATCCGCGATAAATTGGATCGCGTGCATAATGATATTCACTAAAAAATTTTACACGTCGTTAGGCTATATGTTCTAAATGAGAAGGAAGTTGCAATCCGCATTCCGCCGATGTCTTGACAATATTATTAATTAGTCTCGTAGGAGTTCCCAAGGACCAGTAGAGTGCGGCAGGTTATCGTATCCGTCTCGCGAACGCTGTCGTCATTTCTCGACCTACTGATGTACTGAAAATCTTATAATCGACATTATCGTAAGAATTTACGCGGAACTTTGTAAGCTCCCCTGTATTTACTAAGAAGTAGATCATGACCGATACGAACAAAAGTGAATTTTATTGCGAGGGCTTCCGAATAATTTTGGTGTGAGAGAAGAAAAGTTGGTAGAGCTTTGTAATTACAGCGAGTTACGTAAATACGTAGGTACATCAATCATTTACCCAGCGCTGATGTATTAAGCGCACAGTCATAATGTAAGCGAGTAATTTGCTTTTATTTTGACGTCTGCGGTAGTTACGAGAGTTTTCCGAAAATTGTACGTAAGTATTTTATAATGGAACTAAAAACATGATAATATTGTTATGTAAGAATATGCCGCTGGACAGGGCAAAATATGTGCGTAAAAAGGATCACCTTCGATTTTGAACACAGTCTTCGAGGTGCCTGATTTAAAGATATAATTTCCGGCGCTCCCTGTCCACAACCGATGTGGCCAACTGAACACGGAGATATCTTCCATACGCTTCCTCTGTGGTGAACCACTCAATTTTCATTTTCAGAAATAGACATTTTTTGGTTTCTTCCTCATCGAAGTCCTCGTGTTCGAGTGTCTTTTTTCCAAAATACTTTGTCTTCAATTGGTTACACGGCTGCCAGGAAGGTGGAAATAGTTGTTCCTCTTCCAATGGCCCGTCTGACATTGAGGCTACTGCAGGACAAGTCGTGGGATGGTCTAAGCTAAGAGAAGAGGATTTTGCCGGGATTGTACGACGGATTTGGAAGGGTGGTGTTAGCTCACCACGATACTGTTGATGGAACTGAACGGTTCCGTCGGCTCTTGGATGTATCGACCGGAGTTTCAAATTCTTCGTGTATTGATACAAAGGTTGTACTCTACGAGAGAGTAGCGAAATATTTTAGACCAAATTTCGTGAAATTCCATTTCCATTCGGACTACGACTCCACTACAGAAAAGTTGGAAGGTTAGATAACGGTCAAATGGATAAGAACAGAACTTAAGAGGTGGTATGGACAGATGAACGTCGCTACAAGACTTAATCTGCTGGTTCACTCAAGGCTTTCTGCCCCCCTTCACCGTGGTGAGTTCGAATCATTTATAGTATTGGTTAATGGTGACTGTCGCGTTTTTGAATGAAATCTAAGAGAAAAGAAAAATCACAAACTTACCTCCCTCCAGAGTTCTAACGCTATGGCTGAGAAAAAAGACTGTGCTGGTGATAAAATAGTCCAGCAGTTCCAACCGCGTATCATCAATTATAATAAAGTTGAGCTTAATTCTGATGAGGTGAACTTGTTGGAGAAAGGGTTGAAATTTAGCCTCCTCCCTCTTAAGAACCAAGAGACTCTTGCTAATGTTGTGTCTGACTTGACAATCATAATTGGACCTGGCATGAATACCCAAAAAAATTGCGCCGAAATGGTAGGCAGTACCCCCTTCCTTATATGGGTAATACCTGTATTGAGATGATAAAAGGCTTAAAAAAGAAGGTCAAGGAGGAAGGATTAATCATCACTAAGGCAGATAAAAGCAACGGAAAAGTCCTCCTATGTTTCCGGTGTTTATGATGTGCTAAAACAATGTGAGGCCAGCCTTTTCTACTTCCCTCTGTTTGTTAAAGAGGTGAGGAAAATCATTAACAAAAGTGAATTTATTATCAAGAGTCCACTCACAAAGAAAGCCATTTTGGAATTATTAAGAAGAGTTGTACACAAGAGAGTAGCGTTTTACAAAAGATACCACACAAAACAAGCAGCCGCAAGCACTTTCGGTTACTTAACCATCTTCTAAGCGTAAGTGAACGGAAGCGACTGAACCCAACATCAACGAAGACAGAGGAATACGAGATGAAATTCATGATTGAACTAGCGAGTCATCAAATTGTGAATCATTCTCATACATTAATTCAATCAATCCCTCATCAGGAATATACCTGTTTAGAACAGTGATCTCTTCATTATTCCGGTGTCTAATAATTTCTATATTTTCCAAAGCCAACCGCTTGAAGTACGAATTCTCCCTATGGAGGAGGGCCTCAGAACCTCCCTTAAACTTATGGCCACTCTCAATTAAATGATCGGAGAATGCCGATTCACCCAATTGGCCCTTCTCCCAAGCCTTTTTATGCTCAGCTACCCAATCTGGAGCTGGCGGCCCGTCATTCCTACGTAGATATCCGAGCAATCGTTGCACGCTACACTATAAACTCCACTCCTCTCGGCCATAGGAACGGGGTCTTTTAATCTTACAAATAAACTTTTAACCGTGTTAGGATTATAAAATGCTGGCCGGAATCCAAAAGGGCGGAGGACACGTCCCAATTTCAAAGAGAACTTGCCCAGGAAAGGAATTCTAATCAACCTCTTTCTACTGTCTAGGTGGTCCCTAGGGAGGGAGGTTGTGGAATCGAGGCATTTTCTAATGAGCTTCCTCCGAACCATTAGGTCAACATCCACTCTAACTTGATTAACCCTGGCCAGGTGCTTAATATTCACAAGTTCCTTTTGAAAAGCATTTGAGTCAGGCGATGAATTAGACTATTGAAAGCCGCAATCTTATGGGCAGTAGGACAAAGGATAACAATATCGGTCGACGTTTGCTTTCTATAAATACCAAACTCATGGAAGCCATCATTAATAGAGATGGACAAATCCAAAAAGTTTATTGATAAGCCACCGACTTCCAATGTGAATTTTATTGAAGGGTATTGACTATTTAAATAATTGAGGAACTCACTCAGGAGTTCCTACCCACCCTCAAAAATCAAGAGACCCTCGCGAACGTCGTGGCGGATCTCACAGTGAAGATTGGACCTGGGGTAAATATCCAGAAGAAGTGTGCCGAAATGATCTGCAGAACCCCTCTCCCTCTAATGAGTAATGCTTGCAATGACTTGATTCTAGGCCTAAAGAGGAAGGTCAGGGAGGAGGGGTTAATCCTTACGAAGGCAGATAAAAGTAATGCCGTCGTAATTATGAATAAGTCCTCCTACGTATCTGGAGTTTATGACGTGCTCAGGCAGTGTGGTGCCCAAGAAAATGCAATTCTCAATTTTCCAAATTTTATCAAAGAAGTGAGGAATCTCGTGAATAGTAGTCAATTTATTATCAAAAGCACCTTGACTAAAAAGGCCATCTTGGAACCCAATCCGATCCCTCCCCTCCTTTATGGGTTGCCGAAAGTTCACAAAAAAGATATCCCAATGCGGCCAGTTGTATCATTCGTTTCGTCACCTACTTATACCTTAGCTAAATACATCAATCGTTGGTTTAAGTCTCGAGTTGAGGTAAACTCTACATACTCAGTAAAGAACTCCGGTTTCCTTGCAGATAAGTTGAAGGTTCTCAGTCTTCCTCCTGGAACGACTTTATGTTCTTTTGATGTTGTAGGTTCATTTCCTCACATTCCAAAGGCCGTAGCCATGCAACACATGGACGAGTTACTAGTTAAAGATAACGTTCCTCACGAAGAACTTGCGGAATTCTTTGGCCTTCTAAATATCTGCTGGTCCCCTAATTTTTGTAAGTTTGATGGGAAATTTTTTGAGTTCCCCGAAGAAGTGGGGATTCCTATTAGCTCCCCCTTGGGTTCGCTCATTTCGGAGGAATTTATGTCGAAATTCGAAAATGATTTATTTTCCTCCAGCCAGGTGTTCTTGAGTCACGTCCACTACTGGAATAGGTAGGTGGACGATGTATTATGTGCGTGGACCGGTCCTGTGGAACTCCTGAGTGAGTTCCTCAATTATTTAAATAGCCAATACCCTTCAATAAAATTCACATTGGAAGTCGGTGGCTTATCAATAAACTTTTTGGATTTGTCCATCTCTATTAATGATGGCTTCCATGAGTTTGGTATTTATAGAAAGCAAACGTCGACCGATATTGTTATCCTTTGTCCTACTGCCCATAAGATTGCGGCTTTCAATAGTCTAATTCATCGCCTGACTCAAATGCTTTTCAAAAGGAACTTGTGAATATTAAGCACCTGGCCAGGGTTAATCAAGTTAGAGTGGATGTTGACCTAATGGTTCGGAGGAAGCTCATTAGAAAATGCCTCGATTCCACAACCTCCCTCCCTAGGGACCACCTAGACAGTAGAAAGAGGTTGATTAGAATTCCTTTCCTGGGCAAGTTCTCTTTGAAATTGGGACGTGTCCTCCGCCCTTTTGGATTCCGGCCAGCATTTTATAATCCTAACACGGTTAAAAGTTTATTTGTAAGATTAAAAGACCCCGTTCCTATGGCCGAGAGGAGTGGAGTTTATAGTGTAGCGTGCAACGATTGCTCGGATATCTACGTAGGAATGACGGGCCGCCAGCTCCAGATTGGGTAGCTGAGCATAAAAAGGCTTGGGAGAAGGGCCAATTGGGTGAATCGGCATTCTCCGATCATTTAATTGAGAGTGGCCATAAGTTTAACGGAGGTTCTGAGGCCCTCCTCCATAGAGAGAATTCGTACTTTAAGCGGTTGGCTTTGGAAAATATAGAAATTATTAGACACCGGAATAATGAAGAGATCACTGTTCTAAACAGGTATATTCCTGATGAGGGATTGATTGAATTAATGTATGAGAATGATTCACAATTTGATGACTCGCTAGTTCAATCATGAATTTCATCCGTGTTCCTCTGTCTTCGTTGATGTTGGGTTCAGTCGCTTCCGTTCACTTACGCTTAGAAGATGGTTAATTAACCGAAAGCGCTCGCGGCTGCTTGTTTTGTGTGGTATCTTTTGTAAAACGCTACTCTCTTGAGTACAACCCTTTTTAATAGTATGTTCAACCATAAAATTGAGGAACGAGTTAACGCCATTTTGGATTCTAACCTGGTACTCCCCTCTTCTACGGGTAGCCTAAAGTACATAAAAAATGTTGCAATGCGGCCGGTCGTGTCGTTTATCTCGTCAGCTACACTCATAGATCGATGGTTTAAATCACGAGTAGATTGTACCACCCAGTAAAGAACTCGGGTTCCTTGGCGGGTAGGTTGAAGGACGTAAACCCACCTCCGGAAACGACCTTATGCTCCTTTGACGTTGTAGGATTATTTCCTCACATCCCTAAGGCTGTTACCACCCAACACATGGGCGAGTTGCTAGTAAAATCGGGTGTCCCTCACGAGGAGATGGCGGAATTCTTTGATCTTCTGAGGGTTTGTTGGACTCCCAACTTGTGCAAATTTGAAGGGAAATTTCTTCAGTTCCCGGATGAGGTAAGGATCTCCATTGGTTCTCCCTTGGGCTCTTTTATATCTGATGTATTCATGTCCAAATTTGAGATCGATTTATTTTCCTCAGGCCAGATGCTGTTAAATCATGTCTTTTACAGACATAGATATGTGGACGACGTACTTTGTGCGTGGACCGGTCCAGTGGAACTGCTTCCTGAATTTCTCACTGACTTAAACAGCCAATACCCTTCCATAAAATTCACCTTGGAAGTTGGTGGCTCATTAATAAATTTTTTGGACTTCTCCATTTTCGTATTAGAGATAGCGTCCATGAATTTGGAATAGAAAAGAAACGTCGACCGATATTACAATCCACGAATCGTCCTTCTGTCCAGCTGTACATAAGATCACTATATACCTTCAATAGCTTGATCTATCGCCTGACTCATATTCCTTTGTGTCAGGACGCCTTCCAAAAGGAACTAGGAACAATTAAGCACCTGGCTAGAGTGAATCAAGTGAGGGTTGACATCGACCTAATGGTCCGTCGGAGGCTTAGCAGAAAAAGCCTCGATTCCACCACGTCCCTCTCCAGGGATTCACACTTAGATAGGAGGAAACGTTGGATTAGACTTCCTTACCTGGGTAGATTTCCGTTGAAGTTGGGCCATGTGCTTAGTCTTTTCGGGTTCCGTCCGGCATATTATAATACCAACACGGTAAAAAGTTTATTTGTAAAATTAAAGGACCCCATGCCTCTAGCCGAGCGGAGTGGTGTTTACAGCATGGCCTGCAACGATTGCTAGGAATGATCGGCCGTCAGCTCCAAAGAAGAATCGATGAGCATAAAAAAGCGTGGGAGAAAGGTAACTTGGGTGGGTCAGCCTTCGCCGATCACCTTATCGAAAGTGGCCATAGAGTCAATGAAAAGTGTGGTATCCGCCTCCATAGAGAAAACTCATACTTGAAACGTATGGCTTTAGAAAATATTGAAATCTTGTGTCACCGGAATAATGAATACTTCACCGTCTTAAACAGTTATATTCCTTCTTGCTGAAGCAGCCATGGCCTTCATCGTCATGCGGATCATAGTTTTGGTTCATCGACTTATCAAGGTTTCATTGCACCATGTTCAAATTGTTGAAACTAGCTACCCTAACAACCGTGGCCTTGGATTCAAAAATAGATTGAGCAATTAGAAATATTGACCACGACTTAGAATCGCGACATGACTGGTGTCATATTTGCCGATACAATCGTAAGCGCAGCGCATCTCATCTAAATCCCAGTATTTTGTTCGCGAACTTCTATCATTTAATATGTCCCTCTGGGCAAGTATTAGGTCACAATTCGAGTTCAGATGTAGCAAGCCTATATCTACCTACATTTTAACGTCAGGTCGGTTCACGGAAATACATTAGCCTGTCTGATATAGGTACTCGACAATAATACGTACAAACGATGTAAGTATTTACAAATATTCAAATTTTTTACAGTTGTAATCATGAAATATGATATCGCGTTGCTGGCTTTAATGCAAATAGATTTTTCTGTTATTGTTATTGTTACTTCGTAAGATTGTGGGTTTACGGACAGGAATATTTTGTATAATCTATTAATCCAAGTACATGTAAAATACGATGCGTATCTTATTCTATTGCAAGTCGTAAAAGAAGTAACGACGTCATCGTCTAGAGGTAGCAAATTAATATCAAAGGGTGCACGCGTCTTAGATCGTACATACAGATAAGACTACCGCAGGCATATTGTCGTATCCCAAGATTGATATTGTAAATTATGGATGTATAGAAGATTGCTCAAATAGATTCAGAAGAAAAAGTACTTTACAAATTGTCGAGAGTAAAATATCCTGACTTCAATACATCGAGAAAAATTTCAACACTACTGTCGTGGAGGGTCGTCAGTAACTTAAAAATAATTTAGTTTAGGGACAATGATTTCATCCCTTTTCGAATGATAGAGTTGAGAGCCAAATTCATGTCCGAACGAAGCGAATTTCGCGAAGATTCGCAGGCGTCACGAGTTCCTAAATATATTACATGAAATAAGTTTTCAAACGCGGGTAAATTGGAAGAATAAAAATACAATTTCTACTTTTTTCCACATCGTCTGTATTTACCTAGTCAGATTTACTCATTAAGTTACACAATATTAATCGGAACCTGTTCTAAGAGAGTTTTTTTGAGAAATTCGCCGTGCGCCATCCGGCGAAAAACTTGGAAAAATTTCCACTCTCAAGCTGTATAATATGATGGAAGGGGGATTTTGGAAAATGTCTAAGCTCGAACTATATATTGAGGAGGGAGACTTCAAAGCAGTCGAGAAAACGTTGGAAATAAAATCCAAGCAGAACGTATGCTCTTTTGATATAGGTTCAAGATCCACGTTTCCCGCCCCATTCATCAGTTGATTCTTGGGGTGAAAGTGGGTGGTTTCGTTAGTGCTACGTTTGTACTGGATCAGGGTGTCCCCCAAATTCAACAAGTGAAAATATTGGACTTTCATAGGGTTCTTGAAGGGTGTTCCACAAAACCATAATTCCAGTGGGAACCTATTTTATGAGGGATACATGACATCATCAGATTGTGACGTCACAGATCCGGACTACATACTTGTAAGAATATTAATCTTCAAGCTAAACGTGATAGAGGAGAAAAATAACGGCTTCCGTAACAAAGTTGAGTGAGGAACGCAGGGAACCTGGTTTTGATATTGAGAATTTAAGGATGCCAAGACCTAGATATAAAATAGGACGTCATTAGTGACCTCGACCTATTTGAGGGACTTTGAAATATACAGCTCAAGAGTGGAAATTTTGACAGGGAATTTGTTCTACTTTTTTTTTTTCGAAATTCGCCGCGCTCTGTCCGGCAAGAAACTTGGAAAAATGTCAACTCCCAAGCTATATACGTATGATGGGAGGGGGACTTGGAAAAATTTTGATGCAAGTCCTTTCTTATCATATGTAACTTGAGAGTCAACATTTTTCGAATTCTCCCCCCCCCCACATTTATAGCTCGAGAGTGGAAATTTTACCAAGTCCCCTCTTATCTTAATGTAACTTGGGAGTCAAAATTTTTTCAAGTTTCTTGCCGGATGACGCAAAGCAAATTTCCCAAAAAACATACTATAGAACAGGTTCACTGTTGAAATTTTTGACCTCCGGGCTATATATGATAGAAGGTCAACATCTAAATGACCTTGACGTTGCCGACTGGCCGGACAACGGACATTTTTCCCACATCTTCTACTCATAGAACAAATTCCCTGTTGAAACTCACGGGCTCTTCAATGGAGTTGAATGAGGGGTGACAGGAACCTGTTTCATGGGGCACATGAGATCTGAAAATTGAGACTTCCTTAACTATGTTAAATGAGGAATGCAGGGAACCAGTTCTACGGGTCAAATTAGTTTTAATAATATGATTTATAGGCCTATTGGGGAACCTATTATTAAAAAAAAAAAAAGTACTATTAATTTGATTTATAAGATAGTGTGGAACTGAATTAAGAAAACATCAATTTTCTAAAATCTCTTAAAATTTTAAACTCCAAGGTAATAATATATGATAAGGGAATTCCTTTCCTATCATAGAAAGAAAGAAAGAAAGAAAGAAATTAAATAAATAAATAAATAAAATTAACAATTAATTAATTCATTCATTCATTAAATCTCAAAAATATACATAATACAGGACTTGCCTTCCTATCATATAAAGAAAAAAAGAAACTAAATAAATAAAGGTGACGGGAATATTGATAATTATAAGTTTAGCAATCCGTATTATGTCTTCCATATACCTTAGAAATTGGATATCACAATCTCCATGGAGATCAAAATTTCAATCAATCTATTGTTAAAAGCAATGCTTTTTTTATAGCAGCCAGGACTCGCTAATTTGATTATTGTAAATGGTAAATCGCTAAAAACGGTGAATCGCTAAAAGCGGGAAATCGCTAAAAGCGGTAAATTGCTAAAAGCGGTAAATCGCTAAAAGCGGTATTGTTATTTGTGCTCTCTACTGTACCTCAGTATGTACAATTTGTTCCCTGGTCTGCCCTTAGGTACCCAGATGAGAGGGTGAATACAATTTATCATGAGTGGATGAAGAAAAGCGTGTCTGAAGATGGCATTTGGTGATGCTAGGGAATCAGTGAGACCATCAAGAATGATGTAATGAGAGAGAAAGGGGGTGTTTTCCTGTGAATTTTTCCTACCTTATTTTTTGAATTTGAGCCTCCAACCGACCTCCAAGCGGGACTTGAAAAAATTGTGACTTCTCAAGTTTATCTGATCAGTTTTCTTTCTCTTTTTCTTTATCCTCCGCCTATTTTTTTATAATCTAGTATCCCTCACTAGCATACCGACCGACGACTTTGGGAAAGACTATTTTGAGGACAGAGGAAAGGCTAGTTCATTCGCTAGAAGGATGTCATTTATTGATTGTCTGCATCTTCTCCTATGTTGTGAACACCAGAGTTTTGCTGTTAGGAGACAAAAAATGGCGCACTAGCAGAAAATTGGTTCTTCATTGTTGTTGCCTTTTGTTTCCAAGCCTTTTGGTCCCGGAGCAAAATCCTTACCCGCTTTCCGGTCATTGTTCCTTTATGCATGAAAATTGGGATGATAAAGAATCTATCTGAATTGCTGCTGCCTTATTTGTGCCTTTAGAATCAGATAAGGATTCAGACCATTATGATTTTAGACAAAATCATGAGGTCGTCGATGGGCCACCTCCTCATTTGTCACTCTTTTGGTTTTGCTTACATATATAGCAGTATATATTATACTGTATTTAAAAATAGGCGCCGGATTTTTCGGAACTTCTGAGAAAGATTTTTTAGCTTTCAGTTTTTTACGTGACCGACTCGACAGGATGACAAGCCAATCGACGAACCTCTACCTATACGATATTTCCTCTTTTGTAAGTTCGAACCTACGGATAGACGATGGACTGGAACTATGGGGACAAGAAAAATTCCCTAATGACTCTATCACAAATATAGTAATTCATATTCGACCGTTGGTATTTGAAAAGAAATTATAAATTTTTCTTTACATTTCCAGCAAAGATGGGTCCCCTCAACAAACTCGTGTGTTCATCGCAAAATAAGATTCAACTCATCAATCCCAAATGACTTACGTTTATTCGATCAGAAAAAAAAAATAGTAAACCCTCAAGAGAGAGTAGTAACGTATTTGATGTGAAATTGCCTAAAACACGTGCTAATTTAAATAATATTATAAATTCTAGTATACACAACCAGTTCGGTAAGAAGAATTGTACGCAACGTTTTGATTATGTTGACGATCCCACATGACTCTACCCAACACGCCTAGTGGAAAGCTTATTTAAAGGACATAGACATGACCTTCCCTCGAAGGACGAATAGGGGCGAATATCAACATTTCTTAGAATAGATGACGGTCAATTGAATGCATACCGCTTCCCGAGTCAGGGCAGTGAACACCAAACACGTAGGTACCCCAAAATATGTACGCGCGAAAGTTGACTCTAGATATATCGTTCCAGAACCCCTGATTTTATAACTTTCGACAAATTATACCTCAGTATTGGGAGGACTCCAATATCGGCAATAGAAGCGGCCCAGACGATTCAAAAATTTATAGATTCTCGTCAAACCTCATAAAAAAAAAAAAGTTCGACCGAAACGTGTTCTCGAAACTCGATACGTATTTAGGTTTTCGTTGCGAGGTCGTCGTACGAAATATCGTGTACGCGGGCGGAAATCGACTAATTCCAAGTTGGTCGGACTCGTCCGATCACTTGTACGTTTTTTCTGACGCTGTGCCTTCATCTGCTCGCATTTGGATAAGACCGAATAAAAGTAGGAGAAATAGAAAGTAATATGAAATAAAAATAGATAGATAGAAGGTGGGATTATGATGGCTTTCAGGTCAACCAATGTGTGAAACTTTTCTGCTAGGCTTTAGCTCTCAAATTTCGTTTATCCCAGTGACATTTTCGTCCTCCGCTAGGGTGGGGGGGGGGAACAACTCGCGGGGATGATTTTGGAATTAGGGGTTAGGATTCAGGAAACTTCAGGAAAGTCATGAAACATGTCAAAAGACTCTCGGATAGGTCCCGTCTTATCCTTCGTCTCTTCTTCCATCTACTTTCTAGCCATATCTTTGGACCCGCGTCGAGTTTGTGTCTCCCTACTCTCTGGAGAACTCGGCTTCGTTGACTGAAAATTTAAATATGTAAATCTTCCTCGGGGTCCGATTCGATATTGTTGGTCTGCCCACGGCTGAAGCTATCCAACATACGGATGAACTGCTCGTTAAATCTAATATTTTTCATAAAGAGTTGAGGAGAAATTTAATGATAAAGTTTTTAAGTTTCCCCAAGAGCTGGGCGTCCCTATTGATTTCCCTACTCATATCTAAAATTTGAACTAGATCTTTTCTCTTCAGGCCACGTGTTGTTGAGTCATGTTTACTATGGGCACAGCGTTCTGCGTACGGAGACTGGTTCTCACGACGATCTCCGAAAGAGATCGTGTCCGTATGTCTGGGTGAACAGACCTATATTGTAGTCCACGGGTCGTCATTTTTTCCTACTCCCTACAAAATTGCCATGTTTAATGGCTCGACCCGCCGACTCACCCACATACCCGTTGAGTCAGTCCGCTTTCCGTAAGGAATTGATGACCATTAAATATGAAAATTATTTATTAAATTGCAAACCGCACAGAAATTTAAAGTACCCTATTCAAAGGTGCGAATTAAAATATACGAACATGTTTTCGGCACAACTGCCATAATCAAGTACAAAGACTAGTATGGTTCACCTTATAAGTTAACCAATCGCGTTCGATCAATTCAGACCATTAAACACTTGGCCGGAATGAATGTCATCAATTTAATGTCTGACAAGTGGTTCAAACTTTAATCAAGTCTTGGGTGGACCACGGTATCTGATAATATTTACAGTTTGACCTCTCATTTCCAAAGAACTAGAGGTCAACTTTTATAGAAACGCCACGCAAATTCTATCAATAAACCCAACCGTACAACACTGCAACTTCTGAAATATCGGAAGTTACAGTGTTTCAAGAAGTACTGAAAGTTACTCAAGTCCGATTCACAGTATGTCCATAGAAAATAGATTTCAGATCGACCCTCCCCATTAAAATCATCCGAAATTTTAGATCCATTAGGATTAAACTGTTTCTAATGAATCGAATTACATGAGCAATCGACTGGAAACATCCCTACCGAAAATTTCCTAACTACGCCCCTTTAAAGAAAATTCCGCCGACATTAAAGAGGGTTATGTAAATACGCTTAATGCGAATAGCATATTCATGTTTTCTTCAACGATTTTTCTCGCATCGTCGATTTCCCATCATTGGAAACATCTTAAATTAGGAGGTCGACGTATCAAAAGAGTTAATTGGAAACTGGTTGGTTAAAATATAAAGACCGCGAAATGCAAATATCGTCTTATGCGAAATGCGATCTCCGAATTTGAAGTTTCGTTCGATTTTTTGATTATTAAGGATTACAACTATATAGATATGCAATACCTTCACTAATTTTTACGTAACCACTACTGTAAAGAACAAAAAATATGCGAATCTGATGTGATTTTTAGATGAAATATCCACATCTACGTGGACTATTGCGACTCAACAATGAAATTTTGTAACCAAAAATTCGATGGATTATCGACTACCCACTTTGTAAAAATAATATCGCGAAAAAACAAAGAACTTACTTTGCACCATCGTGACGCTCTGAGAAGTACTTCGAGAAACCGCTAAAAAAGTGCACAAGTCCTCGCGATTAGGCAAACTACACGTGACACGATCGACAAATGCCTATCCTGATGATCACGAGCTTGTAGTTATGTAGGGAGCTTCTATTTACAACTTCTGGGACAATTGAACTCGATCGAAAACGACGTACGCGACATTGGTTGTACTGTAGGAGGTCAAAGTAAAATCTTCGCGATTTAAAAAAATGAAACGAAAAAAAAAATCGTATTAATTGGACTTTCTATTACGGTGGACGTTGTAAATACGCGAGATGAAGTTACTTTGACCAACGACCGAGCATTAGACAGTAGCTATATTTACGTACTCTACAACTGCGCACCGGTTTCACACTGCACTACGTTCCGATGCCTAATACTCAGATAATGTCAAGAAGACCGAAAACCGGCGTGCAATCGTATTTATACCGATCGTACAACCACGAAGTCTCTCCCATTTCCGATTTCGTTCCACGGAAACTGGAAAAAAGAGCACGCGATTGACGAACTTGAACCCCCGTATCGAGGGAAACTCGTTTGTTACGTGTTCCATTCGGGAATGCGAATGTACGTTATCGCATTACGAAAGGAAGAGCGGGTAGAGCGAGCAACGAGACCAGGGTACTTACGAATTAATATTATTAGATACCGCGAAGAATGAATTTTAGCGTCGTGCGAAGTTGGTGATACTTGAGACCACGTGATTCTGCTTACAAGTATTGTTCAGATATCAGCTTTTGTGTGCCATAATGATGGAAAATGCTCCGCAGAAAATGAGTTCCTTCCGATTTGAAAACCAGACACCTGCGTAAAATCAGCTTTTTACAGTCTCTCGCACATCAACCATTCTTTATCCTCGATCTCTTTCAAGCGATTCGATTTAGGCTCAAACTTGGCCTCCGATCCGAAGTGGTCGAACCTCTCGAACTTTACGAACTATCAGCACGCTATCCTCAAATTCCCGCACTTGATATCGTTGTCTTTGTCCTTTTCGAGAAACTCCTTTCCGCCCTCAAACAGCATCCCACGGAAACAACGTCCACGATTTGATGGAACACCTGCTAAATCTTACAGCACAGGTTTCATCAGTGTATCTAAAACATATTTAATGAACAACCCGGCCATATCTACGAGATACCCAGGACTACATTCAATAAAAAGACTGGCCTCGTTCCACCTTCACCAGATCAGTGATCCGTGGACTAAAGTTCCCTTCTACACTCCTCTATTTCTCTTCTTATTTTATATCGCCATTTTACACACCACTAGTGATACGAAAACAGTAGTTTGAAAACCGCTGATCTACAGCATTACTTTCGAAAAATGTTTCGCATCCTCAAGGTAGATTAACAACCCCAACATCCCTGCTAACGACGCGTAAGTTGGTATAACGACCGACAAATCTTTTTCAATTAGCGCGCAACAAAAATACTAAGAAAATCTCAGAATAAAATTTTTGCATAATCATTTCGAATACGGAAAATGTAAAAAATTATGACAGCTGGTACCTTCGAATCCTTGAATATTTTATCATCATTGGTCATAAAAACTATATCCGTAAAATTTTCGATGAGATGAGAAACGATGGCAAAACTCTTTTTTCCAGGATATTTTAATTTTTTTCCAAGTATTCGCAGCAATATTTCCGAGGTCTTCTTCGCCAATCGAAATCGTAATCCTCAAATATACCGGATGGACATTTGGCTTCAGTACAAGTTTCGAAGTATGTCGGCTTTTCTTTTTCAGAAATATAATATTCGCATCTGAAAATACAAAAATATTGTGAGATAACTGTGTCTGTATTAATACTGACGTGAAAATTATTTTTTATGTAGAGAATGATTCTCGAAAGTCGAAATTTGTCAAGAATGCGGAAGAACATCGAACATAAGCGAGGTATTTCCCCAATGTTCGGAAAATTATCTTCCTTTCCTGTTCGAGATGAGCAATAAACGGAAAATAGTCCCGCACAATGAATCGATTTCAATAATCAAACAATAAATTATTCTTATTTTTCTTCCTTGATCTGGATATCAGCGAGGGATCCACTGAGACAAAAAAGAACCTTGTACTAAATTTTTAGGTGATCTACTATTTTATGCTACATGATTCTATACAGTGCAGATTTCGGTAATATAACGATTGTTCAAGATCAGCGATCGTAATTGTTTTTCTTCCGTTTCTCTGCAAAATTTACTTTTTCCAAGGTAAATCGAAAGACTGCAAGAAAACTTGCACCTAGGCTACAAGCAAGCATTTTACTATTATTGAACCATCGTCACTTTCAACGCTATTGAAAGTTTGTGAGATTATTTGAGAAACAAAAAACTAAATTTTGTTTCTATTTTCTTCGCCTCGCACTTGCTGACTTTGAATTTCTACCAATAGATTTATCGAAGGAAGAAAAAAAAAAAACAAAGATGACATTGATGTAAAAATAATGCTTCTATAATCACGTCTACCTTACGCCAGTGGATGTCAGTTAATCAAATTATAGAACAAAAAAATGAATAAATAAAAAATACTGATTTAGACCACAATCCGGCTTTTTTACATCGAACGAGCGCACGTGGACATTTTGTTCCTTCGAAACAAAAAAAAAAAGAAGATGCGTATTTACGACTTCCCGTAAATTACGTCCTAACCTGTTCACGATGACAAATTACAAATTCGGGAGGGGAAAAAAAGAGAAAAATTTACGAACCTAATGATTTGGTGTCGAATTTAAATATTTCAGATTTAGTAATTCAATTGCGGCTCGTCAATGAAATAAAAAATGTATATAGTTCGCAGTCGATGTACGTAAGGGGAACGAGATTCAACTATGTAGATACTCGTAATCATTCTAACGAAAATCTAGAGTAAAACAGATCGATGACGCCGAAGGAATACATTTAACGGAAGAAGGTAGTCTTTCATCAATATTTAGGGCAAAAAAAAATTGTGAGAAAACCTTAGGCCTAGGAGAATTCTTCGAATGAAAATTTCTCGGAAAGAAGACTAGTACCTATCGGTTTTTGATCTTCATGTATCTGATTTGCAATTCCTAAACGTTTTGATTTGACAAGCGAACCGCGCGACGGTTATGAAAAAAAATCTGATGAAGTGGTAAACAGGTAAAAAGGTGATGTAGAAATAAAAACACTGGAAGAGATAGGTAAGAGGAAGCCTGAGAGAAAAAACCTAAAGGTAAGCGAAATGTTGACGTGACTCAAGATTCTTCTATCCTTAACCTTGAGCTTTGAAACAATTCGACTCTTGACTAATACAATACTCGTAGGTATATAGCTGACGTGATTATGACAAAAGAAGAGGAGCTTTTTACAGAAAAAAACATGAGGAATCTATAGATAGGAATGATAAAAGGGAAAGTCAATGACCGTCTACTTTTGGAACTCGAAAAAATTGTCACTGAAAGTTTCAGAACACTGCGAGCAGTACGAGTTTGGATTTTGAGGAATAAAAAAATGTTGACTTTAAAGCTGTTTGTATGAAGAGCTGAGAGGGGAGAGGTGATCCTTGGTGTATTTTCGAGACATGGCAAAATTACTCCTAAAAGATTGAGAAACTTGGAACCTCTTCCACATTTTAAGAAAACCTCGTAACCTATTCCAAGGACTCAAAATTTGACAGAACTTGAGGAACTTCAGACACTTTTTCGAAACTCGAGAACAAGAGTCGAAGAACTAAGAATCTTCCCCTCCTCCTCCCAAAAGAGATTCGCACACTGCGATTTTAGCCCTGAAAACGAAGAGAAAATTTGAGCTTCGACGTTTTGAAGTAAGTATGAAAATTTCTACAAGAAAATTTCTTCAACAGAAGGACATACACGATGTGAAAATGGATTATATCAATTTGCTAGTCCCATCATAACTGTTGATGCTAAATTTCTGTATAACCCACTTGAAAGAAACGCCACTCTAAGAGCGGAAAAACTTATCGAAAATTTATTAACAGAACAACTCTTTTTCGAAAAACGTGCCTTCATAAATCGGAAGTCAGTTCTCATGGACAGAAGACTCCCACACGTGGCCATATATTTTTGGATTTCCTTTCATCTACGGTGGTCCCGTGGAAATTTTGAAGTAGCCTATTGTTGTGTCGGTGAACGAGAACAAAAATATAATAAAAAAAAGTTCTTATAATTTAAATCGATCGTAAAATCTAGGTTTGAAAAAGATGACGCAACAGAGGAGTTATAATCATCGATTTTTACACAAGAATTTTGAATTTCAATCGCTCGAAAATTTGCATCTCCATTAAGAAAAAAGAAGATCTTTTGAGAGTTCATCAACCTTACGTATCATAGTTTTTTTTTGTTTTGTTTTTCTTTCTTTTCTGATAGTGCCTAAATGATAATGATAATCAAGTTGTTCGTTTAAAAGCGTAATCAATACGACATCGTTTATTCGGGAGGACACTACCAAGCAACTATAATTAAATCAATTTATTTTGCCTCCATTTTGTTGACCATTCTAAGCCTATACTATTTTAGGTTGAGCTGGTCCACTCGTCCTAATCTAGCGAGTTGAAAAATTCCGCTTTCAGCAACTTCGACGAGGATCAATTAAGTTACTAATAAACTTACAGATAGGTACTCATTAATAGTAGTCGTATCAGGTGAGCAAGTCAATAGTACCCTTTCAAGTCTCGAATAAATAAATGATATCCGTCCGTTGGAATTTTGATACATCATAGGCTGTCTCAATTCTTCCCCCAGCGCCTGAAAATAAATCGGGATACAATAAGACAGAACAATTCAAAAATTAGATAGGTACCTAATATTGTCTAGATAAGGAAATTAAATGTTTACTAATAATGCAAATAGTACACAAAAGAAAAGCTTTCTGGAGTTCAAACTCTCGATTCTGGGCAGCTGATTGGATGAATTGAAATCGTTCAAAAGGCCATCTTTATCAATGACGACTGCGCATGCCTTGGCCATAGCCAGTACTCCTCCAAATTGCGAATTCAACCGATGAAACAGAACTTCCATCACTAATCACAGAGCTGAAGATACTATAGAAGATGAAGAATGTGACGTGAACTGTCAGATAATCAGAACCAGATTGTAGACAATATGAAAACTCAAATTATCCGCTTGATTACAGGTACAGTCTTACTCAGATTATTTTTTGGTGTTTGTTATGCGTTTTTCTGCCAGTTTCAACCAAGTACAAACAATCGGATCGTTACACAGGTCTCACTGTAATGTAGGGATATAATTTTAATCATACGCACAGATATAATTCCGAAGAAAAGATCATGACTATTTAAATGAACCTACGTACATACATAACAGAACTCGTTCGACTAAGTGTAGGTAAATTATGTACAAATTTACTCGTTTTCTCACATCACTCAACAGGCGGCAACAGTTGGAGATCAATCTAAACAAACAACAAACTTAGTTGTCATTATTCTGTTCCATTCATTGTGTTTAATGGGTCTAGGCATATCGATGAAACATTGATCAGATATTGGAGATCGTTACCTAGTAGAGCACGCACTTACAAATAAAACTAAAGCTTTTTGTTGGAGGAAATCGTCCATTCAGTCAAGTTCTAAAATATAATTTTCTGCAAGATGGGGAATAAGTTCATTGAGGAAGATTCTTACTGATAACATAAATAATGAAGGATACCTTACCTAATAAATATTGTATTGAATTTTTCGGTTCAGGGCAGGTGTAAATGAGTGGAGCTAATGTGAAGTGATACCGGAGGTTTGGAGTGTTTCTTAGCATCTTTTGCGTCATTCTGCAATGTACATCAAAGATGTATCATATAAAGCTTATTAGACATGGCCGTACATACACCAGAGTTGAATTGTCGTATCTGCAAAACAATGGAATAAGATTACGTGTTTCATGCTTATCTAGTAGAATGATATGGTCATGAGCTATAACTCCAATTCTCTGCAATTAACTTCTCTCAATAAGTATTATTCAGCTTGGTACAGCGTCGCAACTCGCAACTACAGCCCATTAGCCTCAACACTTGGTGATTAATTTTGTTTCATTACGCGTCCCATCTGTGACTCGCTGTGAGAGAAGGGTACTTGGCATGGTGAGGTTAGGTTGATGCTAAGTACCCTTCTCTCACAGCGGGTCACACTTGGCGCAGTAGTCGCCCATCTAGTGCAGGAGTGCAGGACTGCAGGCTGATTGCTGGGCGACAATAACGCGTCATATTCGCATCAGAACACTCCTGTAGACGCGCTAGTGTTGCGTATCATTGGGTGATCATGCTTTTTTTCACATTCAAGAACATGTAGGTACACAATCTTAAGGGCGCGCTAGCTAAACAATCAATATTATGCGTCAATATTATTGAGGTTCAATTTTTCTGTTATCAAATAATTGAACGTGTGGTTGGTACGTGTACAAGAATTGATACTAGATCATCACAATAAATTGATAAGGCGTCAAGACATTCAAATCGATTTGAATTTCTTGAAGCAGCCATCAATTTTTCAGTGTTCTAATTACTATCAGTTTTGTTCTGTAGCGGCAGTTGATACTTAATTTGATAGTGTGGAAGAACACACAAGAAAAATTTCTGTCATCAATTTATTGAAGGCAGGGTCATCATTAATTGATGCGGAAATTGACGCATAAATATTGATAGGTAGTTAAGCGCACTATAGAATCAACTCTACCATTGTCAATATCAATTTTTATGAAAAATTGAAGAGAACAAAAGTGTCAGCGTTTATAATTTCCTTTCAGATAAATCAAAGAATTGTAAATGTTTTTGACAAAATGTCGAAATTTTTTGAACCGGCACCAAATGATCCACCTAAACCAATAAGCAAGCTGCATTTTACTAATCCGCTAATAGAGAGCGACTCCTTTACATCCTGACGCGAATTGTGATCATGATGTGATGTGAAACGATCGATAAAAAAAAATTTCTACCTGAAGATTCTGAAAGTCATTTGTACAGATCGGATCCTTTGACTATTATATTGTATATGGACTGCACTAAGTGGTAAAAAATACGGCTCAATATCAGAGTGTTACGCTTTTGGTTTTGGCAATTGTAAGCGGCACTGAACACGTTCACACAGTGGGGAAAGGTGTGACGCGTGTATTTTAAATACCCGTGGTCAGTGCCGCATACAAAAATCCTTATCACATCTGTGGACGCTTTTTTTGGTCGTTTTATGTACACGCTAGCGCAGACCAGGTAATATATAGTCAAAGATCGGATTCGGATCCCACAATCTTTGCAACTCACTCACAGCCACAAATTTGAATTGACGTACATGATACGATCATCCAAATCATGCAAACTGTATCTTTTGGACGATTGGGCGAGTGTCTGAATCCTCACACTTAATTGATGGAATGACAAAGAGAAATTCAGATCTAGGAAATTGGAGCTTTTATTCGGGTAGGATGAACACTCTACTCTGAATTGTCTTGAAATGAACGTTGGATATACATCGTCAAACCACGACCCAAAAACGCCAAAATTGGAAAAAGAGATGCTTGTTTTGGAAAACTAGTGTGATAATTGGATTTCCCACCGAACGGTAAGGTTAATTATTTTGTTTTCTGTTGCTCAAAAAATTAATACTGTATTTTTCCACATATAAAACGCACTTTTTTTCTGGTTTTTTAATGCTGAAAAATGGGGTGCGGGTTATATGTACGGTGACCAGATTCCAACTAAACGAATACGTTCCTCAAGGTTACGGCTATCCATAATACACGCGAAAGGACGAATACTCCGAAGGGAGAGTAAACAATGCAAACTGCAGAAAAAAAAAAAAAAACTATCATTTTCCGGAGCTGTGGATTTCCTTCAGAAGGTCCTCTCTTAATAACAGAAATTCCTAAATTTCTTCGCAGGTGACGTCGAAATTTATGTAGACCTGCATTGTATCACATTGTATGGCTTCTCCGAGCTCCAATAATTGGTAATTACCGAAACTTCATATTCTTCAAAAGTAGTACCCGTGGTAGTACAAATTTTATGGTAGTGCATTAGGCTAAAAATAAGTACTGTACTACCAAATGTAGTACGTCTGGTCACCGTACCTATTATGCAAAACTTTTTTTTTTTTTTTTTTTTTTTCCTATGTACGAGCTTGATTTAACAGTTGTAGATAACTGTACACTGTGCTGTACAGACATGATTTTGCAATTATGAGCACAATAGTTCAGCTGATAGCGATTAGATGCATTTTTTTTCTTTTGGTTTGTTTGTTTTTTTTCTCCAGAGTCATTAGGTATATTGTAAATTTATAGTGTATCTTTCAACCATTGTGAGTGGTGCAGCCGTAAAATAGAACAAAATCTGAATTTCTTGTCTCAAAAATTAGGTGCATCAGCCTATATTCGAGTGCGGCTTATATTCGGAAAAATACGGTATATCGGTACATACCTATGAGTATTATTCCACTGACCTAGATAGGAAAATTGATTTTTTCATGGCGATTAAGTATGCACCTAATTGATTAAAATTTACTATGGATATGTACCGGTATCAAACATCTGTGAATAGACTGGAATTGGCGAATTTTTCTCATTTTATTCGTTTAATTCTCTCATTTCTAAGATATTCTTTGGGACAAAACGTTCATAAAATAAAAATGAACTGTTTTGAGTGAATGGCAATTTAAACACTGAATTAATAGGAAATATCAATCTGTATTTCAACTTTTGGAGTAGGTCTACGTGTATATGTCTATTAAATGAATACAACGATATCGAGAATTTACCATAACAATTTAGGTGTTATTTTTTCAAATATTGAAGAAACTATAAGTTAAATAAAGACCTTTTTTTTTTCCTTTTCTCTCTGTATATATTCTTGATCTTTAAACTTAGGTACCTACCTAAAAGTAAAGTTGTTAAAAGCTCTTGACGCTATAATTGAAAACGTGTACACATTTTTCATAGCCTCAATATATATGAGTACTTACCGAATTATTTATAAGTTATGATTTGTACCTAGGTAACTGCAATATTTGATAGCTGGGTGTCTATTGGTTCCTAGACGATTTCTTTCTTTTTTTCTTCCTTTCTGCTCGCCGCTGTTACTTTGAAAATGGAATTTTCTTCTCGTAGTGAAACTGGATTCCTTGGAACCTGTTCTAAACGTTACTTACTGGTCATCAATACAAATGATGACAGTTTTCGAAAATCAATTTACGTATGATTTGTACAACGTAGATTTCTTGAAAACCTTGCTTAAAACGATATTGTTTTTCATGTAGGAAGCTATAATTATACACATTGTATGAATCGTATTTACTTATTTGCATGCATTTTTATTGTTGCGAGTTGATAAGTAAGTTAGATTCATGAAACTCTGTACCTAAGTACCTATATTTTGTGCTCTAAACTGATCTTATATTTGTACCGTATATCGGAGAAACGACTTCGAAAATACGATTAATTATTAGCCTAGCTGACGACCTTGGAATTACGTAGCTGTAAAAACGCGAGCACGATTTTCATTCTGGATAATTGTTTTTAATGGCCCGAACGACGACGCAACGTTTCTCGTACCTATTGTGACCACGCCAAATTCAGAAGTCCTGTAGAAAATCGATCGACAAATGTACTATAGATAAAAACAAGATTGTGTGTATTATTGGATGATTGAAAACTTTGGAACGATTCCAATAATCTATCGTTTCTTATACTCAAAAAAACTCGTCGGTCTTATGTATAGCATTCTTATCTGGAGGCTACATGATTTTTCAAAATAGGTATCCTCCGATAAGTGATCTTACATCATCACATCTCTCAATTACGTCGGCAGTGAAATAATCAATCAGTGAATTAACTTATTGCATGCAAATATTATAGGTAATCTTTTTCTTCGTAGTTAATCGGTTATAAAACACGAAAAGCGTTGTGTTCTCATATACCGAACCGGAAAAAAGTCGGCTGGCTTACACTAAAGCTGTCCTTCTACAGAACAATACAAAAATGGAGCATACATGCACCACGCCCTTGCTCCTTGAAAAGGCTGCTGGGCTTGAAGATAAATCTTTTTTCTTTTCTTTCCGATATGAAACATGTGTTATGGAAGGTGGTGGGTATCTGCCACCTAGTTATATGTTTGAAGAAAATATTTGACCTTTCGAGCTATCAAATAATGAAGAAAACGATAGAAAATAGCGATACTTATGAAGGCCTTGAAAATTATCCAGCGATTTCCTAAAGAAAAAAGGAGGGGATAATTTCAGGAATTTTGAGAAATTTTAAAAAACGTGTATAAAGTAAATGGATTTGAGAAAGTTGCAAGAATGCCTGGAAAAGGAGGGTATTAAGGAGAGCATTTTTAGCAAGAGCGTTTCTTACAACAATGGCCAGAAATTGTGTGTACAAGAGAGTTATGTCGATGACACGGATCCTCACCCATAAATTCTTACGATGACCTTAAAGTAAGTTTTGGGATTTATGACCGCTACTTCTCACTCAAATCTTTCGCCAATTTCGATTAATTTTTCCTGTTCCAAGCCGAGTTTGTAAGGCTGCGAACTCGACGAGATGCACGATTGATAATTGCACAATATTGACCACCCACTAAATTATTTGTGTAGCCATTCCCTGAATGAGCAAATTCGGGTCTTTATGGACTACAGGTACCTGGTAGAGGAATTACGCCCATCAAGTACCAGCAAACAGTGAGGCCGACCAGTCGAGTCTGAAAAGAAAGAAATTCTGTTAGAGACAGTAGACAAATACCTACATGAAAAAACAGCGAGTACTGAAATTCAAGTATTATACACGAGTAGTTGAAATAGCTATTAACATACTTACCTACTACAACTATTATTCGATGCCAAAATTTGTGCGCCTTTTTTTCCTTTTTTGATACCTAAAATTTATTCAAACTTAAGCTGATAAATTAAAGCGTTCCCTAAAAGTTTTGTAATCGGTATTTAAACTAACAAAACGGAATTTGCGGTTTATACGATAAAATCTCACACTGATTGACAAATAAATAAAAAGTATTATGTAGAATTTTAACCTTTATTACAATTCATCAACGAGTATGCACGGAGGATAACTATGTCAATTAGCCATCTGATCGCATGCCTGTGCAATAAAATTGATATGTCGGGCGAAAACGTGTATTCAGCTAGAGGTCAGGGTCCTATACGTTTTGATGATGTTTTCCTCTTGCCGAAGATTGCGTACAAATTGTGAAAATCGTATTCAAATTATTGCCGAAATTATAATGTTGGTAATTAAGTACTTAGTATACACATAGGTTCGTATTCTGTTATAAAGTCGTGCGCGTACGAAAAATTAAATATCGATTTTTGCATTGTAGATTAGCCCATATAGTCCAAACAAATGTTCAAAATATTGCCTCAAAGTATGCAACAATTTTGTACGTCGAAATGAAATAAATAGGTAATTACGTATTAGTCTAAGTGTAAATCGTCTCATCGATTTCTTGGAATTGTGGTCAAGAACTTCCGGAATACTTTCGTAGAACAATTTTGATGATAGGGTAAATAGTTACTTACATATTTCGTGACTATGAACCAATAAATCCCCGTTCTACCTCGTGACCCAGATATTTTCGATGGTTTCCTTGATCAGCGCACTAGTCGACCTTACCATGGCAATGACTGCTAAATTTTAATATGTATGTACCGGTACCTTCGATCGTACCTACCTACAGTGTTCAACAGGGTCTTTCAACTTCCGAAACGTTGGTCAATTAGGCAGGAAAACCGATGTGCGTAAAATGTTCAACTCCTATCGAAAACTTTTTCGAGAGGTCATACACCTGGCAAAGTTATACTTTTGTAAGAACTAGAAACTATTCATAAGAAACCGCTGATCAAGAGAGAAAGATCATAATTCTCTCGAAGGTAAGCCAACTTCCCTCTCGGCTTCTGGGTCGAGATGTTTTCAAGTCTCTTTTCTCTTTATCATTCGTGACAAGACATTTTTTCTCGGAAATCACCAGCAGGGTTGGATTCAAAGCGAAAATTTGTTTACATCCCAGATAAAATCATGATCCAAACTTTGAACCATTTTCAAGTTCTTCCTCTGAACAGAATCAGAGCTCGAAGTTTCTGTAATGTCTCCTTCACCCGGTAAACATTGTTCCCACTTGAAGCCCTCAAATATAAAGGGCTTCAGAGACACAAAAAGGAAACAGGGCTTCAAATGGGAATTAAAAGGGTAGTTTTTCCCAAATTAAGCCCTGTTTCCTTTTTGTGTCCCTGAAGCCCTTTATATTTGAGGGCTTCATGAGGGCTTCAATAGGGAAGTAAGAGGGGAACAGGGAATCAACAGGGCTTCAAATGAGGGCTTCAGAGGGTAGTTTTTCCCAGGGGCTTCAGAGGGCTTCAAATTGTTTATTACCGGGCATGGAGATTGAATTAAAAAATTATCCCCAATACGAAATTTCTTTCGACCAATTCGCTAACTCCCTCACTCCTCTCAATTGTTACCCCATCTACTATTTGGCCTCGACCCAGAAATCCTTAAGATTTGCAGATTTCGCCAGAGGCTCATACTTACTCTTGGACTGAAGTGGCCGAATTTTCCCTGTATCATCAACTCAATGCCATACGATATTAACACAAAATCGACCATTAATTTCGTTCCATTAATTCATTATTGATAATAAAATTGAATCAACTTCTGGTATCAAGTTTTGACGAGGGGGGGGAGGATAGATCCGGGACATTTCTTCCCAGTTCAAACTTTCTCAGACCCGGCGAGAGGGAAAACGTTCGCCGCCGATTGAGTTCCTTGTTGAGGAGAGAGAGGTAGTGTTCAAAGGTCAACGCCTGATAAGGTATTAGGCCAGGCGCTCCTTGCTTGAAAGATAGAGAGCGAGGATCGATTGTTCAGGGTGAGCTAGGGAAATTGAAGACCCGTGTGTAGATACGCGACCTTGATGAATCGATGGACTGAAACCATGGGCAGCTGAACTTTCATATGACATAGGTGTCAAGCGGCCGCAGCCACTCCATCATGGCGGACGGGCGGCGCTGCACTTGTGACACAAGCGATCCCCTCCCCTTACAACGAGCGCCAAGAGTATTAAAATTGAACATGAATGGTAATTGCAAAGGAAGATGGCAATATAATATTTCAATAGGAACCATAAAATTCTGATAATTTCATCAAAAAGTGTTGAAAATCAAAAGAGTCGAATTTGGAAATCTTTCTCTGATTAGTCATCGCATCGAATATGTGTCAATCTATTTCATGAAAAATTGCAAGTACCAAGATTAATTTTGAACCGAGGTGTTTTTACTGTATCTGCGTTATTACATTGTCCAATATTTTGGAAAAATTGAAATTTATGGAAGAAAATTTTTCCTCGAGGGACCTTGGGAGTCTGCAAGCGTGCTTGTCGCCTCCACTTCTCATAATATTGATAGATACATGTAATCACCATCTGACACCGGATCTGTTCTAAGAAACAACTCCGACTCCATCGACTCAACTTTAACTTACATACGCTCCACCCAGTTTTACGAACACATATAACTACAACTACTTTTAACATGAATAAACTTCAACATAAACTGACAATATACTTACCGTCCCTTAAATTTAAGTTTATAATCTAAGTTACACCGAGCAATTAATAGCCCTTAAGTACAGCTAAAATGCTCGTTTAAAAAAAAAAAAAAAAAAAAAAAAAAAACGCCAAAGGAGACGAGTTTTGATGTTGCAGGACGAGGGACTTTTCTGTCTGTATCCTGTTGATGAAGTCTTCACTTTGAAAACGCCATCAGTCTTATATTTGTTTCCTCACGTACTTGTAATAATTTTTAATAATACTCTCATTCTTCGCCGCAACTAATCCTCGCACCGTCTTGCTAGTTAATAATAATAAAAATAAATAAAATTAAGTAAAGTTTTTCGAGGCCATTTTCAATTTCTCTTTTTGATTACCCAATTTCAAAAAAGTTCCGTCTTATTTATCGAAATTTTTCGGTTACTAACCTACCCTCACATCAGTCGAGTTGAATACAAGTTCAAGCCAGTTTCCCAACAAAATTTAGAGAATCTTATCCGCTGAATGATTAAAGCAGAAATTGCTCGTAAAATCAAAATTCTCGAAAAAAATTTGATTTTTTTATTGCTCGTATTTAAGCAGTTGAAAAGGATGCACTTATCACAAGGTTTACGAGCAAATTTACCGTCGAGATCCTGGGCGTTATATAATTTGGAAAATTCTAGAACCGTAAAAGAAGAAGAAAAAAAAAAAGAGATTTACATGTATTTTAACTTTGCCCTTTACGATTTTATTGAAAATTATTTTTCGCAATATTGCAGAAGGTTTGCTTTTGTCAGAGATATCGGGTCGATCTATCACAATAATCGTAACAAAAAAATTTCGTCGGCTATTGCAATGAAACTTCCGAAATTTTAGTATTTTCTGCGATACAATGACACGAATGACGAGAATTTTTCTATTGCGCATTCATTATTTTTTTCAATTCCTTGAAACAAAAATTTCGATGAGAGTGAAAAAAATTGGTATCGTTAAATAATATTATAAAATCTGTTTTGTTAAAATTTTCTGTCGTGGAAAAAACACGTGTTCGCGGATTTGTGCATAAAATTTCGGAAAGGAACGATACAAAAAGAAAATAAAAAAAGTTAATCTTTTCACCTATACGTTATTTAAGACACTCTAACCTTTCGTGATAGTTATGAAGTTTCACACGTCTAAACTTTTTCCAAGACAAGTAATTTACATTACCTAATGTTCATTCTTTTTTGATGAATTGCACCGAAAAAACAAAATGAATGCATATTATATTACTTTGTTTATAGAGTGCATTAAATTGAATAAATTAATACAACGAATTACAAGGGCGAATATCAAGTTTATTGAATACAATTATTGGCTGTACAATCTTTAAAGAATACTTCGTACACTTCCGGAGATTCGGCAATACCTTGGCATCTATTAGAAAAAAAAAATCATTATTAGGTAGTTCAGTGAATTGCAAGAAGTTCCATAAATTTGTTAGCTCGATAAATATTCACGAATAAAAGTGAAATTTATCTGCCGTTGACGGGTGTATGGAATGCGATTAACGTGAAATAAAATTTTTATTATCAGTTTTCTTTCTTTTATTTTTATTTTCCATTCGACTATTTTCCTGTCAACTCATTTGTAATAAAAAAAAAAAAAAAAACTCGTACACAACTAATAAAATTGCGAAGAATCTTTTTTTTTTTCTTGACAAGATTGCTCTGACACTTTTGCCAGTGTTTTTTCTTGTATATTGAGCCTCTCAAGACACTACGATAGGCAAATTTTATGACAATATTTTCAGCTATTCTTTGATAGTCTCATGGACATCGTGAGTACCGGTAAATAATCAAAATCTAATTTCAAGAGAACGGTTCCACATTCTTAGCCTTCTCTCACTTTGAATTTGTTTGAGTTCAGACCGCAAGAGGTGGTTATCAAAAGGAGAAAAATAACTTGCTCTTCTCCTTATGATTTACATTGGATTTATTTCTTCGGGGTGTGCTTTTTGACTTCTCCCACTAAACGAAAATACCATGAGTGTAACGGAATCACTAGGAATCGGTGTGGAGCCTTGAAGCTGAAAAAAATTGTCAAATCGAACTTAGCAGGTTTTGGACTTACTCCGGCGCACGGCATAAAAATAAATTAATGTATGTATTGCTCGGAAGTCGAAATCTTTCCGAGTCCTCCTCCTCATAGAAAATTTATTTGGCCGATATGGCCCAACTGAGTGTCAGGAAAAAACCAAGTGAACTTGACCTACTTTGAAAACGTGGAAAACTATCTGGCTTTGCTACCTTAAAATGTATAGTCAGCAAGTTGGAGACTAGCGAAAGGGTCAACGGGTCATCTTAGACGCGATCAAAGACGTTGACCCACTTCAGAGACTTGGAAAATACGATCTTGAGACTCTATATCTGGTTCAATGTTTTTTATGAAGTAGAAAAATTTCATGTTTTTTTCCAAGTCCTCCTCCTAATATAATATGATTTGACGCGGAATTTTTGGTCATGTCTTTTAAGTGATCAGAGCTCCCCCTCCTCGTATTATTGATGCGATTGACTACATAAAAAATTTCTGTTTAGGAATTGGATCGTCGAGAGCAGAGAAGCGAGTATCTAATCGGTTCCCGATCGCACGGGAGCGAACTGATAAGACAAAAATTGAATGAAAACTTAAGTACACTTCCACGGACAAGAAGAACTCTTTAGTCATGTTTTCTGCCCAAAAAGTCTTTTTTCTGGTGCTGTATCATGCATTTGTGATTGAATTTTTTCGTAAGTCTCTTGATTTTCTTATTTTATTGAGAAGGCCATAATCAGTTCTATGATGTTTGTTGCCTTTGTCCAGCCTCAGTAGATTGTCAGAAAACGAACAAAACGCATTGCGAAACTAGGGATCTAAGAATACCCACTGGTACTCATCATTTGGATTTAAAAAATTGTACGATATACTATTGTCGAGAAACGCATATAAGACATGCGGAAATCGATTTTTACATGTAAGTCCCGAAGATTGATATTTCAAAATAATATATACCGGTAGATCAGTGTTTACAAGCGAGCGAAGCCGATATTTTTGAATACAAAAAACCGTAGGGCGAAGGGGACTGAAATTCATCGAGTACACTCAGACAGTCCAGAAAGAATCTGCCAGAGGCGAAGAATAGCGGTGCTGGGTTTAGAGAAATGAATTTCCTCCCGGAAACTCCCGACTGTAAAGTTCGACTATTTCTTTTAGGCGAAGTGACGAGAAAAACTTTTCGGACCCTCAAATACCACCTCATCTTCCTCAAAATGTACACTCCAACCTATGTCCACGCGAATGAAACTAAAAAAAAAATCGTTTGCGTTCTTGTTGTCAAATAGATGCAGAGGAATTGATAAGATACTGTTTGACGACCTCTACCAAGACTGTTTTGACAATAACTGCGATACTGGAGAATTCCTACACCATAAGTAAGGACATAGATATTCTATGATCAACTGATGTTTGTAACACAAATCAATTAGAGGATTTAAAATATATTTTTCAGAGTAAAAAAAATTCGGAATCAGGTTCGTTCTAAGAAGAAAGAAAATCAACAAAAGAAAAGCGTTACTTCATTCGTGTAGACTTGACATCTGTTGCAATCGAATAAATGTTCACACAAAATCTTTCCGAGTACAAAATATTCCTTCTTGCGGTCGTGAGCACTCGTTCCAGCTAATTATGTCAAGTTACTCAGTGAAACGAATAAATGCACTTGTCGCCATTTGGTATCAAATGAAAAAAGGATACGAATAGGCCTCAAGGTACAGAATTGGTTTAGTGGCATGTAGTTTGAAGTATACGAGTACGCCTGGCAATATAAGAAATTTTCCGGACTCATCTTTTAAGCTAAGGACGCATACGGAAAACAATGATTCGAACCCAGGCGAATTGAGACTCCTCCAATTCTACGACAGTGGGGAGGACAAGGTAAACAAAGCCCTGGAAAACTACCTCTTCGACCTCCACTGTTCGTCCCAGTTGAAGCTCTCTTTGGATTCCCCGGCTGGAAGGGCTCCAACAGGGACAGACCAGAAGCCCTTCGGATCTACACATTTCATTCCCATTTGAAGCCCTGTTCCCCTTTCCTGAAGCACTTGGCATTCGTTGGCTTCCAGTGCGGACAATATTTACCGGGGAGAGGATGAAACTGCCACCCGTAAGCGTACATCTACAATGATCAACACATTCGGAAACTACACGTACTTCGGATCGTCTCCCTTATCTTCTTGAAGAAAGAAACAGGGCTATTAAAAGACTTGCTACAGCTATTTCCAACTATGCCATCAGCAGGAGAACCTTCTTACATGTCAACTAGAAGGAGAGGGGTACAGTTATCGAGAACGACCCAAGCTGCCTGAAATTAACCCCTACATTTTGAGCCGGACGGTCGTATCTTGAACGCAGCACAGTCACTTAAGAGACTCTGCTAGAGTGCAATCACCGAGAGAAGACCTTGAGTTACGTGTTTCCGATACTGAAAAAGAAAATAATCGTCAGAAGCTTTTAATTGTCCTTTCTTTTTTCGTGAAAGTCCAAAAAATTTCTCAAACGTTGAATTATAATTCAAAAGCTTATCATCCTCTTAAACTCCTTATCAGAGCGTGATATTATCCCTATCTCACGACCCGCTTCGATTTATTTACATTGTATAGAAAGTCGTTGCTTCCAATCGAACAATTTTCTCAAAGGACTTGAAAACATTTTTATTTTTTTACTCATCATCGTTTGGTTTTTAAAACGCATAAAAATCGTATGGAACCTCTTTTGATTTTTGGAAATGCCTTTCTTTTTTCTATCTTAATAATTTTCAATTTTTTTCTTTGGTCGAGTCATTTTTTCCTTCTCTCTTACGTAAGCTCGCACTTATCAGATTTTCACTTTTTTTCCCCCGCTTCTGGCCGCGTAACTTGTGCTCGAAACGATAAAATCTGAATTCAATCCGAGTTATTAAATCAACCTTTTTTACTATGGATGAGATCGCTGACGCACATATTATGCATATCGATAGAGGAGAAAGAAAGAATAAAAAAAAAGAAAAAAAAAAGCTATTTCATCGAAACTGAAATAATTACGAGTACCTTGTAACCCAGAACGACTAATATTTTTGAATTTCGTTTTCTTTTAAATATTTCGACCTTCTTACTTCACGAGATGTCCTATAAATTTACGGTGGTGATTTGTAGCGTATGTTTCCTACAGACAATCACTAGTACTATCGAACCGCCTCGTAAGTACCTAGTGTAACAGTATTAATGCAGTCGTAAGACAAAATTTTCGTATCCGGAAAAGTTCGTTACTCTTTGGCGAGCTAGGCGAGAATTTTTCATCTTGTTCCTCATTAGTTAGTCGTTTCATTGCCAAAATTTTTACAGATTACCGCGTTATTTATTTATTTATGTTCCTCTCTCTTTTTCTTTCTTTCGCGTCGCTTAAATAAATGTGCGCAGTAACTTAATAATGTCGATCACGGCACGACTGGATTTCAGTCATATAAAAACAAGCGTATGCTTGTTATTACAGTAAGCTTTTGCTGGTTACCCTCGAAGACTTTCTTTCGTTCAATAAACCTTTACTTGTTCGATTCTTTACAGCTCCTGTCAGTTCGCAAGAGACTCCATGCTTAGCGGTAGGAAAAAGCATCATACCGGGAACATATTATTTGGATGCAGAAAACTGCACTGTATATTATTGTGAGAAGTTGAGAACTGGAGAAGGTGAACTGCATACACATGTGTAAGTCTGGATCAAATTTCTCTCTTCAAAGACAGAATTGATAATTATGACAGTGAGGCAACTTAGACATTTTTAAATCAATAAAAAGGGTATTCATTTTCAGTTGATCCGGACATTTTGCCAAGATAATCCTGCCTCAAATCTACGACGACGAAATGTTTAGAATGAATCTGCTACTCCTGATTTATCAACAAAACTCCATCCCTATCGCATTCAATGACACGAATAAAGTCCTCGGCCTCTACTCTCACTTCGAACACACACAGCTACCGAATATTAAAGAAATGAAAGCCAAGAGCCTCAGAGTCTAAACGTCTTCAAATACCTATCCCGTTCTTCCACCGGTTGTATCTGTAAAATTCTACTTCCCCTCTACCATACCCTAGTCCGATATATCCTAGATTATGGATCACCTGTATATTGGACTCACACCTTCATCACCACAGTTCGAAATTCCGCCATTCGTATCTGCACGGGCGCTTTTCGCATTAGGTCTAGCCGCCGAATCAAGTTATACTCCACTACATTTTTTTGTAAACTTTATCGAACTGTCAGTCTCCCCACCTCTGTCTAACAACTTCCTCAAACTTAATTCACAACATTCTCTTAAATCGTCCTACTTATTGCAATACTTTCAACAACATGCTCTACTTCTCAACTATTTCCTTCACAAGAGAATTCACTTCCATTGCCTAGTCCCAGTATTTTCCACATTACCCCCTTAAGCCTTACCTACTCTCAAAACAATACACAACCTGTGTCGACCACCCAAAAACTCCACCAACCCTACACCACAGCGTGTTCGCTGTAGTCTTTCAAGATACATCGACGCTCGCCTCTTTAGATTCTACGCATGTTTACGGGAGAGAGTCAATCCGCTCCCGGTCCCCCCGGAAGCCATACAAAGGTATCATAACCCTCTAACATGGTAGCGGAGCGTGGTTTCGATCCATGGACCCCCCTACACAACTTGTTTCAGTCGCTGCAGCTGTTTGGGTCCGACCACACCTGGGTGGGGAGTGTTAGAATATGTAAGGTCTCCACCATCGGCCGCTACCTCGGCTTGCTGAGCTGTCCTTGACTCACGGTGACTTGCCGTACTCGTACTTCGCACCTCAGTGTGTTTGCTATACTTGTTCAAGATACATCCTCGAGCTTGGGGACGCTTGTCTCTGTTAATTCCCGCGTGTATACGCGTCTGTGTTTACCCACTCCCAGTCCCGGGAGCCACCCGAGAGTTCACAACCCTCCTACAGTTTCTGCCTGTAATTTAGGGATTTTATGGTGATTGCTGAAACGTGCAAGAGTAGAGGAATCAAAAGCATGATTGGGAGTTATTTTCAAACGTTTCAATTTCCTCTGGACAGGGAGGCAAACCAACTGTTCACCTACGGAATAATTGAGGTGATGACTCACGTTTTCCTTTTTCAGTTGCAGAAATATTCAACGACAATACTTGGAATGGTATCGAGATTGCCTGGAAAACGATTGTGATTTGGGAGAGTTCTTATTGTATTAAGTGAGTACGGCAACTCCATCTTGTTCTCGTTCAAGTTTTTTAGGAATTTTAAGTTTAAGTCTCCTCACTCTGTGAAGAGGTTGGTTTCCTTGGCTGATAAGCTTGAGGATGTAAATCTTCCTTCAGGTTCGATCTTTTGCCCATATGATGTTGTTAGTCTGTTTCCGGACAATCTCAAGGCTACTGCTATCTAACGCATGAGTGATCTGCCTGTCAAACGAAGCCCCAGTATACTAGAGTAGGGTCAGAAGGAATTTTTTCAAGTCCCCAAAGTAGGTCAAGGTCACTGACGACGTGACATAAACCGTGACGCTTCTCTGTGACGATTTTCGCACCTTGAAAAACCATCAAAAAACCTTTACAGTTTTCTGTGACGGTTTCACAAAAGCAGTTCCGATCTTAAGAGCATATTATAGAAAGTTGAAAAAATCTACTCAAAAAAGATTTTCTGGCAGAACCATGTGTCCGTTTCGTTCGCCCCCATTCTCGGTCTTTTGTGCGATTAAGTCTAATTTTGTCAAGGGGCTGACTCGCGTACTAGTAAGTCAAATATATTGTTTGTTAAGCTGATTAGCTCTTGAACGAAAAAACGAATACTCTAAAGGGAGAGTAAACAAATGCAAACCGCAGAAAATAAAAACGAAGGGAGCGCTTTCGGTTAAACAACCATCTTCAGACCTGAAATGAAAGCAACTGACGAACGAATGAGAAGGAAGAGGTATTAAGATCGTCCGAACGAGAAATCACGGTGTGAATCATAAACCTGTTCGATCAAGCCATCTTCCGGAATGTACGAGTTGAGTATAGTGATACCGTCAGTGTTGAGGTGACGCATTATCTCTATATTCTCGAGGGCGATACGCTTACGGTAGGAATTCTCCTTATGGAGGAGCTTTTCGGATCCCTCGCGGAAACTGTGGCCACTGTTAATCAAATGATCAGCGAAAGCTGACTCCCCTAAGCGTCCCTTCTTCCAAGACTTCAGGATTCGTTTAACTGATTAGCTCTCCAAAAGCAAGAATTATATTGAGATCGAGAGGTTTCACCATCCTCGAGGTCTCGGGGTCACGGCTGATGACGTCATAGTTTATTATAAAGGAAAGAAAGGAATACAGTATACAGGGATATTAGGGCCTAGATATAGTGTAAAGTCAGTATGGTCTGCATATAACAAATAATGTTCGAGGGGAATCTTAGACCTAGTATAACTTAAGCCTAGTACATATCTCCTATCATATATAGCTCGGAGGTAGGAATTTTTCCAAGTCCCCTTCCTATCATATATGGCTGGAGGGTCGAAATTTTTCCAAGTACCCCTCCTATCATATATAGCTCGGAGGTAGGAATTTTTCTAAGTCTCTCTCCCCTCTCCGTGACGTCATCAACGTCGCTCGCACCCGCGTGGACGAAAATTTCCTGGAAGTACCCCCATCGAAATGGATAGCGGGTTCCCCGCTAAAACGTCCGTCGTCCGTAGATTCCAAATACAGAAATACATTTTGTTTAAAAATATCAATATAATTAATCTCCACTTACAATGCCAGTGTACTTTTTTCCCAGGATACTATTTTGGTTTACAAATGAAAAGAAGGAATAGAATTTTAAAAAATAATCAAAATCAAGTGGGTCTCCAAGCATCCAATATCCTTTTTTGTTCTTCCTCGCTCATTGAACCACCTGATGATTTCCTGAAACATGAGAATACAATTAAAACATCAACATTTTTAAATGCTAGTCTAAAAGAATCTAAAAATGATATTTCAGTACCCATCAAAATTTTTGGCCTACTTCTACGGAGATTTCTCAACTCAGAAACTGGGAAGACGAGGCTACGTATGCTTTGTGATAAAATCATGGCCTAGCTCGTGAATTTCTTTCATATAGAGGCGCACCCCTCGTTATTAAACTGTAAGAAGAGCTATCTCAGTCGTACTGCATTTTGAGCCGTCTTACTTATGAGGGAGGCTCTCTCGCTCCGCTCGCTCGCCTCCGGTCTTAGGTTACTATAGGCGTTATGTACTGTAAAATGAGCTCTCTAATCCACGTGGACGGGTGGATTGAACCTTGAATTTGCAAATTTCAGAATCAGGTTCGAGATCGGTGACGTGGAGAAGGTCTTAGAGTCAGCCTAGTATACGAATAGTTTACAGACTACTCGCACACCCACGCAAATTTTAGAATGAGTCTAAGGATCGACCTATTCGAGCTATTTTTAACACGGACCTGTTCTATGGAGGGCTTTTTGAAAATTTTGGCGCACGCCATCCAACAAAAAACTTGGAAATATGAGTCATATGAGATTTGGTATTGAGAATTCAAGGAAGCTCAGACCTCGATAAAGCTAGTATAATATAGTTTGAGAGTCTAAATTTTTTCTAGAATCTCGAGCTATATATAATAGGAGGGGGACTTGGAAAAATGAAGACTCTCGAGCTGTATATGATAGAAGGGGGACTTTGAAAAATTCCTATCATATATGGCTCGAGAGTTGAAATTTTTCAAGTCCCCCTCCTAGCATCTCGAGGGTCAAGAAAAATTTGAGTATTCTCGAACTATATTATACTAGGCTTAAGGTCCAGGCCATCTTTATACTAATGTAGAAATAAATTGCGATCACGTAATGAGTGAACAATTTTTCATTTTTTTTTTACATGTTTTTGTTTAATTTTTCGTCGTTCACCTGATGATGTACCGCACAGTCGGTACGAAACACATGTTGTTTTCTACATTATTACTATGTCTCGTAGTTTCGAAGAAACCCTCCAACTTACTTCTTTATACTAGCTTTATACTACGTCTAGGCTTCCTTGACTTCTCAATATCAAATTCAATTTGACTCATAAAACCGGTTCCCTGCGTCCCTCGTTTAACTTCGTTAAGGAAGCCGTCGTTTTTCCAAGTCCCAAGGTCTTTAGTACGCACATTTTGAAATTAGGGTAAACTCGGTAAAGGTCAGAGCAAAGACACGAAACATGTCAGGAAAAAGAAGAAGGAGCATCCGTCGATGGATACGATTACTCCTCCTTGCACTGTAGTCGGAGACGAAAAAAAATTCTGCAGTATCCTGAGAAAATTTTGATTATATCGAACATCGTTCTCTCATGGCACAACTCGAATTGCTCCTCTCTCAACAGTATGACCTTGTCGGTGGTCGTATTCGCATCATTTGCGCTTACTTATCATATAAGTAGTTCCTTATTAACCCAGACCAGGAATTTTTGTTGTACTCCTAGAAAGGACGCTGTAAGATTATACTACCCTAAATAACTTACGGAGAAGGAGGATCATTGGAGCGTACACTATTGTAAGAAACTGTCACGTTTCTATCAGTTCCCGGTAATCTAAATTCGGCCAATTTAGTCTTTTGATATTCTGTTTGGTTATCCGAATCTTTTGTCTTGTCACCACCGTCCATTGCATTACATATAATTACCTAATAAAACAATTTTCAATACTATATTAGCAAAATGAGTTCCAAGAGTTAAAATGATGAAATCCAAAATTCGTATGACTTTGTAATAATAATGCTGATATTCAATAAAGTTAGCGTACAATGTAGGACAAAATCGTAACATAATTCACGGTTTCCAGTTTGAAATTTACTTGCCGAGGAAGAAGGTTGTCTGGATTAGGTACATCTGCCTCTTCCCCAACATGTTTGAATACATAGGTAGTATTGTATGACTTACGGCCTAATGCGACACAATTCGAACTCTAAGAAACCTAATAGGAAGAAGGAGCACAGAGCTATTGAGATCTCTCCATTTTTGTATCCTGAGCAAGCAATATACTTGAGGATTGTAAAACTGTCCCACTCGATGAGAGAAGTAACGTTCGCAGACCTTTGAAGATCAGTGTTCAATCAGACGTTTGATAATTCCACAAATAAATCAAAAACATTCATCCCAAAAAAAAAAATGTTACATTATTGACCACTTCGTATAACGAACAAAAATTAATCCTTCTTTTAACGATTGCAGATAAATTCTTTGATTAATTAAAAATTATTCATGATGAAAACTTAGTACCATACCTGGAGGATCAAGGTTGTCAAACCTAAACGGAGAAACATTTTGCTGGTCAACATTTTTGTATACGAGTAGTTCGAATGAATCAGCGCTCAGATTTGTACGATTTCCACTGATTATTGTACGGATACAAAGTGTGTCGAGGAACGAAGCTGTGTAAGCAAATTTTTTGGACTTCTGCGTCGTGCGATTGAATAAAAGAAACACCTGTCTGCCGTTCTCAATGTTGCGAAATGAGGTGACAATATCTATTTTTTTGCTAAACATTTTTTATGCTTGGTAAGAAGTAAGACGTTCTTGTACTAAATAACGAGTGGCCTATCTATCAATATTTCGAAAATATTTATTATTATTTCTAAAAATTTTTTTATGACACCAGTTGTTCAAGTTTAGCACATGAATGTATTCAGCGGTTTCTACTCCAAAAATACGATTTCTTATTTTTAAGTTTTCATAATAATATTGAAAATTCTTTCTTCAAAAAATAAATTGCATTAATCGGTGCCATTCTGAAGATAATCATGTCCAATTTCATCTTTATTCTTCGGGCCAAGTTTTCCCTGGCGCTGGTATGTAGACGACGTTCTGTATACTGGACTGGTCCTCAAGATCTCCTTAGTAAGTTTCTCACGCGTATCTGAATGAACAATACCCTTCCAAAAAATTTACTTTGAAGGTTGGACGGTTCTCTATAAGCTACTTGGTTTACACTATCTCAGAGAGATGCTGTCTATGAGTTTGAGATCTACAGAAAAGATACATCGACCAATTTTATAGTCCACGGGTCGGAATTTTTTCCATTCGGTTTACTTATTTATTCATTATTTTATTGATGTATTTTTCTATTTATTTATTTATTTATTTATTTATTTATTTATTTATTTATTTATTTATTTATTTATTTATTATTTTATTAATTATTTACTGTATTTATTTATCTATTTTATTTATTTGTTTATTTGGTTTCTTTCTTCCTTTCTTTTCTCTCTTTTTTATATGATAGGAAAGCAAGTCCCCTATCATATATATTTCGGAGGTCTTCTGTAGTGGTTTTTTCAATAGGCCTACAAACCTTATTACTAATAGGTTTAGCCTCGTATAACACGGACGGACGGACACACGCACGCAAATTTCGAAATCATTGTAGGGGTCAGAGCAATGGCAAGAAACATGTCAAAACAAATTCGACCCATAGAACAAGTTCTCTGCGTTCCTCGTTTGACATCGTTAAGGAAGCCTCAGTTCTTCGATCGGCCTAAGGGTTGAGCTATTTTAACAGGAAACCTGTTTTATCATAGGGGGGTCGAAAAAAAGTCCACCGTCCGTCGGCCCGCAATGCTCCAAGCTCCAAAATTTTTCAAGTCCCCCTCCTATCATAAATATCACAGAGGTTGAAATTATTCAAGTCCTCATCCTGTCATATATAGCTTCAGGAATGGGGCCTGTGACGTCACAATCTGATGACTTCATAGATCAGTTTTTTTCTAAGTGCTGTTCCCATCTTATACAGCTTGGGTGGCAGGGCCCCACAGTTTGATGTCATAGGTCAACCTGAAGACGTCACAATCTGATGACGTCATAGATAAGTTTTTCTCAAGTTACCCACCAATATGTCATAGATCAGCCTTGTCACGTTACAACCAACATTTTTCATCTCCCATATGCCCCATAAAACAGGTTCCCTGCCACCCCTCGTTCAGCTCCATTAAAGAACCCGCGAGTTTTTCATCAAGTCTTAAGGTCATCAGCACGCAGGCCGCGCACTTGAATTTTGTAGGTGGGACAGGGGAGAAGAGAGGTGAGAGCAGAGACATAAAGCATGTTAAAAGTCACGGCTCAGGCTGCAGTATGATCTTAGATCTTAAAATAAAATTTAAAAAAGAAATATCATAGATTCCAAATACAGTAATATTTATGAATCACCAACGTAATCTTCTCTTTTCCCAAGATATTATTTACTGTTTACAAATGAAAAGAAGTAATAGAATTTTAAGAAATAGAAATAAAAATCAAGTAGGTCTCCAACAATCCAACATCCTTATTTCTTCTTCCCTGGTCATTGAACCACTTGATGATCTTCTGAAATGTGAGAATACAACTAAAACAATACAATTTTTAGATGCTATTCTAAAAGAATCCAAAAACGATATTTCAGTGCTCATCAAAATTTTTGGCGTACTCCTGCGGAGATTGCTCAGCTCAGAAATTGAGAAGACAAGTTATTTTGGTGAAAATAAGAATAACAAAAAAACCGTTTCTGATTTATTTTGATTTTCTCGTTTCCAAAATTATTTTTTAATATTTGCTGTTACTCATTTTTCTTTTCGGAAGTTTCAAAATTGAATTTTATAATCTCTTATATCTGTACCAGACGAGCTGCTCTCAAAATTTTCCACTATTTTACTCCCTTATATGTTTCATTATTATTACGTACTATAACTGATAAATTTTTTTATTCCGCCAGTTGTTTTTTTCTTTTCTTTATATTGCTTCTACTTTTGTTTGTATTTTGAATATATAGACTTCATTTAATGACCTTAGCACTTTCTGTTCCATTTCTGTGGTGAATTGCTTTTTCTTACAATTCATCTTCGGCGGTCAACAGTGCATAACATCTATCCACTCGTAAGGGGATGAAATTAGGCGTGACCCCCTCTTAAAGCGTCACGTGTAGCTCGCGGAGCTTACTTACTTGTACTTTTTGCCTTTTTCCCATTTTGACTGAACTTTTGTTTTTCTCAAAAAGTGGCTCCCTCTGTCTAGCCACACCCCTTATTTTTCTCTTTATTTAGACAGAGTGGTATCCCTGTAAATTTCTCAGTAGGCGAAGCGGTAGGCTCTGTCATTAGGGGCTTGCTCCGAGAGACTGCAACTGAGACACTACTACTGTATGATAAGCTATCTAAACCACGTGGGCGAACGAGCGGACGGGTGGATTGAACATTAAATTCGCCAAATTTCAGCTGATTCAGGTTCGAGGTTGGTGACGTCACCAGCTGATGACGTAATAATTGGAGGGGGCTTTAGAGTCATTGTTGATGACGTTAAGAGCTGATGACGTCATACATGGAAGGAGCCTTTGGGTCACGAAAAGAAGGAGAAGGGATACAGCATGCAGGATTATGAAGACCTAGTATAAGGCTAGTGTAAACTGTATAGAACAAATATTGTTTGAGGGAAAGCTTAACGGAACCTTAGGTCTAGTGCGTAGTATACAAGTAGTTTACTGCATAGGATGAAGAAAGGTCTAGGCCCAGTATAAGAGTAAAAGAAAACACTCCAAAAACCGCAAAATTTTGAAAACACACGAGCGCAAATGACCGCAACCTACAAAAACGTATGGATTCAACCCCTTATAAGCATCAAGCATATTATAAAGGAGGCCTAAACCTAATATAAGGCTAGTATACGAATAGTTAACTGCATAGAACGAAGAGATCTAGACGCACACAAATTTTGGAATTTGTGTAAGGGTCAAAGTATTCGAGCCATTTTTTCCAAGTCCCAAGGTCATTTTGTACACACGCAGGCGCACGCAAATTTTGGAATTAGGGTAGAGGTCAGAGCAAAGACATAAAACATGTTGAAAAGGATAAACCGTCGATGGTTATGATAATTCTTCACTGCACTGTAGTCGGAGACGGAAAAAAGTTCTGCAGTGTCCTGAGAAAATTTTCTCCTCTCTCAACAGTATCAACTTGTCGGCGGTCGTATATAAGTAGTTGGTATTAACCCAGAACAGGAATTTTTGTTGTAGAAGGATGCTATTCGTTTATTTTACAGTACGTAACTTACGGAGGCGGATCTTTGGAGCGCACAGAATTGTAAGAAATTGTCACGTCTTTATTAGTTCCCGGTAATCGAAATTCGGCCAATTTAGTCCTTTGATATTCTGTTCGGTCTTCCGAATCTCTTCTCTTGTTTGAATCACCACCTTCCATTGCATTACATATAGTTACCTAATAAAACAATTTTCAACGCTATATTAGCAAAATGAGTTCCAAGAGTTAAAATGGTGAAATGCAAAATTTGTATGACTTTGTAATAATGATGCTGATATTCAATCAAGTTAGCGTACAATGTAGGACAAAATCGTAACATAATTCACGGTTTCCAGTTTGAAATTTACTTGCCGAGGAAGAAGGTTGTCTGGATTAGGTACTTCTGCATCTTCCTCAACATGTTTGAGTACATAGGTAGTATTGTATGACTTACGGCCTAATGCGACACAATTTGAACACTAAGAAACCTAATAGGAAGAAGGAGCACAGAGCTACTGAGATCTCTCCATTTTTGTATCCTGAGCAAGCAATACTTGAGGATTGTAAAACTGTCCCACTTGATGAGAGAAGTAACGTTTGCAGACCTTTGAAGATCAGTGTTCAATCAGACGTTTGATAATTCCACAAATAAATCAAAAACATTCATCCCAAAAGAAAAAATGTTACATTATTGACCACTTCGTATAACGAACAAAAATTAATCCTTCTTTTAACGATTGCAGATAAATTCTTTGATTAATCAAAAATTATTCAAGATGAAAACTTAGTACCATACCTGGAGGATCAAGGTTGTCAAACCTAAACGGAGAAGCATTTTGCTGGTCAACATTTTTGTATACTTCGAATAAATCAGCGCTTGAGCTCACGATGTTAGCATAATTTGCACGATTTCCACTAATTATTGTACGGATACAAAGTGTGAGGAACGGAGCTGTGTGAGCAAATTTTTCGGAATTTTGCGTCTTGCTAATGAATAAAAGAAACACCTGTCTGCTGTTCTTAATGTTGCGAAATGAGGTTACAACACATATTTTTTTGCTCAATCAATTTCTATTCTTCAAAAAAAAATATATTATTTTATATTTTCGGTACAAAGTAAGACGTTTTTGTACTAAAATGAGTAGACTATCTATAAATATTTTAAAAATATCATTTATCATATTATTTCTAAAAGTTTTTGTTTTGCGCCAGTTGTTCAAGGTTAGCACATGAATGTATTCGACGGTTTCTACTCCAAAAATATGATTTCTTATTTCCATATTTTCACAATAATATTGCAAATTTTTTCTTCATATAATAAATTGTACTAATCGGTGGAATTATACTTTGTAAAATTTCTTGAGTTTGTAGTTGGGTCAGAATTTGTGATAACCGATGGAGGTTTGGATGATGTCGAGTAAGGCGAGGACAGTTTTGTTGGCTTGGTTATAAATCGTAGAATCATAATCTAATTTTGAGCGAGTGTAGTCGGAGGAGTAATTTTCTGTTAAAACCTTTTGAGGGGTAAGATACGTACGCGTATTAGGCTTTGAGGGATTTAACGTGAGGAGCCCTTGATCGAAAAGTGAGCCGAGGAGTTTGTCGTGGTTACATGATGGAATTCGAACTTTGAGATGGGGTTTCTTTTTTTGAAAATAACTGAAAAAGTTCTTGATGAAGAGAATCTGAATCCGTTTTTTGATGTTCATGCAGCGATTGAGTTGAGAGTTAACAGATAGAGATGTTATAATCATCAGCAAGAAAATTCTAGTGGGGAGGGTCGACTGATGATGTTCTTGATAGCTATCAAGAGAACTAAAACACTAAAAACTTCTCTTTGGGAGACTCCGTTCGGAACCGGGAGAGGGGGAAGGTTTTGTCGTTGAGGAATATTTGAAGCAAGGCTTCGGAGACCAATTTTGTAGAGTTTGGTAGACATAAGGTGTGTCCAGACCTGAGGAAAGGCTTCCTGGAGATCGAAGAACGCTGGGTTTGTTGGTGGTAGCATCGTAGATTCAAGATTGAAGGTCTAAAAGGGGTTGTAAAGTGTTCCATTCTTTTCTGGAACCATATTGAAGGGGGAGAGAATGTTATTCGATTTTAAATACCAGAAGTCTTTTTTTTTTTTTTTTTATTGAAATAATTATTTCCATTCTTTTCTGGAACCATATTGAAGCGGGAGAGAATGTTATTCGATTTTAAATACCAGAAGTCTTTTTTTTTTTTTTTATTGAAATAATTATTGGAGAGGGATATAGAGTGGTTTGAGGCAGGGAGGAGGGGTCCGCATTGAGTTTCAGTATGGAGAGGTTGATCACTGTTTTCCAAAAAGTAGGGTAAATGTCTTATGGGCATGATATACCCCACTTTTCAAATATTCCCCTTCTTGAAAACGCCTGCTGAGTCTACACAATTCTTCTAAGACGTGGGTTTTTATGATCTAGTCCTAGAAAAAATTCTATAATCTACCCTAGACAAATGTTTATAATCTAGCCGAGACAAATTCTTTCAACTACATAACATAACTCAACTTAGGTTGATGACGTCACATGTTAGTGCCATCGAAAATTTCGAGGAGACTCAGCCGCTTTGGCACTGTCAAGCCCGATCGGGTCCGCAAGATGAAACGTTTTGGTGAAAGCTGTTTGAAGACGCGTTGGACACTGAATGTAACAAATTTTTTCAAAATGAAAAGGTTCAATTTGAACACCTTTCTTCGAGATTTTTGATGAAAGCTTAATTATGACTCATCAGTATCGTTAAAAGAATGGAAAAATCGATGTTGCATAAACCGCGGATACTACCTAAGTACAGTATAGCATTTTAGAAAGTCAAATAATTAAATTACCAGAATTCTTGACGATAATAATTATGCTGAATATCAACAATAGAGCAATTCAGTAAAGAGGAAATGATGGAAAATACGCGTCATAAAACAATTTTTGCTGTAAATCGTCAAGTTGGTTGATCAAGAATACTTTCAACTTCGGCCATTTTCTTATGGTATTTCTATCGCAAACCAGTAAATCAAGTCTAGGGTTCTGAATATAACATGACAAAAGCAATATATCACATAAAAAAAAAAAAAAAAAAACTCTAAGGCACGCCTTCATTATTTAACAATTTAGAGAGAGAATTCAACTAAAGCTAAAAAATCAGTAGGTAGGTATGTCAAGGAAAAATTACAAATACGTTACGTCTGATTGACGTCAATCCTTTGATTATATTAATTTCAATTCAAATATAAACGAGTTTGGTTTTTTCGATTTTTTTTTCAACAGTTTGAATGAAACTTCGGCGTGCGCTTACTGAGACCACGGGTTCATCTTTTCCTGGTCCATATGTAAATCAATGCACCAATAAGCTATTCTATACACATTCACAAATATATTACTATAATGTAGTCTAATATTCCACATCTATAATATGTTTGCGGTTATATTACTCCATATCCATTGTACTACTCCAGTTTTGTTGAATGGAAATGACAAAAGCGACAACTGGCTTCAATTCATCATTTCAGGAGATTTCGTGTAATTGAAAGGCTCTATTGCTGTCGTGGTTTAGGGAAACTTTTACCAATAGTCATAGTCTTTCCAGTACTCACAATTGGTCTTGTTGAAATTCAAATTTTAAGATACAAATGAGCGGATTGGATCAGATGTGATACAATCATGATCTGGGCGTATCGGAGTTTTACATCTAGTATGTTATAATATAATCCTCAATTCCAAGAATTATTATTCATACAATTGACGGTACTTTTTTTTGAATATATTATTCATTCTTAATAATTCAAAGTAAAATGGCATTTATTTCGAGTCGAAACGTTCTGTGAAAAGCAACTAGTATATGATTACATAATATGCAAAAGAACACGACGCGACGGTCAGCAAAGGAGAAGAAGAGGCAGAGGGAGAAAAACCAGTATGGCGACAAGAATGAAGGTGAAGGACGGTCATGGCAAGTATAATGAGTAGAGCTGAGAACGAACGTCGTTAATGAATCATTATCTAGAGCAAAACTCTTTACAATTTCAGTGTGTTACAGAGCCAACCGTCAACAAAGCAAAACCAAAAGGTTCAAATCAGAGCTCAGAGCAAATTACAAAAATGGTCTGCAAATGCTATGATTTTTTAGGAAGAGGGGAGCTTTTATCTTGCTGTCCCTGAACCCTAGTGCAAAGCTGCCAGTAGACAGCAGCATAGATTCGAGCATTAAAGCTTGGAAACACCCTCGAAGATATGATGGGATCTTTTTGTCCACAAAAGGGGCTACTGACGGTGTCGAGAGACGAAGACAGACAGGCTTGAGAAATATATTTCTTCCTCAAGACAGAGACGTGGCGGGAAGAGAGATGGTAGAATCCAAAGCTTTAGAAATGAGTTTCTTTGGGACTAATCAATTAATGTTAAGCCTAAACTGTTACAAAATGTAAGATTCCCAACAATTCTGCCTTCAACGGAGGAAGTAGGGATCGAAAGGAGGATAGACATCAGATGCTGGATAATACTATTAAAGATGTCTCCAAGCCATACTAGATCCCTACTCTTCCAACCCCTTCTTTCAGCGCATTCTCATCCTCCTTCACACTCTAACATCTTCTCCATCTTCAATTGCCTTCTGTATTCCTGGTTACATTGGCCTTCTGGAACATGACGCAGTGGGCCTAGGTCCCAAACAACCCCTGCTTTCCTCCTCAATCACTGATCCGTCCCCTCCTTCGGTCTATGACTTCTCTAGTCATCCGTCGCGTCACAAGCTCTGGTCCTCTAGAGCCCACGATGAACTTCAGTCGATTGAAAAATCCCCGAACTCCTGGTCGTCTTCAATATATGAGAAAATAGTTATTAGTAAGACTAGGAATTGAGCACACCAAAGCTCTCCGCTCCCTCCCTCGTATGAATACTGCCATACTGACGACTCCGTCCATACCTTTGAAGAAATCGAGCCGCGGAGGGGGATCCGATCTACTCTGAAGAGATCGAAAAAATCTATGACCATGGAGCTCGCAGGTATATCAAGAGGGATTTCGACCATTGAACAATACATACGAAGGAAGTAGCCATAAGAATATTGACCGTACAGCTCCGAAGAGGTGACTTGCGATCTCGAGAGATACAGGCTCTCTATATCAAATTTCGACCTTTGAACTGTATTGCAATATCGAGAAAATAGTTGACCTCTCAGCTAGAAGGGAGAAGACTTGAAGAAATTATAGCTTTCGAACTAAGTACTTTTATTCAACAGGTAGAAGACTTGAGAAAATTGCCGTAATTAATTCTAATCGATTATCGAAACGAACGGAGTGAGCTTTTTGAGTTATCTCAGAAACAGACAACTTCTATCGCGTTAATTTAGCATCGTTCGAGATTATTAGTGATGATTTCTTGATTTTATACTTAAAACCTTTCTCCTGATAAATTTGGGTTTGATTAAAAAAATCTTTGTTCTTTTTTCTCGCTAATGAAATAGAAGTGTGTGGCAGGACGTAACGAACCATCAAATCAAAAGCAGATAAGATTCATTGTCCATACTTCACAATGAGGAACAAAAAAAAACGAAACAGAACAAAGAAACAAAGAAGCAAACTCGAGTGTGGAGTTTTTGATGGAATTACTTGTGTTTCATATTTGTGAGAGAATGTTGGCAAGACTTGCACTATTGTTGAGTTGGTCGACGACTTTCTGTTTGACTGGTAAGTTTCTGGACGATATTTAGTTTTCTATTCTGAATTTCTCGTAATACGGAAGCGAAACTTCCGGATTTACTTGAATGCAATTCTGAATAGCGAACCAAGGATTTTTGTTTTTTTCTTTCAAAGCAGCTACCTATTGCTTTTTCTTCAAACAATCTCCGCTCTTTTCAATCATCTTCTATAAATTACTTCTCTCTTCTTTCTACGAGAGTCATGAAAGTAACTATCGTGATTTTTCTTGACACGCGCTCTGATTTTGTCCCGACCGTATGTGGAGCTTAATAAAAATTCACTCCTGATGCAACGTCACAGTTTCCTGATTATCCTCTTCTCGACTCTAGGGGTTTCATGGACAGCCTTGATGATTTCATATTTTTGTACCTCCTTGCTTAAAATTTTTCTAGTCCTTCCTCTCACTCCTCCTAACCATCCAAGTACATTGATAACGTATTTTTAATTGATAAATAGAAGTATAATGAAGGCTATTGTCAGGCCTAGTATACTTCACATGTTGGGCCTACTATCAACGTCCGTGACGTCATTAGCTGAACCCACCTATGACATTAACAAATAGGCATCTTTTTCTATTTTACCGGCAATCTCTCTTTCTCTCTGGGACTTTTGGATTCTAAGCTTGGTATAATCTAGTATTATTATGTTTATTTTAAACCAGCCTAATGTAGCCTAACATGAGCCTAGTACTATGTGCTAACAACAGGGAGGAGCCTAGTGTAATCTAGCATGTTGTATGCCAGCAAGTATAGTCTAATTAAACCTGAGCAGGAAGAGAAACATACAAGAACATAACGAATTAAAATTTCTTTATTCCAAAGTCCAAAATTATTGAAATTTTGAAAGAAAATAAATTTAAAGAATTTTAAGAGAAATAACGTAAAAAAAAATTAAAAGAAAATAAATTAAAAATATTTTCACGAGAAATAAAGTAAGAGAAAAAATTTTGGGAAAAAAGAGAACAGAAAATTTGTATTAAAAGCGTCAGAAATGTAAACTCAATGAAAGTAAAACAGTAAATTGGAGTAACGTCGGTAATTTAGAGGTATTAACAAATAAAAAAAGTTGGAAAACTAAATAATAAAAAAATTAAAGAATAATTCAAAAAATGACTCGTTTTGAGAAATACAAATCTCATCATCAGGAGTAAAACAGAAAAAAATGTTTTCTTTTACTTTAGATATTTATTTTTAAAATTTTTAAAATTCATCTTCTTTTTAATTTTTTTATTTTTTTTTATTGTAGGTATTTATTTTGAAAATTTTTAAAATTTATTCTATTTTTAATTTTTTTTTTTTACTGTAGATATTTATTTTAAAAATTTTGGAAATTCATTTTCATATTAATTTTTTTTTTCATTTAATTAACGAGCTACAAGCTGCTCAAAGGGCTATTAGCTCGGGTTGTTTACAGACTTATCATTTAATCGCTTAATTTATAATGGTTTAGGTAGAATTATTTTAACAGAGTTATATATTAATGTATGTTGTGTTGAGTTGTCTTTTACTTTATTTCTCTTAAAATTTTTCAATTTTTTTTTCTTTTGAATTTTTTCTTTCACTTTATTTCTCTTGAAATTTTTTAAATTCATTTTCTTTTAGAATTTCGATGCTCTTAGACTTTGAGATTAAAAATTTCTATTCGTTACGTTCTTGTGTGTTTCTCTTCCTGCTTATGATGGAACGTAGTTTCAAAGAGTCTATCCAACTAATTTTGCCTATGAAATTAAAGAAATTTTTCTCCAAGAAAACGGACATTACGTGCCTACATTTGTTTCCTTTTTTTCTTCTTTTTTCGCAAATTAAGCCTAGTTTAAAGCTAGTATATCCTAATATACTGTGCCCTAGGACTGGAAAGCTCCAACATGAAACTACTTTTTTTTTCGATCTAACATAATATCAAGCTTCTAAATAAATTATTCGTTTTTTGTTTTTTTCTATTGTTTCGATATTTACATGTTCTCTTGACATATTATTATTAACGTGCTGGGTGCGATAACTATCATTTTTCAGTGAATAACGGCCGACCAAAAGACTTACCGAGCATTAATTCTGACTGCCTGGCTGATTTTGGCGACGACCAAATTTACGTTGATAAGACTCGTCCGATATTAGAATTAATACAATCGAACGAACGTTACTTTTTTCTATCTCGTCCCAAACGATTTGGAAAGACGTTACTATTGAAAACCGTTCGCGATATTTTCGCCGGTAATGCGAATTTATTTAAAAATACTTACATTCACAAATCTTCCTACAAATGGCCGAAACGTCCGGTCGTTCTTTTGAACTTCGATTCATTTCGTTACGACTCGCCTTCATCCTTGATGTCTGACCTAATAAATGAGCTGTTGGAAAGCGCGAAATTACCCCGGGACTCGAAGGATCTAAATTTACCATCGATGAAAAACAAAGTGGTGGAAATAATGAAGACGATGTACAAAAAATCGGACAAACATCAAGTAGTCGTGCTGATAGACGAATATGATGCACCATTTCGGAATAAATACTCGGAACGATCTGATCGTGATAAAGTCGAAGAGATATTGCGGGTACTTCGTTGTTTTTTGCATAGTTTAGTAGAGGCAAGAGATTACGTTCGTTTCTGTCTAGTGACCGGAGTTACGAGAGTCGGTTTGATGGACTTTCTTAGCAGTCCAGATGGAGCCTACGACTTGACCTTCGATCCCAACTTTCCGGGTATAGTGGGATTCACCGAAGATGAGTTAAGACTGAATTTCGATTCCTTCGTCAAAGAGATCGCCATGCACAGAGTTCTTAGCAATAACTCCATAGAAGTGGAATTGGAAAAATATTATATTTACAAGGAAATGAGATATTTGTACAGTGGTTATCGTTTCACGCACGAACAAGTGAAAATCTATAATCCATCCTTGGTAGTTCTGTATTTGAAGAATAAGGGGGAGATGACTGATTTTTGGAACAGCTCTTCGGGGAATACACAATTTTTGCGCGTGAAAATTGCAGAATCTCCACAGTACGTTAGAAATCGAATTAAAAGAATAGAAAGAAATCCTTTATGGGTTGAAGAGGGTGTTCTCAAAGGCTGTATTGACGACGAGCGTAATGGTACGGACTTACATCTTTTAATGTTTCAAACTGCTTTCTTAACGATTAAGAATCGGATGTTCGATAGAGACACAAAAAGGTTCTCCTACGAGCTCGACTTTCCAAATCAACAGAGTGAGAAACAATACCTCGAGGATTTGTCTGGTCTAGGTTTGGATAGGAAGCAGAAGGAGCATTTGAACCTCTACTGACTTCGAAATGAAAACTTGACCATTTAGGTCTCATGCTTAGCCACAAGTCCATTTTCATATATTTTATAATTTAAAAAATATAACAAAGATATTAATATACTTTTTCAATTTTCTGTACTTTTTCTCTGTCTACTTCATTTTCGTCACCAGTTAGAACTACATACTTTGAAAATCACGAACAAAAGAGAAAACACAACTTTATGACAAAGAAAAGGTGTGAGGATTTGATGAGGTGGTGAGTTTAGAACAGTCGCAAATTATTAAGTACAGCCAGGGAAGCGGCGATGTACCAGAGGGAAAATAATTTCTGATATAAGTATTTCAGATTTGTTCACATTTTCTCTTACAACCAATCTCTTTTCAGTCTAGTATGAAATAAAATTACACAGAGAAGAACTAGTGTTACCATGGGTGGCACATTCCAATTTTTCTAGCCACATTGCCTGAATTTTCGTTCCAGAACCGCTTCATTCTGCTTTGAAGCACCTAGGGCGATTCATTCTGCTTCATGTACACTGGAACATCGCACAAGAGGCGCATGTACGTTATAAAGACTTTTATCTGGCAACACTGGAAGGTACAACATTGCACTGCCTTGCACTTCTCTGGGTACAGTTGATCCTGCTTGAACGCGTTATCAGCCAATGCACTTTCCCAGCCTAGTACATCGCTATCAGGGTTGCGATGTTTTAAACAAACGATGTTTAAAACGTGTTTAGAACATGTTTAAAACACACAAAAATCAAAATTGTGTTTCAAACAAAAATATGTTTAAAACGTCTTTTTCTTGTATTACACTTGTTTTTTTCATTACATTAAGAACCGTGTTTTTTCCCCATATTATCATTATTATTTTTCAATAAAAATGAATATTTGACAATTTTTTCAGGGTTGAAAAAATAGAAAAAAAATTAGAACGTTATTTTAAAGGATGCTCGAAACCAGTGTTTAAAACATTCAAAATGTGTATAAAACAATAGTTGAAACTACAAAAATGTGTCCCAAACAATAATTAAATAATTTAAAACGGTTTTAAACAATGTTTAAAATATTTAAAACGTGTTTTAAACAGAAAAAAAAAAAACGTCGTTTTGTAACCCTGATTGCTATAGAAAGCAATATTATCGCGCTTATTTTAAAAGTATTGTACCGGTAACCATTTTATTTTTTGGTTCTTCTGGCGAATGTTTATTTTTGTATAACAGCACAAACTTCTGTGATGATAGTTGTTAAAAATTTCAAACTTCATAGAAAAATTGAGGCTTCTTTAACGATGTTGAATGAGGAACGCAGGGAACCAGTTCTATGGGTCGAATTTGTCTTAGTCATGAGGTTTATAGGCTTATTAGAGAAATCACTATTTAAAAAAATACTATAATAATTCAACCTCTAGGGTAGTGTGGAACGGAATTGCGGAAACACCAATTTTCCAAAATCTCCTTCTATCATATATTATGACAATAATTCAGAATTTTCCAAGTCCTCCCTATAATATAAAGAAAGAAAGAAAGATAGAAAGAATAAAAAAATAATAAATAAATGAGAAATAAATAAATAAATGAATAAATAAATAAATAAATAAATAAATAAATAAATAAATAAAAAATAAATAAATAAAAAATAAATAAATAATAAATAAATAATAAATAAATAATAAATAAATAAATAAATAAATAAATAAATAAATAAATAAATAAATAAATAAATAAATAAATAAATAAATAAATAAATAAAATAAAGAAGTAAAAGTTTTTTGAAGTCCAGTTTGGCCGGACGTCGGGCGGCAAATTTTTCAAAAAAAAAAAAAAAAGAAGTAGAACAGATTGCCTGTTAAAATATTGGATCCTCGAGTATATGTCTCTTGTATTTCCGGGGCTGTGCCTAGCCTGGACCAAGGCCGGGCTCCAGATAATATTTCTTAATGACGTCATCAGACAAAGAAAAAACTATAATTAAAATTAATAAATAAAATATCAAAGAAATTAAATCAGAAAAAAAAAAAAAATTATTAATAAAATTGTCAAAATTAAATTTAATTAAAATATAAAAATAAGCAATACTTAAAAATGATATAAAAAATGAAATAAAATTAAACCTAATTTAAAAAATTATCGTAAAAAAAAATTATTAAATTAATTTTTTATTATTATTAAACCTGAATCAAATTGATTAATCAATTTATCCCTTATTCTAGTCTTTTGTAGAGAGGGGCTCTTTTGACCCGCTCGTTCGCCTCTGCACCAGTATTTCTTAGGTTTAATACAAGCCTTGTATACCGTATGTTAGGCCTATATTTGCCTACATGGCTCTCCCTGAAGTAAGTGAAGGTCATTCTTGACATCGTATTACGCCCCTAGTAAAGTTTTCAAGGCCCTAAATTAGGTCAAGATCATTTATGACGTAACCGATGATGTCATTCGTCTTACAAAACGCAAAAAGCATCTCGCAAATTTCCGACTGATCTGAACCCCAAAGACAAATACATGTCAGAAATTAGATCCATTAAAAAGATATCAATATGGAACAACAGTCCCTCAACCTTTTCATGCGAGATAACTTAGAATAAAGTGCATCGGTTTTCGTGTTAATGATTTTCTCATGATTGTTTCAGAGGGAGTTTGTTTAGCCGGATGTTTTCGAAAGCTGGGCAAGGAGAAGAAGCATTAAATGAATAAATCGTCAGCATTCTAATATCTAAGTATGAAGCTAGGGAATGGTACGTGAACGAGGAAGAAGTGGGTGAGACGAGTATGGCCTATCCTGAAACAGGTTAGGATTACTTCATCGTGTCCGTCGGGAAGGGGGAGTTTGAATTTTTCAATAGATCGGAGATTGTTGGGTTAGAAATCAAGCCAGGAGATTAAGGAGTATTAATAGGATTCGAAGTCATTTGTGTGGGATTAAGACTGACATGTTATGGAAAGTGAACGCAGTTTTCACAACTTCAACTCAGAATTGAGGAAAACAGAAACGCCCGAGCAAAAAGAGACCGACGGAATCGTTTTCAGTGTGGGAATATCTAAGCCTACTTTAGAATCGTAACTTCTATTTTGACGTCATTGAAACACTATTGAATATACTCTCGTGACACTCAGAGTCACCTGAAAACTTTGGAAACATCAAGAATAGTAATGAGAGTTCGACATTGGTGTTCAACTTTTTTCTCGAGAGTAACTCAATTTTGCTCCTATAATTTTCCCCGTTATTCTGAGTTTTGGTATTTACAGTAATATAATTGAACTTCACACGTATTCAAAATTTTATTTCTTCACCTCAGTCCTCGACTCAAATATCAGAAAATTCTAGCGAATCATGAACAGCAAACGTTGCATTTGGGTCGATACGTCTTTCGATCAATTCAGACGGAGTCAATAATCCGTCGTAACCAGGAGAAAAATGTGTCGATCCTCTTCCACCAAAGTTGACCACTCTTTGAATTCCTATTCCCAACATTATTAACAACCCATTGACAGCGTTCAGATGGAATACCGAATCCACTCTGTCACTATTTTTCGACGACGACACTAAAGCGGTGGGAATCCTTCCGACAAATCCTGCTACAGAATTGATTATTGAGTAGTGTTTGTATGCAGAATTGTGAGCAGGTGCTACGAATTCAGTATCTCTTCGACGACGTGTATGGCGATTTTTTTTCGATTCTAGATACTTGACTACATCCACTTTGCCTTTATTGATACTTTCGGTGAGCGGCGTAGAACCGTCATTATTTTTCGCATTTACGTTAAGACCTTTCTCCTCTACGAGATATTTAACCACGTCCAACGCACCATTTTTTCCGGCTGCGTGCAATAAGGTATTTCCGTAATTATCTTTTTGGTGTACGTCAGCTTTCTTCTCGTCAATAAGATACTTCACCACGTTCAAGTGACCGCCTTGACCAGTCATTCCTTCAGCAGCGTAGTAAACGGGTGTACGACCGTCGCTCTGTTTCGCATTTATATCGGCCCCTCGATTCACGAGCTTTTTCACTATATCTAGATACCCTCGAATAGTGGCTTTATGTAAACACGTCTTGCCCCACTTATCAGCAATACGAAAATCAGCGGATTTTTCTTCCAGCAAATATTTAAAAATAGCCATCTTGTTTCTTTGAATGGACTCCGCTAAAGGAGTATTACCTTCGTTATCTTCTATGTTAACGGACATACTTTTCTTCTCGATCAAGTATTTGACAATATCTAAATGTCCTTGCCACTCTGCCGCGTGTAACAGAGAATTTCCCTCCGCGTCCTTTTGATAAATGTCCGCTTTCTCCACGTCTAAAAAATACTTGACAATGTCGAGGAAACCGCTATCTACAGCCACATACACTGGTGTTCTTCCTTTTCCATCCAACGCGGTTGGATCCGCTCCCCTATCTAACAATAATTTCACAACTTGTATCCGACCATGCTCGCTGGCGATATGCAAGGCTGTCCTTTTGTTAACGTCAACTGCATTCACATCAGCTCCCTTTTTCAAAAGATAGGATATTACTTCGAGGTGACTGTTTTCGGCGGTTGCTGCAAGTGGAGTAGCTGGTGCCTTGAGATTGGGACCTTTTGAATCGACGACCAGACACCCTCCGCAAGCTGCCCGATGTAGAACTGCCCAACCGTATTGGTCGGTGGAGTTTACCGCTGTCTTTTGATTCTCGATAAAATATCTCACGATATTTGTGTGACCTTCTTCCGCAGCTTGGAAAATATCGAGATGAACCTTCTGCTCGAGGAGGAAGTACTCGATCAAATTCATATGATTATTCGCTGCAGCCAGATGTATGGGCATTTCGCCTTTGGCATTCTTCTCCAGTACTCGAGCTCCTTTTCTAACTAGATACTTGGTCATCTCTAGATTACCGTACTGAGCAGTTTTATGCAAAGGGGAAAATCCTTTTAGTTTATCTTTCACATTGATGTCGGCACCGTGCTCTACTAAGTATCGAATAGTGTCTGAGTTGACATTGGGTTTATCTACGGCCCAAAGTAGGGCGCTGAAGCCCCATTTATCGAGTTTATTCACAGTAGCTTTTTTCTCGATGAGATATGTAATAACGTGTAGGTGTCCGTTGGCGCAAGCTTTCATAAGCGCCGTTTCACCGCTTACCATGTGTGTGTTGCAGTCGACCTTCTTTGTAGATATCAAACGCTTGACCGCCACGAGATCACCTTTCGCCGCTGCTTCGAATATGGTGATATTGCGAGCATTATCTTCCATGGTCCTGCAATCAGAAAGCATTGATTGAAATACTGATACAGTACGTGAACTATCGAGGATCGGAGAGGAGGGAGCGCGGAAAATAGCCAGAGCCAGGGTGGAATCTGTACCAGTCTCAGTGTCTGATGTGAATAGAAATTGAAAGACCATCATCTGGCAAAGGTGCAAGGAGTCCTCTAGGGTACGAGCCATAACGAGTGCAAAGGTAAAAATAAGCGACTCGACGAAATGAAAATCGACAGCAAATACACCAGCGAAAATCAGGATTGAACAAGCGAGTCATGAGACTGTGAGTCATACTAGTAAACTGGTTCAACCAACTCTTCGTCGGGAATGTATCTGGTGAGTAACGTCGCATCGGCGTTGTATCACCGAATTATTTCGATATGCTCCTGAGCAATGCGCTTGGAGGAGGATCTCTCACTGTGGAGGAAGTTCTCAGACCCTTCTCTAAAACTGTGACCGCTGTTGGTTAGGTGGTCTGCAAAGACCGATTCACCCGAATTTCTCTTTTCCTATGCCTTCCTGTGTTCAGCCACTTTCATATCAAGCTGGCGACCGGTATGTCTCACCTACACAAATACCGTTACAATCCCTGCAAGCTATAAACGATTAGAAAATACTCTTTTGAGAACTTACGATTATTGTTTAGGCAGCAAAATGTTGGAATTCTTTATAACAAAAATACTATATTTAAACCAAAGAAAAATAAAAAGAACACTTCGAAACAGCGTAGTTTATTACAGGATTATTGAGAAGAAATTAGGGCGTAATTATTATCTGCAAAAAGTTTTATCAGTGACGAATTCAACTCTGCTATTTCAACAGTGACCAAAACCAGTACTACACTAATGATAATTGCGACCAGAAAATATGCGAAAGTATCAAACTGCGAAGTAAGCAATATCAGTTTTTCAAGGAAGTCGCGAAAAAAAAAATATATATATGGATGTATGCATAATATTAAGCTTGTTCTAGTGCACAGCGATAAAGATGTCATGATTTTTCTTCCCAGTTGGTAGTTGTATGGAATTACGCGTCGAGTATTACAAGTATGTATTTCGCAGACGCAGAAACATAAATCAATTTTTGGAATAGTATTATATAGAAAACTTAGTACTATCAATATATCTTAGTTTTTATGAGATGATTCTGTCTCTGGTAAATGAGACTTCATTCGTGCTATATAGTCCGAAGAATTCGAATTGCGTATCTCAAGGCTTACCAAAGCACCCAAATATTTGAAAACACATCCATTAATTTCTTCCAGTATCAAATTGTCAACTTTTATCTGAAAATCTTCTAGTTTCTATGTCTTGTAGCTTGATAATAAGAACCCTCCCAAATTACCTCCGTCCTTTATCTTGCACAACTCGAAAGTTGAAATTCTACCAAGTTCTTCTCCTTAATCACAATTTTCCGAAAAAACGGCGGATGGTGGACATTTTTCTTAAACAACAAGTTCCGAATAAGATAGTTTCTTGTAAGTTTTATCCCCCTCTTCCCCCTCTGAAAGACAATGGAATACCTTCACGTCCTATGTAAGGTCCATGTTCCCGGTCTCCATCTTGGAATTTCGTATCATGGCTGTCATAATTTTGTCCACATCTTGTTGAATGTTGTCCAGCAAATTTTAAATTTTATTCGCGTACCGTTTCCTCGCTTGGGTGGGTTGGAGAAATGCTGCCGCCCCATCTATCAATTTCCGATCGAAATTGTTGTTATAAATTTGTTCACATTTTGTTCAATTTTTTTCGAGATACATCAGATTCTTTTCACCCATCATTTCCTACCACATACACTAACATTCTGGAACCCAAAGAAATGTACACTCTCCCCGTCTCTCATCATTGAAATTTCGATCGAAATTGACCGATTATTCTCCAACCATTCACATTTTATATTTTGAGACGCACGGAAGAGTTTGAACATTAAATTTTGAAGGCCACTCCCTCTCCCAGTGTTACCAAAAAGATGGTTTTCTAAGGTGGACTTGCGATGAGAGATCGGTGTGAGCCCCTAGTTTGATTGATGTGAGCAAACGTGTGGAGCTCTCGTTGTTCCTAGCCATGGAGGGAAAAAAACCAAGAAGATAGTCTCCTGTTGTGGACTCGCGATTAGAGATCGGCTACAGCCCCGGGTTCAATTGGACCGGATAAATAGGTGCGTGAAAACTCTCGTTATTTAAGGCAATGGAGGGAGAGATATCTAAAAGGTTGTTTTTGGTTGCGTGCTCGCGGTCAAAGACCGATTGAGGCCTTGCTATGATCGAAACAGGCAAATGTGCGGCAATTCTCATTGTTTCAGGCGATAGAAGAAATGTTCCCAGGGTACTCGTTTTCTCTTGCGCGCCTGATGTGAGAAATCGACCAGGACGCCGTGTTTGATTCGGTCGGGCAAACGTGCGTGAAGATACAATGTAACTCAAGGCAAGAAACCAGCTAACAGACGGTAATTCTCCTTGTTCTAGGCAAAAGAATTTTAATGTAGTGAGACGTCGGAAAATTCACTTTCCCCGCCTAGCATGACGATAATTGCGATACAGTCTCACTTTTTGAGATGAACCAGGGGCGAGACTGATTTTTTGCCGTCATTTCACGATGAAAGGATTTATCGCAATCATAAAATCAAAATTTTTGGACCTTGCCTTGCGGATTTCTTACCATAAGTATGTCGCGGGAGACACGCCCCTATACAATGAGAGTTTTTGCGCATTTGACCAGCTCAATTGAACGAGGGTCACTCATCAATCTCTCGCCGCGAGACCACTGCAGAAAACGAGCATTCCCTTTCTTGAAACAACGAGAATTTCCGCCCATTGCTTCGATCATAGTGGGGCATAGTTCCCTTTGGCCGCAAGTCCACAAGATCCACAACAGAAGAGGAGCTCCCTCCATCATCTTAGAAACGAGAATTGCCGCAAATTTGCCCAGCCCGATTGAACACGGGGCTGTAGGAGCCGACCTCTCACCGCGAGCCCACAATCGAATTCAAGCTTCTAGGTACCACCCTCTCCATCGCCTGAGACGACCAGATTTGCTGCATGTTTGCCTGCTTCGAGCATAGAGAGGCTGTAGTTGACCTCATACTGCAAGCACGCAGTAACAACAAGAATTTCCTCACGTTCAACCGCCTCAATCATAGCGGGGCCTTACTCGATCTCTAACCGCAAGCACACTAGAGGAAGCAAGTCTTCGGTAACATTCCGTCCATCCCCTTAAGCAACGAGAATTCCATACATTTGCCTGCATCGATCAAAACTAGGGGCTCTGACTGATCTCTCACCGCGAAATCACAACAAAAAATGAGCTTCTGGGTACCATTCCCTCCATCGCATAATCAACATGATTTGCCGTAAGTTTTTCTGACCTGATCGAACATGCCCTTGTCATAATGTTCAGCTCGGAAGTCGGAAGTTCTCCATGTCTAACACCTGTCATTTATAGCTTTGAAGTGGGAAGTCATTAGTCTTAGGTCAGTTTTAGCCAGATGGGGCACGGCGGGGACCCCGGAGTTTTCAGAAAGGACCCCCATAGAACACTTGGAGCTCGAAATTCCATTCAAATTGGGAAAGGGAGTAGCCTTCAAAATTGATTTTCAAAATCTACTTCCATGGATCCCAAAATATAAAATTTGATTAATTGGAAAATGATCGGTGAGTTTTGATTGAAATTTTAAAGATGAGAGACGGGGGGAGTGTACGTTTCTTTGCGCTCCAACATTTCAGGGAAAGATATGTAAAAAGAATCCAATGCTTCCTGGAAAAAAATTGAACCAAATGTGAACAAAATTTTGGCATTAGTCACGATGCGAAATTCCGAGATGGGACCTTTCTAAGTGATCGCTATCAAGAAGTCAAGGATACCTCCTAATCTTCTTGCTGCTCCATTTGAAGACAATCTTTAAGGTTGTTGCTCTACAAATTGGACCAATCAGATTACAGAAAATCTCTATTTTTCACTTCTGATTATTTTAAAAATTTGAAAACTTCTTTAGCCTGGATTAGGGCCTTGGAGAGAAATCCGCTCCTCAAGCGATTACGCAAACGTTTGACCATGCCACGATTCTTGAAAAATAAAATTCTCTTCGAGGGACTTGAAAATTGAGTTTCATAGTGAGACTTTCCTCCAATAGTTTACATCAAATAAGGTTCTTTTATTTCAAATAAATTTCTGTTCGTATATCATAGCAGCTCGGAAAAATAAGACGATCGCTCCAGGCCTCTTGCAAGAGCAAATTTTTTCACATATGGGCTGAAATTTTGTTTTTACTCTTCATTATTATAGATGCAGGGAATTCCGAGACATTCCAAATAAATTATGTGCGGTATTTTTTTTTTTTTTTTTTTTGGGGGGGGGGGTCCAGCCAAGTCTCACCAAAACTCACGTGAGGGGGTGCCGACAAATCTCACGTAATTTTTTTCTCACACAAATACATTCTAAAATATTGCTAAGCTAGCTTAAATTTATTAAAAAGTAGTCCTTTTTGAATAGGTATAAGATGTGATCAAGAAAATTACGTTTTTTTAAATAGATAAATGCGATTAAGCACAGATAAATGTATTCAAAGCAAAAATACACATTTCGGAAAATCTCACGCGTGATAAGAGACGCGGAGGGGGTCAAGGCAAATCTCACGATATTTCACCAAGGGGGTGGGGGGGTTTCGACAAATCACAAGAATTGCCTTACATAATTTATGAACGCCCCTTGCACGCGCACCTTTTTCAGGATTGGTCAGTGTTACAACAAACGGGATATTAATGGAACTGAAAGTTGTACGTCATTTCATCACAGAGGGAGAAAAGACTCCTCTTCAAAAGCTTTAGCTCATAAAATTATTTGACAATGCGTAGGTATCCATTCAGTCAAGATAGCTTTAACCATTCCATTATATGTAGCAAAAGCTGAACGTTCATCAGTGTTGAAATGAATGCTACACGTATGTTGGGTTCCTAGACTCGCAAAGTTCACTCGTTTCGGGTGCGAAGATATCTTTATCGATATTGGAGTCGAAGTGGAACGACTCAAGTTTCAGCTGAAAACGAAATGATAACAGATATTGATTTATCTCTTCACACTTCGCTGAAGAAAGAAAGATATTTTTGTATTCCATCTACAAACAATGTATACGAGGCGAGTGATGATTTGGTCTTTCCTCATGAATGGTTTGCGAAATTTTGTTCTTACGTACTTCCCTTGGACATGTCTACAAAAGTTTTCGTATTTCTATGTTGCTTGACAAGCGTAATCAATGACGCTTTATGTGAGTAAATGATGGAAGCAAAGTATACTTTTTAGGACTCGTCTCTACGCTAGGATGAGAGTCGAAAATTTTATACACCCCATGACATTTTGATTCATTTTGTAGGCGGTCGTGGGAATAGCCAAACGAGTTTTCCTTATTGCATTGTCCACGGTGAAACAATCCAGTTCGGTAAAATCCTGAAACACGTTGAATCATGCACAGTATACAAATGCAAGAAAGGAACAAGACCGATAGTTGAGACGCACAAGTATGAATTTTTTATTGATTACTAAATCACGTATAAACACGCTTATCGCCTTACATGAAAACTTATACGTATTCATGACTGTCAATCTTTTCTATAACCGTTATCGTTTTCAAGTGTGTCAACAAATCGTTGAAGTTCAATGGCCGAAGTTTAGAAGAGATGAGAAAAATGCATACCTAAATTAATAGGCCCAATGAGAATACAAATGATCCCAAAGACTTGAATCAATAATCTTTCAAGCTTACGCGTCGTGGAAAATTTAAGTACACGTTTAGTATTTTTCGGAGTCAATTGGTACAATATTTTGTTCGCAGATGTAAAGGCATCGACCAGCTAGTATATGTGGATTACTTCAATTGGTGCGTTTTGAAGGGTTGTCAGACATGAGATAATTAGAGCAGCGGATATTAAACGAAGATGGAAATTCAAAACAAATTTTTGTATATTTCACTTACTCGCGTAAAAAAATTTTTTTGTGCTTGTAAGTCTTAAGAATTTACATTACAGAGTTCTTTCCGTTGAAAACTACCTCATTGATTCCTGCGAGTGGAACGAGATTTGATTCTGGTCCGGAACAACATGAGGAATGCAATGTGGAAAACTGAGATGTCATGTTCTTGAAACAGCTATTCGTACTTCATCACATACACAAGCTTTTGACTGAAATTTGTTTCATTATCGATGTCACGACTCTGTAAAATGATTCCATAAATTGAAAATGTCACGGTTTTTTTCCTGACGCCGAGTCAAGAAATTCCTGCCTCCACTATAAATTTTTCTTGATAAAGTACAAACTTCTATTGAGGGAAGGAACTCTTCCCAGACTCGTAGATTTTCTTGAATTCGTCTGTTTCTATTTTCCTATATCAGAATCAGGAAAAATAAAAACGATTATAATTCAGCATTTAAAAAAAAATATGAGAAAAAATTTTGAAATGTATCTTCGGACCCAGATTGGAGCAGGCCTTAGAATATCTACTATTTTTCTCACCTTTTGGATCAAATTGATGGAAGCGATTCTTTTCGGTTCTTGTTCTTGAAGTAAATCAATGAACGCGGGCCTTTTCGCTTGCGGTTCTTGGAATCGAGAATACCTACCGGTTTCAGGACTAGTTCCGGTAGGTGTCTGGCAAAAAGTCACAGGGGTGGTGAACTGCGCCATGATGTATGGACAGTATTTTTTTTAAATATGATAAAAAATCTTGGAATGTATCTTCGGACCCAAATTGAAGCAGAGCTAAGAATATCCACTATTTTTCTCAGAGTCCAGTTCTTGGATCAAATTGATAGAATTGGTTCTTTACAGTATCTGGTTCTTAAAGCAAATCAATGAAAGCGGTCCTTTTCGGTTCCGGTTCTTGGAATCGATAATACCTATCGGTTCCAGGACCAGCTCCGGTTAGTGTCTGGCAAAAACTGATCTATGCCGTCATCACATCATGACGTCACAGCTGTCGTTGAACTGCGCCATGATACATATCTAGTCGCAGGAGGACTCGAAAAATTTCAACTTTTGCGCCACATTTTATGACAGTAGAGGGACTTGGAAAAAAATATCAATCTCTCAGCCAAATATAGCTGAAGGTTCAACAGGAAACCTGTTCTAGGGGGCAGAGAGCAGCAGAGCGACTTGGAAAAATCTCGACTGTCAAATCACAGTATAATATGGTAGAAAGAGACTTGGAAAGATTGGACTCTTCGAGACTCCGCAATTCCAAACTCAGTTCTCAATACCAAAACCATGCGACCCATAGAACAGGTTCCCTGCCTTCCTCGTTCAACTCCGTTGAAGAACCCGTCGTTTTTTCGGTTCTGGTTCTTGAAAACAAGAATATCGCTTTCAGAACCAGTTTCAGTTTTGGTTCTTAGCTCTGGGAAAAAACTGACAATGAAAAGTCATTTTTTAATGGATTTTTTTGGTATTGGTTTTTCCAGAAAACGAAAAATTTAAAGAAGTGGTTACGGCTCCGTTTTTTGGAACTGAGAATACTGGTTTTAGAACCGGTTCCTATTTCACTTTTTAGCCTTGGAGAAAAAGAAAAAAAAAAAAAAAAAAGAACTGGCACCAACAATTTGGAACCAATTTTTTTAATGGTTCTTTTCGGTTCCAGTTCTTAAAGCAAATCGGAAGCGGTTTTTTTTGGTTTCGGTTCCCGAAGAAAATCAAGGGAAGCGGTCGTATTTGGTTACGGTTCGCGCAACCCGAGCGGTTCTGATTCTCAGCTCTGGATTGAAGATTAATATTTCAGCATTGGAACAAGACAGTCAGTGTATATTCTACCTCCCTTTGAGCTTTGTAACTGTTCGAGCTAGGGGCAACGCAAATCGTGACAGAATTATCATGATGAATGCGGAGACCTGGAACAGAAGATCAAAATACTTGAGGACTCAACAAATTGATTTATTATACAGAACGAAAATATGCTGTAGTACCGTTAGTTGTTGAGAGGAATGCGGGGATTTTAGAGAGGTAAAAAGATGGAACAAGCAAATTTTATGAGACCGACTGAAAGGAGATAGTCCCGGTTGCAATATTTGCACGAGAATGGGTAGAGGTTGAGCGTCAGGCGTGTATGGCCATTGCTTCCACTTGTAAGTTACATTTTTTGACAGCATCAATGGTATTATTTGTGCTAATTCATTCTGTGTGACTTGTTTTTGCCAATGAGCAATCTTTTGGAGTCGGCCATAGTGGATGGGGTCGAATCGAGTAAAGAGAAGTTTAAAGGTTGAATTCTCGTGGGTACTTTGGTGTTTCATTACCACTGATTCCGCTGTGAGTAGATATCTACATGAAGGATACAAAATAGAGGATGGATTACAGGGTTATGAGGAGGCTGCGAATACAGGAAAGTTTGTTGTAGATGGAAAACCCACTCGAGTATGAGCGAAGGGGAATTCAGTGTTTCTGGGAAGAATGCGCAGAAAGCAGATTAAGTACCTATTAATTTGTAGACGTACACTGTAATTTGAAAATCATTTTTTGTTAGGGTATGGCTCATGGTGGCGTGCTAGAGGGCACAGTGGAAGTTGATATTTTTAGAGAGGAAATTCTTAAGGTAGTGACAAATTCGGGTGAATGATTTATGCCTGCTACCCGGCTCACTCTGCACGGATACTTAGTGTAGGTCTGGATCAAAAGACACCAATGCAGAAATGTCTAAATTGTGAACCAAATCTAAAGGCAAAAGGTGTGAAGTGGAAGGAAGGTCATTCATAGGTTATTTTGTAGTCTGGTAAAGAGAGAGCAGGATTTTACTCCCGCATTTTGTAAAGAAGAGGGATAAGTACAGACTACAGTTTGTTCAGCGCCCTAGCTCCAATATATGAAATTCATGGTTGATGGCTGAGGAGAAAGTGGCCGATTTAGCCGTGTAAATGAGTGGAATTAAGGTTGAGTTATGTAGTAGAAGAGGAGAGAATGGTGTTCTTGGAAGTAGGAGTGAGCCTGAGGAAATCTGGACTTTCGGACGGTACACCTTTGGGTAAAATCTTGTAAGAGCCGCTAATGAGTCATAGCACGTTTGCGCCCTCCTACCCTCATACAAAAAAGAATTGGAAAAAATGAGACTTGTTGAAAGGTGCATATGCACAGTGCAGACCGGGAGACCATACCCGACTTCATTACCTCAAAGTAAAGCGGTGTCACTGGCAGCTGAGAAGAAAAAGCCGAAGGAAACCGAAGTAACATCTCAGCCACCATACATTTTTAATCATGCCTCCACTTACGTGTGGGACAGTCCTAAGCCTGAGTAAAGTGAGAAAGAAAATTTACTTTGTGAAGAAACGTGTACTTTTCTTATGGGCCTTCTTCTGGCGCAAACGAGCAATTTTTACTTTGCGCAAATGTATATTTGCTCAATCCAGCCCTTTTTAAGGTGTATTTGCGCAAACGTATACCGCCGAGATTTTCAAGCTATAATAATCCGAGGTGATCAATTTGGAAAAATTCTTATCAAAAAAGGGTAATGAACTTTGTTAATGAGGAGATCCGGCGAGTAGCGAACTAAGTCAGCATTTACGCCTCGACCGAATCGCTAACGCAAAAATATTCTCTACCGCGTAGATACGATAGTCTACTTTTAGGCGTCGCTACTTCCATTTATTCATTAAAACCTATTCTGAACTCGAATCTTATACCGAACGTTGTGTACTGGTAACTTATCATTAAAATTCATCGAATGTTAACTGCTCATACGACTGATACGAATTCTAGACTTTCACTCGAACATCACTTCGGAAGGAAGGATGAACGACAGAAATACTTCCAACTTTCATTTTCTTGATCATTAATTGTCATCGGTAAGTTACTTGACGTGATGCATTTTAATTCATCACCAGTGCCAGTGGCTATCATATTATCTTCTTGATTCTCTTTATTGGGGACTTGAAGAGCAGTTAAATTTTTTTGGTCAATATTGTTCCAGTTCAGATTGAGTGCAATGAAACGCTCTGTGCAGATCCTGCTTGTGTACTCAAACCAAGTGACTTCTGCGTAGATACAAAGACATACAATGTGGTACAGCCATGTTCAAATTACTAAACATAAGTACGAGTACGTATCTACGTAAATGATTCGATTGTGAATAAGAAAGATTTAAGAGCAAAAGTAGGATCTTCATGACCGATATTTAAATTTAAATGAAAAGGAGTCCGCGATTCGTATTTTTGATTGGATGGATGGAAAAGGAATGCACTCGTAATGAGATTTAATTTTCAACCTTTTTTGTATGAGAATTTTTTTTGACTCCCTCTTCAAATCATAGGTAGTCCTTACTTTCCATAACTCACAAATTGACAACCTTTCAAATCGTACCCGTCTCTCGCCTAACATTCCATCACGAAGTCATCCGATTGCCACAAGACCCTTCCAATTGTGGCTTCAGTCCATTTAGTGTTACCCAGAGAGCATCACAAGGAGGCGTACGGCTGTACATCCCCAAAAAAATGTAGGCCTATATGCAATTCTTGCACACTCACACTTGCACGGGTCCGCTTTCATTAATTACCATAAGCGATTCAGTCACGTCAGAGTCGGGAGCATTGAGGATTTTGGAAGTTCATTTTTGTATTAATTCTTCGTTTTTTCTGATATTCTGTATAGGTGTCTGAATATAAATGAAATTCACTATGAGAAGTTCAACGCTGAGTGTTAAGCTGAAGATAGCCCTACGTGACTGACTGATTATGAAGACGGGTGTAACAATCGTCACAACATTAGCTCGCCCCGAATGATCAATCGTCTCTTCTTCATTATTATTCTCAAAACTTTGTACTATTTTTAATTTCATTTCTATAAAACTAGAATTAAGAAAAGGAATAGGCACTATTATGCACCACTTTATTCAAAAATATATACAAGTGTATATGTGGACGACTCTCCGACGCTCATGCGTCATCTTCAGTCCTTTCTGTATATATTTTTGATTGAAGGGTTGTATAGTGCCTATTCCTTTTCTTTCTATTTATAGCGGAACCCACGAAAAAATCTTCTCTTTAATTTCCAATACTATTTTCATAAATTTTTTCTCTCGTTCTGACTCATGTTGACACGCATAGTTTTGTAATTTTTTACTAATTTTTGTCAAGTTTAAAAAAATTGTCTTATCAATTTAATTTTGTTCTTTATCTAAGAGTCGAGGGAAAAAATGGAGAATACTCTTTTTATCAAAGTAGGCACGGGTCAATAATTTTCATTGTTCTTACGATCCGTTAATGCAGATAATAGAGAAAAAAACGGTAAGCGAATTAAAATTCCTGTATCTTGCCGCAAGTCCAACGAGATCATCATGAACAGTGGGCCACAACTTAGAATCATCTGGTGCGTTGTACTTTGTTGCATTTTTTTCATCAGTGAGTAAAGTGCAGTATTTAAATCTGATGCAAAAAGTATAATTGAAAATCCATGCAGTGTAATGCATTACTATTTCACAGCTCCAAGGTCAAGGTGCATAGAAAATGATAAAAATATCGAGGAAATCAAAACATCGCCATCAGGGATTCGAATACCTCATTGTCACTACAAAGAGAAAGAATTCGAACCGGGTGAGATTTTGTTCAGTATCAAAGATTGTGAAACATGGATTTGTCGGAACGATACTCTCGGATACGGGCAAGTGCTAGTATTTAGGTAAGTCGAAAATAGGGACGTAAATTCAGGGTATTATTATGAACAACTTATTTGAACTCGAAAGTTACTCGTTTTACACCCTCCTCCCATCTTTGTGATACTCAAAAAATCCATAGTTTGATGCAAAATGTAGTCCACGTGACTGAAACACTTTCGATTTTCATCAGATTTTGAAAATAGAGATGAAAAATTATAGCAAACTTGTAACTGCATAATATCTCGTATATAGCGTCAGGAAACCACCACCTCTTATCAAGGCGGTTATTGAAAATTCTGCTCAAAAGATTTTCATTTCGAACTTGAATGCTACGTTTTTCACAAGAACTATCTCGCGTTATGTCTATTCAAACTTCATAAAGCAGTGACATGGTTAGGCAAATTAAAAGAAGAAGGGGTATTTTTTTCGCCTTCATTTAATCTTAAGTATTTTCATGGACAAGATATCCCAAGAGGGAAAGAAAGCAATTAGAAGAAATTTATCCTTCCAATCCCTACTGCGAGGCAGTATGTGCTTTACCACTACATTTTTTCATCATTTCAGATGTCTTACAGCAGACCTCAGAGACTACCCAAACTTTTACAACGAATGTTTGACTCATAAATGTGAGGTTATGGAAATAGACCCGGATGAAGTAAGTAAGAAAAAAAATAAACATATTTTGCATCTCTCAGTCGTCTTTTCAACTCACTTACTTTCTAGCCTGAAATTATAAGTTGGGAACCCTTGGCTCGTAATAAAGAGAAGACTGGAAATGGGACTCTATGGACTGTTTCTTTCTATTAGAAATAGTATTTATGGCTGAAGTACGTCGATCTGAATCGAAGATGAAAACAGTCGTGACCCGTTGTGCATTCTTTACCGATAGCGATAATCGATTTATTTGTATTTACGTATGTGATTATAATATAAAAACAAAACAAGCAATGTGCAAAAACTATGCTCGATTTTCGATCTATAAATATCATGGACTATTGCGTCAAAGGGAGCGGGTGTTCTTCACTTCTCGAGTCTTTGGAAAACTTTGACTTCTGAGCCATTGATCAAGTTCCGAGAAAATCAGGGACTATTCAGGAAAATGCCAGGCAATAATCTAGAGAGAGAACAGGGGAAAGTTCATGGGTCTTCGGAAGAAGAATAATCGATCTTCATTGGGTGTATCAAAATCGAAGTTGGAACAGCCTTAAAAGAAAAATAAGAAATAATTTATGTCAGTTTTTTTGCCTATCTTTTCTGAGGAAGGTATCTGGCAAACGTTTTTTTCACATTAAGTACAAAACGCTGGTGTTTACGTCAGGGGTTGATGAAGTTACAAATGTCGTCACATTTGATGCCGTCACCGAGATTAGAGGTGATAATGTTACGGATTGATGACGTCATCAAGGTTGGAGTTCAGAACGTCACGATTTGATGACGTTACTAAGATTAGAGGGGGTGACGTCACGGATTGATGCCGTTACAAAAGTGTATCATATGTCAATACGTCACATGGAGGTGATTGCGATGACGTCACGCGTTGATGATGTCACAAAAATTGGTATTGAGGACATTGCGTGTTGGGGACATCAAAACAGTTGAGGATGACATCACAGGTTGCGAGATTGATGCCTTTCGATGACGTCTGTGGTTGAGTTTGAGGACATTACAGGTTACTGATATCACAGAAGTTGAGGATGACGTCACAGGTTGATGATGTTACAAAAATTTATAGTAATATGTTCCAGGACTTGGAAAGATGTCATCAATGAAAATTATCGCGATGATGACACCGGTCGATGAAGTCAGCAGGGTTCAGGTCAAGGACTCTGCGGGCCGACAATGTCGTCAAGGTTTGGGTTGAGAATATTATGGATTGATGGAGTCACGATACGTATGTCCCAAGGATATGAATGATATGACGTCACTGGAAGTGATCGCAATGATGTCACGGGTCGATGACGTCGCTAGGGTTGAGGTTGTGGTTGACGAGGTCACGGATTGGGGGTTAATAACGTTACAAAAGTTTATATGTCCCAAAATTAGATGTGGTGACGTCACTGAGATTATGATGATGTAACAAAAGTGTATCATATGTCAATGACGTCCCATAGGAGGGATCGCGATGACGTCACGGGTTGATGATGTCATAAAAATTGGTGTTGCGGACATCCCGTGTTGAGGATGACCTCACAGGGTCAAAAGGTTGATGCCTTTCCAATAGTGTAAATGTACCAAGATCACATATGATAACGTCACGGTGATGATGTTGCTGAGGTTGAAGGTAATGACATCACGCGTTGACGTCTTGACTGGAAGTGATCGCAATATCAAAAATGTTGAGGATGACATCACAAGTTATTGACGAGGCAAAAGTTTAGAATATGTTCCAAGATTAGGGATGGAGACATCACTGAAAGCGATTGCGATGATGTCACGGGTCGATAAAGTCACTAGGGTTGAGGTTGAAGTTGACGAGGTTACCGGGGAATCACGTTACAAAAGTTTATATGTCCCAAGATTAGATGTGGTGATGTCACTGAAATTAGGGGTGATGATGTCACGGATCGTTGGCGCCATCAATTTGCAATTGAGAACATCACGGGTTGATGACGTCACAAAAGTATATCATATGTCAATGACGTCACAAGGAAGTGATCGCAATGAGGTCGCGGGTTGATGACGTCATAAAAATTGGTGTTGAGGACGTCACAGGGGTAAAATGTTGATGCCTTTCCAATAGTGTAAACGTCCCAAAATCAGATTTGATGACGTCATGGTTTGATGATGTTGCCGAGGTTGAAGGTGATGATATCACGGATTGATGTCATGATCGCAATAATGTTGCAGGTTAATGACATCCAAAACGTTGAGGATGACGTCACAAGGTGATGACGTTGAAAAAATTTATAATATGTTCCAAGATTAGGAATGTTGACATGACTGAAAGCAATCGCGATGATGTCACGGGTCGATAAAATCACCAGGGTTGAGGTTTAGGACTTTAAGGGTTGACAACGTCATCAAGGTTTGGGTTGAGAATGTTACAGTTCCTTAAGGTCACAAGAGTGAGTTATATTTCCCAAGTTATGAATGATGCCGTCACTGGAAATAATTGCAATGATGTCACGGGTCGATGACGTCACTAGGGTTGAGGTTGACGAGATCACGGGTTAATGACGTTACAAAAGGTTATATGTCCCAAGATTAGATGTGATGATGTCAATCAAGGTTAGTTTGGGTTGGACATCACTGCTTGATGACGTTACAAAAGTGTACATATCCGAAGATTAGATGTGATCACAATGACGTCACACATCGATGACGTCATCAAGGTGTGGGTTGAAAAAGTCACGTGTTAATGACGTCACGATCTGTTACAAGATTAGGAGTGATGATGTCGCTGAAGAAGATTACGATGATGTTGCCGGCCGATAATGTCGCTCAGGTTGAGTTGATGACATCATAAAAATGTTTATACCTTCAATATTATTCGGTTTCATAACTATATTCAAAAAATGAAAAATTTTCATTTGTACGTACGAATATTGAAGAATAATCAGCTGATCCTAAATTCGACAACAGAAAGCTGAACCTTCTCCTATCGTACAATGTTATGTCTCGAGAGTCAACAATTTTCCAAGTAGATCCTATCAAATATTATGACTGGAAAGCCGAAATCTTTCCGAATCCAAATTCTTTATTATGGTGGGTCAGTTTTTGCCGGACATCGTACATGGCGCACTGCGCACGACGAATTTTTCGAAATAACCCCTATAGAACATGACGTCATAACGGTACCTAGTCTATCAAGATCAGAGAAGTGACAGCAGGTCGAGATCATTTAGTTTTCGGAAGAAAAGAGAAGACCTCGATTAACTCGACAAATCAATCTGAACGTTTGAATGCATTCTTCCACCATACTTAGGTCCTCCTTCCCTGCCAAAGCACATTCTTTATTCCTTACAATCGCATAAACTGATACTTTTCCAGCCTATGACGTCATCGGGGTAGCCTGAACGCAGGTCAAAGTCAAGTCAGCATGGACAATTAGAGATAATTCTGAAGAATTGAAAGAGTACCAGCCTACTTTGATCAATAAATTGGTATGATATATCAAGTTATATATTATGCTTAACTTTTTCCAAGTCCCACCTGGATATATCTTTCTACCACAATTCATCTGATACCCCACCAGCACTCTCCCTCCCCTGTAGACCTCTGAGAGAGCACAGTACTAATACTTGCCCAGTTTAAAATCTTATCAAGGCAATCCCCACGTGGGTCAACTTTAATCGATATTGCTTCAGATGGATCTTTCGGAGACGAACACAGAGAAACAATTAGAAGGATTCATACTCAAACTAGTAAAAAACGAGTACAATGCGAGCACCACAGAAAATAAAAGACACGCTGAGCGCTTTCGACTAAACAGTCATTATCAACGATTGAAAGCAACTGAACCAACTACTGCTAAGAAACAAGAATACCAAAATTGGTACAGATTCTTGTCCAGACGGTTATCTACAAATTTTTAATAAGAAAGTGGCGTAAAGTTTTTTATTAAAAAAGAATACCAAAGGAAATCATGATTGAACTAACGAGTCATCGCAATGCGAATCATACTCATAAACTAGTTCAATCAACCCCTCATCAGGTATGTACCTGTTGAGCACTTTGATGTTGTCCCTCTTCAGATGAAGAATAATTTCGATGTGCTCCAACGCGATCCGTTTACGATACGAGCTTTCTCAGTGGAGAAGGACTACGGACTCCTCTTTGAAACCATGACCGCTGGCAATCAAGTGGCCCGCGAATGCCGATTCACGTATGTTCTGCTTTTCCCACGCCTTTTTGTGTTCGTCGACTCTTATTTTGAGCTGACGGCCAGTTTCCCCTATTACACTTCACCGTATATACGCCGCTCCTCTCATTTGAAGGATCGGGTCCTTCAATCTAACAGATAGACTTTTAACCGTATTAGGATTATAATACGCGGGCCGGAACCCAAAGGGGCGAAGAACACGCCCCAATTGAGAGGAAAACTTCCCCAAGAACGGGAGTTTTATCCAGCGCTTTCTACTGTCAGGAAGCGAATCCCGAGGGAAGGTGGTAGTCAAATCAAGACATTTTCGAGTAATCTTTCTCTGAACCAAGAGGTCGATGTCTATGTTGACCTGGTTCACTCTCGCCAAGTACTTGATAGGGCGTACGTTTTTTATTCGTTTGAGTATGAATCCTTCTAATGAATTTGGCCATAACCTAAAAAATCGTGTTGATTCGACAGAGAAACAACCCATCTCAGTTTCCTTCATTCTCGTTCGACTCATTAGGGGGCAATTAATAAGTCAATTTTCATCATACAAAATGTAGCGTGTGCGCGAATAATTGTTTTAGAGATCTGCAAACTATAATATAGACTTGATTCGCGTATAACGATAAGAAGCTATTTTCTGACAGATAATGAGAGAAATTAGGAACTTTGGAATGCGATAAAACTTCTACGTACAACCGACCAGTCGTACTCAAAAATCTACTGAAAAGCCAATGCTCTTGTGGCAGACGTTCAATAAATAAACACGTACACCTTCGGTGCGCTCACACATAAATACTAACGTGGATATTATAAAAAACTACTACCTAATGAAATTCCTAGAAGCCGCTGACTTTGAAAATAACGAAATGTCAAATACGATAATCACCACTATATTGTTTTTCACCGCTTTGATATCGTTTATACGTGAGTAATTTTATTTTCCGTGAGAGTTGGTTTTTGTCAAATGTAAGACTCTAGCAATTTCGATGTCGCAGACTCCCGACGAACTACGAAAGAGACGACTAAAGATATCGGCCCGCCAACGCGTTGGATGACCATCCTGCCGCCGGAGGAGAAAACTCCATCAACCCCTACGTGGGACGAAGCTCTGGGCTTCGATAAAATCCAAGTTCTCGAACCGCGTATGGATCCGAGTAGAGGCAAACTAGATGAAAAGTATTTCTGCAAACGGGACGACAAAAAAGTAGCACGTGGGTTCCACTATTTTGAATTTGACAAATGTTTGGTATGGCACTGCCCAAAATGGCCAATTCCAGTTGGAGTGTGGGAATTTGAATACCATAAGTGAGTACACTCCTTACTACGGGATGGTATGAACGAGCGTTTCTAAAACTAGTTTCATACTTAGTTGCACAGAGATCGACGTGAGGATATGGCCTATATACCATAAAGAATGTCGAATAAACCGGTGTCGAACTAAAAGGATAGACTTGAAAGAGGTCAGTAACGAAAATGTCTGATTCGTTCAATAAGCTTTATCGAGACTTTAATTTGGTTTCGTATTTCAGGAGCTTACATGGCCTACCATACCGGAAAAATATAGAACCGTTCGGACGTACTGGACGGGTACTGTCTTTCCAGATGTATCTGATATCTGATTGACATCAATACATAATTGTTCTCACATATTTTATTTTTTTCAATACATTCTGGTGAATCATGAGAGAAAATCGATTTTTCCCAAAACGCCACCCTATTTATCGTGGGAGGGCGTGCTTAGATTTAGGATTAGTTTGTATTCTTATCTTCATATAGGAGATTCCCGTTTGATACGAGGCTAAGAATACTGCCAAGCAGATAAAATGATTGTCGAGATTAATGACTATTTCTTATCAATCAACAAACATGCTCATAATTCTAGTGAGTTCTGTGGAATAAAACGGTCGAGTCGTAGAGAAGTTGTTTGAAAGATGCTGTGAAATAAATTTATCCGCAGCATGTCCAGAAAAATACGAGCTTTGTTTGTAACGTGTTCGATTGTTTTTGTGATGCATTTACGTAAGTTGACAAGCTTTTGTGATAAGAATTTGACCACCCAATGTTTGCCAAACTTTCGGTCTGTTCTTCCCGAGTACGTTTTTTTTTTTTTTTTTTTTTTTCAAAGAATTAAAATTCGTTTCAGAGATCACCAAATCAGCAAAACGCACAAATTGTAAACTTTCGTCTGAACTGAATCATACTCTGGAGATTGGCGAATGCTGGGTCCACAAAGAAACCTGCGACGTATACTGGTGTTGTGAAGAGACGAAACGATATGGTGAACTTATATCGTATAAGTATGTACTTTAAAAAAGTCTAAATTCAGAGGAGGAAAAGAAAAATTTTTGTTTGTGCGAAGTGAAATCTCTCGATAAAGGTTGAGAAGTACCTAACCAAAGAGTTGAGAAAAAGTTTTAGGAGACCATCGGAAGTCTTTTCAGGTTTGTTTCAGTTTTAGATTTGGTTTATTTCCCTCCGCACGCTTTGCATTGAAGAATTTAAGAAATGTAATGTTTTTTGAGATTCTAGAGAAGGTGAAACTGAATTCATGGAAGTGAGAAATAAATTTTGACAAGAGAGTTCAAAGTTCACTGCTTTGAATGATTTCGTAGAAGATTATTGCGGAGGAGGCGCTGTATCCAAACTTTGTGATGTCATCAACTACCTCGACCTCATTTACGGACTTAGACAAATTTTGAGTGCCGATCCTCTACTCGCGGGGAGGCGGACCTGAAAAAAGTTCGAGCTATGTACCTCTTTCTTTGTTTTTTATCTTTTCTTAACGAGATACCTAACGCCTACAGGCTACTGGTCTACAAGTATAATAATATTATGATATTAGGTTTGAGTCAGGGTTTTTGATGAAGGTAATGACGCAAATGATGTCCTCAATATTGGAGTTACTGAATTCTTTTCGGTATTGGCGGCATAGTCCGCAGTCTTGGGTGATATGAACTACCGTGAGTGGTTCATTGCAGGTTGTGCTTAGTGTTGGTGGTAGGCGAGTATAGATGAATTCATATGTAGCGCGGGTATGACCGAGTAAAAGGCGGTAGGCTGCAATTACCAGAGTCCTAGAATGGCCACATGTTTCTCCTATAATGATGGGAGTCCAGTTTCGTACGTCAGGTTTGATGCATTGAAGTTTCGCGACCGTGTGGTTCCACTCTGTGTTCCATGAGTTGTTCAGGAGACAACGAAGGTGATCCTTGAGGTCGGGTGGGTTGAGTAGTGGTAGCAATATCTTGGTCTTTGATGCCGCATCGACGACGTCATAGCCAGGTATACCACAGTGACGTAGAAACTTCTGAAAAGAAGGAACTACACAAAATATCCTGCCAAATGAATATTATTTTGTTTCATATCTTCTGACATTTTACATGTATTAACTGAAATCCTCTCAAGTCCCCCTCCTGTCATATCTAGCTCGAGAGTTGAAATTTTTTCAAGTCTCTCTTCTCCAAGTTTTTGGCCGGACGGCGTACGGAAAATCTTTCAAATATTTTCGACTGGTACCTTAGACCTGATTCAAAATTTTTCGAGTTCCCACCCCTTTTCCCCTCTATGCACTACCCTAATTTCATACCAGGTTTATAGTAGGTCTAAGGCTCCTTTGTACCAGCTTTAGGCTACTGGGCTTATCCTGGTGTTTTCGGAATCCTAGCCCCTAATTTGAAAATGTGCGAGTTCACACCACCCTCTTCAGTTGTCCCCTCCACCCCCGTACAGAATCCTAAACATGATTCTAAAAATCTGCGATTTACGCGCGTCCTGAATCCTAGCCCCTAATTCCAGCATTTGCAAGTTTACAAACCCTGCCAGTTGTCGCACACCTCCCAAGAATCCTGTATATTATATCCCTCTCTTCCCTTAAAATCGACTACGATGTCATCAGCCGCGACTTCGAGGCCTCCTCCAATTATGAAGTCATCAGCTGGTGACGTCATCAACCCTGACCCCGATCCTGATTTTGAAATCTGTGAGTTCAACCCTCATTCTCGTGGTGTGGTTAGGTACAGGTTTTTATTCCACGGTAGGTTAGGTTTCGCGAATGCTAATGGAGCCCTACTATATTTCAGTATTCTATATAGCCCAGTATGATGGAATTCCGAAATCTGCAAGTATGACGTCATCAGTCATGACCTGGAGGCCTCTTATGATAGAGATTGTTGGGAGGCTCATGAGCAGGGAGAGTGATCTCAAGAATAGAAGAAAGTGAAGAGCACAAGCTGTGTTGATGACGTCAGAGGCAGCTATCATGGATAGTTATGACGTCACCTGCTAATGACGTCATTAATGTTGACATCCATATGAAGACTCACTTGCGGATTCCGTCCTCCTCCCCTTCCTAGTCTAGTATAAGCTGAGTTAAGATCTAGTATAAGACGCAGCATACTAAGCTCTGAGTTTGAGAGGAAATTTTTGCGGTCCGACAGCTGAAGGGTACCAAATTTTGAGGGGTAGGGAGGGAGAAAACAAAAATTCCTGAAATGTTTAGTTCCTAAGGAATAAACTATGTCAAAATTTTAAGCTCTGAATCCCCGTAGAAAAGGAAAAAACCTGTAAGCTAGATTGGGGAACTGAACATTAAACTCGGCCCAGAGAAGCATCTTAGGGTAGGAGGTCGTTAACTTGTCGAATCATCAAAGACCTTGACCTAATTTCAGGACGAAGAAAAATTTTGTTTTTCATTCTTCATAGAAAGGAATTTGGAAAAATAATGGTTAGCTGCTCGCGGTTGCCTATATTAACTTTGTTACTTGGAGCAAATTGGAGTTAGTGATGTGTCTTAATTCTTCATTTAATGCGTTCTTAACGCAGAGAGGATCATAATGATGAGAGAACGATTATGGGAGTCACTCACGTGCAGTGTCAAGCTCGAATGTTCGAATTTGTCCAAGTTCCTCTCCCATCATATATAGCGTGAGAGTCGAAATTTTTCCAAGTCCCCCTCCCAGCACCCACTCTTATCAACTGTAGCCTGGTCGAGTCCCATGTTTTCTCGGACGGCGACCAGCGAGCAGCACCCGTCATTTTTCTCCAATTTACCGCCACCATAAAGCAGGTTCTTTAATAAAATTTGGCGCCCTACACCTTTGTAGAAGAGGACATAGAAGGAAGTTGAGCTTTGAACCTTCAAGCCAGGCTTTAACTATTGATTTATAAAAATGTTGACCTCCGATTTCTCTATAATATTATGACTGTAGGACTTGGAAAAATGTAGACTTTGAAGTTATACCTACCGGTACATTTATATCAGAAAAAAGTTTCAATCTCAAGTTATACACATACGTAAGAAGAAATGATTGATGTGCCAGAGAACTTACGCGCACAGTAATGTAGAACAAAGTTCAACTACTGCTTCCACAAAATAAAAAAAATGTTGACTTCTTGAATAACAAATGGAAATCCGTACCCCCCCCCGCGCCTCATAAAACAGGTTCCGAGCTCGAATTCATGGAAACCAACCCACGAGCTGTAAGTTCTTCTTTCTATTTATGCCTTCAATGATTATAATATTTGTATTTGCTGATAGTCGAAATTTTTGACACCATTTGCAAACCCTCATACCTGGTTGGGTGGGGAAACTCTCCCTCCCCCGACGACGTAAATGTTTATTCTACCTATGGATAAAAATTTAAGAAAGACCACCAGACGACGCTATCAATGTTTCAAGATCGAAGCGGAAATTTATTGAGGCAACTGAATATTATACCAGTAATGGAAAAAAGAACAAGACAAAAGTTTTCCTAGAGACATTTAAGTCCAGTCAGGATATTTTTAATTAACATTAAAGAAATAGAATTTACACTTACCAAATTTTTAGAGCACACAAAAGTTGAACATGCAAGCTTCGCATCGTGAGATAATTTAAAGAAAAATCTCCTCAAATTGATAGTAAAAACAGGAAGAATAAAGTAATTTACACAAATTGAAATAATATCAGGTTTCCAGAACATTTGATTATGGCCAAATGTATGAAACAGATTTTCATCAAACTGGATAAAGAAATCGTCAATATAAAAGACGTTCTGAGTTGTTGACATGGCGAGTCAAGAACACACAATTTGAACTTTCGACAGTCATTAACGCAGATTTTGTACACAGCTCAATGCTTGGAAACGAATCTCTGGAGTTAGACTTAAGTGGTTCTTAGGTCGTTCCAAATGTGTTCCTTGCTTACTAGTTTGTTTGTAGACGCTGGTTGGCCTTTTGACCACTGTTGCTCTGGTAGTTGTTGAACTGTTCGGGCAACCTCCCTTTCTGATTAACTAGTGGATGCTGATTGCTTGAAAATCACGTCGACAATCCTTGTCGTTCCTCGAGCTGATCCTGAGATATTCCGGCGACCTCTCTTCTCGGCTGACCCGTTGACGCCAATCGCTCTGTCATTTCGATGTCGGCAGTTCTGGAAGATTCGTTAGTTAAAGGAGGGGTAGAGGGCTCTATTCTTTGCACCGTTGCGGTTGATCCTTCTAAATGCGTTGGTACGCCTTCTACTACTTGAACCTGACGTGATATAGTTCCAGGGGTTGAAATTCGAGAAAAAAGAGCTCCTCCAACCATGAATCCACCCGAAAAAATTATTAATACGATCGAGATAATGAGGAGTTCTTCCCGCCGTACAAAATATCCAAACACAACGAGTAAGATCATAGATAAAAAGCAATATGTCAATATGCTGTAGAATATAAACTTAGCGCTATTATTTTTGGTTATCGATTCTTCCATCTTCATCCAATTATTCACAGTTAATATCGCCCATAAGCCGAAAAATAAAATACCAAAGATCCATGCTAGGCCAAGATAGATGGAATTTGATGAGTCCATATAAAAATACAGTGATATTGCGCCAAGAGAATCACTGGCGTAGTAAAGAAAATGAACGAATAATTCTGTTTTGAAATTGTGGTGCAGTTCGTTAAAACAACATATGGGCATGTAAATGGAATCGATAAGTAGTTTTAGGACTCCAAATGTAGATACAGAGCATAAGAACAACGATAACGCGATAAGGGCGTTTGAAGCGCGGAAACTGTGATTTCCAGAATGCAAAATATAAATCGATAAAAGCCCAAAAATACCGTGCGTTGTATAAAAGTACTTTAAGTAATGGAAAAATTTGGATTTGGCATCAACGGAGCCGTCGATGCACATCTTTTAAAAAAACACAGAAAACTTTTCACACGCGAAATAGACAAGAATCACCAGACGAGCGGTTCGATGTGGGCCACGAATGCGTTTTGACTGAGGAAATTGAATCGGATTCTTTTGCCAGAAAATAGTCGAACTGTAATTACTATGATTCATTTCAGCAAGAAAAAACGAGATGAGAATATCTAATGTAGGGCTGTTTCACACAAGTGTGATCAAGAATACTCATGATGCCTATCAGCTCCACTCTATGTCGAACAAATAAATATATTTTTCGTGTAATTATGTAAACAAGAAATGACGCGACAAATTCAAGTTTTGCCCTATAGTAGCGAAAAAAAGAATACTTAGAAGGGAAAGTAGACGATGCAAACCGCAGAAAAATTGAAACATCGAGCGCTTTCGGTTAATAAACTATCTTCAGGACTGAAATGAAAGCAACTGACAAGATGTAGGGTAGAAAACAGATATTAAGATTGACCAAATGAGAAGTCGCAGCGTGATCAGGTCATCTTCCCGAATGTATTGGTTAAGTACAGTAATGCCATCAGTCTTGAGGTGACGAATGATCTCTACGTTTGCGGTAGGAATTCTTCCTATGGAGGAGCCTTTCGGATCCTCACGGAAACTGTGGCCGCTATTGATTAAATGATCAACAAAAGCTGATTCCCCCCCAAGTGTCCCTTATTCCAAGACTTCAGTTGCTCAGTTACTCTCACCTTCATCTAGCGGCTGCGGTCTCACCAATATAGAAGCCTCTACAATCTCTGTATTCCATCTTATAAACACCGCTCCTCTCATCAATGGTTATGGGGTCCTTCAGCTTCATAAACAACCCTTCAACAGTGGTCGGGTTGTAAAAAGCTTATTCTGAAAATCTGCGATTTACACGAGTCTTAAATCCTAACCCTCAATTCCAACATTTGCGAAGTCAGAAACCACGCGAGTTGCCACACATCTCGCATGAATCCTGTATACTATTCACCTTCTCTTCCTTAAAAACGGACTATGATGTCATCAGCTGTGTCCTCGAGACCCCCTCCTACTATGCAGTCATTATCTGGTGACGTCATCAACCGTGACACCGATCCTGATTTTGAAATCTGTGAGTTCAATCCACCTCCCTTCAACCTTGTAGTTTGGAGAGGAGGAAAAATTAGATACCATTGCAGGACTGCCAGCAATAGCAGCGGGGAACCCGCTGTCCGGAGTCCCCTAGAGTGTGAAGATTTTCGAAGTCCTGAAAATCATGACGTGACAACTTGAACGCGCTGCAATTTCAAGGAAGCCGTCGTCTCTCCAAGTTCCCCTCCTACCATATATAGCTCGGAGGTAGGAATTTCCTACCATATATAGCTCGGGGGTAGGAATTTTTCTAAGTCCCCCTCTTATCATATAGAGCTCGGAGGTAAGAATGTTTCTGAGTCCACTTCCTTTCATGTATGGCTATTGACTAGAGGTTCGAAATTTTTCCGTCCCCCTCCTATCATATATAGCTCGGAGGTCGGAATTTTTCCAAGTCCCGCTCCCCTCTCCGTGACGTCAGCAACCTCGCTCGCACTCGCGGAAGAAAATTTCCTGAGAGTACCCCCAACAAAGGGGATAGCGGGTTCCCCGCTAAAAACCTGTAAGCTAGGTTGTGAGTAAAAGGACTCAGACTGAACATGAAACTCGGCCCAGAGGAGCATCGTAGGCTAAGACGTCGTTCCCTAGTCAAGTCAACGATGAACCTTCGACCCAATTTCAGGACGAGGAAAAATTTTGCTTTCCATCCTTTGTAGAGAGGAATTTGAAAAAATAATGGTTAGCTGCTCGGAATTGCCTCCATTAATTTTGTCGGGAACCTATTTTTGAGGTCTGGTGATTTAATGCATTTTAAACGCAGAAAGGATGATGATGATGATAATGAGAGAACGATTATGGGAGTCACACGAGTGCAGTGTCAAGTCCGGAGGTCTGAATTTGTCTAAATAACTTTCCCATCATAATTATACAGCGTGAGAGTTGAAATCATTCCAAGTCTCCCTCCTAGCAAATACAGCTCCGAGGTTGAAATTTTCCTAAGTCTTGTTCGTTCAGCTTGAAGGTCGAGATTTTTCCAAGTCCCCTTCCCCCCTCCTCTAATATATTGCCCCGAGCTCGAAATTTATCCAAGTCCGTTTCCCATCGGTTCCCTGTTAATTAAGTCCTTCTCCAATAATTTATAGCTTTGAAGTCGAAACTTTTCTAAAGTACCCTCTTATCACCTATCTAGCTCGGAGGGAGAAATTTTTCCAAGTCCTTTGTTCTCCTGGACAGCACCCAGCGATCGGCACCCGTCATTTTTCTCCACTTTACCACCCCAATAAAAGAGGTTCCCTGTTCAAATTTGTCGCCCTGGGCCTCTGTAGAGCTGGACATTGAGGAATGTTGAGCTTTGAACCTTCCATCCAGGCTTTGACTATTGATTTATAAAAATTTTGAACTCGCTATCTCTTCATTATGACTGTAGGACTTGAAAAAATGTAGACTTTGAATTTATACCGGTACATGCATATCAGAAAAAATCTAAATCTCAAGTTATACGTAAGAAAAAACGAAGGACGTGCCAGAGAACTTACGTGCACAGGTGGAACAAAGTTCAACTACTGCTTCATTCTAAAAATTATCGAATAAAATATCAAATTAAATCCCCGCCCCCCCCCCTCATAAAAAAGGTTCCCTGCTCGAGTTAATGGAAAGCAACCTGCGAGCTGCAAGTTCTTCTTTTTAATAGAATTGACACGGTCCGAAACGTTACGCCTCGACATAATGACAGAATACTCAAAGAGTAGAGTAAACTAGAAACTAATTACAAAGACTTTAAATCTGCGGTCTTTGTAATTAGTTTCTAGTTTACTCTTTGAGTATTCTGTCATTTTTCTTTTTTTTTTGTTCCCTTCAATAATAATCTTACTTCCTAACTGTCCAAATTTTTGGTATCATTTGCAAACTCCAATACCTACCGGTAATATACCGAGTTATCGTGACGGCACAGCGTGATTTTCATGACGTGATATAGGGCAAAGGTACCCAAAATTTATACGAATTTATCCAATCGCAAATTTGCTATCCCCATAAGAAAAGCACAGAGAGCATAAATCAAGAATGAGACAGGATTGAGGGGAGAAATGATTATTTTCAAAAGCCGACTATCTCACGCATTATAAATATCAAATTTTTTCTCCTCAATCCTTTCTAATTTTCATTTAATTCCGTACTGATCTTGGCTCCCCGTGCTTTTCTTATGGGTGCAAAAAAGCGATTGGAACCATTTGACCTACTCTCGATATTGTTGTTATCAGAAATAACTCGGTCTATTGGAAGAGGAAACTCTCCTTCCCCCTTACGACGACTCCCCTGACCTTAACGTTCATTCCATCTATGAATCAAAATTTAAGAAAGGCCACGCTATCAATATTTCAAGATTGGAGCGGAAATTTATTGAGGCATGAAAATACAGATATTGTACTAGAAATAGAGAAAAGAACAAGACAAAAGTTTTTCATTTAAGTCCAGTCAGATAATATTTTTAATTAAAATTAAGGAAATAGAATTTACACTCCCCAAAATTTTGAAGTACACAAAAATAGAGCATGCAAGCATCGCGTCAGGAGATAATACACGAAAAAATTACCTCAAATTGACAGTGAAAACAAGAAGAATACAGACTCAAAATAATATCATGTTTCCAGAACATTTGATTATGGCTAAATGTATGGAACAGATTATCATCAAACTGGATAAGGAAATCTTCAATATAAAAGACGTTCTGAGTTGTTGAAGTGGCCAGTCAAGTACACAAAATATTCACGCAGATTTCGTTCACAACTTAATGCTTCTAAACGAATCTCTGGAGTTCGACTTAAGTGGTTCTTAGGTCGTTCCAAATCCTTTCTGAATGACTAAAGGATACCGATTGCTTGAAAATCGCGCCGACAATTCTTGGCGTTTCTCGAGCTGATTCTTGAGATATTCTGGCGTCTTCTTTTCTCGGCTGACCTATTGATGCCGATCGCTCTGTCATTTCGATATCGGCGGTTCTGGAAGAAGATTCGCTAGCTGAGAATAATCGCGGAGGAGGTGTAGAAGGCTCTATTCTTTGCACCGTTGCTGTTGATCGTTCTAATCGCGTTGGTTCGCCTTCTTCTACCCAAAACTCACGTGATGTAGATTGAGGGGTTGAAACCCCAGAAAAAAAAGTTGCTACACCGATGAATGAACCCGCAAAAGTTAATGCTATAAGCGCGATAAAGCCGGGTTCTTCCGGCATTACAAGATATCCAATCGCAAGGAGTACGACTACAGATATAAAGCAATGTGTGAATAGTCTGCAAAATGTTACATCAGGGATATTATATTCGGTTATCGCTTCCGCGATCCTGATCATATAATTCACAACTAATGTCATCAATAGGCAGAAAAATAAAATACCAAAGATCCATACTAGGCCAAGGTAGATGGAATTTGATGAGTCCCTATAAACATAGAGCGATATTGTGGCGAGAGAACCGCTGGTGTAGTAAAGAAAATGACCGAATAATTCTGTTTTGAAATCGGGATGCGATTCTTCAAAACAACATATGTGTATGAATATGGAGTCGATAATTATTTTTGCGACTCCAAACGTAGATACGGAGCATAAGAACAACGATAACGCGATAAGGGCGTTTGAAGCTTGGAAACTGTGATTTTCAGAACGCAAAATATGAAGCGATATAAGCCCAAAAACACCGTGCGCGGTATAAAAATGCTTTAAATAGTGGAAAACTTGAGATTTGGCATCAACGGGGCCGTTGATGCACATCTTTCCAAAACACAGAAAACTGTTCACACGCGAAATAGACAAGAATTACGAGACGAGCGGTTCGATGTAAGCCACGGGTGCGTTTTGAATGAAAAAAATGAGTCGGATTCTTTTGCCAGAAAATAGTCGAACTGTACTATGATTCATTTCAGCAAGAAAAAACGAGAGGAGGACTGTTTCACACAAGTGCGACCAAGAATACTCGTGATTTCTATTACCTCCACTCGTATCGGACTAATAAATATATTTTTCGCGTAAACAAGAAATGACACGATAAATTTAAGTTTCGCCCAATAGTACAGCGAGAAAAAGGATACTCGGAAGGGAGAGTAAACGATACAAACCGCAGGAAAATTAAAACATTGAGCGCTTCCGGTTAATAAACTATCTTTAGGACTGAAATGAAAGCAACTGACAAGATGGAGGAGAGAAACAAGATGGCCTCTACAATCTCTGCATTCCATCTTGTAAACACCGCTCCTCTCATCAATGGGAATGGGGTCCTTCAGCCTCATAAACAACCCTTCAACAGTGGTAGGGTTGTAAGAAGCTTATTCTGAAAATCTGCGATTTACACGAGTCTTAAATCCTAACCCTCAATTCCAACATTTGCGAAGTCAGAAACCACGTGAGTTGTCGCACATCTCGCATGAATCCTGTATACTATTTACCTTCTCTTCCTTGAAACGGACTATGATGTCATCAGCTGTGTCCTCGAGACCCCCTTCTACTATACAGTCATTAGCTGGTGACGTCAGCAACCTTGATCCCGATCCTGATTCTGAAATCCGTAAATTCAATCCACTTTCCTTCATTCTTGTAGCGTGGTTTGGTACAGGTTTTTATTCTACTGTACGTTAGTTTTATGCTAGGTCAGGTTTCGCGAAGGCTGATAGTGTAGCCCAACTATATTTTCGCATTCTGTATATCTCAGTATAATGGAATTCCTAAATCTAAAGGATGCCGTCATCAGTCGTGACCTGGATACCTAGTAAAAGGAGACTGGAGCAGTATTACTATTAGGCCTAATATAATGGAGACTGCTGGGAGGCTCACGAGTGGAGTGAGTAGTCCCTAGAGTAGAAGAGAGCTGTGCTGATGACTTCACAGGCAGCTATCATGGAGGCACGAGCCAATGACGGCATTAATGTTGACATCCATATGATGGCTCTTTCGCGGACTCCCTCCCCCTCTTCTTAGTCTAGTAAGCTCAGAGCTCGTCAAGAAATTTTTTCGGTCGGACAGCTGAGGGGTACTATATTTTAGGGGGGAGGGAGGAAAAAATCAAGAACTCCTGAAATTTTAAATTCCTAATGGTTACGAAGTGCTTTATAGTCGAAAGCAACCCGTATTTTTCTCCATTTTACCATCCCCGTAAATCAGGTTCCCTGCTTAAATTTATCGCCTTGAACCTGCAAAAAGGTGTACCTTCAATATGTGAACGTTTTGAGCTCTAAATCTCTGTAGAGGAGAAAAAAACCTGTAAGCTTTGTTGTAAGTATACAGATTTAGACTGAACATGAAACTCGGCCCAGAGGATGGCCTTAACCTAATTTTAGGACGAGGAAAATGTTGCTTTCTATCCTTCGTAGAAAGGGATTTGAAAAAATAATGGTTAGCTGCTCGAGGTCGCCTCTATTAATTTTGTTAATTGAAGCAAATTGGAGTCTGGTGGTGTGTCTTAGTTCTTCATTTGATGCGCTCTGAATGCAGAGAGGATGATGATGATGAGATAACGATTATGGGAGTCACTCGCGAACAGAGTCAAGCTCAGAGGTCCAAATTTGTCTAAGTACTTTTGCCATCATTATGTAGAGTGAGAGTCGAAATTTTTCCAAGTCTCCCCCCTAGCACCTACAGCTCCGAGGTAGAAATTTTTTTAAGTCCTTTTTTTCAGCTTGAGGGTCGAGATTTTTCCAGGTCTCCCTCCTACCATATATATAGCTTCAAAGTCGAAATATTTCCAAGTGCGTTTCCTATCGGTTCCCTGTTAACTCAGCCCTTCGCCCATCATTTATAGCTTGAATGTCTAAACTCGTCTAAAATCCCCCTCCTATCACCTGTGTAGCTCAGAGGTAGAAATTCTTCCGAATGCCACGTTCTACGGCTCCCAGCGTCTGGCACCCGTATTTTTCTCCATTTTACCATCCCCGTAAATCAGGTTCCCTGCTTAAATTTATCGCCTTGAACCTGCAAAAAGGTGGTACCTTCAAGTCAGGCTTTGACTACTGATTTATAAGAATTTTGACCTTCAATCTCTCTATGTTGTGACTGTAGGACTTGGAAAAATGTAGACTTTGGAGTCAGCAAAAAAATTAAATAAGAAGAAACGATTAAAGTACCAGAGAACTTACGCGCACAGCAATGTGGAACAAAGTTCAACTACTGCTTGATTCTCAAAATTACAAAATGCTGACATCTTGAATAAAATATTGAATTGAATCCCCCCTCCTCCCCTCATAAAACAGGTTCCGTACTCGAGTTAATGAAAGCAACCCGCGAGCTGCAAGTTCTTTCTTTTGTTCCCCTCAATAGTGATCTTGTTTGCTAACTGTCCAAATTTTTGGCACCATTTGCGAACTCTCATACCTGGTCGGAAGGTGAAACTCTCACTCCCCCGACGACGACTCCCCTGACCTTACTGTGTAAATGTGTATTCTACCTATGGATAAAAATTTAAGAAAGACCCCCAGACGACGCTATCAATATTTCGCGGAAATTTATTGAGGTAACGGAAATATTGTACCAGTAATGGAAGAAAGAACAAGACAAAAGTTTTCCCAGCGACATTTAAGTACAGTCAGATTACATTTTCAAAATTAAAATTAAAGAAATAGAATTTACACTCACCAAAATTTTGAAGCACACAAAAATTGAACATACAAGCGTCGCGTCGTGTGATAATTCGCAAAGAAATCACCTCAAATTGACAGTAAAAACAGGAAGAATACAGAATCAAAATAATATCATATTTCCAGAACATTTGATTATGGCCAAATGTATGGAACAGATTTTCATCAAACTGGATAAGGAAATCTTCAATATAAAAGACGTTCTGAGTTGTTGAAATTGCGAGTCAAGTACACAAACTATTCACGCAGATTTTGTTCACAACTTAATGCTTCTAAACGAATCTCTGGAGTTCGACTTAAATAGTTCTTAGGTTGTGCCAATTCCTTTCTGATTGACTAGAAAATGCCGATTGTTTGAAAATCGCGTCGACGATTCTTGCCGTTCCTCGAGCTGATTCCTGAGATATTCCGGCGACCTCTCCACTGGGCTGACCAATTGATGCCGATCGCTCTGTCATTTCGATATCGGCGGTTCTGGAAGAAGATCCGTTAGCTGAGAATAATCGCAAAGGAGGTGTAGAAGGCTCTATTCTTTGCACCGTTGCTGTTGAGCTTTCTAATCGCGTTGGTTCGCTTTCGCCTACCCGAAACTCACGTCGTGTAGTTTGAGGGGTTGGAGCTCGAGAAAAATAAGTTCCTACACCCACGAATGTACCCGCAACAATAAATGATATAAGCGAGATAACGCCGAGTGCTTCCGGCTTTATATTATATCCAATCAAAATGAGTAAGATCATACATATAAAGGAATATGTGAATAGTTTGCAGAATGTTACATCAGGCATATTATCTACGGTTATCGATTCTGCGATCTTGAGAATATAATTCACAACTAATGTCACAAATAGGGAGAAATATAAAATACCAAAGACCCATGCTAGGCCAAGATAGAAGGAATTTGATGAGTCCCTATGATAAATATACAGGAATATTGTACAGAGCAAATCGCTGGCGTAGTAAAGAAAATGACCGAATAATTCTGTTTTGAAATCGGGGTGCGGTTCTTCAAAACAACATATGTGTATGAATACGGAATCGATAATTATTTTTGCGACTCCAAACGTAGATACAGAGCATAAGAACGCCGATAAAAAGTTAAGGGTGTTTGAATCGATCCAACTGTGATTTCCAGAACGCAAAATATGAAGCGAAATCATCCCAAAAACACCGTGCGCGATATAAAAATACTTTAAATAATGGAAAACTTGGGATTTGGCATCAACGGGGCCGTCGATGCACATCTTTTCAAAACACAGAAAGCTGTTCACACGCGAAATAGACAAGAATCACCAGATGAGCGGTTCGATGTGGGCCACGAATGCGTTTTGAATGAAGAAATTGAGTCAGATTCTTTTGCCAGGAATTGAACTGTGCTATGAATCATTTCAGCAAGAAAAAACGAGGTGAAATTATCTACTGTTGAACTGTTTCACACAAAAGTGATCAAGAATACTCATGATTTTTAAGAGTTTCACTCGATGTCAGTCTAATATAAAAATAAGAAATGACCCGACAAATTTAAGTTTTGCCCTTTAGGTCAAGACTTCGCATTCAAAGTTATAATTTGGAATTAAAGGATGAGATTGAAGACTTTGAAGTGCAAGCTCGTGAATGTTGAACAAAATGCGCGTTTCAATTTGGAAAAGTTCTCGACAAGGAGTACAGTTTCAATTGTGGCGTGGTGAAGGACGCCAAGATACAAATTTTGTAAGAATTTCCTCAAGGTTCTGAATTCCGTATTTTTGATCGATGGTGCTCTCCGAGCAAATGGTGAGCCGACAGCGATTTACATAATGTCAATCTTGTCCTCAGCCTGTTTGATGAATTATTTTCCGAAATCAGTGATCCTCAGATTGGTTTACTTATACAATGAGAGCAGATAGTCTTTGACCATAATTATATTACTGATGATCCAAAATAAAACATCAGAATGATCAACAAACGACGTAGTGAGTATGATTACAGGTCATCACTGGGGTATTTCTGGCGTTTCAAAAAATACATTCAAGTTTATTAGAATCGTGCAGAGTTTTAATTTTGATTGGAGGGTTTCCTCAATTTAGAGGTTTAAGGTAGGACATGACTTTTGGATGTTGTCACAGCCTTTGGAGAGATGATGTCATTAAATTGAATGAACCACAAGATTTTTTTGGAGCAGCTTTCCAAGGGCTTCGGCAGGATTTAGGGAGATCTTTAATAGGTCTCAGTACAGAAGGATAAGTCTGGATGGAAGGGTAAAGGCCTCACCGGAAAATTGTGTTGAACAGGGAGAGGAGGTAATTAAGAGAGTTGTGGTGGAGGTTTTTTTAACATGGGAGCGGGTCAGGGGTTGCGTCTCCTAGCTTTTTGTGGAGGCGGAAATAAAGTTCAGATGAGAAGATAGGGAGGTTGTAAAGAGGTGTGGAATCGGCAGAATCGAAAGAGGTGAGGAGAGTTTCCTCTTAGTGTTGGAAGGTAAGAAACTGGTCTCCGTAATTGGCGTCAGCTGAAACAGAAGAGATGTGGGAGGTAGGCAGTTTAGATATGACTTGGGTTAGTGGTTGAGAAGATGTGGAGATCCGAATTTCAGTCGAGTGATGTTGTGAAATGCCCCTCCTATTTTTTCATCCACTCCCTCTAAATGAACTCCTCGATCTCATTCTTAGAGCTAACTTGAATTATCTCTTCAGAATTTCTCTACCTCCTCCTCTACAAGGACAGGTCTAAATTGGTGTCCCAGATATGCAGTTTCCATTTAGATGAAAAACTCCGCAGCCATATTCACAGCCAAACTTATCGCTACATTTTCCTGTCCATACATTTTCCCTCGCTTCTCTCGTCTCCGCAAATGCCTTGTACTGGCTGACCCCCTTCATCCTTACTTGCGATGCAAGACCCTCAATCTACCACAGTCGAATCATCCAACGAATCTTCATTCTTACACACTCATTCATTTCTTCCTTATCGTCCATCTTTATTCTATGGATATTGTCAAGAACGAAAAGGACCTTGCGGAAAAACAGTCACAGCATAACTGATCCCTTCCCCTCTCCCATCGATTACCATTTCATCATCCAAAAAGCTTCCATTCTTGGTCTACTTCAAACCACCTCAAAAGGAGGATAGGCTTTGAAAAATTTCGGCTTTCAAGCTTCATATAAGAAAAGAGAGTCGTATTTGCCCATTGAACAAATAAATCTCTCTTCTCAACTGAAGTCGGTGGGGAATTTTGACCAAAAAATCCTCACTTTGCTTGCCTCTCATTCTCATATCGAAATTTCGAAATTCGAGCTGTGTATGGTGGGAGGGAAATTAAGATTAGTCCAGTGTACTTGAGAGTAACAAAATTGTCCCGTAGAATAGGTTTCAATAGTACTCCTCGTTTAGGCAGCTGGGGGTTCTTCGAAAATCCTTACTTCCTCCGTTAATAGAAATACTCATGTCAAAATTTCGAAATTTCAGCTATAGAGGAGAAATTTAAATTAGTTTAGTATGGAAAAAGTTCCTATAGCATTCTTCGTTTAGGCGGCTGTACGATCTTTAAAATATTTACTTCACCTCCCCCCTCCTCCTTTAATAGACATCTTCATGTCACAAATTTCAAAATTTGAACTTCCTGGAAATTTCGATTAGTCTAGTGCAGTGGTTCTCAAACTTTTGGAGGCTGCGGCCCCTTCAGTTGCTTCTTCCTTTTCCGCGGCCCCATAGAAAAATTATTATTGTTAGATGTCAAAAGACCAGAAAAAAAATGGTGCTAACGCCGAAAATTCAAGACAAAAATCGAAAGCACAAGTTTTAGGGATCTGATTATTTTACAGGTAGATGGGACTTGGAAAATTCTTTATTTTACTGTACAAAATATCAATTTTAGAAGTCTACCAGAAAAAAAGAATAAATTATTCTTCTTGTCGGAAAATTTTCTCGATATTGTGGCTCCAATATTGTGACTTAGAGACAAAACCGCGAGTATACGAAATACATATTTGTATATAAAAAAGTCATTAAACCATGGCAGACTTGCAGAGTGATAAAAATGAGGAAACATTGATATTAGACGAAGAGAAAAAGGAGCGAAACTGTTCAAAAACTTGGATTTGCTGTAGAGAAAGAAAAATGAATAGCTGAAGATTACGAAGAATAAATATTGAGAGAAATATTTTTCTCTATATTGTATATTGGCATTCTTCATTAGTTCATTGCATTCTCCATTTCTACTCGATAGGAACACTATTTTTTTTAAATTACTTCAACCCTTCGCACCCCCCTGTCTGCCTCTTGCGGCTCCTAGTTTGAGAACCACTGGTCTAGTGTACATCAGAGAGGCAAAATAGTCCTATAAGAGAGGTTCTCTGCATCCTTAGTTCATCTTTATTGAAAAAACCGTGGGTACTATTCCTTCTGCCTGCGCCCGGATGCCTCTCTACAGGCTAAATTGCTGTACTAGTAAAAGAAGAAAAGGAAGGAAATAGATCAAACTAGCTTGAGGGATTGGGCGGGCACTATGAAAAAAACTTGCAGCTTACTACGTCAGTTACTCGAGATGTCCTTCACTAACTATATTAATGAAGCCAAAATGGGGACCGTTTTTATGGGGTTTCCTTATTTATATTTTTTCTGAATAAATATTAGAATTTGTTCCTCACCATCATGGAAGTTTGGGCTCGCAATTCTTTATTTTTCCAAAATTCCTCCTATCAGATACAGCTCAATATTTGAATGTTTTCTACGTCCCTCACCCATCATAGCTTAGAAGTCAAAATTTTTAAAGTCCCTTTCCCATCATAATTATATAGATTGAAATTCACGATTCACATATAGCACGAGGATGAAATTTCTTTAAGTCCCTTTCGCATCACATATAGATTGAAAGTTCAGATTTTCTCAAGTCCCCTATCTAACACATAATAATTTGGAGGTCGGAATTTTTACGAGTCCCCTCCTATCTTATATAGCTCGGAAGTCGACATTTTTCCAGGTTCCATGTTCTGCCAGACGGCGCCCGGCGCCCGACGTCCGTCAATTTTCTTTAAATCCCCCCCCCCCCCTAAAACGATTTCCATGGAAAAATTTCAACTTTCGCGATACTTTTATACCTAAAAAGTCATGCTTCTCATCAGGCCAGCTGGATCATTTCTTCTCCTCCTTCTCGCTCCTACACTGCCAATAAATAACCAAATAAACTGTATTGGAATGTTGATTCATGACCTTGGAAAAATACCTCTCCAAAGAAGGAGCCCTTCGTAGACTAATTGGATCAATTTTTTTCGTACTCTTCAAGTTCTTCTTTCACCAATATACAGTCTTCTTTCCCGTCTACCTCCCCACCTCATACGAGTGTTTAGCAAAAGTATCTCCAGTTCTAAAAACTGATAGGAGCATGAAATACGATCAATATATTCGGGAATCAACATGAAGTAATCTTTAACCAAAATCTCGCTCAAAATCAAGGAAACAGTGTGATGCTTCAGCGATTGAACATATAAGTATCATAATATAATTCACAAAAAAAATTCACACTATTTACAAATAGATCTTTTAAAATTCTTGATAGTAAAAAAAAGAAGAATAAAGTGAAAGTGCACGAATCAGAACATTTGAATGCACTCAAATGTGTGAAATAGAAGAGAATCCACAATATTCGTACAAAGGTTTTTCGCAGCTCCGGTATCTCCCAAAAATTTGAACATTCAAGATTTCGTACTTACGAAGTGATGGATTTGAATCGCAAACTATAAAATTAACTTCAAGATGGAAATTGATAATATCTTCGTGGTTGTTTGTGAGCCTTGATCAATTGTTTCAAGTTTTTGATGCTCATGAGGGTTACTGATATGTTGCTTCCTCATTTGGTTCACTTGTAGATACCGGTTGCTTGGAGCACTTGAGACATTCGGACAATCTTTCTTTCCAATTGATTACGAAATGCCAAGTTCTCTGTCACCTCCTTATTAACAGTCCCAAAGAAAGGTCGTTCCGCTCAGAATAATCGAAAAGGAGGTGAGGGGGGTTCACTCCTTCGAATCATTGCGGTTAGCAGTTCCACTTGCGTTGGTTCGTCTGACGGATCCTTGAATGTCGCATAATTAATTATACAATAAAGAACCATCAACGCAAGTCCCACAAAAACAACAACGTCAAGAGACATCGCTGAAAATACAAAGACCATTTTCAATATAGGGTAGTCAGCCAACGAGTCCAATATATGAAAATTATACGACCATACTGTCCCAAAAGCACCAATTATGAAGAAATACAGAAACCAATTCGTCAGTTTTTCGCACACCTTTCGCGCGAAATCAGGATCATTACGTCCAGGGTGGTTGGGTGGCACAGGTATAAGGTCTCGTTTATACTCGATCGAATAAAACACAGCTAATCTTAAAAGTCGGAATGGAAGTAAAATACCGAATGCACATGCTAAAGCAAGATAGAAGGAATCCGATGAGTCAATATACGCATATAGGCATATCGCGGCGAGAGACACGACTATAACGAAATGCAGCAAAAAACCGTATAATTCTATTTTGAAATCACGGCGCCGATCCGTTTCGGGTTCGCCTTCTTCATTTTCGATTCTACTGTAATAAAATCTGTATATTATATAGGCACTTAGTAATTTCAGGAGTCCAGTCACACTTATGATACAAAGAGCAAACGATAAACTACTGATAAACAGATGGTCGTCGAGAGAAGCACCGCATTCGATATGCAAGATGTTAAGAGAAGAAACTCCCAAAAAACCGTTCACGCAAAAAAATAATAAATATTGGAGCAATTTGTCATATACATGACTGAGATATTCAAAATGATCAGTAGGCATCTTTCCACTACAGAAACAATAATTCACACGCGAAATAAATAGGAAATTACGATAATATGTATTACAAAACTAGTTGGTCGATGTACCGGTGGCAGAAGGATAGGTTTGAATGAAGAATTTGAGTTGCCAGGAAATAATCCCAACTGCACCATGATTCATTTCAGCAAGAATTAACGAGATGAAAGTATCTACTGTAGAACGGTTTTATATACAAGTGTGATCAAGAATACTCATGATTTCTATTAGCTCCAGTCGATATCGGACTAATAAATATGTTTTTCGCGTAAATATATACACAAGAAATGACCCGACAAATTTAAGTTTTGCCGTATGGGTTACGACTTTCATTCAATGTTTGGTGTTCAAGTATGAAGACTTCGGAATGCGGGTTTCAATTTTCAACAAGGAGTACATTTTCAATTGTGGCGTAGCAAAGGCCATCAAGATACAAACTTTGTAGGAATTTCCTGAAAGCTCTAAATTTAGTATTTTTGATCGATGGTTTTCTCCGAGCAAATGGACAATGAAGGGTTCATTATTGAGTTGAGCCGACAGAGATTTACATAATTTCATTCTTGTCCTCAGCCTTTGTGATGAATCATTTTCCGAAATCACTATCCTCTTATTATTCACAACAACTAGATTGGTTTACTCTTACAATGAGAGCAAAAATAATCTTTTACTAAAAATTTCAGATTCGTGGAGATCCGGAATAATACATCAGAATGAAGAAAGGAAGTAGTAAGTAGGTAAATGATCAAAGGACTTCACTCCAGGACGATAAAGGGGTATTTCTGGCATTTAAAAAAAGATATTCGTCCATATTGGAATCGTGCAGAGTTTTCATTTTGAGTGGAGGTGTTCCTTAATTTGAAGGTTTAAGTCGGACATGACTTTTGAAAGTTGTTACAGCCTTCGGAGAGAAGATGTCATTCAAATCAATGAACCACAAGAGTCTTTTTTTTCACAATTTTTTAGAGCAATTCATCTGGGCCGTCGGCAAAATGTAGGAAGGGAGGGATTTTCAGTAGGTCTCAGTGTTGAAAGGATGATAGCCAATGTCTAGATAGAAAGGTGAAGGCCTCACTGGGAAATCGGGTTGAACAGGGAGAGAGAGTTGTGGTGGCTGAGTTTTTCAGCACGGGAGCGGGCCAGGGCTTGTGTCTCTTAGGTTCTCATGGAGGCAGAAGTGATGTTCAGACGAAAGGATAGGGGAGTTGTAAGCAGGCGTGGATTTGGCAGAATCGAAAGGGGCGAGGAGAGTTTCCTCTTCAAGTTCATAATTGGCGTCAGCTGAAACAGAAAAGAGGTAGGCAGTATAGGCATGGCTTGGGTTGGGGTTGAGAGAATGTGGAGATCCGAACTTGAGTCGTGTGATGTTGGAAAATGCTCTTACTCCCTATTTTCTTATCCACTCCCTCTAAGTTAACTCCTACCTACGATGTGCGTCTCGATCTCATTCCTAAAACAGCTGATTTTAAATATCTTTCCGGAATTTCTCTACTTCCTTCTCTAGAAGAACATGTCTAAATTGGGGACCACAAATACAGTCTCCATTTTAGGTAATATCTTGATATCCCAGCCTTCGGTATGAAAAACTCCGCAGCCTTTTTCACTGCCAAAGTTATCGCTATATTTTCCTGTCCCTTCCTTTTCCCTCGCTTCTCTCGTCTCCGCAAATGCCTTGTACTTTCTGATCCTCTTTCATCCTTATTTGCGATCCAAGACCATCAATCTACGACATACGAATCATCCAACAAAACCTCATTCTTACACGCTCATTAATTTCTTCCTCATCGTCCATCTTTTTTCCACGGATATTGGCACAGACGCATTGGACCTTGCCGAAAAACAGTCACTGCGTAACTGATGACTCGCCCTCTCCTTTCTATTACCATTGCCTCATTCAAAAAGCTTCGATTCTTGGTCTACTTCAAGCCACCTCAAAAAGAGGTACACTATCATAGTTTGAAAGTCAAAATTTTTCCAAGTCCCTCTCCCATCATAATTATATAGATTGAAATTCGAGATTTTCCCAAATTTTCCATCACCTAAAACTCGAGGTCGACATTTTAACAGGGAACCTGTTTTATGGGGGCTTTTAAAGAAATTTGCCAGGCGCCGTCTGCTGTCCAGCAAAAAACTAAGAAAGCCTAGACCTACTATAAGCCTAGTATAATATAGTTTGAGAGTCTAAATTTTTCTCGAATCTCCAGCTATATATCGTATGATAGCTCGAGAGTTGAAAGTTTTCCATGTCCCCCTCCTATCATATATTCTCGAGAGTCGAAATTTTAACAGGGAACCTGTTTTATGGGGGGCTATTTGAGAAATCTGGCGTGCGCCGTCCGCCGTCCAGCGAAAAACTTGGAAAAATTTCGACCCTCGAGCCATATATGATAGGAGAGGGACTTGGAAAAATTTCGACCCTCGAGCCATATATGATAGGAGAGGGACTTAGAAAAATTTCGACTCTCGAGCTATATATTTTTCTAAGTCCCCCTCCTATCATATATTCTCGAGAGTCGAAATTTTTCCAAGTTTTTCGCTGGACGGCGCACGGCGCACGGCGCACGCCAGATTTCTCAAATAGCCCCCATAAAACAGGTTCCCTGTTAAAATTTCAACTCTCGAGCTGTATATGATAGGGGGGGGGGGCTTGGGGAAATTTCTACTCGCGCGAGCTGTATGTGATGAGAGGTGGACTATATGATAGGAAGGGGACTTGGAAAATTTCGACTATCGCGCTTAGGTATGATAGGAGAGGGACTTGGAAAAATGTCAACTCTCGAGCTATATATGATAGGGGAGGGGGGGGGGGAATTGGAAAAATTTCTACACTCGAGCTATATGTGATGAGAGGGGGACAATATAGTAGAAAGGAGACTCAGAAAAATTTCGACTATCGCGCTATATATGATAGGAAAGGGACTTAGAAAAACGACGGCTTCCTTAACGAAGTTAAACGAGGAACGAAGGGAGCCTGTTTTATGAGTCAAATGGGATTTGGTATTGAAAATTCAAGGAAGCCTAGACCTAGATAGAGCTAGTATGAGGATAGCCTAGACCTACTGTAAGCCTAGTATAACATAGTTTGAGAGTATAAATTTTTCTCGAATCTCCAGCTATATATGATAGCTCCAGAATTGAAATTTTTCCAAGTCCCCCTCCTATCATATATCGCTTGAGAGCCGAAATTTTTGTAAGTCCCCCCCCCCTTATCATGTATAGCTCGAGAGTCGTAATTTTTCCAAGTCCCCCTCCTATCATATATAACTCGAGAATCGAAATTTTTCTAAGTCCCCCTGCTATCATATATAGCTTAAGAGTCGATATTTTTGTAAGTCCCCCTCCAATCACATATAGCTCGAGAGTCGAAATTTTTCCAAGTTTTTTGCTGGATGGCGGACGGCGCACGGCAAATTTCTCAAAAAGCCCCCCATAAAACAGGTTCCCTGTTAAAATGTCAACTCGGGAGCTATATATGATGGGACCGGGGGGGGGGACTCCGACTCTCGGGCTATATGTGACGGGAGGGGGATTTAGAAAAATTTCGACTCTCATAGGAGGGGGACTTGGAATAATCGCGATCCTCAAGCTATATATGATAGGAGGGAGACTTGAAAAAAATTTCGACTCTCGTGCTATATATGATATGAGAGGTATTTGGAAATAAAATTTCAACTCTCGAGCTATCATATGTACCTCGAGGTTCAAGGAAAATTTAGACTCTCAAACTATATTATACTGGGCTTATAGTAGGTCTAACCTTCTCTATACTACCTTTATCTAGGTCTAGGCTCCCTTGAATTTTCAATACCAAATCCCATTTACTCATAAAACAGGTTCCCTGCGTTCCTCGTTTAACTTCGTTAAGGAAGCCCTCGTTTTTCCAAGTTCCTTCCCTATCACATATACACTGAAAGTTTAGATTGTCCCAAGTCCCCTTCTAACACATTTAGTTTCGAGGTCGAAATCGTTTCAAGTACCCCTCCTATCGTATATAGGACGGAAGTCGGCTTTTTTCCAGGTCCCATGTTTTGCCAGATGGCGCCCGGCGGCCGACGTCCGTAAAGTTTCTTCAAATTACCCCCTATAAAACAGGTTCCCTGTTGAAGTTTCAACCCCTGCCAATTGCCATACTTTTATACCTAAACAGTCCGGCGTCTTGTCAGGTCAGCTCGTTATTTTCTTCTTCTCCTCTTTCTTCCTCCTCCTCTGCCAATAGATAACATCTTGAATCAAAATCAAGGAAAGAACATGAACTTTACCATTTGAACATAAAAGTGTCTTAACATAATTCACAGAAAAATTTAACATTATTTACAAATCGATATTCTAAAATTACCTACACGAGCACGAATCAAAAAAACTATTTGGTTTCAGAACGTTCGAATACACTCAAATGTATGAAACAAAAGAGAACCACCAATATACGTACTTGTACAAAGGTTTTTCGCACCTCCGGTACCTCCCAAAATAATAAACAGCATTAACAATGTGGATTTTGAATACTCGGAAATTCAAGATTTCGTACTTACGAATTGATGAATTTGAATCGCAAACTATAAAATTAACTGTAACTCTTCAAGATCCACTGACTCCCCATGGAAATTGAGATTATCTTTGGGGTTGTTTGTATGCCATGATCAATTATTCGAAGTTTTTGATGCTCGGGAGGATTACTGATATGTTGCTTCCTCTTTTGGTTCACTAGTAGATACCGGCTGCTGGGAGCACTTTTAGACGAGTATTTATTTCCGAGACATTCCGCCAATCCTTATTCCGCTTGAATAGGAGATGCTAAGTTCTCTATCACCTCCGTACAAACAGTTCCAAAGAAAGATCGATTCGCTCAGAATAATCGATAAGGAGGAGTGGGGGGTTCTTCTCTTTGAATTATTGCTGTTAATAGTTCCACTGGCGTTGGTTCGTCTACCTCTGCCAGACCCGGGAATGTCGCGTAATTAATTATACAATAAAGACCCATCAACGCTAATCCCGCAGCAACAAAAATGTTAAGAAATATCGCTGAAAATCCGAATATGATTTTCAATTCAGGGTAGGCAGTCAACGTGTCCAGAACCTCACAATTATACCAGCATACTGTCCCAGCAGCACCAGTTATGTTGAAAAACAGAAACCAATTCGTCAGTTTTTCGCACACCTTTCGCGCGAAATCAGGATCATTACGTCCAGGGTGGTTGGGTGGCACAGGTATAAGGTCTCGTTCATACTCGATCAAATAAACCACAGCTAATCTTAGTAGTTGGAATAGAAGTAAAATACCGAATGCACATGCTGAAGCAAGATAGAAGGAATTCGATGAGTCAATATACTCATACAGGCATGTCGCGGCGAGAGAACCAACTATAATAAAATGCAGCAAAAAACCGAATAGTTCTGTTCTGAAATCATATCGTCGATCCCTTTCACGTTCGTCTTCTTCATTTTCGTTTCTATAATAACAAAATCTGTGTCTTATGCAGGTATTAAGTAATTTCAGGAGTCCAATTACACATATGATACAGAGAGCAAACGATAGGGTACTGATAAACAGATGGTCGTAGGAAGAAGCACGAGATTCGACATGCAAGATAGTAAGCGAAGAAATTCCGAAAAAACCGTTCACGCAAAAAAATATTAAATGATGAAAAACTTTGTCGTAAAAATGACTGAGATATACAATACGATTAGTAGGCATCTTTTCACCACAAAACAATAATTCACACGCGAAATAAATAGGAAATAGAAATAATAAGTATTACAAGACGAGTTGGTCGATGTATCGGTAGTAGAAGGACATATTTAAATGAAGAAATTGAGCCGACTTCTTTTGCAAGGAAATGGTCCAATTTTCACTGTGATTTATTTCAGCAAGGAAAAACGAGACGAAAATATCTACTGTAGAACTGTTTCACAGAAGTGTGATCAAGATACACATGATTTTTAAGACCTTCACTCAATGCCAAACCTTCAGACTAATAAATATATTTTTCGTGTGAATATGTAAACAAGAACTGACCCGACAAATCTAAATTTTGCCCTGTAGGTTACGACTTCGCATTCAATGTTGTAATTTAAAATCGAAGCATGAGAGAGAATAAAAAATTTCGAAATGCAAGCTCGTGAATGTAGAACAACTGCGGGTTTCGATTTGGAAAAGTTTTCGACAACGTGTACACTTTCAATTTTTGGCATGGCAAAGGGCATCGAGATACAAATTTTGTGGGAATTCTTGAAGGCTCTGAATTTAGTATTTTTGATCGATGGTGCTTTCACAGTAAATGGATAATGATTTCCAAACTTCACCTTACTTGAACCCCATACCACACTTGCACTAGATCTAGATAGTATCGTACGAGCACCAGATACAGTAGGCGGAGCGTATTTCTGAGTGAGCTGACCGAGATTTACATAATTTCATTCTTGTTTTAGCCTTTCTTATGAATTGATCTTGTTTTACCGACTTTTCTAACTAGAAAAGTGAGGTATTACACCCGTAGCAAGGTCAACAGGGGGAGTGGGTAATGAACTTTCTCGACGTTTTAGGGGTCCTAGATCACAACTAGCATAAAAAAAATTTCAGGTTTCCTTATATATATATATAAGATTTTTTTGTCCGCGGAACTCCTCTGAAACTACCCGATGGATTTTTTTGTAACTTGGCCATATTGTAGTAGTATATCTGAAGATGTGCACCTGCAATTTTTTTGAAAATCGGATGAGTAGTTCTCGAGAAATTTTCAATTTGTTGAGAAATTTTGCAGTATTTCGAGTACCTTTTTGTCCGCGGAACTCCTCCGGAACTACCCGATGGATTTTTTTGTAACTCGGCCATATTGTAGTATTATATTTGAAGATGTGCACCTGCATTTTTTTTGAGGATCGGATGAGTAGTTCTCGAGAAATTTTTACTTTTGTTGAAAATTTTTCACTATTACGAGTAGCTTCTTACGAATAGCTGCGAGTAGCTGCTTACGTTAGGAGAAGCGGATTTTCCTATACGTTTACCACTTTCGTTATCAGTACGTGTATTGTGAAGAACCTTTCATCATTCGACAGGTTCATTCTTCGTTCGTTCTTTACCAAGGATTCATTGGATTTTATTTCCGATGAAACCTTTTCGTTCAAATTTAGTACACTTGTATCTCGCTTCCCACAGCCCCTAGAGCGTTGAATTTTGTTTTGTCAAATTTTATTTGTTTTGTTAAATTTATTTTTGAACGGATAGTGGCAATGGCGAGTTGTTCATTTTTCTAGCTATTTTTCATTATTATTAGTCATACTCGATAGTTTTTTTTTTTTTTTTATTTTTTATTATTATTTTACGAGCATTATAAACTGCACGAGGGTTATTTGCTCGGCGTTACAATCTTATTTTAGAACATTACTTGAATTAGGTTAAATTAGGTACGTATTGGTGGAATTGAGTGGCGATCGAACGGAATTTGTTGGTGAATTATATGAAGTTGTAGAATTGAGTGGTGCGTAAATAAGTTAGGGTTGAGTCGATGGTTTCGGAGTTGTTGTTTAGTGCTGCATTGATATTGGAAGATATATTTAGGGAGGTTCGAGTGGGTTGCAGGACGGGGCATGAGAAAATAAAATGATCAACTGATAAATTTTCTTGGAGACAGTGAGGGCATGATGGAGGAGCGAGATTAGTGAGAAGATAAGTATGAGTAAGACGAGTGTGGCCTATTCGCAGCCGAGCTAAAATGACCTCCTCTTGCCTTGAATTTCGTTGGGATGAGGACCAAAATGTGGGTTCACGTTTTATTTTTCTTAATTTGTTATTCGACTGATTTTAGTGAAAACCTTGAGTTTGAATGATTAAGTACAATTTTTTAATCTTCATCAAGTGTGCTGATGTGAGACTATACCTGGGTGATTTCACTCTTAATTAATAATTGATTTGTCATTTTTTCATGTATGGGTACATAATTAATAGTGGTTCATAGTTGATTTGAGGTGTCAAAAGAGATGGAAAGATTATTTTCAATTTGGACTGGCTTTTTTGAGTGAGATTTGAGATTAGACTAACGAGTAAACCGGGCTTGGGTGCTATATATTTTTACCGAATTTTCTAGCTAGAAAAGTGAGGTATTTTGTTAATACGTTTGGAATGGTTGAAGCGTGAGGGAAGGAATGAGGGGTTGACTATTGGGTGATTGGTTGCTTCTTTCGTTTCGACATCGATTTTTTTAGTTTTTCGGGATCTCGTTGTAGCTGGATTCCCAGATGAAGAATTTTGGGGTGGAGTGTGCATAGAAAATGGTGATATGATAGCGTGAAGGCAATTTATGAGTGCACGAGAGGAATAGCAGCTCGAGATAGCTTTAAGAGATGCCAGAAATCGAAAGTGATAAAGAATTGAACCACTCATCCTAATATACAGTATACTAGACTAATAATATGCTAAGAATAAGGTATGGGAAAAAATGATTGTAGAGCTCTTTTTTATTAGAAACAACTGTTATAGCCTCGTAGCAGTTTGGACAGGGGGAGGGGGAGTGGTTTTTCTGGAGACGTTTTGTAGGTTTTAGATGACTCTTAGCCTAAATTATAACAAAATTCAGGTTTCCTTATTGGATTATAGGTATCTTTACTCTGTTATCTGTTGATGTGACATCGTAGTGATAGAATTTATAAACTGAGTTTTATTGTTTATTCTACAAATGTTTGACATGATTGACAGGTCATTGGTATTTAATTTAAAGAGAGGGAGTGACTCTCTCAATGTTTCTTGCATTGTGAGAAGAAAAGTCGTGTACTACTCACGCGACTGCGTGAGTGTTTTTTTTACTTATACGCGTAGAATGAGAGCAGGTAATCTTTTACCATAATACGTAATTCTAGATTCGTGAAGATCCGGAATAAAACATCAGAATGAACAAAGGACGTACTAAGTGCATAATTAAAGGACTTTATTCCAGTGAAAGAAGGGATATTTCCGGCATTTCCAAAAAGACATTCGAGTTTATTGGAATAGTGCAAAGTTTCAATTTAGAGTGGAAGGTTTCTTCATTTTGGGAGTTTGAGTCGGATATGACCTGGAAGGTGTTACAGCCTTTGGAGACAAGATGTCATGGTATTCAATGAACTACAAAAGTTTTTTTTTTTTTTTTACTATTTTTTGGAGCAGTTTGCCAAGGCTGTCAACTAGATGTAGGGAGGGAGGGAAGGATCTTCAGTAGGTCTCATTATTGGAAGAATGATAGCCAATGTCTGGATGGGAGGGTGAAGCATTGTGTTGAACAGGGAGAGAAGGTAATTAAGAGAGTTGGGGTGGTTTTTTAGCATGAGAGCCGGCCAAGGGTTGCGTCTGCTAGGTTTTCGTTAGAGGCGGGAGGTCGTAGGAAGACTCGAATGAGGTGAGTAGGATTTCCTCTTCGTGCTTGAAGGTAAGGAATTAGTCTTCGTAATTGGCGTCAGCTGAAACAGAATTGATGTGGGAGGCAGGCAGTTTAGCTATGGCTTGGGTTGGAAGATCGGAAATTCCGTTAAGTGATGTTGTAAAATACCATTATGTCCTATTTCTTCATCCTTTCCTTCTAGGTCAACTCCTACCTATGAAATGCGTCTCGATCTTATTCCCAAAACAGCTAACTTGAATTATCTCTTCAGAATTTCTCTACTTCCTCCTCTACAAGGACAGGTCTAAATTGGGAAACCGATATGCATTCTCCATTCAGGTAATATCTTAGTATCCCAGCCTTCCGTATGAAAAACTCCGAAGCCATATTCACCGCCAAACTTATCGCTATATTTTCTTGTCTATCCCTTTTCCCTTGCTTCTCTTGTCTCCGCAAATGCCTTGTACTGTCGGATCCTCTTTCATCCTTACTTGCGATCCAAGACCTCAATCTACAACAGTCGAATCACCCAACGAATCTTCATTCTTACACGCTCATTAATTTCTTCCTCATCGTCCATCTTTTTTCCACGGATATTGGCACAGACGCATTGGACCTTGCCGAAAAACAGTCACTGCATAACTGACGACTCGCCCTCTCCTTTCTATTACCATTCCCTCATCCAAAAAGCTTCGATTCTTGGTCTACTTCAAGCCACCTCAAAAAGAGGTACACTATCATAGTTTGAAAGTCAAAATTTTTCCAAGTCCCTCTCCCTCGTATAGATTGAAATTCGAGATTTTCCCAAGTTTTCCATCACCTAAAGCTCGAGGTCGACATTTTAACAGGGAACCTGTTTTATGGGGGCTTTTAGAGAAATTTGCCATGCGCCGTCCGCCGTCCGCCGTCCGCCGTCCAGCAGAAAACTAAGAAGGCCTAGACCTACTATAAGCCTAGTATAATATAGTTTGAGAGTCTAAATTTTTCTCGAATCTCCAGCTATATATGATAGCTCCAGTGTACATCAGAGTGGCAAAATCGTCCTATAGGTCAGGTTCTATGCAACCCTCGTTCATCTCTATCAGGAAAACCGTGGGTTCTACCCCCTATCATAAATAGCTCGATAGTCCCCCTCCCCTCTCCGTAACGTTATTAACTTCGCTCGCGCTCGCGGACGAAAATTTCCTGGAAGGACCACCAACAGAAGGGATAGCGAGTTCCCCGCTAGTAAGGTTCAATGCACTTTCGTATTTTTTATTCTACGTAAGATATCCGTCGATAGATGTTTCGAACGTGCAAACGTCGATCTATTTCACGTAGAATAAAAAAGACGAAAATGCCTTGAATTTTATCATTTTTTTCATGATAATATCGTCTGGACAAGTCCTTATTTTAGTTTTTTTTCAACTTCCCTCACCCATCACAGCTCGAAAGTCAACAGTTTTTCAAGTTCCTTCCCATCAACTACAGCTCCTAGATCGAAATTTTTCCAACGACCTTCCACATCATATGTAGAATGAAAGTCGAGAGTTTTGCAAGTCCCGATCACCTATAGCTCGAGGTTCTAATTTTTCTCAGTCCCTTACCCATCATATAGAAATTGAAAGTTTAGAGTTTCCAAGTAAACCTTTTATCATACGAGTGTAGGGGCTTGGGGGTCGACATTTTTCCAAGTCTCTCTCTCATCATATAATAGAGATCGAGATTTTTCCTGGTATCGCGTTTTGTCGGACGGCGGTCGGCGCTCGTCAATTTTCTTCACATTACCCCCTCTAAAAAAGGTTTCCTGTTAAAGTTTCAACTCTCGCGATACTTTTATACCTAAACAGTCCGGCATCTTATCAGGCCAGCTTTATATTTTCTTCACCTCCTTCTTCCTCCTCCTCTGTCAATAAATAACCTAATAAACTATATTGGAATGTTGATTTATGACTTGGAGAAATACCACTTGACTAAATGGGTAAATTTTCTTCGTATTTTTCATGTTCTTCTTTTACAAATTATACAGTCTAAACCCCGCCTTGTGTCTTCTTTCTCTTCTACCTCCGCACCTCATACGAGTGATTAGCAAACGTATTTCCAGTCCTAAAAACTGGTAGGAGGCATGAAATACGAACTTTATGTTTGGGAATCAACAGAAAGTCATCTTTGGACAAAACCTTAATCAAAAGCAAGGTTACAAAGTAAAGCTTTAGCATTTGAACATATAAGTGTCATAATATAATTCACAGGAAAATTTCACATTATTTACAACTCGATAATCTTAAAATTATTGATAGTAAAAAAAAGAAGAATAAAGCGAACGTGTACGAATCAAAAAAAAAAATCTGGTTTTCAAAACATTTGAATACACTCAAACGTGTGAAAAAAAAGACAACCCTCAATATACGTAGGTACAAAGGTTTTTCACCGCTCCGGTATCTCCCATAAATTTGAAAATTCAAGATTTTGTACTTACAAATTGATGGATTTGAATCGCAAACTATAAAATTAACTGTAATTCTTCAAGATCCACCGGCTCTCCATGGAAATTAAGATTATCTTCTGGGTTGTTTGTGTGCCTTAATTAATTATTTCAAATTTTTGATGTTCGGGAGAGTTACTGATACGGAATAGATACCGATTGTTGGGAGCACTTTTAGACGAGTACTTCTTTCCGAGACATTCCGGCAATCATTCTTGAATAGGAGATGCTATGTTCACTGTCACCTCCGTATCAACAGTTCCAATGAAAGATCGTTCCGTTCAGAATAATCGCAAAGGAGGTGTAGGGGGTTCTTGCCTATAAATAATTGCTGTTAGTAGTTCCACTGGCGTTGGTTCGTCTACGTCTGCCAGGCCCTCGAATGCTGCATAATTAAATGTACAATAAAGAACCATCAACACTAATCCAGCGACACCAACAATTACAAGAATTATCGCTAAAAATCCAAAGATGATTTTCAATATAGGGTAGTTAGCCAACGTGTCGAAAGTCACAAAATTGTACCAGCATACAGTCCCAACAGCACACATTATGCTGAAATAGAGGAACCAATTCGTCAGTTTTTCGCACACCCTTCGCGCGAAATCAGGATCATTACGTAGAGGGTGTTTACGTGGCACAGGTATAAAGTCTCGTCTACACAGGATCGCATAAATCGCAGCTGTTCTTAATAGTCGGAATGGAAATAAAATACCGAATGCACATGCTAAAGCAAGATAGAAGGAATTCGATGAGCCAAATATATATGCATGCAGGGATTTCGTGGAGAGAGTAGCGATTATAAAGGCATGCAGCGAAAGACCGACTCCTTCCTTGGGGAAATCATAGTGTCGATCCCTTTCACTTTCCCATTCTGCACTTCTGTTTCTGTAATAACGAAATCTGTATACCATGCAGGTTAAAAGTAATTTCAGGAGTCCGTTGACACATATGATGCAAAGAATAAACGATAGAACACTGATAAAGAGATGGTCGTTGAAAAGAGCATGGAATTCGACAGGCCGAGTAGTGAACAAAGAAAATCCGAAAAAACCGATCACGCCAAAGAATATTAAATACTGAAAAAAATTTTTGTAATAATGCCTGTGATACGCAAGACGATTAGTAAGCATCTTTTCACCGCACGAACAATAATTCACACGCTACCTAATAAATAGGGAATTAAAATATCATGTAGGTAGGTATTACAAAACGAATTGGACGATGTACCGGTAGTAGAAGGATACGTTTGAATGAAGAAATTGAACCGATTTCTTTTGTCAAAAAATGATCCAAACTGCACTATGATTCATTTCAGCAAGAAACAACGAGATGAAAATATATACTGTAGAACTGATCAAGAATACTCATGACTTCTCGGACTAATAAATATTATGTGAACAAGAAATGACCCGACAAATTTAAGTTTTGCCCTATAGTTACGACTTGCATTCAATGTTATAAATTTGGTATCGAAGTATGATGACTTCGAAATGCAAACTCGTGAATGTAGAACAACTATGGGGGTTTCAACTTTCGACCAGGAGTACATTTTCAATTGTCGCGTGCAAAGGGTATCAAGATAGAAATTTTGTAGGATTTCCTGAAGGCTCTTAATTTAGTATTTTTGATCGATGGAGCTCTCCGGGCAAATGGACAGAAAAGGTTTCCAAAAGTATTCTTGAGTTGAGCCGACAGAGATTTACATAATTTCATTCTTATCCCCAGCCATTCCTTATGAATTATTTTCCGAGATCAGTGATCCTCTTCTTATTCACTACTAGAGTTTAATTCCAGATTCGTGGAGATCCGGAATAAAATATTAGAATGAACTAAGGAAGTAGTAAGTAGGTACATGATTACAGCGAGGACTTCACTGCAGGACGATCAAGATAGAAATTTTGTAGGATTTCCTGAAGGCTCTTAATTTAGTATTTTTGATCGATGGAGCTCTCCGGGCAAATGGACAGAAAAGGTTTCCAAAAGTATTCTTGAGTTGAGCCGACAGAGATTTACATAATTTCATTCTTATCCCCAGCCATTCCTTATGAATTATTTTCCGAGATCAGTGATCCTCTTCTTATTCACTACTAGAGTTTAATTCCAGATTCGTGGAGATCCGGAATAAAATATTAGAATGAACTAAGGAAGTAGTAAGTAGGTACATGATTACAGCGAGGACTTCACTGCAGGACGATACAGGGGTATTTCTGGCATTTCAAAAAAGACATTCGTGTTTATCGAGCAGAGTTTTATTTTGAGTGGAGGGTTTCCTAGATTTACAGGTTTAAGTCGGACATGACTTTTGGAAGTTGGGACAGCCTTTGGAGAGAAGATGTCATTCAATTCAATGAACCACAAGAGTCTTTTTTTTTTTACTATTTTTTAGAGCAATTTACCAATTCCGTCGGCAAGATGTAGGGAGGGAGGGATTTTTGATAGGTCTCAGTATTGGAAGGATGATAGACAATGTCTAGATGGAGATGTGAAGCCTCACGGGAAGAGAGGGTTGTAGTGGCTAGGTTTTTTAGCACGGGTCGAGCGGGCCAGGGGATGCGTTCCTTAGGTTCTCATGGAGGCAGTAGAAAAGTTCAGACGAAAAGATAGGGAGGTTGTAAGCAGGCAGGCGAGTCGGTAGAGTCGAAAGAGGCGAGGAGTGTTTCCTCTTCGTGTTTGAAGATACGAAATTGGTCTTCGTAATGGACGTCAGCTGAAACAGAAGAGAGGCAGGCAGTTTAGGCATCGCTCGGGTTGGGGGTTGGGAGAATGTGGAGATCCGAACTTGAGTCGAGTGATGTTGTAAAATATCCTTACTTCCTATTTTTTATCCACTCCCTCTAGGTCAACTCCTACCTACAATGTGCGTCTCGATCTCACTCCGAAAACAGCTCATTTTAAATATCTTCTCAGAATTTCTTTACTTCCTTCTCTACAAGGACGAGTATAAATTGTTACCCAGAATTGCTGTTCCCATTTAGGTAATATCTCAATATCCCAGCCTTCCGTATGAAAAACTCCGCAGCCATATTCACCGCCAAACTTATCGTTATATTTTCCTGTCTATCCCTTTTCTCATGCTTCTCTTGTCTCCGCAAATGCCTTGTACTGTATGACCCTCTGTCATCCTTAATTGCGATCCAAGACCCTCAATCTACCACAGTCGAACCATCCAACGAATCCTCATTCTTACATGCTCATTAATTTCTTCCTCATCGTCCATCGTGTTTCTATGGATATTGGGACAGACGAGGTGGACCTTCCCGAAAACCAGTCACTGCGTAACTGATTTCTCCTCCTCTCCCTTCCATTACCAATCACTCATCCAAAACGCTTCGATTCTTGGTCTACTTCAAACCACCTCAAGAAGAGGATACGCTTTGAAAAATTTCGGCTTTCGAGCTTGATACAAGAAAAAGGAGTCTTATTTGACCATTGAACCAATAAGTCTCTCTACTCAACTGAAGTCCCTGACACTGATTCAAGACCACACCTACCCCATGACGTCCGAAGAGGGTGGGGAATTTTGGCCAAAAAATCCTCACTTCGCCTGCCTCGTATTTTCGTATTGAAATTTCGAAATTTGAGCTGTGTATGGTACGAGGGAAATTAAGATTAGTTCAGTGTTCGTGAAAGTAACAAAATCGTCCATGGTAACAGGTTCCTAAGGTACTCCTCGTTTAAGCTGCTGTGGGTTCTTGAAAATCCTTACTTTCTCCGTTAATAGAAATTCAAGCTATAGGAGGGAAAATAAAATTAGTCCAGAGTATATGAAATTAACAAAATGGACCCGTGGAAAAAGTTCCTATAGCATTCTTCGTTTAGGCAGCTTCTGAAGGATCTTTACTTACTTCACCTCCCCCCCCCCCCCCCCCCCATCAATACAAATTTGTATATCACAAATTTCAAAATTTGAGCTATGTATGATAAGAGGGACGTTTCGATTAGTCTTGCGTACATCAGAGTGGCAAAATATCTACATTGTAGGTCTATATTGACCCATGGTGCCCAGGCCCCTCTCATTAGGCTACATTGCTATGCTAGTGAAACAAGAAAAGGAAGGCAATGGATCAAACTAGCTGAGGGACTGGACGGGTACTATGAAAAAAACTCGTAGCCTATACTTCGTCAGCTACTCGGGATGGCCCTCATTGACTGTGTAAATCGAGGCAAAAAGTGAATCGTTTTTAACGTAGTTCCTTTGTTTATACTTTTTCTAAATAATGATTAAAATTTGTTCTTCACCACTTGGAAGTTTAGGCTCGAAAGTCTTTATTTTTATAAGTTTCCCCTTGATTATCAGATACTACAGTCCAATATTCGAATGTTTTCAACGTCATGAAAAAATTAATAAAATTCAAGTCACTTTCGTCTTTTTTATTCTACGTAAGATAGATCGACGTTTGTACGTTCGAAACGTCGAACTATCTTACGTAGAATAAAAAAGACGAAAGTGCCTTGAATTTCATTATTTTTTACCGACATAATTCCTAACTAAGAAAGTGAGGTATTACACCCGTAGCAAGGTAAATAGGGGGAGGGGGCAACGAACTTTCTCGACTTTTTAGAGATCCTGGATCACAACTGCCATAAAAAAATTTCCGGTTTCCTTATATGTACGAGTATAGACTTTATTTTATTTTGTTTTCAACACCCCTCACCCATCGTGGCTCGAAAGTCAACAGTTTTTCAAGTTCCCTCCTATCAACTACAGCTTCTAGACCCAAATTTTTCCAAGTCCCTTGAAAGTTTAGATTTTCCAAGTACTCCTTGAGTATATAGCTCGGAGGTCAATCGAAATTTTTCCAAGTCTCCCTCTTATCGTATATAGCGGTCGAAATCTTTCCTGGTATCGCGTTTTGCCGGACGGCGGTCGGCGCCTGTCAATTTTCTTCAAATTACCCCCTATAAAACAGATTCCCTGTTGAAGTTTCGACCCCTCCGATACTTTTACACCTAAACAGTCCGGTACCTTATGGGGCTAGCTCGATATTTTCTTCTCCTCCTTCTTCCTCCTCATCTGCCAATAAACACCTAGTAAACTATATTGGAATGTTGATTCACGACATTGGAAAAATAACACTTTAAAGAAGGAGGTCCCCGTAGACTAATTGGATCAATTTTCTTCGTATTTTTCCTGTTCTTCTTTTAAAAATTATACAGCCTGGTATCAAACCTTGTGTCTTCTTTCCCTCCTACCTCCGCACCTCATACGAGTATTTAGGAAAAGTATCTCCAGTCCTAAAAACTGGTACGAGGTATGAAATACGTTCTTTATGTTCGGGAAACAACATAAAGTCATATTTAATCAAAATCTTAATCAAACTCAAGGAAACCGCGTGAACTTTACCATTTGAACATATAAGTGTCATAATATAATTCACAGAAAAATAACACATTATTTACAACTCGATATTCTAAAATTATTGATAGTAAAAAAGAAGAATAAAGCGAACGTGTACGAATCAAAAAAAATATCTGGTTTTCAAAACATTTGAATACACTCAAACGTGTGAAAAAAAAGACAACCCTCAATATACGTAGGTACAAAGGTTTTTCACCGCTCCGGTACCTCCCATAAATTTGAAAATTCAAGATTTTGTACTTACAAATTGATGGATTTGAATCGCAAACTATAAAATTAACTGTAATTCTTCAAGATCCACCGGCTCTCCATGGAAATTGAGATTATCTTCGGGGTTGTTTGTGTGCCTTGATTAATTATCTCAAATTTTTGATTTTTGGGAGAGTTACTGATACGAAATATTGCTTCCTCTTTTGATTCACTTGTAGATACCGATTGTTGGGAGCACTTTTAAAGGAGTACTTCTTTTCGAGACATTCCGGCAATCGGGGAGATGCTAAGTTCGCTGTCACCTCCATATCAACAATCCCAAAGAAAGATCGTTTCGCTCAGAATAATAGCATAGGTGGTATGGGGGGTTCTTTCCTATGCATTATTGCTGTTAGTCGTTCCACTGGCGTTGTTTCGTGTACGTCTGCCAGACCGTCGAATGCCGCATAATTAATTACACAATAAAGAACCATCAACCCAAATCCAGCGACAGCAACAATGATAAGTATCAACGCTGTAAGTCCGAAGATGTTTATCAATATACGGTTGTTATCCAAAGCGTCGAAAATCACAAAATTATACCAGCATACTGTCCCAACAGTACAAATTATGCTGAAATACAGGAACCAATTCATCAGTTTTTCGCACACCCTTCGCGCGAAATCAGGATCATTACGTAGAGGGTGTTTCAGGGGCACAGGTATAACGTTTGGTTTATACACGATCGAATAAATCGCAGCTGTTCTTAATAGTCGTGATGGAAGTAAAATAAGGAAGGCATATGTTAAAGCCAGATAGAAGGAATTCGATAAATAAATATATGTAGACAGGGATATTGCGGAGAGATTACCGATAAGAATAAAATGCAGCATAACACCGCGTCGTTCCTCATTGAAATCATAGTGTCGATTCCATTCACTTAGATATTCTGCACTTAAGTTTCCGTAAAAATGAAATCTGTATATCTTGCAGGTTATAAGTAATTTCAGGATTCCACTCACACATATGATACAAAGAGCAAATGATAGAACACCGATAAAGAAGTAGTCATCGATAGAAGCACGAGTTTCGACACGTAAAGTAGTAAGCGAAGTATATCCCATAATTCCGATCACGCCAAAGAATATTAAATAGTGGAAAAATTTGTCGTAATAATGACTGAAATATGCAAAACGATTAAAAGGCATCTTTTTACCACACAAACAATAATTCACACGCGAAATAAATAGGAAATTGAAATAATAAGTATTACAAAACGAGTTTGTCGATGTACCGGTAGTAGAAGAAGTTTGAATGAAGAAATTGAACAGATTTCTTTTGTCAAAAAATGATCCCAACTGCACTATGATTCATTTCAGCAAGAATGAACGAGATGAAAATATCTACTGCAGAACTTTTTTACACAAAAGTGATCAAGAATACTCATGATTTCTATCAGCTCCACTCGATATCGGACTAATAAATATATTTTTCGTGTGAATAAGTAAACAAGAAATGACCCGACAAATTTAAGTTTTGGCCTATAGGTTACGACTTGCATTCAATGTTATAAATTTGGTGTCTAAGTATGAAGACTTCGGAATGCGGGTTTCGATTTTCGACAAGGAGTACATTTTTAATTGTGGCGTGGCACAGGGTACCTATCAAGATATAAATTTTGTAGGATTTCCCGAAGGCCCTGAATAATTTAGTATTTCTGATCGATAGTGCTCGATCTCCGGAATAAAATATCAGAATGAACGAAGAAAGTAGTAAGTAGGTACATGATTGCAGGACTTCACTCCAGGAGGATAAAAGAGTATTTCTGGCATTTCAAAAAAGACATTCGTGTTTATCGAGCAGAGTTTTATTTTGACTGCAGGGTCTTGGAAGTTGTTACAGCCTTGGGAGAGAAGATATCATTCAATTCAATGAACCACAAGAGTCTTTTTTTTTTTACTATTTGTAGAGCAATTTGCCAAGGTCGTCGGTATGATGTAGAGAGGGAGGGATTTTTAGTAGGTCTTAGTATGGGAAGGATAATAATAATAATAATTAGCCTTCATTACTTTACAATGAGGTAGAGCTTAAACATAGTACATCTCTTTGTTGACTGTTATAATTACAAACTCCGCATCACCTCATTAGGCCCTGATTCTGAGCGAAGGCCCCCTCAATCTGTTCCACTCCGTTCGATCCCATGCTACCCTGTGGAACAAGTTATGTCCCAGAAATTTGTTTATGTCGTCACTCCAGTTACGTTCCTGACCTCTTTTTCTTTTTCTGTATGGTTGCCAAAAAGTTATTTTGTATGTCCATCGGTTGTCAGACATTCTTGCGACATGCCCCGCCCAGTCCCATTTCATTCTTCTGTACCTGTGTACTGCGTTCATATTACCCTTCAATTTTGATTTGATTTTTGAAATTGAAATTTTATCTTTTAATTTTACCCCTAGTATAGACCTTTCCATGCGATTTTGTGTTATCCTGATTTTATTCTCTAGGTTACAGGTTAGAGGCCATGTCTGAGCTCCGTAAAGTAAAGTTGGTAGAACGCAGGCGTTGAATATTGAACTTTTTACTCTATTGCTATAATTCCCTTTCAAGATATGTTTCAGACTCCAAAACTTTGTTCATGCGAGGCAGATGCGTCTACCAACTTCTTTCATGCTCATTTCTTGACCAAGATATATTGAGTCTTCAACCTGTTCTATTTCATTTTTACCTATTTTGATCGTGGGTATTGCATTGTCATTTGTCATCACTACTGATTTTTTTGTGTCTATTTCTAACCCTGCTTCCTCCCCTTTCTCTGTTAGATCTGCCACCATTCCTATTAACTCCCCAGGGCTCTTTGCGATTAAGATAACATCATCTGCGAATCTCAAGTTGCTTAAATTTTCCCCATTTACATTTACTCCTCTATTTTCCCATTTGAACTTTCTAAAAACTTCCTCAAGCAGGCACTTGAATATGGTTGAAGACAGGGGTTCGCCTTGTCTCACTCCTCATTTTACGTCAATGTAAAGTCCACTTACATCAGTTACTATTCTAGTTTTTAGATCTGGGTACATTTCTCTTATAATCTCTATGTATGTTTTTGATACTCCCTGTTTTCCTAATGCATTTAGCAAGTAATTATGATTTATGGAGTCGAAAGCCTTGGTGTAATCTATTTGCATCACATAAATTTCTACTTGATATTTTTTGCTTTTCTCTATCAAAAGGTTCATTGTTTAAGTCGGACATGACTTTTGGAAGTTGTTACAGCCTTTGGAGAGAAGATATCATTCAATTCAATGAACCACAAGAGTCTTTTTCTTTTACAATTTTTTAGAGCAATTCATCAAGGCAGTCGGTAAGATGTAGGGAGGGAGGGATTTTTGATAGGTCTCAGTATTGGAAGGATGATAGCCAATGTCTAAATGGAAAGGTGAAGGCCTCACTGGAGATTTACGTTGAATAAGGAGAGAGAGGGTTGTGGTGGCTAAGTTTCATAGCACGGGAGCGGGTCAGGGGTTGCGTTCCTTAGGTTCTCATAGAGGCAGTGGCAAAGTTCAGACGAAAAGATAAGGAGGTTGTAAGCAGGCAGGCGAGTCGGCAGAGTCGAAAGAGGCGAGGAGAGTTTCCTCTTCGTGTTTGAAGATACGAAATTGGTCTTCGTAATTGACGTCAGCTGAAACAGAAGAGAGGCAGGCAGTTTAGGCATCGCTCGGGTTGGGGGTTGGGAGAATGTGGAGATCCGAACTTGAGTCGAGTGATGTTGTAAAATACCCTCACTTCCTATTTTTTTCATCCACTCCTTCTATGTTAACTCCTACCTACGATCTCATATCTAAACGAGCTGATTTAAAATATCGTTTCAGAATACCTCTACTTCCTTCTCTACAAGGGCAGGTCTAAATTGAGAACCAGAAATGCAGTCTCCATTTAAGTAATATCTTAATATCCCAGCCTTCCGTATGGAAAAACTCCGAATCCATATTCACCGCCAAACCTATCGCTATATATTTTCCCGTCCATCCCTTTTCCGTCGCTTCTCTCGTCTCCGCAAACGCCTTGTACTGTCTAATCCTCTTTCGTCCTTGCTTGTGATCCAAGATCCTCAATCTACCACAGTCGAATAATCCATGGAATCCTCATTCTTACACGCTCATTAATTTCTTCCTCATCGTCCATCTTTGCCGAAAAACTGTCACTGCGTAACTGATCCTCCCCCTCTCCCATCATTACCATTTCATTATCCAAAAAGCTTCGATTCTTGGTCTACTTCAAACCACCTCAAAAGGAGGTACACTTTGAAAAATTTCGGCTTTCGAGTTTCATATATAGAAGGGAATCGTATTTGGCCATTGTACAAATAAGTCTCCCTTCTCAACTGAAATCGCTCGTAGCTAAGATCCTATGACGTCGGAAGAGGGTGGGTAATTTTGGCCAAAAATCCTTCACTTTGCCGGCCACCACCATCAATAGATATTTTCATATCGAAATTTGAAAATTAGACCTATGTATGGTAGGAGGAAAATGAATGTTAGTCCAGTGTAGGTGAGAATAACAAAATCGTCCCGCAGAATGGGTTTCAACCGTACTCCCCGTTTTTGCAGCTTTGGGCTCTCCAATAGCCTTACTTTTTCCGTTAATCGAAATTCTCTTGTCAAAATATCGAAATTCAAGCTATAGGAGGAAAATTAAAATGAGTCCATGTGACAAAATCGTCCCATGGAACAGGTTCCTATAGCATTCTTCGTTTAGAAAGCTTCTGTGGGATCTTTAAGATACTCACGTCACCTCCTCCCCCCTCCGTTAACAGACGTTTTCATGTCACAAATTTCAAAATTTGAGCCAGTTATGATAAGATGGAAATTTCGATAGTCCGGTGTACATCAGAGTGACAAAATCGTCCCATACGACAGGTTCTCTTCTTCCCTCATTCATCTTTATTGGTAAAACCGTGGGTTCTATTCGTTCTGCCTGCGCCCGGGCGCCTCTCTTCAGACTAGGTTGCTATACTAGTAAAAGAAGAAAAGGAAGGCAATGGATCAAACTAGCTTGAGGTACTGAACGGGCACTACGAAAAAAACTCGGAGCCTGCTTTGTCACCTACTCAGGATTGGCTTCATTAACTGTGTTAACGGAATGAAACAGGAAACCGTTTTATGTAAGTTTCTTTAGATTAAAATTTGTTCCCCACCACCATGGAAGTTTAGGCTCGAAAGTCTTTATTTTTCCAAGTTTCCCCTTATCAGATACAGCTCAATATCCGAATGTTTTCTACGTCCCTCATCCATCGTAGCTTGAAAGTCGAAATTTTTTCAAGTTCCCTCCTATCAATTACAGCTCCGGGATCAAAATTTTTACAAGTCCCTTTCCCATCATGTATTGATTGAAAGTCGAGATTTTTCAAGGTCCCCTTCTATCATATCTAGCTCGGAATTGAAGATTTTCCAAGTCCCATGTTTTGCCAAATGGCGACCGGCATTCCTATTTCAATAACCCCCCCCCCCCTCCCGCCTAAAAAAGATTCCCTATTAAAATTTAACAGAAGTCGACATTTTTCCAGGTCCCATGTTTTGCCAGATGGCGCCCGGCAGCCGATACCCGTAAATTTTCTTTGAATTTCCCCATTTAAAACAGTTTCAATGGTAAAATTTCAACTTTTGCGATACTTTTATACCTAAGCAATCAAGGATTTCATCTGTCCAGTTTGATCCATTCTTCCTCCTCTTCTGCCGAAAAATAACCTAATAAACTATATTGGAATGTTGATTCATGACCTTGGGATAATACCACTCTCAAAAAGTAGGCCCTCGTAGACTAATTGGGTCTATTTTCTTCGTATTCTTCATGTTCTCCTTTTACCAATAATTATATAGTCTGGGATACCAGCCTCGCGTCTTCTCTTCCTCTCTTCTCTTCTACCTCCGCACCTCATACGAGTGTTTAGCAAAATTATCTCCAATCCTAAAAACTGGTAGGAGCCATGAAATACGAACTTTATGTTCGGGAATAAACAGAAAGTCATCTTTAAACAAAATCTTAATCAAAATCGAAGGAACCGAGTGAAGCTTCACCATTTGAACATAGTATAAGCGTCATAATAATAATTCACAGAATAATTTCACATTAGGTATTTACAAATCTAAAATTATTGATAGTAAAAAAAAGGAGAATAAAGTCAACGTGTACGAATCAAAAAAAATATTTGGTTTTCAAAACATTTGAATACACTCAAACGTGTGAAACAAAAGATAACCCTCAATATACGTACAAAGGTTTTTCGCAGCTGCGGTACCTCACAAAAATTTGAAAATTCAAGATTTCGTACTTACAAAATGATAGATTTGAATCGCAAACTATAATAATTCAAGATCCACCGGCTCTTCATGGAAATTGAGATTATCTTCGGGGTTATTTGTGTGCCTTGATCAATTATTTGAAATTTTTGATGCTCGGGAGGGTTACTGATATGCTGCTTCCCCTTTTGGTTCACTGTAGATACCGGGTGCTGGGAGCACTTGGGGCATTCCGGCCATCTTTCTTTCCGATTGAATAGATGCTAAGTTCTCTGTCACCTCCGTCTCAACAACTTCAAAGAATGATCGTTTCGCTCAGAATAATCGCAAAGGAGGTGTGGGGGGTTCTTTTCTATGAATCATTGCTGTTAGTCGTTCCACTAGTGTTGGTTCGTCCACGTCTGCCAGATCCTCGAATGATGCCGCATAATTAATTATACAATAAAGAACCATCAACCCTAATCCAGCGCCAACAGCAATTATAAAAATTATCGCTGTAAATCCAAACATGATTTTCAATATAGGGTAGTTAGCAAACGTTTTGAACACCACAAAATTATACCAGCATACTACCCCAAGAGCACCAAATATGTTCAAATACAGAAACCAATTCACCAGTTTTTCGCATACTGTACGCGCGAAATCAGGATCATTACGTCGAGGGTGGTTAGGTGGCACAGGTATAAGGTGTCGTTTACACACGATCGCATAAATCGCACCTACTCTTAATACCCGGTATGGTAGTAAAATATGGAAGACACATGCTAAAGCAAAATAGATGTTATTCCGTGAGTCAATATACACATGAAAGGATATCGCGGTCAGAAAGGCGATTACAATAAAATGCAGCAAACAACCAAATGCTTCTTTTTTGAAATCATGGTGTCGATCCCTTTCACGATCGCCTTCTCCACTTTCGTTTCTGTAAAATCTGTATCTCATGCAGGTATTAAGTAATTCTAGGAGTCCAGTTACACATATGAAACAAATGGCAAACGATAGAACACTTATAAAGAAATGGTCGTTCAAAGGATTACGGGATTCGACGTGCAAGGTAGTAAGCGAAGAAATGCCACAAAAGCCGATCACGTTAAAAAATAATGTGTACTGCAAAACATTGTCGTGAAAATGACGCAGATATTCAATACGATTAGTAGGCATCTTTTCACCACACAAACAATAATTCACACGCGAAATAAATAGGAAATTAAATTAATAAGTATTACAACACGAGTTGGTCGATGTACCGGTAGTAGAAGGATACGTTTAAATGAAGAAATTGAGCCGATTTCTTTTGCCAGGAAATAGCCCAAACTGCGCTGTGATTCATCTCATCAAGAAAAAACAAGATGAAAATGATGAATGGCGAGATTTCAGTCAAATACATTCTACTGACCATTCTAAGCATTAGTTTTCGGTCCTCCCCTATATTTTGTAACTAATCGAAATGAATGAGAGTTAAATGCTCAAACATGAGGTACAAAAAACTAGCTATCTTCAAATATGAAAGTTGAATGTAAAACAACTTTGGTATTTAATAAGGAAAAGTTTTTGTTCATTAGGGAGAAGAAATTACATCAAATTACAAAATTTTAACAAATTTCTCATGATCAATCACAGAGAGTTCTAAATGCATTATTTTCGATACAGCATTAGCAAGTACTGATCAGTGGACTTTTCTTTAGGAGGGATGGAGGTGTGGATCTGAAATTTCCGAAATGATTTTTGGGTCCATAATATTCAATTTCCGACTTGAAATTTGTAATCGAATAAGTACTTCCACATTAACTCTCCGTTCTAACTAGGACGCTGGCCACCGTCCTTCCGAAAAATTATGGGAGATCTGACCCATTTTTGGAACTAGAAAAAAGTTTTGATTTCTGAGCTACGTATATTATAAGGACTTGAAATATCCAATAAGAGAAGAGAGAGGAAGGAGGTGATCGAGCTCTATGAGTATCAGGAGAAGGACAATGAGAATTGTTGACTTTTGAGCACTATTGAATCAATAAATTTGTTCTTTTTGAATAATTTATTTTTTCACCTTCGTTAAAGAGGAACGACTTGGAATAACGAAAGACACAATACTTACGTGCGGGGGTAATATTAAAGGAGGGTGGTTGTTGGTAAATGAAAAACTCAAGCGAAAAATTTGATCACCTCGTCGGGACCCCGACGAGGTGATCAAATTTTTCGCTTGAGTTTTTCATTTACCAACAACCCCCCTCCTTTGACTTGGAATAATTTCGACCTCCAAACGACACGTACAAGGGGAGGGACTTAATATGATTTCGACATTCGAGGTACGAAATATGAATCAAAAGGGAGACTTATTAAATGTACGACTATCGAGGTAAAGGATTTTTCTAATGTGTCGAGCAAATATATCAGTATGTGCTACCCCAAAGGATACAGAGTGGGTATTAACAGTGTGGAAGAGAGGGTCATTTTAATATGGTGGAGAAACATGTTCGGTGTCCGGTCCAGATGGGGCACTGAGAAGCCTATATACTACAGCTTGGCTTTGTCAGTTCAATAATATCGACTTGGGTGCCCTGATTACGTCATAGACTACTCTAAGAGATCTAGAATGACATCAGCGGAAGAGATGATGGTCTGAATATAGTGGAAGAAGAGAGCAGCCGGATCGTGAGCTATAAGACGAGAAAAATGATCTTTATTTTTATATCGAAAACTCGGAGGGAGGTCTTTGATTGAAACATAATATTATATTCTTGTGACGTCATTAACACGTGACGTCCTCAACCGCAAGGTTGATGATGTCGTCAATCCACGACATCATTACCTCCAACCTCAGTGATGTCATCACCATCATCGACCCGTGAGTCTTTAAATTCAATTTTAGGAACGTCATTGACCCGTGATGTCATAACCTCTAACCTTAAAACATATTATATACTATTATGACGTCGTGAACCTGCGTCGTTCTCAACCCCAGCCTTGATGTCGTCATCAAAATGTAACATCATCACCTCCAACCTCAGTGACGTCATCATTTCTAATCTAAGGACGTATACACTCTTGTAATGTCACGTGACGTCTTCAACTCAACCTTAGTCACGTCATCAATTCGTTTTGCCCTAAGCTTGAAACATATCATATACTGTTATGACGAAGTTCTCAACCACAGCCTCGATGACGTCATCAAAATGTCTTGGCACATTGAGTGATTACTTCATTGTTATTCCGGATTCTTAATGGTATGTCAGCAACAAGGTTGTCAATAGGTTTGGGTTGGTTGAGAGGAGGTATCGTGAACTCAACTTTATTCAAAATTCACTTCCAAACTCAGTAACATCATCACTTCCAATCCGAGGACATATGCACTTATGTAACTTCAACAACCGAGGCGACCTTAACTTCAACCTTAGTGGCTTCATAAGCCCGTTATGTCATAACCCTTGACCTTAAAACATATTATAAAGTCTTATGGCATCATCAACTTTCTCCGTTCTCAAGTCAAACCTTGATGACATCATCAAACCGTGACATCCTTACCGCCAACCTCAGTGATGCCATCACTTCAAATCTAAGGACATAATTATACGCTTTTGTAACATCATGGTCATGTGGTGCCATCAACCTGTGACATCCTCAACTTCAACCTCAGTGATATCATTACCTCTAATCTGAGGACCTACACTATTTTAACGTCATCAACCCATTACATCATCATCTCTAACCTTGAAACATATTATATACTACATAACGTTCTCATCCCTAGCCACAATGACGTTATCAAAATGTAACACCGTCACCTATAACCTCAAAGACGTTGCGTCCTTAACTTCAATCTTGGCGACGTCATTAACCCTAACCTCAAATAACATATTATGTATTGTCATGACGTCATTAACACGTGACGTTCTCAACCCCAACCTTGATGACGTCATCAAAAAATGACGTCATTACCTCCGACCTCAAAGATGTAATCATCTCTAATTTCATATACTCTTTCATAAGGTCATCAAACTTGAAAACCACCTTCAACTTCTGTGATGAGACCAACCCGTGACGTCCTCAACCTCTATCTTAGTGACGTCATCGACCTGTAACATCATCGCAATCTCTTCCAGTGACATCATCACCTCTAGACTAAAAACATTATTATACACTCTTGTGACGTCATCAACTTGTACCGTTCTCAACCTAAACCTTGATGACGTCATTAAAGTATGACACCATGCCCTCCCAACTTAGTGGCATCATCAAACTGTCACGTCATCAGATATAATCTTGGCACGTGTATACTTTTGTAACGTCATCAACACGTGACGTCGTTCTCAACTTTTGTGAGATCATCAGCCCGTGACGTAATAACCAGAGTTACCTACGTATTTTACGTGAAGAAAAACGTGTGCCGAATAATTATCCTCCTCAGGGAAGACATATCTATGGCAAAAAAAACTTGCAAATCACATATTTTGTTCTCTTCGTGCATGTTCTCTCTCAAAGACAGGTGCGGATCTACAGGGGGGGGCATGGGGGACATGCCCACCTGAAAAATAAAAAAAATTAAAAAAAAAAAAACAACAACAACAACAAAAAAATCTGTAGTTTTGAAGAAAATGTAAAAAAAAAAAAAAAAAAAAGGTCCTTCAGACTTTTTTCGGATTATGTCCCCCTCCCCCTCCAAAGTGATCATCTGGATCCGCGCCTGAGAGATGTTTCTATTTTTATCTCAATGATCGATACTCAATCAAGATCGATTATCCTTTTTCTCAAGTCCTACGATGACCGGAATTTTCTCATGTTCCCCTCTGGGTTATTAAATAAAATCAAATGCTGTTCATTCTCCTGTAGAGCCCCCGCTTCCCTCGAAGTCACAGTTCCTCTTATACATAGCTCGTAAAACAAAATGTTTTCAAGTCCTCTGGTATCAATGGCTCAAGAGTCGAAATTTTTCAGAGACTCCAAAAGCGAAGAGACCTCGCCTGCTCCCTTTTGAGCTATCTTCCATCATATTTAGAGCTTAAGAATCAAAATCCTCAAAGTCTAGCAGATAGTAATTTGATTTTGTTGTTTTTTCAAAAAGCTGTTGGGAATGGTCGTAATAATTTACTTGAATTAGCCGGAAAGAATCCGCATAGTTAGATGAGATGAAAGTGAGTGAGAGTGAGAGAGAGAGGAGGGAGGGAAGGAGGGAGAGAATCGGTCGGTCAAGAAGAGTTTTTCTTTGAAAAAGAGAAAATTCATAAAATTTGCCTTTCTCACACTCTCTATTGACGTAACACCGTGTTTCATTTTTTCGCAGGTGTGAATATAAAGTCCTCAGATTGTATCCACCGTTGACGAGAGAATGCAGAAAACAAAAATGTATACCAGAATTCGTTTGGGACAATGATCTCTTCACGAAAGACGACCATCTCTTGAGGGAATCTTCATAAATATTTGCTTGTACCTAATTGTATGATGATAATAAAATTCTGTGTCTAAATGTATAAATCGGAATTGATGATTTCATATTATTTTTACCATGGGAAACCTCGGACTTAAGTGATTAATGATGGCGAGGTTTTAATAAAACCAATTGGATACCCACTAGTCTCAGAACAGTCCTCTCTTAGACTTATTCCCATCACCATGAACTTTAGACTTCTATGAGAAAGATTGAAGGCACTACCAACAATAAATACGAGCAAAGATGAGGAATATTTTGGCTAAGTTATGAACTTCCGGAGTTGCTGTATCTAGATATTAAAAAGCAGCTTATCCGTTTTTAGATCAGTGGAGGCTTACACGATAATGAATCTGCTTATCGATACTGGCACTAGTCTATATTTGTCTGTTATTACCAAACTTACACGTCGTCAAGACAAGTAGCTTTACCAATAACAATGGCTTCTTCGCGTCGCAATTATCTTTGGCTGATGCTTTTCACCGGGGTCATCGTGCATATGTTCAACTATTCGTGCCTCAACATAGCAATTACTGCCATGGTGAAACTCAATCCATCAAGCTCGCAGAATGAGAGTTACACACCCGCTTGTCGTCAACATGACGGAAGTGTCTCATCCCCGACTGCAACTGAACCTTCGTTCTCGGTAATTTGTCGATCCAATAATATGATCGTGAGGTTAGTATATATGGTTCAAACCTGCTGTCTTAGGCTGGCGAGTACGATTGGAAACCGGGGAGGAAGACTATCTTGACGGGAAGCTTCTCATGGTTCATGGGTCTAGCTGAACTGATCGGAGCTTTATTGTGCCAAAAGCACGGTGGAAAGAAGGTGTACTTCTTCTCGAATCTATTTTTAGGTATCTTTAGTTGCCTGATGCCGTTAGGAGCATCAATTGGATTAGAAGTCTTGATCGTGCTCAGGTCTCTTCAAGGTATGGCAGGGGTAAGTAACAAATCATATCTCTTTGTCTTCGGCTTAGAAGTTAAGTACCCAGGCTTTCTAATTGCCAGGGTTGTGGAAATGGAGTGGCTGTGAAAACGTTGATAGCAAAATGGGTACCACCTAATGAACGAGCGAAATTTGTGTCCGTGATGGCAGGTAAGGGAAGTACGACCTATTGTATGTTTTCTCGATTATCCCATTAGTGAGTTTATTATAGGATTATACTGCGGAACTTCGTTGTCATTTTATACGAACGGTTGGATAATACATTTTATTGGCTGGAGAGCGGCGTTTTACACAGCTGGAAACTTGAGTTTTTTCTGGTGTGCCTTATGGCATCGTTTTGTTCACGAAAATCCGAAAGATGATCCGAGAATTTCTTTAGCGGAACTGTCGTACATCGAGAAATCCATCGGAAAGGCGTTGTCAAAGAAAAGGGTACCTAATAAAGTTTTTTTTTTGAAGACGAACGTCTGGGTAGTAGATTAATTGAAAACTATGTAGCTTTCAGTGCCTTGGAGACAAATTTTCTCATCTATTCCTGTGATCGTGAATACTGCTGCCACTCTTGGTATCACATTGGTTACTTTTACTTTCATCATTTACATGCCTACCTATTTTCAGGAAATTCACGGTTATTCTTCGTACCAGGTAATAAAAAGCTTTTCTAGTAAGAGGAAGAGTAGCCTTTATCTTGGACTTTCTTTTCAGATAGGTCATTTCTCGAGTATTCCTTACTTTCTGGAAACTATTTTCACCATATTCTTTGCCATGTTCACTGATCGGATACTCCAGCTGCAAATAACTTCTGTCACAAAGATTCGAAAAATGACAATGCTCTTAAGTGAGTTTACTGAGCTGATGATATTATTATGATAAGAGAGAATTAGAAGACACATCGTTTTAGGTACCTTGATTTCTGGAACGTTGCTTGGATGCTTGGTTTATGGAGGCTGTAACATAATTATAATTTTGGTTCTACTTAGTGCGGCCATCATGATTAGCGGGGTTTCATTTGCTGTAGCCTCGGCTAATGTAGTGGACATGAGCCCTAACTTCTGCGGTAGGTAGAACAGTTGTGAAACCCATGAATTTTTGATACGGTAATAAAAAGTTGTTTTCGCAATATTTTCCAGCCGTCATTCATGGTTTACAAAGTGTCCTATGCCAAACTATGGGATTTATAACTGCTAGTTTAACAGGCACTGAAGTGAGCTTTATTTATTATTTTACAAAAGCTATAAACAAGTCGAGGACATAGTGTATCTGATGAATTGGGGGAAAGGACTGACGAGAAATCTCGGAACCCTCTGTTTAGTGAACTGAACGAATATCATTCAAGGCTATTTTATAGGCTGACGTGAGATGGCTACACTTGCTTTCTTGGCTGAGGTTCTGATCAATAGTCAAACCAGGGGCTATCCTAGGCTGTCATACCAATAGAACGACGGTTTTCAAAAAACATAGATTTTACTTGTCCAGTTCCACGTCCTTTTAGAATCGTCATTGCCCATTGTGTGTACACGAGTACACAGGAAGGTAGAAAGATAATTTTCATACCATGACAATGTAGCGTATTTTAATTTATTTCTCCGACTCCTCAGAAAAGTGTCACGCAATGGAACAAAGTGTTCCTGATTAATGGCGCGATTCTCATACTGTCTGGATTGTTGTTTTCTGTCTTCGGGGATTCGACGGTGCAGTCTTGGAATTACGAACACGGATGTAACGAAGACGCGAGACCAAATGAGCAACTTTTATCGAATGGAAGAAGAAAAAAATCGCCTATTGTGATTGTTCGCAAGGAGAGAAGATGAGTATTTAACAACTTCATTATTTTTGAAGATGACAAATAAAAAAATTTGGTGTTTTCTTTGTGTGCTTATTGTGATTTTTTCATGAAGAAATGTAAGAGACAAAGAAAACGAGGTTTATACTTCCAAAATCGTTTTCAGGGCTTTGGCTGGATGCTATATTGCGATTACGGTGGAAGTTTATGAGACATTGATCCGTCAGGGAGGCAAAAAGTGATACCTGTGGGTATCCTCGTGTAAAAGAAAAACATAAAATATTTTTCCTCAAGAGACTCAGTTTTGAAGTGATAAAGGGAGAAGGGGAAGGAGGGAGCTTTGACTTTGTATTCAAACTTTGAGGTATATTTAGGATTAAAATTCCATCATAGAGGAAACTTTGAAGTATATTCAAAATGCCATTCCGGGTATGCTCTACCTTTGATGAAATGGTAACTTGGAATACCTCTCAGGAGACTAATATTGCACAGAATGCGATGAAACTTCGGAGTTTTATTGTTCAAGGTTACAGAAATACCGCTAATTAGTTTACAAATAGTGTATATTGGAAATTGTAAAAAATAATTATGAATATTTCGCGCTCAGAACCAATTAGCGGTATTTCTGTAACCTTAAACAATAAATCTCCAAAGTTTCATCGCATTCTGTGCAATATTAGTCTCCTGAGAGGTATTCCAAGTTACCATTTCATTGAAGGTAGAGCATACCCTTAATTTGGACCAAAGATTGGCAAGAAGTGTTGTGACGTTACGAGGGAGAGGGGGGGGGGGGGGGTTGACATTCTTCTAAGAATCGGACTACCCTGGAAAAAACGGTAACGAGAGACTACAGCGGTTATTGATTGAAAGTCGACACGTAACCAATGACGTCATCAACAATGGCGTACTTACGGGAGGGGACAAGTCCCCTCGAAGCTGAAAAATATAAGCTAAAATATGACAGACTCTCGTTCAAAGCCCTCTAGTGTGGAATTTTTTTACAGGGAACCTGCAAGTTTTCGAAAAATTTGCCACACGCTCTTCGCCTTACTTTGTGTGACGTTCAGCTAAAACAAAAATGGCCCACAAAAATGGCCCAAGTCCAACATCATTGGCAAATTAGAGACTTTCGACCGCGTGAAGTCACGATCTGATGATGTCATAGGTCAGTGAAATTTTTCTAATTTGCATGCCATAATATACGATAGGAGGGGGGATGGAAAAATTACCACTTTCGACCCTGTTACGTCACAATCAGATGACGTCAAAATTATCTAAGAACACCTTGGAAACTTTCCTATTATATGGTTCGAAGGTGGGACTTGAAAAAACTTCGACTTTTGAGCTATATCATGATATGATATGAAAGGGACTTAAAAAAATGTAAACTTTCGACCCTGTGAAGTCACGATCTCATAATGTCATAGGTCAGTGAATTTTTTCCAAGTTGCTTGCCATAATTTATGATAGGAGAGGGACTTGAATCCGGCAAACACAATCGACCTAAAAAAAACTGTCGATTTTACCTCTTATCGACCATTAACCGACTCAGTTTGTCTATAATCATGAAATGATTTTTTAGGTCAATTAACGGTCGAGTAATTTTCTCCTTACTCTGACCAATAATCGACTAAAGAGTCAACATCTCTTATTTCAATCTGAATGAAAATCGATTCTATTTTGACCAATAATTGACTGAAGAATCGACGTCTTTTTTAAATCTGAATAGAAATTTTATTTGTACTGAAAAAATACATCAAATTACGGTCGACAGTTTAAGATCCATTTGTACTGAAGAAAGAGGTCGAAATGTAGTAATTTTTATTTTGGCTGAAAAAAGACGTCAAAATGTGGTCAATTAGTTGAGCAGAAATTATTCAACAAAAATTTGACTGTACATCGACGTCTAATTTGGGTTTGAAAATTGATCGATACAACAAAGACGTCTAAAAATTACTCCTTTTCGGTGGTCGATATTGTGAGTGACTGTAAAAAGACCTAATTTCGACGGTCGTTTGTGTTTCCCGGCTTTCGACCCTGTTACGTCACGATCTGATGACTTCATAATGATCTAAGTTATACCTTACCAAAAATGGTCCAAGTCATAAAACTCGGAGGTGGGCCTTGCAAAATTTTGACTTTCGACCTGGTGACGTCACGATCAAAATGTCTCCAAATCCCTTGCCATAATAATATGATAGGAGTACAAACATATCCCTAAAAATATGATGAGAAGGGAAGTTGGAAAAATTATGTCTTCCTTATTGAAGATAAAGGAAGAATGCAGGGATCCTGTCCTATGGGTTGAATTGCTTTTGGTATGCGAATTCAAATCAATGTCTTGGAGATTCTTAAGTTTTCATGAGTCCCTTGTATTATAGTGTTTTTTGAAGTCCCTTTTCTACCTATCATAATATCATGGCTTGAGGGTCTGAATTTCCCGCTAATTTCCTGTCCTATCATATATTATCAAATTTTGCCAAGGGTTTTTTTGGAAGACGCACGTCTAATTTTTCGAAAACCCTCCCATAGAAGAGGTCTCCTGTTAAAATTTTGACTTCCGACCATGAGTGGTCACGATTAGATGAAGTCATAGGTCGGTGAAATTTTGCTTGCCATACAATAAGATGGGAGGGGGTCTTGAGAAAATTTCGACTTTCATGGCATGTTATATGACAGGCAAGAGACTCGGAAAAATTTCGACTTTCATTACGTAACGATCTGATGGCGTCAAAATGATTTAAGTTGCACCTTGGCAAAAATGGTCCAAGTTCCTCTCTTATCATATAGCTTGGAGATGAGACTTGAAAAAATTTCGACTTTCCAGTTATTATCATAATGACAGAAAAAACAATTGGAAAAATTTAAACTTTCGACCCTGTGAAGTCACGAAGTGATGACGTCATAGGTGAGTAAAATTTTTCCAAGTTGCTTACCATAATATGTGATAGGAGGGGACCTGAGAAAATTTCGACTTTCAAGGCATATTGTAGCTATATGATAAAAAAGGGACTTGAAAAAATGTTGACTTTCGAACCTGTGACGTCACGATCAAAATTTTTCCAAGTACTTTGCCATAATATATGTGTTACGTCCCTAATTAGATCCTCTCTACCTAAACGGGCTTCGGCCCAAGGAACTCATCTAAGAGACTCACGGCTTCTCAATTCACCAGTCTAGGGAGATTCCCGTACTAAGATCATCAATACTTGCCACTGCCAGGGCGGCGTTCTCCCCCTTTTCAGGTGCACTCGACCGTCGACTGGTTTCCTAAGTTACCGTCCTAAAAGATCACGTACGGCTGTGCGTGATGCACGCACAGTCCCTCCTTTCCACCCCGTACGCATGGTACGTCAACTTGGTACAGCGGTTGAGGCAGTCGGCCTATCTTTTCGCGGGGGCGATGGCCCGTAGTTGTCTTCTCTGAAGAAGTACTGAAGAAGTAATAGCAGGCAAGGGCCACTTCTACTACCAGGAGACTAGTTCCCGGCAATGGCCAAAGAGAACTGACTCGCATGTGCTCGTAGAGCTGTTTTTATAACAATAGGTTGTACCGTATCGAGAGGTCATGCGTTCTCTTTCTTAAAGTCCTTGTCTAACAACTAGCGTTAATGGTAAAAGTAACTTGTATTCACGTTTTTGCATCCTTTCGCACCAATATCTCGTGATTGCGAATAAAGTCACACGTCATCTTCGAACACCTAATTCTCAAAGCTTTCAACTAAAGGTCTGCCTGATAATATTCTCTAGGTACTTATCTAAGGGAACACTCAGAATTCAGCCTTTTATCTGAAAACCTAAAATGTACGCGTAGTACGTATGCATCGTATACAAATTAACAAGAGTGCGTAGTTCGGAATCAGCTGAGGTCGTAAAATTATTACTTCTCCTTGTTTGCGTAAACTGGTTAACGATCGTTGCATCTCGTGCGTTCATTTATTTTATTCAAGTATTTTCGAGTATTCGTCTTCCTTATTTTTCGTACGTAACATATGTTAGAAGTTTATATACATCTATAAAAATATTATAGGAATGGAAGTTTGAAGAATTTTTATTCTCCGATTATACGAGTACTTAATCTGAAAATTGTTTGACTGTTGTGACGTCACAAAGCTGACCTATAACGTCATCAAACGTTACAGGCTATATATATATATATACTTACGTTCGCGGAATCTGAGCTCCGCAGTATATGTGGGTAACCTGAGATCCACATGATAAAATTGAGCTAGCGCAACGGGCGCTATACCCACAGTCTTGGAAAATGAATTTAAATGTTATACCATGCGGAGGGGTAAGATTCACCCCTAATTAAGAAGAAGTATATCTCATGGAATTGTGCAATCCGAGGTCCAGCAATATATGATATAATAATGCGAAATGTGAGCTCCGCTAAGATATATAATTGTAGAATCAAGGAAACTGAGTTCCAGCAATGTTGCCAATGAGATGGAACTCGGATGAACCTCATGTTGCTAAGTAGGATAGTATATCATTTTGTACATTGCCAAAACGATCGGTAAACGAAGAAACCAAATACAGGTCAGATAGACGAAAACTGTCAAGAACCAAATATTCTCTAAACTATGCCTTCAAAAATAGAATTAAGAATTTTGGTGATCATCTAAGATTGACTATCAGCATACTACCACTGTGAGCGCATTATTGCATTAATACTCATCTTGACTTGAAGAAAGAAAAAAATGAAGCTGTCGATTATTTTAAACAGTCAGATATTTAGGGGGAAAGAAACTTCGCTGCAAGAAAAAGTTGAAAAGTAAGATTTCATTTAGCAGAATTGAAATAGGCCTCCTAAACAATGTCAATCTAAGAAACCAAATCTCATTTCATCTCATTTTCCATTGTTTCAATACACAGGCCCTAATAGATAATGTAAATAATGACATGTATTTCCGAGTTTTGGTTTGAAAATTTCTAAATTATTGTTCTTTGCTCGATTGCAATATATTGACCCGAATTTGAACTTGTACGAACAGTATTATTACAAAAATAGGTCGTCGGAGCTTGGCCCTTAGATTCCTATACTTGAAGAACGCAAAAGCATGATAAGAACGTATTGGCTTATTTTTATTTATAAGACTTTCTAATATTCAGGATAGTTCAAAATTGCGTTCTTTTCCAGGTCTCAAATAATGATATGAAATGGAATACGTGCTCAAAAAGAATTTTATTTCTAAAAATTCTGGATAAAATATTCTATCCTTTTTTTAGAGAGTAACATAGAAGTTTACAGATAATCATTTGCGATACAGTCATCTAACATCTCTCTCATATATACACACAACAAATTGTAGTTCTTTAAGGAAGCAAAGGATGTGATCTACTTTTAAAAAGTAGGTAAGCAAAATTTTTAAAATTTATTGTACATATTATGTATCCAAGAAGGGAGAAGGCTTCAATATTGCGAATGGTCTTGGAAATATCTTTGATTTTGAAATTTCGGATACAAAATATTAATTTGTTGGAGTGACAATTTAGAATCTCCAAGAAGATAACGCATATTTTTTTCTCCTTTTTCATCTCGGAGTTTAATTCAATACCGGATTATATTTCAAAGCTTTCAATAATAATAACTTTCTTTCAGCTCATTAGCCTATTTTGAAGTTTTGCGGGGTCGTTTGAGTATATTTTTCAGACCCCACGCTGAATTTCAATCAAAAATCGAAATAAAGATTTAAATTTCTTTTTGAGGTAGTGAGGGAGAGAGCAAAGCACTAATTCTGGAACGTGGACTCACAAGTTGTACAAATTTTTGATACCATTTCAAACTCCATTCCATCATATACAGAATTTTCAAGATATGAAATTATAAGACTCAATATTCTCTCTTAGAACTTCCTTCAGAAAAATCATAATTGAAGAAATCAATAAGTATCATCGTCACATCTAAACTAAAATTGGAATCAAAAGAAAGTTCTCATTCATTGAAGGAAATCAGGTGAAATTTCTGAAATTTTCTTATGACTAGATAACAACAAGGGTAGTTTTAGTATTGTTTCCTTTCATGGTTGAATAAGATTCAGATTACTGTTTCACATATGCCTCTTGAGTAGTTTTCCTTCTTTCTTAATGATGATGGTGCAAAGTAACATGGTTAAACATGATATAATGACGAAAAGTTATGAAACAAAAATTTAGTGTTTCGATTAGGTTGAAGGGGAAAAAATTAAATAATGTTACAATCATATATCTTCTAAGGCATTTACATTGGTCAATTCTCAATGTCCTCAATACAGCACTACAAACTGAACTAGTGCATTGTAGTCTAGTTAATACATCCACATCAACCTCATTTTGCTGTCATTCACCAATCAAAATCGAGCTTTGAAAGCTAATGCTGTTGTGATGTCACAGCGTATTGTTTCTAGGGAACTTTATTTTTTTAATTTATCATTATTTTTTAAACCTGCGGATGCATAAGGGCTAGGAGAATATTTCATCCAGAATTTTTAGAAAAATATTCTTTGTGCACGTATCCCATTTTGTATCATTATTTATGAACTGGAAAGGAACGCAATTTTAAACTATCCTGAATATTAGGAGGATGTTCTCATCATGCTTTTGCGTTCTGGTAGGATTCTCAGAGCTATAGCATCAACACCCCACTTTTGTAATACTACTGTATAGAAGTTCAAATTTAATTTAAAACATTGCATTCAAGCAAAGAACATCGTTTTTCTTCCCTATCCCACCCCCTCTCTCTCTCTCTTTCTCTGCCTTTATGCTTTTATTTTCTGATAAATGACTCTTCTCCTCTAGTGGAACTTGAACGGATACTTTGAACAACTGCCTGAACTACAACAACTGATTTCACTATACAATTCAATCATCATTACCCTTAAAGAAATCTATCTGAAACCTAAAACCTTGAACTAGAACATTTTTAGACACAACCACTTCAACCCACCCAGTAATCATGCCTGTGGAGAAACTGCCTTACTTGTATCCTCTCTACAGCGCCCACTTGATCTACAATCCCAGTTTGCTACAAAATATTGCAATTTCAATCTGTATCCCACAAGTACACCTTCTACCAATCATCTTCTGCTCACTGTATATCCTTCCTTTACATAACATCAACTTTTTTGACATAGTCAATCTTATTCAATCACTTACATAATTTGTAGAGACTTTAACGTTCACAGTTTCACCTGGGGTCTTATCTTGAACAAATTTCACCCAAATTCACGCGGCAACATTTCAGATGACCTACTCCCTGGTAATAATGAACTACCTCTCCTCAACATCCCTGGGACCCCTACTTATCTTAATTCTACTTCCGGCTCACTTTCAGCAATTGATCTTGCCTTCTCCTCCTCTTTCCTCTCTCCCAAACTCATTTGGTCTACCCACCCTGACCTATGCGACAATGATCACTTCCGTATTCTTATCCAATTGCAAACTCTATCCCATAACAATTTCTGAACCACTGCTTGCTGGCTCATCAACAAAACCAACTAGGACCTCTTTCAAGACTTCACTTCAAACACGTCATCCCTTTCAGGCCCCTTCAACCCTCCATAGCACTAGAAACATTTACCAAGTTCATTACCAACGCTGCAGAACTCTCTATCCTTCACACTTCAGGAACAAAGAAACGCAATCAAGTCCCTTGGTGGTCAGACAAAATCCATCAAGCCATCAAAACATGCACAAAAATTCTTTGTACTCACAACTTCAACCGCACCCAAACTGATTTGATACTTTTATAAGAAAGCCCGCGCCAAAGCAAGAACTCTTAATCCGTTCTGGAATGAAACAGTCCTGGAGTTCATTTGTTGCACAATTCAACCACCCTGTGTCCACCTCTACTATATGGAGAGATATCAAGGAACTGACAGGCATTGGTTCCTTCCATCCCATCACCCAACTGAAAACAATTACCACAATCACATCAGATCCTCTTCTTATCTCCAAACTACTAGCTAAAGTATTCACCTCTGTGTCTTCTAATGCAAATTACAATCCCAATTTCTTAAGTTATATAGTAAACTCCAACAAAAAAAATTTGATCCAAATATTTGCCCCACTTGCTTCCTTTCAGTAGTAATGAAATCAACTTTCAAAGTACCACTGCATTGATTCTTTCAATCTTTTCAGCTGCTCTTGGTGTGGAATTTGGTATAGTACTCCACTATAGATAATCCGCGGTTTGGTTTGACATTTAAAAAGTCTAGCCAAGCATGACACTAGTCTTGGGTATATTTTCTCAATTTTGGAAACCAGAATCTTTCTTTGATAAGGTCTTCTGTCTTCGTTCCACCTGGATGTCCTGCGTCATCATGTTAAATTCTTAATATTTGGCTGCAGTTGCTCCTGGGAACTATCCAACATAGTCCTTGTTCTGTTTTTTAATATTACTGGTCATTCATGATGATAAAGTCTCGCTTGATTTCTTTTTCCTGTGCATCTGGTTGTTTTGCTTGGAGTGCGGCCAATATTTCTTGATATCTTTTGTCTTGTTGCTGTGCTACATTGACCCAATCCTTCTCTTCTAACTCCGTTTTTGCACCGAGTACGACTATTTGTTTGTGTTTCTTTTTTGGTTTCTGTTGAATTTCTGCTGAGTGAGTCCACATGTCACATGACTGTACCAGGTCGGTATTCAATTTTCATAACAAATTCTTGTATGAGTAGCCACCATCTGGCAATCCTTGTGTTCAAGTCCTTTTTGGTTAATGTATAGCTTAGGGCGCTTCAATCTGTTATTACTTTGAATGGTTTTCCCTGGAGATAAACTCTGAATTGTTGTAGTGCTCTGACAATTGCCAGTGTTTCAAGTTTGTAGGAATAGTTTTTATCTTTGGTTGTTTATTGACTAAAGTAGATGATTGATTTTAATGTCTTCTCTGGCTATCTCTGCATAAGAATTACTCCTATGCTATTACTGCAGGCGTTGATCTGCTGGGTTAAAATTTGCCAACATTGGTTGTTCTGCTGATTCCTATTTTAATCCGATAAATGCGTTCTCTTGTATCTCGCTCTATTGAAATTCTGTTGTCTTCTTGGTTAGTAGTGCAGCAATTAGTCCAAAGTTCTTGATATATTTTTGAAAGTACCTGAGTAATCCAACAAATTGTTTTACTTCATGTACATTGGTAGGTCATGGAAACTTGTTCACTTCTTCAATATTTCCGTTGTCTGTCTGCAACTTTCCTTCTTTTCTTCATATTTCAGATATCAGCTTATCTCCCAGAAATGTCAGCTTTTATCTTAGAATTTGTCATTCATCAAGTCTGGTGGTTAATACAGCTCCTTATAATACTTAGAATATGCATTACAATTGTTGTAATCCTTGCCCGGTGATTTTGGATGTTGTCAGTATGACAAGATAGGCAAATACCCCCGTTTCTATTATTGAGTTTAATATAGTATGCATTGCTTGATGAAACACAACATTTCCATTACTCAATCCAAATGACATGCAAAGCCATTCATAGTATCCCTCTAGTATAACAAATCCTGTCTTCTCTGCGGACTTGGTTTCAATTCCGATTTGAAAATAGCCCCATGCTAAATCAAATAAGATATATTTGATTGCTCATACTAGTTGGTCTAGTAGATCATCTATTTGAGGTAATAGATATTGGTCTTTAACAGCTTTGTTTGTATTTAACTTCCTTAAATCACGGCACATACATAGTTCATCATTTTTCTTCTTGACTAATAAAGTTGGACATTATTTATAGGGGGTTCAATTCTCTGACTGACCCATATTCTTTCCGCTCCTCTAGATGTTGTTTGACAAAATCCCTTTCAGTAAATGACAAGCAGTATGATCTGTAGTTTGAAATCTGTTAATTACGTTGATCCAACTTTGTATTAATTGCCTCTTTTGACCAATTTTTTGCAAACCATTTCGGAATTCATTGGTCAACTATTAAAGTTTTTTACCAACTTCTTTTTTTTTTTTCTATCCATCAGTTCCTTCAGGTCCTCCATCTTGAAAGTTGGGAATTCTTGTTCTCTTCTTTTTCAATGTCTGGAGCAAACTTTGCTTTTATACCTTGAGCTAATGTTTGATTTCTTCTGATGGTTACTTGTTTATCTGATATATTATTCACGATATGTATATGTCGTAGGCGATTTGGAAAATTCCGCCGTTTACAATCTGCCTTAGGCTGAATGTAAACTGCCGGCAGTATTAAAAACTGATTGAAAATTGTCCAGTCCGCCTGATTTATTTTAGGCAGATTATAATCTGCCCGAGCTCTATCGGGCAGTTTGTGAAATGTACTTTATACAGTTCAATAAGCCTAACTTTCTTCCGGCTCATTGCAAAGAGACTACGTGTACGCAGGCAGTTTGAAAAAGAGAACGATACACAAATTATTATGCGCAGAGGGCAGAAACGGGCTGCTGATCAAATGGTGGAAAATGCTAAGAGGAACTGCAACCGCGCAGAAGTTGGCGATTCAATTTTCCTGAACGTTTCGAATGTCGATCGCGGGCCGCTGGACCCTCAAAATATAATAGGAAGAATTTTGAAAATTGAAAATAATGTATACCAGGTGAACACGAAAAATGGAGCTTTGGAAAACTGGTACTCCCGTAACGACTTCGGTGTTTCTGGCACGGCATTCCAAGGTGATGTGCGAGACAAAGTGATTTCTCTACGAGAAGCAGTTTCCATGGAGTTGAAATTTGGCGGACAGGGATACGCAAGCTGCAACTGCGGTGCTTCAATGCAGCACAACGAGATGCGTTTGCTTCAAAGCTCTTGAACTGTGCAACTCGAGATGCCACAAAAGTATTCCGCGTGGAAATAAAGAATAAAGTGGTTTACGTCCCGTGTACCTCCCTTTACTATTTTTTTTTTTTTTTCGATATTCTTTTCTAGTCTCCCTATATAATACAGTACATGACATTGTACATAATATTTTAGTTTAAAACCTCTTGATATTTTTAACTCGAGAAACGCTTCTTCGATCATAATAATTTGTATATCGTTCTCTTTTTCAAACTGCCTGCGTACACGTAGTCTCTTTGCAATGAGCCGGAAGAAAGTTAGGCTAATTGAACTGTGTAAAGTACATTTCACAAACTGCCTAACAGATCTCGGACAGATTATAATCTGCCTAAAATAAATCAGGCGGACTGGACAATTTTCAATCATTTTTTAATACTGCCGGCAGTTTACATTCAGCCTAAGGCAGATTGTAAACGGCGAAATTTTCCAAATCGCCTACGAAAAATATATGGTCATTGGAGAATACAATGAATTGAGGTATGTATCTTTCTGGTCCACACATTCTTCCTCCCAAGGATGTTGCATCATCTGCCTCATCTTATACTTTGCACGACTTGAATGATCTGGTTGAAATTTCTGCATTGTCTGTGCTCCAACATGTTTTCTTACTGCTGTCAGCTTTGAAATTCCATCTGTTGGAGTCTTGGAGGACCACCATCCTATAACAGCATTCATATCCGCTTAATCAAGTAAGTTGTATTCAATGATAATATCTTCATCTTGCATCTCATCATCAACAATTTCAAAGATGTCTTCTTTTCAACTCATAGTCTTCACATCCACAATCTATGTATGCTATCACCAGAATACCATATTTTATATTCTCCAAGTCTGTGGTCTGACCTTTTGCATTTGGTATAATATTGAGCTTTCTTCTTGGGGTAGTCTGCTATTCTGCTTCAATCATTTCTAGCTTCTTAAATCTATCCTTGTCCTCGTAATTCTTGATTTCTTGGTTGATGGCTTTAGAGAACTCACTTTTTGTAGTATCTTCTCCTGATGTAGTCCTTCCTTTGGTTATGCCTTGAACATAGAGTACTAGTTCTTTCTCCAATCAAACTGTGCTTTCTCTTTGTCTTCAGCTTGTTCTCCATTTTGTAGTGATGTTTGTCAAGATCTTGCTTACATGACCAGGTTTCATGTGTTCTTACACTCTTCTCTGTGAGTCTCTTGATTAACTGCTTTCTTCTTGCAATCAGAGTTTCTGGCTTTCATGGGGCAAATCTTCAGGGGTGATGAAAAGTAAACTTCTTGCTCAAATTGCTGTTACATTATTCAATCAGTTATTCTTTCCAATATATGGTCCATTTCTTGCTATGAAGATAGTTGGCAAGGTTTCAGGGATGTTTGCTCATCAATAAAGTATGTTCCACATGACTCATTTCATTTTCTGTCCCTGGATTACATATTTCTGAGAACATTTTCAACAGCAATTTTCCCCATTCTTCCAAATTTGAGTATTTAGCTAAACTTTTGTGCCAATTTTACTACCAAATCTGCAAGAGGTAGTAGTGACGTCCATCTAACAGAATATTTTGTTGAGTTGATTCAGGGAATGTAACCACTGATCATTGTTCTTCAAGTTCAGACCCAAGTACATTCTCCAATTGGTGTAATATTCCATTGTAAGTAATACTGTAGTGCTGGTGCAGTGCGTCTTCCATTCAGCAATAAATCAATCAGTTCATCTCGTTGTTTCATCTTCATTGCCAGTGATTCTATTCTGGTGGTATCATCCAATCTAGTTCTCTTCAGTAGTTGAGCAGTGTGATCATGGGAACCTTTGGTTTGTTTGGTCTTTACTTGTTGAGAGGCCTGACCAAAGCCTCCCATCAAGGACTCAGTTTCAAACCCAAGTTCATCTGCCTGGTATATCAGATCAGCATCCAATCGCCCACGTATCTTTGCAATTCTCTGCTTGGAATGCTTGTTTGGACTTTGCTATCATCACCCACAAGTACAAGTGCATCATTCATAACATCAGGATCGATCAGATCCTTAAACCAATTCATTCACTAAGGACCTCTCGATCACACCTCTGGTGCGGCTTGGAGACTACACAGAGTTCTATTTTTTCTCGCTCCGCAAAGGAGTTGCCAGTTTATCCAACATTTCCTCTCAATACACATCCGCTCCAAAACCAATACATTTCAGTTTCTTTCCATCATCATCTATGAACCAGTTGAGTTCCATATTTTTCCAATCAGTACAATTCATTCATAATATACTAATTGGTTCAGCTTCATCTCCATCTTAAGATCAGTTTCATTCCATCCCAGATCGCCAAATTTTGTAAAATAATTTGCCATTAATCTTCATAGATATCAAATCAGTACAACAGATTGCCAGAAATAACATTTCCCATCAAATTCACCAGAAAAGGAAACATAGTGCAGTAAAGAATACCAAAATAGGAGTTTCCATCACAATATGGTTCGAAGGACCATACAATCAGCAAATCAGTGTACTCAATTGTGAAACTCAGTTGGGACCCAAATTCTATCAGAATTGGAGCTAAATTCCATTTACATAATGTATTTCTTCTCAAACATGACACCCACTTAACGCAATGTTAAATTTATTTGAACGTTGGGGTAAATTATGTACCATCAAAAGGGCTAGCCTGGTCACGCTGCAGCAAATTCACCAGGGTAGAAAGCATACCTCAGCTAATCATCAAGAATGCCGCAATACCTAGAAGTTTCTATCATAACATGGATCAAAATGTACCATACAACCAATATTTCAAAAAAAAACTGGTTTCACTTTTTGCTTTTGGATTTAGAAATTTTTGGGTACCATTTCGCGTTTGCTGTACTTATAGAAACAATTCGGCTCGATACACCTCGTAGCTGGTTCCAATATCATTTCCATTTCCAATCATTCGAGCTGCTCATTCTATTCCACAATCCACCCTCCATTCTCTTTGGATGATAACTGTATTTCTGAATGATTACTATGCACCTATTATTTGTCATAGAAAAATTTTCAAACAATCATAACTTCCTCATTTTTATCCTGGTTTTGATGAACAAATTCAACTTTGTAATTTAGCTCCTAGTACTTCACAGTAGTTTTTTCCCCATCATGATCTCCTGTTCATATTTTGGTCATTGTGCGAATGAATATTGATCATGATTCTTGACTAATGTTACTTGATTCTTTTTAGCAGAATATCTGGCTATGAATGTTTTACACCACATGATGATTTGTTTTTCGACGTTCGTGCAATCGGGTTTTGGTCATGAATCCTTGCAGAAGTTAATATAAATCCATTTTCCCATACAATTCCAGATGAAACTTCCAACAATAATATTAATTATTCGTCGAAGGTATAAGATATTCATTTGTCATTCATCAAAATCTGAGAAAGTAATACCTGGTCCATTGTGCACTCGTATGATATGCCTCCCACGGCTTCCCAAGTTGTACAAAGCTACCACAAAGATAATTTTCTCTCCGGGTGTGAATGTATGTCAAATTTCCAATGCAATTCCGGATGCAACTTTTATCGAAAAATCCCAGGGCATCAGAAATATATCTTCATCATTCTTTAATACATATCTGAAAGAGTAATACCTGGTGCGATCCATTGTGCACTTTTATAACGTGCTTCCCCCCATGTCTGCCAAGTTCTACAAAGCTACTACAAATATATTTTCTCTCTGGTTGTGAATACAGGTCAAATTTCCACTGCAATTCCAGATGGAATGTTCAATAATAATATTACTCGTTGATGCTAGAAGATATTTATTTATCAATCTTGAAAATCCGAGGAAGTAATACCTGGTTCATTGTACACTCTTATAATATTCAATTTCAATGTCTCTAAAGTTCTAAAGACTTCCCCCAGCGACTAATTTCCTACAGCAATGAACATTGGGTGAAATTTCCACTGCAATTCCGGATGCAACTTTAATCAAAAATTTCTGGCGCACAGAAATATACATTGATCATCTTTCACTATCTCAGGAAGTCACCATTTGTTCATTAAGCACACCCTTAGAGTGAAGCTCATTTCTCCTTCTCCTGTAGCAAAATTGCAATTGAATTTTACAATTGAGTCAAAGAAAATAGGTAGTTAGTTTCCCAGGCTCTCTACTGTATCGATTGTATAGTCATGCTCTCTGATCTGTTATATTTCCATCTGTTCTGAATTCAAATGTGGTCTTTGACTGGAATAGTGGCCTGTCTCCAAATAGTTAAATTTAAAATAGGAGATTATTGTGTGAAATTGATTGTTTGACTAGAACATTTAAAAATATTATAAATTTTCAGATACCACTTTTAAATTTCATACTATGCTACTCGTTCACATTACAATTGCTGCAGTACAACTTTGGAAAGGCGCGCTCATTTCAGTTTATTCAGAAGCCGGCAATAGGCTCTAAAGCACTACATTACAAAATTACTCCATGGTCAAGAAAAAATCTTTGTCCTCCCCCAATTTGTTTTTGAGGCTGGTACAGGGCCCAAGAATGTGGCACAAATTCCAAGTCTGGAAAGCACAATCGGCACAAATAAAGTACAAATTTGTGCCGATATCTCCAAACCCTCTCCCCCAAAAGGAGGAGGGGGCGTAAAAATGGACTCTTTCAGACCTGCGGATGCATAGGCACTTGGCTTGCCGAAGCAAGTACCCCAAAAAGGATAGAATATTTCATCCTGAGCTTTATAAAAATCCTTCTTGTGCACGTATCCTATTTCATATCATTATTTGAGAACTGGAAAGAAACGCGAACTCAAACTACCCTGAATATTAGAGAGTCTTGTCAATAAGAATAACCCTACACGTTCTTACCATACTTTTGCGCTCTGCAAGTAGGATTCTAAGAGCTACAGCTCCAACAATCTACTTTTGTAATAATACTGTATGTAGAAGTTCAAATTTAATTCAAAGTCAAGCAGAGAACAGCCACTATATCACAAAATGTACTAGTCATCGCGAGTGAGTCCAACATACGATGCAAGCAAAGACCTTTGATGTTATGAGGCTCACTGTACTAAGAGAGATGTAAATCATGGGCTTTACTTTTAGCTTGTAGAAAATATTCTCCTTTTTTATATAATCTTTTCTTCTTATTAATTCTGGATGCAAAATTTCCTAGTTGCATTTTTCTATATGGCTTAATTAGTTCACAAATACAGTAGTTTTTTCTCCATAAGGATCACATCCCTTTTCACTGATAGGGTTAGCACCTCAAAATTTTTCTGTAGAGCTCTGAACCTATAGTCGTTCAAAGCTTCTCTCATTTCTTAAAGCTCAGACCTTGAACCCTTTCCAAAACATTATCTTTTTTCCTTATCAACAGTCCTTATACTCATTTTTGTAATCTTTTGGATCCACCAAGTGATTCTCAAAATCAGTCTCTGGAAGAATAAATTTAGCTTCAATATAAACTATTTTTAATAGCAAAAAAGAAAATATGACAGGGCTCATAGTTTGGCTCAAAACTTGAAGTTTTTTCAAGATTAGGTATATTTTACATACAGCTATAAAAGCTCAAGTTCAATTCGCGTTCTGTATAGTATTGATATGATGAGGTCATACACGTAGGTGTACTCAGTATTCAAAATAGAAATTATTCAGTACTGCACCTCCGAACTACAAGTTTTTTAATAGTCAAGTCAAAAGTAAAATCTTTGTGAATGAGTGAATTTATTTGAGTTTCTTACAAAAAGGAAGTAGGAGATTGTCATAAAATTGGAGAACAATGCGGGTTCATCTGTCTGTGTCATCATTTCAAGTACATTTTTTGTGACTTTTGGATTTGCAGAAAACAATAATCTGTGAAAGTGAACTTTTCATAATTTTCTAGTTAGTCTCTTCATTTTCTAGTGTATCACCGCATATAGAAAAAGATTATCACCTTTTACACATTGTTTCTGTAGTGAATTACCTACCTTGTTAGACAATTTTATATCAAAAATGGGTTTATATAAGTATGTAGTTTTTTATTGGAAAAAATAGAGGAATTTGAATCACACCTTGTAAATCAATATTGTATCGACTGCCTATTAAGAAACCGCCGTCAGTCCAGAATAAGATTTTAGTGCTGTTTGGTGGTAGAAAGCGTTCTGCATCGAATGAGACAATTAGTGCAGCCAGCACAAAAAAATTAGTCCGGATTAATTTTTATGGCAATTTTCCATTCATTGAGTACCATTTTATTCATCGTTTTTTGTGTTTCCTGTCAAATTTCTGAAAATGGACTTACGGCAGTGTCTTGATAGGCTGTCTGTGTATTATTGGCTTTCCCAGAGCAGTGTTTCAAGAACTACGGAAACCCAGGGTACAACAAAACCTCGTGAGTCCTTTCAAACTTTTACAACCAAAATTTGGCGAAAAATTTTACAGAGGGCTCGGTTACCTACCCTCAAATTATCATAATAATCACTTCACTCTTAAAAAAGAAGGAAATTTTGAAAACATTCTTTTTTCTCTTGCAAAATTTGATATTTTGGACTTACAAGGTATTTCGATTGCAGAAACAACATAAATCAACTTTTCTTCTTTTTTCTCTCTCTTTGAAATTATCGACTTCTCGATCTTACACCTTTGTTACCTTGTTTGTGTAATATTACTCTTTTATCTGTGACAGGTGTTGCTTGAAAGCTGGTTAAAGTCTTCCTTGAACCTTAATGTTGATTATTTCATACATTCAAATTTGCTATTGAGGTGTGAGGTGCCTGGCAAAGAATTTTCAGGAGGAAGAGTTATATTCATGAATTTGGTATTACTTCTCCCACCTTTCTCTTGAACACCTTCTGCTTTGGTACTAATATGTCGCAATCTGCACTATGCTTTCTTCAATTTTTTCTTACTGCCAAGTGCCAATTTTGTGTGAATATGACGTATCAAGTGGGTGAAGTATTTTGAGCGTACATTATGTCGACTTTATTAATTTGATGTGCACTGCCAGATAGCTTTTTTTTGGAGGAATGGACCGCCACACCATAGCTCGAGCCACTGGTAAAATACAGTTAAAAAATTTTCTAGATCCTTTATTCCTACGGCTTATTTTACCCCGTCTATAGAATTTTTTCGTTATTTTATTCATTCATGAGCAGGCTTTGTTTAGTATCTAACTTACATTGTAGCTTCTCAACCCCAAGGTGACTGTGATTACTGCATAAAAATTTTTCCAAGTTTTTCAATAACGTCAATGTCAACTTCTTATTACAACAGTTTGTCATTTGTAAATTGTTTTCTTTTCCTCGTTGAATTAGTGAATGTTACTCGGCTAATCCATTAAAATTGACAAAATATGAAACTGACGCCAGAATCTAGCTTACTTCAAGCACATTTAAGAAACCCCTTTATTGTTTTGTATCAGAATTTCTCCAAAAAACTCCGGAAAGGAACTAGCACAAAACAAGGAAGAAGACAACTTGAGAATCTATTACAAATCTAAAATTTACAAGAAGAGGAAGATAAATAAATGGTACAGTCAGACCTGAATAAGTCAAACATAGACGAGTCGAAATCATAGATCCTAACTCGAACAAATTTGCTCAGTCCCGATACTCTCATTCAAACCTGCACTATTTCTCTCGCAATACCTTAAACACTATCATGGATCACTCGAATTAAAATAACTTCTAATTTTACACGTTCCTCAAACGTTTCTATGTGTAGAAGTCAAATTTCTATACATGCCTCTAAATTAATTATTGAAAAAGAATACTAGAAGAATGCTCAGAGATAAAAAAATATTCCAGGGACTACAGAAGGTTACCTACCCTCTAATTCTAAAGGTACTGCTAAATCCTACATCGAAAAAAAAAAATTGAAAAGTAAATACACAATCCGCGAAGAAAAAAATAATTTACCTATAGGCCACCTACTCCAAAGGGAAGACGAAATACAAACATGAAATATAAATTACAAGCTACCAGCGTGATGACCCGATAGGGTAACGCGAGTTCAATATTTCCATGCAAGAGGACTGCATTGATTTATACTCGTATTATTTAGTATACACCGATAAACCGAGCTCCAAACGTTTTGTACAACATTTTTGAAGTAAACTTGTCGGTAAACTGAGCTCCAAACCATTTATATTAAATTGCTGGTCATACACTTGTCGGTAAACCGAGTTCTGTGCGATGTTGTCAATTATTGGACCTCAGATCTATCATGTTTCTTTCCACTTTCGATATATAAACTTTGAAACAACGCACTCTACATGGTTGACCATCCAACTAAACAGTGATATATATTTGAGAAACTTGCGTAATCTGAGTTCCACCTAATATTGCGTCTACTGTATGCTGGAGTCCTTATAATACTATATATATGGTTCACATAATCCGAGCTCCGGGCATCGGATCTAAGGATCTCGGATTGGAATATATATTCTAAAACGGAGCTCACATACCGCCGTCATAAATCTATATATATATATATATATGATAGGAGAGTAGGAGGGGGACTTGGAAAAAACTGACCTATGACGTCATCAAACTGTGACGTCACAGCCCCGTTCCTCAAACTATATATGGTAGGAGGAGGACTTGAAGATTTTTCAAATTCCGAGTTTTGCCGTCCTACCAAACAGCGGGGGTTTTTTCAAAAAAAAAAAAAAAAAAAAAAAAAAAACGATAAAACGATAAAACAATAAAACAGGTTTCCTGTTAAAATGGTCCAACAAACCTAATAAAAGTCGCATTAATTTCATTTCTGACCAATAAAAAAAAAATTACATTTCTAGGTCGAGTAGGTTTTTTTCTGTAATTTTGACAGTATTTTAAGGCAAATGTTCAAGTTCAAAAGAGTGACACCATTCCTAGTGCTACACCACTGGAATTATGGTTTTGTGGAACACCTTTCAGGAACTCTATAAGAAACCAATACTTTCAATTTTTTAATTTTGTAGACGCCGTGTGTGGGAAAAAGCCGTCTATGATTTGCTCCCTAACGTCCAGCTACCACCCGTACCCCTTTGCGACCTCCACTACTCGGGTATATCCGGCGGTGACAGTTCCAGTCCTTCCACTAATTGGCATTTTCATTGGTCCACCAGTAAATGGCGCTGAAAATTCGAAAAATACCCCTTCGCGCCCAAATGTACTCGGCGCCCAGATGGTGGCACCCAAAAGTCCGGTAACCCGTGTGTGTGTTTGGGGACACTGGTACACTTTACTAGTTTAGATATTCTAAGCTGGGAGACAAAGCTGCCTATTCGCTGGTCAACAGCATACAGTTTATATAATAGCACCGAAATAGTGTCCGCCCCGAACGTGTGGACGCCTATACAGACAGCCTTACCTCGAAATTTTCCAAGACCATCTCAAGAAACAAATACTGTAGATCTAAAATCAAAATTTCTCAGAGTCCTTCTGCTGTCATAATAGGTCCATAGTCGGAATTTTGCCGAGGCTTTACGGTAGATCAAAGCCCTCTCTCCCTTCTCAGAACTATTTTCCATTTTTCTCAAATAAATTCTTATAAAACACGTTGTCAGGTAAAATCACATAATGAAAGGAAACAATGAAGAAAATGAAATACAGACGATAATTTACGCGTCGGATTTTACGTGATAAATCACGTAATCCGCTTCTGAATTTTCTTCTTTTTCTTTATTTTTTTGCTCTTCATCTTCTTCCTCTTCTTCCTCCACTTCTTCTTCTTCTTCAAACTCTTCTTCCTCTTCTACTTCTCCATATTCTTCTCCCAATTCGTCATTGAAAGTAATCTTTTGTAAATAGAATTTGACCTTATCGAATCTACACAGTCTCAAGTTTGCTTTTTCCTTGAAAGAGCTAGAATTAGGATTAGTTATCACGTATCGTTGCATATCAGAGCATTTATGTCTCTTCGAATCGTACTTCCCGATTTTCAGCTCCTTGACTAGTTCAATCATCAACGCTTTAGTTTTGCCAAAACGGTATCCATAAATTGAATGCGATGGTAAGAGTTGTTTGCCTGCAAAAAGAAATTCAAGCAAAATTGTTAGAGTGGTGCAGAAGAAAAGCAGCGAAATTCAAAAAAGTTATAATTATTTTGCCATACAGCGCACTTGTACAAATTGCTGAAGACAGAGCTTCATCTGTAAGTAGCAATATGAAATTTTTTGCAGCTTCGAAAAATTCTGTCTTGTACGGGTGAAAAAAATTGGATCTTCACCCTTGGTGTGGGAAAGTTTACTCGACTACTGAACACCCCCAATACGGCGCTCAAAACAATATAATTTAACTTGTAAAATTCTTCTTACTATAAAGTGTTAGAATATTGGTTTGAATGTGAGGTTGATAATTTTTCTTCACCACGATGAAAATTATTATAATAAATAAAAATTCAGTTTCCGTTGGAGAGTTACAAACTTGTTATTCCCATTTATTTATGAAAAAGAGAATCGTAGATGCTTACTTGTGTATTTAATTTTGAGTCCATATTCATGTCGAAAAATGATATCCGCGCTGACCATCACGATGAATGGGACGGAGAACAAAATCAATGACAATTTCATCACGAATGTTTCGAGAAATTCACTTCGATTAAGGATAGCCGCGACCACGAGCCAAGAATATTCGATCAGGCAAATAATTTCCAAAATATCAAGTGAATGTAGTATTGGTCTTGCCTTCGACAGAGAGTCACTCAAAAATGTGTAGATGAAAACTTCGTACGTGACGAAAAACAGTATTCAACAATATGAGACATAATATTTAAATAATCGTTTGAAAACACATCCCCAACCAGACGTATAAATAAGTAGACATGAGGTATCGTATGACAAATAATTTAAAGCCGTTTATTCTTCGAAAACAGACACGAGTCTGAGATTCAAACGAAATTTTATTCTTCGATTTTCAGGTGCTTCAATTCGACATTCCGCCACTACGTCATTACAATAAAGCTATTTCGAACGTAGGTAAAATATTCTGTCCAAATTTTTTCATGTCCTACTGCCAAGGTTGAAAATATGCTAAGTGTCATCCTCTTCGTCCCTTCATGACGCTATGTTCCGGGTGCTTGCGGAAATAGCGTATTATTCTGAAAACAGTCATCAAAAAAGCTATTTCGACCTCCACCAGGGAAACTTCTCTCTTTTCTTAATAGAAATCAACGTTGTTCCTCTTGATGCTCTCCAATATCGACCACAATATTTTCATGTAAACCTAAAAGCAACAGGACGGATATCTGGGATGCATTTTTCTTTTCACTTTATCGAACAGAATAATTTTTTCGAGTCCTCCTTTCTATATATAGAGTTTGATTTTTTCCAAGTCTCTACAGAAGGTAAGAGCCTTCGCCCCCTGCAACTATAATTTACCGACAAGGCAATTTTTTAAATAAAAAATCCCCTAACGTACCTTGGAGGTAGTTTGAAAGAATGATTTTATTAGGTAACTATTATAATATATAATAATTACGAAATCTGAATTTAAGAAAAAGTCGGTACGTTCGATTACAGTAAAATATTATGCAATTCACACCTTGACAGTTAAACGTTCCTTGTGGAAGATAACGTAATCTACGATATTTTCATTTTCTCGGCCTTCCTCCCCTCCCACTCCTCCCGCTTCATCTTCTTCCCCCTCGTCTACTTCATCTCTTTCTTGATTATCTTCTTCTTTGACGAATTCTCGATCCGAAATTTTCTGTAAATAGAAATGAAGTTCGTTGAATAGGCATAACCTCATATTAGCTTTAGCGGGGGTAGATTCAGAATCCGGGTCCTTTATTGTATATAGTTTCATCTTATAGCATTTATGTTCCCGAGAGTTGTACTTCAATCCCAACTGTTCAGCAACTTTACGCAGCAGGCCTTTACTTTTGCCAAAATGGTATCCATAAATCGCATCGGAGGGTCGTAGCTTACTGGCTGTAAACAGAGAAAGAGACGGTCTTGATACTCGAGTTTACCGCACTTGATGAACTCTAAAAGACGATCATTTTTCGTGGTTGCTCTTTATGTTTATCAGAGTACTTTCGCATTCATCGAAGAAATTGAGTATATGAGTATATCTACGAAAATGAATCGATCTCGTAGACTTACAACTAATTTTGATTTGAAGCCCTCTCTCTTGCTTGAAAACGATATTTGGGCAGATACAGAAAGTCACCAAAGCAAATGGTCCGAGAAGAGAAAACACTAATTCTTTAATCATATTTTGAAACTGGAAGAAACACGAGAATCGGAATGAATTGGAGAGAATCAGACTTCAAGGATCTGTCGTGAAGGGAAAACTCACATCGAGCGGCTTATAGTCGACGAGTTGACAATATTCGACACGATTGGAATGGTTAAAAACTACTTCAGTACACACGAAGACAGATGTGCACCATTTACACAATAGATCCTCGTTTTCGCGTTTCAATGAAGTGGAATTACAATCTACAACAATGGCATGTTCGGAAATTGAGAAATGAAATGGAAGAGCTTGCGGGAGTGAGGGAGAAGTTATCGGGAAAAATATTTATGAATAACAAATTGAGGGTCCAACCTAGCTTAGAGACAGTAAAAATTAGATGCCATCGCAAAACTGCAGTGGCAGTGGGGAACCCGCTGTCCCGAGTCCCCCTCCTATCATACAAAATCTTAGAACCTCAAGTGTTTCTAAGTCCCGAAAATAATGACGTGACAACTTGAACGCACTATACAATTTCAAAGAAGCGGTCGTTTTTCCAAGTCTATCCCCCCTCTCCGTGACGTGCGCGAGCGCGCCGTGTACGTCGTCCGGCGAAAAACTTAGTAAACTTTTGACTCGTATTGTATATGTATAGCTTGGAGCATTCGAATCCTATTGTATATGGCTTGGAGGGTGGAATTTCTTTAAGTCCCCCTTCTATCATAATATAGTTCGAAAATGAAAAATTTTCAACAGGGAACCAGTTTCATGGTTTTTTTTTTGAGAAATTTGACGTGCACCTTGCGCTGTTCGCCTTCCGGTAAAAAACTTGGAAAAATTTCGACTCTTATCGTATATAGCTTGGAGGATCGAATTTTCTCAAGTCCCCCTTCTATCATACATAGCTCAGAGGTCGGAATTTTTCCAAGTCCCCTCCTATCATATATAGCTCAGAAGTCGGAATTTTTCTAAGTTCCCCTCCTATCATATATAGCTCGGAGGTCGGAATTTTTCCAAGTCCCCCTCCCCTCTCCGTGACGTCATCAACCTCGCTCGCGCCCGCGCTCGCGGAGGAAAATTTCCCGAAAGTACCCCCGACAAAAGAGGTGACCGGTTCCCCGCGACAAAAAATCTAAAGGAGACTGCTGCTAATGAAGGAGATGGAGTCCTGTACCTGGTGGTAGCTTGGAATTGGAGATTGTTCAATAGATAGAAACTCATTGGAGGATTAGGAGGACGAAAAATTATGCCGGGAGGAGAGGATGCAACAATAGTAATGGAAATTCAAGCATTTCGCTCGTGAAATTTCGATTCGATATAAGAGGTCCTGTAAATTTTGGAGTCGCAGGTGAGACCAAGGAACGTGGCAGATGATTGGATGCTCATTGTGAAGTTCTGTAGATGCAGAGAAAGAAGATGCGAGGGGCGAGGGACGTATCTTTTTTAGAATGCTACCATGATTGTTTCCTCTTCTGATGTTGATAGGAAGATACTGATACCATCCACGAAGAGGGAAAAGCTAGCACTGTTCGTTAGGCTGTTGAAATTTTTGAAAGTTCTGAGAATACCCTTCCTCTGTGCAACTACCGTCATTTTTCTTGACATCACGCTCAGATTTTTGAAAGTCCCTCCTCTATAATAAGGATTTGAACCGATTCCCTGACGACGTCACACTCTTCTGCTTGCACTTTCCTCGTCATTAGGGATTGTAAACGATACCCAGCCTGATGATGTCATAACTCATGCTGGTAATTCCGTCTCTATCTCCTTTCAACTATTCGAGTACATTCATGACGTCACTTCCTCCTTCAACTTGGATTTCAGCTAGAAGTTCAATTAACGAAGCTTGAACGTGGTTCATTGCAAAATAAGGGGTCTTGACCCTCCTCTGGACTTAGTTAATGTTATGGATACAGTCCAGCTTGAAGGTCCACTGGGCCAACCTTTACAGAAGTTCATAGTTTCAAATTTTCTCGTCAATGGAAAGGATCGGCTCTCAACATTTCTTCGAGTCCCTGTTCATAAACTTTTCGGCCATCTTTAATCATTTGCTTAGCGGTAATTATTACATCGTAGATGGCTTTCTGTGTCTATTACTTCTGCAATCTGCTCTTAACCTTTTGGTGACCCGGACGTGATATTTACGCTGTATCCCTAAATAAAGCCATCGATGACTTCAAAGTAGAACGTGGACGTTTCCTGAAGATGTAATCCCTATAGCTCAAAATAAGTCCTAAGATAAAGGAGTATTAGTCTAAAATGCACCTCTGGGCCGGTTTATGTTTAGCCGAGGACTCCATCTCAGTCTAAAACTTCATATAGGTTTAAATAGCTTGATATTTTTCACCTTCTACAGATTTTCAGAGGTCAATAGTTGTTCAAGCCTTTCCTTTCGAGAAATTCGTGACTCGAACTTTTTTGAAGTCCTTAAATAAGGTCAAGGTCATTGATTTCGTCACAAAGGTAAAACTTGGACACCTTCCAACAAAAGTAAAAGCAGGATTTTCGTACTTGGGAAATTCTTGATTTTCAAGCGGTACAGGCAGTAATAATATTCAAAAGAGTTTAGTTAATCCCAATAATTAATCTTAATTGTACATCGAACCAAATTACAGATTCGATCAAGTGATTTTGGAAACAGGTACTAGGGGTAGGAGTGAGAAATGAAACTGAAAATTACTAATTCAAATTGCGGGGGAGGGGTCCTTTCGAAAAAGAGCAGTGGTTACTCTCTTGGCTTCATCTGAAGCTGGATTCTGGAAGCTAGAGCTAATTTCTGATTCTTCGCTCCAGAAAAACTGGCGCAGAGCCAGGAGCCAGTTCCCTGTTTTTCTTCTTATACAAAAGTATGTTGTCTTGGATTCAAAGGGGCTCTATAGTAACTCACGAAAGAACTGGGCGTCAGCCATGGAGCCAAAGTTAGATTCCAAAGCTGCCCTCATGGGACCGGAACTGAAGTTCAGAGTGGAGACAACTCTTCTTTAGTTATGGATATTGTACGTAGAGGTTTTCAACGTTTCCTTCAAACTGCAGTTCAAACCGTTATAATAACATTAATCTACCTTCTACGAACTGACTGGTACTTCTATCTCGTTAGTGGTTGGTCCCAACGGAATATCGAACGATTCAGAATCACATGATAAGGGTTTTTTATTCCATTGGTACATCTCTACCCGATATTCAAACAATAAGAATCATCTCTTTCTTGAGCCGCGGCAATCGAATCGATACTTCCTCCATCTTCAGAAGTCAATAAGGATGGAAAACAAGCAGGTATTACATAAAAATTTTAATTTACAAACGATAAAGAATTTTCATGATTTGAATAGATTATCGGTGAGAATAGCAATTTTCAGCGAGAGCTCTTTATCGAGTCTGAATTTCAGAGCGAAAAATATCATCACCCTCACGATCAGATAAAAAATGAACAACATTATCAACTGATTCACGAGCGAATGATCCGTCATTCCGAGATCGCGTAGCACGAGCGCTGGATTTTTGTAAAAACACATAAACATTTCGGGTGGACAATACATATCTGGTCGATCACCGTACAGAGACAGGCAAAATACCACCAAAGCGCTTCGTACGAAGGTCATCGACATTAGAAACTTCATGAACGGCTCCACCGCCAGACCGAAACCAAGACCATAAAAACCAATGGCGATCTGCGGTGCTACCAACATTGGCGTGACTATGCTTCCCGTCTGTTTGAAAAAAGGCAAAATTTTAACAACTGGTGCTTAGAGTTTTTCCCTTGCATACTCGTTTGCCTGATTCTTATTATAATGGTACTCGTTTTACATTGGTTTTAAATAGGAATTAAATTCCCCTGCTAGAAGCCCGATATAAAGCAAGTACCATTACGATAAGAATCAGGCAAACGATTAAGCATTATGCTCTGTATTTTGATCGCTTACTCCGCACTGACATAATGAGCCAACAAATGACCCATAGCCTTCCGAAATGCACCCGGCCATAATGCCGGCGACGCCAAACATGAAAAATCGATACCATTCCAACGGTTGATCGCTCAATACATAGACGATAGCGTTGAATATGGTGCCGAAAGTAATCTAAAAAAGAAAAAAAGTCGCATCACTATTTTGAAATGCAGTATAATTATGGGAAGATCTGAAGAGTTTAGTGAGGAACAGTAGACAAATTGGATAAGTTTTTATTATCAACATGAACACTTACCATCACAGGTAATGTAGAAAATAGTGTCATGACATAGTACGCTTTAAGGCTGTACCATCTGTTGAAGTACTCTCGCTTAAGTTGCTCCATTTCCTGTGGCACTGAATGAAAATATGGTATTAATTAAACAATACTACTTAATACATATTAACCTTTGTATTCTCAATGGTTCTTTATTCTATATGGAGCGATAAAGGCCTTAATGTATCGGAGTTAATCAAAGTCTCAAAAATTTCTCGAACTAAAAGAAACGCTCAAAAATACAGTTCTAAAAGGAGGTGAAGTTCGAATGAGGGCTAGGGCCCCCATCTCGATTCTTGGGGTGTGGAGATTCGTTTGCGCTACGTTTGTTGGAGTTCTTTCCTCTCCAACCTCATGAGGAAGGCTGGAAACATGCACCAGACCCTGTCCTATTCGAATTTTGGCCTGAAAACAGGCTGAATTGCTTGTACTACGTTTTTGCTGTATTATGCAATCGAGTTTTTTCATTGTAGACACCCCTTTCCCCTTCAGTCCTCTGGGAGGGAGAGCCAGAAGACGTGCAGAATCCAATTTCGATGATTGACAGTTTGTAAGATGAAAATTGATGAAATCGTTAGAGCTGAATTTGTTCTGGTATCCTTGTCAGCTCCAATCGTTGTCTTTTGAGGTAAGGTTGTGAGCTCACAGTGCAGTGAGAGATCAATTGCTACTTCGTGTTCAACGGGGTCAGGCAAACGTGCTAAAATTCTTGTTGGTCCAGGCGATATAGGGAGTGATCGAGACGCTCGTTATCTGCTGCGTGCTCGCGTTGAGAGATCGACAAAGCGGGGAAACACGTTGAAATTTCGGTTGTTTCAAGCGATGTGGTGGAGGAAATGGAACAGAAAAGTGGTCTCCAATTGTGAATTCGCGGCGAGAGATTCATTATAGCCCCGCGTGTGATCGCAGCGGCCGAACATGCAAAAATTTTCGTTGTTCCAGGTAATTGAGGCAATCTTACTGACGAATTGGTCACTCGTTATGAACTCGCGGCGAGAGATTGATTACAACCGCTATTGTTGGTCTCTTACCACGAGCACACAACAGATAACGAGCTTTTCGGTATCATTCCCTATGTCACCTGGAATGGCGAGAATTTCAGCAAATCAGCCTGGCCCAATTTAATGCGAGGTCATAATCGACCTCTCACAATGAGCTTACAACCTTACCTCAGAAGACAACGATCCAGAACATTTACAGCACTAATGATTCCATCCGTTCTTATCTTTCAAACTGCCAATCAACGAAATTTGGTTCTGCGTGTCTTCCGGCTCTCCTTCCCAGAGGACTGGAATGGAACAATGACGGCTTCCTTAACGATGTTAAAACAAGAAACGCAGGGAATCTATGGATTGAAAAATAATACAGCCCCTTCAAGTAACTAGACAAGCAATGCTCTGTACACCAATGCGCGGAGACAGATATACAATTTCAAACACCATAACACCGCCTCCTATCATACTCTTCGGGTCGAAGTCTGGCAAGTGCCCCGCAGCTCGAGAGTCAAAATTGTAACAGGGAACCTGTCATATGGGGGGGTCGGAAAAAACGTCACCGCCTGGTTGGCCGGCGAAGCTTGGAGATTGAAGTCGGTGTATACTAGCTTGAAAGATAGCCCCTTCGAGTAACTAGATATGCAATGCTTCATACACCAATTGACTTAGCCCCATCTAAGAGCCAGGTATGCAATGTTTCAAGCACCATAAAACTCAGAACGTCCTTCTAAGGTATTCTAGGTTCCCTCCCATTATGAATAGCTCGAAAGTCCGGGCCTGTGACATCACAATTTGATGACGTCATAGACCTGGTACTTTCAGTAATCAGATTCCAGATATGCAATACTTCATAAAACTCAAAACATCCTCCACTCGTTCAACCCCGTTAAAGAACCGAGTTTTTCAAGCCCCCCCCCCCCCCCCCCTCCTACTATCATAGAGCTCGACTGTGAAAATTTTGACAGGGAACCTGTTCAATGGTTTTTTTTTAAGAATTTGCCGTGCGCTGTCCAACAAAAAACTTGGAAAAATTTCAACTTCCGAGCTACAGATGATAGGCCCTATAATAGGTCGAACTCATTGATGATGGGCTATCCTAACTTTCGTAACAGCATACTTTCAACTATCATTCATTTCAACTACAAAATATATGCGAAGACCGAGAACTAACGTCATTTCATGTTTACAAATCATTTACACCAAGAGTGGTCAGTAGATTGTATATATGATCGCACCATTCATCATTTTCACCTCGTTTTTTCTTGTCAAGATGAATCATAGCAAGGTTTGGTCCATATCATGGCAAAAGAAATGATAAACGTATCCTTCTATTACGGGCACATCGACCAACTCGTTTTGTAATAGTTATTATTTTTATTTCCTGTTTATTTCGCATGTGAATTATTGTTTGTGTGGTGAAAAGATGCCTACTAATCGTATTGAATATCTCGGTCATTTTCGCGACAAATTTTTGGAACATTTAAAATTTTTTTTCGTGACCGGTTTTTTCGGAATTTCTTCGCTTACTATCTTGCATATCAAATCCCGTGCATCTTTCGACGATCATTTGTTAATTAGTGCTCTGTCGCTCGTTCTTTACATCATGTGTGTGACTGGACTCCTGAAATTATTTTATACCTGCATAATACGAGACGGATATTATTACAGAAACGAAAATGAAGAAGGCGATCGAGAAAGGCATCGACACCGAGAAAGGCATCGACACCGTGATTTCAAAAAAATACTATTTGGTTTTTTGTTGCATTTTATTATAATCAGTTCTCTCGCCGCGATATCCCTGTATGCATATATTGTCTCATCGAATTCTTTCTATCTTGCTTTAGCATGTGCCTTCCGTATTTTACTACCATTCCGACTTTTAAGATTGGCTCTGATTTTTTTGATAAAGTTTGGACGAGACCTTATACCTGTGCCACCCAACCACCCTCGACGTAACGATCCTGCATTCGCGCGACAGGTGTGCGAAAAACTGACGAATTGGTTTTTTTATTTCAACATAATTGGAGCTGCTGGGACAATATTGTGGTATGATATTGAGATTTTGGACTCGTTGGCTAACTACCCTGTATTGAAAATCATATTTGGATCTTCAGCGACAATGCTTATCATTGTTGTTGTTGCGGGGTTAGTGTTGATAGGTTTTTATTGTATAATTAATCATGCGACATTTCAGGGTCTGTCAGACGAACCAACGACATTAAAACTACTAACCACAATGATTCAAAGAGAAGAACCCCCAACACCTCCTTTGCGATTACTCTGAGCGAACGATCTTTCTTTGGAATTGTTGATATGGAGGGGACAGAGAACTTAGCATCTCCTATTCAATCGGAAAGAAAGATTGCCAGAATATCTCAAGTTCTTCCAGCAACCGTTATCTACAAGTGAACCAAAAGAGGAAGCAACATATATCAGTAACCCTCCGGAGCATCAAAACTTGAATTAATGATTGATCGAGGCACACTAACAACCCCGAAAATAATCTCAATTTCCATGGAGAGTCGGTGGATCTTGAAGAAACACAGTTAATTTGATAGTTTGCAAGCCAAACGTTCCACCATATTCAAATCCATCAATTCGTAAGTACGAAATTTTGAATTTTCAAATTTTTGGAAAATACCGAGGCTGCGAAAAACTCTTGTACGTATATTGAGGATTCTCCTTTGTTTCACACATTTGGGTGTATTCAAATGTTTTGAAAACCAAATTTTTTTGTTTTTGATTCGTGCACGTTCACTTTATTCTTCATTTTTTACTATCAACAATTTTAGAATATCGATCTGTAAATATGTAATGTGAAATTTTTCTGTGAATTATATTATGACTCTTATATGTTCAAATGGTAAAGCTTCATTCTGTTTCCTTAATTTTGATTAAGATTTTGGTTAAAAATGACTTTCTGTTGATACCCGAACATAAGCATCGTATTTGATTCCTCCTACCAGTTTTTAGGACTGGAGATACTTTTGCTGAACAACACTCGTATGTGGTGTGGAGGTAGAAGAAAACGAAGAAGTCGCGAGGCTGGCATACCAGAATGTGCGTAGGTAAAAGAAGAATATGAAGAATACGAAGAAAATTGATCCAATTAGTCTACGAGGGCCTCCTCCAAGGTCATGAATCAACATTTCAATATAGGTTATATATTGGCAGAGGTGGAAGAAGAAGGAGAAGAAATGATTATGCTGGCCTGATAAGGTACAAAAGTATCTAAAAGGTTGAAATTCAACAGGGAATGCTGGGCGCCATCCGGCAAAACGTGGGACATGGAAAAATTTCTACCTCCAAGCCTTATATGATGGAAGAAAATTGGTCCTGGGGTTAATACCGAAAAGGTTTGTGCTGAATTAGTCTGCAATACTCCCCTCCCCCGTATGAATAACGGTATGGGAGGAGTGATCAAAGGTTTGCAGAAAAAGATTAAGGAGGGAGATCTAGTTGTCACTCAGGCAGACAAGGGTAATGCCATCGTGGTGATGGAAAAATTTTCATACGTTGCCATGTACTCCAGCAATATGGACCTAAAGAGAACAAGAATTTCAATTTCCCTGACCACGTCAAAGAAGTCGGGAGTGTCATTAATAATTGCGAGGTTATTATTAGAACCCCAGCTATGAAAAAAGCTCTCCTTGTTCCTAACCCTACGCCTCCTCTTCTTCATGGGTTGCCTAAAGTACACAAAACGAACGACCCGATGCGGCCTGTGGTCTCTTTCGTTTCCTCCCCCACTTACCTCCTTGCTAAATTCCTGGACCGTTGGTTCAAAAACCGTATTGAATATGAGTCTCCCCATTCGGTTTCGAATTCGGTGTCCTTGGCTGATGCTCTCAAGGATGTAAAACTGCCTCCGGGCGCGACCCTTTGTTGTTCAATTCCAATATCCCTCATGATGAATCCCAAGAATTTTTCAATCTTTTAAATATCTGTTGGTCCTGGAATTTTTGCAAATTCGAAGGGAAATTTTTCGAGTTCCCTGATGAAATAGAGATCCCTATTGGATCACCTTTGGGCTCCCCCACCTCCGAAGTATTCATGTCGCAGTTTGAACTTGACCTCTTCTCCTCGGGCCAGGTGTTACTCAATCTTATACACTACTGGCACAGGTACGTTGATGACGTTCTCTGTACGTGGATTGGTCATCCAGATCTCCTTGGTGAGTTTCTGAGGTATCTCAATTCATTATACCCTTCCATAAAATTTACTTTGGAAGTTGGTGGCTCTACGATCAACGTTTTGGATTTGTCGGTCTCAGTTAGAGATGGGATCCATGAGTTTGGAATATACAGAAAAGATACTATGGCCGATGTTTTAGTCCGCAGAGCGTCATTCTGTCCTGTTGCTTATAAGTTAGCAGCTTTTAACAGTCGAGTCCACAGATTGACTCGCTTTCCCTTGAGTCAGGCTGCTTTCAAAAAAGAGTTGGCGACTATAAAATGCCTGGCTAGAGTGGATGTTGTCAATGTTGATGTTGAGGCGATGGTTCGGAGGAATAGTCTTGATCCCACCACCTCCCGCCCCCGAGACATGATGCGTGATCGGAGATTGCGATGGATTAGTCTCCCTTTTCTAGGGAGGTTCTCTACGGAATTGGGTCGGGCTTTTCGCCCGTTCGGTTTCGGACCGGCCTATTACAACCCCAATACCGTCAAAGGGTTGTTCGTTAAGTTAAAGGACCGTATATTTGCGAACGAAAGAAGTGGTGTTTATACATTGGAATGCAGGGATTGTAGAGGTTTTTATATTGGTGAAACCGGCCGCCAGATGAAGGTGAGATGAGACGAACATCTGAAGGCCTGGAGAAAGGGACGATTGGGAGAATCAGCATATGCCGATCACTTGATCAACAGCGGTCATAGCTTCCGTGAGGGATCCGCAAGTCTCCTCCATAAGGAGAGTTCATACTTTAAACGGATTGCCCTCGAACACATAGAAATAATCCGTCATCTCAATACTGATGATATTACTGTGCTAAACACGTACATTCCGGAAGATGGCTTGATTGAACTCGTCTATGACTCACGTTATGAACCCTCGTTTGATTAACTTTAATGATCCCAGGTTTCTTCTCCGTTCTTCTCAGTTGCTTCCATTTCAGTCCCGATGATGGTTTATTAAGCGAAAGCACTCGGCTTTATTTATTTTCTGCGGTGTTTGTAGTCCTTCCTCCTCTTCGGAGTATTCCCTTCTCGTCGTTATGAACAACCGTAATTTGGAGGAACGAATCCATTAATCCATAAAGAACCCGTGAGTTTCCCCACGTCAACCTCTCATCATTTATAGCTCGGCGGTCGGTGTACGTAGCCTGAAAGATAGCCCCTTTGAGTAACCACATATGCATTGCTCCATAAGACTCAGACCATCTTCCCCTCGTTTAACTCCACCCGAGTTTTTCAAGCCCCCCTCCTATTGTAATAGAGCTCGACTGTGGAAACTTTAACAGGGAACCTGTTCTATGGCTTTCCTTTGAGAAATTTGCCGTGAGCCGTGTCGTGCGACGAAAAACTTTGAAAAATTGTTATTCCCATTGTATGTACTTTGGAGGATGAAATTTTTTCAAGTCCCCCCCCCCCCTATCATAAATACCTCGAGAGACGAAATTCTAACAGGGAACCTCTTCTATGCGGAGTTTTTTGAGTAATTTGCGCGGGCGTCGTCCAGAAAACTTTTAAAAATTTCGATTCTCTAGCTATATGTGAAAAGAGAGGAACTTGGAAAAATGTTGACTCTCGAGCTATATATGATACGAGAGGGGACCTAGAAAAATTTCAATATCCCAGCTACATATATTAGGCCCTATAATAGGTCCAAGTCACTGACGACGTCCTATTTTATACTAGGTTTTTAGTGGTTCTAGGCCTCCTTCATACTAGCTTCATACTAGATCTAGGCTTGCCTGAATTCTCATTACCAAAACCAATTTGACTCATAGAACAGGTTCCCTGCGTTCCTCGTCCAACTTCGTTAAGGAAGTCGTCACTTTTCTCGCCATACCCAGCATCTCTTCCGCTGATGTCACTCTAGATCTCTGAGAGTAGTCTATGACGTAATCAGGGTACCCAAGTTGATATCATTGAACTAACAAAGCCAAGATATTGTATCTAGGCTTCCTCAGTATCCCATCTGGACCGAACAACCGAACATTTTCCTCCACCATATTAAAATGGCCCTCTCTCCCACACTGCTAATGCCCACTCTATATCATTTGGGCGAGCATATACTGACACTTGCTCATCATCTGACGTCATGAGAGTGATCACATTAAAAAAATCCTTCAACTCGATAGTCGCACATGTGATAAGTCTCTCTTTTGATTTATATTTCGTACCTCAAAAATCGAAATAATATCAAGTCCCCCCCCCCTTGTAAGTGTTGTTTAGAGGTCGAAATTATTCCAAGTCATTCTCCTTCTATGTAGAGCTCGAAAGTCAACGATTCTTATTGTCCTTCTCCTGATACACATACGATCAGCTGCTTCCTCTCTCTTCTCTTTTTGGATATTTGGAATTTTTTCATGTCCTTTCAATATACGTAGCTCAGAGATCAAAACTTTTTTCCAGTTCCAAAAATGGGTCACGACTCCCATAATTATTCGGAAGGACGGTGGCTAGCATGTTAATGTGGAAGTATTCGGTTACGAATTTCAAGTCGGAATTGAATATTATGGACCCAAAAATCATTTCGGAAATTCCAGATCCACACCTCCGTCCCTCCTAAAGAAAAGTCCACTGATCAGTACTTGCTAATGCTGTATCGAAAATAATGCATTTAGAACCCTCTGTGATTGATAATGAGAAATTCGTTGAAATTTTGTAATTTGATGTAATTTCTCTCCCTAATGGACAAAAACTTTTCCATATTAAATACCAAAGTTGTTTTACATTCAACTTTCATATTTGAAGATAGCTGGCTCCTCGAAGTTTTTTGTACCACATGTTTGAGCATTCAACTCTCATTCATTTCGATTAATTACAAAATATAGGGGAGGACCGAAAACTAATGCTTAGAAATCATTTACACCAAGAATGGTCAGTAGAATGTATTTGACTGAAATCTCGCCATTCATCATTTTCATCTTGTTTTTTCTTGCTGAGATGAATCATAGCACAGTTTGGACTATTTCCTGGCAAAAGAAATCGACTTAATTTCTTCATTTAAACTTATCCTTCTACTACCGGTACATCGACCAGCTCGTGTTGTAACACTTATTAATTTAATTTCCTATTTATTTCGCGTGTGAATTATTGTTTGTGTGGTGGAAAGATGCCTACTAATCGTAATGAATATTTCAGTCATTTTCAAGACACCTTCTTCGAATATGTAAAATTTTTTGGTGTGATCGGTTTTTTCGGAATTACTTCGCTTTTTATCTTGCATGCTGAATCCCGTGCTTCTTTCGATTACCATTTGTTAATTAGAACTCTATCGTTTGTTCTTTACATCATGTGCGCGACTGGACTCCTGAAAATAATTTATACCTGCATAATACGAGACAGATACTATTTGTATTTAAGAAATGGAAATGAAGAAGGCGAACCTGAAGGGGATCCTCACCATGATTTCAAAAAAGAACTATTCGGTTGTTCGTTGCATTTTATTATAATCGGTTCTTTCGCCGCGATATCCCTGTATGCGTTTATTGACTCATGGAATAACATGTATTTTGCTTTAGCATGTGCCTTCTATATTTTACTTCCATACCGACTATTGAGATTGGCTGTGGTTTATTTAATCGAGTATGAACGAGACCTTATACCTGTGCCACCCAACCACCCTCGATGTAATGATCCTGCTTTCGCGCGAAAAGTGTGCGAAAAACTGATGAATTGGTTTCTGTATTTCAACGTAATTGGTGCTGCTGGGACAATATGGTGGTATAATATTGAGATTTTGGACACGTTGGCTAACTACCCTATATTGAAAATCATCTTTGGATTTTCAGCGATAATTCTTATCATTATTGTTGTTGTGGGATTAGAGTTGATGGGTCTTTATTGTATAATCAATTATGCGACATTTCAGGGTCTGTCAGATGAACCAACGAAGCTGGAACAACTAACCGCAATGATTCAAAGAGAAGAACCCCCCTCACCTCCTTTGCGATTATTCTGAGAGGAATGATCTTTCATTGGAACGGTTAATACGGAGGTGACAGAGAACTTAGCATCTCCTATTCAATCGGAAAGAAAGATTGCCGGAATGTCTCAAGTGCTTCCAGCAACCGGTATCTACAAGTGAACCGAAAGAGGAAGCAACATGTCAGTAACCCTCCGAAGCATCAAAAACTTGGAATAATTGATCAAGGCATACAAACAACCCCGAAGATAATCTCAATTTCCATGGAGAGCCGGTGGATCTTGAAGAATTACAGTTAATTTTATAGTTTGCGATTCCATTCCATCAATTCGTAAGTACGGTATCTTAAATTTTCAAATTTTTGGGAGGTACCGGAGCTGCGAAAAACCTTTGTACGTACATTAAGGGTTCCCTTTTGTTTCACACGTTTGAGTGTATTCAAATGTTTTGAAAACCAGACATTTTTTTTTTTTGTTTCGTACTCGTTCACTTTATTCTTCTTTTTTTTACTATCAACAATGTTAGAATATCGATTTGTAAATAATATAACATTTTTCTGAGAATTATATTATCACACTTATATGTTCAAATGGTGAAGCTTCATCTGATCCTTGATTTTGATTAAGATTGTGGTTAGAGATGACTTTCTGGTGATACCCGAACATAAAGTTCGTATTTCATGCCTCCTACCAGTTTTTAGGACAGAAGATACTTTTGCTAAACACTCGTATGAGGTGTGGATGTAGAAGAAAACGAAGAAGTCACGAGGCTGGCATACCAGACTCTATATTTGTGAAAGAAGAATATGAAGAATACGAAGAAAGTTGATCCAATTAGTCTACCAGGGTCCCCTTCTTGAGAGTGGTATTTTTCCAAGGTCATGTATGAACATTTCAATATAGCTTATTAGGTTATATATTGGCAGAGGAGAAAGAAAGTGAACAAATGATCAAGCTGGCCTCATAAGATGTCCGATTCTTCAGGTACAAAGGTATCGAAAAGGTTGAAATTTCAACAGGGAATGCCGGGCGCCGTCCGGCAAAACGCGGGGCTTAAAAAAATTTCTACCTCCAAGCCTGATGTGATAGAAGGGGGAACTTGATAAAATGAACTTTCAATCTATATATGAAGGGAAAGGGATTTAGAAAAATTTCGACCTCGAGCTGTAGGTGATGGGGACTTGGAAAAATCTCGACTTTCAAGCTATGATGGGTGAGAGACGTAGAAAACATTCGAATATTGAGCTGTACCTGATTAGGGGAAACTTGGAAAAATAAAGATTTTTGAGCCGAAACTTCCAAGGCGGAGAAGAACAAAATTTAATCTCTATTCAGAAAAAGTAAACAAAGTAAGTCCCACAAAAACGGTTCCCTGTTCGTTTCGATTAAGACAATCCCGAGTAGCTGAAAAAGTAGGCTACGAGTTTTTTTTCAGAGTACCTGTCCAGTCCCTCAAGCTAGTCATTGCCTTCCTTTTGTAGTAGTCTGCAGAGAGGTGCCCGGACGCAGGCAGAAGAAAATAGAAGCCACGGTTTTCCTAATAAAGATGAACGAGGGATGCGATAAACCTGTCTTATAGAACGATTTTTCCACTGTGGTATACGCAAGACTAATCGAAGATTCCCTCTTGACATACATAGCTCAAATTTTAAATTTCAACGTGTGACGTCCACAGCTTAATACACCAAGACCGTAGCACAAGTAATTCACCCTGTTTTCAGGCAAAAAATTGAATAGGATAAGGCCAGCCGCAGGTTGGAGGGGAAGGTGACCAGCACAAACGAAAAACTCCACGGCACAATCCGGCACAAACGTAGTACTCACGCCCACCACAAGAATCGAGGTGAAGACAGGGGATCCGGAGCTGATGAAAAGGCGAAAACTTGATGCCTCGACAATGAGCTTCCTAGTAAATTTCCCATAGTTTATGTCGGTACCATATTAATAAGTATTTCAGAAGCGATTCGACGACTTACGTACGAGCACAGGAATTATGGAATATGTGAACAAGAAGTATACAAGCACCGCGAAGCAAAATTTGAAGTTATCGAATGGTCGGCTACCATCATTTCCAACGTTGAAGAATATTGAGCCGTACGCTAATGCAGAGAATATATGATGGCCAAATAGAATCCATAGGCTCGTCTGAAAAAAAAACAAATATTCAGAGAGTAAAAGATTAGACCGAATAAGAGGTTTTCTTATTAACGGATATTCTGACAGTAGGAGCAGAGGAGACGACTCTCTTTCGAACTCAATGCGAGTGGACGAATAAGTTCGAAACTGTCCAATGCTGCAAATGTCATCCTTATTCTGGCTCTCCGAAGGTAAATAATTATTCGACTTACAGTATCTCGACTTTGAATTAGCATTTTGCGCTTGTATAAAATGAGTAATTGCTCAGAAAAACTTGTGGGAAACTGCAGCGAGGAGTCAGTTTTTGGTGAGATGTGAGTGCCGGTATTCAATTTTGCGGGTAAGACAGCATGGTTGTGGTTCTTGAGATCTGCAAAAGAATAAAAACATCATTACGATACTTTTGTGCAGTAAATGACATATCCTGAGGTCAGTCTACTGTGACCAGGTCTGCCACCGTCCTATGTTACGGAAGAAGAGAGGTCGTCGAGACAAGAAGTGAAAAAGTTGAGGCCTCCTCCAGTGATTTCGTTAATCAATAAGGGTCGGATTCCACTTTCCCGTACATCACTAGATGGTCAACGAGTTTCTACATGATGGAATTTTTGAGTCACTGGAGTAGATAACAGAGGTTCCGAGCGTCCCCTAAATAGTCGAATTTTCGGTATACCCTCCCCCCTTTGATATACAGCTCAGTGGTCAAAACTTTTCCATACTTGTCTCAAAGTAAGTCAGTCAGTTTCCACGCATCTCCCGCATAGCTTCTGTCCTCTCTGAACCACAATATGTGCCAGAAGAAGGACAGACCTTATTCAAGACCCTCATGTCGTCAAAACTCAATTTTTTCATAGCATAAAACTCACCTAAGTGTCTTTGGTCACTTTTGTCGATAATAATTTTACCATTCTGAATTTCGCGCGAAAGTTTCTCCTCCACGTCTTTCGAGAGTGCCTCGAGAACTACAATAAAAACTTGAACATCATTTTAATGTTTCGAGGACATTAAAAATCTGCAAATTTTTTATACTGACTGAAATCCGCCGGATTGTAAGTGGACTTGCATACCAAGCCAATCTTCGATAAAAATGAGACCAATTGATCGGGAGGGCCTTGGTAGACGCAGCGACCATTTGCCATGAAATAAACATGGTCCAACAAGTAGAACAGACTTGAGCTAGGTTGATGAAGTGTGCATACTATTGTGCGACCGTGCTTGCTCAGATCTTTGAGCAATTTCAAACATTGCGTCGTTGCGACAGTATCTAAACCGCTGACAAAAATAGGTAACATATTTTATCAATGTGAATGAACCGAACGAATCTTATTCTCAAATTAGGTGCATTTTACGTCGTGGGTTCATCCAGAAATAAAACGGACGGATTATTGACCAGCTCCAACGCGATAGAAGTACGTTTGCGTTCTCCGCCCGAAAGGTGGTTCGTTCGAACTTTTCTACAGTGTTTTAGACCCATACATTTGATGATTTCGTTTATCTGGAATTGGTGGAAAAGAAAAACGAATTAAATATTTTTAATAGTTCAAAATCTTTTCGAAAGGTATACATACAAATATCGACTACTATGAAAACTGAGTCGTCGAGACATCACAGTAATACCTAAAGAAAAATTACAATCACGTAACGATAAAATTTAATGGAAATTTTAAAACCAAAATTATTTTATTGAGCTAATTTTATATGTTTACCAAGTATAAATAAGCGTCAAGATTTATCATAATTTCTGTGAATCAGACACCACATGCCGACAAAATGCAACCCACACAGTCATTTACGTTGACCTAATGTAATGAGATAACATTAGAGCACCAACAGATTTAAATTTTATCGGTGAATTATACTCTAACTTTCAAAGCACTCGATAAAGAACAGTTACTTGTTCGAAGCGTCGTGCAAAGGGTGAATTTAGCCTAAATTAAAGCACCAGTACTGTCATTACCCTATGATCTAGCTGATCTTATTGTACTGGCGCACTTCTCTCTAAAACTCTTCTCATAAAACTATTTCATGGCCAGCTATAATTAGGATTTTTATGGTTTTTCATTGCCGGGGGACTCATGAGCATTTTTGTTGTCACAACAGACACAGTATAAGTTTCACCTTGGAGTTTTTACCTCCAATTCAAACAGGATGGAGACGAGTACCTGCCCAAATCTCAACGTAAAGTTCAGAAAACCAATTACTTCTCTAGAAGTTCACGGCTAAGGCAGCTATACCATTTTCTTAATGGCCGCGAAAGAAGCAGGCAATTCGGTGACCAGATGATAACCTTGGAGGTCGAGGGAAGCAGAAGGAAGGATTATGATGAGCATCTTATTGTCGATATTCCCATGTGGTACTCCAGTATGGACCCACTCCATGAAGCTAGCCTACAGAAGGAGAGAAATGGATGAGATCCGACGAAGAGTTGCGCTGAAGTGTGTTAGTGCCTACTGCCGGTCTCGACGGAGGCTATTTGCATATCACAAGTCCAGCTTCCTGCTGAGGAGAGAGCGGTGATGTTTGGAGCAAAGAAGAGGACAACAGCTGATCAAAAGACTTTATGGGTGGAGCAGGGCCCTCCCTGCTTGAGAAAAGGAAAGCGGATTTACTCAGATTGAGCGAAAGACATGTGCGATTCGTGTCCTAATATGCGACCTTGATGAGTGGATGAACCGAGACCACGGGCAGCTGAACTTTCAACTGATGCAGGTGGGCTGCTCCAACAAGTACCTTCATAAGAAATTCAAGACAATTGAGCAGGCAACGTTTTTGAATAGCGATCAAGAACGGGATGATGAACTAAGCACACCTTGTTTGAGTGTGAGGCGTAGAGGCGTGCAAGCTTGGTCCTTTATTGCAAGAGATTAGGGTCTATGAAGCGCTTGCCTCGAGTAACTTGGTAACCACCATACCAAGTTCCAAAGAAGTATAGACCAGAAGTTAGCATTTGCAGCTAGAGTTATGAAGAAGAAGATGGACATGGAATAGAATAGTTAAATTCAGAGTTGCACTTATGTACCATCTACATACAGACGACGCGACACTCTGCAGGAAGAGGAGGAAGCATTGGGACTCGAAGAAAGATAATGTAAGACCCCGATAGCGGCATATTCTAAGTTGTGCCTGGTATGTGTGCTAAAGTTTGGATACCCGATGGCACTGCAGCTTGGTGGTTGCCAATTAGAAAGATTCCTCCAACACTGAATTTACACCCGAACGGACGATATCAGTGTCTGAAGAAACAAAATTAATGCAGACGCAATCCGCACTCATTCCATTATGGAGGATGGGCGGCGTCACATGCGACATAAGCAATCGCCGTCACCTCGAACATGGAGATAAACTTCTTAGTCTATATTATTGTTTCTAAGAAGTTTTTGTTACTGCTGATGAGTCCATGTCTCTAGCCCCCTTGGATCCGGCAAGCTCGGAGCTCGACATTTTCGAGTCCCCCTCCCATCATATATAGCCAGGGAGCGGGGGGCGGTGAATTTACAGCTTGTTTGATGACGTTTTATGAGTGGGTCAGCCTTGTGGCGCCACAATCTGATGACGTCCTAGATCAGTTATTTTCAACTTGCACTCCTATTACATATAGCTCCAAAGTCCGGGCTTGTGACGTCACAGTCCGTCATAGGTCAGCCTTGTGATGTCATAATCTAGATTTTTCGAAAGCCACATTCCCCCCCCCCCCTAGACAGAGATCCGGCAAGCTCGGAGCTCAAGATTTTCAAGTCCCCCTTTTATCATAAATTATATAGCCAGGGGGCGGGGGGCTGTGAAGTCACAGTTTGATGACTTCTAGGTCATCCTTGTGAAGTCACAATCTTATGACGTCATAGATCAGTTTTTTTTTAACTTCCACTCGTATTATATATACAACTCCAAAATCCAGGCTTGTGACGTCACAATTTGATGACGTCATAGATCAGCTTGGTGACGTCACAATCTACATTTTTTGAATGCTACATGCCCCATAAAACCGGGATCCAGCAAGTTCGGAACTCGAACTTTCTAAGTCCCCCTCTATCATATATAGCCAGGGAGCGGGGGGCTGTGAAGTCCCAGTTTCATGATGTTTATGTGCAGGTCAGCCTTGTGATGTCACAATCTAGATTTTTCGAAAGCCACATGCCCCATAAAAGAGGGATCCGGCAAGCTCGGAGCTCAAAATTTTCCAAGTTCCCCTCTTATCATATATAGCTAGGAAGCGGGGCGCTGTGAAGTCACAGTTGGCTGACGTTTTATGTGTAGGCTAGCCTTGTGACGTCACAATCTGATACGTCATAAATCAGTTTTTTTTCAGTCCCACTTCTATTATTATATACTCGTAGCTCCAAACTCGAGGCTTATGACGTCACAATCTAGATTTTTCGAACGGCACGTGCCCCATAAAACACGTTCCCTGTCACCCCTCGTTAAACTCCTTTAAAGAACCACTGCACTGTGTTTTAAGGTAGGTACGGATTCAGTTTGTGCTACGTTCATGCTAAGTTGTGCTGGCGAATTTTTGGTTTGCGCTAGTCTCTTTTCTTCAACCGTTGAAGGGTCGATTTTTGGTCAGAAAACGGGCTGAATTGCGTCCCCTATATTGTGGCTGAATTGTACTGTTCAAAGTTGCCTCCCTATTGACATATTTTATATTTTTTCTGGAGTTTCGTGAGTCCTAGCCTTCTAATTCCAAAAATACGTGTTCACTCCACTCTAGCGAGTTTCCCCTCTCCCACCTCCCCGAAGGTAACCCTCGACATGACTATGAAAATCGTCGAGTTCTACGAGTTCTGGATCCTGGCCCCTAATTTCAGAATTTGCGAGTTCACACGACCCCTGCGAGTCGCCCTATACACTGTATCCCTTTTCTTTTTTCATAATAAACTATGACGAGGCCCCCTCTGTCTATGACGTCATCAACTGTGACCCCTACCCCGAGCCTGGTTCTGAAATCTGCGAGTTCATTCCATCTTCCCTCATCCTCATAAACTATTAGTGGTTCAGTATAGGCTTTCATACAGCTGTATGTCAGGCTTTGTTAAGCCTAGTTTCATAAAGACTAATAATAGGCCTCGTATAATGGTAACTGTTGGGAGGCTTATGGGTGGAGTGAGTGATCCCGAGAATAGAAGAGATTAAGGGTAAGGGAGAGCCCCAAGCTAATGACGTAAGCAAGACAGCAAAAAATGCGGTAAGCCAAGAACGGAGCACGATGGGCAGAGTGAATGAACCCCCTGAGCTAGACAGCTTATCCTGCAGTGTAACACGCCCCATCCCCTCTGTGAGGAAAACGCATAATCTAAGCCATGATTTCATCACAAAGCAGGCGTGGCCTTAAAATATAAATGAAGTCATTCACTAGTAGACATGAAATATGATCCTTATTTATTTGGCTCGGCCAGAAAATCTCTCTTATATACCTTGAAAATGGAAATTTGAATGTCTCTACTAACACTCGCCCCTCTATTAGAAGTCTGCAACTTCGAGTTGCTCCCTATTGGTGACGTCACGACTTAATGACGTCATAGGGACTTGGAATCTATCTTATAATAGGTCCGGCTCGAATAGCTCGGAATTCGAAACTTTCTCATAAGGTTGATGACATGGAAGTCAAAATTTTTTCAAGTCCTCCCGCTCTCCCATGATATTATGGTTCGAAAGTCAAAATTTTTGTAAGTCCCCCTCCTATCATATATTTGAGACAAGCTTAAGCCAAAATTGTAGATATAAATTCTACTCCTTATGATGGCTCAATTCAAGCCCCATGAGACGCCGCAGGTTAGTTTTTGCCGGACACCGAACGGCCGACGGCTGACGGTGAGACGCCAAAATTTTAAACAAGACTTTCCATGGAACAGGTTCCCTGTTAAAAGTACCGCAAAAGATTCTATCCATTTTCATGCAAAATATCCATCAATCGTTGAAACATGGTCTTTCTTGACTACAGCTCCCTCTTCCCAAACGTGATAAAACATGGGATTAGAACATGAAATATTGGCTTGGCCACACTGAGAAAAATTCAAACTCGGCGGCTCAATCCAGCTCAAACATGCGCACCTTAAAATTCGAACGGAAGGCTGAGGATATGGTCTTGCTACAGATGGTTGTCCCCACAGATGTGATTACCGTCTCCTCCCCTTAAGTGTTGTCATGTTTTATTTCTAAACAAATGTTTTAATGTTTAGGGTCAGAAATTACAGCACTTTAAAAAAGTTAAAATAGACCAGGAGTCTTACTAACACTAATCCACCAACAACGTAACGAACTTATTAGCGCGGAATAGTTTTCAGATGAATATATTACAATTTTAAATCGTTTTTTTAAATATTCTCATGTTCTGTAGACACGTGTAACGCCGACTTACGAGTAACTATGCTATAGCAGTTTGTATTAATTATTTTATTGAAATCCACTTAAAATTTTTGCTTTCAGTAAATTCTAATTTGATCATTCTAATGACGCGTAACATGAAAATGATTTTGTTTCTTTAATGATGATACGCGAACATTAACAGGAGGAAAAAAAGCAATGAAATTCAGCACGAGAAATTATAGGTAAATAGAGAAAGAGAGGGGGAAGAGAGCTAGAAACGCTGACATGTAAAAAAGTAAAATAAAATTCTAAAATGTGGGAGAGTCCTTGTTTCTTCTTCAGGATTATACGTATATAATTTGCAATAAAAATTACGATTAATTTATCTTCCCATCAGTACCCATGATCTTATGACACAGTAAATGGCTATTCCGATTGTATATAAAAGAAGTTGTACGGCCGTCAGTTTACAGTATTGTTGAAAGAAACCGGTATCCCTATGAACAGTCTCGAGACTTACACACGCTGAAAGGTCGCCTCGGTACGAAAGAAAATACTACAAAACCGGTCGTTTATGTTCGAAACGGTTTGCTCGTAACGTCGAGCATGCAGATTCAATTACGTAAGGGCGCTTAAAGTAGAACATTCAATTTTGTAAATGAAGACGAATCATTTAGATCGACCTATATGAAAGGACGTAAACTCACCACTTCAACCTTTTCGGCCTGCGTGAATTTATCGCCAATTTTCAGATGGGCGGCCGTCATCATGGATTCTTCTACACTAAGATACGGCCTTAATAAATCCTCCTGCATGATGTAAGCGGTCATTTTATTGAATTGGTGAAGATTGCGATTCTGTCCATTCGTAAATATTTTGCCTTGCACTCGACTCGCCCTGCCACAATCGATAGATTCGGATTCATTTATTGATAATTAACATCCCGTAAGAAAATTTTATAACTTACACAAATCCTAGTAAGATATCCACTAGGGTGGTCTTGCCCGCTCCTGAAGGACCCATGATTCCGGACAATTTACCGGACTCGAATGCACCGCTAACGCCATCTAAGATGGTTTTACTTCCTGCGCGCGAAGAGTAACACGATTAAACGAGGTCCTAAAATTCAAAATGGAATTAAGTCACTCACCAGTTGCTGTATTCACCGTGTACCGCAAGTCGTGAAATTCGATGTCCACAGCCGGCTTCTCTAGTCGACTGGAGACCGTACTCAATTTCGATATTCCGACCACGCTGCATTGTCTATTCAATTGTGGCTCCTCGTGTTGATGAGCGCTCTGGACTTTTCCATTCGTCTGCATTTGTTCTCGTTATTCGGCCACGCCAAATCGCCGAGTGAAAAATACCACTTTTAAGCGCGAGTAAAACGTGACGATCCGAGACACTGCAAATAATACGAATGTGTTTGCAAAATTATTATCGCTCGATTTATTGACGGAATTCTTTCGAAGCTCGTCTACTCGTTATTGCACGTTTACGCAATTGGAAAATCTATAATGAGATAATTTTCAAGATCATCGGATTTTTTGCGTATGCGTTCTACGTCGAGCACTTTTACTCATCGAGTAACGACGAATAACTGTAATTAATTTTGAAAGAAAATACGTACTCGTTATAATTACGAATTAAAATAATTGATTTGAAAGTTTGAAGACAATTTTAAAACTTTTTCTTTTTTCGGTGAAATGCGAAACGCCATTCCCGTAATTAAATATGAAATTTTTATGTAGCGCTGGGGTATTGCGTTTGAACTTGAAATAGTGTTGTAAGTAGAGTAGGTAATAATTGGTTCGTGTAGACGGGAAGTTACGTACGACGCTTTAAAGCTCTTCGACTCATTGATAAAATTACCTAGAAACTTGTATAACTTTCTTATCGTATTTTTATGTAGTTCATAACCAAACGAGATAACATAATTACTTAGCATGTGGGTGCTGACCATGGAGTCTGATTTGAGCACGATTTCTTAATTCTTGACCAAGGCGATAGTCGCGCAAAATGACACTCTTTATCGATTACAAATTTTTCGAAAGACTCTCTCAAAATTATGCTTTCATGAAGGTTCACCAATGTTGGAAAATTTGAAGTAGTTATCAACAAAATGTACAAATAAATTCGTAACCTGACGTGTCTCAAACATAACTTGAGGCAACGAGGCTTCCTAGCAATGATCTTTTATAATTTCCAAATGGGAAATTCGCAGTAGTTGATGCCCGTCATAGTAATGACGACATCACATGAAACTCGAAGGTGGTCTATTTCCAAATACCAATATCGTATCAATACCTATTCATTCAATATTAGGCACATTCATGGGTTCAATTAAGTACACGACCTAAAGCTTGCCATGCTATAAAGTATTGCCGAGTTTCATAGTTCAATCGGCCACCTAGTAAAGAATGTACTTTCGGATACAAAAAAAAACTCGCAGCTGTCTTCATTAACCTTGTTAATTGAGGCAAACAGGGAACCTGTTTTATGGGCGTCACTACATTTTAATATTTTTTCAGAAATTTTGATCAAAATTTCTTGTTGAGGTGTCATTTGAACTATTTTCAAGTCCCCGTACCTCCCACATTGACCCCTCGTACCGTACCTACGCCTAAAATAATATACAAACTATGTCAACTACCCAAAAGAACTATCAACCCCGCAATTTACCGCTCCCTCTGCGTTTTCATTATGGCAACAAAGTCTTTTCTTATCGACACCGTAACTTCGTATCAGTTTTAACGGCCGAAGTACAAGTCATCTGTCAATGCTTAGAAACAATACTAACCTCTCTCCCCTCTCACCAAACTGCACTTTTCTGATCGCCACTGACTCCTCATCCGCCTTAACGGCAATTTATAATCTACCCCTACAAACCCACTTGTCTCCTGAATCTATTCTGTCATCGACATGACTTTCATGTGGGCCCCGAGCCAGACGGGGAGCCAAGGCCTTGGAAAAGTCGACGTAGCCGACAAAACTGCCACAAAACTTCCACGAACCAATTATCCTCTTCTTCCCACTGGGAATGATCTCACCCACACCATCGCCTCAAAATTACTGACGAATGAATCACACTCTGGCAAATTCAAATCTTTTCAATCAAATCAGGGCTATTAAAACCATTACCCTTTGCGTAAGCTTCATCACACCAAGAATTCCGCCGTCACGGAATCTACCTTAGACGTCTTTGTACTGGTCACACTTAACTCACACCCGCTCATGTTTTTCCAATCTTTTCCCGCTATCATACAAACATTGTAGCGTCTACCCCTCCGAGTCATTCACATTTTCGCATGCTCATCTTTAGCTTCTCTTCGCCACACCCACCAAATTTCACCATCCATCAAAACAATAATCCCTCATCTAAAACCAGATGCAATTGAGAGCCTGTACGAGTAAAGTAAGATAGCATTGACATCAATATGGTTTTCTGGCGACTAAAAATGGTACCTAATAGTCATATCCTAACCGAAATTTAACACAGATTACGAATTTCATATTGGTTTCGATGAAAAACTTGAGCTCCGACCACAGTTTCCAAAATTCAAAATTATTTCCCTCTGTGAAAACTGAATTTTCAACAGAAAAAAATCTGTGGCGACTAAAAGTGAACATCTATGTCTTTGGGCTGGGGGTCAGTCTGAAACCTGCGTCACGTGGCGTCACGCTGTTCTATGTTTTTTTTTTTTTTTTTTTTTTTAAATTTGCCGTCCGACGTCCAAAATGGACTTGGGAAAATTTTACTTTTTATTTATTTATTTCATTCATTCATTCATATTTTATTTATTTATTTATTTATTCATTCATTAATATTTTATTTATTTATTTATTTATTTTTTTGTTTATTTATTCATTTTATTTATTCATTCATATTTTTTATTTATCTATTTATTTAGTTCTTTCTTTCTTTCTTTCTTTCTTTATATAATATGAAAGCATTTTTAATAATTACATAGAAATTTTTAATTTGATAATTTTATCATAATTTTTATGAATTCGAATATTTTTTATTCGTTTTCATTATGATTTAATAATTAAAAATTATATGAAAACAGAAATTTTTTTTTTGTATCTCTATAATTATTTTATTATTTATATTTTAATAATTTTTATTTATTAATTTTTTTTTAACAATTATTCATTATAATAATTATATTATTATAAAAATAAGAGTTTTAGTTATATTATTTAATCAATTAGGAGAATACATTAATTTAATTCTATTAATAATTTTTTATTTTTTCACTGTTTCTAAAAATAATTTATTACGTATTAAAGTTTAATTATAATATTCGTTATTTATTTATATTTTTGTTTTCCTCTATCATGGGTGTATCTCGGAGGTGAAAATTTCAACAGGAAATGTGTTCTATGTTTTTTTTTTTTTTTTTTTTCATGAGCCGTCCGTTGCCCTTTGGTATATTATGATAGGAAGGACTTGAAATAATTTTCTTCTCCAATTCATGAGTATAAGGAAGAGTCTTGAAAAATCTTGAATTCCTTGCGGTAATAAATATGATAGAAAGAAATTTTTGAAATTTGGTGTATTCTCAATTCAGTTCCACACTACCCTAGAGATCGAATTGATAGAGTTTTTGTTATTGTGGTTTCTTCAATAGGCCTATAAACCTCATTACTAAAACAAATTTGACCCATAGGACAGGTTCCCTGCTTTCCTCGTTTAACATCGTTAAAAAAGCCTCAATTTTATGACGTCAATGACCTTGACCTAGCTTAGGGACTTGAAAAAACCTCTATCTTTAGCCTTCATTATACTAGCCCTAATATACATACTAGGCCTATACTAACTATTCTTTGCCTCCATTATACTCGGCTTAGTACGCAGTATACTAGACTTGAGTTCGTCAACTAAATGGCCTAACATACAGACGTGTTCTAGACTAAGAAATGGGGATGAACGAATGGAGCAAGAAAGCCTTGATGGCTATAGGCCTAATAATACCGGAAGAAAAGGATTTGATTGGAGTCAACAAGCCATCAACAAGCTCAGTTGCGAACTAGGCGAGGGCATCAACGTTGGTGACAATGGGAGGAAGTTCGACGTCAGGAGAGAGAGAGGGCAACACAAGTAGAATAATTTTTCTGAGTCTCTCACTTATTTCACTAGCGGATACACATCTTGAATGTGAAAAATTTGTCTTCACCCCTGAGAATGGCAGCAGTAGATAAGAAGTCATTTGCTAAGAAGTAGCCTCAATTTGAACGTTTTTTGCTAAGAAGTAGCCTCAATTTGAACGTTTGGCCGAAAGTACCTCATTTCCTAACTAGTGGAATTTACCCATCGTAAATTGACCTTACGGCTCTCCTTTTTAGGATGGACTCTTGTTGAGGAGGACATAAACGCGGCTATTGTCGCTTTGAATAGGGATGAGAGGGGAAATCCAACAGCTGCCGATCAAATTCTACTCTTACAAGCGAGTAAGTCTCAACTGCTTTCTATTCAAGAATAGTGAACCTCCCTCAAATCAGGATTCAACCCAAAAGGAAAGGCCTCCCATGCATGACGAAAGCCTTCGATTTACGGTTTCAATTTACGAAACTGTAAACCAATGAAAGTGGATAATTTGGCCGTCGATTTAATGATTGGATTGCGAGTAAACATACAGAATGAAGTTGTCACAACTGAATGCGCTAGAATTATGCAATCCAACCTAGTCATTATAGAAACTTGCACACAACTCCTACACTGAGGAAAACTTATCGCTCGAATTTCTCGTTGAGTATATTATTAACTAACGATTTACGGTTTTTCTCACGATTAATTTATTCAAGGAGACAAATAAGAAACGACTTGTGTAATTGTAATCGGAAGATTAAGGTCGTACATTCTGAAAAAAAAAAAATCAGAGAGAGAGAGCACACCCGCAATTTTTTATAGATCACCATCGGGTAAATTATTAAGAATCGTGAAAAATTGTATGGAAGATGTTTTTGCTCCAGAGGGCGAAGGTATGAGGTCATGAGTGTAAGAAATCAATTTCAGAAGTGAATCAAGTAGGGTATCGACAGATAGTTTTAATGCATATAAGCGCATTGAGAAAAACTTGCACCTATCCTACGAATCGAGTTGATAACTTGTTTTATAGGTCGTCAATATCTAAATCCAAATGATATCATCGAGAGGTGTTATTTTAATAAGATCATCAAAGGTTTTTCCTCGAAGAAATCATAACCAATCAATTTAAATCTGCATGACCTCGATCATGTTACATTTTTCTATTGTCGGTTGCCAAAGATCCTAGTCATAATGTGGTTAGGTTATGTATTCGAAATTCATATGAGTTGGTGTCACTCATTCAAAGGACGTAGGCGTCGTCAGGTTGAAAGGTTCTTCCACAAAATCTTAACAATGATCCACCGAATTTACAGATTATCAATTTGAATTGTAAAAGCATCCTTTTATCTACATTGCGAACCCATTGGTCTACCGATTACCTCGAATTCAGTGATATCATCAATTAATTTGACGTAAGATTTACTCTCGCATTGATGGAAAATTATTATCACGCTCGTAATTTTTATTTGATATTATATTGACGCAGTCTAGACACAGAACCAATACCAAATCCAGCAATCACTAACGTCAATAGAAGCCTTGGCTTAGAATTTTCTCTGCGCGTTTCATGACGACTCAACAGACATTTCAGGGGTTCGACGAAAGAAATGTAGAACCTACTTGCGTTCCCCAATCAATGCCAATGAGCCACATCGAATCGAGAGTTTTGGTCGAATTGCATCGAAATATTGTTGAAATCGACCTTACGTCAACGTCGATATTATAGGTTTGTGTACTCATTTGCCATGTAAATCACAAGTCGATTTTTCCAAATTTTCTATCAAACTGAAATCGACGGCTCTGTTGGGTCGATTTATAGTTTTCAAAAATGTACGCTGATCAACTTCAAATCGACCTGATATCAATATCGATCTCTGGATTCGATTTCAAGTCGACTTCTTCAAATTTTCATCGACCTGGTGAATTGACTGCTTTGTTACTTAGATGTAGTTCTCTGGGAATTTACGCCGACCGACCTTGAATCGAGCTAGAGTCGATACCCTACTTGCAGACAGAATGTGCAGTCATAAGTATGTAATGGGGCCACTGAGAATCTCAGTTACGCTTGAACAGTACAAAAATGGTCAAATCGAGGCAATTTGCAGTGACGTCAGAAGTTGAAACATTTTTGACCGCGATTCTGAAACTCTATCAGATTGTGCCCTTGAAATCGACGCAATCTCAACGTCGATTGCGAGCCTCTTACCGATAAATGACGCATCTAGTGGGACCAACATCGACCGACGTAAATCTATAACACCGGGGCCGACTCAATATCGACGTCGACGATGAGTCGGTGGTAAACAGTAAAAAGTAGAAACGAGGAACGCAGGTAACCTGTTCTATGGGTTGAATTGGTTTTGGTATCGAGAATTCAGATTAAAATCTTGGAGAGTTTCAAGTTTGTCTGAGTCTGTTGTATCAAGGTGTATAATTATAGCCAAGTCCCCCTCCTATCATATTATGGCTTGAAGGTCGAAATTCTTCCATGCCCGTCTCCTATATAATAGAGCTCGGAGGTCGAAATTTTTCTGAGTCTCCCTCCTACCATAATTTATGTAGCTTGGTGGTGAGGCCTGTGACGTCACAGTTTGATGACACCATACAGTCTCGTGGTGACACAACCTGATGACGTCATATAGATCAGTTTTATTTCGAAGTCCCCCTCATATCATACATAGCTTCGGTAGCGGACCTGTGACGTTACAGTTTAATGACGTCATTGGTCAGCCTTGTGATGTGACAATCTGATGACGTCATAGATCACATTTTTTCCTATGTGAGCAGGGCTGCCAAATATCCAATTTTTGACCGGACAGTCCGAGAATTTGCTTTCTTGTCCGGTCGGAAAGATTATTACCGGACAATAAAAATGCCTGGGAATTTGGAAAATATCCAGGATGTCTCGAATTTTAATTGCAAATCTCTTCTTTGGTGTTGTTTGGTGTATATGGGAGGGGGGGGGGGAGCAAAGTAACAATATTTTTGTTTTGTCTTTTGCTCGGGTTGATTTTTTTTTGCTTGTTGGCCGTATCCGGGAATTTTAAAATCAGGATTTCGGAACCCTGTATTTCGAGCCAAACCAGAAAACTACCGAGGGTTAAGACCACAGAACACGCTATACAAAGTGTACGCAAGGATTATAGCAGAAAAGATGACCAAGGCAGCAGAGGAAAAGTTATACTAGAATGCCAGAATGGCTTCCGAAAAGACAGATCTGTACAGATGCCAAGCACTGATGGAGAAGAGAATTGAGTACGGGCTGGGAATGCATGCACTGACCTGGAAAGGGCATACGATAATGTCAGCAAGAGAGTGTCGTTCGAAGTGTTAAGGAAATACAAGATTCCTGAAAAATTGAGCCGAGTGGTCGAAAGCCTATAATATAATAACCCAAAAATAACAATCAAGATTGGCGAAGAAAGATCCGAGTACGAAATAAAACGACGGCTTCCTGAACGAAGTTAAAAGAAGAACGCAGGGAACCTGTTTTATGAGTCAAATTGGATCTGGTAATGAGAATTCAAGGAAGCCTAGACCTAGTACATATAAAACTAGTATAAAGAAGGCCTAGACCTACAATAAGCCTAGTATAATATAGTTCGAGAGGCTACATTTTTCTTGATTCTTGAGCTGTATTATGATAGGCGGGGGACTTGAAAAAATTTTATCCTCCAAGTTCGACATTTTTTCAAGTTTAGAAAAATTTCATTCTCCAAACTATAAAATAGGAGGCCAAATTTTTTCCAAGTTTTTACCGAACGGCACTCGGCGGACATATGATAGGAGGGGGACTTGGAAATAGTATAAAGGAGGCCTAGATTTACTATAAGCCTAGTATAAAATATAGTTCGAGAATCTCAATTTTTCTTGACTCTCGAGCTATACATGATAGGAAGGGGACTTGAAATAATTTCGACATCCAAGCTATATATGATGGGAGGGGGACTTGGAAAAATTTCGACCTCCGAGTTGTATATGATCCATAAAACAGGTTTCCCGTTAAAAATGAATAAAGGCGCGTTCGTCAGGAACGCCCGATGTCATGTATAGTATTCAATAATACATAGAAAATATTCTTCGCGGTTGGATGGCAACGAAACCAAGAGGCGTACAGTTGAAATACGGCGAACAAGTAGAAGCAATGTATTGCGGATGACCAGGTCATTCTGGACGAGAATGAAGATGACCGACAAAGAAATGTATTCAAGCTGGAAAAGATAACCGAAAAATATGGAATGAGGATCTCCATATCAAAAACCCTAAGTAAGTTCGTGGTGAGGGGAAACATCATAGAACAAGTGAATTTGGGTTGTACGAAGGACAGCAGGTGTTACACTCCGAGACAAGGAAAAGGCAGAAGAAATACGGTGCATGCTAGGAATAACGTCAGTTCTTAAAAGAATAAAGACTGGAGAGATCACGTCGGAAGAATGGAGGAGGAAAGATCACCCAAAAAATCCTACAATACAAACCAGCGGGAAGAAGAACGATAGGACGTCCAAGAAGAACAATGCTTCATACATCAGGATCTTCAGAGGGAACAGACCATGCATCATCTATGCAGACAGGCCACTAGGCCTACCGCTATTTGGAAATGACGACGACGACCGACGGTGTAACGAGAGTTAACGGGGTCAGTCGCAGAATTTAAAATTAGGAGTAGAGGCTCATGAAACAAGTCAAAAAAGCAATCGAGTTCAAGTCAACTTCCAGTCAATTTGAGTCGATTTGCGGTCGACTTAACGTTAATTTGGAGTCGACAAACAGCGAGTCTATATGGAAATGATTTGACGTAAAGTCAATGACAATTCAGAGTCAACATGGTTCATCCCGAGTTTGAAGAAACTGCGAGAGCTAAAATTAACCAAAAATTTTCTAGTGTATTCTTAGCTACACTATTTTCTGTGATGGGAGAATGCTTCTTCAATCTTATTGAAGAAATTAAACAACTTACAGAAGAAATATATTACTTTATCTGCCAAACTCTTCAAGCTCTATTCACGAAAACTGTTTGAAAAAGCAATGACGCTCAACAAATATGAGTGGGCAGTGGGAGATTTCGATCTTCGACCCATAAATATGGGGCTATACAAAAAGTAGCTTATGTAGAAATATTCTTCTTTGTTCGATTAATCAGATGTAAATACTTTTAAGCCATAGATATGGGGCCATATAAGAGATAGCTTATATTGAGTATACACAAATATTTTTCTGTGATCGATTAGTACATATGGGCTATTTTATCTTATCTACAAATAAGTCTGACAAGCTTCTATTATTTGAGCATTTAACGACAAAGCCTTATCGTACAATTTGTCAATTCAATGATAATTTGTCGTCCCTGAACTCCACAACCAGAGCCAAGTCAACTTGAGGTACTTGAAAAACTTTCAATTAACGAGTTTTATATGAAAGAGGGGTAGGCTCATAAAAATTTGAATTTCAAGCCGTATATTATGATGACACATTGCCTTGAAAAAATTTTGATTTGCAAGCTGGGACTTACTTTCGAGCTGAAGTTTTGAAAAAGTTTGAATTAGGAGTCATGTATTACGATGAAGATGAGTTGAAAAATTCGAATTTAAAGCTATAATTAATTTTTGCAGAACGAGCAAAAAATGAAAAAAATCGAAAAAAAGTTGGGTTTTTAGCGATTTTAATAGTAGTTTCAACGAGCTTTCCAATGAGCTTACTCTCGAAGCATAAAAACGTTTCGAACGCGTGTCCAACGGACCTTCGAAAGTTGTTGTTACATAGAGTGAGACTGACTAATCATGTGTTTTTCTCACTAATTCAAATTTTGCAGAGGAGGATTGTGTTCATCTTTACATCGTTGTACAAAAACGAATTTTTGTCCCAGCGATAGCTCCCGATCTTTTTTACAAATTTCGCTAATAATCCCCCAAAATTTTTTCGATTTAAGGTTTCATTTGTCTGACTGCGCCTCTTATAATGAGTTGGGAAACTTGAAAAAAAGTTTCACTTTCCACGAAAACCCTATTAAACAGGTTTCTTGCCTTCCTTATTTAATTTCGTAAGAAAACCTGTGAATTTTGCTCCTCTACCATGAGATATCGCGCGTGAGACGCGGTCTCCAAACCATTCCACTATAGACTGTGCAAGTCCTTATCAGCAACTTAATCTTATACCTGGTGAATATTCAGCACGTTCCTATGAGCCTCCATCGACCGGAAAATATCCAGACGTCATAATAATGTCTTATGGTCATCGAAGAATAAAAATATTAATAATTACCTTGCGAGTTTACAAAAGCAAATTATGAAGAGGACAATACATAATCCTATGAAAAATGTTGTCAGTCAGCCACTCACCGTATAAATCTTATCAGTTGCAGCTTCTCCAAAGAAAACACCGGTCAATGAAGTCAAACGTTTCAAATTTTTGATAACGATGACAGCGAAAAAAGTATAAAGCAAAGAGTTACATCAAACAAATAAAAAATAATATACGACGTGCACGAAATACGTTTTTCAAGTAAACTCAATTTTATAAAACAGGCGGTGGGATTCGGTTTATAGGACGAAAACGGTTCATTCGGTTGGCGTTCATCGAATCAGTTCATTGTCAAGCAAACGGTAGTACGTAAAAGTGAGATGCGAGAAAGTTACCAACAGGTTTCTGCACTTGTATACACACGAGGCATGAATACGTTACGTTTGAGTTATCCGTAGTAATTTCCGAAATCTGCTTATCCAATAAATTTAATATACTTTTTTACCGCGACCACGTGCTCGTCGAGGGAATTAAAATATTACGACACGTCGTTCACCTATATTTTAGAAAATTTAAATTTTGAAGGAAGATTCCGACTCGAGAATAGAATTATACTGATTGACGGCAGGAAGGAAAAATCTTGCGATCACGCGACAATAATTATGATATTATATTTGATACCCTTGACGGTATAGTTCTCAGGTCGTATCAAAAAGTTAATATTACAGATTGATTATCAGCCACCTTTCGACTTCGTACACAATGATACGACGTCAAGCCTATCTACGAGTATTCTTGCCCCAGGAGTCGAAAGTTGGTTAATCAGTTAACACAATTCTTATAAAAGTAAGAATAAACGCGGTATGCAGAATTTTATAATATTCTTTGCTGTAATACCAAAGAATGTTGTAACCGGTTTCGGTCATCGAACGAACATTATCAGACGAGACAAAAGAGAAATAAAAAAAAATATGATTGCAAAACTTCACCCGAATACGATACTGCTTTAAAAGTATCCGCATACTTAACGTTGGATTGTGAGACATATAACGAGGACGTGAACTAGTTCAGCGTGAACCCCAAAAATTAGGCTACAATCCACGGTGGGTAGACAGAAAAATCGCAAGTCCCTTCATACTTTGTTCACGGGGGTCTCCCATTGAACGAGTAGGAAGCTGCGGTTTTGAATTTCCATTTTAATAATGGATCGTGAGAACTGATTTGAATTTTGATGAGTTAGTTGGAGAAAAAGAGAGTTTTTGAAGCACTGCTCTCCGGTTTATGAGGCTCAGTGGCGGAGCGGTACAAACACGGCTTTGTCTGCGGTTCTATACCATCTAGGAACAGGCGGCGTTAGAAGTAGCAGATTCGATTTTGGATGAAATTATGGCGTATGTCGGGAAAGCCATCAATAAAGCTTGCTTTTTTCGTTGGCCCTACTTATCATTCTACGGCTTAAAGTCATAATTTTTTATACTCCTTTCCTGATTTGAATGTTTGAGGCTATCCGCGGAAATTTTTTTTTCAAGTCAATCTATTTACATACGAACGATAAACCTACGTTCGTCATTCCAAAAACTTGGATTTCCTTGCTCTAGCAAAGGTCTGTTGAGGATGGCGAGTAAACTTTTTCTGCAAGGATCACCCAAACTCTTGAGGTTCCGACCAGAAAAACGTCAGGAAACCTCACAAACGAAGTCGAAATTTTTCCAGGAATCCCTCAACTAGGTGGGAGATCTTCTCTCTCGGATACTTCTGGCCATCTTGGAAAATTTTTCAGTCCCTAAACTGAATTGAAGCTCCGTTTCAATTTTTCCAAGAATGCAAACTAGAATGGGGCCCTCAAACACATCGGGAGATGACCTGTCGGAAAACGACAAAGAAGTCAGAATTTTTTAAATTTTCATTTCTCATATAGATCGATCAACACAAATTTTTTAAAAGTAGGACGTAACTCTGTTGCCCGAGTAACCTCTACAAAAATAAAGTGATTATTTACACGTACTTCAGGCAATTTTTAGGGAAATTACTTCATTATCCAAAGTAGGTACACAGTAAAATTTTTTACCTCTTAAGAATTTATGTCATCCTGTATTACCAGTTGAAGTTAAAATGGATAAAAATGAAAATTATTATTCCCTCTATGTTTGAAGTGTGCTGAGAAAAAAATAAGAAAATGTCCTCATACTGCTAATGAAGGAATTATTACAGGAACTTGGTCAACTATTGAAGTTAATAAAGCAATACATTGAACTATCAAAATTTAGAAAAATTGAATGGTTATACAATGATAAAACTAATTAAGGAAAGTATGAATGAACTTAAGCAGACTTCTATAGACTTGACTTACAATAAAATAAATAGAGACACAAAAACTAAAAATTTACTGAATAAAGTCGAGACAAAAAGTTCAAATTTGAGTATGATAAGAGAGTAATCATACTATACCATATGGATACTAAACTGCGAAAAATGAAATTATTGAAAATTAAATATAAAAAATATAAGTAAGTACTTGATAAGTTTCTGTTCAAAATATTAAAGATCAAATTTATAAAAATGGAGAACGTTCAAGAAATTAATTTTTATGGTAGTATATATAATAGAGAAATTATAAGACAACGCATAAGAAATTTTGAAGCTATTTTTGATGAATTTCAAACTGAACCAGATCTTGGCTATGAATCTGGAAATGAATTTTACATGGATGAATCAAATTCTAACTCAGAAACTGACAGAATTAATATTACTTAATTACTTATATATTTTATTTTAACATCAGATTTAAAATCATTAATTGGAATATTTAGATCATTTATTTCTCTTTCAATAATGCACTCAAATGAGCAATAATATTTACCATAAATTTAGTATATTTTATTCTTTTATCATCAGATAAATGTTGAATTTTATCAGAAAGTAGATCCATTAAAGTTTCATAATGTGATCTTGTTCTAGTAATAGGCTCTTTAAAATATGGTATAATATTCTCAAAATCAAATTCATCTTTATCAACTAAAGAATCTTTGTAGACCTCCATTTAGATAGAAAAATTTTTCTAAAGTTAAATGATAAAAATATTGAAATAATAATAAGAACTATTAATATGATTCAACTAGTAAACATGATGTATACTTTTACAAGATATTGTAAACTTTGTTTAAAATCGACTAATCAATCAATTGAGACAGTAAAGGTAAGACCTTATTTAAAAAAAGAAACGAGTATATGCTCTCAATGTGAAACCACTCTTATTAGATTTATGGATTGTAGTGAGATGATGAGAAACTCAAATTTAATTGTTACAAATGTAAAGCAGAAACTCAACATGATGATACTAAATTTGGAACAATTCTTTGGCGTACAATATGTGGACACGTAAAAAAGTAATATTTTTATATCATTTATTAAATTGAAAGGAGTATAACTTAGATTTGATGTAACTTCTGTAAGTATTTTTCTAATAAATATTTCGTTTGTAAGAGATGATATTTACCAAAACCTATATTGTAATAACCTCTTGGATATATTTCATCTTTACATATTATTAAATAAATTTTTTATGTTATTTTTATTATAATTCATATCTTTGATGAACAAAGTAAAATCTATTATTCATGAGATTAAATTCATTTTTTATAACTTTTAATATATTCATTAACCTTTTTTGAAGAAAAATTATTAAAATCTTCAAACCATTACAATAGAGTAAAGAGTAGTATACAAAGGATGTCCAGGACACTTATCTGGACACCGTCAAATCTGTCCAAATTGATATTATTTTTACAGAAATTACACTACTACAATTTGACCTAAAATATTGTCCAAAATTTATTCTCTCGAATACATTAAATAAGGTAAATTCACTGCCTATAATTTTTTCAATGCTCACAAACGTTCAGGCAAAATTTATTACCAGTATTTAGCTGATTTTAGACTTTATTTGACTGAAGTTACTGTCACCACAAGACTCATATCATTTTCACCTAGGTAGGTACACAGTAAAATTTGTCAATAGCACTATGATTCAAAAAACTTCACCCTTAAAAATGACAAAAAAAATTTACAACTCTGTACGTCCAGGACACTTATCTGGACACCATCAAATTTGTCCGAATTGATATCATTCTCACCAAAAATTACAATCCTACAATTTGACCTCCAAAATTTATTCTCTAAAATACAATAAATAAGGTAAATCCTTTACCTATGATTTTTTCAACGCTCACAAACGTTCAGGCATAATTGATTACCATTATTTAGCCTTATTCAAGCTTTATTTGACAGATTTTCTTTTTGACAAGGTATAGGTACACAGGAAAAATTTTTACCATGTAAGGACATCCAGGACACTTATCTGGACAATCTCAAATCTGTCCAAATTGATATTATTTTTACAGAAATTATACTCCTATAATTTGGCCCTAGATATTGCCCCAAAAATTATCCTCGAAAATAGGCAAATTCACTACCTATGATTTTTTCAACGCTCACAAACGTTCAGGCAAAACTTATTACCAATATTTAGGCTTATTAGTTGTAAATAAATAGTGTAGGGGCTATGATGGTAGACCCTGCTTTTGATACGTGTTAGAGAGACCTAAATTTCACAAAAAACTACTGTATCTACTGTAGTACTGTACATGACCAAGAGAAAAGAAAATTATGACGTCAGCAATTGTTCTTTTACTGCGCCCTACTACTCGCAGACAATGTTTTCAGCCGTGATTGCTGGTATATATACATGTTTCAACTTTCATAGGATGTCCAGGACACAAAAAAAATTTTATTCAGCAAAACCGGAGCTCCTGCGCCAGCCATTGGTGGTGCAACCTCACGCTTTTTCGACTGGCGCAGTGTCCGGAAAATCCGCATATGAAAGTTGATCAAGCTAACAGGGATGCGGGTTTTTTTTTCTCATTTCCCTATCATATCATGTTTCCGCACGCACGCACGCACGCACGCACGCATATGTTCAATAGCGGGCCCGAACTACCGAGACATACGCACGCACGAAGAACACAATAATTCTTTCAGTCACAAAGCACCAATACCGTTCGCCTACTTTTTGATACTGTGTATACGACCGGGTTAGTGGACGCGCGTACGCCGTACGGATACCATCTCGCCTATAGCACGCTATTACGAGGGCATAGTATTACCCTAGGACTATCCACTAACGACTGAATGAAAATTGGAAGTCACTACGTAAGTGCGAAATTCTGAGCTCTGGAGGCCATTATCGGTTCCGCATTCTTACTACAAAAACATGTACAGTACATCTAAATCACGAATGAGTTCTCTTGTGATAACGAATCATGAGCTAAGATTGAATGTTGAGAAAATTTCCTTTAGAATAACTTTACTAAACTACTCTAAAACACTGTCATGGAAAATCACAATGATAAGCCAGTTGTTCGGTGTCATTCGGTAAAAAAAAATCTATTTGTAGCATTTTCTGAATTTTCATTGAATTTCATAGAAATTGGTATCAATGAAAGAGGATATTTTTCCGAACATTTTGGTTCATTTTTCACTTCTCTATCTTGATTAGGGGCAGAGCTATACCTCTTGTAACCAGACTCTCTCCAACCAGATTTGTAGCCACGTTTTTCAATACTGGGAAATTCAACCTTCCTCTCTGCGTTTCACATGTAGGAGTTGAGACCACCAACGCTCGCATTAAAAGGTTCAGTTTTACCTTCTTTTTTTTTTTGACACTATTGACGTTCGACTGCAATTAATTTTACTAACTCACTGAAACATTGTGAACATAATTTAGCGTTATGATGCAATTACCCTCTAGATTACAACGTCAAGATGCACAGTTGCACTTGGACAGTATAGGTTATAGGTATATGCTTACATTGTTGTACACACAACATTCTAAGGCACTGATACACTAAATTGTAATAGGTTACTCTAAAAGGAGGTATACTCATCAGTCATAAATTTGCCATAGCCTGAGTCAGTAAAATTTGTCAAATCCTGAGTTAGGGAATGTTTCAAGAGACCTCTTAATTTCTTGAATTTCCTCAATTCTCATCAAGTTCAGAAGTATAATCAGATTCATATCCTGATTTATCATAATCTTCAAATTCATTGGGATCAGCATACGTTCATTCTTAATTTTTTTACGTTCATTTTTTATGTTCAGTTTTTACATTCATTTTTATGTTCATTTTTACGTTCACTTTTACGTTCATTTTTATGTTCATTTTCCATGTTAACTTTTACATTCATTCTTTACGTTCATTTTTACATTCATTTTTATGTTCATTTTTTACGGTCACTTTTACATTCATTTTTTATGTTCAGTTTTTACGTTCATTTTTATGTTCATTATTTTTATGTTCATTTTTTACGTTCACTTTTATGTTCATTCTTTATGTTCATTTTCCATGTTCACTTTTACATTCATTCTTTACGTTCATTTTTACATTCATTTTTATGTTCATTTTTTACATTCACTTTTATGTTCATTCTTTATGTTCATTTTCCATGTTCACTTTTACATTCATTCTTTATGTTCATTTGTTTATGTTCATTTTTTACGTTCATTTTTACATTCATTTTTATGTTCATTTTTTATGTTCACTTTTACATTCATTTTTACATTCATTTACTATGTTCATTTCACTATAATTTTTCTAAATTTTCAATCAGTTGGAAGGTGTATCAATTTCTTTTACTACATGAGAATCAGTACCCACATGGTATAGTATCATAATTAGGCAAGATTACTCTCTTATCATACTCAAATTTGAACTTTTTGGTCTCCACTTTATTTACTAAATTTTTAGTTTTTGTGTCCCTATTCATTTTATTATAGGTCAAATCCACAGAAGTCTGTTTTGGTTCTTCCATATATTCCTTAATTAGTTTTATCATTGTTTGCCCATTCAACTTTTCTAAATTTTGATAGTTCAATGTAAAACCCTTTATTTTAGTCACATTTTTACCTAATTTTGTTTCATAATAATAACTTTTAGGACCTGTTGATGCCCATAACTTTATATAGTCATCCTTTCCAAGTTCATCTGTCCACTCTCCAAGCATATCACCTGTCTTGAATGTATTATAGCCACCATCAAAATAAACTATCGAATCTGTATCACAATAAATGACTGCCTCATCTAGTTTATCTAATTTTTCATATAATCTTAGTCTGGCATTTGCTGTTGTGAATAAAGCTATATAAATATTTGTACTGGTATTATTCTTGACATAGTGATCCTTAAATTTATAACTCATCTGTGCCATCTCATCTGTCAAATAATTCACATTTATATCTATTAATCTATCATCAAGTAATATTTCATAAAATCTTTGTAAATCAATCACATATTCTGTTTGACCTATATTTTGTCTCTGACCAAATTTTCCCCATAAACTATTTAAACATATCTTTGCTACGGCTCTTCTGCCTGGATTTACTTCAATTTTGTTAGGATCCAAGTCAATTCCTAGTTTCTCCTTTACATCCTGTATATATTCTTCATTTGAATTATAATTATGAGGACTAGATTCTAATTTTATTTTTATAAAATCTTTGACATATCCTTTGAATAAATTCTTACACTTCTTTTCAAAATGCCATACCTCATAAATTTCTACAATTTCATAACCTTTTTGAATTGCTTTATTAACTTCGATACTTGACCATGTTCCAGTAATCATTCTTTCATTTTCACTATAGAGGCATTTTCTTATTTTCTTTTCAGCACATTTCAAACATAACGGGAATAATAATTTTTCATTTTTATCCATTTTAATCTTTACAGGTAATACAGGATGATATAAGTTCTTGGGAGGTAAAACTTTACATTATTATTCCAAACCATTTCTTAGAATAATAATCTGGTTTAATAATCTTTTCTGGATGACCTACAGGGTACCAGTCATAAAATTGAACAGTAGGATATAAACTACAAACATCTATGTACTTAATTTTCTTCTTCTTACTAGATTTAGTCCAAAGTTTAAATGTGTTAGTCCTTCCTCCAAAGAATGCATCCCTTGGATTCAAAGGCTCTATTATTTCTGGTTTTTCACTATTTTTATACTCTGGTGATTTAGTCCATTTACATTCCCACACTTCAACTAAATTATATCCTGCTTCCTTTATTTGATTACTTCTCTCTTTTGTTTTTTCATATAAGTCACACATCTCTTCCTTCTTAACATTGTTTATAGTATTCTCACTGTAACATTTTCTACAACCATGCCAGAAACATCCGTGATACTGATACACAGTGTTAGTATTCTCATCAAAACCATCAACTTTTGCTCCACAGATCATTTGTTCACCACCATTGAGAGCATGTTTTATATTAGGATTTTCTAAATGATTTAACCAACTTATGGATTGTTTTGAACATTTTTCTTCAATAGGTTCATCTATAACAGCTATTGTATTATCCCATATATATTTAGATCTAAAGATAGCCATACAAACACTTGCAATGCTGGTCAAATACTGGAATGGATCTATATTTGCTATATCTAGAAACGCTTCTCTAAATTTTAGACAACCTTTTCTTAAAATATCTACATCAGAGTCACAATATTCACGAAGTTCTTTCTCCATATCAAAAATGTAATTTTCTTGAACTCGTTGTAGATGCCATTCTAAAAACTTTTTCCTAGCCTCTGGTTTCATTTGATTATAGCCATAATACTTTATGTTTGGGATTGGTCCTACATAGTGCTCATTCTCTTTGGTATTAAATAAATGTGGAAAGTATCCCTTCTTTAATTCAGTTAAACCAAAAGTCTTGGGGAAATCACTCAGAGGTCCTTGAACAAAATTACTACTGTCTATAATTTTTAATCTTAGTGAGGGTATTTCCAATAACATAAGTTTTGTACCATTATAAATTGTATATGGTTTGAGAGTATTTTCAACACAATATTTCAATATAAACTGTGAATCATAACCTTTTGCATAGTGAGCCATAAATGTATAATCTCTATCTTTCTGTGATATTAACCATTTACAAAATTCATCATTTGTTTTGAATTCATTTTTATTACCTTTAAAATCATGAACCTTCACTAAATTAGGTATATGAGTACCTGTTTCTTGTTGAGCCTCATAATCAAAGAATTTATATTTTTCAGTATAAGTACATTTAGGTAATTTTTTCTCTTTTTCTTCTCGTTCTTCTACTTCTTTGGCTTTTTTTAACAACTCATCCAAAGTATAGTCTTTTATAGGTTTATCCAACAAGTATGACTGTTTAAGATTACCTTTGCAGTCACAAAATTCTCTCTTACATTTACCACCAATTTGTCTTATCCATTGCATATAACACTTATGTGTCTTTATTTCAACTTCTTGCCAACAATTTCTACATGCTTCAATTCCACATTTGTGTTCATCACTTCGCATACAAATTTTATTACAAACTAAACATTTAAAAACTATTTCACAAACAGGTTGATCACCTTCATAACTACTTTTGTGATTATCAAAACAATCTTGATTAAAACAATACCTGTTACAGAATTTACACAGAATTTTCTTCTTTGTTGTTGGGTCATGCTCATCGTGAAAACATAATCTACATTTTGTAACTGTTTCTATACATGTATGTTTGTTTTTTTCTTCATAACGTTCATTACATTTATCACAATAATAACTTGATCCAAGAAAACCTGCCATTTTTGAAATTACATCAAAGTGATTACCATTTTTATATAAATATACTTTTATATCTCTTTTAGGTCCGCTATATATAATAGAATTGAAATTTTCTGCGCAAACAACATTTATCTGAATATTTATTAGTTTCTCCAAATTTAATATGTCATCTAATGTAAAACCTTCCTGATTATAGTATCCTAGTTGATTACATAATTGAGTAGTAAGATCTGTCTGTAATTTTCTTCCCTTACGAATGTAGGTAATTTCATTTTTAGAAAATTCCTTTTTAAATACAGTATTAATGGGTGGATTTTCTTCAGGGTATGTTAGGGCAACAATTACAGCTCTAGGACAACATAGATTATCTTTATTATTAATCTGTACAATAGAATTCTTTGTTTGTTTTGCCTGCGCTAAATTCAAAATTTTACTACCTTTTGCACCTTGAGGCATTGCAATTACATTTATATTGAAAGTAGATGTTGTTAGATCAAGTTCTTCATGTGAAGTCAAGATGTTTGAAATAGTTTCCATCAAAGTTTGTACCAATTCTTGAGTGGAAGTACCTGCAGTACCGGCGCTAGGCCCGGCGAATCGGGGCGATCGCCCCAGGCCTCGCGCTTCGTCATTCAACAAAAATTTCTATCAACAATTTTTCCCTTTGCTTTCATAATTGTGTGAATGTGCTGCTAAATGTTATTGGTTAGTTAATAATTTATGCATTTTTTAAAATCTTATATCGATGGTGACAAGAGTGAATTGATTAAAAAAATTTTCTGGCATAGCCAAATAAATGAAAATCATGTTCCATGTCTTTTATATTTTATCAGTCATCTTGAAATATTTCAGTCTAGGCTTCTACTAGGTCAAGTGTTCGTGAGATAGATTTTATACGGTCCTGCAAGTTATGGCCAAGCATACCGAACGAATGAAATACTCAAAATGGTAAAACTAGGAGTAAACTAAACAAAGCCACAGAAATACGATTATACACTGGAGCGCTTTCGATTAATAAACCATTGTCAACAGTGACATGAAAGCAACTGAAACCAATTACCGCTAGGAAGGAGAACATCCGACGAGATCATGACTGAACCAGCGAGTCATCACGATGTGAATCATACTCATAAACTAATTCAATCAATCCCTCATCAGGTATGTACCTGTTTAGCACATTTAGGCTGTCGTTATTAAGGTGCCGAATAATTTCAATGTGCTCAAGCGCCGTTCGTTTGAAGTACGAGTTCTCTCTGTGGAGGAGGGTCTCGGACCCCTCTTTATAGCAGTGACCACTGGTAATGAGATGGTCCGCGAAAGCCGATTCCCCCAATTTCTTTTTCTCCCAAGCTTTCTTATGCTCGTCAATTCTAATTTTAAGTTGACGGCCAGTCTCGCCTATGTATATCCCTTTACAATCATTACAATTCACCTTGTAGACGCCACTTTTTTCGAGCAATGGGATAGGGTCCTTTAACTTGACAAAAAGACTTTTTACAGTATTAAGGTTATAATAAACTGGTCGGAACCCAAACGGGCGGAGTACGCTACCTAATTTAGAAGAAAACTTCCCCAAGAAGGGGAGCCTTATCCAACGCTTCCTACTCTCCAATGTCGGATTGCGGGGGAGGGAAGTAGTGGAGTCCAGGCATTTCCGAGTCAACTTCCTCCGGACCATGAGGTCAATGTCTATGCTCACCTCATTCACTTTGGCCAAGTGCTTTATAGTCGATAGCTCCCTTTGAAAGGCGGTCTGACCAAGCGGAATATTGGTCAACCGGTGGACATAGCTATTGAATGCAGCGGATTTATGGGCGACAGGGCAGAATGATTTGCCGTGGACAGTAGTATCGGTCGATGTAACTTTCCTATAGATGGCGAATTCATGGACACCGTCTCTATTGGAGATCGTGAGGTCCAAAAAATTAATAGAAGAACCGCCCACTTCCAATGTGAATTTGATGGAAGGATACTGATTATTGATATACTTAAGAAACTCCAAAAGGAAATGCCTGGACTTCACTACTTCCCTCCCCCGCAATCCGACATTGGAGAGTAGGAAGCGTTGGATAAGGCTCCCCTTCTTGGGGAAGTTTTCTTCTAAATTAGGTAGCGTACTCCGCCCGTTTGGGTTCCGACCAGTTTATTATAACCTTAATACTGTAAAAAGTCTTTTTGTCAAGTTAAAGGACCCTATCCCATTGCTCGAAAAAAGTGGCGTCTACAAGGTGAATTGTAATGATTGTAAAGGGATATACATAGGCGAGACTGGCCGTCAACTTAAAATTAGAATTGACGAGCATAAGAAAGCTTGGGAGAAAAAGAAATTGGGGGGATCGGCTTTTGCGGACCATCTCATTACCAGTGGTCACTGCTATAAAGAGGGGTCCGAGACCCTCCTCCACAGAGAGAACTCGTACTTCAAACGAACGGCGCTTGAGCACATTGAAATTATTCGGCACCTTAATAACGACAGCCTAAATGTGCTAAACAGGTACATACCTGATGAGGGATTGATTGAATTAGTTTATGAGTATGATTCACATCGTGATGACTCGCTGGTTCAGTCATGATCTCGTCGGATGTTCTCCTTCCTAGCGGTAATTGGTTTCAGTTGCTTTCATGTCACTGTTGACAATGGTTTATTAATCGAAAGCGCTCCAGTGTACAATCGTATTTCTGTGGCTTTGTTTAGTTTACTCCTAGTTTTACCATTTTGAGTATTTCATTCGTTCGGTGTTCGTGAGATATTATTCGTTTACCCCTTTACCTATCTTGGCGTCGTATAAGTCTTCTATGAGAAATATGGGGTAGCGCGAACTCGCTCCGCTCGTTCGCCCCCTGTCTCGCTGTTGTATTGAGACAATTCAAGTCTAGGGGACTTGGAAAAATTTCGACTATCCAGCCATATATGATAGGAAGAGGGACATGGAAAATTTTCTAATTAATAATTATATTAATTATTTAATTATTTATTTATTTAATTATTTAATTATTATTGAATTAATTATTTATTATTATTACGCGGGGTGTACTCGCGAATTTCTGAATCACCCACGGGGTAGAGATTTTCTAATTATTAATTATAATAATTATTTAATTATTTAATTATATTAATTAATTATTTATTTATTTATTTATTTATTTAATTATTTAATTATTTAATTATTAATTAATTAATTATTTATTATTATTACACGGGGTGTACTCGCGAATTTCTGAATCACCCACGGGGTAGAGGTTTCTCTTGACGGGGGGGGGGAGGGGGTACTCGCGAGTTTCAAAATCGGGGTCCGGCGAGAGAAAAGACATGGAACATGTCAAAAAAAGGCCTCGCTCTATTTTTTGCCCCGGGCCTCGCAAATTGTAGCGCCGGCACTGGTACCTGTTTGATAACCTGTTGATATAGGCGTATTAAGCACAGAATTTCGTACAACAATATTTATTCTATCTGATCTTCTAAAATTGGTACGTTTTTTAACAACTTCAATCATTTCTCCAAGGGCCCTAGTTATTAAATCTACTTGTTCATCTCTTGAAAGTTCTAATATCAATTCTGAATTTTTAATAGAAATGGTATAATCAATTGGATATGCTCTATACTTTTGAACATACCTAGAACTTTGTTCAGTAATGTCTGTAATAGTCTCTTCTTTTACTGGTTTTTCAGGTTCTGGTTCAAAAAATGAATCCTCAAAAGAAAATGTATTATTTAAATGTATAGGAGTATCGCCAGAATGGCTTAGTCTTGTACCAAGACTGTCATTCCTCAATACATTACTAAACATTCAATTACAGAGGAAGACATTAAATCAACTCTAAAAAAGGAAGTTAGAACATGCACTCAATGTAAAATCACTCTCTCTAGGGTGATAAGTACCAAAGATAAAATCATACTTGTTTGTTATAAATGCAAAGAAGAAACCAGACATTTCAAAGAAAAATGGCATTATCAGTGTACAATTTGTGGGGTTTTTAGGAAAATAGGATTCTTGAATTAAAATTTTTGTACATGTTAAATTGAGTAAAGTACTCCTTCACCCCAATGTTATGAGAGGAAGAGAGGTAAATTCAAATTAGAATTTAAATTTTTGTATAATATGTTAAACAGAGTGAAGGACTCCTTCACCCTGACATCACGAGAAAAAGAGTGGTAAATTTTTACAGAGTAAAGGACTCCTTTGCCCTGACGTCATGAGAAAAAGAGCAGCAAACTTGAATTTGGATTTTTGTACATGTTAAACAGAGTGATGGACTCCTCCAAAATTTTCATACATGATAGAGTAAGTACTCCTTTGCCCTAACGTCATTAGAAAAATAGCGGCAAATTCGAATTTAAATTTTTGTAGGTGTTAAACAGGGTGTAACACGGATTCCTGTGCTCTGACATCATGGGAAAAAGAATGGCAAATTTGAATTAGATTTTATGTTAAACAGAGTGAAGGACTCCTTTCCCTTGATGTAATGAGAAAAAGGGCGGCAAATAATAGAGTGAAGTATATCTTTGCTCTGATGTCATGAGAAAAAGAGTGGCAAATTTGAATTTAAATTTTGGTACATGTTAAACAGAGTGAAGGACTCCTTCGCCCTGACGTCACAAAAAAAAGGATCGACAAATTGAAATTTAGTTTTGGTTCATACTAAGTCGAGTAAAGAACTCCTTCAACCATTTGTCAATTTTTTTTTTTTTTTTTTAATTGACTGGACAAGTGTTGTTTTTATAAGACCAATGAACGTGAGGAAGATGAGACTAATGCGTATGATAGAGAAAGAAGAAATTACGTATTCTCATACTCTATACGTACTGAGCGATTGTTGCTTTCATAAGGCTAATGTAACTGAGAGAGAAAGAAGAAATGGGATATTCCTAGCTCATTTGTTGAGAGAAATAAGTACTCTATACAAATCAAAAACTACTATTATTATTTTTTTCTAATTTAATTGTTGTCCAGCATTACAAAAACCAACTTTCCTAGAACCCATTAGCAAGAGCAATTTTTATAAGTTTCATTCCATTTTTCCGTGACTGTCTTGTACGTTTGTATTTTGATAAAATTAATTAGCCTAATATCTGAAATAATTTAGTTGGTGAGTTTCTTCGTCATTAGTTGAACTTCAAAGAAAACCATTGAATAAGTTGGAAAAAGAAAAACGAGTTTTTTCAAGATACGCTTTTATTCTACTCCTAAGTGGCTACACTGAACGCGCGCTACTTAGTAACACTGTCGTTCTGGTTCCACGGGAACGACACAAAGAGCCGTAGTGAGTAGAATAAAAGCGTATAAAAAGAAAGAGCTCCTTGAGATCAGTGTCTTCAAAATAATCAATTGATAAACAGGAGAGAGATAAAATTAAATTATCTGATTAACTAGAGATTGAACAGCTATCTGAGCTCTACAAAGTTAGGAATTTCTAACACTCGTGTGATGTACGCATGTATACTGTATGTAGGTAGAACATTTTTTCTACTCTATGGCACGCTAAAACAGCAAATTTGCGGGTTTATTGATGATGTTGTATCGTCACACCATGAGAGCATCTCGCGTATCTCTGTTTATGTACCTGTATGGGTCATTCTTGTTTTCGTGCGTACCAGTTATTTCTTCCACGAACACTGGCATAGAAGACCATTCCAATGCTGAACAGTTGTCGTCATCATCGATAGTACCACAACCAGGACAATCTTCTCCTTCCACAAGAGCTGGCATAGAAGACCATTCCAATGCTAAACACTCGCCGTTATCACCGACAGTACCACAACCCGGACAAACCTCTTCTTCCACGAACACTGATGTAAAAGATCGTTCCAACGCGGAGCAGTCGTCGTCGTTACCGTGTATTCCAGAGCCAGGTCAGTCTTTTTACCACGTTAAAACGCAGAAGGATGAGAATTACGTGATTGTCGACAAAACTGACTTCATTAGAAGACTAATCGACAACGATCACATAAAGTCAGCTCACAAAATTTATTTCCTCTCTCGTCCGAAGACCTTTGGAAAAACGTTCTTTTTATCGATGGTTCACGAGTTTTTGGATGGAAAAGCAAGATTCTTTGACGGCACCGCCATAGCATCAAGAGGAAATGCAATGAAAGAGGACGGAAAGTGGGGTCAGCGCCCGGTCATCTCTATTGATTTTAGTGATATTTCTGCGATGTCAGTCGAAGGTTTTGAAGAGGAACTTCAAGAACGATTAGACACAGTAGCCAAAAAGTATGGAATATGCACGAAGAATAAAAAAAATGTAATCAGATGGCTGATTCGAGCGTTGAAATCCAAGTTCGATTTCAGAGTTAGTATTTTGGTTGACGAATTTGATTTCCCCGTGACACTTGCACCCGACAGCTGTGTTCTAGAAGGTATCAAAAAGCAGCTTAAATTGTTCTATGCGGAAATCAGAGCCGCTGCGTTCAACTCGGAATTATGGTTAGTTCTCATTCTGGGAGTTAGTAAATTGCAAGTATTTAGTGGTGCAATGAATGGTTTGGTAACGGACATAACGTTTGACGATACATTTTCTTCAATCATGGGTTTTCTTGCAAATGAGACTGAAAAGAGCTTCAAACCGCATTTGGAGAAGTTTGCCGAGGAAAGAGACTGGGATATTTCTGATACTGCTAAGAAAATTGAAAATCGATACGGAGGCTACCGTTTTAGCAAGGAAAACAGGAATGCTAGACTACTAGACGCAGGTTCAGTGTGTTCCTGTCTACGTGAATTTGAATTGGCAGATTTTGAGACTAAAACCGAAGCACTAGGAAATATCGTGAAACGAATGAAGGAAGAGGGAAAAGGTATCGAGTATTTCAGGCACCTTTGCATAAATGAGGGCGAACTACGTCAAAAATTCAACACTGAAAGCGAAGAGCCGGTACCATTGCACATAGAAATGCTTTGCAATGGCTATCTCACTATCGAGAAATACAGTCCAAAATCCGAGGAGATATATCTCAGCTATCCGAATGAAGGTATTGAAAAACGTATTGAGAGAAGCCTTCCCGTAGAGTTGAGAAGCCGAAAAGCAGACAAAGTGCGCCACTCACCTTTGACGGATTTGTTTCAAGGTGCACTAAATGAATGTGATGTGATGTGATGACCTTTGTGGATATGCTGATCCCTCAAGCTTTTCCAATTGTCAGTCCATCACTGCGGTATAAAGTGTCGAAGATAGATGAAGAATTCGTTGCTACTGGACATATCTATCAAGCATTGAACACACTGGGACTCGATTGTAGCGAAGGCGATGTATTACATGGTACAAAGGATGGCCACGCTGTTGGTGATTTGGATTTGGTTATTTATGCTGCGGAAGAGAACATGCCTCATTATGCCATATCGAGTAAGTTTAAAAAGAGCCCTCTCGAAGCTTTTTTTCAACTTCTCGGATATGTGGTTACCAAAAATGTTGAATTTGAGAGGATGTTCGATCGTAAAATGAAAACTGACGTCATCAACTTACTTGGGTTAGTGGTTAAGAATGATAAGGATCGTGGTAAAACGATCAGTGGATGGATTCTCGTACCGTATACCCGTAAAGACAAAATAATCTGGATAAACAAGACTAAAGCCTCTAACACAGGTATAAAGCTGAGTCTGAGTAAATGCTTGAAAGATCAAACCTATTTTGAGGAGAACAAAGAAAAATTTGTTTTGTAGCCTGTACCGCCTCCCCTCATTGTTTTCCAGCACGTCAAAGAATCAAAACATACCTGGATGTTTTCTCATCAACTTGATCCAGCGGATTTGGTATAACCAAGCAGAGCATCAGCATGCATTTTGTGTACGAACGTTCGTTTTTCGCGAATACTTACCCAGACTATATAATTGTGCTTCATTTTCTTTTCGAATATAGCCTACGATACGAGTAAGACGTTCTAATGTGTAGTCTATCAAATAGTGCTTAATTTGCGTTTTTCTTTTTTCCTCTTTTCGTTGAATTAATCACGTATATTTACAGTGCGAATATTACGTTCACTTTTATCCTACTGTTTCGTTTCGATTCTCGCGACACGAATCTGTACTTAGTTTACTTACTCATACCTTATCTTTAAGTGTGCATTCTCATCTTAATTACCGTCATTCATCTGTGGATGTCATCTTAGACCAACTTGTATTGCTACTACAGCTAGACTTCTTGTTTTTTACTATGTTTTTTGGGTATAAATGAGTCAAAGTGAAGCTTGAGTGTGCTATGCTGAAAATTGGGTTGATTCAAGTTTAAAAAATTACATTTGCTGATTGAAGTTGGATGTCGCCTATTTTAGGTGTGGATGTCACTTCCTAGGTACCTAGGTACACTTTTTAGTTGATCCTACCGTTATTTGTTAATTGATGACACAGCATAGATTAAATTTCGGATAGTGATATTTCTGGATGGGCATGTTTCTCATCTTTCGCTCGAATTATCGAAAATACTACAAGGAACATCAGATCCATCTTGTTTCATTGTTTCCCCATGCTGCGCATATTCTTGCAAGAACCTATGGATGTAGATACGTTTTTCGTGCTCTGAATGCTTTTTAGATTCGTTCAGTCAGCAACTTCAAATTTGAAAAGTCTGCGATAACACTACCAAAATCGGAGTTTGCGACTTTATTGAAGGAAGCTTTAGAAGAGATTTTGGTTATCTGCGTCATAAATGGATTCAAAAAATGTGGTCTGTTTCCGTTTCAATTGATAAATGTGAACAAATCAAAGAGTAAATCGTTGAAGTCTTGTAAGAATGTTCATAAAAAACCTGAATGTATCTATCTTCATACGAACGCCACCGTTTTCTTGATTTTATTCAGAACACCGTGGGAAAATCGAAAATTGATACATTCAAAAGAAATGCTTGCTTTGTAGAAGATGAATCGTTGTTCCAAATTTGGAAAAAATATTATCATTATTATTATTATTAGGAATATTATAGTGCCCCTCAACAGCTACAAGAGTCAATTACAGAGGTGCACTGACTACGTAGTGCTTATTGCTCTTTTTCATTCAAGTCATGCGCCACTAGCCGAGTAGTCTATTATGTACTCTGAGTGCAGCTGTCTGATAGCTCTGACAGCGATCCATGTAAAGTATCTTCTTTCATTGATACCAATTTCTATGAAATACAATGAAAATTCAGAAAATGCTACGAACAGAATGTGCGTTCTTCTCACACACGCGTTCCTCAAATCATGATTTTAGAAAACATTCGACAGAGTTTATCCATGCATGATAGGGTGCCTGAACGTTTGTGTACATTTTGAAAAAGTTCAATGACTAAGCCAAAATTTTTTGAGCCTGGATGTTTGTTCACTTTTTAAAAACTTGAATACTAAGTCAAGATTTTTTGAGCCTGAGTGTTCTGAAATTTTTTTAGCCTGAACATTTGAGTTTGATGACCGAGTGTCCTTGCTAAATATTGGTAATAAATTATGCCTGAACGTTCGTGAGTGTTGAAAAATTTCTTTCTGGAGATTCTACCTCTTTTCAACGAAAAAAAAAAAAAGAACCGACGACGTAATGCTGGAAAGAAATTCGCGTGTACGTACAGTAGGTACAGTAAGTACAGTATTCGGTCGCACGTGAAAAGTACAGTAGACAATTAGAAATACCAAGTTTTTCACATTAAAAAATTTTTTTGTTGTGTCCTGGACGTCCTTTGTATGGAAAAAAAGAAAAAAAAAGATGTGTCTTTTTCACGAAAAACTTGTGTGTTGACGAGGTGGAAATAAAAAACTGTTGAAAATTATCATTCTGAGTGTGAAAACGTCACACGTCGACGTGATGGAAAAAAAATTGCTGAAATTGATTCTTTTGGGATTCAATATGAATTTTTCCAGGGTGTATCATCATACATCCCGAAATAAAAGCAGGGTCTACCATCATAGCCCCTACACTATTTATTTACTACTAATAAGGCTAAATATTGGTAATAAATTTTGCCTGAACGTTTGTGAGCGTTGAAAAAATCATAGGTAGTGAATTTGCCTATTTTAGAGGATAATTTTTGGGGCAATATCTAGGGCCAAATTATAGGAGTATAATTTCTGTAAAAATAATATCAATTTGGACAGATTTGAGATTGTCCAGATAAGTGTCCTGGACGTCCTTACATGGTAAAAATTTTTCCTGTGTACCTATACCTTGTCAAAAAGAAAATCTGTCAAATAAAGCTTGAATAAGGCTAAATAATGGTAATCAATTATGCCTGAACGTTTATGAGCGTTGAAAAAATCATAGGTAAAGGATTTACCTTATTTATTGTATTTTAGAGAATAAATTTTGGAGGTCAAATTGTAGGATTGTAATTTTTGGTGAGAATGATATCAATTCGGACAAATTTGATGGTGTCCAGATAAGTGTCCTGGACGTACAGAGTTGTAAATTTTTTTTGTCATTTTTAAGGGTGAAGTTTTTTGAATCATAGTGCTATTGACAAATTTTACTGTGTACCTACCTAGGTGAAAATGATATGAGTCTTGTGGTGACAGTAACTTCAGTCAAATAAAGTCTAAAATCAGCTAAATACTGGTAATAAATTTTGCCTGAACGTTTGTGAGCATTGAAAAAATTATAGGCAGTGAATTTACCTTATTTAATGTATTCTAGAGAATAAATTTTGGGCAATATTTTAGGTCAAATTGTAGTAGTGTAATTTCTGTAAAAATAATATCAATTTGGACAGATTTGACGGTGTCCACATAAGTGTCCTGGACGTCCTTTGTATACTACTGTAAAGTTACTTAAATTTCATTATAAACTCTTGTGAAAAAAAACAGGCACGGAAAAACCGTGCATGACTCTGAATATTAACATTTCTGAAGAGTTTTTCAGGTCCGTGTCACCAGCCCCGCCCCTCATATCTCATGATATAAGGGTAGTACAAAAAAATAAGGGTGGGTACAATGAAGTACAAATGGAGTACAAATTATTGAATCCATTTCCGACCCAAAAGCAACAAAAGGGGGGGGGGGGTTGGCGACATGGACCTGAGTTTTTCAATAGTGTTTTAACATTTTTTAACTGTTATTTCAAAAAGTTAAATATGAAGATTTTTGGATAAAACATGTGTGAAAATATATGAAAATTTTTAAGATTTAGAATTTCTTATAAAAATATATGAGAATTCTTGACTTCTTAAATTTATTCTAAAATTGATATAAATTGATATAAAATGTATGAAAACTTTTTAAGTCTCCAAATTTCTTTTAGAAATAATACGAATGTACAAAAATTGATATAAATTGTATACAAAATGTATAAAAATTCATGACTCCTTAAATTTCTATTAGAATTGATATAAATTGATATAAAATGTATAAAAATTTTTAATCTTTTAAATTTCTATCAAAATCTTCAACTATTTTATAAGCTTCTGATGCTGATATTGGTTTAACAAAAGTAAAGCTTTTATACAACTTTTTATAATCATTATAATTATTCAATTTTGGAATTATCATTCCTTCTTTATGTTTAACAAATATTTCATCAAAATTAGTTTCTTCTGTAACATCTATAAGGAGACAATCTTCAGCTATATAACATGTTTTATTATCAATCATTTTAATTCCACGTTTTAATTCATCGTCTTCTTTATATTTTCTTATATTATATAAATATTAATTTTTATTTTAATAATAATATTTTCTATGAAATTGAATTTTGTGTGAATCAAATCAACTACTTTTTCATCTAAAGAATGCATATTTATATATTTGATTTATAATTTCATTTTAAACTTTTTTGAAAAATAAAAGTTAGTACAATTTTGACTAAATAAAACGAGCAAAGATAAATCTTCACTTGGAAAAAGTTAGCACATTTTGTACTTCTAAAATATCATGAGAAATTTTTCAGCTAAATGAGTAAGTGGGGTGAACAGCCGCCTTTTAAAAAGTTCATCAACTAAGCCAAGATTTTTTGAGCCTGAACGTAATTAACACAATTTGTGTCTTTTAAAAAGTTCGTCAACTAAACCAAGATTTTTTGAGCCTGAATGATATTTGCATGTTTTGTGCCCTTTAAAAAATTTGTCAACGTAGCCAAGATTTTTTTGAGCCTGATTGTAATTGGTACAAGTTGTGTCTTTTAAAAAGTTTGTCAACTAAGCCAAGATTTTTTTGAGCCTGAATGTAATTGGTACAAGTTGTGTCTTTTAAAAAGTTCGTCAACTAAACCACAATTTTAAACAAATGGGATGAACAACCGTCTAAAATAATTGAAGGATTTTCTAGCTGGATTGGGTTGTAAAAGCTTAGTAGTAATGGGGGTCTTGGGTTCAAGACCCGTCATTAACTTACACACTTCTTGCATCAAACTAACAGAACTCGTTACCTCCTTAAAAAGGGTAGCCGTGCCATTTCTTGGTGGCTGAGGGGCAACACATGATATCAGAATTTCCAATTTCCACCACTTATTTGATTGACATATTTTATCTTTCTATCAAGACCCACCTTCAAATACAAAAAATATACAAATACAAATCATAAAAAATTGTAGCGGATATCGAGAAGCACAGTTGGATCGCCACTAATTAAAAAGCTGATGAGAAGAATTTTATATAGGCACGGTATCCTCATGTGATTGGCTAATGCTAAAAGCTACTCAGACTCAACAAATTTGAGAGATGGAAGAAGCATACGGAAGAGCTAGCTCCACGTCCAAGTGTTCTTAGTTGACGAACTTTGTACATCAAATACTTCCTGAGTGATTGATAAGTGAGTGGTGAAGTCCACTTAGTTGTTACCTCATAATTCTTTTCAAACTCAATGGATTTGAGTGATCGACAAGGATTCATAAAAAGCTTGATTTAACGAGTGTTTTCAGATCTTACAACCAGCATAGTGGGATTATAAGAGCCTGAAATATAGGTAATCAAATTCATAGAACTCAACCTTACCTTTCAAGACTATTTCAAATATATATGTCAGACTCGGAGGTACATTATGCAATCTCGTTCTTACCCTACTTGGTACGAGCTCAGAGATGCCCAGACCAACCGGCTGTCTCTTGTGTAAACGATTCAGGAAGCACCGGCGCTGTGATGCTGATTCGCTCATGTACTTGCGGCATGTACCTTTATCTGCGAGTTTTAGAGCAACGCTAACTACACAAAATGGTCGCGTGCACGGCGTGCGTTCTTACATCTCCTGCCTTAGAAGGATGCACCACCAGAGATGAATAAATGGGGCTGATCATTTACCGGTGCTTTAAGTCTTGCCGGCACTCCTCTTTCTTCCAACACCCAAATTCTTTATGGATTTGTAAGACACAGATAGGTAATTGTCACACAAACTTGTCCTTAACCCGGACTCTCAGAGGCAACCAAAACCACTGACTATCATTTGTCTACACAGGAAAAAAACTTTAAATTAAGAGGCCCCAGCGCTGCAATGCTCGGCTGTTAATATAATTATGTACTTGCAAATCGTATTTTTATCTGCGAGTTTTAGTGCAACAATACCTAAACAAAATGGTCGTCCTAACTGTGCACTTTTTTATCGTTCTCCAGCTGACAAGGATCTGCCACCAGAGAACAATGACGGGGTGGTCATTTACCACTGCTCTATACCTTGCCGGCATTCTGTTTTCCCCGACATCCAAACTTTGTTTGGGGTGCTGGCTTCTTAATTTATAAGGCTCACAGGTTTTTCATGCGAACTTGTTCTCACCCTGCTTTATAGTAGCTCTGAGGTGACCGGAACAACCAAATGTCACTTGTTTACGCGGGAACAAAACTCTAAAATAAATCAAGGAGCACCGGCACTTTAACGCTTGGCTACTTTTGTACTCGCGACTTGTACTTCTATCTGCGAGTTTTAGTGTAACGCTACCTGCTTAATATGGTCGTGCGAACGACTGCCTTCTTACTCCTCTCCCTTTTAGGAGAGTGCACTACCAGAAAAGGTAAAACGTGAAAAATAGCTTGACTGGATGGTATTTTCAATAATAATTTATTAGAATTTCACGGTTCTGCCGTCTACAAATAATATGAAAAAAATTTCATCCTCTGATGATGTAGGACGTAGCCTACAAAACGTCAGATTTTTTTTAAATATTATATTATTTGGGGATGGCAGAGCCGTGAAATTCTAATAAATTTCTACCAGAAAAGAATGGTAACTGATCCCATGACTTTCCGGAGTTATTTTTCCCCGAAACCGCGTTCGCTTCTCAATTTTCAAGACTCAGAGTTTTTTCATACAAACTTGTTCTTACCCCGCTTTATATCAGCCCACAGGTGACCAGAACAACGAACTGCCACTTGTCTATAAGAGAACAAAAACGCTTCAAAGCGAGGTAAGACCTTTGAGTCGGCTGCTTATACGCACTTGCGACTCGTACGTTTATCTGCGAGTTCTAGTGCAACGCTATCTACATAAAATGGTCGTAAAAACGATGTGAGCGTTTTTTCGTGTATATTAGCTCGTCTGCGTTCCCTTGGATCTTCAGGCAAATAGTGACATTAAATCTGCAAACGCTACCTACTATCTATTTGCACTGCCTGTGAGAATCCTGAACCCACCCGTTCTACGATTTCCTGCAAGGTCAGCGAATATTTTTCCGAAATGACTTCTCACACTGTGAATTTTCTTATAATATACATGGAGAGATATTTCATATCCTTGTACACCACTCGCAGAAGAACGGCGTAGTGAGAATTCACACAAGGAAAAGAATAGCTCTAGCCGGTTTATCAGTTGAGTCAAGGTCAAACAAATGGAATACTCAATAATTATGGTAAACGATTACTACACACATCTCATTTTTTCAATATCCCCTCTCAAAGGTCCCAATTTTTCCAAGCTCCTTCCCTTTCAGAACATCAAAATTTTTCAGAGTCTCCTCTTGATATGTGTAACATGATGGTAGGACTTTTCTCAAATACCTAAATTAGATTGTAACTTTCGAACTTTGCAGAACCACAATTTGCCGGAGAGACGATAGTTTTTCTTAGCAACATCCCAACTAGTTCTCCGTTATTGACGTACGTAAGAATCTGCCAAAAGGAGGAAACCTGTTAGGAAGCAAATCCAATGAGAATTGAAGATCCGGAGAAAAAATCCAGACAATAGAATACACATCAGACGTGAAGCAAGAATCGAAATCGAAAGATAGGTACCCATGAAACGTTGAAGCGGGACCTGACAAGACGTTAGATGAAATCAGAGTTACTCAGCAAAGAGATTGCTTGACTCTGAGATAAGAACGTAAGCGAAAATTTCATCGCAGAATTATAGTGGAGGAAAGAAAATAGAAGTCGTAAATTAAGGAAAGCAAATATCTGGAATTAACAAAACTGAAGACGGTAATGAAGAACAGTACAAAAATTTTAAATTACTGTATTTACTAATTTCACTTCACTCGTAAAACAATACAATGGTTGGTCAACATAATGTACCTATACAATAACAAACAAAATTGTGGATACAAATTAAATTCCTTGAGACATTTCAGTGTAAGAGGAATTGCCAGCTGAAGTTTGTTACTAACCGGTATCAGAAGACGACTAGAGACGTCAATCTGTAAAACAAATCTTGCAAAAATTACACATTTACATATTAAGAGGTCTCCAAAAGCAATTTTTTATTCTACCTTTGACAAAATTATGAGGTTTAGCGAGGCGAGTTGGCTGGGTATTCATCAAATTTGGAAAACTATTCCAAATGCGTAGCTCACGATACGTAAAGATAAGGAAGCAACGATTAGCCAAAAAAATGTTCTCACGAAAACATGCATCCAATATAATCTAGAAAAAAACAAAATACTTGAACAATTGTACTATTATTTGGTTTTATAAGATATGTTCTTCTCATACATTTAAGTCGAAGGTCGAAATCTTTATACTTCCACTCAGGGAGCAACGTACAGCATTCAACATTCTTTGCAAATGCGATATGCGAGGTATAAAAATGCTTTGGAAAGGGTTAAAATTACGCCAGCTTCTAAAATTGGACTAATGCGCTCATACTCATAAGACGAAATCAGCCCGACATTATTAATATTAATGAGGTGAGTAGAAGGGATTCCTCCATCACTCATATTGTTTTTCTTTCTACGTTCATTCGCTTCGGTCTTCGTCCTAAATTTATTGCTTTTAAACTTCGTGCTACTATCTACAACTAATCGACTTCCGCAATGGGCGAGTAAGAAAGTGCTCGAAAAAGGCACGCAAATCGTGATAAAGCCTCATCTATTGCCTATCGTGCTTCACACAAAAGGTGTCGAAAATGTCTCCTGAGGATTACGACGACTTAATGCGCCACTGTGCTTCAAAAGAGCGCTCTCTCTCCACCGCTCTTCGCACCAGGAAATTGAAGAAACTCGAACGACTCACAGCCGATATTTCTCTCCCTTCTCCACCCCCCGTGGAACGAGACAATACCATCACACGGCTTCAACTGGCTGACTCCTTTATAAACCAAACTGACATCCATTTCTCTGGCAAGGAACTAGAGCTTCTGAAAATGGAACGGGAATTTGCTCTACCTCCGAGACCGAAAGTCAATAAGTTGGAAGCAATCTTGTTAGCCGATATTGTCTCCGCCGTTAGCGTCGACAATATACGATAAAAAAATTGTGTAAGTGCGGTCTCTGCCAATCCCCGTCCTCAATTTAACCTCTTCCGCCCCATATCTCAAAAGTTGAAAACGAACAATAGCGTCCTCGTGAAAGGTGATAAAGGTGAGGCTCTTATCGCTTTGTCGTCTTCCGAGTATCATAACAAAATGTCGTTCTTTCTTCATTCGTCTGGTTTTGTCCCATCAACGCTTAGTTACAACTCTCATACTCTAAATATAAGACGTGTTGTCGTTTCCTCCCAGTTCATCCTTTCTGGCAAGAAAGCCCGTGACCCCGTCCTAGTGATGAACCCTTCGTCCTTGCGCCTCTACGGTCAGCTCAAAACGCATAGGCCTAATCTTCTTAACGGCCTTGCCATCGCTTCTTGTACTGATGCTTCTTACAAGCTGTCTCGTTTTAAACAAGAAAGAGGAATACTCCGACGTGGAGTAAAAAAATGCAAACCGCAGAAAAACCAACTGTCTCGTTTTCTTAGCCGATTTCTCCCCGCAACACACGATCTAGAATTCCTCGGATCTCGTCTCAACAATGGGAAACTCCGAGTTTCCCCTAGACTAGCTTCTTTCGATGTGTCTGGCACGTACCCCTGCATACTGGTTACTTTACATGCTTGATCGTCTATCTTCCCGCAACATCGACCCTGATATTGTTTCTGAATTTCAAGTTCTCGTCTCCTTATGTTTGACTCACAATACTGTCTCTATCAGGTCACTATTTACGAATTTCCTGATGGCCTACCTATGACCGTTCCCCTCTCCTCGCTAGTTGCTCGAATCTAATCTGCTCTCTAACCCTCTCTTTCCTCAACTTCACATCCTCACCTGGCTAAGATACGTAGACGACATTCGCATTCTCTGTATTTGGAATGGTTCCGTACCTGAACTTGAGTCTCTCCTCACCTTCCTCACTTCCCTGTAACCCGATAAACCAAATCGACCATCACTATATGGTCGTACGACTGAAAAAAAATGGTACCATCAGAAAATGGTTGAGTAAATTATTGAGATGAATCGACCAAATTTTGTCTATTCATTTCAGTTGATTCTTGGTCTGATATTATTCCTACTAAATTTTGATCATAATTTTTGGTTGATTTTTGATCACTATGCGGAGTACGCATTTCGACCCATTTTTTGGGCGTTATATTGTCAATACAGAATGGAATTTTTCCTTGTTTCTTAGTCTAAAATTAATAATATTGTATTTATTACTCAATTTTGACTCAGATTTCTAGTCGATTTCTGGGCACATATTTTGGGAGTTACCTTGATCCATTTTGAGTAGATTTTTCCTCAACATCTACTAATATTTTAACTCTTTTTTTTTGGTCTATTCTCGTGCAAACGGCAGTCACTCATTTTTACCCAAAATTTCCAGTCGATTTCTTTGGAATGAATCAACTGTCATATTGCTCGCAAGCTCGCAGATAAGTAAAGATATTTAGAATAAAATTTAAAATTTAAAAATTAGTATTCTTAATAAAGAAATTGTTCAATAAATGAAGATATTCTACTAATCATGAAAATATTAGGTTTATATAATTATCCAATTTAAGGAATTCCAAGAGGGATAATTAATGAATATAATTTCTTTTTAATTTTAATTTCATATCAATTTTATTTTTTCAAATTAAATTTCAACTTTATTTAATAAGTTCATAGTATAATATTCTCTTGAACAAATAAAGATCTTATTTAAATTTTCTTCATATAGTTGATTTAACTAAAATTATTAATTCTGTTTTTCAGAAGTATTTATTATTATCAATTTTCAGCAATTATAAAAATTATTATAAAACAACTAAAACAATTGAAATTAAATAACTTTTTATATCTCATTCAATTTATTTAATATATTTGATCCTTTAAATGAGAATTAAATTATTTAATAATTTCAATGATTTTAAATAATATTTAAAACTTGTAATCATATTGAACCAGAATGATATTTTTCATTTTTTTGTTCAATTTTATATTCAATTAATAAGAAATTATTAGATTTATTTATGAAAAATAAAAAAATTATTAAAAAATAATTTTTTAAAAAATTAATTTAAATAATAAACCTACATAAATTAAATTGATAAAAATTAATTTTATAAATAATAAATTGATAAAGAATAATAATAATTATAATTATTATCATACCAATTAAATTATAATAATTAATTTTAAAATTAAAATAATAATGTACGAATTTTATAAAATAAATTTGAATAAATAGATACACATAATATTTAGATTCATTTTAAAAAATTATTCGAATTAAATGATTCAATTTTAATTGGTATAAGTCCATGATAAATTCCACAAATTTCTGGACATTGTCCATACATAATTGAAGGTATACTAATTAATATTGTAATTTTAGACCAAAATCGCACTCCTTTTAATATAATCCTCCTAACGAGATTGCTATCTTCATTCTTTTCTTCTCTCACTTGAGGGAGCCTTAGATATATACTGGTTTTGCCTGTCAAAAATGGTGGTCTGTTTTAATATCATCTAACTGTAGACCGTTTTATGACGTCTCTATTTCCCAAAACTTGATTGTTCTGCTTTGTCAAAAAAGGTATATTTATAGTGGTCCGTTAATATGCTTGAATATAGGCTACAACAGACTATTCTATAATCGTCTACATTTCCCAGAAATCTACCAATCTTTTTCGTCAAAAGAATTCGTTGACAATGATTAATATTGACTATGAAAAAATATTTTATATCGTCAAGGTTCCTTAGAAATTGACTCTTTTTTTGGTCAAAAATGGTCAAAATATAGTCAATTGCGAAGTATGGCCAATGACTGATGACAGACCATTTTATGGTACCTACATCACCTACAGATCGACTAATTTTTTCATGCAAAATTTTGTCCAAGTTGCTTTAAATGTGATATAAATATAATAGGGAAGAGCGGAAGTAAATCGACCGAAAAAGTTGGTCTATTATTAGTCACTCATCAGAGCGCCCGTTCAGTCTATTTTTGGTCAACATTTACTCGAAATCGACTGAGATATTTGTCGGTCTGGTTTATCGGGATCCTACTATCAACTTCACTCTCGAAGTAGGAGGCGCATCTATCAACTTACTTGATCACGCTATCTCTCTCCATCTCGAAGCTGTCTTGTTCCTCACGTCGCTATTTATCGGAAACCTTCCAATACCGGCGGCGGAGTCCTCATCAATGGCTTATCGCCATTCTCCCAAATCCTCTACTTTGCTAGCCTTCATTCACCGCTCCCCCACTATTCATCTTTCTCAGAGTAATATTCATATTAAAAAAAACGTATATCACCATCTCGCTCGTCTCAATAATCTTCCTCACAACATCGACTCCCTTATTTCTCGTGAATCTCTGCAACGAGCCATGTCTTCTAACCATGCTTCCTTAGCAGCTGATCCTCCTCGTCGTAAGCATTGGATTCGCCTTCCTTTCTTAGGCCAGTATTCTTATAAAATGGCCAAAGCACTCGAAACTTTCGATTACTGGTGCACCTTCTACTCGATCATAAATTTCGTTACGTGATTGTATTTTTTTTTTTAATTCAACTATATTAATGAGGTGTCAGCATTTTTACCTTTTAAGTCTACGTCTCGCCATTGGTATAGTCGAAGGGTCTTCTTTCACTAAATAATGTCGACACCATAATGTACATTTTATGAGATACTCTTGTCGGTTGATATCCGCGTTAGTTAGTTTAAAAGTGCGCCCGTCCGCTTCCGACATCTCCTTCTGGAGCTTTTGAATATTATTTGACACAAACTTCCAATTGTTAGTCATAAAATAGTTGAAAACGATTACACCGCGATAAATTTTTCGTTGAGCTCGAATCATGCTAGAAGATGAATAGGTACTAATTAGTCCGTAGCAGCATGAATACATTGTACCTTGATCTATTAATCAACTCACAATGTTTTATAACCAAGAACGAATAAAATAATATCGATCAGGTACGCCGGAATCCAGTGCAGGAAAAAAGAAAAAACGCTAAACAAGTAGAAATTTTTGACGAAGAATGTATCCGGATACCATAGACACAATGAGAACGGATACATCTGTTTCACTACTTCTGCATCTGCCAAAAGTGTTTTGAAAGTAAGTTTTTCCTCTTGAGTTTCCACGAGGTTATACACTGGCATATTTTCCGACCTTGAAAGAAGAAGAAAAAAAAATTACTCGATATGATACGATTATGAACATAGATAAAAAATGTCTCTGAACCTCTCAGTCTCTTGACTGATTTGCCAAGCTACCGCAATCAAGCCGTTACAAACGATGTCCACTGGAATGGTGTCAATGATATTATCTTCGACACCCCAGGCGACTCGGAAGACTCCTTTTCCTCCCGCAACCATGAATCCTTGTATGCCGTTAAAATTGTCCACCCAGCCAGGAATTGGTTCAAGAAAACTGGGAATAACTGCAATAAAAGATATGAATGGTTTGCTAATCAAAATAAATTTATTAGAGCATAAACTTACCTATAGATGGCCGAGCGATTGCGATGGGCAATCTAGGGTAGTATTCCGAGACAATGTTTTCCGCCAATCTTTTCGAATAGGTGTACGTATTTGGATGTGGTTTTATCACGCTGGTGAACAAATAATAGAGGTGGAGAATATTTCATAAATTTTTACTGAGACGATTAAGGCTTAAGAAAAATAAGGTAAGATGATCTTGGTTTTTGTGAGACAATTCCTTTATTTAAAAAATCATCCTTACTCCTTACAAATATCGTCCAACGTCTCGGGTTTCATCCAGTGAATCATCTCCATCACGTGATGAGGACTTTCATATGTCGGATACGTTTTTTCTTCTAACTCGTCTTTATCACAATGGCAATAGGCGGTCGACGTGTGTATGAAAGCCTGTAATTTTTTTGAAAATAATAAATTATTCGTTCTACCAATAAGCTCGCGAGCTTTGCAATTACACTTAGGCTTATGGACTCGGAGTGAACAAATAGAGACAATACTGGTCGGAGAGGGTTCATTGTGCTAACGATTTTCTCATGATCCGTGATGCAGGGAGAGACAGGACGGAGAAGCTAAACAAGAAAAGAAGTGTTGAACATTCAGGTCCTCAGTATTGCAATACAAACATGAGGGGGGGGGGGTGTGAAAGGCTTGAATAAAGAAAATTTAGAGGCTATTGCAAATCTTGCAATGGCAACGGTGAACCCGCAAACTTCTCTGCTCCCTAAAAAACTGTTACATTTAGTCTTCGAGCTCTTAATTTTCGTTATACTTGGAAACGCATTCTGAACTCTCCAAAATATTCTAAAGGGAGAAATGGCTCTAAGTTTTCTTATAATCTAGCCGAGAAAAATTCCTGTAGTTGATCGATTCTAACTTCGGTATGACCTCACAAAATGCCGTATTTGAAGTGGGACGCGGACCTTTTCTGAGGGTTCTCCCACCTTATAGTATAGGTGAACAAGACATAAAATTTAGCTAAAAAAGACACTCTTGGTAGAAAGCAGGAGTTTGTTGGAAAGTGTCAGGATTGGTGTCAGGAACAACCGAAAAAAAAAACCACCCTCAAAGTGGATGGGAAAATTTTCCGTGGCACATTTTAGCCTCCCAGATTTTGTTTTTTGTCAATATCTCGAAAAATACGCATCGCACGGAAAAATTTCAAGTTACAAAAATTATTCCTCGTTGAATTTCTCATAAAACCAAGTATTCACAACCCAACATTAGGCTAAACCTTAGCCTAAAAACATTTGTCGAATGAGCGCTATTTTTGAAAATTCGTTGTAAATCACCATATTTTCGTCGATAACTCGAAATTATCGTTTTCTACAACAAAATGTTGGCAAACCACCTTTAGAGTCGGTAGGGAGCTTTTGAACGCGCTTGCGACGAAACATTTATGTCGATGAGAGGATTTTTTCACGTGCAGGGATATTAATTAGAAAAGAAAGCAAAGACGAGGCTTTTCCCGCACAGAATTTTATTTGAATATTTATTCAACGTTTCGGTCAATCTGGTGACCTCGTTTTGTCTTGACGAAGGCCACCAGATTGGCCGAAACGTTGAGCCGATAATAACCTCAGTTCGATTGATGCGGCTGTATCGGCGCTCTTGTTTTACAACTTTCGTGCTTCCGTACCCATCAAATACAATGGCAGAATTTCGTCCGTAATTGCGCTCTACATAGGCAACGTATTTATCACATATACTTGCTCAACTTTGGCGCTGTGCCCACCTTCAACAGCATAAGGGCACCTACCTCGTACGCCTTATAACAATTTACTCGTGTGCCCCAGCGACAATTCCACTTGAGAGAAAAACTAAGTCTTCATCTTGAGTGTCGGCGAATGGATTGTTATAAAAAAACCATTCATAATTATAAGATATCACAATCTCGTTCCTCTCTGGCATGTCTTGCTGTGCTCCAGTCGATGTGTTGATATGGGCTGGCGCTCTCTTTGTTGGCATACTTCTCCACTTGATCGCAAACCGTACTTGATGCTGCCCTTGAGAGTATCCAATCTCGCTCATGACGTTTTCCTTCGTTCCGGGTTGTTTTCTTCACTTTATACATCAACCTGTCGTATTAGAATGTATCATACGTTCGTAGTAGCCTAGGCTAATGTACATATGGTTCATGTTATATAAAATTTTACAAGGAAACTTTTTTATACCTACACATTTTTTGTACAAGCCGATAATTTCGAGTTATCGACGAAAATATGGTGATTTACAACGAATTTTCAAAAATAGCGCTCGTTCGACAAAGTTTTTAGGCTAAGGTTTAGCCTAATGTTGGGTTGTGAATACTTGATTTTATGAAGAATTCAACGAGGAATAATTTTTGTAACTTGAAATTTTTCCGTTCGATGCGTATTTTTCGAGTTATTGACAAAAAAACGAAATTTGGGGCTAAAATGTGCCACAGAAAATCTTCCCATTCACTTTGAGGGTGGGTTTTTTTTTCGGTTGTTTCTGACACCAATCCTGACACATTCCAACAAACTCCTGCTTTCTACCAAGATTGTCTTTTTTAGCTAAATCTTATGTCTATTTCGCCTATACTACATCAAAATGGAAAAATATAACCCAAGGATAGAACCAAGGTTGATGATTTTATCAAAGTAGGACGAGGACGAAAGCGAACGTTTTCTGAGGATCTGCTCCCTCCTGGGTTGCCCGCTGAAACGGGTGAGGGTAACTTCTTAGAGTCGAGAGGCGCGGTGTGAAGTAGACCAATGAATTACAGCTGTTGTAGTAGATCGGACCTTTTAGGAGGGTAACAAGAACCAGAAATCATGCCAGGAGGAGAGGATGAGGTCGCAGTAATAGGATTACGGATTATACGAAGGGGAGGGACCACTTATAGGAGGTGAGCGCAGTAAGGTCCACTGCGGCATGTGAAGGTCCATGTGTCCAGGTATTCATAGAAAGGAAGAAGAATGAGAATTTGTTGGACGATCGGATTGGTAGATCGAGGTTCTAGAGTAGCGAATAAGGATGAGAGAGACTCAGATAGTACATAATAAGGAAGGTGTGGGAAGGCGAGCAGCGGATAAGAAGGGAAAGACAATTAAATATAGCTCTTAGTTCAGCAGCCAATAAAGAAGTGGAGTTTCTGCTACGGAAGGTTGAAAAATGTTCCCCCGATGAATGTAGACTGTATATTCGGGTCTGGGTCGCAGTATGGATGGGAAATTCAGAAGAAATATTTTGTAGATGTGTCGCTAGTTTATAAAGTTAGCTGTTTTGAGATAAGAACGAGATGGATATCATGCGGGAGTGGATGGAAAAACAGTAAGTAAGACCTTAAGTTTTAGATGAGTGAAACGACAGAAAGCGTGAATTATAAGTGAGCTGAGAGCATTTGAAAAGATGGGAAGATTTAGGTATTCCTTGAGATAAGAACGAGATGGATATCAAGCGGGAGTGGATGGAAAAACAGTAAGTAAGACCTTAAGTTTTAGATGAGTGAAACGACAGAAAGCGTGAATTATAAGTGAGCTGAGAGCATTTGAAAAGATGGGAAGATTTAGGTATTCCACTGTTGAGGCCAGAGCGCGGTAATGCAGCGCAAGCATAGGCTGAGTGGAGGGCTGGTGAGTAATGCGCCAAGAGCCAGTCGCAACTCTAGATATTGAATGAAGTGTAATGATTTTTGTTGGTTTGGGTATAAGTTGGGAACAGACTGGATTATTGTAGAATTGGAGGTGAAATTTTTGCTATAGTCTGATGAGAATTATCTCGGCTTGATCTCGAGTTTTCATGAAGTTTCAACTTCCACTTCTTAGTATTTTTTTTCCATTGTCACTACTTTATCACGATGAAATTTCTAAGCTACTTCTAAAAGATTTTTCGTTTAACTAGGGCGGAGAGGGTATAAAAACTTACTTCCAATTTAGTCATTTTGGTCGCCAACTCCAGCAATTCTTGAGTACCTTTGACGTTCAATTTTACAGCATCTTGTAAACTAGCCTCGAATTTTATAGTGGCGGCGATATGAAAAACCACGTTTACGGAATCGATTAGTGTCCGTTCATCCTCTTCGGACAATGCGAGTCTTTCTTCGGAAATATCTCCGGCTATCGCTTTGACTTTGGAAAGAAGTTGAGGGCTCTCTTTTTTGAAATTGTCGAAAATCTGCCACCGGAGTAAAATTCCATCGATGACAAAATAGAAAATGGGAAACAGATAATCAAATTATATGTATAGGTACGTACTGGCGCCTGAAATAGTTCGGAAACTCGAACTGGGATATCTTTGCCGTATTTCGGTCGAACAAGAATGTATATGGTGTCTAAATGGGAACAACTTTTCAACAGTTTCCATATCAGTACTTTTCCGATGAATCCGGAAGCTCCAGTCACTAAAATCGTTTTCCCTCGATAATATTCTGGAATTGAAATCTGTTTCATGGTTCCCTGCAGAACATAAAGAAAGGGAGAATAAAAATTATTGTATGCAACAATCATGAACAACCTAAAATAGGCGATTATCCTTATCCCTAGAACAGAGCAACGTCTTACAATAAAGATCAAAGATTTGCCTTCTTCAAAAGTCTCTGCGACTGCACTAGGGTTATGAACTTGAAGCAGGTCCGTAACCAGAGTGCATTCGTAGGAGGGGCTCCTTCTAAAATTAGGGAGGCTGAGGGTAATAATGATCCTTTGTTTTACTAGGATAGTACTTCTGCTTAGACACGTCGGGGGGGGGGGGGGCTCGGAGGGAAAAATTTGAATCCATGAGAGATAATTGATAACATGGAGGTAAAAATGGTCGTCATGGATGGAAGCGACTGACTAAAAGGAGGCAGTCCAGGCTGCAAATGTGGGGAAGAGAGTAAAAGGTTGGAGAAGAGGTGAGCGCTGTCAAACGTGGTGCCAGTGTTCTAGATGAAACAAGGGTTATGAAAAGGGTGATAAGTTTATTTGTACCAATTCATTCTGCAGGACTCATTTTTGCCGATCCTGGTGATTTGGAGTTGAATGTAGCGGATGAGGTCGGATCTAAAGAGGAGGAGAAGTAGTCTCGAGGCTGATTTGGTGGCTTCGTCGACTTCTCTTGTTCCGCTGATTCTACTTTGGATGTGGACACAGGTGAAGGATAGGTATGAGATAGGAGAAGGTCGAGTGAATTCAAGAAAATTATGTATAGTAGAGCTGCTGTTAATTTGGTTAGGGTGTCACAATGAAGAAGATGTGTGACGATGAGGAGAGAGAGTTATTATTCAGGCTGTTAGGATTGGGATGCAGTTATGGAAAAGGTGTGAGAAAAGTTTGTTGTCGATTGAATAAGTAAGATCAACATTAATGAGGATACTCCCTCTCACCCCAAAACAAAATAACGTAACCTAATATAACTAAGGTTTATGACGTCATCGAAGTGAGGTGCGTGCGGGCGTAAACGTTTTTTGAGGATCTTCGATTCCTCGCTAAAAAAAACTGGGAGAGACGGGTTAGGATGACTTCTTAGAAGGGCGATTCGAAATAGACCAATGAGTTGGAGCCGTTTCCATAAATCCAAGCTTAGAGAAGGGTAAAAGGACCAGAAATGATGCCAGAAGGAAAGGATGAAAAAGAGGGATGGCACGGCGATGCGAGTCAGTATCTTCAGGAGATGAAAACGGTAAGCAAAAGTATTGGTAGAATTTTCGTTATTTTGGGCTGGGGTGTGGCCCATCGAGGTAAGGTAGGAAAAATGGGAAGGACACAGCAGAAGTTGATATTTTTGGAGAGTGAATGGTTTGCAGTCAGTAAGTTCGTACCAGCTGGAATTAAAGGGGATGTTGTGAACTTGAGTCTGAGGGAGTTGAACAATGAAGGTGAAGAGATTCGCTGTTGGGTTAAAGAGACGATGATGCACACAGGCTTTGTGCAGAACTGGATTGTATGGCGCCGGTGCAGATAATGAACCAAATCCAAGAGTATAGGTGATCCGTAGTTTAGGCTGGCGGGTGCATCTGGAGTAAACGTTGGAAATTGTTGTTAAGGTGGATAGAAAGTCAGAAGCAATAAGAGGTGGGTGATGGTGGAGGGAAGGAGGTTGAGATTGATTCTAGGCGTCACCATTGGAGCATGGCTTCGCTTTCAGTTACTGGGGTAGAGACGGAGTTCTGGTGACAAGGAGAGGGATGTTCTCTTGAATACGCAAGACCCACTCGATTATTAATGAATTTTAAACAACCTGTGAAGCAAGAAGTGACACCGTGATATCACTTTTCTGGGGGTGGGAGCGGCAAGCAGAAGTACATGAAGAATTTGTTGAAAATTTTTCTGGCTTGGGGTTCGGCTCGTCAAGTTGAAGTAATGAGAGATGAGAAGGAGAAACTGATATTTTTGTGCAAGGAATGGTTGAGAAAGTGACTCAAGTGGGATCTGCGGAAAGTTAGTCAATGCCACCAAGAGTTCAAGAGGATACTGCGGATTTGAGGAGTTTAAGAATGGATCTGAGGTGATCGGCTGTTAGCTTGAGACGGAGATAATGTAAGGGGCTGGTCGACAGGCCCCGGGAAAATTTGAAGGGAAGGTATGAAAGGAGAGCAAGACCATCTTTTTTAGGTGCTTGAAATTTGGGATTGATCAAAAAGAAACCAGATGGGACGCTTGTTGGGGATTTTCTGTAGAGTTTCAGCTACAGGGAGCTCAAAAAGTGATCAGATGATAAGAGAACGGTTGAGCTGGATTTTTGAGTGGTTGGAAATCGTACTCGTGTGAAATAATTTTCGATTAATTTAAACTAAGTAAAAATTGTGAATATCAGACATAGAAGAGAGAATCACTAGTGAATGGGAATCCAAGAAGCTCTTAAGCGCAGGTGGCCGAGGGTTGACGGTATTTTTTTTCTTTTGTATCTGAGAAGGTTCAGATTGACAAAAATTAGGTAGTCGGCAATATTTTTATAAAAGTTTGTACTTCTGAATTGTAGAACGAAAACTCGTGTACCTTCATCAGTTTCAAGAACGTCATCTCTGCTTATGGAGAACCACATGTAAAAGAGTTATAAACACTGACTGCAGGAAATTCTACTAACGATTTCGATCTGACGACGCACAGCAGTGCGACGCAAGAAAATAAGCACCTAATATACTAAAAAGCTAAATGACCCTTTGCCTCTCATTCCTGATTTGCCCGATACAATTTAGCTAAAAAATAGCTAACGCGTGTATTCTATTACTATATATATGAATTGCCTAGCAAATTATAAGAAAAAATATTCGTGAAATTCTAATGACGTCACAGCGACTGAAGGTTAACAGGCAAAATAGAAAATAGAAAATTAATTATTGGTTATTTAAGTGCAACGATTCATTATCACAAACGTGCTTATCACAAACGTGCGTGTAAAAGTTCTCCATTTTCCTGTTATCGCATCCGACGTCAATTATCATACTGTGACAAGATTATAATTACGTTTCTGACACACTGATCCTTGAATAAATTTCACGTCAATTACTGTATTGTGCTCGGAGAATAACGTCAATTACCTACTGTATTGTGCTCAGAGAAAGTAAGAAAAGTGATCAACAGAGCATCCAAAGGGTATTGGATTTATTTTACAATTTAAGAGAATTTTTTTTCTTAGAATTAATGGTGACTTTTGTTTTTTTTTTTTTTTTTTTTCACGGTACCTTATCATTTCTGAAAAACGTCACCCTGATTGCTTATATCGTATCCTAAATTGTTTTTGCCAGATTGAGCGTTCAATTTATTCGGAGAGTATTGGACTCAAATTTTAAGGCAGGAGAAAGAAAATGGATATGTATAAGTTGGAGTAATTGAGTACCATAGGTAGTTGCGGGAGTTGGAAACCGTGTTGGGAATGATTACATGGGACAGAGGATGAGACTGAGATTATATTGTGGGAAGTACGTTGATTTTCGAGAGTAGGACAGGAAAAAAGATGATAGATCGTCAAATTATCTGCATAATAAGATTTACATGAAGGTAGAGCATGGAAACCCAGGAGGAGATGAGAATGTTCAAGTTGAGAGTGACCAATTCTATATCGAGCGAAAATAACCTCTTTATGGTGGGAATTTCTGTTCGCTGAAGACCGAGGATAGGTTAACTTTTAATGATTCCAAGTTTGTTGCAGGGTTGTTTTTTTATGTGAGTGATACAAGAATTAAGCTAGGATTAAGAAATAATGAAAGTTTTTATGGTTGTAAGTACGTAGTTACAAGGTGGGGTCCTTAATTTTGGGTGAAAGGGTGCAGTTTTTAGGCGCGCAATCAGTTTGATCATGTTGAGGGCAACCGATGTGAACTGACAGGGGCGGATTCACGGGGGGGGGACAGGGGGACCGCCCCCCCCCCAAAAAAAAAAAAAACCTCCAAAAAAGACTGAAATTGTTCAATTTGACTATATTTGCGAGGAAAAAAATTTTAGAACAATGGAAGTTCCCCCCAAAAATGTACCCGTAAATCCGCCCCTGACTGACAATCAAATAAAACATACGTTTTGTACAGATGAGCGTAGAAAAGTGTGAGCTTAAACCTAATCAGAATTCCAACTATAGACACATCATGTGAGAAATTGAGAGGGATGTATTCAGGAAAAGTAGGGGGTACGATTCTAAGAAAAGGGCACAACGAAAGTTGAAAAAGAATATTACCAAAAATAATATCAACAAGTATAAAGAGTTTCGGAAAACCCTGAAGAATGGAATAAAAGTAGCGCATAAAACATACCTCAATTCCCTAGAGGAAGGCTTCAGACGAAATCCTAATTTACCCGATACAATTAAGCTAAAAAATAGCTAAAGCCTAATATTATAACGGTAACGACCTTCTCTTTGCACTTCATACCTCATTTTATCCGATACAATTTAGCACTTCGCAAATTGAAGGATAATTAATTTGGCAACAAGTTCTAATGACATCAAAATGTCCACATAATGATGGAAAGTATCTAATGAAAGAGAGCTAATAGGCAAAATAGAAAATAGTAGTCACCAAAATATGATGATCCCTTATCAATATCAACTTTTTGAATCAAAAATCACTTCCATTGTAAGAAGTAGAAGAAGAAAAGCAACTGAAATATTTGGAAAATGGAACTGACTAACACAGATAGTTGCGAGAGTTGGAAACTGTGTTGGAAATGATTACATAGGTCAGAGGATAATTGAGAAAATACTTTGTAGGAAGTATGTTGATTTTGAAGAGTAGGACAGGAAAAAAGGTGATAGATTCTCAAGCTTCCAATCAGATTTCTAGGATTCAACCAAAAGAAGTTCAATTGAAGGCTGTAATAGAAAACAATCACATGTTTAATAAAGTTGAATAAGGAATTCCCAAATCCTCTTCTATGGGAAGGATTGGTTTTGATATTGAGAATTGAATTCAAAAGTGGAGGGGTTCCAAAAAGAGGAATTAGATTTGATAAAATTTTGAAAATTAAGCCAACTATAGCAGGAGGGACTCGGAATAATTGAGACATTTGAGCTCTATTATGATAGATAAGGGATAGGAAAAATTTTCAATATCAAAGGAGTCAGATTTGAAAAGATTTTTAATATTGGGAATTGAGCTATTATGACAGGAGAGGAACTTGGAAAAAATTGAACCATCAGAGGAGTTGAAATTGAAAACGCATTTTGTACATCGACCTATGCAATTATGACAAGTGGATAACTTTAAAAACTTTCAACTTCCAAGCTATATTTTTTAAGAGAGGAACATGGAAGAATTTCAACTTCCAAGATATATATGGCAGGAAAAGGACTTGGAAAAATATCAACCATCGTTCTAGGTAAATGACGGCGAGACACCAAAATTTTCAAAAATCCCTCCCCCTATGGAATAGGTTTCCTATTGAACCTCGATTTAGGTTAGGTAGTTGACATCATAAAAAACTGGAGATGCTCTTAACATCATCAGGATTTAACAGAAGAATCCCTAGAGAATAGTGAATTACAAAAATCAGGACTCGATGTCAAGAATAACTGTTAGTTGGAGGTGGGTGGACTCGAAGGAATAAATTGAGGGCCTTGAGAAATTTTGTTCTAATTAAGGTAAATGAAGGAAGGGATTTTAAAAGTCTCAACTAAATCAACTCGAAAATAGGAGGAGTTACATTATTTGCATGTAAAAAAGTGAGGTCAAAGAAATAATCATCGCTGAAAATTGGAACGACTGTAGTAACAAATTATACTGTCAACATATAATACACACAAGATTTCAAAAAAAATCTTATGTAGAAAAAAAGTGAAAGAGAAAAAGGGAAATGAATGAACTAATCTTAGAATCGAAACGTTTTTCTTCCATTAATTTGTAGATTAGAGGATGACATGTAGAATCAATGATCACCATATGGATAATTGGAGGAGATGGATACAGAGGACTGAAAAAGAAGAATAGGAAGAGAGGGAAAACTGGAAGAGTGTGATACTGAGGCAGAGAACAATTTGGAAGACTCAGGAAACGATAAAGAAAGAAAAAAAAAAAAAGTTTGTATGGAAGAACATGTAAAGAATGAAAGAGTGCAAAATTGAATGAAATTAAGAAAGAAGAAAAGCTTGAAAAGAAAACTAAGCAGATTGAATTGAACTATGAGATGAAAAGATACAAAGAAAATAGTGTATCTAACTAAGAAATTCCAAATAATCTTAAACCCCAGAGTTACTCCCTTTGTTTCATGTATCTACCTTACCCAAAACCCTAAATAACAGAATTAAAAGTAGCCATAAGAACTTTGTGTTTGCATAAAAATTTTGAATACAGGTCCAAAAAAAAGTTGTCTGGAGAATTTCTACTTTTTTTTTTTTTCAATATCCAAAGTAGAAATATCTAGATAATTTACCGAGATTTTTAAAAATTATTTCTGTTTATATAGCGCTCTCGAATAAGATAAAAATGAAAAAACAAAAAACTAAGAGGCGCGCCGTAGGCGCGCCAGACTTGCTAGTCAAAACTAAAAGGCAATTTTTAGAACGAGTTGCCAATATAAAATCGTTAATTTTATTTACCTTGGAAATAGAAAAAAATTATGGTTACGATTTTTTTTTATAAGGGAAATTTCCCGCATATAATTTTGATTCCTACTTTGCAATACTGAAATTATATTTTGTCATAGGTTATTCTGCGCGATTGGTACGTAAAAAAATATAAAACACGTGCATTAAATCTAGTGGTGACGCATTAGCTATGCTAAAATCTCGGAGTTAAGTGTTTCTATACATTGACTATGCAAAAATAATGGAATGTATTGACTTCAGCTCCCCGAATTCTTATTATAATTCCTCCGAGCACGAAATCTTTTATAAAATTGAAACGATTTTTATAGATCCATATTGCAACTCAATAATATTGACCAAGTGTAGTGACGAATGACGTTGACAATCCAAAGCAAAAAGTTGGAATTCAATTATCTAGTTTCTTATTCAAAAGGAGGCGAAGACTTTTTCTCTCTTCGAATCATCATTTGATGATTAATATTTTTACTCCGACGTTTAATGGCGATTCAAACTTCGACTTTTTCGAATGTTCGTCTTATATAGGAGTACTTCATTCAATTTTCTTTCCCAGAAAATATAAATAAGATAGTTACCGCATTTTTGGTCCCAGTTCTCCAAAAGCAATTTGACTATAATTATCTTTAAGAATGAAATGATAATGAGTAGAAGAAGTAAGGTACAAAGTAGATAAGAAGAAAAATAGAATGTGAGAGATAAAGGTGGTAGAGAAATAGAAGATTAAAAAAAAAAAGAGGAAGAGACAAGAAAACTGGCAAACGACATTCAGTGAGAGACCCTATTTATGATTAAAAAAAATTTTTGTTAATTGCTGACCGAATTTTAAATTATCAATAGCAATGGAATAGGCTACTTACGAATGGTATGGGTAAATCACTTTATAGCAATGATCCAGCTTTCACAAATATCACAATCACAGACGTACCTAGTTGATGATGAAATCGCGTGAAGATGTACGTACTACACGAACTGAATGAGCTCGAACTGTGAATTCGCTTTGCAAATTTCCAAGTACAATGTATTCTCATGCATTTACGTAGAAGATTCGAAGAAATTATCAACCAACCTAGGAATACTCATTAATAATAATTAAGCCGCGCAGCGGCTTATCATCCAACCATATTCGTTTATAAAGGGAGGTATCTCAAATGTACAATAATAGAAATTTTTTATTACTTACCTACGCATAAAATTATGCTATTTTTCTTAGCCTGAAATTTTACAATGCTGTCACCTTGACCTTACAATTTTGGTCATGTTGAATCATGGACCTTGGTTGCAAGCAACAATGAAGTTACGAGGTCATTTACGTCTACGCTTAATCAATCCACAATGCAAGCCGGTTATTTTCCCTTTATGACAATTTCGATTACATTTGAACGATTGTAGTGATGGTTGTAAACATTGAAAATTATCATGAAACTCATCGAAATGTCTCGAAATTCTAATAAAAACCTTGCGGATCCGAACAATATGTGTTAATTAATTCTCTCCGATCGATCAATAAGTCTACTTTCTCCGTCTCATATTTCCGTGATGAGTAAGAATACAACGCATTGGTTTTCCTTTTCAGCAGAATCCATCAAGGACTTTTTACAAATCCTTCCACCAGGCACCAGCCTGACTTCTAGAACATAGACCCCGTGAAAGGGATGGGAAAGAAGAGAAAGTTTAGTAATTGCGAGTTAAGGAAATCGAAACTAAAAATATCAAAATCTTGACCACAAGAATCCCGGTGAATCCTTTTTTAGGGGGAGGGCAGAGGTGGAAAAATTAAGTTTTTGTGAATTACGCAATGACAAGTGATGGAAATTGTCCTACGTTAAATTTCCTGCAAAAGATGTGTCTCATCTTTTTCCGTTCAAGCTCATATCTCAGTCGCTAGAGCGCGTCCCATCTACCCGCCGCGCCGTCTCGTTAAATGTCGCATGTGTGCTCAATAGGTGTCACTGATTCTGAATTTAGGACGTGTTTGAAACAAATAAGCTTGGGTGTCATTTTTTCTAGCCCTTCTCCTTCGCAAGAAGCACTCCCCCATTTCTTAAAATTGCGTATATTTTCAATGCACAGTGAAGGAAATAACGGTTTGCGTGTTCTACGTATATAATCTATTCATCTCAGTATACAATACACTGCATCACCAGCTGACCATGCAATCAGCTGATTCCCACAGTACTCCCCTCCAGTGAGGGAGCGAACATAATAAAGATTGAATTAATCCAAAAGGTATAAGGAATACAATTACAAGCATAAACAAATTAACAAGAGAATGATGAATAGTAAAAATAACAAAAAGGAACATTGCTTTTTTTTTTTTTTTTTTTTTTTTTTGACTAGAATATTCACATATATACAAAGTAATTGTGGGATTATTGAGTTATCTCATCGCGTGTATCGTCCGCAAAATCGTACTTTGCGTTTAAGTCGCTCTCTTTGTTGCGCTGGACTAGACTCAGCATTTTCAAATTCCATGGTCTGGGAATGATCCCTTAGGATGAAGGCTGGTTTGACTCTATCAATCGAAACATTTTCCTCCTTCCCTTTGAGCTCGATGGTGATGACTTTTTCAGTTCGCTTGAGGACTCTATATGGTCCGGAGTATGGTGGTGTGAGTGCACCGCGAACCTCATTCTGAAGAAAGATGTGACTGCAGTTTTCGAGTGCTGCTGGTACATAGACTGGACTTTGGCCATGTTGACGGGTAGATCGTGCAAAGTTCTGTAGCGCATTACTTAGACGCCTGACAAAATCCGGTGCATCCTCTATATGATGGTCAAGGTCTACGGTGAAAAATTCTCCAGGTAACCTTAGTTCTCTGCCATAAACCATTTGGGATGCGCTCACTCCAAGATCGGTGTTGATTGCAGAACGAAGTCCCAATAAAATTAATGGTAACATTTCCGTCCACCGCGGGGTAGCATACGCCATTATAGCGGCCTTGAGCGGCCTGTGCCATCTTTCAATTTTCCCGTTGGCACGGGGGGATATGCCGTTGTTCGGATCTTCTGTGCCCCCAACTTGGCAGCTAGGGCTTGAAAGAGTTCACTCTCAAATTGACGTCCTCGATCAGTCGTGATCTTTGCTGGTGAGCCGAATCTCGCAATCCATTCACGAACTACAATCGAAGCAATGTTTTCTGCTGTAATATTGGACGTTGGGATTGCCTCAGGCCAACGCGTTTCCCTATCCATCATTGTGACAACGTATGTCTGGCCATTGGATTGTGGGAGTGGTCCCACAATATCAACATGTAGCTGCTCGAAACGTGCGGTTTTTTCAAACTCTCCTAATGGAGACTTGGTATGACGGCCTATTTTAGATCTTTGACACTGAATGCAAGCCTTGGCCCAATGTCGGCAGTCCCTCTGGACATTTGGCCAAACAAACCTACTAGATACAAGTTTTGCCGTTGAGTTTGGATTTGTATGAGATAAATTGTGGACCACATCAAATATTTGACGGCGAAATCGCGCGGGAATATAGGGGCGGACCCTGTCCGGTGTAACCTCACAGAGAAGGTGTATTGTAGTACCAGGAATGATGACTTTTTGAAGTTTAAGGCTCGTCTTGGTATTCGTCATCAATTCTTTTAATTCGCTGTCCTCCTGCTGTTCCACCCCTATCTCTTTATATGGTAAGACGTCAATGGTGTGAATGGAGTCGATGCGAGATAGGGTGTCTGCCGGTATATTCTCCTTCCCAGGCAAATATCGGATATTTGTTGTAAATTGACTGATGAAGTCAAGTTGACGGATTTGTCGAGGAGATGCTTTTTCAGAGTGAGCTGATTCCCACACACAGAAAAATTGTTCAAATAAAAATTGTTCCATGAAAGCACTTTTTCATTTTTACTTAGTATCAAAAAGTCATTTGAGGGTCCAGATTTCGAAAATATGTTCCAAAATACCTCAAATTTAAGCATTTTTTATATTTATAACATGAAGTATTGATGATACAAGAAAACTCGTAATTATAGAACGCGTTTAGAATTTAATTATTTAACATGTTAAGGGATTACCTCGACCCTTTTTCCCCACCCTTTCACTCCTCAACCACCACCTCCTTCAATGAAATTAGTTCCCATAACAGTAAATGACGTACTCGTACATAACTTTGTAATCTCAATGATTGACATTTTCCTACGTCTTAATTCTACTTCTTCCTCCGTCTGTGGTTGATCCAATGCAAAAGTATGTCCCTGTAGCTTCTCGTTACATGCCTACTTGCGAAAATTTGATAGAATTAATTCGGTTCTCCAAATTATGACCAAAGACATCAAACGACGACATACTCAAACAAACATCGAATGCCTCCGCTGTCCAGGAAGTGAGTACTGATGTCAGCGTTATCCAAAAATTTTTACCGCCGCGCCGATTATAAATTGTAGTAATGTTGAGTTTGAGAGTGATGAGATAAATCTCTTGGAAAAGGGCCTAAAATTCGGGTTACCCCCTCTTAATAATGCTGACACTTTGGCAAATGTCGTTGCGGACCTCGAAATAAAAATTGGGCCTGGGGTCAATACTCAGAAAGCTTGTGCTGCCTTTGTTCGTCATACCCCCCTCCCTCGGATAAATGATCTTGCTTTGGAGGTGATTAAGAGGACTAAGAGGAGGGTCAGGGAGGAGGGCTTAACCATTACTAAGGCTGATAAAGGGAATGCCATTTTAGTTATGGAGAAGGCCTCCTATGTCTCCAAGGTCTATGACGTTCTCGACCAGTGTGGTGCCAGGGTAAATGCGGATTTTAACTTTCCAAATCACGTTAAAGAAGTTAGACGTGTTATAAACAACAGCGAATTTATTATCAAAACCCCTTCGCTTAAAAGATTTCTCCTTAAGCCCAACCCTGTGCCGCTCTTATTGTACGGGCTGCCTAAGGTTCATAAGGAGGACACTCCGATGCGGTCGGTCGTTTCCTTTGTGTCTTCCCCCATGTACTTCTTGGCAAAATTTTTGGACCGTTGGTTTAAATCTAGAGTAGATTTTGAGTCATCCTACTCTGTGAAGAATTCGGTCTCTCTAGCTGATAAGCTCAAAGATGACATTCTTCCGCCTGATTCTATCCTATGCTCTTTTGAAGTAGTCGGCTGGGCTACTGCCATGCAGCATATGGGAGACTTCTTGGTCCAATCTAATATCTGTCACGAAGAACTGGCAGAATTTTTCAATTTACTCAATATTTGTTGGTCTCCCAATTTTTGTAAATTTGAAAGGAAATTTTTCGAATTTCCAGAGGAGGTAGGTATCCCTATTGGCTCTCCTCTGGGTTCCCTCATTTCGGAGGTTTTCATGTCTAAATTTGAGCTCGATCTTTTTCCTCTGGTCAGGGGCTTTTGGGTCATATACATTATTGGCACAGGTACGTTGATGATGTCTTGTGCATGTGGACCGGTCACCGAGATCTTCTTTTGGAGTTTCTTAGGTATCTCAACAGTTTGTATCCTTCCATCAAATTCACGTTGGAAGTAGGCGGTTTATCTATAAATTTTTTGGACCTTACTATCTCTAATAGAGAAGGTGCCCATGAATTCGCCATATATAGAAAAGATACTTCGACCGATATTACTGTCCACGGTAGATCTTTCTGCCCTGTTGCCCACAAAATTGCCGGTTTTAATAGTTATATCCACCGGTTGACTAGTATTCCATTGGGTCACCTCGCTTTTCAACAGGAGCTTTTGACTATAAAGCACTTGGCCAGAGTGAATGAGGTCAGCTTAGATATTGACTTGATGGTCCATAGAAAATTGACTCGGAAAAGCCTTGATTCCACTACCTCCCTCCCCCGTAATCCAGCGTCAGATAGTAGGAAACGTTGGATTAGGCTTCCGTTTTTGGGAAAATTTTCTTCCCAATTAGGTCGTGTCCTCTGCCCATTTGGGTTTCGGCCAGTGTTTTACAATCTTAACACTGTAAAAAGCTTGTTCGTTAAGTTAAAGGACCTCATCCCACTGGTCGAAAGAAGCGGGGTTTACAAAATTGAGTGTAATGATTGTAATGGAATCTATATAGGCGAGACTGGACGTCAGCTCTAAATTAGAATAGATGAGCATAGGAAGGCGTGGGGAAAAGAAGAAATTGGGTGATTCGGCATTTGCGGACCATCTTATTACCACTGGCCATGGTTTCATAGAGGGATCTGAGTCCCTCCTCCATAGAGAGTCCTCGGCTTTCAAACGTACCGCGCTTGAACACATCGAAATTAATCGCCATCTGAATAACGATAACCGAAATGTGCTCAACAGGTACATACCTGATGAGGGTTTGATTGAATTAGTTTACGAGTATGATTCATATTTTGATGACTCGCTAGTTCAGTCATGTCCTCCTCTGTAGTTCTTGTTGCCGGCCGGAGTTGGTTCAGTTGCTTTCACGTCCCCGTTGACAATGGTTTTTTAATCGAAAGCGCTCCGGTGTATTTTTATTTCTGTGGCTCTATTCAAATTACTCCGTACGTTTTAATCGTTGAGTATGTCGTCGTTTGATGCGAAAATTTACTTTCTTAATTGAAGAGGGTCACTTTCTTAGTTCTTGATTAAAAATGTTGCCCTGCTGCTGTGCAACAATGAAGCAATGCTTCTTACTTGACTTTTCTACAATTAAGACTCTGAAAAATTACATCTCTTTGGCCGAAGCCCTTTGAGAAAACCTCTTTTTTGTCAGGGCTCAAAGCGGGTGAACAGTTCAAGTTTGCAACGTAATCATGTTTTATGTATTACCCATTACACCTCTATTTTTCTTCTTTTGTTCACTAAATTGCGTTTTATTTTAATCACTTATTTTGGCTAAGAAACCGTTGATAGAAAATTTGGCCATTTTTGGGGCTCCTGCCATCTTAAGTGATATTTATATCTATGTACTTCCATACTCAAGGGTCGCCCGCAGAGACTTGCCGAGTTGACTTCTGCACTGGACGGGTTTCCCTATCGTACTTTGGCTGTTAATCATCCTCTCAGTTGTCCTGAATTGATCTAAACAGTGATCTCAAGGCAGCTGGCAGGAGAAAATGTGAGTTGGGGGGTACAATTACCGGGGGCACTCCTCTACTATTCCCGAGAAAATGGGGTATAGAGGCGTACAATAATTATAATAATACTTAATGTTAGTTACATGAAATACAATTATAGATTATATGTGGTTGGTTGACATCTTACTCTATAGCTGAAATAGAAGAAAGTATTGATCCGCAGCGGATTGCTCAATACTCCACACTTTTGGTCCATGCTTACAGGGAAATAACCGCCTTCCCCAGGCGTTATAGGCGAACCTAAACTACGAATTTGGATGATACCCGTATTCTTTAAAGTTATAGGTGTAGCAAAGACGACCTCTGTTTAATCTGTGGTCTCAGTACGAATGGGAGAGAAGTTTGAATTGCTGAGTACTTATTCGAGTGGCCGGTAATGAATAACATTATTTATCCCATACCATGCAATCTGTTACAGCACGAAATCCTCACGTTCGACCCATTCGATCAGATACGCGGGGCTGTAGTCGATCTCTCACCGCAAACATCCAACAGATGACGAGCTCCTTGATGAAATTTGGTCCATCACCAGGAACAAAGGAGATATCCGCACGTTTGCTCGTTCTGACCAAACACAATCACAGCCAATCTCTCACCCTGAGCTTTGGAGGGCTAGGGTACTATAGAACAAAGCCAACATAAAATACACCATTCCAAAAAATCCAGGGAACGTATACCGACTTTTTACCCCCTCCCCCGTGGTCATCCGTAGTATAAACTGGAATCCCCACACTAATTTTCACGTAGTGTTTTTTTAAAACCACTATTATACTATTACGCACCTTTCAAAAGGAAAAATTTTATTCGTGTGACGTTAGTTGAAGGTTGAAAAAGTCAATCTCAGACACGTCTACAGGGTTTTGAAGACTGTATTCAGGAAAAAATGCAGTTTCTATTTACAAGATCTTAAAGAAATTTAATTTTACAGCTCTAAAAATTCTAAATTTTCCAGACAATTAAACCACGTGACCAGACCCTAAAACCCCTCTCCCTCACAGTGACCTGGCGTAGTATTTTGAAAAACTGGCCCTCCCCCGTACGTTCCCTATGTCGAATGCAATTCGAACTATTTTTATTTTTTAATGGAACGCAATTTGAAAATTTTCTCCTCATTTGCATATCAGAATCATGTTTTTGGGATGCAACTGGTTTCCTACTTGATATCAGCAAGTTTCATTTTTGCATTGTAATTTTCAAATTTTTGTACAGTCTTCAAAAAAGTTTCTTCTTCTCAATACCCCAATAATATTATAATATAACTGTCGCACTTTAAGTATTCCATGACCGTAAAGACGTCACTCGTACTGAGGGGGGGGGGGGGGTGGTTAAGAAGTAAAATTGTGAGAGATGGGATCGACATGATCCGTCTAAATGTGAAATTAAATTCTAAACGCCTTATATTATTAAGAGTTTTCTTGCACCATCAATACGTTTTGCTATAAAAATACAAAGAATGCTTAAATTTGAGGTATTTTGGAACATATTTTTCAGATTTGAGCCTCGGGGAGTACCTCAAATGACTTTTTAATAATAAGTAAAAATGTAGAGCAACTTTTATGGAACGATTTTTATTTGAAAAATTTTTCTGTAAGACCCATAGCAGTGAAAATATACGCAATTTTAAGAAGAGAGGAGGGGTGATTCTTGCGAAGGAGAGGGGCTAGAAAAATTGACATCCAAGCCCAATTTGTTCCAAATATACGTCCTGATTTAGGAATCAGTCGTCAAAATTCTATATAGCGCGATCATTGTGCGTTCATAACGTCAGATAGTTGTGACGCGCTCCAGCGGCTGAAATATGAACTTGGACGGAAAAGTTATGGAACATTCTTTGTAGGAAATTTAATGTAGAACATTTTCTATCCGAAGCTTTTTTTGGTAAGGTCACTCTTTATGGAGTGATTGATAAAAAACTCAATTTTCTTCCTTCGCCCCTTTGTAAAAGAAGAAGCCAAAAGTGGGTTGACCGGGATTCTCGAGGTCCAAACACACCACGAATAAATCAACTCTGTATTCTTTTCTTGGTCTATAGGTACATTATCTATACAAGATACGAGGAGAGGCGCTGCGAAACCTCAATTTGAAGGAGGAGGAGGAGGGGAATGTCAAAATTCCGAGTTTTGTACAGTGACAACTTTGGTAAATTTCGCCGAATAACAGGGAGCCTTTGAAAAGGTAAGAGCACCATGACATCTGTTTACATTGAGCGAGAATACCTCTAGCGCCTTATCTTGATAAGTGATTAGCTTTTAAGAGGCTAAATTGAGACTTCATACATCCCGGCCTCTGAGTGCGGACGTCAAGGATTGTAAAAATATGGGAAGGGATGCGGAAAATAGAGACTTGGGGGAAGGAGCTATTCCCAAAGTACCAACCAAGAAAATGCAGAGGAATCTTCTGCCATACTTCAGAGATTCGAAGGAAGGAGGAGGAAGGAGGAAGAAGAGTCCCTTTTTTTTCGACCTTGATTATTTCATTAAAGTTTAGCAAAAGCACTCTGAAGATAGAGGCGATTTTAAGTGAGGAAAGCGCATACCTAACTCGAGTTATGTCACTCTTGTGCTTGTAATAATTCGTTCATAACCATTAAGTTTCTCAATAGAAATAACGGTTCGTTTTTTCAACAAATTTTTTACTTCATTAGTACCAAACAAATGTTTGTTGAAAAAAAAAAAAACAAAAAAAAAAACGATAAGTAAAGAACTTATCAACACAATTCAAACAACGATCGGTACAAAACATTCCCCAAATCAGTTTGGAAATAGCCGGCGACGATAATAACGTAATCGTAAGGATTAAAAACGAGGCACAATTTCAGCGAGTACAAATAAAACGGATGGATGGACGCAGCGGTTGCTTTACCAATAGCGGTGCCTAATAGGCACAAACCGTTTTCTTGGAAAACTTTCCCGAAATCAAAACCTGCCTCTGAAAAATGAGATGAGGTTGATATGGTCATAGGTACGATCAACTCATATCGTCCAAAGTCTATGTAGACTTACCTACTAGACCTTGGCCCAATGGGGGGAGTTTGTCCGGTTTGATACAAGGCTCTGCATCTTTCATGTATCCCGACTGCACATAGAAAGCAGAATCGACATTGTCCACACGCAATCCGTACTTACGTATGAAGTCACCTGGAGCTGTTATTGAAAAGGATGAAAAAGTGATTCGCAATTCAAGAAGGAAAATGAGAAATATACTCTTGTTTACCTTGGTCATACTTCTTGTTGAAGGCGTTATATTGAAAGGATATAACGTTACTCAATGTTAAAGGCGTATCTACATCCAAATTTGAAAATTCATTCCTTGATCTGCGTATATCAAGTCCAGGTACTGTATTACACGGAGCTGGATAAGTTTGATTCGTTTTCTTAATGACTGCGAAAAGAAGATTTTGTCTTTTGAGGGTACAATGGATTTTCTCAACCTACAACATGATAAAAAAGCACATACTCTCACAAATGGTGGCATATGGTAGTGTAGTTGATTGTACTGTTCCACGGGTGTAAGGTGTGATGATTTTAATTGTAGGACATCCTGTTAAATCGATATGGTAATATGTTTGTCCACCTGATTTGTTTGGTACTTCAAGAACAAACCCGTAGATCGTATTCAGATATATAATCGCTTCCGTACCTCTCAGCAGCTTATATGAGACACCTGAAATAATTCAGTTGAAGTCCATTGTAAGAAAAAAAGTTATAATAAATGCTCATACGAGTTGAAGTAAGAAAACTCACTTGTAATAACGTAAACCCCGTAACCTGCAATTACGGCGTATGTTTCTCCACCTGGATAGATGTACCCCAGTAGATCTGCCGTATCTGTGGTTCCGATACCTGGACACGTTTTTCCTCCTAAACCAGCGTATGGACCTGCAAGAAAAACTAATTAGAATTTATGCAGAAATAAATTTTCCAAGCACCCACGTACTCTTCTACTCCACGAAATATCGTTCTCCGTTAATATTAGGTAGGTACCTATATTATTTAATAATCATTTTCGTCAAATATTTTAAATTTTTCGCTATTGTTAGTTGTTAGATGTAGGCCTACGTTAGTAAATTTCAAATGAATCGTAAATTGATGGCTAATTCACTCACAACAATTAGTCGAAGAATTCCGGTAGCAATAAGCGGCGAAAACATTCGCTATTGGGTTCAATAAGAACACCAGAAATAAGAATTCAAAAGTATGTCGCATTTTTGGAAAATTATACCTTTCTAGGGGAATTTCAATCGTTCCTAAAGTCCACTACCCGATGGTAAAATTCAAGACTTACGTTGACAAACATTTTCTTATATGCTGCGGTGTATACTTTGAAGTAAACGATATTCTCTATCTAATCATTAACAAGTGAAATACATCACGAGGAATAGTGTTGTAGCTTCCTGAAGAAATAGAAAACTTATTTTACGATTTTTCTTTTTTTTTTTCTTCTCGGTGATTTCGTTATCATCATACATGCGATATAAAAAAATAAGCCGTCGTTTTAATTGTCTCCAATACTTACCCGGAAGTTAATAAATTTCAAATTTCAGGAAAAGTGACGCACAACAAGTTATTTTGTCAAAATAAATCTTCATCAAGATGTTTGTTGAAAGTCTTCGTAGAACAAAAAAATTCCTCCAAAGAAAGAAGTATCGAGTAACTTTTTCTAGCACCATTTTATCGTGTCAACGTCTTTATATACTCGTATTTGACAATCACGAATAGCCAAAATACAATTTTTATTTTGATTGGTCATGTACACTCTACTTTGAACTTGTATTTTAATTTTATCGACCCTTTTTGTCGATATTTCAATTTCAAAAGATGAACAATATAGGGAAAAGTTCAAGACTTTGACGAGGAGTTTTTCTCACAAATAGGAGAAATAATTGTTATATTGTCCTCAAGGGAAATTTTATTCATATTTTTTTATTCTCATCTACTTATTTATGCATCCCAACGTGACAGAAAATTTGAAAAAGAATTTTCAGTCGTATTTTGTGGTACGTGTATCATTAACCATTACAGGAGATAGACGGACTAATGCCCATCGTATAACGATCAATCTGTACAAAGCGCATTCGTGAAGAAAAATTCATCACAGAAAAATCAGTTTGAAGTTTCAGCTAAAATATTTTCGCAATAACGAGTTTAATAAAAAAAAAAAAAGAATTGAAGAGCGACTCTTCTCTTCTACAAGATGCTTGAAGACATTCAGTAACAAACAAAGTAGAGATCCTTGAAAATATGACAGCGGACGCCCTTTTTGTTGAGACGAAAAAAAAATATGGATAAAAAAAAAAATCATACAAGACAGTTCATGATCTATAACGCGATCTTTGTAAAAAGAGCGTCCGATAAACACACGCGCTTTTTACAGATAGGTCCTCATAATATGTTGAGAAAGCTTTGATGAAACTTTTGGTCCTATCCACGAGAATATATCTTAATAACATTGAACGAAATTTATCCAATGTTTCCAGGATAGCAGTATTTTCTCAGTACATATATACATTATCAAGTCCACCCTTGACGAAAAAAAAAAAAATTAATACCAAATAAAATTATTTTAGAGAAAATATAATCGATCTTTTTGAATTACGACTTGCATTCTCATCCTTGAAACATTGTTTTAAGCTAACTTTTCTTTATCCGGGATTGTAAATATTTATATTATTCTGTTTTTTAGTGATTAGAAATACCTACAGTCCATTCGCCCAATAAGTAGAGTGACGTCACAACCTAAATTTCGGCGAATGGACTTTACCTACTGCTACAATAGAAAGAATATATTATTAAGTTTTCTCTCAGCAGGAGGAACGAAAAATCGAAAAAGAAAAGTTCGTTCAATTCTTCGGTCATTCATCTTTTGCCCTGACAATTTTCAACAGTATTATGGCTTAATCATTTTCTCGTGTGTCCAAATAGTCATTTCTTCTGATTTCCCAGTTGGGATAGGTACGTGATGAATCAATAGCAGATCCCAACGATGAAATAATCGATTCAGAGAACCGTTGAAATGTTCGAAAGATGAATGATTGAACACAAAAATGAATAATTAACGAACAATTTCGAAAACAGTACATTGTTCCAACTTTGTTTTTTGTGTACTCTGTCGAATATAATTCATCGTTCGAACTCATGGGAGTCATATTGCGTAAGTATTAAGTGATAACAAAACGGTGCCAGATAGTAACCTGGGAAAAGTTTGATATTATGTTCAGTCGAAATTTCAAACAAAAAAGAACCTAAATAATGTTACAAGCAGAAATAGATACTTTTGATCTACACCCCGTTTCTGCGAAAAAAAAAAAGGTACCGACAATCGTTATCAATCGAATATAGATCTATGCATGCATCCAGTAAGTGTTGTTTTAGCAGTTTCCTGTTAGTGACGTAAGAACGTATGATGTCATGATCCTAAAAACAAGATAAAAGGGTTTCTCTGTTTCCACGGACAGGAACGTTTTTGTAGATCGAAGATAATTTCTTTTCGAGACCCTACGAGTGATGCATCGATTTTTGTTCCAAAGTTTACATTAACAGCTGATCGTTGTATTCAAAATTCATTATCTCTTGTGTCAATATCGATAGCTATATTTTTCAGAATCGTTTAAATAAGTCTTTTTCGAATCTTGATTCTTGACACCCGAATTCTGTTCTTTTTTCAAGTTTTCGAGCCGATCGGCGTCTGTTGCGAACTACTGTTCACGATACACGAGATTCCTTCTTCTGCTGTTTCGAGTAGATGACCGCGGCTTCCTTGATGTTCCGTTCCCGTCTTATAAATGAAAGTTAAAATTAAAAGTAAGGTTCAAGCGACTCTCATTCATTAGTTTACATCTATTCAATCTACTAAGATCTAATTTTGTAAACGTAATAGGTTGGCTTGGTGTAGCCGAGTGGCGATGGGTAGCGAACGATGATACGTGCGGCATTTGTCGGCTAGCTTTCGAACATTGTTGTCCCGAGTGTAAACTTCCAGGAGATGATTGTCCGATTGGTAATAATTTGTCCTATCCTATTGTTGTCATTACATTTCGTTACCTTCATTATCGGCATTTTATGTTTCCAGTTTGGGGACAGTGTTCGCACTGTTATCACATGCATTGTATTATGAAATGGTTGAATTCGCAGCAGCTCCGTCAGTTATGTCCAATGTGTCGTCAAGAATGGAAATTCAAGGAATAAACTCGCCACGAGGTTTGCGAATCTTCTGTTATTTCATTTGTAGTTTTGTCAGTTCTTTTTCCCTCGTACTCGTTGTATTGCTGCTACGTGTTCGGGTTCAAGAATCTATTTTCACTGTTGCTGAGATGCAGATTAAAAATACAGAAGACTGAATTCACTCTCAACTGCTTCAGTTATTACTAATGCTAATGTATACTTGGTAATAAATTTAAATTATTTTCCTATGGACCGTTTTAATGAACCAGTAGCGCTACTGACGCATTGACAACAGCGTCCTTTAAATTTCAATGAACGAATTGGGATCTGAGTAATACCGTGATTGCAGTTGACAGAAAATGTGCGTATTATTCCTGAAATATTACGTAAATCAAAGCAAGGTTCGATACCTTGTTTGACGCAGAAGAGAAATAAAATAATGTCAACTTATATTTCAAAAGGTACATATCTGGATCTATTCAGAACAATTTGAATGTATCGGCATTTTGAAAAATAAAATCCTCAGACCGCTTCGCAATGGTTATTGAAACTATTTTTCGATTCAATAATTTCACTTTCAACGCTCAAGTGTTTATTTTTCTTGTAGACCTTCGAGAAAATCGCTAACCTGATTTGAAAGTCGAAAATAAAGGCTATTCATGGTCGGTCACAATATTATGATTGATTCAAAAATCACGCATTAAATAACGAGCGAATGTTACGCCGAATACGATGTACGAAAATATTTCTCGAAGTAGATCAAGATCGTGCTAGACGAAAAGCGAACGGTGAGCGAAAGTATTATCGAAACAATGAACTTGTCGCTTTGATCTAGGCAATGAGAATAGGAACTCTTAATTATTATGACGTGTGTCGGAAAAGCGCGTGAATTTTTTTATTAATCAAGACCATTATAGATGCACATGTCATCGAATATGCGAGGTTTTCTGATCAATGAAAATCTAAGCTGTAATTTGCTGTTCATTGCTTCATCTGGATGTTCAATTTGAAATAATAAACTTTGAAAGCAATTAATGAAACGAGAGAAAGCTCGTAGAAGTAGATTTCTTTCATTTGGACGGATGACTTATTTTTCTTACTAAATTCAATTAATGATTATTATTATTATTTTTTTTTTTCAAATATTACTCTCTCATCGGTAGAATAATTTATTTATTTATTTAATTTTCTTTATTCTTCTTAGTAAAATTTAGATCGACATTGTGAATGCCTTCTAATGCAACCTGATTGAGTAGGATGTGGTGTAAAACAGTCTTTCGCTTTGTTCTTCACAGTTAGTTCGCTTGGTTTGCTCCTCATCTATCATATAATGCTTCGTCTTTCGTAATTCGTTGTAATTGAGAGCCATTTGCTTTCCCGAAAATTTGTAGTACGGTCTCGATAATTATGCTAATGATATTCTTTGTAATGAACTTCAATGTCAAAAGAATTACCTTTTGTAGATGTCAGTGAGTCGCAAACTTATTCTAATTATTTTTTTATCCTTCTTAAGAACGTATAACCAAATCGAAAACAAAATGCGTAATTTGAGTTGGAAAATTAAGAAATCCTTAAAGAAAATTTGATTTTAGTTAGAAAGTAGATGGATACTTGAATAATAACAAAAAGTGGGAAAATCGAAAAAAAAAAATAAATTCTAAAATTCGAAAGTCTGTAGCTTTTTGGCGTTTGTTACGTTCTCTGGTAAATGATCCATAGTTTTTTTTTTTTTTTCTTGGTTTAAACATAATGACGTAAAAAAATTCCCAATGCTGATGTACCAAGTCGGCGAACAAAAACTTTACGTTTCATATCTTTCTTGGAGTTTCCTATTTCCTTAACCCTAATTCCATAATTTCTGATTTCATACTTTCTCTGCGAGTTTGCCTCCTTACCCTCTTCGGAAAAGAACCCCAGACATAACTCTGAAAATCTGCAAACAAGTTCCTCGAGTCCTGAGTCCTAGCCCCTAATTCCAAAATTTCAAGTTCACACCACTCCCGCGAGTTGTCCCCACCCTGTAATAGTCCTGTCTACGGTATATTTTTACTTCCTTTAGAATAAATTTCAGACGGTTTAACGACCCCGGAAAAACCCTACTGGGAATTGGGAACGGGAATTCCCCGTCCGAACACTGCATGGCTGACCTATGACGTCATCAAAGTGTGACGTCATAGGCTTGGACTTTGGAGCTATACACATATAATGAGAGGGGAACTTTATAAAGTCATCTGTGACGTCACAGACCCCGCTTTCAAGCCTTATATGACAGGAGGCAGACTTAGAAAAGATGTAACAAGGCTGACCTATGATGTCAACAAATTGTGACTTCACAGGCTCTTACTTTGGAGCGATATATAATACAAGGGGAACTTATGCCGCGCCGCTCAAGCTATATGTGATAGGAAGGGGTATTGGAAAATTTTCGAGCTCCGAGCTTTGCCGGACGGTGGACACCCCCCCCCCCTTGATAAAATAGGTTCCCTGTTGAAAAGTGCTGATGACGTCAAAGGCAGCCATCATATATGGTTATGACGTCACGGGCTAATGACGCCACTGATGTTGATATTCATGTGTAGGGAGAGGAGTGGAGTGACCCCCCCTAAATAGATAGCTTACCTTACAGTTCAGCTTGACTTCATGGGGCTGGAGCAAAGGAGCCCTTCGTAAGCTTGCTAGGCCATGATATCATCAGAAAGTAGGCGTGGCCTCGAAATATAAATGGGGTCACTAATTAGTAGACAAAATATTTATTTATTTAGCTCTGCCAGAAAATGTCTCTTTTATTATAGTTTAGCGACCTTTCTTCTTCCTTTATGAAAGTGACGCTCGGTAGATTTTTGGTCCTCAGAACGAAGTTGTGCTTTGGTGTTACTATCTGTTCTCTTCTTTCTCCTTCGTTTCGGAACATTTCGGCAAGTTCCTTCTGGACCCGTTTGGTTCTTCTCCTCTGTTGAATACCATTTCCTCAAATTCTTGGTAGTCCAGCAACGTGTTCAGATAGAAATATTGATAATACGTCATGTTCTTGTACAGTTTGTTTAATTCGATCGTTCTTACTCTCAGTCTTACGGTTTGCATATTGGTGCGTTTTGTTGCTACACCGCTTCCTGGTAGTCTGATAGTCGCCTACTTGGTATGATACCGCCTTCGCACATGGTAGCCTTCCAGTTTGAAGGAAGAGGGAGGGTTGAATCTCTTCTGGCTGTGTCACTGTTTGTCGTTCGTCAGCTTACTCTTGACTCGTATACTCCTGATTGAGCCTCGTTATCTGTTTCAAAGTTGAGAAATTCTGATTCTAAAAGTATGGCTTATGGTGCGAGATTTTTGCTCGTAGAAAAGCATAGGCTCACCGGACATCGGAAGTATCTAATGGTGGATATACGCCCCGATACTTTTTAAAACTGAAATTTATTGGAATCAAAATGAGCGGCCTCAATTGTGGACACGATTGGAGAAAGAACTCTGCAAATTGAAATTGCAGTTTATGAATATCGTTTGACTGCTTGCTTGCCTGCTGATCACGCACTTTGTTACTTCGAAAAAAAAAATCGTGATAATGTCATGTAGTTTTCAAGTTGCTTGAAATAAGAACCTTCTCCTCTAGGTCAGAAACGTGAGAAATGTTGTAGATGTTCGTGGGTTTATGCCTATGTTTATTATGACGAAGGGGTCTGTCGAATTGGATGAGATTTCTGGGAAAAATTCGATTTTGTAAAGCGAAAAACCTGCCCTGCGTGATTTACTGCATGAACTATGCAGAATGTGACGAAATTCCAAGATCTTGAGTGTTCAGCATCTATGGTTCAATTAATGGCAATCGCTGTAACGTTGTACGTATTTTTGAATGCAGTTTAACAATGATGGTTAAATGCTATATACTTTTCATGCGCGATCACGACTATTTATTACTTCTGATGTGTTCGCGTGTGAGTCTCTGAGACAGGGGATAACCGCAGATAGCCAGAATATACACGCGACTTCGAGAGCACAGCGTTCCGATCGTGTGTATTTTAGTCGGAATCCCGTAACGATTCCGCATGCTGTATACTTTCCGTGTTCTCTCGCGCGTTCTTCGGTCGTAATTTTATTTCCTTCGTATTATGATAGTATTTTATTGTTACGAGTGTATGGCAGAGATCGTAATCGTGACTTACATATCTAGCTGGTGTATTTTCTTCGGTGCTATTTGAAAAATTTGAATGAAACGAGACGAGAAAATCGTCCGAGAAAATTGTTTGGAAAATTCCTCGTCGAATGAGACGCCACAGAGTCTGGATAATATCGTCTATCTACCAGTTGTGGCGAGTGGTGTTTCCGCGCGTGCGAGTAAATTTAAATTGAGTTTTTTTTTTTTCTTATTTTGCCAATTTGAATTAGTCTCATCGCACGACGAACTTATTATGAAGGTACGTTTTTATATTGTGCTTTTTTTAGCTCGTAATAGAAGTGCCATCGTTCTTTCAAAAATAAGTGGTTTGTCCGGGCCCTGAAGTTGGGTTGTGTGAATACTGACCGAAAAGTATTAGAAATCGTGTGTTGTCTGGAATTTTTTTTACATGAATTTCGTTCGCATCCACAAACGAGTCCAAGTATGGGTTGGTAAAAGTGCATCAGAAAACTGACTTCTATATGAGTATGAGAAGGTTTTGGTCGAGTTATGTGACAATCTTTGATGTTGTGGTGGTTCCGAAAAGCTAGGATTTTCATCGAATGAATCCAGCACTCCAGAAAATAGTTTTATTAGTTAAACTGGAGGCCAATTACTCTCGCGATCACCAGAAGTCCGCGATAAACATGTGTCACCTGCGATGAGAAAAGGATGCGCATCGCCCACTAACAGGAACACCATTTCTCTCTACCAACTGATTGAGTCTTTGGAGGGTGACATTTGATCAGATTTACGAAATCATCGAATTTTTAGAGCGTTTTATCCGAGGTCAATTTCGATTTTCGAATTTTGGGGTGGGAATGGGTGGATTTCTTTGTGTTGGATTGTGCCGTAGAGTTTTTTGTTTGTGCTGATCTCGTTCTCCTCTAACCTTATGAGGGAGTTGTAAACATGCCAGACTCTCTCCTATTCAATTTGTGGCCTGGAGATGGGCTGAATTGCGTGTGCTACGTTTCTGCTGCATTATGCTATCGAGTTTTTCCATTGTGGACAGTGGGCACCCCTTCAGTCTTTGGGAAAGGGGAGCCAGAAGACATGCAGAAGCCCGTTTTGATAATTGGCAGTTTTTAGCGTGAAAATGGATGGAAACTTTAGTGCTGTAATTGGTTCTGGTATCCTTGTCCTCCGATCGTTGTCTTCTTAGGGTGTTTGCTGTCAAATAACGAGTGCAGTAATTTTGTGTGTTTGAATTTTGTGAATTTATATGTCGTAACACGGAACAAAGACTCATTCTTAGAGATCAACTGTGACCCCGTATTAAATTGGGCCAGGTTACCTTTAAAAATTCTCGTTATTTCAGGCGATAGTAGATAGAAACCAAGAAGCTCGTATCTGTTGTGGGCTCGCGGTGAAAGGTCGACTTCGGCGCTGCTCGTGATCAAAGCGGGAAAACGTGCTGAAATCCTGGTCATTGTTTCAGGTGACGGACAGAATGAAACCAGAGAAGTGGTCTGCTGTTGGGGACTCGCGGTGAGAGTTTGATTTCTACCCCGCGTGAGATCGAAACGGGTAAACGTGCGGAGGCAATGGAAGCCTGTTGTCTGCTCAGATCAAAGCGCGAGCCACAACAGGTGACCAATTTGCTTGTAAGATTCCCTCCATAACCTGGAACAACGAAAATTTACGCACGTCTGGCAGCCCCGATCATACGTGAGGTTGTAGTGAATCCCTCTCCACGAGTCTACGATAGGAGACCTTTCCTTGGGTTTCATTTCCTCCACCGCAGCGCTTGAACAACCGGAATGTTAGCATTTTTCCCCGCTCCGATCGTTGCAAGGCTCTAGTAAATCTCTCACTGCGAGCACGCAACAAATTACGAGCTTCTGTTAACCTGGTCCAATCGAGTACGGGGTCATAGTCGATCTCTCACAATTTAAAAATCAGGAGACTTTGGCCAACGTTGTGGCTGATCTCACAGTAAAAATCGGCCCTGGTGTTAATATTCACGAAAAATGTACCGAAATTGTCCGTAACACTCCCCCTCCCCAGCGTAAGTAATGTTGGGAGTGAATTGATTGAAGGCCTGAAGAGGAAGATTAGGGAGGCTGGGTTAATTGTCACGAAAGGGAAGCCGTGGTGGTCATGGAAAAGTCTTCCTACACTTCCTAAGTCCACGATGTGCTCAATCAATGCGGAGCTCAGGAGAATGCCGAGTTCAACTTTCCTAATTTTGTAAAAGAGATTAGGTTTCTCGTTAACAATAGTGAATTCATCATTAAGAAACCTTTCACCAAAAAAGCCATTTTGGAACCTAACCCTGTTCCTCTCCTCCTTTACGGGCAACTTAAAATCCATACGGAAGGAGTACCTATGTGGTCCGTAGTCTCATTCGCCGCCTTCTCGACCTACTCCCTTGCAAAATTTCTCGATCGTTGGTTTAAATCTAGAGTGGAGTTCGAGTCTCCCCATTCTGTGCAGTTGAATTCGTGTACCCTTGCCAACAATTTGGATATTTCCCTCCCTCTGGGCTCAACTTTATGTTCCATCGATGTGGTGGCACTATTTCCCAACATCCCAAAGGCTGTTACGATGCAGCGGATGGGTGAGTTGCTTGTAAAATCTGGTGGCTCTTATGAGGACATGGGAGAATTCTTTGACCTATTGAGGATCTGTTGGTTCCTGAACTTTTGTAAATTTAATGGTAAATTCTACGAGTTGTTCGAAGAGATGGGGATCCTTATTGGATCTCTTCTGGGTTCTCTTGTATCAGAAGTTTTTATGTCTAAATTTGAGGACGACATGTTCTCTTCAGGCCACGTGTTTGTGAGTCATATACACTATTGGCACAAGTACGTTGACGACATTTTATGTGCGTGGACCGGTCCAACAGAACTCCTTGGCGAGTTTCTTGGTCATTTAAACAGCCTTTACCCTTCCATAAAATTTATACTGGAAGTTGGTGGTTCCGTTATAAACTTTTTGGACTTGTGGCGTCCATCAATTTGGTATTTACAGAATAAATACCTCGACAGATATTACCATCCACGGGTCGTCATTTATACCTGTTGCCCAAAAAGTTGCTACTTTTAATTCGCTTCATTCATATTCCAAGACCTTATGGTTCGTAGGAGACTCACAAGGAAATGCCTTGACTCTACGACCTCCCTCCCCCTGGATTTACCAGGAAACAGTGTATTAAGCTCCCGTTTCCGGGCAAGTTTTCATCGCCGTTGGCCCGTATCCTCCGCCCCTTCGGTTTTCGGCCAGCCTTTTATAATGTCAACACTGTTAAGAGCCTTTTCGTCAAATTAAAGGACCCCACCCCAGTGGCCGAGAGTGGAGGGGTTTATAGTGTGGCTTGTGTAGATTGCCCTAGCGTCTATATAAGGATGACCAGCCGTCAACTCCAAATTAGAATTGACGAACACAAAAAAGCTTGGAGGAAAAAGAATGTAGGGGAGTCAACTATTGCTGATAATTTGATCGAAAGTGGTCACAATTTTGAAGATGGGTCGGAAGTCCTCCTTTATAGGGAAAACTCATACTTCAAACGTCTACCCCTTGAGAAAATAGAAATCCTCCGACATCGGAATAATAGTAGAGTTACCGTTTTGAACAGGTACATTCCTGAAGAAGGGTTGATCGAATTAATCTACGGGAATGATTCTCATTTCGATGACTCGTAGCTTCGGTCATGATTTCGTTTGTTTTTGTTGGTGTTGTGTTGGGTTCAGTTGCTTTTCACACTTTGAGAATAGCTTATTAGCCGAAAGCGCTCGTGTTTTCAATTTTCGTGCGGTCCTTTGCATCTTTTTTCGTGTTACTCCTTTGAGTATCCTCTTCACCTGAAGGAAGTTGGACGTGTGATTAACGCTGCGAGTTTCTTATTAAAACCCCCTCGCTGAAAAGGTTGCTTCTTGAAACCAACCCTGTGCCTCCCCTCCTGCGTGGGCTGCGTAAGTTGTATAAGAAAGATACTCCGTCGTATCCTTTGCATCTCCTCCCACATACTCCCTATTTCAGTTCATTTGGTGTGGTTGGCCTACTCCCCAATATCCCCAAAGTAACTGTCATCCAACACATGGGTGACTTTTTAGTCCAATCAAATATTTGTCAAGAAGAATCAGCAGAATTTTTCAATCTGCTTAATATTTGTTGGTCTCCCAATTTTTGTAAATTCGAGTTTCCTGATGAGGTTGGTATCCCCATTGGTTCCCCTTTTGGTTCCCTCATCTCGAAGGTCTGTATGTCTAAATTTGAGCTCGATCTCTCCTCGGGCAAGGTGTTTTTGAGTCATACATATATCTTATTGGCACAGGTAAGTTGACGAATTATTTTGTACCTGGCCTGGTCCCCGGGATCTCCTTTTGGAGTTCCTAAAGTATCTAAATAATCAGTAGCCTTCCAAGAAATTTACCTTGGAAATTGGCGGTTCATCTATTAATTACTTGGACTTGAGGATCTCTGGTAGAGACGGCGTCCATACAGGAAAGATACTTCGACCGATTTTGCCCTGTCGCCCACAAATTCGCTGGCCTCAACAGTTTAATTCATCGGATGACCAGTATTCCGTTGGGTCAAGGAGCTGTTGACTATAAAGCATTTGGCCGGAGTGAATGAGGTCAACTTAGATATTGACCGTATGGTTCAAAGGAAAATTACTCGGAAATGCTTAGATTCCACCACCTCCCCCCTCGCAATCCGACCTTGGACAGTAGAAAGCAATGGATAAGGCGCCCGTTTTTGGGGAAGTTCTCTTCTCGATTGGGTCGTGTCCTCCGGCCATTTGGTTTTCGGCTTGTGCATTATAATCTTAATGCTGTCAAAAGTTTATTCGTGAAGTTGAAAGACTTGTAGCTTCGGTCACGATTTTGCTTGATGTCGCTTGTTCTTGTTGGTGTTGGGTTCAGTTGCTTTCCGCACTTCGAGAGTGGCTGATTGCCGAAAGCGCTCGTGTTTTCAGTTTTCGTGCGTTCCTTTGCATCTTCTTTCGTGTTAATCCTTTGAGTATCCTCTTCATTATCAAAAGATACTTTACTCTGAGTTTAAGGCGAAGTATCCCAGCCTCCTCCCTCTGAATGATGTAACCGACCTTACGTTCCAAGAAGTAATTTAAAGTTATTCCACCAAAGTTTCAACTTTCTCTAAAATTTTAATGCGCTTCCTATCCCACGATAGACACCTTTGAATTTCCTGTCACAGACGAGGAAATTTTTCCATTATGATTTACGACCCAAAGTCAAAATTTCCAAGAGGAAGATTTCACGAAGCAAATGAATTCGTACTACATCTAGTCCTCTCACAAATTCGACTAATCATAAATTTTCGCGATTTCTTTCTTTTTGTGCCGTGTATACATCCACGCGGAGAGAGAAAGAGAGAAATTAAACCGTTTTTACGAAATATACGCCACCAACCTTAACCGTAAATAATACCGCAAGACCTTGACAGTCACAAAATGACGATACGTATTTACCGCGACCATCGCGAAATAAATATCGGATTTCATTACTCCGCATTTTCAGTACCGAATACTTATATCCGGTATGTAAAACGTATACGAGTATATACCTTGTAGTGTCACAAAAAATATGTAAATTCAAAACACAGATAGATTGACGCTTCTTCGGTTAAGCATAGATTCGAAGATATTTCATCGGGTGGCGAGCGCGTTGCGTGGCCGCTGGTGGTCTTTCTCGCTGTCTCGCTCGTCTTCTTCCATTCTCTCTCCCTCTATTTTCATCCGACGGTCTTCCTGTGTCTTATTCGGCCGAGCTCGCAACACTCCTTTGTTCTATACTCTGATGTCTCGGAGAAACTGCGTAAAAGCAATAAAATAATTTGTGCGGGAGGTTTCAGTTTCTTTAGGAATTAGACATTGGGGTGATGCGAGCCTACATCTGGCATATTTAGACGGAGATTTTGGAAGACGCAGATGTTATTTCAAAAAATTCGATTGACCGAAAGGAAGAGTTTTGAATTTTAATGTTTCGGTCTTTGTCTGCAGTGTCATCCGCGGATGTAAGTCGTAAAAAAAGGCTGCAGACACGGAAATTTGTAGTTTCGATCCCAGCTCTTTCTTTGTTTCTCTCGTTCTTTCTCTTTTATAGGTTAGAGGGTGCAGTGTCAATACGCGCAAGCTCATCCTGACTCTGGGGGTCCTCTTGATGGGCAGCGTGTCCTGACTTTGCACGTGTGTTAGCCGATCTTAGTTAATGTCGACGGAGGCGATGCAAGCCCTCGTAAATCATAGGATTAGTCGGGGTTCTCGGGGAGATGAACAGTTCACTACTTGTGCGGTGTCGTCGAGCCGTCCATCTCGACATATCCTCGAGGGTACTAAGAGACGGTTGACATCACGGCTCTCTGGACCAATTGGAAGGGTAAGAACGAGTAGGCGGTCAATTACGTAAGATTCCAGTTTTTGGATTCGCTGGAGTCTTTCGGAAATGAGAAAGTCGGGGGAAGTTTCGGCGGGTCAGACTTCTAAAAGATTTTAAGGCGGCTATGTGGAACGCGGCGCGAAATCACTGATGTTCGAATCTATGCTACCGGATCGATGTCGACTTCGTGCGCCGAATTCTTCTAAGATCTAATCACATTATTTCCAAGTTTAAATCTTATCTTATTCAAGAGCACTCGCGCTAGTTCGCATCTTGAAATTGAAATATTCGCTCTATTGCGCGTCGTTGTTCGAAAAAGGCGTCGGCTACCGAACCCACCTCGCCGATAATTCGAAAGTTTCGAAAAACTCGAGTTTTTTTTATTATTAAAAAAGAATTTAAATTCGGGTGTGTGATCCCACAAGTTACTCGGTGCTCGTATTGCATTGTTACCTCAAATTGTTAATTGGTTTGGTGCTATGTGTAACGCTGGCCTGATGGCCGCCTAAGCCCCATTAGTGGGCCCCATCTCTCTCGACCGTCATGTCCACGTGTTAAAATTTTCCATCACGCGCGGGTCATGTGTTTTATCCGGCCAAGGAATGCGCACTTTTTCGGCGAACACTTCCACCTTTTCGCGATGCTGTCCACCAGTCAACCATCAGTTCGTCTCCATCTGCCACCAGGGTTCCAAACCAGTCAACTTCAAAAATCGTCATGTCATCTCCTAATTTAATCTTTTTCTCAATTTTTTTTTTACTTACCGTTTCATTTTATTTTTGTTTATCTTGTTCGTATTATTTTTATTTATTTCTTATTTTTGTTCGTCGAGCACTCATGCAGATTAGAGTTCAATACCACACATTTTTATTTTTTTTGTCGTTGCAAATTTCATTTTCCTCTTTCCTCTTCGAAATTTCACTCATGAAAGTCTGATTAGTTATCCGTGTAAGACAGTAGTAATCTCGTTAGCAAAAGAGAAAAATGGGGGGGGGGTGTCAAAAGCCAGGGGTCACAACACTATAAATTCATATATTTGCACGTACTTTTTCTTTTAGAACTTTTCAGGAAATTATTCACAGATCTGCGGTGGAATGTGCACATCTCTACCAACGAGTCTACATAACACGGTACGTAACCGAAAGTTTGTAATTTTTTTTTATTATGCGTTTGTGTCTTTGGGGCGGGATTTTTTTTGTTCGTAATAATTTTTTGTGTTTTGTAATTTGGATTTAATTAATATTTCTGGGAAGGGTGGTTTCTTCTAAAGTTAAGTTCTCTAAATTATTCGAAAGTCAGGGGCACAGAGATATCGGTCTTCTCCATAAAAGTCCCTTGTCGTTTCCAAGATATGGGAGAGCCTCGGCCCTATATCGGTTCCTATATCCAAGATTCGCGTCTTTAAAGTGTGGGTGTGCCACGGCCCTGCGCTAAAGTCGAGTTCTTGCGATTCCCTTCATTGTAGCGAATTTTAGTTTTAGTTATTCCTTTTTATGGGTGGTGACGGGTCACGGAGGCGAGTCCTAAGTTGTTGGATAGTTGTCCCCCCGAATAGTCCACTCCGGGTACCTAGGTTCAGGAAGCGAGTCCGACGAATAGGATAGTTGTCCCCCTAGGTATTCCGCGTCTAGTTTTTTTTTTTTTGGATGCTCGGGGTAAGGTCAGCGGGGCACCCGTAGAGGCTCACGTCCCTGAGGGGAATATACTATGTCAAGGAGAATTTCCTTCAGGGATCTGACGCACACGTGAGAGGCTAGCGATCCCCCTCGAGTATTCCACCTTTTTATGTCCCCTCTTCTTTTTCGAAATTCAATTTTTTTTATTTTTTTTTTTTCTCTTCTTCCAATTTGACACTCTCTTTCTTTTGTTTTGTTTTTTTTTGGCTAAATTTCTCCCATAGTTATACATTATATTTTGATTCGATTCGCGCAATGACTTTTCCTCCACTGTTTTCCTCTTAATTTAAACGATGTGTCTCTGTGCCCAAAAAGTAGGGGGGGGGGGGCTTTTGTAAAAAAGTAATGTTTAAAAATGATTGTTTTAAAAAAAAAAATTGTTGGCCAGGTCACTCAGTCCCTGATCTCTTTCACATTCCGATTATATTATAATTTATTTATTTATTGTTTTTTTTTTTTTGCTAGTTCCCAGTGTTTTTTCAATTTTTTCTTTTTTTGTTTTATTTCTGTGACATTTTTTGTTTGTTTTTTTTGATCATCTAATACACATGTTTACCGTCGATTTCTGAATTTCTTTTTTTTTTAAGCTCAACAAACGCAAGCGTCGGTCGGATATGTTCGCTGTACTTCAACTAAAATCCGACTCGGAAAAGATCGCCGTCTAATATTGGGGGGCGGGGTCTCTTTTCTTAAAATTTAAATAAAAACTGCGCTCTTCCTCAAATTAGTAGCGACAGGTTTCGGTGTTTCCCTATAAAAACATCGTGGCATCCCTGGACCAAATTTCTTTCTGTCTTGTTTTCCGATCTTTCTTTTCTACGATATTAATTTCACTAAAATTTGAGAAGACGTCTCGAAAAAAGATACCGCAGTTTTTTCTGGCATCCCTGGTGGGGACCGATAATAAGCTTTTGGATTAGATTTATCAATCGCAGTGACCGCAAAATTTTGTCAAAAAAAAAGGAGAAAATAAAATTGTTTTTTTTTTTTTTTTTACGTCTCCCTTATCTGTTTTGTTTTTTATCTCGTCTAAAATTCTTCGTTCGATGGCATCGTCTTGACAGTTACTATCAATAATGTCATCGATATGTTAACGTAAAAAATTCGTTGGACAACTCTGAAACACTGATCATTTTTTTTAATTACGTTCTTGAGCGTTCTCTTCGTGAGTTCTTTTTCGTTCGAGTTAGCCATTCCCACGGCGTGGACGTCCGCTGCTATTCCTATTGTGTTAGTTTGTCGAGGAAGGCACAGTTTTTAGCGATTCGAGTCCTCAGACGGATAGTCTGATTTGTTTTTTTTTTTGGAATCTTCGAGGCGCATATTCGACCGGTAGACTTGCGATGTAACGTGTCACTGTCTGGCATATATTTTTTTTCTCCACCACCAATGATATGCTAGGGGCATTTAGGAGGATAACCATACTTATTATCTTCATTTATTATGTTTTTTTGTTGTTATGTTATCATATCGTAGTATTAATAGTCGTCCGCTAAAAGGGTTTGCCATGCATTTCGAAGGGGCATACGCGGTTTGGTACGTAACAGATCGTTATTCTCGTCTACATGAATGACCCTTCGTGAAACTGGTTCAAGAAGGCGATGAACTCGCCGACTTAGGGTGAATTGGTGTGCGTACGTTGACACAGTTGTTTGAGAATAAATTTAATATGGTCGCGGTGCCGCGCCGATCCGTAGAACCTCTAGGAGGGTGTCGTCCTATTCATAGTTAGCGGGTCGTTCTTGTATATGCATACATATTTTATTTTCTTTTGTCCACCGTTTCTAAATTCACTTTCAAGACTCCGAGGGTATCGTAGTGTTTTACCACCAATTACGCCTTTCTCGAACTATCGGGATCTTTAACTAAGACTACTATCGGTATTGTCTACTTGTAGAATTATTTAATCTAGCATTAAGGTGTGTTTGACAATGTAATATATATTTCTTTTTTTCGAAGTAATTGAAGACGGGTGTACAGGCAGCGTAATGTAAAGATTCTGATCGAAAAACGGTGTGACATAATAGAGAGAGAGATGGCGCCCACGTAATTAAAAGTATATTAGCGCGTTTGTCGTAATCTTATTGATTTTCATTAATCCTTGCTTTGAAGATATTCCGTGTGAGTAGGGATCGAGTTAGTCTTTTTGTTGTTCGTACCAGAGAAGATGAGTAAGAGCGTACGGGGTGTCCATCGGACGCACAGGGAGCTCGCGGTATTCGGTTGCCTTCCGGACTTGGGGTTCGTGAGGAACAGGTGTCGCAAGGCCCTAACGCAAAGCGCGAGCTGGGAGCTGTGGGACTTAGGGGCCTCCGAACTTGCCCAGCCGGATGGCAAACTGAGATCCGACATCGACATGTTGAACGAGATGGCGGAAATAGTCGAGGGGCACGAAAGGGTCGGTCGAGTGGAGGTATTGCGATATAACAACGACGAAGTGAGGATGCAAACCAATGTGGTCAGTAAACTCACATACATCCACTCTCCCCCGACTCCGGAGGTGTTAGTCGCTATGTCCGCCTATCTTGGAATGCAATGTCGGTTGAGGAATGCTGCAGTCGAGAGGGTAGAGATAGAGCCACTTCAGCACGAGGATGATACTGACCCTCTCGAAGGAGATCAGACAGACGCGCCCGGGTTTCTTTCTGGGAACGAGCTCGAGAATGAGAATGAGAATGAGGACGACTATGACGACTTCTTTGCATGCGAGGGGCGCGAGTCGCCAGGAATTAAGTTTGAGAGTCGCGAGCATAGCCCGACAGGAATAGGTGAAGAGAATGTCTGCGGCGGGCAGCATTACGACATTAGTGTAGCAGTCTATCTTGTCCCGTTTCAATCGTCAAGTAGTGAGGAGGGGAGTCACGCCCCCGAGCCATAATCCAGCAATCTGGAGTGGTCTGAGTGGATTTGTTTTTTTTTAGTTATTATTATTACTTTATAGCGTTAGCATTATTATTTAATTACATTTTCTAAAAGATTGAGATGACAAATGAATAAATACATATCGAGGCAGCGGAGTTCAGTGATTTTAAAGAAAGACAGCGTGACGTGGGATGAGAGATGGTGACCCACTTATTTTAATGTGATTTACTTTTATTGAAATTTTCTTTTATCGTGCAAAGAGCATATTTTCTTTCGTAGTTTTAGTTTTCGTTAGCTTATCAGTTCTTGAGAATAATAATGACGCGAAATACCAAAAATAGCAAAAAAGCAGCCGGAGAGTTTTCGAACCAGGATAATTTAGACCGCATCGATCAGCTCGAAGAACAGAATGAGGAAGAGCAAGATAACGTTCCGAATGAGCAAGGTGTCGAGAATGGCGGGGAAGGAGAGCTTCCCATTAACGATCAGATTAATCAGTCGGTGGAGGGAAACGGCCCGGGTGAGGGTGGAAATGAAGTACGCAATCTGTTGGGGCAACTCTTAGAGGCGCAACTTGAGACCCAAGCTAACCTCAATACCCAATTAGGGAATATTGCACAGGCTCTTACTGCACTCACGGCTCAAGCTAGTGTCAGGGCCTCACATCCAGCGCCCTCTGCTATTCTTCCCGAGGTACCGAGCGTACCCGAACACAGTAGTCCGGCGCGATCATCACGTTTACCCGCTCAAGATCACCTCTCCCACAATCAACCTCGCCCTAATACTCGACAGTTTCTCCAGTCTAATCGATCCGCCTATCAGCCTGCGCATAGAGTTTCACCCGGAAGTTACGGGGGCAGGCAGGAGCGTGTGACGCCTGACAGAAGAGAAAGAGGAATTAACGGATGGTCGGAAGGTAGTATTCACTCCAGTGAACGTTTACGAGACGCTGAGATATCACTGGGGTTAAACTCGCCCTATCCGATTTGTCCACCGTTCATGGGAGATGGGTCTATAGCGCCAAACCGATTCATCCAAAATTTCAATCAAGCCATTATGGGGTTGGGGTTGAACGATGGGGAAAAGGTTCGTCTTTTCAAGCGGTTAGTACGAGTGAATGAACCGCCATGGGATGCAGAGTTGAACATGTTATACCATAATCTTGAGCAATACCAACAAAAATTTCTGGAACAATTTTGGAACCGGGCGACGCAGGAGGCAATCATGCGTGAGTTTGATGAAACCCGATTTAAATATGAAAACGTCGCCACATTTGTACAGCAGTTAGACACGTGGTATAACAGATTATCTTCCCTCTCTCATGTCCCCCTATCTCAAAATGATATCATTAATAAATTGATCAATAAAATGCCAGTCCCAAAGCATGATGTGTTGAAAAGCCATGATAACAGCAATTATAACGATTTTAAGGCAAGGGTGACCCGGATTGTTAATCCGCGAGATTTTAGGTTTCGAGAAGGAGTTCCAGGACAAGCGCCCTACAATGACATGAGTAAAACGCCGGCGCGACAGCAGCCTTTCGAGAGAGCGAATCGGGGAACTAACGAGCCTAATCGGGGAACTCAATTCCAGAGAGCGAATCTAACCGAAATTGAGGAGGTATCTGAGCTATACGAGCCAAGTACCTATGAAAATCAGGCCCACGGTGGTGCGGAATCAGGAAATATCAATTCCATCTCAAGATTATATCAGGGAAACTAGCGACCGCACTCTCTTCGAACGTGGAAGGGAGTGCATCCGATAACCAGCGATTACCGGCTCCACAGTTTAAGCTTTTCCGGTGGTGCCAGTTAATCGGCGACACCCTTTTCTACCAAATTCTAAAATTTTACAACGTTAAAATGCTGAGTCAACCCCTACGCCGGGTCAAAAGGTATTTCTTGGTTTACGAGTTTATAACGGCCGACTACCTCCGAGTGAGCGTGGGGGCAACGAAAGCGTTTCATCCCTATGTATTATTATCAGTCGGGTATTGTGACCAAGTCGATTCAAACAAATTTAATCCGTCTAAATTTCACAAAACTCTTGTGGATATAGTCGAACATCTTCAAAAATGTGGGGTGCAGCATTTAGGGCTGATTGTGCCACCTCCGTGGCCCGGGAACAATAAGCTAGAGCAGTGGAAATGTTACGAAGAGATACGACGTATTTACGAGCAAGTGGCAAAGCAATTTAGCGCTTTTTCGAGTCTTATCTATATTGATAAGGTTTTCTTTTCGCGAAAAGATCCGGAAGGTGACATTTTATTAGTGGACAAGGGGGGATTCCCTACCAGGGTTAACGTGGACTTGTACGGAGCGACCTACTCCCAAACAGGAGCTCGTCACACGGGTTTTCAAAAGGAAGCTATTTCTAAAGTACTCGATGAACTAGCAGGAGCTGTGAATCAGTTGAAAACCGGAGGAAGGACCAGTGCACTGGAGGCAGAGTCTAAGAAGAGCGATAGGAGTGATGAAGCGTCAGCGGCCAAAAGTGTCTGTATATCAAATTGGAGTGCAGGGTTAGAGGTCGATGACTTGATCGGTGCCAGCGCGACAGGTCTGCTCTTCCGAGTGGAAGGTCGGCTGGGAGAGAGAAGAGTGATTCTTCTGGTAGACACCGGGGCGACAGTTTGCGTTGTAGATTATGAGTGGATCATGAGAGCCAAGTTGCTGCACCCAGGATCCGTTGTTTTTAGAAAGCTGTCCCGTCGGGTAAAATTACTTTTGGCCCATGGTGCGGCTTACTCGTTAGAGGAATATGCTGTCATTAAGTTAGAGGTAGCGGGTGTTTCACTATTCATGGCCGCTTTAATAGTTAAAGATCTGACTGAACAGATACTCTTAGGGGGAAACTTCTTATTAAATTACAAGGCCGTTGTCGACTATGGCGCTCTCACGATGTCGTTGGTACATATAAATGAAGGAAAAGTCACTCTTCCCATTATTCAGGAGACTAAGCGCATGTCGGTTTTTACAGTACATACGTCTCGAGAGAAGATACCCGAGCTTTTTTCCAAGGACACCGAAGAAGAGTTCAATAGCATGTGCATTTTTCATACGGGAGCAAGTGAGAGTGACGAGAGATCGGTACTTCTGGGGCAATTAAAGGACAAACTTTATACAGCAGTCGTGGACGGGGTTGTTAGTGCCTCAGAGGCTCAGGAAGCGCTAGAAAAGGTATTGCCCTACATAATGGTCTTCAGAAGGGAACTGGGTTGTTACAACGGCGGACCAGTAAGTTTGACGTTCAAAATAACAGAACGATGGAGGGCTAAGCGATACGGTTACCCACGCGCGTACCACGAGGCGGTGCGAGCGGAGATCGAAAAAATGTTAGAACAGGGAATTATCATCGAGTCAAATACCCAGTACATCCACCCAGTGGTAATCGCCCCGAAGGGCGACGGTTCTATTCGGATCTGTGTTGACGCGTCTGCATTAAATGAGATACTGTGTGAAGAGCACCATGACCCACCTCGAATCGAGGACATACTGTTCGAGGAGAACGTAGGCGATATCCTTTCGGTCTTCGACTTAAGGCTGGGGTTTTTACAAATCATGCTTGATGAGATCTCAAGTCAGTTCCTTGGTATTCAGATCGACAATCAAACTTATCAATACAAACGGTTGCCATTCGGCACGAAAGTTAGCGGGTCGGTATTCAATCGTATCATTCGCAAGGTGTTAGCGGATAGTTTAAAGTCTATTCACGTTAAGGCATACATCGACGATGTCAAAATTCAAACACCCAACTTTAAAACGCATCTTGATCTGTTAGTCCGCTCCATTAAGAGCATTTTCGAAGCTGGGCTCACCTTATCTATTGACAAGACCGTGCTTTTTCGTTCGAGGGTGAAGTACGTAGGACACTGGCTAGCACCGGGTATAATCACAAAAAATTTAGAGAAGGGAGCGTTCTTTAAAAAGTTCGAGGGACTTTATTTCAAGAACTCGAAATTCACCATCCCGCATAAGAGAGCTGTACAACAATTGTTAGGGTTTGTTAACTGGTACTCCAGATTCATTCCGAACTACGCGATCTTAGTCTCCCCCTTGATTGATTTGCTATCTTTCCCACCACCCATTAAGACCGATAAGAGGCACGAGGAAGCGTACTACACGTTGAAAGAAGCGTTCTTTCGTGATTTTAAACTCCAGCAACCTTGTTATTCCCGGCCTTTCTATGTGGTTGTAAGAGTAGAGCAAGACTGTATCACTGGTTGTATCTTGCAGTGCAGTGAAGAAGGGACCCCTGGGATTATTACAATGCTTAACCACCGATTAGAGTTCAATATCGCGCGAAAAACGACTGACGAGAAGAATCTATACGCTCTCTATCACGTTTTGAAAAGATACAAAGATTTATTGGTAGGGTACCAAGTTATTGTGAGCAAAAGTAAAATTTTACTCATCAAGCGTTGTCGCGAAATTATTGGGGTGAATAGTCTATGTGCGAAATGGTATGTCTATATTAATTCCTTCAACATCAGGTCTCAGGGATATGAAGAGGGGAATTTTGAGCGCCCGTTTAAAATCTTAGAAACTTATGGACTGGTCGCTTGTATTATACCAATGGATCCGGTCGCCGGTCTGTGTGAAATTGTGGAAGTTGACGATGAGGGATCGCAGACACTAGTGGAGACTGAGGTCAAGGAAACCGAAGTATGCGAAATGTGTCAGGTATTCAAGGGGCACGTGGTCAAGGCGAGCGAGGAGCCGTCTGAAATGCTTTTTGAACTATTTGAGAATATTAAGTCGCATCAGGCATCGGACTCGTACTGCAAGAAAATAATCGAAAAAATTGAGCGAAAAGTTGATTGCAAGTTCATTCTCATAGACGGGCGGCTATTCAAAACAACTAAGAGCGGGGCAAAACTCTTGGTCGTTCCGGAACATGCAGTCGATGACCTGATACAATTCTTTCATGAGTTCTATTGTCACCCGGGTGTGGTAAAAACTGAGCTGTTGATTAAACGCCAATTTCATGTCAATGATTTAAAACGGAAAGTAGGACAATTGGTGGGTCGTTGCGTAACCTGCAAACATAATAAAGTATCTAATCAAGCGATCAACCCCGAGCGTTCACGAGTGGAAGCGTCCTATCCCGGTGAGGTGTTATCGGTCGATATTTTTGGTCCCTTGCCGCTCCGAAGAGGGGGTATTACAGCCGTGTTTGTGGCTCTGGACAGATTGTCAGGTTACGTGTCATACCAGCCGATTCGATCGATGACAACGGATAGTTTCGTGCGGGCTTTGGGGAAAGTTCTTGAGGATTACGACGCGCTCAATATCCCGGTGGAGACGGTTTTGTCCGATAATGCTCGCCAATTTCGATCCGATAAGTGGGTTAAGTGCCTCTACGCTAGAAACATAAAACCTCGGTTTACAACAGCCCATAATCCCTCCGCGAACCCAGTGGAAAGAGCTATGCGGGACCTCGGAGAGAAGTTGCGAGTGAAGATCAATGATAGCACAGTCCCAGCGCGTGACCATACACTGTGGTATCGCGAGCTTAAAACCATCCAAAAGGTTCTTAACGCCATTCCCAAATCCCATAAGTACTCCCCGAATCAAATCCTGGGAATTGATGATTTTGACCCGATCCCCGTGGCAAATGTCCGAATAGTGCCGCCCAATCCCGCACTACTGATACAGGAAAGAGTGAATAAGTTACAGGAAGATGTGAGCGATTATGTGATAAAGAAAGGCCAGAGACCCACACCTCTCAAGTTTACCTACGATGAGGAAGGTTGGGCCCATGCATTTTGTGACGGAGCATCGGTAGGGTCATCTAAAGATCGGCTCTCGTCAATCTCGGTCTGGATAGCCCAAGACCATAGAGCTAATGAAGCAAGAGTAACGCACCCGGCCCTCACCAACAACCAGGCGGAGATACTGTCGGTGATAAGGGCCATAGAGATCGCGCACGCTCACAAGGTACCTCGGGTGGCAGTGCATACTGATTCGCAGTATGTAGCAGATTTAGTCAACGAGGGTCTGCTGAGTGACAACAATCCGAAACTCCCCAGTTACGAGAATTTTGCGTGGCTTTCCAGGTTGAGAGAAGCAATACAGATGATGGGTAGGGAGAACGTACGCCTGACGTTTGTCCACGGTCACACGCTAGACTTTGGGAACCTCGAGGCGGACTATGGGGCCCAGGAGATATTGCGGGAGTATCGACTGTGGACGGAGGTAAACGCATCCAAGCTTAACGAGAACGAGGCGATTACCAAATACGTCAAAGCGTTTAAGGACATCGAATTTCGAAGAAGTCGTCACCAGGAGCAGATCTCTGGCAAGAAGTTGACCCGATTCCGAGAGGGGGATGTGGTTGCACTGAAAAGTCACCACATCTCTCAGGCCTATTACGGGCTGACCAAAAAGTTCTATAAAAAGTACGAAGGCGAGTACTTGGTGGTCAAACGGATCGGGTCGAATGCTTATCTCCTGAGGGACACAGCGAACCTACAAAAAAACATAATGGCGAACGTGCGCCAACTCATTTTGATAAAACAGGCTGACAATAAAGCTAAGGATGCGATGGCCCATCAAGACAGTAAGAGCAACGACATTTGCTTGGCAGTTGTAAAGTATGCAGGGGAGTCACGCCCCCGAACCATAATCCAAACAGGAGTGGAGTGAGTGACGTTGTTTTTAAGTACAATAGTAATTGGTAGTAATAATTGTAATCTTTAAACTATGCATAGACAAGTATGTCCCTAGCGTTATTGGTGGAACAAAAATCAACACATTACAAATTGGATGGTCGGGTGATGGCTGTTGGAATCTGCCAAGACGGTTGGTGGACGATGAAGGCCAAAGAGGTGGCAGCAGTACTAGGACACTACCGGGTAGAAATCCCAAGTTAACACTCAAAATTTCTAGGGGCATCTTGTAGTGTCACAAAAAATATGTAAATTCAAAACACAGATAGATTGACGCTTCTTCGGTTAAGCATAGATTCGAAGATATTTCATCGGGTGGCGAGCGCGTTGCGTGGCCGCTGGTGGTCTTTCTCGCTGTCTCGCTCGTCTTCTTCCATTCTCTCTCCCTCTATTTTCATCCGACGGTCTTCCTGTGTCTTATTCGGCCGAGCTCGCAACACTCCTTTGTTCTATACTCTGATGTCTCGGAGAAACTGCGTAAAAGCAATAAAATAATTTGTGCGGGAGGTTTCAGTTTCTTTAGGAATTAGACATTGGGGTGATGCGAGCCTACATCTGGCATATTTAGACGGAGATTTTGGAAGACGCAGATGTTATTTCAAAAAATTCGATTGACCGAAAGGAAGAGTTTTGAATTTTAATGTTTCGGTCTTTGTCTGCAGTGTCATCCGCGGATGTAAGTCGTAAAAAAAGGCTGCAGACACGGAAATTTGTAGTTTCGATCCCAGCTCTTTCTTTGTTTCTCTCGTTCTTTCTCTTTTATAGGTTAGAGGGTGCAGTGTCAATACGCGCAAGCTCATCCTGACTCTGGGGGTCCTCTTGATGGGCAGCGTGTCCTGACTTTGCACGTGTGTTAGCCGATCTTAGTTAATGTCGACGGAGGCGATGCAAGCCCTCGTAAATCATAGGATTAGTCGGGGTTCTCGGGGAGATGAACAGTTCACTACTTGTGCGGTGTCGTCGAGCCGTCCATCTCGACATATCCTCGAGGGTACTAAGAGACGGTTGACATCACGGCTCTCTGGACCAATTGGAAGGGTAAGAACGAGTAGGCGGTCAATTACGTAAGATTCCAGTTTTTGGATTCGCTGGAGTCTTTCGGAAATGAGAAAGTCGGGGGAAGTTTCGGCGGGTCAGACTTCTAAAAGATTTTAAGGCGGCTATGTGGAACGCGGCGCGAAATCACTGATGTTCGAATCTATGCTACCGGATCGATGTCGACTTCGTGCGCCGAATTCTTCTAAGATCTAATCACATTATTTCCAAGTTTAAATCTTATCTTATTCAAGAGCACTCGCGCTAGTTCGCATCTTGAAATTGAAATATTCGCTCTATTGCGCGTCGTTGTTCGAAAAAGGCGTCGGCTACCGAACCCACCTCGCCGATAATTCGAAAGTTTCGAAAAACTCGAGTTTTTTTTATTATTAAAAAAGAATTTAAATTCGGGTGTGTGATCCCACAAGTTACTCGGTGCTCGTATTGCATTGTTACCTCAAATTGTTAATTGGTTTGGTGCTATGTGTAACGCTGGCCTGATGGCCGCCTAAGCCCCATTAGTGGGCCCCATCTCTCTCGACCGTCATGTCCACGTGTTAAAATTTTCCATCACGCGCGGGTCATGTGTTTTATCCGGCCAAGGAATGCGCACTTTTTCGGCGAACACTTCCACCTTTTCGCGATGCTGTCCACCAGTCAACCATCAGTTCGTCTCCATCTGCCACCAGGGTTCCAAACCAGTCAACTTCAAAAATCGTCATGTCATCTCCTAATTTAATCTTTTTCTCAATTTTTTTTTTACTTACCGTTTCATTTTATTTTTGTTTATCTTGTTCGTATTATTTTTATTTATTTCTTATTTTTGTTCGTCGAGCACTCATGCAGATTAGAGTTCAATACCACACATTTTTATTTTTTTTGTCGTTGCAAATTTCATTTTCCTCTTTCCTCTTCGAAATTTCACTCATGAAAGTCTGATTAGTTATCCGTGTAAGACAGTAGTAATCTCGTTAGCAAAAGAGAAAAATGGGGGGGGGGTGTCAAAAGCCAGGGGTCACAACACTATAAATTCATATATTTGCACGTACTTTTTCTTTTAGAACTTTTCAGGAAATTATTCACAGATCTGCGGTGGAATGTGCACATCTCTACCAACGAGTCTACATAACACGGTACGTAACCGAAAGTTTGTAATTTTTTTTTATTATGCGTTTGTGTCTTTGGGGCGGGATTTTTTTTGTTCGTAATAATTTTTTGTGTTTTGTAATTTGGATTTAATTAATATTTCTGGGAAGGGTGGTTTCTTCTAAAGTTAAGTTCTCTAAATTATTCGAAAGTCAGGGGCACAGAGATATCGGTCTTCTCCATAAAAGTCCCTTGTCGTTTCCAAGATATGGGAGAGCCTCGGCCCTATATCGGTTCCTATATCCAAGATTCGCGTCTTTAAAGTGTGGGTGTGCCACGGCCCTGCGCTAAAGTCGAGTTCTTGCGATTCCCTTCATTGTAGCGAATTTTAGTTTTAGTTATTCCTTTTTATGGGTGGTGACGGGTCACGGAGGCGAGTCCTAAGTTGTTGGATAGTTGTCCCCCCGAATAGTCCACTCCGGGTACCTAGGTTCAGGAAGCGAGTCCGACGAATAGGATAGTTGTCCCCCTAGGTATTCCGCGTCTAGTTTTTTTTTTTTTGGATGCTCGGGGTAAGGTCAGCGGGGCACCCGTAGAGGCTCACGTCCCTGAGGGGAATATACTATGTCAAGGAGAATTTCCTTCAGGGATCTGACGCACACGTGAGAGGCTAGCGATCCCCCTCGAGTATTCCACCTTTTTATGTCCCCTCTTCTTTTTCGAAATTCAATTTTTTTTATTTTTTTTTTTTCTCTTCTTCCAATTTGACACTCTCTTTCTTTTGTTTTGTTTTTTTTTGGCTAAATTTCTCCCATAGTTATACATTATATTTTGATTCGATTCGCGCAATGACTTTTCCTCCACTGTTTTCCTCTTAATTTAAACGATGTGTCTCTGTGCCCAAAAAGTAGGGGGGGGGGGGGCTTTTGTAAAAAAGTAATGTTTAAAAATGATTGTTTTAAAAAAAAAAATTGTTGGCCAGGTCACTCAGTCCCTGATCTCTTTCACATTCCGATTATATTATAATTTATTTATTTATTGTTTTTTTTTTTTTGCTAGTTCCCAGTGTTTTTTCAATTTTTTCTTTTTTTGTTTTATTTCTGTGACATTTTTTGTTTGTTTTTTTTGATCATCTAATACACATGTTTACCGTCGATTTCTGAATTTCTTTTTTTTTTAAGCTCAACAAACGCAAGCGTCGGTCGGATATGTTCGCTGTACTTCAACTAAAATCCGACTCGGAAAAGATCGCCGTCTAATATTGGGGGGCGGGGTCTCTTTTCTTAAAATTTAAATAAAAACTGCGCTCTTCCTCAAATTAGTAGCGACAGGTTTCGGTGTTTCCCTATAAAAACATCGTGGCATCCCTGGACCAAATTTCTTTCTGTCTTGTTTTCCGATCTTTCTTTTCTACGATATTAATTTCACTAAAATTTGAGAAGACGTCTCGAAAAAAGATACCGCAACCTTTCTCCCAAACTAGCAAAGAGCTGGAGCTAAACTCGATGACGAATAAGCTTCCTACCTGGCGCCGCCGCCACGATACCGATATGGCATGCTCTGTGTAACAAAATTGCAAGGTCGCGAATTGAACATGCAAATGAAGACATTAAACTCGCGTTTATAGATTCTGGACGGAGAGTCGGATCACGTTTATAATATCGCATTCCATCGGCTTTCATTTCACAATATTTACGACCGAAGAAAAACAACAAGTCGAACGAGATACGACTAAATTAGAAGCACACGCAAGATCTGTACCCGTTACGTTGCACAGATATATAGGGAGTCTGAAAGTGATGTATATAGGTGAAGCTGAAATCGGGCGACGGATTTGTTGTGCAGCGAATATACACATAAATAACGAATGTACAGTACCTACATAAAATATTTCATAGAAATTCTGCACCACTGTAAAACACATACACGCACACACCTGGCACGCAATGAGTAATCCGATATTTTGATCCTATAAGATTATCTAGAATAAAATCCAGCACGTCCTTTACAAGCCGGTGAAACAAAATACCGCGAGAATTAAAAAAAAGAATACGTGAAACATGTAAGTAGCTCTGTCATGGGAAGGGGATCGATCTGAGCTCTTCACACGCCATCCGTGCGGAAGTGGAGAATAAATACGACATGAAAACATCTTCACTAAACAATAGTTTAATTCTACAACCACTCTAATTTGGCCTCCGTTTAGGAACTCATTGAAGTGAAACTGGATGGCAATGATCATGCTACATTTGATCGATGCGATCGAAGGATCAACAATCTGGTGAAGGGAATTGATGCTATGGATACTGTAATCCCCAGAAATACACCTACCACCTAATAATCTTCAACAGGGCGATAGCTCACACCTATTCTTTCCTTCTAGCTCTTCTAATGCGGTCCATGTCCCTAGCTCCCATCTCGATTCTTTGGATGGGAGGGGGTGGATTCTTTTGTTGTAGGTTTGTGCTAGATTGTGCCGTAGAACGTTTTGAAAAAGGGTTTTCCAAATGTACAAATCTACTTTATTAGTTGCTCCTACAAGAGGTACTTTTGGGTGTTATCCCATCATCAGTTGTGTCGCAACTGGAGAACAAAGCCTTAACAATGAGTTTTTACGTATAGTATAACACTGTAATCTTATTGGCTACAAGCAGAAATTCCCGTCCTTCGAACGGAACACTTATACGTTCCTGACAGAAGCCTGTCATTTCTTAAAGTTCGACGATCCCTCTTCACCTGGCCAACTACTCATTCTGAACTGTTACCCTATCTATTCTCTGATCCCTGCCCCTCCTTGAGAGGCCCTCTCCATCTTTTTAATATTTTCTTTCATCCTCAATGCTTATCCGGTATGTTCTCTGATTGATACCACACCCTGAAAAATTTTCTCAATTCGCTGGATCTATAAAAATCAAACATTTCCACACCTGCACACATTTACTCTCACTTAACTTGTGACCCTACTGTCCGCAATGTAATACAGAACTATATTTATCAACCAATTGTTAACTGTGAACTCATTGTCCTATTGTTGGCTTCCCGCTGTTAAACGGCACTTCAAGTCTTTAAATAAATAAATTAATAAATAAATAAATAAATAAATTAATTAATTAATAAATTAATAAATTAATAAATTAATAATCGTCAACACCCGACTTGTCCCTGTGACCCCATTCACCAAAAAAGAGATCATCTACAGAAGGTCACATCCCGTTACTGATCATATTCCCACCTGATATTAGGCAGTAACCACCCACTTAACACTTTCTTACCCATCCGCCTGTCTTCTCTTCGATCCACTATCCAGTATGCTAGGCAAAAACTCTACAAAATCATCTGTTCTTCTTTCATTATAAACCATACTACTCTTTTCTGTCTGTCAATGTATTCCCTTTTGAAGTATCTAGCCCTACTCTCGGAATCTTCGTTGAAGCTGGTCCCCCCCACCCCTAAATGCCGCTTCCTAACTCTCACTGCCAATCTTCTTGTATCCGCAGTTTAATTCACTCACCTTCCAATCTACGCTCCCGCACTCTGCCGACATAATTCTCTCCTCTTGAACCTGAATTATTCAATCACCTCAAGTTGAAGCATCTACTCCCTACCAACCATCCATTTCTCCATACCTAAACTCTCCCGTAAATATCTGGCTCGATCTAGCTGATCATATCCAAACTCACTACATTATATACCGACAACTCATTAGAAACATTATCCCTAAACCATTTTTCCGACGCATCAGCCCTACTTTACCAACGGATCTAAATTTGGACCCAAAACAGGGAACGCGTACTCGATCCAAGGAGTCATAATTAGTCGTTGATTGAAAAATTCTGCCTTCATTTTCACTACCAAACAAAACGCCATATACTCGAGCCTTTATCTCCATTTTCTCATCCCAGCTCAAATATCCATTGTTAACTGACTCTTTTTCATCTCTTCTGGTTATACAGGACTCTTATACAACTAATTCCCCAAATACTCGCATTCATTTACTCCTGCAATCACCATTATCAATTTCTACATCTGTATTCTTCCTGTGGATTCCGAGTCACGTCAACTTCCCGGAACATGACGCCATCGTTTCTGCGACCAAAGTTAACAATAAATCTACAACTCTTTTCTGTCAGTCAATGTATTCGCTTCTAAAGTGAATCAAGCCCTAATTAACAACGATCTAGCCCAACTCTCAGCCTCTGCGTTGAAGCTAGTAACTCCTCCTCCCTTCAGATGCCGCTTCCGAACTCTCATTGTCAATTTTCTTATATCCACAGCTCAATTCACTCAGCTTCCAATATATGCATCCGCACTCTGCCGACATAATTCTCTCATCCTTCCTCTTAAGACTGAATTATTCAATCACCTCAAGTTGAACTAACTAGCCCCTATCATATCATCCACTTCTCTGTAGCTAAACCCTCTCCCAAGTATCCGACTCGGTCGAAACTATATACCGACAACTCATTTGGAACATTATCTCAGAACCAATTTTTTCCAAACCACCAAACTTTTTTAAATCTGGTCAACCTAAATTAGGATACGCGTACTCGATCCAAGGAGTCAAAATCAGTCGTTGATTGAAAAATTTTGTCTCCATTTCCTCCAAACTAAACTCCATACACCCTTGTCTTTCTCATCTCCATCTCTCCTCATCCCAGCTCAAATTTCTAGTGTTAACTAACTCACTTTCATTTTTCCGGGATATACAGGTCTCTTATTCAACTAATATCCTAAATCAGCGCTTTCATTTACTCCTGTAATCACCATCATCCACTTCTACATCTGTCTCTTTCATGTGGATTCCGGGGAACTATTCGAACACCTCAAATTGAACCATCTACCCCCTGCCATATCCACTTCTCCATAGTTAACCCCTTTCCCAGATATCCAAATCGATCTAGCTGACAATCTCTGAACTAACAACACTATAATACACCAACAATTTATTAGGAACATTATCTCTATACCAATTTCACAACCCACCAGCTCCCCTAAATCTGGATCTAAAATAGAATACACAAACTCGATCCAAGGAGTCATAATCAGTCGTTGATTGAAAAATTCTGCCTCCATTTTCACTATACCAAACAAAACTCTATAGTATACAGATCTCCATCTCCTCACCCCCTGCTGAAATTTCTACTGCTAACTGACTCACTTACATCTCTCCTGGCTATATTGAACTCACGTTCAACTAATTCTCAAATCATTCCATTCATTTATTCCTGCAATAACTATCACTCACTTCTACATCTGTCTCCTGGAATTCCGGGTCACATCAACGTCTTGAAATATGACGCAATTGTTTTCGTGAAAATTCCTTTCTATCCAAAAAATTTCTGTCCCTGTACTTACCGCTGCTACTGACCTTTGAAACTATTACCGATCCCTGATATTTAAATTGACTCCCGCCATGACTTTTGTAACACTCGAGTGGGAAGGAGCTGAGAACATCGATTACCAAAAAATCGCGCTACGTCTATCACGAACTCTCTCGTGAACACATACGCGGGTAATTTTCAAACGCCTTCTTTAATTAATTAAAACTATATCTTAATTTTACGAGCACATCAAAGCTACCATTGAAAAATCAACTGGCCACCAAACTCTGAAACATCTACAACCTTAGCGATTACACACACTACTTTACGATTACACGAACAAAATGTGTCTACCATTCATCCCCCATGGGGTTTTTCGGCGTGAAAAAAAGTCTTAAACTTTCCCACTCGACATATGAAGCTATTTTCGCGGAGTTTGAGATGAGTCGAGGCGGTAGGAGCTGAGAACATCGATTACCTAAAATTGCGCTACGTCTAATAGTACTTTTCCATGGCAATTCACCAACCCGATTTTCAAAATTATATTTGGTTGCCTAGTATGAAAAAACGGAAATTTTTTTTGGTACCAAGAATACACGTACAAAAGCAGTAGCCAATATACGATTAATTTTCAAGCTTTATTTCAACTTTTTCGGTGAACTTTATTCAATTTTGGATAGGAAAAAACAATCCTCGACATAATTCCCGTATAATGTCAAATTTTCATCGAATTTCAATGGGTGCGGGTAGAGATACCCGTTACATGCGATTCCATTTTTCAGCTTTATAATATAAAAAAAAGTAGTGTCATCTCATCATTATTCCTTCGAGATGTAAATAAAAATATTATTCCATGGCATAAAGAGAGGGAATACATATATATGGTTATTTGTCAATACTTCGTACATATTTCGTCCATTAACACGATAGAAGGAAAAATTTATTTTTGTATCAAGAATACACGCGTAGAAGTAGCAACCAATATAGACCTAACTTAAAAGCTTAATTTCAGCTTTAAAACTTCATTTTTCCAAAATTTTTTAAATTATTCTTCTTCTCTGGAACAATAAACGTGTATCAGGAAAATTTCGGGGAAAAGTATTCGGTAGGAGTGGAGATTACTGGCGCCGAAATATACGTTTTGTGTCTTATAATATAGAGAGATAACAATGCTGTGTTATGATTGGTTCACTTCTAAGAAACTTATTCTTACAATAATATGACATTTGCTCTTATTGGCTAAAACATACTGCTTTGTGATTGGTAAAATTGAACAAAATGTGAACAAAATGATGACATTAGTCACGACTCAAAATTACGTCATGGGGGGTTGGGGAAATGGAGCCGGCTAAAAACCAACTTCTCGAAATCAATTTCTCCAGGCTTTGTCGCTTGTTCCTGATTAGACATCCTGGACTTCTCCTATTGTTGCCAAAAGATGATTAGAAGTGTTGATTACATCTTTTGAAGAGAATTTATATGACTTCTTCCTTTCCTCTCTGTATACTATATCTTCTCTCTGCGTCTTTGTCTCTCTTCTCCATTATTTTCGTGTAAAAGTTTTCTCACCAGTATAAGGTTTGATCAAGTAACGGGAACTCGTACAAAAATGTGCCTAAAAACAAGAATCCACGATAAGCGCGCTAAGAGGAAATCTAAAAAATATTACAAAATCATTCTCCTTAGTATGTAGGGGTCAATACCCTGTTGCATTGGTTTTGTACTCTTGCTCTGCGCTGCGTTGCGTTTATTCAACTTGAACGTTTAACTTCATTGGTTGCAGTAATTAAATTAATGTTAAGAACGCATTACGAGCACATATACGAGAAGAGCATCGCACATTAAGGAGAAAAAACTGTAGATCAGATAGCGATGCTAATTTTCGTCAACTCTTCATACACTTCTTTTGGTGTCAGAATTCGTAAACTAAATTTATTCTCGGTGCATGCATGGAATCGTATTTCTAAAGAGCCTATAATGCATTTATACATGATTCAAGTTCAGCCTAGCTACTATATATATGTAAGTCGCAGTTTTTAAATTTCTCCCTATCTTCCGTGTCTTTCGTGTGTGCGTGTATAGCCTAATATTATTTTACCTCCAGTTATTCCCCGCTTCGAGATAATTATAACGAATTGAAACAATGCCACGCTTGTTTGTATTTACTCGTGTCATCTGTTTTGCCTTTTTCGCCTCGTTATTCGTTGGAAATTCACATAATTTTTGAATCCAGGTTATTAGGTGATACGGAAAAAGGAATACAGTAATTTGTGCGTTGGCTGAATGAAGAAAAGGAAAAAATGCGCTCTCATTAACTCGCTTAGATTGCCGTACGTGAATATTGTACGACATTTTCTCGATTGACTCGACAGAATATTATAGTGGATCGTATTTTACTGAATTAATTAGAATTTTGCATAAAATCTTGCGAGCGAGTCGCCGCTGTTCTCTCGTTTCTCGCACGATTTCGTGTAGCGCACTGGGGCGTAATCACCATGATTGATGAATTACGCGGCAGATTATGCTTCTGTCGATGAATTCTTCTCTGTGCCGATCGTAGTATGGGCACGGAAACGTAGTGGCGTCAATATGAAGATGACAGTATATGAGAGATGATTTGGTACACGTAAGGATGACAAGACTGTGGTTAACAAGTAATACGTCTTACTTTGCGTTCTTAATTTGTGAGAGATTTGACTCCACCAAGTGACGAAAATGTTCTGATTGATGAGAAGACTTTATTAGAGAGCACTAAAAGGGAGAGCATGAGTTCAATGTGGCAGAGCGAAAGGTTTCCTAGGGACGAAAATGTCACTTATAACTGACAATGCGTGGCCAGATAAATTTTATCCGAGTTCCCCTGATGACTCTGAAGAAAAACACTCTGATAAATTCACACCTTGACGACGTCACACCCTCCTCCTGTTTCTCTGGAATATCTATCTTCTCCCTCGAGCTTTCAGAGAAAATTTTGTAATGTTTTGCTGTCTTCTGATTAGTATTGAGGGGGGATTTAGTCTCGACTTGGAGTTGCTGTCTAATTTTTTACCTTGTGATTTGAAAAATTGAATGTTTCAACTGCACTACTTCCGCATGGAAAGGTGTTACAGTGTAAACAAGAAAGAGGAATACTCCGACGTGGAGTAAAACATGCAAACCGCAGAAAAAATGAAAAGACGACGAGCGCTTTCGGTTAAACAACCATCTTCAAGCCTGAAATGAAAGCAACTGACGAACAAAAGAGAAGAACGAGGTATTAAGATCGTCCAAACGAGAAATCACGGTGTGAGTCATAAACCAGTTCGATCAGGCCATCTTCCGGAATGTACGAATTGAGTACAGTGATACCGTCAGTGTTGAGATGACGAATTATCTCTATATTCTCGAGGGCGATACGCTTACGGTAGGAATTCTCCTTATGGAGGAGCTTTTCGGATCCCTCTCGGAAGCTGTGGCCACTGTTTATTAAGTGATCGGCGAAAGCTGACTCCCCCAAGTGTCCCTTCTTCCAAGACTTCAGGTGCTCAGCTACTCGAACTTTCATTTGGCGGCTGGTCTCACCAATATAAAAGCCTCCACAATCCTCACACTCCAACTTATACACACCACTCCTCTCATCGACAGGTATGAGGTCCTTCAGTCTCACAAACAACCTCTTGACTGTGGTAGGGTTGTAAAACGCGGGTCTGAAGCCAAACGGGCGAAGGGCCCGACCCAATTGCAGGGAGAACTTCCCCAGGAAAGGGAGACTGATCCAAAAGCAAACGGCGATCACGGATCGTGTCTCGGGGGAAAAAGGTGGTGGAATCCAAGAGGCTCCTCGTAACTTTCCTCCGAACCATCACGTCAACGTCGACATTGACCCCATTCACTCTGGCCAGGTGTTTTATTGTGATTAACTCTTTCTTGAAGGCAGACTGACTCAAAGGAATACGAGTCAGTCTGTGAACTAAGCTATGAAAAGCAGCCATCTTGTGAGCAACAGGACCGAACGAACCACCGTGGACTAAAACATCGGTCGTAGTATCTTTCCTGTAAATTCGAAACTTATGGATACCGTCTATTATAGAGATCGATAAATCCAAAAAGTTAATGGAAAATACCCCTATTTCCAACGTAAATTTGATGGAAGGGTGCCAGGAATTGCGATACCTCAGAAACCCACCAAAGAGATCTGGGTGACCAGTCCAGGTACATAGAACGTCATCAACGTACCTGTGCCAATAATGAATATGATTAAGTAACACCTGGTTCGAGGAAAAGAGGTCAAATTCAAACTTAGACATGAAGATTTCGGATATGAGAGAGCCTAGTGGTGATCCAATGGGGATCCCTACTTCGTCAGGGAACTCGAAAAATTTCCCTTCAAATTTACAGTAGTTAGGGGACCAGCAAGTATTAAGAAGATCGAAGAATTCGTGAAGCTCATTATGAGGAATGTTGGCTTTGACGAGTAGCTCACCCATACGCTGGATAGTAGCAGCCTTAGGAATATTCGGGAACAAACCAACAACATCAAACGAGCAGATGGTCGTTCCCGGGGGAAGGCTTACATCCTTGAGGACGTCAGTTAAAGAGGCCGAATTCAAGACCGAATGAGGGGATTCAAAGTCAATACGATTTTTGAACCCAACGGTCAAGGAATTTTGCAAGGAGGTAGGTAGGAGAGGAGACGAAAGAAACAACGGGTCGCATCGGGGTATTGTTCTTATGCACTTTAGGCAGCCCGTACAAGAGGGGGGGTGTGGGGTTAGGAACAAGGAGGGCTTTTTTCAAAGCAGGAGGTTTGATAACAGCCTCACTCCTGTTGATGACACACCTAACTTCTTTGACGTGCTTGGGAAAGCTGAAATCCTCACTCTCTTTAGCACCACACTGCTGTAGGACTTCATGGACCTTAGAAGAATAGGCCGATCTCTCCATCACTACAACAGCGTTGCCCTTGTCAGCCTTAGTGACGATCAAATCTCCCTCTTTCATCTTCCTCCTTAAACCCTGAATCACTCCTCCCAATTTATTACTCATGCGAGGGAGGGGGTTATTACGGACTAATTCGGCACAGACTTTCTGGGTACTAAAACCAGGACCAATCTTAACCGCAAGATCCGCAACAACATTCGCCAAGGTTTCATCATTCTTGAGGGGAGGCATACTGAACTTCAAACCTTTCTGAAGGAGGGATCTTTCGTCACTATTGAACACTACCTGACTATTATTTATGAGGGGGGATGGAATTTATGAACGACAACACCATCACTCACCCCCTCCTCAACCACCTCCTCATTAACCGTTATTAGGGAGGACAGCTTCTTATTTTTCCTCCCCTTCAACTTCGCCTCAAAATTCCGACACTTTTCATTGACGTCCCGCATGAAGTAATCAAACTCAAGGGGGAGGAGCATGCCGGAGAGTCTCGAATGGACCATAAGGTTTAATCTGGTCGTGATATTAAATTTACCATACCATCTTCGCAACTCTGTTCTCCCCCATACCTGTCGATGAGAGGAGTGGTGTGTATAAGTTGGAGTGTGAGGATTGTGGAGGCTTTTATATTGGTGAGACCAGCCACCAAATGAAAGTTCGAGTAGCTGAGCACCTGAAGTCTTGGAAGAAGGGACACTTGGGGGAGTCAGCTTTCGCCGATCACTTAATAAACAGTGGCCACAGCTTCCGAGGGGGATCCGAAAAGCTCCTCCATAAGGAGAATTCCTACCGTAAGCGTATCGCCCTCGAGAATATAGAGATAATTCGTCATCTCAACACTGACGGCATCACTGTACTCAATTCGTACATTCCGGAAGATGGCCTGATCGAACTGGTTTATGACTCACACCGTGATTTCTCGTTTGGACGATCTTAATACCTCGTTCTTCTCTTTTGTTCGTCAGTTGCTTTCATTTCAGGCTCGAATATGGTTGTTTAACCGAAAGCGCTCGTCGTCTTTTCATTTTTTCTGCGGTTTGCATGTTTTACTCCACGTCGGAGTATTCCTCTTTCTTGTTTATTATGGATAGCCGTAACTTGAAGGAACGGATTCGTTTAGTGTTACAGTGTCTTAAACCTCATGATTTATCACGAGTTGTCACGATTTTTAATAACAACTTCATAATCCCATAATTTTAGCCTAAAATATCATGATTTGCTCCCCACTTTGGAGCTACTTTATACTGCCCAGGAGCTGTTTCGTTTTCCCCCATGATGTTTCATGGAATCTTACGACGGCAGTATTGTGAGATTTTGACAGAGTTAGTGAACAGTACTAAGAGACCACAGACCTTCTTCCCCTGTCAATATATCCCTTAGTATACCTGCCGCGCCCCACCCAGGCTAGTTTGTTTTCTTTCTTCCGCTAGTATATCACTTATATTGCACTAGCTCCCCTCAGTCACTCTCCCTCCGTACTAGATTGCCTTATCATGTCCTTCTGCTGATATTTAACCTGGTATATTGATCAATATAGCCCAAAGGACGAGATAAGGCCCATTATAGGCTGCTTCTTTTTCTTCCTCCATGATAGAAATTCGTCTTTAGTGAAGAAAACTCCACTGGACGCTGCCACTCACGTCTTCTCAAGTGGTGGTATGTTAAAGACGTGAAATACTTTTTTTTTCAGAATTCCTTGACGTCGTCACACTCAGGTGCGCCCTAGTGATATCACGCCCTCTTCTACTTCAATCATCTCCCATCTTTTCTCTGTGGTCTTGATGTCGCCTCACGTAACAAAGAGATGATGGTAGAAATTTCTGGGCATGTACCCGCTGCAACAGAAGCAATAGCGAGTGTGGAAGATCGTGTTAAGACACCCTTGTCTGACAAATACGGATAATTTTTGGACGCTTTTGCTGGGAGAGATTTTCGTGTCTCTGAATTTTCAAATATTGCCTAATAGTCGTCTGACTGGCTTTCACGTACTTTTCGTACTCGAAATGTGATCCGTCTGCTTCACTTCTCTGGGCAATCTTTTGGACGTGATGAGAGGTGGTTCAAACATACACGATCTTAAGCCAGCCAGTCCCAATAAGCCTCTCATCTTTATAGTAATCTAGCACGTAAATCTACACCATCGAAGCGTTAGAATCATGCGAGGAAAATGAATGAACGTTCCGCGACGGTGATACCTGCGCGTAAATACTTCAAATTCTGATTCGCTATCTTTGACCTGGGAATAAATTATTGTCCAGACGCGACGACAAAAAAAAAGAAAAGAAAGAAAACAAAACAAAGAAGAAGCACGCTGAAGAAAAAAAAATACCGAGTCATCATAAAGCGAAAAGAATGACGCGAGCTCCTATATATTCCCATCGTCTATTTTCTTTTTAATTCGTATTTCAACAAAATAAAATAATGTCGTTTTTGGATGAGTTCTGTAGTCGTTCATTCGTAATTAGAGGCAACATTTACTTTGATTATCTACACAAATTCGCTACATTATATTATGTGGGAAATAATCACGCTTTGTTATATCTTTTAACAGTGTGTAATAGCTTGTCGTTTGCTCTACTCTTTGAGTTTGCTTTGTAGCCGTCGTATAGCAGTAAAAGCCGATATACGACTCTATTAAAAACGAGGCACATACGGAATAAGGAGGACCACTTTCTATTCAGAGAAAATTTTTGACGCCGGGTTTAGAAATTATTCGAGACTGACAGAGAGGAGTACCCCGTCTTGATGCAGTGATGGTGATGCATCGAAAATCTCGACAAGGTGTGAAATTCTAATGTACCAGAAACCTACACTATATCAAGGAAAAATAGACCAAAGTTTTGAAATCCACTTGAGAACTGATTAGGAGGAAAGCTGATGATTCCTTCCATCAGTTATCTATCTCTTTTTCTTCTTTAGTAATGCGAAAGCGGATATCTATTCACGAGTGAGGAAGATTTTTTCGACCTATGGGAGCGAGTTAAAAGTTCTCCTATTACCTTCATTCCTCCCTAGAGCAGACGATTAACATTTCAATCGAATATCTTCTCGTAAAGCGGATTTTGTTTTCATCAGAAGAATAGATGAAGAGAGAACAAAAGGCTGTAATTCTTCTTTGGATAAAATTGACATTTTGATCGATCTATCATTTCAATAGATGGGAACGGTAATTCAACACCATGTCATCAGCAAACTTCAAGTCTATTGTCATCCCCCTTCTTCGCTTTTCATGCAAAAACTAATGTTTTCTCATCTTTGGTTTATTTGATAACACGCGCAGCTTGCAAAAAGAAAAGTTATACAATGAATATTACTCTTAAACTAATTACCATTTGAAGAAATTACAGTGGTCTCACACTCTGAGGTAGAGGAACGCGAGGAGCGAGTCAAACCTTTCCTTCACATTCATTTTTGTACAAACTGCAATAGGAGAGAAGAAACATTAGAATATTATTTCAAGTAAAAGTAAAGCTGAAACCTAATCTTTTCTACACTATTCAAGAAACACTACTTCATGAGTTGCTGTAGAGGAATTGGAGAAGAAGAAAGTATATTTTTTATTCTACAATGTGAGCCCAAAGTAGCTTGGATAAAAGAGTTACTTTGCCGAGCTACTTCAACCTCGAGTGAATAAACAATGTTGTATTAGACTTGGGGGTCAAGTGGCGTTTCAACTTGTTGCGTTCCGCTTGTGACTGGAAATGTTCACAACTTGTTTAAACGCCACTTTACTCCCTTGTACAAGAATTAGTATATTACGCTACAAGGGAACAAAGTAAGCGAGATCTGAACAAGCGCTTTGGCTACCCAAGCCGTGACGCAGGTCACCATGCAGCACAAGTTTATCGCTTACTTTGTTCTTTTGTGGCGGACGCTATTTTTCAGTTCATATCTATGTGGACTGGCAGTACTCTGTAAGAGCAGTGTGAAGTTTTTTTAAAGTAGCTGAGGTCAAGGAACTATAAAAGAGGTATTATCATTCTGCTAACAGGGAATGAGGATTGTGGATTGTGGAGCAATAAAAATAACACTGCCCCGCAACCCGCAACTCTCACTCCTCCACACCCACCTTGTTATCAGTGTGATCATACCTGTTTTTTTAGTTCCTTAGCCTAGGTAGGCTACATTGACTAAATTGTGGTCAAAGTTACTTGTAACGCGTTGCAAATATCGCACAAAGAAGAATGCTCGATAACCGCGGAGGAGTACGTCTAATTGCCTAAACGTGGTTCCTTCATGTCATGCTGTTTTTCAACAACACGATACGCTGCTATGCTAGTCCATATTATGTATAGTCCAAAGTTCATACAAACAATCTTTGTCTCATATGCAATGCTCAAGCCAAAGCCTTTTACAGTCACAAGCCATAAACGTAGAACGACCAAACCGCATTCGACCCACGGATTTACACGTAAAACCCCTCCCTCATGAAAAAATCAAGTTGACCCTTATTTAAAGGAAATTTCACAAGCTACAACTTTTGTTCTCTTCAATTCTTTCAAGAACTCCATATTTTCTTAAGAAACAGACGCTCAAAGAGTTTTTCCCCATAAGAGCTATGTAAAAGTCGGCCCACGGTTGTGCAGTTGCCAATTTTACGTTCATGGCTTAGAGCGCGACATGTTTTATTCCCTAGAGAAAAATTGATTGAAGAACAAATGCGACTGTGCGCTTCATCCCATGTGAACCAAAAATTACTATTATGTAAGTTTTTATGAAGAAATCCATTAGATTTGGTTTTAATCAAACCTTCTTGGATCAATGAATTAATTTCAAATTCTAACATATTATTTTTATACACGCATAACTTTTTCTTACCACTTTCATGTGACATTTATGAAATTGGTAGATCTTCTCGCAAGGATGTGTGGCTTCTGTATAAGCTGTAATAGAAAGCAATCCGAGTTTCACAATAATATCGATGTATTTGTAGAAACCTAGTATTTTGCATTTGTAATCCAGCAGTAGTAACTCGAGTATCGAGACGAAAAAATTTTTCTGGGTGGGGAAGAGTGCCTTTGCCAGTTACAAAATTTCTGTTCTGAAGTTCTTCTTGCACAACTTACCATCTAGTTTCAGAAAATCAATGTGGCCCGGTATTTATTTGAATGTGATCACTGTGTTGAATGAGTCAAAGTGAAGCGACGAGAATAAATCATCCGTTTGGTAGATGATGAGGGAGATAAGTAAGCAAGAATGGCCGTGAGTTTTGCAGTGGAAAAAGAGGCTATGTTGCAAACACAGTTAATATTTTGTCGATTTTGTAGTCTATTTTGAGCCGTCAGTGAGGTAGCTGGAGTGATCGTGGTATTTGTTTAGGAGTTGTTTCATATGTTGTACGTACGGATCTGTGTGTGGTCTGAACATATCAGGAAGTGAGAGCGAGTGGATGCATTGTAACGGATATGTTGAGTGATTGTTCAAAATTGAAGCGGATTTGTTTGTTTGAGAAGACAGCTGAAAGCTTTTTTATGAGGAAGATAGACTCATAGATTGGCAGTTGGATACAGAAAACATAAAATTGGAATGACTTTTGTACACAAGTTCAATACACGGCTGGTACGGAAGGCACCGAGGGCTGATCCGAAGGAATGGCTTTGGATGCGGTGTACCAATGTGAAGATTTATTTAGAAGCTAGGTTGTAGACCGGGACCCATAGTCGAGCTTTTGTAAAGTTGCTAGAGGGTTTTCCTGGTACATCTTATTGTGAGCTCTAGGACTATTTCCTAGCAAAAAGGACGAGAGCTCTAGCTTCGGTGCGAGCTTTTTTGTAAGCGATTAGTAAATCCGGTACTTTGATGGCAGTATGTATTATTCCTTCACCCCACCATGAGACTTCATTAGCCGTATCAGGAATGGAGGATTTTGCTGCAGAGGTGATGGAAGTGAATGAAGCTAGTAATACAAAAGGGTTAGAGAGACCTGGAAGCGAAGTGGTATCTGAGATGAGGTTGTAGTAGACGGATGGCGTTATGTGTAAGTCGACAGGGCTGAAAGGAGGAGCTTGCAATGACATTATGACTGGAAAATGATCGCTATCCCAAAGATCATGGCACATGGATCGTGAGAGTTTCAAAGTTCTTGACAAGAATTTATAGAATGATACTCTACCAATCTCATTTGTAGTTACCTCGGTTCACGGCACACTTCTCCATCAGTTCTGCCACTTCATCCGCTGTCAATTTAGAAGCATATTTCTGCGCGTAGAATGATTTTAACAGTGGCATATCTATGATATTACCGTTTTCATCCAGCTAAAAATGACAAAAAGAGCGTCAAACTTTATCTTTCCTTGTAAAAATATTTCAGAGAAATTGTTGACTTACCGTCTTGAATTGTACTGTCACACACTGGAACCAGCACTACGGCAAACAAACAAAATGATATTATTTATGCACTTAATACTGATTACAGAACATCATCATATAGGTAGATTACAATATTACGGTTATTATTTTTCTGAGAAGTGCTTAGCTGTTGGGGTTATTTTAGCTGTAGCTATAAAAAGGTTTTTCTATTTCATGATCTCCTCTGTTCTTAATTTTTTACAGTCTTTGGATGTTTCGGTAAATCCATATCATAATGTTCTAGTGTCTCTAGGAATATGGCCAACATAAAACAAAAAAATCATGCTAATACTTACCAATAAATTTCACGCATACATCAGTAAAAGTTTTTGACTCAATAGTCAGTGAATTTCTTCAATTGTGACCATCTTTATGGAGTTTTGTTTCATGTTTTATAGACCAAGCAACAAAGATATTTAGGTGGAATTGAAAGCTGCAGAATTTTTTTCTTGTGGTGACTGTTCAGCATCCTCCCGCAAGTCTTCCCTTCAAGTCCCCCTTCAATCCGCGCGCAGCTTCTTCTACAAGAGTGTGTTTGAAGCAGGCGAAATTTGGTCTTTGTGCAATAACTCACAAAAACTGGATTTAGAGGAAGAATACAGGCTATTTTCCACTGACAAGATTCTGTGATAACGCATTGTACAACTGCTAGAGCGCGCTAAAGTTCGTTACATTTGTGAATAGATTAAAAAATTCATTGGCCATTAACGTGATACCAGATTACTCTATAGAGTTCCCTCATTTATGGTAGGTGAGGTCCTACCTTTCCATTCAAAATACCAAGCGCACAACTTATCATCAGAGCCAGGGTTGCGATGTTTCAAACGTGTTTAAAATATGTACACAAAAAAAATCAAAATTGTGTTTTAAACAAAATTATTATTATTATTTTTTTTTTGTTTTAAACTTATTTTTTTCAAAACATTAAAAAACTTGAAAAACCTTGTTTCTTTCCAAATTTTCATTATTATCCTTTAATAAAAATGAATATTTGTCAATTTTTCCAGGATTGAAAAAGTAAACAAAAAATTAGAACGTTGTTTTAATAACCATTGTTTTAAACGATGTTTAAAACATCCAAAATGTGTTTAAAACAATAGTTGAAAGTCCAAAAATGTGTCTCAAACAATAATTGTATGATTTAAAACGGTTTTAAACAATGTTTAAAATTAAAACATTTGAAACAAGGAATTAAAAACCATCATTTGAAACATGTTTTAAACATAAAATGTGTTTGAAACTTGTTTTTTTAAATAAAAAACCGTTTTTTTTTTTTTTTTTTTTGCAACCCGATCAGAGCGCATTGTTCGTTAAAATGCAAGAACGCTAGAGCGCGCTAAAGTTCGTAACACTCGTGTATAGGACTTTTCCATGTCGGCGCATTGCATACGTATTCTCCTATCTGTTATCGAAATGGTAGTATTTCTAACATTGCTCTTATGGGTGTTGCTGGATTACATATTCATTTTCATTGTGGAGTAGTTTGCCATAAGAGCAATGTTAGAAATACTACCATTTCGATAACACGTAGGAGAGTACGTATGCAATCCGCCGACATGGAAAAGCCCTATACATTAAAAAATTTGTCAAGTCATTAACGAGATACCAGACTTGCGCACATAGGAATCTTATACATTGAAGTTCCCTAATTTATGGCATGTAAGGATTCAACCATTCTATTCAAAACATCATCAAGCGCACAACTTATCATCAAAGCCCAAATTTTCGCGCTAAAAATGAAAATGTTTCATTTTCAGTATTATTCGGTATTAGAGAAGAAAATTGGAGAAAACACGCGTTTTTTTTTTGTTTTTGATATTTTCACTATTATTCCATCCATGACAGAAATTATTTTGTTTGCCACCAAAATGATTTGAGGATGAGACTTTCTTGATAACATATACGAATTTTCATTTTGGACCAAAATTATACTCCTAAAACAAACTTTAAAAAATCATATGTGACCAAATACGTCACAGTTTTCTCAAAATAAGTTTCGGTCTAGGTCTAAATTCTAAAATCGAAGTACAAAAAAACTCGTTGTGCGGAGGGTATAATTTCATACAAAAATGTTTTCAGAAAGGTAAACTTTGGAATACAGTTGTGACTGCTGAGAGAGCTTTTGAAAAATGGAAATGCTTCTCTGAAGGCTTCGATCACGAAATAATATATTATGTTTAGAATATTAAATTTTCTCTATGTAACGAACTTACTTTCGCATCCATATTATTTTCGTCCGCCACTTCTCCCTTCACTCTGAAACTTCCATACACGTCTAGAAACGAAGTGGATATTATTAATTATAGCATTTCACGGTTGAACGCTTCGCTTATGAGAGAACGTTATAATATCAACAAAAATAACCTTCTTCTTTGAGATTAGGATACTTTTGCATGCATTCGCCCATCACTTGTTCTTTATTTATTGTTCCTGCCGAACTTAGTCGGGCTAAGCCCACCAGACACGTGTAAACAGTTAACACTCTGAACCACATATTGTGTGAATTTAACAATAACCAGTCGAACTCACCGAGCACTTCTACACGACAATTTTCCCTTTCCTGGTTTGTGTCGGCTTATAAGTGTTTTTTTTTTCTCTTTCTTTACTTATTATGACTTAATGGAGATAAACGTCTATGATTTAGGTACGAATAAAGTATACTATCAAACGATCCTCCCACGTATTAGGAAATGAATTAATAAGCGACACGGACGCATGATAATGGAATATTTGTTTTCAAAAATGTCTTAATCCGAAATTTATGGTGTGATAATTGTTTAATCGAGTATTTTCTCTGACGCAATAGTCGAGAAGGTAGCTCCGGTAATAATGTGCTGAAATTTTCTGAGTCGTGAAAAAAATTATAGTTCACGATAATTATACCAGTAACGATTGTCATAATTAAAATGCATATTTTTTTTCGAAACAGAAAAATTAATATCCCGATATTGGGCACAAGTAGTTTACATTTGTACCCGTGCTGGTTAGGTGAGGCAGAATTGGAAGAATATTGACTCTCCGGCCAACCATAGTTTCTGATACGTGATGTAATGGCTCTGCCCATTCCTGTAGTATGGATCTAGTCACAAACAGAAAGATCTGTTTTCTCGTGACATAAGAGCAATCCTGGAATGCCTTTAAAGTCTGCCTCAAATGCAGTTACGTTGTATTTCTTGTCTGATTTTGCGCTGAGGCTCAATTAAAAACTGCTGACTGAATGAATGAAGAACCCTCTTTTCTATTTCCCCCACGTGAGAGTCGTTCTTTCCCGCCCTTCGACGGGGAAATAGCGCCAATCTGTCCCCACGAACCAGCGAATAACCCTCCTGAGCGATTGTACCAACGATTCGCGTTCTCGAGGCAAGTGCATTATTGCTGCGACACATGTCCCTTTCTCTATGTATATAGCTCGAGAATCCAAATGTCTCAAATCCCCCCCTCTCATAAATATATTCAAATGTATAGTTCGAGACAGATTTCCCGTAAGAACTAACAAATAAATTTTACAGAACTGTCTCCTTCAGTTGCTATGAGATCGAGCGATGGACTAGTCCAATAAACGTCCAATATCTCCTCTCCTCAAATTTGATCGACATCGCTAATGTAAAATCACTGACAAGTATACACGAAGTCGTTATTCTAAGAGACCATAAAAAAGTCACAAGGTAGACTTGAAAGTTGAAGATGGGAAGATCAGTCACATAACAGCTTGTCTAATTCTCCAACTTTTTTTTAATCGAATGGAGCTTCCTTTTTGGCTATGAAACCCTAGATATTTTTTCCAAACAAAGGGGAATTTATTAGAATAGTAAATTTTCCGCAAAACAAATTACTTCTGATGTACTCGATCTCTCATTAGGAAAACACCTCAGATTTTATAGTTTATAGTACTATCATTAACGATTTTTAAAATATCATAAAACAATAACGTCCTTCTTCGTTAAGTCGTACGGTACATATGCTTGTTACATGGCACTTCTATTTTTACGAGTATATTTCTCTATATTTAAATGCATTCGTTTCTCTTACCAACCATGTAAAATTACACCTAATTCAAATCGCGTCACTTGTTCCACGAAGGTGCCCACTTTCGTCGTCAATCTTAATTCTTCGAATTCTTTCCGTACTGCATTACGTGGCTGGTATCCACCTTCGTTCGTGACATATACATGCATTGCTTTCTTTTCAGCGTGAATTCTCGCACCCTAATTGAGTGTTCGACGCGAACATGGGTACCGAAAAAACCTCGTCGTCGGCGGTGCCAAAGTCCAATCATTACCGTTGTAAGCCGCCGCCGGTACCTCCGCGCCCTCAACATTTGACTCCGGCGAAGGCGATTTCAAAGTACTCTTCGATGCCAGATATATTGAACGGCTGGAAACGAGATACGAGCTCGAATCCGGACCTGTTGAAGCTGCACACGTCAAAAAGAAGTATCGTGGACATAATGCGACCCGATTGCGTAAAAACGCATAAAACCACGAACGGAGCCTCCGCTTATCCGTCGATACATCACGCGACCAGTAATGAGTACTTGCCGGAAAAAACGGTGTTAATAATGTCGAGGAGCATTGGTAATAATTACACTATGTCACCGTCGTCGATCAGAAATGAATCCGAGAAGAGCGGTAACAAGACTGACAGCTTCATTAATGGCAGCTGTTGTAGCGGCGGTGGTAACGGGAAGACGTCGAAAAAACTCAGTTGTTTACCGAGTCGAAGTAATTCGAAGAAGAAACAACAGCAGAAAAATACAATTAATAGTAATAACGAGCGTATTGATGGCAACCATCGGTACGGCAAGAGTAATGCCGACAATCAAATTAGTCAAACTAGTTGGTACGTTGAGGACGTGCAGCTGTCTGATGAAGTGAACGTTGATATTCCTACAGCGACGACCACGATGACAGCCTCGACGACGACTGTCCCTTATCACAGTAGCAGATACGCGAGTACGCCGCCCTCCAAGACGGTTGCTGTAGATTATTGTGTTTACAGTAGTAGTAATGATGACAGTGCTCGACATAGTAGTAATGGTACTAAGGATAATGTTAGTAATATTTTTCAGCGTACATATCGTAAGCCTCATCAGCAGTCGTTGCAGCAACTGCCATCACCCCTACCTCGAACACAGCGAATGAAAATGTCGTCTACTTCGTTGTCAAATCTACCTCCGTTGCCTAGAAGTTTCAGTGATGCTAGTCTATTGTGGGAAACTACAAGTAAGTGTGCAATATTAATAATTGTAGACAATAACATTCAACTTCATTAGAGAAGGTGAAAATTGACAGGCTTCAGTTGGAGGAGGTCACAGCATGCCTCGGGGCCTGTGATGTCACATTTTTGGATGACGTCATAGGTCAGCCTTGTGACTTCACAATCTAATAACGTCATAGATCAGTTTTTTCAAGTTCCCCCGTATTATATATAGCTCCAAAGTACGGGCTTGTGACGTCACAGTTTGATGACGTCATAGGTCAACCTTGCGACGTCACAATCTACACTTTTCAGCTGGGTCTGTGACGTCAAAGTTTCATGCCAGGGTAGGTCAACCTTGTGACGTCACAATCTACACTTGTCCTGCTCCCATAAATATATAGCTTTGGAGCGGCCCCTATGAAGTCACAGTTTCTGATGTTGTCATAGGTCAGCCTTGTGATGTCATAATCTGAAAACGTCATAGATCAGTTTTTTCAAGTTCAGAAAGTCCGGGAATGTGACGTCACAATTTGATGATGTCATAGGTCAACCTTAGGATGTCACAATCTGTACAATTCAGAGGTCAAAATTTTTACAAGTCGTGCACCCGTAGTATATAGCTTGGGAACAGAGCCTGTGACGTCACAGTGTGATGCTGGCGTAGGTCAGTCTTGTGACGTCACAATCTGACGACGTCACATCAGTTTTTTCCAAGATCCCTTCCTATTATATTTAGCTCCGGGTCTGTAACGTCACAGTCTGATGACCTCATAAGTCAACCTTGTGACGTCACAATCTGATGACGTCATAGGTCAACCTTATGACGTCACAATCTATACATTTCAGAGGTCAAAATCATTACAAGCCCTACTCCCATAGTATATAGCTTGGGAGCGAGGCCAGTGACGTCACAGTTTGATGCCGGTATAGGTCAATCTTGTGACATCACATTCTGATGACGTCAAAGATAAATTTTTCTCGCAAATCCTTTTCCTCTCATGTATAGCTTGGGCCAAGTCCCACTCTCAACGTATATAGCTTGGGGGCAGGCCCTGTAACGTCACAGTTTAATGACGTCTTGGGTCAGTCTTGTGACATCACAATCTTACAACGTTACATCAGTTTTTTTCAAATTTCCTTCTTATTATATATAGCTTCAAAGTCCGGGTCTGTAACGTCACAGTCTGATGACGTCATAAATAAATTTTTCAACATGGAACTTGTTGTATGGGGGGATTCGGAAAACACTTCCGGTGGGCTGGAAAATGATATTTATCCTGGAAGTGTGAGGCCTGTAACGTCACAGTAGGTTAGAATTGTGATGTTACGATGTGATTACATCATAGATCAATTTTTTCTCCAAATTCCCACTCCGGTCATATATAACTGGGCTAAGTCCCCTTTCCACTGTATCTAGCAAATTTGATGACGTCATAGGTCAACCTTGTGGCGTCATAATCTACATTTTTCACCGATAAAATAGGTCCCTGCCAGCCTCATTTTACTCGTAACTCCGTTAAAGAACCCGTGTTTTTTTTCATATCCCAAAGTGGGTCAAGGTCATGTGACGTCATTTTTGCAACTTACATTTCAGATTAAGCCTCAGTCGTAACGCATATCCATGTCAAAACCGTGACGGTTGTTTTTTAGCTGGGGCTGCTCTTGAAAAATCCGTCACAAAGAACCGCCACGCGTGTTACACTGTAACGTCGTGAATCACTGACCAATTAAGGAACCTGAAAAAGTTTATGAGGTCATATGGGGGAGGAGGGGTTAGTATGAGCTAGCTAGTCTAACATACAGTGTAAGAAGCCCCTCGTATAATATACTAGTTTGGATTTTATTGGGGGTACGGTACTATGACGTCATTATGACCTACATAGATGTCAAAATACGTCGAAAGTCGATATGATCGATCGGGCTATGAGCGGTTGAGCCTTTCGGCTAATAAGCCTTGGACATGGTGCGAACATATGAGACTGAGTTACACTGTGTGTCTCTGGTCTGTTCAATAGTGCACAGCAAGTGCATCACAAACAATTCAAATAGTGGGGCAAATCCATCTCTCTGATTCTTTAACTGTGTTTAGCATCGTGGTCGTAAACATGATTTACTTTGTTGTTTCCGTTTTGCAGACAAAACATTATCAACTTGTCCGGTAAACCTGTCACCGGCACGCTCTTCCAATAATTCGTCACCGTCGCGTAGTCGCAGGAATATCGTCCATCCGAAAGTACCTCCTCCTGCTGTGCCACGATCTAATTCCGTTTCGTCGGATGATCAACCCAAAGTTTCGGCTGTGTATGTCAACTCGCTTTCGGTTGGCGGAAAGAAGATTGTGACGAGTTGGCCGATTGAAGGAGACTCGACCATTCTGAGAGATGAACGACCACCGCCACCACCGCCGCCCCGGAAACCGACCTCATTGGATATGAAATTGTCGATTCTGAGGAAAGAAATGGTAAATTTTGATTAACATATTCTAATATCGCTGGTTTCATGTGCATCGATCTCAACGAGAGTTATCTTCATTGCCCTTCTGTTCCTCCTATTTTGTTAACTTTCAAAAGATGCAGATTTCATTGAATATAGCTATGGCTTGTGGAGAGAAAAGTTTCACATCTCTATAATACTCTTAAAGAGCAGCTGTTTTCCTACAACCGAAGACACACGTGTGAAATTGCAAATTTTTTACGACTTAAAGAAATTCGAGCTGAGTTTTGTTACCTTCACCGAACTCGAAGCGATAATAAAAATTTCTCTTTCTCCCCAATATAGCTTGCTTTCAGGATGTTCGAGTGTAAACGTGGAATCGAAGTACAAACGCCAGTATAAATATAATTATTGTAGAGAAAAGATGTTTATTTTACGCGAATTACCAATGTTATACGACCGTGGGGAAATGACGAAACGCCGCATGACAGTTTTGTTTATATATCAATAGAGATTTTCGTACGAGATAAATTTATTAACGTACCGTTAGTTACGGGCTCACGGGTACGCCTCGAACGCATGCAGGTTATGCAAGCGGGCTGTCGCGTCGCCGGCGGCCGCGAACTATATCGAGAGTTTATTTTGGGGTTTGCGGTTTTAAACCTGTATAGCACGGATTACCTAATGGCGAGGCGAGTAGCGTGGACAAGAAGTGTAAAGAGACGTACATATAATGACGTTTAATTAACGAAAAACTTTATCTTCATCATTCACGAATTAGCCGCGATACGACCGTGATGTGACCTCGAAGAACCGAGCGTAACTCTGCGGCATACGAGCGTGCTTCTTTTGTTGATTTCTTCAGAAAATTTGTCATAATTTTGCTCGCGTTTCACGTGAGATGAAAGAACGAGTGAAGGATTGCGAATGCATCGAGTTCACGGGGAGTGATTGTCCAAAATAAAAGGTTTTATTGCGTATAGGAATAATGATTTCTGTGGTCGGCAGCCACGGTGATTCGCGTGTATTTATAGAGCAAGACAGATTTTGAAATCAGAGCAGTTCCTATCAGGACTGAAAAACGAAGGCAAGTTGAAAGAGGAAGGCAGGGAACCTGTTCTATGGGTCGAATAAGTTTTGGTATTGGGTATTAAATGATTTCATCAGATCGTGACGTAACAGGATCGAAAATTGAAATTTTTCTTAGTCCCACCTCCGAGCTGTATGATGGGAGGAGGTATTGGGTCATTTTGACGTCATCAGATCATGACGTCAAAGGGTCGAACGACAAAATTTTTCGTGGTTCCTTTACTATTATATAACATGGCTCAAAGGTCGAAAGTGTTTCAAATCCCCCTTCTGTCATATATTATGGCGAGGGATTTAGAAAACCTATGACGTCACTGGGTTGAAAGTCGAAATTTTTCCGAGTTCCACTTCCGAGCTATATGATGAGGAGAGGAACTTGGACCGATTTTGTCTAGATGTTTAACGTCATCAGATTGTGATGTCACAGGTTCGAAAGTCGATATTTTTTCAAGTCCCCTCCTACCATATATCATAGCAAAGGATATGGAAAATCTACGACGTGCGAAATTTTTGCGAGTTATACCTCCAAGCTATATGGTAGGAGGAGGACTTCGATCGTTTTTGTCAAGGTTCATTTTTCGCCTAAAAAAAAATCACCAAATAAGATTCACCTACAGAAAGTTCACCTACAGATAATTCACCTGATAGAAGTTGTGGTTCACCACATGGTAAGTTTCCCGAGACGAAAGTTTACCGACAAAATTCGATTATATTTCTATTAATGAAGTTAATTAATCAGTTTAATTTAAGTTTAATATTAATAAAAAATTATTTTAATAATTTTAACAGGGAACCTGTTTTATGGGGAGCTATTTGAGAAATCTGGCGTGCGCCGTGCGCCGTACGCCGTCCAGCGAAAAACTTGGAAAAAATTTCGACTCTCGAGAATATATGATAGGAGGGGGACTTAGAAAAAATTTCGACCCTCGAGCCATATATGATAGGAGAGGGACTTGGAAAAATTTCGACTCTCGAGCCATATATGATAGGAGAGGGACTTAGAAAAAAAATTTCGACTCTCGAGCTATAGATGATAGGAGGGGGGACTTGGAAAAAATTCGACTCTCGCGCCATATATGATAGGAGAGGGACTTAGAAAAAATTTCGAATCTGAAGCTATATATGATAGAAGAGGGACTTGGAAAACTTTTGAGTCTCGAGCTATACATGATAGGGGACAAATTTTCCCAAGTCTCCCTCCTATCATAAATAGCTCGAGATTTGAGAAAAACTTGGACTTTCAAACTACATTATACTAGGCTTATTTTACGTCTAGGCCTTCTTTATACTAGCTTTATCTAGGTCTACGCTTCCCTCCTTTCTCAATACCAAATGCCATATGACTCATAACACAGGTTCCCTGCGTTCCTCGTTTAACTTCGTTAAGGAAGCCGTCGTTTTATTTTTGATATTTTAATTAAATTTAATTTTGAAAAAAAAAAAATAATAAAATAATTTAAGTTGATATAATTTTTTGATAATCAAATTATGGAAATAAAAATTATTTATTAAAATTTTTAAACAAAATTATTAATAAATAAATTGATTTAATGAAAAATAAAATATCATTTATTGATTTAATTTAATTAATTTTATTCATAAATAATTGCTAATACTAAAATTTTTTTAAAATAAATTGTCTTTATTAAATTATTATTCATTTAAATAATTTTATAAATAAAGTTTGGTATATTAAAGCATCAAATAAAAGTCCAACAGCCGATTGAAAAAGGTGAATTTTCTTGTCGGTGAATTCAAAAAAGGAAGATGAACTTTCCTGACAGTGAAAAAAAAAAAAAAACTGACCAATGAACTTTACTGTCGGTGATGTGAACATCCCTTCAAAAAGACTTACTTGGTAAAAAATCTTTCGGTGAACTGGTCGGATCCCAGGAGGGGGACATGGACCATTCTTGTTAAAAAGTAACTTGGACCAGTTTTTTCAAGATGTAACTTAGACCATTATAACGTCACCAGATTGTGACGTCATAGAGTGAAAAGTCACCATATTTCTAAGTCCTATCCTATGATATTTGATACCAAGAGACTTGGAAAATCTGTGACGTCGTCAGATCATGACATCATAGAGTCGAAAGTAGTGATTTTCCAAGTCCCACCTCCGAGCTATATGATAGGAGGGGGACTTCGACCATTTGTGTCAAGGTGTAACTTGGACCATTTGGACTTCATCAGATTGTGACGTCACAGGGTCGAAAGTTGACATTTTTCCAAGTCCTTTTCTATTGTATATTATGGCAAGAGAATAGGAAAATCTATGACGTCATCAGAATATGGTGTCGTAGGACCGAAAGTCAACATTTGTCGAAGCTCTCCTACTATATATGATGGCCAGGGAATTAGAAAACCAATGACGTCATCAGATCGTGACGTCACTGGGTCGAAAGTCGGCGTGGTATGTGATAAGGAGAGGAACTTGGATCGGTTTTGCCAAGGTGTAACTTGGACCATTTTGACGTAATGATATCACGCTGTTTTGGGGTCGAATTTCGAAATTTATCTAAGCCCTCTCATCATAATAGTCTAGCCAGAGACTTGGAAAAATTTCACTGACCTATGTCGTTATCAGATCGTGACTCCACAGGATCGAAAGTTCCATGTCCTACCCCGACCTATATGGTAGAAGAGGGATCCTTGGACCGTTTTTGTCAAGGTGTAACTTGGATCATTTTGACGTCATCAGATCATGACGGCATTGCTTCAAAAGTCAATATTTTTGAAGTCCCTTTACCATCATATAACATGACTTGAAAGTCGAAGATTTCCCAAGTCCTCCTCCTATCATAATGGCAAGGGACTTGGAAAATCAACGACGTCATACGGTCCAAAGTCAAAACTTTTCAAGTCCCACTCCGATCTGTATGATAGGAGAGAGACTTGGGCCATTTTCGTCACGGTGTAACTTGAACCATTTTGACGTCATCAGATTGTGACGTCACAGGGTCGAAAGTTGACGTTATTCTAAGTCTCCTCTTAAGATTTGGAAAATTTCACTGACCTATGACGTCTCCAGATGATGACGTCACAGGATCGAAAGTTCCATGTCCTACCTCCAAGCTATATGATAGGAAATGGAGTTGGACCGTTTTCGTCAAGGTGGACCACTTTGACGTCATAGGATCGTAAGTCCCTTTCCTATCACATATTATTATTACTCAAAAGTTGAAATTTTCTGAGTCATACCTTTGAATCATGTATGATAGGAGGAGAACTTGGACTATTTTTGCCAATGATGTTGAACTTGGACCACTTCTGTTTTGGTCGGATATCACACGGTGCAGGGCGTGCAGCAAATTTTTTGAAAAGCCTGCCATACAACAGGTTCCCTATTAAAATACAGATGCAGCGTTGGTATTAGAACAAATTCACCTCTCACAAGTACTCGCACTCTTTGCTGCGAGCGCTTTAACGAAAGCAAGTGATGACCTTCTTTAGCGAACAACAATGACTGAATTGGCCAAATGACCAAAATTTCCATCCAATTTGCCAAGTCCAGTTCTTGATACAACTTTTCCTTTTGCCATGTTTGCTACTCGTGATACCTATATTTCTCATGAACCATGTTCACCATTCATTCATGTATATCTCGTACGCCAGAATTGCTTCAAGTCCCTCGTTTCAAACATTTTTCTAAATCCCAAAATTAGATCATATAGGCTTCTTCGCTCATGCCTGCGATTTAAAGAATGAACGGGTGAAAAGCTTTATTGTAGAAGTCAACGAAACTTCAAAAAAGTATAATCCAATAACATTCGGAGAGACAGACATACAGGGAGAGGAAGAAGGACTGAGTGATGGATGAGTTCTGAAAAATTTGGTCTAGCTACAGGAATTTGTGTTGAGAGAAGAAATGGTAATTTTTCATTAATAAGCTGGCCCTCGTAATCTCACTGATCAAAATATAAATCTTGCCAATTTTCAGGCTCTCTGGTCGTTTATTTATCGGCTCACTCGTACATTTATGAGCACTATTCTATGCATCGCCTATATTTAGGTAGTGAATGTATTCATTTTGGGTACAATTCGTCGATTTCACTATTGCACAGTTGGGTGACTAATTAATGATCCGCATTTATTATCGATTACCGAAAAAAAAAAAAAAAGATAGGGAAATTAATTAGTTAATCTTTAAATACAATGACGTAATCATCACGATGATATTTTTTAAACTCGCGATCAACTTACGAGTATCGAGTAACTGTTTCTTTTTTTTAAATGTGTGCGGAAAACTAATGACTTTTCGTAAACGCGGGTATTATCGTCATCATTAATCAGTTGTCTATACTGTATAAATTAATGTAAACGTAATTCATTCTTTATTACGTCGACAAATGAGTCGGCAATCGCGATACGATTTTAGAAAATCGAGCGTAAAAACTGCGGAGAAAGAAAATTGGAAAGCGTAAGCTATCAAATAATATCGTGGGTTTACTATATACAAATATACACTTCGAATGTACATGTATGAACATAGCTGTCATCAATCTTGAAATTCGAGGTGGTGAATATCGGATCGATGTACACGAAGAATCGAGTTTAGGGAGGAAGAAGAATTGTTCAAGCCCTTGAAATATATTGTAAATAGGTACGCCTCCAAACTGAAGGGGTGAAGATGCAAGTAAATGAAACCGTTTGAGCCTCTTGTAAGTGGAATCCTTTATTTGTCTCAAATTTTCGAGCTGAGAAGGAGGATTATTCCATTCGCTCTACTCCATAATCGGCACCTTCGTACTCAGGATTTTCTGCTCCTATTCAATTTCTCTGAAATACATTTTTCATTTCTCTGTCTCGAGATCCTTTTTCTCATTCCTTTTTTCGCTTAGTTCATTGAATACCTTTGTCCAATATTTCTTCAAAGAACTTTCTTCAATTTCCCCGCTGAACACGCTAAATATTACTTTTGATTAACGTCCCTGTAGCCTTGACCCGAAATAAGAGCCCAAAATCTTTTACAACAAACTCAAATCTCTACAAAACTTTCAAGTCAGCTTACACTGAATTCCCCGGCTTACCTGCGATTCCAAACGCTCCTGGACTTTCCACGCGAGACTAATAAAAACCAAATGTCTAAACTCACTAAATATTCCTGAAAAAACTCACGGGTTCTCTAACAGAGTTGAACGAGGGACGGCAGGGCATGTGGGATCTGGAAAATGTTGACGTACCAGATCTACAACGGTATCAGATTGTCATGTCACAAGGCTGACTCATGACGTCATCAACTTGTGTCGTCAACGGCCCAGACTTAGGATGTACATATATATGATAGGAGGGGGCCTTGGAAAAACGACGGCTTGCTCAACAAAGTTAAACGAGGGATGCAGTGAATCTGTTCTATGGGTGGAATTGTGTTTGGAGGTAAACATTTTTCCAAGTCCCTTTCTTATAATGCATTATGGCTCAAATAGAATCAATAGTGAGAGGGGAACTTTAAAAAAATTGACCTATGACGTCACAAAACTGTGATGTCACAGGCTCCGCCCTCTAAGCCATATATTATAAGAGGGGGACTTAGAAAAACTCATAGGTTCTTTAACGGAGTTGAACAAGATGTGGCAGGGAATGTGTAGATTGTGACGTCACAGATCCGGACTTCAAAGCTATATTATGATAAGAGCAGATAACTTTATTACGGTTTTTTCTTAAAATTTTCTTACGAAAAAGCTTTTAATCGATATGATAAGAGGAAACTTGAAGAAAACTGACCTGCAACGTCATCAAACTGTGACATCACAGGCCCTGACTTTGGAGCTATTTACGAGTATAATAAAAGAGAACTTGAAAAAAACTGAAGTATGACATCATCAGATTATGTCGTCACAAGGCTGATCTATGACGTCATCAGACTGTGACATCATAGGCCCCGCCCCAAGTTGTAAATGACGGGAGGGGGACTTGGAGAACTTCTGACTTCTGAGATATATGTATATGAGTAGTAATAGGGCCCATTGGAAACTGTTCCAAAAATCGACTAAGAACAACATAAATCAACCAAAAACAACCATAATTGGACATACGTCAGACATGTCGGGACCCAATTGGATGTCTTGGGCAGTTTTTAGAGCAGTTCCATATAATTCTGAACAGGAGATGGCAACTGACCGGGTTGTCTGTGGTCATTTATATTCTACTGGTTATGTGTCTTGAATATAAGAAATTATTCCGCAAGTGCAAAACTAAATTTCACTCACTCCATTTATTTTTATCTAAAAAATGGAACTAAGGTCAGGAAGAAAATCGACCAGAATTGGTCAAAAATGACCAAAATCGACCAAAAACAACCAAAATTGAACGAAATTGATCTTTTTTGATCAAAAAAGATCAAAAATAGTGATAAACAACCAAATTTGACCAAAAACGACCAGAATTGACCGACAACAAAGAATGGAATGAAGCTCACAAACTTCATAAACGTGTGATAAGAAAATTTAGAACTTGTTGAATCATCATAAATTCCATAGATTCTATCTTGGCTGCAGTGTTTTTGGTCAATTTTTGGAACAGTTCCCAAGGGGCCCTATTACTACTTATATGATAGGAGGAGGACTTAGAAAATTTTTGAGCCACAAGCTTTGCCGGCCAACCCTATAAACAGGTTCCTTGTCAATATCTATCCCACCAAACAACAATCGCATTAATTGTAGTCGCAAGCTCCTCCTTTAACTATTCAACTCTCTAATCTGATCACAACTACAGACAGGGCAACAAATCCTCCCTAAAACCCATATAGAATACAAGTTGCAGCACTACATTCAGCCCTTGGTGCCTTGCGCGTCAGCCCTGCGTTTAGCTTATGTGCTGAGGCTGGAATTGCCCCTCTTCAATTCCGCTCATTATTGATTGGAGCTAACTTTCTCGCATCTACTGCCCAGTTTCCCCATTTTCCTGCCTTCTCCTCTCTCTCCGTTCCAACATTGTCTACTCCTCCCATCACAATTTCATCTAGACCATTATCTCAAATTTCAGCCCGTTCTCCCAATCTTCTCATCCACCCCTCCGTGGACATCCTCACCACCATTCATTCGCCTTGACCTGGCCAAATCGAAATCGCCCAACATAATCAACATAAGATACATTGAAGACCTACTGCTAATGGCTTTCCCTCTTACGACCTTCGCTTATAGTGGATCTAAATCGGGCTCCAAAACTTGCTACGCTTTCTCAATCAATGGTGAAGTCTCACTCTTTCGTATGAGAAACTCGACTTCCAATATTCTGCTGAACTATCTGCCGTCTATTCATGCTTTACTCAACTCCCCCTTCTCTTTCAACCCTGAGAATTCCTCTTCATCTCTGATTCTCTCTCCTCTCTCCGAGTGATGCGAAATCTCTACTCTTCCAATGCTATCTTTCAGCATATTCTCATCCTCCTGCATACCTCAACACCTTCTCTGTCTTCAATTGTTAATATCTTCTGGATCCCTGGTCATCTCGGTCTAACGAAACACGACGCAGTGGCTCTGGTTGCAAAGCAAACTGTGCCACGATGACATGATTTGGTAACGGTAGAAGGATTTTAAATCGTAGGTCGGAGAGGGGAAGTGATCAATGATTGAGGGGGACGGCACAGACTTTGATCCTCTCAACCATCCGATCACCTGGTCTTCTTCAATCCGTTCTTCATACGCCGCGAAGAAACAGTCATAACTCGACTACAAATTGGGCACACTCGCCTAACCCGCTCTTTCCTACTCCTTGGACTTTTCTCCTCCCTCATGACAATACTGCAAAACTGAAAATTTTTTCATCTCGCATTTTTTTACCTGCTCTTCTCTAGTAAACATGAGACATTCATTTCTCAAGCCCCTTCTGCTCTTTTCGACGACTTGGAAACCACCACTAACACTTTAAACTTCCTCCAACCCACCTACTACTACGAATCTATTTAATCCCCATAATTTCTTCCCGAGTTAAAATCCTGCTGGGTAGTTGAATAGCTCTTAAAAAAAATAAAGAAATAAAAATTGCGGAACGTTAAATTTTCTACAACATAAAAATTGGAAATATTCTTTAAATTGATTCAGATCGATTTAAGAAATTCTTCCTCCCTTCACCCGTTCTTTCATGGTGCGCGATACTAGCGCTGTCCGGACCGAACTTCCTAGTCAAAAGTCTCCACTTTCCTTATCAAACGATGTTTGCGACCCAAGGATTTGCACGGTCCAAAAATTTCATGAATTTGATGTTCGGTGGAGTTTGAAGGAATGGATAGAGGGATAAATATTTCCCTCTGCACTCGAGTTTGAGAAGAAAGGTAGAAAGTGCGACTGATAACAATTATCTTGTTCTGTACAGATTCTTTTCCCTGTATATTAAAATCTAGCTGAAACGGTGAGGAAGACGATCGAGCTTCTGGAAGTTAACCCCATTCGATGACCTTTGTAAGACTATATATAAGCTGACTTGATTGTGACTGATGAATGAGATAAAAAAAATCAGGAAGTCTGCCTGTTACCGACGAAATCGATTCATTAATTTATGATCTAATCGCATTTGTCGAGCCTCTTTTCTATAATTCCGTTATTTCGAAAAAACATAATCGATTCTCACGGAATTGTAAACGATATATAACAGTGCATTCGATCGATCTCAAACCGAACGCATTTTGTATTCGCGCATAAATCAACGAAGCTCGAGTTCCGTTATTTTCGAAGAAGGTGAAAGAAACGAGTATTTTTAAGACTCGCGTTCATTTCGATCGCGCGCGAAGAATGATGACGGGGGAAAGTGTGCGACAATCGGCGATCGGGAAGAAGCCCAGAGATTGAAATTTCCAAAACTTGTGTCGTTTAGCCTTGAATATGACCTTCAATAAGACGTAGGTAAGCTCGTCGCCAGTTGAGTGAACTTGTTCTCGTTCATCTCGGCGGAATGTCATTCAGAAGAAGCTCGCTATATTTCGTACACGTATTATGGGTACACAATTCGTTGTAAATTATAGTTTAGAAATTGTGAAATTTAATGTTCAATAATTTTTTATTTTTTCCCCGCTTAAAGGTCAAAAATTAATATTTGTATTTGAAATATGTTTAGGTTTCTACAACAATTTATAATAGATTTTTTTTTTTTTTTTTTTTCAAACTCGACTCATCAACTTGATGTCGCGTTCGAATTGAATTAAATGACTGTCGTATTACGATAAGGTCAAATAACAAATAAATTTGACCTGATACGTGTGCGGACTAAGCTTCAAAAAAAAGTTGATTTCACTCGAAAATGAAAAGTAGAATTTAAAAATATGTAACGAGCACTTGTCCTTTCCCTCTTTATTTATAATACCAGAGTGCTTATCACACTCAATGAGGGAAGTATAATTGATGAATTGATGATATTATTAAAATGCAAGATTTAAAAAAATATATAAAAATTGAAACAAGAACGAAAAACAGGAATTTTTCAATTATGCATCTGGGGCGTTGTTTGTAGTGATGCAAAAAATATGCTGATGACACCCGTCATTGAAAATGGAAATTTGTATGATATTAAGAACGTACAAAAAAGAGGTTTCCCTGGTAAGAAAATGTATGAATTCGGGCGATTTCGGCTGGTTGGTCTAGTCGAGGCGAATGAGAGGTGGGGAGGATGTCCATGGAGGAGTGGATGAGAAGATGGGGAGATAGGGCTGAAATTTGAGGTGATGGTCTAGATGAGATTGTAATGTGTGGCGTAGAAATTTGGGGGAGGAGAGAGAGGGGAAGCCAGGGAAATGGGGAAACTGGGCAGTAGACGTGACAAAGTTGGCTGTAATCAATGACGAGCGAAATTGTAGAGGGGGAATGTCAGTCTCAGCGCATAGGCTATGCGTAGGCCAGGTGCACGAAGGACCAACGGCTAAACGTAGGGCCGTAGATTGTATTGTATCTAGGGATTTTAGGGAGGATTTGGTAGCCTGTCTGTAGATACGGGATCCGTAGGCCAGTCGTGATCAGAGAGTTGAATAGTTGTAGGAGGAGCTTGCGACTGCAACCAGTGTGAGTGTGGGATAGATATTTAAGGGTATTTCGTAAGTTTAGACATTCGGCTTCTAGAAGTTTAATGTGGGGAGTCCAAGTGTGTTTGGAATCGAAGCTAAGGCCGAGGAATTTATTGAAGGATTGGAGGCTGATCTGAAAGTTCTGTTGGACGAGTTGCGGGAGTGAGGTAAGTCGTGAGTGTTTTTTGCGGAATATAAGTAGGAAGATTGAAACCCACGATCCGAGGCCCAGGAGGAGACGTTGTCGAAGGCGAGTTCGAGACGACGTACTGTTCTACTGGGATTTGTAGAAGCCAGGGCGATACTGAATTCATCTGTAAAAAGTGAAATGGAACACAGTTTATAGATCATTATGGCAATAGGGAAGAGAGGAACACTCCAAACCTCTCCCTGGGGGACTCCCTGGAAGGTTTTTGAAAGAGTTTGTCCAGAACGGAGGTTAGGACGATAGAACGAGAAGATGGTGGGAGGGTGATGTTATCGCAGCCAGGATGCTTTCGAATGGTAGACTCGAGTTCGGATGGGGAAGTAGAGAGGTTGTAGGGGAGGGGAAGAGATCCGTGGTGAAGGAGTGGGGCTGAGATTCGGCTTGGGATTTGAGATTAGGGAAGTCGTTATCGTAGTTTGAATCAGCTAATACTGCTGAAAAGTGAAGAGCAAAGAGTTCGGAATTATCCTGGAGGAGGAAAATGGTAGTTGAGTCAGATTTGGATTTGAGATGGAAGTTGCATTAGCTGCTAATTGCTTTATATGCCTCCAGATAGAGAAGGAAGAAGCGTGCTTATAGATACCTGCCACGAATAAGCTCCAAGACCGTTTTTGAGCCAAACAAACTAGAGGTGTAGCTTTTGCACGGGACTGATAAAATCAGCTTGGGATTTGGAGGTTTGGTAGATTCGAAGCATTTTTTTGCGAAATTTGTACGGGACTTGTTCAGTTTTGAAGAGGCGAGTAGAAAGTGGGATTGAGAGTTCAGCTGTTTTTAGAATGAGACTGACGAATGCTGTAATAGCGTTTTGTGGGTCAGCAGGGTCACGGAAGGATGGATTTCAGAGGTGAGAGTATAGGATTGAAGCCAGTCGGCTCCATCAAATATCCGGCGAGGAAGGAGTTCGATGGTACAATGGTGAGAGGCATAGAGAAGAGGATAATAGGAAAATGATCGCTATCACATAAGTCTGGGTGGATAACCCAAGATAATGAAGAAGCTAGGTGGACAGAGGGAAAAAAAAAGAGAGAGAGAGGCGCGCGCGCTAATGGTGGACTTGAGATGGCCAGGAGTGTTGAGGAGGTGAAGGTTGGGGTCGGATATGAGAGCTTGATCAAAATGTGACCTCGAGCCTCAGTACGAAAGAGCATGCTTGTGATGATTTTGAATGACAGTATTTGAAGAAGAGACTCATCCATCCATTGATTTGATGTTTTTCTGGAAGGGAAAATCCCGAGTAATTTTAGTTCCTGCGATGTTATGATGTGACGTAAAAAACGTAAACCTTTGTTGTGGAGCATGTGGTGCATAGTTGATTGCGAAAATTACATGAGAAATGAACTTCGATTTGATTCCTTGCTGATATTTTCCAGCAGCTTCAACTTACTGATGATGTTGCCTCTTCTTCTCTCATTAGGAGATTTCTTATGGTACCGCTTACGATTCTCTTGACACCTGTCACAAAACAGAAAGTATGGAAGTTAACGTAATTTTTGAAACTCCTTACATATCAAAAAGATTCATTGATATGCTTCGAAAATAATCTAGGTCATTTCCTGCTGTATGTTATTAAAATAGTTTACAATTACTTACTTTCTACAATATATAATGTGTCTCTTGAGAAGATTTTTCTCCACTAAAATAATCCATTTTGTGTGCAAATTCTAAAAATAGGAACCTCGAAAAAGAAAAAAAAAATTGTAGATCCGCTTTTTTCGTTCCTTCATTTTCATATCATCATAAGTCATCATAACTCTCTCGATTAAAACTTGGCAGTTCACATGCTCCGGAAATCTTCATTCAGCTTCACACTTTGATAATCCATGCGCTCATGTACATACGAAACGATACTTTGGATACAGAAAGTAAACAATTTTTAAAATTTATTTTCTTTCTTTTTTTTTCAGCACGTTCTTCGTCAAATGGATTTATCGCTGCTGTCTCAATTATGGTCGCTGAACGAATCCATTCACGAATTCCGCCAGAGACAAGAATTATTGTCACCGAATTCGGCATATTTGAATTCGTCCGACGAAGAAGATTCTGGATGCTACCATTCGAATATCAGTTCTCTGGGTATAGTTACCTCGAATAATAATAGTAATAATCATCATAATACTTTGGGTTCTAGCTCTTCAAGATCGAGTATCAGCACAACAGGTCTGTCGACTCATCTTCGCGACGGTACGAAGCCATGAAAAAGTTTTTAATGTAATCGCTTTGTTGTTCTTGCTCGTATTTATAATTAGTTTTAGGTACGCGCGCGTACATTAAAAGTACACGTGATATGCGATTATAGTCGTTGGTGCTTTCATGTAAAAGGATAGCTGTAATTCTATATACATAAATCCATTATACACGTATCATTTTCATTTTTTTTTTTTTTTTTTCGTGGTGTTCATAATTCTACGTACCTAAATTTCGTTATGTGCGAATATGAGGAAATCTATTATTTTGTTATTTATTTATTTGTCGTAGAAGAATGGTTCGTCGAGCTGTTCGCTGTCGTCGTAGCTAATTTCAAAAATATGCTAGATGACAGCTTAAGAATCTGCTCGTTAGTCTTTTCAATTCGGTCGTAAATCATTCTTCTCAATAAAAATAAGTATAAGGAATAAACATATCGATCGACCGTAATTAGATTAGGTCAAGTTCATAACGACTCACATTTTTTTTTTTTTTTTTTTTATCTTGTACAAAGTATAATATTATACTGTAATTTACGTCATAGTTCCTTCGTTTTAAGAGCTATATTGTAGTGTTGTAGAAAAAAAATCAAATCGCTGACAATACTCGAAAATTGCCAAGATTGTTATATTTATATTTTTCCATTTCTATTTTGCGCATGAGATTCCATTATTTTGAGCGACCTATAAAATTATATATTATGTATTTTTTCTTTTGTATTTACTCTCTGTTTTATTATTATTAAGGAATAGACCTAGTCTAGATGTGAACTGAGAAAATACAAATTATCGTGAATAATGTGATTCAGCATTTTGTAAATTTTAGACGACGATAAACATCATGTTAATAACGCTCGAAAACGGGTGATTATTTTAAAAATAAATTATATTTTAGGAATATACGGTCTCCTTTTGTGTTTGACTTATGATATTATGTTCGACTTATTGCAGGGTTTGATTTGAAAAGAGCCGATGGGGAGCATAACTTCAGATTCATGTGCGGAGAGTAAAATATAGGCAATTTTACTACACTAGTTGACATACATCGGTATATTTTTGGCTTTGCCTAGTGTACTGCTTTTGTGCTAGGCCTATATTAGATGGCAGAGCTCGTAACTAGTTCTATACTACCCCGATTCAAACCAACTAGGAGAGCTACCTTTGCTATAATAGTATAAGGCCTTTGTAATAGGCTCATTCCCTTATACCAGGCCTATACTTGGTGACTGAGCTTGTGGCGAGCCTCTCAGCCTAAGATATAGTAAACTAGACTCATACTAGGCTCCTAAAAGCCTTCTTGAGGACACTTATGGTAGGCTAATTCATTTTATTCACGGAACTACTTCTCTGAAGAAAGAAAAGCCCGAAGCTCCTCTCGTTTGTATTGTCATGCATTTTGTGCCTTTGATAAGCTGATCAAAACGAAGCCACCACATTGTTGAACTTGATTTAAGACATCAAACTATGTGTACGGTTGAAACTAAAGAAATTTAATTCCGTTAGATAAAATAATTATGTTGATATTTTATCTGACAAGGAGGAGGGTATGGTAATTTGAAAATGTATCGAAAATCGAATAAGCTTGTATTTTATTTTGAATTTTTTTTTCCTTTCGGAGCCTATATCATTCCGAAGTTGTACTGTATCACATTAGCGCGACTTTGACAAATGGAAAACTTTTTGTACGACTGATTATCTCATCGATATACATTTTCAATAAATGATAAAAGATAAGAAAATTAATATATTTTAAGTTATGGTGAGAAAATTTGTACAAAATTTGGGGAAAAAAAAGATGAGGTTTATTTTCATGGTGACACGAATACTAAAAAAAAAAAAGATTTTTTACGAGCAAAAATAAAAATCATTTTTCATCTACAATGGACCTTATAGCATCAAGGGTCTTTGCTTCTTGTATGTTGGACTCATTGTTGTTCACTTAATAAAATACAGGTCGTACAAAATGTATAGTATCTAGTTGGTTCAAAGTCGCACCTTTTCAGTGTACTGTGTGTTAGGGGAAGTGGCTCATAAGCTCACATGTTCCGCTTCCGCTAGTAGGCCTCCATCCTTAGCCTAGTGTAATAGGTCTGATATAAGAGTAAATTATTATGCTAGGCTGATTAGCTCCCCGAAGCTTATTCTCTCCCCTTCCTAGCCTAGTGTAAGTCTAGTATTATTATGGTATGTTAGGCTGACTAGCTCCGCATAGGAAACGTTTCCCCGCGTCTGACGTCACTACATCTCCTCCAAATTGATAGATCTCTAAGGGTTAGAATTCAAGACCAATATTCTTCCCACCGACCCATCCAAAACGACGATTTTCTTAACAAAGTTGAACGAGGAACACAGGGAACTTGTTCTATGGGTCGACTTGGGGTTCAAGAATCAACACTGTTTCAAGTCCAAGTTCTTTATTAGGGTAGTTCAGTTTTCTCTTTCCTATCATACAAGTATAATATTAGCTCAAGAGTCGACATTGTAACTGGGAACCTCTTATTATATATTTTTTTTTTTGAAAAATTTGCCATCCGCCTTCCAACGCCCGACATCCGGGCAAAATTGAGTTAGAAATAAAAAATTGAGGCTTTCTTAACAATGTTAACCAGTGGGAAAACAACTATACAAAAAAAGAAAAAAAAAAAAAAAAACGCACTATCAATTTGACTTCTAGGGGAGTGTAGAACTGGATTGAAAAAACACCAATTTTCCAAAATCTCCTTCTATCATATAAAGAAGGAAGGAAAGAAAGAAAGAAAGAAAGAAATTAGATAGATAAATGAATAAGGCTTTTCAGCGTTCCATATTGCATACTTATTCGCCTCATTCTTATCAATATGGTGGGCTTTCTAACATTATTCTTATGGGTATTGCTAGGTTGCATACTCATTTTCATTCCGGTGTCAACCTGCCATAAGATCAATGTTAGGGAGCCCACCGTATTGATAAGAATCAGGCAGATAATTATGCAATATGGAACGCTGGAAAAGCCTTATAAATAAAATAATAACCAAACAAATAAATAAGTAAATAAATAGAATAGATAAATAAAATAAATGAATAAATAAAATGAATAAAATAATAAATAAATGAGAAGAGGCAACATTTTTCGAAGTATTTTTTGGCCAGATATGAGACGTTGGACGGTAAATTATTTTTAAAAAAACCATAGAACGGGTTCCTTGTTGAAATTTTGCTTCTTTTTATTTATTCATTTACCTATTTATTTGTTTATTTATTCATTTAGATTCTTTCTTTCTTTACACGATAGGAAGGCAAGTCCCCTATCATATATATTTTTAATCGCACGTCTCAAAAAACGAAATTGCCCGCCTATCGATAACACGCCAAGGAAACAAAATTGACACGCCAAAGAAATGTATTACACGGACAAAAAAAATTTACATGCCACGGATAAAAAAAACTTTATAGCCTACGAGCTACATTCACTAAAGAAGAGACGTTGACACTTTTGTTTTATTGTAATAGTAACGCTTGCTTCGCTTTGGAGGGGTGGCCGCGCTTATGTTTTTGACCCACGGGGATGTTTTTAGCTTCCCGGGGGACGGTACAAAGTTTCAATCGAATTTGCATGCCAATAACGTGTTTGCACGGAGAGTGTTTCAAGAAGAACGGGCAAGTACATTTATACTCGTTGAGAAGTCAGTCACCCTTGCGCGCCACATGCTGTAATGTTCCCCCTTGAATGTATCAAAGGATGTCCATTCATCTTCGAGTTTCATATATTGTTTCGTTAATTAGGCGGTGAGTGGCTTACTGAGATTTGAAGATCCGATAAAGTACGACGACCCCTCCTCGTCATCAGCCATTTGGAATGCTGGTTTGTTCAAGAGAGCCGAATGGTACGACTTTGTCCACATGCTCAGGAGCACGGAAGAAGTTTTCGCAAATAGTACAACATTCACGCACGCAGGATCACGGCGGTTGGACCAGTTTCTTACCAACTCGCATACTTCCACGACAAATTGATTTACCATCCTTGCATCTTCACAATAAATTTTTTTTTTTAATTTTTATTAGAACTGTCTATAGGACACCCACAAATGAGTGTTAAACTAAAAACACTTGGAATCCATCGAAACAAACAAATAAACGAAGTAAGTAGTGCACACATCCTCTAATAAGTTGTACACTTGAGACCAAAAACACTGGAAATCCTATAAAACAAATAAATACACAAAGTAAGTGGTGCACATACCCTCATATGAGTTGTGCACTCAAAATCCAAAACACTAGAAATCCTATGAAGCAGACAATGGACAACTACATGAAGTAAGTAGTGCACACATCTGGATACAAGTTGTGCACACAAAATCAAAACACTCAGAATCCAATGAAATGGACAAATACACAATGTAAGTAGTGCACACATTCCCATATAGTGCACACATATGAGAACATGCAGAACAATGTGCTGGCGTGCATTTATGGCGTTCGTCATGGTTTCAATGTCGTGTCAGTTTTTTTCCATGGCGGGAGGGGAACTGACGGTCAGTATAATTTTATGAGGCGTGCACTTATATATTTCCCATATATATTTTGGAGGTCAACATTGTTCCTCGTTTAACATCGTTATAAAGAAGCCTCATTTTTTCCCAGTCCCCCAAAAAGTGGAATTTTTCCAAAGTCTAAATTCCTTAAATTTATGACGTCATCGAATTTGGACGTCACAAGCTTGGTCTTTGGAGCTATAAATGATAGGAGAAGGACTTACAAACCTTTCAACCTTCAAGGTATTGTGTATGCTAGGAGGGAGACTTGAAAATCTGAAAACTGTGGAATGTTACGTCACAAGGCTGACCTATGACGTCAACAAACTGACCGTCACAAGTCCGCCCTCAAAGCTTTATATGATAAGAGGGGACTTATTTTTTAAAAAAGTGGGTCCATGGCGTCATCTAACTGTGACGTCGACGGCCCCGCTCTCAAACTATGCATCATCGTATTAATTCTATACGAGAGTGACTTAGAAATATGTGATAGGAGGGGGCCTTGAAACTATGAGATACGTGAGATCTGAAAAATGTAGATTGTTACGTCACATAGCTGACCTATAACGTCATCAAATTGTGACGTCACCGGCTCGGACTTTGGAACTGTATTTAATAGAAGGGGAACTTTAAAAGAATTGATCAATGGCGTCATCAGACTGTGACCTCCCAAGGCTGTCCTATGACGTCGCAAGTCTTGTCCCCCAAGCTATATATATGATAAGAGAGGGGATTATTGAAATTTTTGAAAAACTTAAAAAATGATCGTAAATAATAGAATAAAATTAAAAATTATTATTTTAATTTTTTTATGTACTCCGTTTTGAAGTTCTTCATTAATGTCAATACTATTAAAATTCTGTAGGACAAAAATGAACGTTAACCAACGTGTTTGTGTGATAAGATGGGGACTTGGGGAATTTTCGAGTTTCGAGCTTTGCCGGTCGACTGGACAGCGGACGTTTTTTCCACCCCCCCCCCCGCCGATAACAGGTTCCCTATCAAAATTTTGATTCTCAGCTATAATGTATGATAGAATGAGGGGGGGGGGGGAGACTTGGAAAAATTTGGACTCTCGAGCCATAATATGCGATAGGAAAGGAATTTGGAAGAATTTTGACTTAGAAGAAAATTTTAACTCTCGAGCCATAATAAGAAGGGGGACTAAATGATGAGAAAGGGACTGAGGAAAATTTTTCATACATTATGATATAAGAGACTAAGAAAAACAGAAAAAGTTGAGCCTCTTCACCATTTCAACTCATTTATTTATTCATTTTTTCATTACATCCAACTAAAAAATAATTATTAAAAAATAAATATAAAAAAATATAAAAAAAACAAAGAAAAAAAAATACAAAAAAATAATAGAAAAAATGTATTATATAATGTAAGAAAAAAAAAAAAAAAAAAAAGCGAAAACAAGAATACTCTGACATAGTGATCTAATGTGAGGACTAAATTCTCGATACCAAAACCAATTTGACCCATAGAACAGATTCCTTGGGTTCCTTGTTCAACTTTGTTGAAGAAGCTGTCGTTTTTCTAAGTCCTCCTCCTATCATGAGCAGTATCTGATAGGGGGAACCTCCGAGCTATATATATGTATATAATAGGAAGGGGACTTGAACCATTTCTGTTTTGGCCGGACATCACACAGTGCACGGCAAATTTTCCGAAATAACTCCCCATAAGAACACATAGGAACAGGTTGCCTGATAAAACGGTGAAGAAGTATGGAAACTATTCATAATCGCTATAAATGACCTAATAAACTGCGTTAGCCTTCCTCTTACCAAATGTCTCTTTGCAGGTGACTTTCGTATCATCCTAATGACCTTCAACCTCCAACGAGCAACGATACTATTCCAATAACCCTTGAAAAAAGCTCCGGATGGTCATGTGACCGCAGATTTAGATTCTCAGACAAGAAAACAGTCGTGGTAAGTTTCCAAAAAGGGTGATCAAGTTCTACGCCTCTTTCTTTTCTGCGTTTACAAAACAACATTACTATCCAAGCCTCTTTCAGGTTCCTCGGCCCCACCTCACCTTCGACATCAAAACCTCACAAAAATGCTTGCATTCTTCGAACGTGCTCAAATATTGACCACACTTTCGTAACGTTTGTAACCGAAACTCCTCCAACTCTACCACAGACTAATCCGAATTCTCGAGGCAATTTATACCCACTCTAACAAAACAACGTTGAAATTGTTGGACTAAATTCAAACTTTCGGACTTCCACCGACCCTTGGCTCACTACGAACCAGTTTTTTTCTTTCTAAAAGGAGGGACGGAGACTTTGAAGAATATACCTATGCGTACATGAGGGTACTTTGAAGCGGGGCTTTTTGGGAAATTGGGTTCAAGACAATGAACAGGAAGCTCTGACTTTTGAATTCGTTGAGTTTTTACGTTTTGGGAGTACGCGTTCTAATTTATGTAACTTAGAAATCATCTGAAAGATATGTTGAATCATTCGCAATAAAAATTATAAGTGGAGGTTCCGAGTTTCGTCTATAATTATGATTCTGCATTGCACTGGTCATTACTCCAACTCACAAGTTTTTGGAATACTGGAATTAGGTCACTTCTTTTTCAAATATTTGTTGGAATATCAAACCACTTTTTTTTCGAACTACGACATTTTGAGAAAACATCTAGATAGAATCTTCCGTCTAAATTTTTTTCAGATTCTCGCGATGATAGTATATTTGCGTATATAATAAGAACAGCTGTTCAAGAATACATCTCTCGCAATCGAATGCTTTTCCGCGAATACGTTCAAGTCATCGCACTTGTGCAAAGTACCTATCCAAATTACTTTTCGAACTGTTTTGTACTTCCATGTTCGAAAATTTTTAGAAGAAAAAAGGTTTTTCCTCACGTGATGGTTTTCGGTTCAATTCGAGGTGGACAAAATATGAATACCTGAAGCTTTTGAGTACCTATAAGTAATATGGATTTAATTAGGTAGGTAGCCTACCACGATATATTATAAATTTTGTTATTAATACTCGTTATGTTCGAATACTCAACGATACCTTGTCTGAAATAAGGAAAGAAGTATCGGTACACTTAAAACAGATGTTTCAATAAATAATATTATAATAGTGCTCTAGAGTAATCGGAATATTCGTTAGACGTCATCTGCAATTACTGAAGTTTTTGTCTGGTACAACCTCAGAGACTTCACACCTCGAATATTCTGTTGGAAGGATTCGCACGGTAAGTTAGTCTTATTCCTTTTATATTTTCATGTGAATTTTTCTTTTTCAAATGAACGATTGAGTTTTTTGATTGGAAGAAAATTTCTCTCGATCCGAAGTCAAAAATTGAGGTAAGAGTGAAAAAAAAGCAACGATGGGATGTCCTCTGTTGTATCGGTTACGTTAAAATTTAAGAAATCGTTCATCTGAGTAGGCTTTCTCGAATTATAATTTCATCGAAAATCGCATCGCGACAATATAATTTTCAAGTTTTAGTCGTGTTGAATAAATAGAACGACATACATAAGTACTTCAATTTTTGAGCCCGATTGTCTATTTCAAAAATAAGTAACACATGTGCAACTCGAATATGTGGAAGATACAAGTAAGCCTAGATAATTTTTGAAAATTCAAGCGCTCAGAACTTCGTATTATGATGAAGAATATGGGACTGTGAAAAATTTAAACATCGAGCTACGAAATAAATTGTGTACTAATTTCGAGCTAGGTATACATGACTCACGTTAAAAAGCTTTCCCTCCATTTTCTATTGCGAAAGAAATTCAGATACATAAAAAAAAATATCGAAGTTACACAATTGCGTATAAATTTCTTGAGTGTCTAGACGACGCGTTTCGATCGCTACTCAATAAATTTATATGCGATTGTGCTATTTCGAGATTTTTTTACGTACAAATAAGTATACATGACTAGAGCTCGGATTTTTTGGCATTATGGGGGGTGATTTTTGGCACTAAAATTTAGAAATTTCTTATTATTTGGCAAAATCAGAAAAATGTACGAAAAAATAATTCTTTAATGAAATAAAAACATTGAACCAAATATAGCTAGCTAGGTATTATAAAACGAGTCTATATGAAACGAGAATTAAACATTACAATAACGTGCTTCTTCATATTATCTTCGGTGAAAGATTGCTTCCGTCATTAAATATCACCTTGTACCTAATCAGAGAATTCAAGTAAAAACACGCATGAAATGAGCCCGCATACATCGAAGAGTCATTTAGTTGCGAAATATTAAAATTTGGCACTTTTTGCCATTTATTTTTTGGCAAAATAAAATTTTTCTCCTGGGTCCCCTATGTATGAAACGAACACCCATTTGATCACCCGTCATCTGCCCCTTCAGGAAAAAAAAACTGGCAAATTCAAAGGAATCCGAGCTCTATACACGACTCATACATAAATAGACAGAACGGTTTCGAGCACGTTCCTTGCATTCCTCGCTCAACCTCCTTCAAGTCCCCTCTATTTCAAGAGTTCGAATTTTCTTTTACCCTCCACCTCCCTCCATATGCATTGCTCCAAAGTAGAAATTTTTTCACGTCTAGCTCGATGTCTGAATTACTCGATTCCCTTCTCCTGATATGTAAGTAGCTCGAAAGTCGAAGTTTTTTCAATACTTACACAATATAGTTCGACGGTAGTAAAAAAAAAAGGAAAAAGCGCCCGTCTTTTCGAAAAGGACAGTGGATGTTGCACATCTTCCCAAAATCAATAATTTTATTATACATAATATGTGTATAATAGCGAGCTTCCATCCGAATCTGCCCGTCGTTCAGTCAAATATTTCGTAGGAGTGAATAGCGAGCTGATGGGAGAGGGTTCATTTTTTTCTTAAAAATTAATTTTTATATTTGACTGAAAAAAAAAAATCAAAACATCACCCGAAATTTTGATACAATTACTGCACTTTCGCCTAATGACACCTCAAACAGCGATGTCATCATACTTTCATAAGGCGGAATACGATTAGATCACTATCATCATTCAACCTGGTAAATAAGCGAGTCACCTCTCTTCAATAAAACCTCTGGCATTAGAGTCAGACGCTAAAACGTCGTGGCCCACCTCCAAAAGCGAGAAACGAGGGGCTAATCATTCTTCCTTCTTTTTCTCCAACTTCACAGAACTTTTTGACCATGCGTGAACCTCATAAGCTGAAATCAAGTTTCTTTAGACTGTCGAATTTATTTTTCGCATCTCTTCACCCCGCCTCATCTAACCTATACGTGTTTTCGATTTTTTAAGCAGGCAAATACGATATGAAAAACTATCAACTTTTGGTGTTGACGTTGTTGCTGCTTTTTGGAAGCATACACACGAAAAATTCATGGTCGTACAAGAATGGTTTGATTTACTACCGATACAATTCAGGTATTTGTTCTACTTCTTGTTTGAATTACGTGTATACATTTTGTGTAATTCGTGATCGTAAGGTGTTCGAATGTGTGAAAGATCGATGGTTATAAGACTTTCCGTCTAAAAATTTCCATTTTGAATAATAACAACATGACAGTAAAGCTGCAGGCAACACTTCATCATTTGTGTAAACAAACAAAGCGTAGAGTAAATGTTGCCTGATATAGTAATAGAATTCAAACGCTGAAAACTTTCTCTCTACCTACCGTATATCAGAAACGGCGGTGATAATGTTCCCCCGAAAGGTACTGAGGGCTGTACGTCCAGTATTCTTCCGGCCGCTGTAACGGGACAATGCAAACGTGAAAGGGTTCGACAAACGTGCATTCACAATAATTATGTTCCGTTGCAATAAGGACATAAAATCTCCATTTTGCCCACAATTCTGAGAAAATACAGTATGTGTAAGTATTGTTAATGCAGCAAGTTTGGTAAATGCCTTTCTCAGGCACACATTGACTATCCCTATCCTGCTATATCTTGCTCATTTTTGATAGTTCGTTATTATTTTTCAAGTACGATATTCATCTTTTAACACGGTACCTGTTTCATAGGATGGGTTTTCGCCAAAAACGTCCGTTGTCCACCGTCTGCCATCCGGCCGGCCACCAAACCTCGTTGCTTGAAAATTTTCCAAAACCTTTCCCAACATCTCGACAGTCGAAATTTTTCCAAGTCCCCCACCCATAATAATTATATAACTTGGGGCGGGACCAGTGACGGCACAGTTTGATGACGTCATAGGTCAGTCTTGTGCCGTAAGAATCTAATGACGTCATATATGTTTTTTTTTTTTTTCAAGTCCCCCACCTATGACATAGCCTGGAGGTAGGCCCTGTGACCTCACAGTTTGATGATGTTATAGATCAGTTTTCTTTCAAATTCCCGTCTTATTATGTATAGCTTGGGGTGGGGACCCGTGACGTTACAGTTTAATGACGTCATTGGGGTTCAAACTTTGAGTTGGTAGTTCTGACGAAATTCACCTTTTCGTTCAATGCTTTTTAAATGGAGAAATTTCGATCGCCATTATTAATCGGATATCATTTTTCAAAGCAAATACAAGCATAAATTTTGTAATCCATATCATCAACTTCGGATACAAAAAAAATTATAGTGATAAATGGGGTATTGAAATAAAAACGGTTGTTTTAAAATCAATGTACAAACATACGTAAGTTCTCTTGTTCACTCTTTCAGTATCGTCCTCTAGTGAAGGTATAAACCGCAATAGGCAAGCCTTGTGTCGCCACAATCTGCTGATGTCATAGATCAGTTTTATTTTTCAAGTTCCCCTCCTATTGAATACAGCTCTGAAGTCCGGGCCTGTGATGTCACAGTTTGATGGCGTGATAGACCAGTCTTGTGACGTCACAATCTGATGACGTCATAGATTTTTTTTCAAGTTTTACACCTATGATATATAGTATGTAAGAACGTGAACGTTCTTCACTGTCAGTCGCGTCACTCTCCTACTCACGGACAAAGTTCGGAGCTCCGACCATATAACGCTATTCCTCTCTCGTTCTGTTTATCCTTCCGAGTGCAGTCAGCTGACCTGCCTTTCCTTCGGGAACTCGACTTTTTGATTCAATTCTGTGGAAACACAGCATCGCCAGAATGCCAGATTTGTCAAGATTTTACATCTTCCATGTGAGATATACATATATGTAAGATTCCGTCAAGCTGCAATCTCGGTAACTGCGCTACTCGCAGAGAGGTTTGGCAGGCGTAGGTATATTAGGTAGTAGGACGGTTGATGTTATCATCTTCCGAGCTACAACATGTCGATAGCACACAATGGGAACTGCGAACTTTTTGTTGATTCAGTGTTTATCACTGCAACCTCAGGAGTATTGTTGTATTTCGTGAGCTGTACCACAGTACAGTCTTACAAATCAACAAAAAGCAGTTTTCGAAATATGACGGAACATCGAGCATGGATTAATGCCCTGCTGGTTATAAGAGGCAAATTGACCCGCCAGTGATAAGAGGCGCCCGCCGGTTCTAAGGGAAAACTTTTTACCCGCCGGTTTTCAGGGGATCCAGCCAGATCTTGGTAGTCGATGACTCCCTTTCTGAAATGGGGGGATGTAAGATTCCGTCAAGCTGCAATCTCGGTAACTGCGCTACTCGCAGAGAGGTTTGGCAGGCGTAGGTATATTATGTAGTAGGACGGTTGATGTTATCATCTTCCGAGCTACGACATGTCGATAGCACACAATGGGAACTGCGAACTTTTTGTTGATTCATTGTTTATCACTGCAATCTCAGGAGTATTGTTGTATTTCGTGAGCTGTACCACAGTACAGTCTTACATATATAGCTTGGAGGCGGGGTTTGTGACTTCACAATTTGATGACATCATAGATCAGTTTTTCTTCCAAGTCCTCCTTTTACTATGTATAGCTTAGAGTGGGGACCCAAGACGTTACAGGTTGATGACGTCATAGGTCAACCTCGTGACGTCACAATCTGATGACGTTATATCAGTTTTTTCCCAAGTACCCCTCGCATTATACATATATAGCTATTATTCCGTAATAACTCTTCAAATCACACCAAATTCTTTGATCTTCTGGAAGCGTGCCTTCGTGCTTGGCAACACTACGTTTCCTCTCAATTAATCGAAATAGGCATTCGTGGCAATTCTCTCTCCCACCTCCAGTCCATCCTCTTTGACAGATCCATAACAATTGGAATTCATAACCACTACTCGACCCTCCGCTACATTCAAAATGGCGTCTCCCAGGGAGAGGTTTGGAGTCTTCTTCTCTTCCTGATTGCCATAAATGGTCTAATAAATTGCGTTTCCTTTCCCCTTTCCGAATAAACTTTCGTATATGATTTCAGTGTCTCCCTCGCTTCTACAAATACCAAATGAGCAGCAAGGTCTCCTCATGGGCCTCGGATCGTGTGGGTTTTAATTTTCTAGCAAAAACACTCACGTCTTCCCTCCCCGCCCCAACTCCTTCTAAAAAGCTTTCAGATCAGCCTCTAATTCCCACGAAATTCCTCGGTCTTACTTTCGATTCCAAACACTCCTGGAGTCCTCACATCAAACTTCTAAAAAAAAACAAACGTCTAAACTCACTAAATATCCTTAAATATCTACCCCACACCGGCACTGGTCGCAGTCGCAAGCTCCTCCTTCAACTATAAAGCCGATATGGTCTTCCAAAGTACGTTCCATCATTATTACTTAGTCAAATATATAAGCAGTACAAGAAACAGACAAAGCGTGTCGAAAGCTTCGATTTTATATTTATAATTTCGATCAGTTCTTTTGAATCAAATGTTAGGTTCTTGTACTACTTGTATTTGACTAAGAATATACAACTCTCTAATCCGATCACAATTGGACTGCGGATACCCTATCTACAGATAGGCTAACAAATCCTGCCTAAAATCTCTAGATACAATAAAATCTGCGGCCCTACGTTCAGATCTTGGTGCCGTGCGTACCAATCTGGGTGGGGCGGGTTCGAAAAAGAAAAAGAGGGAGAAAAGAAATGTCACAAAAAATTTTTGGAAAAATAACTTAGCATAAAATATGTCGGCTCCTTCTCGCTACGCCACTGCTTTCAATATGCGCGGGCCCCAATATTATCTGTGTTTCTTAGGTATACATATAATTTTTCATTGTTCATTGATGGTTCTTAAATTGCAATAGCGAGTGCCTCTCCCCTCAACTCTCCATTAATCTGACCCTGAGGGCAGGGTTGATTTCTCGCCGAGAGTTTACCCGGGAAATAGAGTTTCTAGGTATCTTTGTATTCTCCCGCCTATCACAACTATAGAATATTTGGGCTCTCGCCCTCTCAGTTCTTCCCATAAGTATGGTTTAGAGAGTAAATTCATATGCTCTTACCATAAACGACGAGTACTTCCGCTCGTTCGCTTGTTTCGATAGGACACTAGATTTCAACCGATCTCTCAACACGAGCACACAACGGAAGTTGAGTTTCTTGTCAACATTTCTTCCATTGCCTGATACAACGAGAATTTCTGCACGTTTGCCCGCTCTCATCAGACACGAGGGCTCAGCCAATCTCTCACCGACGACGACCGACAGCGAGGATACCAGAACAAATCTTATCACGAAAGTCCGTTGACTGTTTAAATTTGGTCCCGAATATGTACAGCCTTCCCAAACGGTTGGAGGGAAAGGAGACAAGCATAACAGAAAAGCTCGACGACACAATCCAATACAAACGATTTAGCCCGTTTTCAGACTTCATAAGGGAAGGTGGTCGGTTAATTTAGGGGCAGTACTATAATATTGGTTACTAACAAGGCACAAACGATTCGTACAGTTTTGGGCTCAAAAGTTGAAATGGGAGGATGTAACTTGTGACAAAATGTTTAGGTTGTAAGGGAAGGGGTTTGGTACGAATGATCGGGTTTTAACGCGAGGTACAGACGATTGAGGCCAGTTGTGGTTCTAAATACGTAAGAAATGGCGGGCTGCAATGACATGAACCTCAGTTTTTTTTCTTTTTTTTTTCAGAAAAACCGTTACTTTTCCAAAATAGCCGCTACTTAAACATCTTGACTACTTTCAGTCATTGATTTTATCGCAGTTCCTCAATTTTCCAAAATTACAAGAACAATCCTTCGTCTTTTCGATCAAGTTTTTATCGAAAATTAAAAAGAGTTTTTCTTCGTTTTCAGGTCTGGTAGAAATGTTGACAAAATCAGTCGTCATGGCCATGTATGTTAAGGATGTCGGCGGAGAACCCGATCCCGATGAAACCAATCCACCTCCCCCTCCTCCCCCTCCTCCTCCTCCTGCCGAAAATGGTGGTCCGGCTCCTGGTCCTGACGCACAAGTACCAGGGACACCAAATGAGCCTGGTGATATGGATGTTCCTAATTGAGTCCCAAACTATTTTTTCCAACCAAATTGAGTCCCGAGGTGTCAGGGGGTGCGGTACCAAATAATTAATAAACAGCAGTAATTATTAATGAATAATAATAATAATGATCTTGTTTTTAATGTTGTTGTTTTTTTTTTTCAACATACCTATTCCTGTGTTCAATCATTTAGTTACTGAAAGCTAGAATTAAAAATTAATACAATTTATTATTGTTAATCATTATTTTGTAGAATCTGAGTATAATGAATTATCAATTTACATGACGCCTTAAAATCAAAATTAGCAACCGTACGATTCAATCTAATGTGATTGGACCTCCAACGACAAAAAATTGGTCGACACAATAGGTACCCAAATTTTCTCCAATAACCTCTGTACCAGTTTCTGTCTGAGGACTTGGTTGGAATCGTCAAAAAGATACTCTTTCAATAAAAGTTCATAACAAAACTGAATCACACCCTGCATCAAAACGTTCCTTCTTAAATTACACCATTACATTTCTAATATTTTTGGCACTTTAGGATTAGTTTCTCCCGCTACTCTTCCGCTAAAAGTGCTCATCCAAGATTGCTAGAAATCCAAAATCGATTGGGATTTGCCACTACCTCTTCAATCCCAAACTTGATGGATCAAACTCTGCTTCGAAGCAGAAGAAATTAAAAAAAAAAAGCTCACGGGTTCTTTAACGGACTTCGAGAACCTGTTTTATGGGACACGTGTCATCTGAAAAATTTGGATTGTTACGTCACAAAACTGACCTACGATTTCATCTAATTGTGACGTCTAAGGCCTAGACTTTGGAGCTATACTAATGGGGAGTGGACTTGAAAAAAAACTGATCTATGACGTCATCTGATTGTGAAAATACAAGGCTGACCTATGACGTCATAGGCCCCACCTCCAAGTTATATAGGAGGAGGATCTAGATAAATGTGATAGGAAGGTGACTTAGAGGGGACTTGAAAAACTTTTGATTTCTGAGCCTCGCCATCCGGCGGACGGCGACGTTTTTCTGACCCCCCCCCCCCCCCCCCCCCGATAAAATAGGTCCCTTATTAATATAGAAATTCTCGACGTTATTGAGCCTTCGATGAGGACGGTAAAATACGTCTACATATACGAGTATTTTGTGATGCATCAGCAAAGGCCTACGTCTGAGTAGCTCACCTTTCTTATACGAATAAAAAAGATGGGAATCTCGCCTCTAGTCTAATCTTTTCTAAAATGAGAACAGCGCCCATCAACAAGTTTTCCATTCTCCGCTTTGAACTTCTAGGCAAAACAATTACCTCATTACTACTGAGCGAAAACTCCAGAATACTCCACCAAGAGAGTCGAAAGAGATAAAATCACAGAAAAATGGAGCAGTCGCGAGCGCTTTCGGCTTTTGAGTAAAGATAAAAAGCGATTCGACGAAATGATAGACGACAACAAATACTCCAGTGAAAATTAGGATTGAACTAGCGAGTCATGAGACTGTGAGTCATACTCAAAACTAGTTCAACCAACCCGTCGTCGGGAATATACCTGTTGAGTAACGTTGCGTTATCGTTTTTTAGCGCTCTCTAAAACTGTGACCGCTGTTGATTAGGTGGTCTGCAAGAACCGATTTACGCAAATTTCTTTTTTCAGCCACTCTGGCGACCGATCTCACCCACATAAACACCGTTATAATCCCTGTAAGCTATGCTGCAAACTTCACTCTTTTCCATAGGCGAGACAGGGTCTAAAAACCCTTTCACTGTCGTAGGGTCATAGAACGAGGGTGGAAGCCGAATAGGTGGAGAGCACGGCCCAACTCTGAAGCAACCTTTCTCAAAACAGGAGTCTGATCCAACGCTTCCTACTGTTACGACTTCAATCGTGGCTAGAAGGGTGGTAAAATCAAGGCATTGACTCGTAATCTCTCTACAGACCATGAGGTCGATATCCAAGTTGACCTCATTCTTTCTAGCCGAGTATTTTATAGTTTGGAACGCTTTTTGAAACGCCAACTGCCTCAGCAGAATGTGGATCAATCGATAAATGGAGCTATTGAAGCCATCTTGTGGGCAACAGAGCAGAACGACGAGCCGTGGACAACAATATCGGTTTTGATGCAAGGCTTTCAGTATAGAGACCTAAAGTGAAGAAACATTCAATTTTCCTTCGAAAATTCGTCACCATTCTGCTTCAACAACTTGTATATATTCGAAGCTAACCAATAAAATCTTGATTTTCCTGAATCGCACTTATTTGTTTTTTCTATTAAATTTTTCTTCGTTTACAGGTTTGGTAAAAATGATGACAACATCAGTCGTGATGAATTACCTCATTCTGGATAATGGTGTCGACGGAGAACCCGATCCGGACCCACCTCCACCACCTCCTCCTCCTCCACCCCCCGCTGCTAATGGAGGTCCGCCTCCTGGTCCCGATCAAGTTGTACCAGGGAGTTAATGGACGCGATTAAGACTATATAATCACTGTTCGAATGATAATCAACCGTATATTTAATTGATTATTTCCCCTCCTTTTTTCTTCTCATTTATCAAGATAATAAATTATGGAAATCTATATAAACAATTAATCTAATATTGTTAACCAATCGTAGAATTAAATTCGTTTTGCAATTGTGATGACTGGTATGTGTTTGAGATTTATAACAGAAACGAGGGTATATTTTGCTCGAAATAAATGAAATGACTCTGATGTACTCAGCTGCAGAACCCATTTCACAATCGTCTTAGATTAGAAGCTGACCTCAAGACGTTCTTTCGTCTAATTACAAAACTCACTATTATTAGTCAAGGCAACAGTACGATAGACAAACTAGACACTTAAAAAAGACAATCTTGGTACCTAAAAAGCAGGAGTTTGTTGAAATGTGTTACGATTGGTGTCAGAAACAACCAGAAAAAAACCCACTCCCAAAGTGGATCAGAAAACTTTCTGTTGCATGACTCAGCCTCCCGAATTTCGTTTTTTGTCAATATCTCGAAAAATGCGCGCGCATTTACATGAGAAGTTACAAAAATTATTGCTCGTATAATTTGGTGGGAGATTAAATATATATTCACTTTACGTTAAAACATTAGCCTAGAAACCTAGATTAGGGACCCACTTTCTGATAAAATTCAACATATACTCAAATATTGTAAACTAATAATAAATACTATTGCTCATTTAAGTGTCTTATCCAGAATGGTTGAAAAAGAAATAAAAAGTATAAAATATATGCGCCAGTAAAGCAGACTTGACCTGCGGATTCTTCACATTGATGTTGAAATAAATCATATTTATAATTCAAAATATTGGGTAACATCTATTCATTTTCTATTCCTTCATCAGCTTCAATTTTTGAGGTCGTATTTGGTTCATTCATTATTTCTGCATTACATTCATTTTCCAGATTCATATCCAAGATCTGGTTCAGTTTCTAATTGATGTAATTTATCAAAAATATTTAGAGTAGCTTCAAAATTTCTTATAACTAAATTTGTCTTATAATTTCATCATTATATAGGCCTACTACCATAAAGATTAATTTATCGAACGTTTTCCATTTTTTATGAAATTTGATCATTAATAATTATTTTGAATGGAAATACTTATTATATTTTTTATATTTATTTTTCAATAACTTCATTTTTCACTAGGTACTACATAAACAATTCTAAAAGGATATTTATTACTCTTCAGAGTATACTTATAACCACCTCATCGCGTTCAGAAGTATAATCAAATTCATACCTAGACTCATTAGCATTATCATAATATCGACGGTATCATGCACACTTGAGCTAAGTGACAAAAACCGTTTTTTTCAGGAGAGCGTAATGAAAATTTCTAAACTTTTCAGCTCTCCTGAGACGTCAACAATAAAGGTTTAAGGCGTAAATAAGGTGGGGGTGATATGTAACAAGTATCAGGAATAGTATGTCACAGGGAAAAAATTCCGGAAAGAAAGCGGTGCTGTTCACGGTGGCTGTAACTGTGAAAGGGTATGCACTTAGCCCATTTTGCGCGACAATGACTGTACTTAGAACAATTATGCAGAAAGAAGGTGGTACTTAGCACATTTTGCATTTCAAAGTTTGTCACTTGGTACATTCAAATCCTAGGTGATAAAATTAATTAGAAAGCAGTTGACAATGTTTTAATTAATTATAATGGTCCGCAGATGTTCCCAAAGTAATTATCTTTCAATCATAATTTTAATACATAGAATTGTAAGTAAAAAATACAATAATTAAAATTATTTTTTTCCGTTGTTTCACAGGCACTTTCCTTTAACTTTCAACAACAGGTAAGTTCCTAATAATGCATTTGAGAACTCTTAGGAATATTGAAACTGAATAATAAAACTGAAAGACAGCTTTTAAGAAGATAAAAACGTATTATTAATCATTATTCAAAATAACTGTAGGGATAACAAAAAATAATAATTGATAATCAATCATCATCATCCTCATTTTTTCGTTTTTTAGAAACTGTTTTCTTTTTATTTTCAACAATTGGTACCGGTAAGTTTTCATAGAAGTGAGCATAGTCTGATGGAATGATTTTCTTTCGCAACATTTCTAACAAATCTCTCTTTTTCAGATCTGATATGGGTATTAATGATTGGTATGCTTTATCTGGGATGACTGCAGCTTTTGGAGCTTCACTTCCACTTTTATTCTGAGCACGAGTACGACAGCGCTTTGGACCATTATTTCCACAAACATCAAATTCCAAGAACGCAGGTGCGTATAAATTGTATTTGAATTGTACAATATTCGGTCTACTCTTTTCAAACGTAAACCATTTTATTTTTAACCACTGGACTTTGTCGCCGCTACTACTGTTCGAGATATTCTTCACATTGTGACATGTTTTAGTACTATAACTCTTCCAGTCATAAAAGTCATCAAATTTCATGTGATTCACACAATAGGGGGCTGGTTTAAGATGTGCACTCTGCATGATTAACCCATATTCTCTTGGTGTATAAATTCGTTTGTGATGGCGACATTCCTCGATTCTAGCATGCATGCTATCAGCATCTAAGTAAGAATGACCCGATTCCATAAACTTCAGGTCAATAGTATCAAGGTTGTCAATTGTTTGCACAGCATATAACATAGCCGCAATGACGTTACGATTTCTGTTTTGGGCTCCGCACGTGTCTGAAAATGTGGCAACATGCTTGACAGTCCTTGGGAGACTTTTCAGGTACTCGATCAAACAGCTAGCAATTTCATTGCTTCCTTTACTGCCATTTATTTCGTCCCAAAAGAAGCAGTGGCCACTTTTATCTGACGAGTCATAAATAGTAAAATTGTATACATTCAACTTGCGTACATAATACAGCTGATTTTCAGCCGCATAAGGCAACTGTAAAATCGCCTGCAGGTCAAAGCTAAGGGCTCGGAAACTACAATCACTACTAGCTTGCTTTTTATCTTCATCTCTCATTGATAAAGATGCATACTCGCGCTGTTTATGTTTCTTATATTCTAATTCAAATTTCTTTGAATCACTGTCAACAAACTGTAGGACTTCGTCCATTTCTTCTTCCACATTTAAGTCGTCATCTTCATCACAAATGAAGTTGGTTTTATCGATTTCAACTTCATGTACAATACCATCAGCTACAAGTTGTTTATGGACATTACACAGAGGGCACTGGTCTTTCTTTGGGCTGTAGAATGAAAGAGGTGGTTCGTGGTCAGCAAACAGGTTCCGATAGAGAGTTTGCCCTACAGCTTTCCTATTATGTTCCAAACACTTCTCTACATATAAGCGATACATGATACTCAGGTTTAATTCACTCCCCAGGTACTCGCGTCTTGATTCCCGACGACAGTAATGGGATGGTACCCGGGGAAATGAATCTATATGCTGCATTAAAAAATTCACGTCGTCTGGGGAAGTCAAATTATGTGGAGTCTGACCTGTTCTTTTATCTCCACCAAGATGTACGGCCGTTATTGGGGATACATTTTTCAATGTGTACTTCACGAAATTAGTACTCACATCGAATGAAGCAGCAAAGAATTTCAGACACACACGTTCATCCTTACCCGCCGAATTTCTCAACCAATAACTTCGAGAGAGTGCCTTGTGTTTTACAGCAGTTTCCCGAGGTCGCTTCACATGATTACTACAAACCAAATTCGAAATGTACATTCGTTGTTTGCTCACATCAGCCAGTTGGTAAAATTCCTGAAAAAGTTTCTCCCGCTGTTCTTCAGGAAAATTCTCATTACACCGGAATCTAAAGAATAATTTTTGAAAATTTATAATCGCGAAAAAAGGAAGGCTCTAGACTTGTAAATGCGTGTGTATCGCAAATTTCTTTTCTAACCTGCATTTTGAACAGTCGACAGTGCGTAGATGTTTCTTAGCCACAATCTGACCGCGAGAATTTGTGTATTCCTCTCCAGATTGCCGTAACTTTTTTTGAACATTTCGTTTCCACATTTTTGGAGTCGGTTTTCGTCTTTTCTTCCGTTTTTCAACTTTGGCAGTTTCATTGAGTGGATTTACACTGTCATCTACGTTTATGAAAAAGAAAATAATAATAGTTGAACCATTATTTCGATTTTTAAATTTGGTGTAGAACTGAAACAGTCCACTTGAAGAACTGATTAACGTACCGATAATTGGTGGCGTCGCAGTTTCTATTGGAATAGTTTCTTCTTCTGAAGATTCACTATCATTCTCGTTCTTACCAGGCTTGTACTCGTCAGAGCTATCGTCTTGTAATTCTTCAGGTTCAGAAAAAGAATCATCAGAATGTTCATCATTTTTCTCGTCACGGCAGAACAAATTCTTTCTCTGTAGATTAATAAAAAATAATGTTTTGTTTCAGAAAAACGACCGCTCTACATCAGTAAATGAAGAGCTTAGTTCGACTTACTATTTTCGATACATTTCGTGGACTTCGTCGCACTGGCAATGATTCTTTGATGGGAGAGTAATTCTCATTATTATGTGTAACTGGCGAATGATTTGGCTCTTGATGAGAGGTACGTTGGTCAACTGCGTGATTATTATGATTTATCTCACGACCAAACAAATTTTTTGTCTGTAGATTAATAAAAATTCTTTGTTTCAGAAAAACGACCGCTCTACATCAGTAAATCGTAAATGAAAAGCTTAGTTCGACTTACTATTTTCGATACATTTCGTGGACTTTGTCGCACTGGCAATGATTCTTTCGTAGAATAATTCTCATTATTAAATGTATTTAACTCTTGAAAATATTTTATGGTACGACGTTCCTGTGAGAAAAGTTTTCTTTATTTTAAGTGTTTCACGACAAAATGAACTACGGGAAGCCGATTTTAACTCACCAGGTGGTTCGTCGTATCTTGAAGTACATTCTTATCGACGTTACCGTTCTTATTATTCTTCGCGGCGGCCAACTCCGCTAACATTCGGCCCCTATTCATCTCTCGCCGTTTCAACAGGTTACAAAGCAGGTAAAAGAGAAACCAGAATTGTGCTAAGTGAACACCTGCTATTTCGCGCAAAATGGCCCAAGTGACTATCAAATTGAGCTAAGTGAAGTTCACGTGGTGTCTGGCTGCTGATTATTGCCGCGCGAAATGTGCTATACTCTGTCCGCAAATAGAATGGGTCGCGTAAACAAACCCGCGAACCGCTTCCTCGCATCGTAATCAATTTTTTTTGCATGAAAGCGGGTCGCGGGTTTGTTGACGTGACCCATTCTATTTGCGGACAGAGTATAAGTGCAGTTTAGTGATACGGGCTTCACTTAGAACATTTATGCATGATAGAAAAAGGTCTTCGTTACTTGGCTCAAACAGTTTGCACTCTCTATCGGGGTTAAAAATAAGTAATTCGTCATTTTTATCAGTGCAGCCGATAGAGGGTATGAAAATCTACAAGAATATTCATCTAACTCATTTTTCATAAAAATGTCACTTAGCTCAAGTGTGCATGATACCGTTGTATCTATAAAGCATATCAGGATTACCATAATATCATTGAGACTAGGATCACCATTTTTTTCTCCACCTCTTTCCCTAATATTGGAAAACAGTCCTGATCATCCCAATTCTAAAACCTCTTAAAGACCCTTTACACCCGCTAAAACAACTAGGCCTACTTACGAAACAATAAATTCAACTTTAACATAACTACGCGCAACCTAATTCTACAACTGTATTTATTTTTTTTTTTCCTTCTTCTTTTTTGTTGTTATTATTACGAGTATGATTTTTATATATATATTTGTTAATATTATTATTATCATTAATAAAAAAATCATCATTTTTTTCTTTCTTTTCAATGCAATTATGTGTTACTGTTACTACTATTATCATTTGTACCATTATCATATACGGATAATCGCCGAGCAAATAGCCGCTGCAGCCAAGATGCTCGTTAAAATAGAAAAAAAAAACATTCTCAAGCATTGTTCGAAATTAAAATTCATTCAAATTACTAAATTAAATGAAAAGGCATTGAATAAATGCTTGAATAAAGTCAAGTTTTTTTTCATCGTTTACAAAGACTAAAAATGCTCATTAAAATAAAGGGGAAAAAAAAGAAAAATAAAAAGAAAAAAAACCTTTATTTTTACGACTAAAGTAGGTATTTTGAGTTTTTTATTAATTCAGTATTAGGTAAAAATGAATTGTAGGCCCTAGCACCCGGGAAGAAATGGAAAATAGTCTATTGAAACTTCGTCGAAGGTACGAACAATTTATTCTGATTTTCAGATAACTTACTTCAAAATGTTACATAAAATTCAAACGATTTAACGATACATTGTGCTTTTAATTTCGATGAATTTCCACGTTTTATGAATGTCTAGAAAGTTACCAACAAATTATTATTCTCTTTGAAATTCTCCTCGTACATAATATTAATATTCCTTTTGTAAGAACAAAACAATAATTGATTCAAAACAAAAACCTTTAGTTCCTGTCCACTTGTCGCGATGAAAATTATCGGTAAAATATTTTCTTCCACCTGCTCCACATTACAATCCACTAAATCCTCCCTCAAAATCCCTTAATCAACTCAACCTGAACTCAGTAACAACGCTTATAATAAAACAATCGTTTTTTTTTTTAATAGGTACTCACATTCCACTCAATTACACTAGGCAACAAATTCAAACTTTTTGAAAATTACTGAGCTGAAATTATCTAATTTTAAATGAATTTTGAACGCTGAATTCAATGACGTTCTCAGTTTTTTGATAGGACGTCTCAATTTTTCGTATTCGCATGAAATATTCACGTTTATTTGCAGCGCGTTGTTGCGGAACGTAGTGTTCTTTCTCGATAGCCGATACTTCAGGTATCGAGAAGTTGTGTTAGGTTCCGCTTCGAATAAACGTGAATATTTCATGCGAATACGAAAAATTGAGACGTTCTATCAAAAAACTGAGAACGGCATTGAATTCAGCGTTCAAAATTCATTTACAATTTGATAATTTCAGCTCAGCAATTTTTAGGCTGTTGCTTAGTGAACTACTTACCTACTTCACTCATTACATGGATACGTTTTTGGTTTAGTAATATTAAGAATACCTACTTGTACGCTGTTTAATCATTATTTTTATAAGATTATCTAAAATACTTACATAATATTTTACTTTATCGAGCTTATGACCTAAATGGTGTCGTATAAATAAAATAAAAAAATCACGTAACTTAATTCGAATAAGATGGACTCCTCGTCAGTACGTGTGAGCACTTCATATTATGTGAAGCAGGATGCCTTGCTTCACCTAATATAACTTAATTCGATTCAACATGCTAATCAAAGATCAAGAAAATAATTCATGAAACCGTTCGAAAAAAGTGAATCAAATTGTAAAAACTTTACAGATTCACCTCGAACTATCGAACATGATCTCAAGAACATCGGAATAGTTACCTATAAATTTCAATTATACCTTGTTTCGATGGTAAGTACTTTTTTAGATGTCAATAGAAATTTGGCTGAATAAAAATCTCCTAATTGGAAGATAAGAACGGTGAAATACCTACCAATTATCTAATAAAATCGAATAAAATAGAACAAACCGCAAATTCTTTAATGAACGTAAGAAACGTTTCTCATAAACGATAGAATCAATTATGACTAGGGATAGAAAAAAAAAACTATTGTTTAACAGGATTATGATGGAGATCCCTCGTTCAAATGAATGTTCGATTGTTATTTACTTATATCAAAAAAAAGAACGAAAATTTCAAGTAATGTCTCAACCTTCGAACTAAGACTCTCATAGTTTTCAAGTGCTTGGAAACTTGAAAAACTCGGTAGCGTAATATATTGAAAAAAAAATTTCTGAAATATTGAATTTTATTCGTATAGTTTGCAGAAATCCATCCTGAAAAATATAATAAGTAATTAATTATCAATTTATCACCTCGACATTATTTTTTGAAGTATATATATAAACTGGCAAAATTTACTAGTAAATTTTCAAAAAACCTCGCTGAAACAGAAACAAAAATCTAAGAATTCATTATTTTTTTCAATAAGCAAAAAATTAAAATTTGGTACACTGTTTCGAATTAAAGTTTGGTGATATAGCGTTCGGAGTGTACGTCATCAGGAACGTAACTTTTCAAGTTTTTATTCGCACTTTAAAAACGATGGTGGGGAAAAAACGCTTTTCGCAGAAGTTTCAGAGTTGAGATAATTTTTACTAGTTAAGCACCGACACATATAAACTGGTATTTCACGAATGAGAGAAATTTAGAAAGTATGAAAAAGGAAAAAAAAATCTTTGGACAGACAGTGAAAACAATCAAAAAAGTTTGAAATTATTTTTATTACTCGTAAGATAATCACCAGAAAGTGTCTAGCGATGAAACAAATAAGAAAAAGTTTTTCACACACCGTGTTTACAACTTTTGCTGAAGTAATACGAACCGACGACCAATAAAATATTCAACAACTGACTCACAAACCATGAAAGAACATAGGCTACCTACTTGATTTGAAAAAATAAAAAACCGCGGCCTATATTCTACATGAGTATCTTTCCTGAAATTTCTGTAGACTCTGTATGTTATGTAATGTAACCATTATTATCGTCCTTTATTGGAGTCGGAGTATAAAATTCTGATTTCTTTTACTTTCATATATCGTAAATGATCGATTATGAAACTGAAACCGTATGTTACCATCATTTGGGTGTAAACGTTACCGGTCCTTCATCAATAACTTTACTTAATATGTAAAGTACAGGCCATACAAAATTTCGTGTTTTTTTTTATAATTTTTCTCTGGTTGGATGTAGATAAAAAAAAAAAAAAAAAAAAAAAAAAAAAAAAAAAAGATGTTTCCAGTTTCAACTTGAAAATTTCTCAATAATACACCACTCGGAGCTCAGCTTACCTACCAGCTTTAGAGTTAGAATGTCCTCTGCCTTTTCAATTGTATTTGAAATTATTGGAAGACCCTCCTCACATATAGGAAGGAAATCAACATTTTTCATAATCTCCCTTTTGATCTATGTTGCTGTGAGCCCAAAATTATCCTCAAGCCCTCTGCTCTTTCTAAGACCTCTCCCTCCATGGTCAAGTTCTCCTCCTGATCTATACGGATACTTCGCTGGTCGAACTTAAATTACATCACAGCTCGGAAAGAAAAATTGTCTCAAGACCTGCTAGTAGTTTAGAGTCCCATGCTCTTCGAGGCCCCAATTTACCAGGAGTACAACGAACGATAAATATTTTCTTCATGAACACAGATGAAACAGAGAATGGGACAAATTGGAAATTTTAGAGATTCGCCCTTTCAGGAAAAAATATTGTTCGTTCTTCAGACTCCATAAGCTAGTAAGGGCAAGGGATTCAGTATACTGTACGTTGGACCGAGTGTAATGAAGACCAAGTATACGAATCCCAAGGTGGAGTTGAAGGTCGCAATTTTTTCAAGTACCTACAACCTCATCCGCTCATGAAGTAATTTTCGGGACAGAAAGAACCTCAGCCTTAAGATTTATCTATGTCTAAATTGCTGACAATTGAAAAACAATCGTGGATCCGAATGATATCAAAACATGGATAGGCTGATATCATTGTAATCAAACACCCAATCTTCCCTGGGAAAAGCGAAAATTTATCAACGTATTTAGTCAATCGCGAGAAAAAAACCGTCACGGTTTCTTGACGGTTTTTCGAAGGTTCTTGACTGAGACTAATCCTGGAAAATGACCTCCTTTAGGGATGCCTGTTCAAGGCTAAGAGTGAGCTCGTCAATTAGTCAGCGTGACATACAGTTTATTACTCAGCTGAGAATGACGTCATCATGACCAAGATGGACCCATCAAAAGTCGATAGAATTACTAGAGTCGGTTCAATATTATTTAATTAATAATAAAATCGATATTATTACATCGAAGTGTAGGAAGTAAGTATATATGATGCTGCACTACGTGTCTCTTTCCAAGTTCAGCAAACTTTAAAGTTTTTAAGGTTTATCGAGGTGAAAAAGTAGGAAAGTGCTTTTACTATGCTGGATACGTACAGCTCTGGAGCCGGATTTTGCTTTAAGTTTACTCCTGGTATATAGAGTTTGAGGGTCAGAGTTTTGCCTAACAACAATCATACAATGAGCCGGTGAATAAAATCTCCTCTTTACGTCCTCCCGATGAGGACACAACAAAATTGCTTTGAAGACCACGCCCCCTTTTGAAGAATAGTTTCGTTACCCTCATTATATCCTCAATGTGCCCTCATATCGAGGACACTTAAAGGGTGAAATAAGGAAGCAGGTTATAAGTTTGACAAATTCTCTTCATGTCCTAATTTTATCCTCAAAGTGACCTCAATGTTCAGGTACTATGCGGATATAGTGAGGAGACATATTAGAGACTGTGACATCCGCATTGTGTCCTCAGGACACCCGTTAAGTGTCCTCGCTATTCAGGCTATTACGAGGACATAAAGAGGACAACGTTAGTATCCTCTTGTACCCTCTTAGTATCCTCATCACATCCTGAAAGTATCCTCAATGTTGAGGACATTATGAGGATGTAATGAAGAAACATATTAGAGACTTTGACATCCGCATTGTGTCCACAATAAACCCGTTAAGTGTCCTCGCTAGTGAGGATATTACGAGGACGTAAAGAGGACGACTTTGGTATCCCCTTTATATCCTCATTTCTTCCTCAATCTGTTTGTTGATAGTGTTGCAGTGCTACTCGCAGAGAAAGAAGCGACCGCTATCTATATAAGATAAAATGGGTGTGTGGAGAACTGCTTTCTTATAGGTCTAGGACCATCGACTCTTGTGTCGATTCAGTATCCTCTCTACAACTATGAGGATTTATTCCCACATATTGATACAAAAGTCTGAGTGATTCTGTAGAAGAAGTATGACCTCAAAGCGGAAGGTGACAGACCATATGATGGGAGACTTGTAGAAGGACGTAATAAGAATACAACGGGGGTTCTTCTATGAGGACGTGATGAGGATATAATGAGGATACAATTAGGGTTCTTCTATGAGGACGTGATGAGGATATAATGAGGATACAATGGGGGTTCTTTTATGAGGACGTGATGAGGGTACAATGAAGATACAATGAGGGTTCTTATATGATGATGTGATGAGGGTACAATGAGGGTTCTTCCATAAGGACGGGACGAGAACATATTGAGAATACAACAAGGGTTTTTCTATGAGGACTTGAAGAGGATATAATGAGGATACAATGGATGAGGACAGAATGAGGACATCGATCGCAGAATTTAACCCTCTGAATTTCTGGACCTGGATTGGTCGAGAAGGTTTCATGAAACTTTCAATCGAGTCAATTGAGGATACTTTGAGTACTTGAAATGGGTGATAAGTTTCACGGGTGTTTTGAGAACCCGAATTATTCCCTCAAATAATGAAATATCAAATGCTACACTACCTGCACATATATACACTTGTTTTCTTAAACACAATCTACAAAAAAACAATATTAGAAGAAACTTATTCCACTGTCGGCCTCCTTTCAAAATAATACGCATATTTACTTCTGTATTTACGTAATTTTGAAAATCAACATCATTATGTAACTTCAAACTTTTTTGCTTTTCGCCATCATAGATCAGGGGCAGAAGAGAGGGGCTGTTGTTGAGCTCGTCGCCATATCCGCGTACATTCGGAACGCTACAAAGTGGAATGTACTGTACATGTGTGCTTGACGTCTGTAATAGAGATAAGAAATAAAATTATCAAAAGTGGTGTAAATTTTATAGGTGTGATAGGAAGTACAAGTAATAGAAACAAAAGTAATTTCGCATAGACTTCACCTTTGTTATAAAAGGCGCAAAACTCCGATTGCGAAAAACATTTCCACTCTTTGCGGAGAACGTAGCACAAATATGGAGTCCAGATATTTTTCGTTGATCTTCTGCCTGAGTTTGATTGCAGGCCTTCGTGCAGATTATTGCTCTGGTCCGAGCAATAGCAGCTGTTGTTGTAAGTATCGCCCTTGGTGTCGCCTGTAATTGGTCTATACTGACTGTTGGCGGCACCACTATGATATAAAAAGGGATCCTGTTAAAAAGATCCATCTTTAAAATAGATGAATAGATATTTTATTTTATCTACATTACTTCATGTCATTTCAGGCGCTTATAAAGACGTGGGAGAGAAGACTTGTCGTGGATCTGGAACGTCCGGAGTTGCTGAATTAATTGGAAAACTACTGGGTGGGAAAGAGACCTACGCTGTTTTTGGTCAATACGAGGGGCTCTATTATGTTATCAGTAAGTAAGAAACATCAAACGGTGGCTTCTTCAGTTTTGATTTCTTGTTTTGAATATCTAAATTTTTGCTCTCGATGTCTAGGCATAAGTTATACGGTGGCGAAAAGTGGGCGAGCTACCGTATATTTCCATACATTATACGCCTACGTCATAGAGGTACCAAATATTCTTGGTGGTCATACGTATTACTATATCGCGGTGACTGGATGCTTGAATATTTTCATTCTTACAGAATCTACTCCGGGATACGTCAAGTCTACAACTTTACCGCTGAAAACCGTCTATCAAAGTGAGTCCGTAGGAACAATGATGTGATAAGTATTAGAAAGTGGTATTAAAAAAATTGGGACTTACTCCCCGGTCCAAAATACGCATTCGGCAATATCTCTTTCTTTTGAACCGTTTTTCTTGTCTAAATTGCATCTATGTAATGGCATAGCGAGGAGGTTGACACCCCCAGAACCCATGAAATATCAAACATTTCTTCTCTTCCTCTGTTTTTTCTGGCTACAGCACTGTGCCCGCAGCGTTCACCAATCCAATTGCCCAAAGCATCTTTTAGCTCAAGTAGAATTCACTTTCGTCTGGATTTTGGGTGTTTTGGATTTCCAGATGACAATATAGACGACTCAGTCATTAGGTTGGCTATATTTTTTTCTCCAGTCCTTCCTCTTTATCAGACCTCACAATCACAACGTGGTACTTCTATTCAACTTTGCAAAAAAAGTAAAAAATTATACCTCCTCCTCTTCAAATTTTCGTTATTTCTCTCCCCTCTTCCCTCTTCCTAGAATTATTTTTTCTTCCTCATATCTTACATATCTATAGCTAACCTTTCAAAAAAAATCTTATTTCATGAGTAGCTATTTGATAAATTTTCGGTTCCCTTCGTACTTCCGGCTAATTGTGGCTTCGCTGTTTGAAAAGTTGTCTTCCAGGAAGTATAACGGAATTCTCTGACCTATTTTGAGGACTTTCGATTTTGAAGTTATATCGGGAACCCCTAAAGAGTCACGTCAGGGGGATTGACGGCGAGGGCTTTCCGGTAAGTAACCATTTGACCTACTTCTCGGAGTCAGGAGGGATTTTGATTTCCGAGATGATGATTTCGAGTGGAGAGGGTATTTGAGAAAATGGGTTGTAAAAGAACAGGGTAAAATAGAAACATTTTGATCATCGTGCTGGCTTTCCTGGAATAAGGCAGCCATATCGCCTCTCCGATCTTCTCTCCTAATAAATAGTACTCTAATTTAAGTCAATTGACTCCCTCCCTGTATTTTGGTCGAGACATTTCCCAATCTTCTTTCAAGCGTGAATTTTTCCAAGTCCACTGGTGTCACTAGAATATGATTTCTCTTAGAGGGCGAAAGGAGAGAGGGAAAAGGGATTGGATAGCGCTACGATTTTGTTTGGATCACTCGCATCATAATCAGTGATTGTAGACCGACCCCAACCGATCTTCTAGATGATTTAATATCGAAGATTGATGCATGGCTAGAGAAACATCCTTTCCATCGCCTTTTCCTTGACTCCACCCTTCTCTTCCTTCCCAATTTTGCTATCATAAATAGTCAACTACGTATTCTGATTCGTGACAGTAGAATTCATTCTATTATTTTATGTTTATATCAACTGATTTTTCCATTATATTGCAGTCATTATACTGTCTAACCAAAATTCTACCTGCGATGGACCATGTAATTCAATCACCTCGAGTTATCCACCTTGTACTGCAAGAGGTATATTCGACCAGTTGGATTTCGATCTTCCTTTGGATTACAGCAACGCCATAGCATTCCAATACAGATGCATGGATGAAAAGAACAACAGCCAAGGTAACTTGAAATTGTGTAATTCCTTACTAAAGAAACAACCTCGTTATCAACATTCAGAACTAGTCAAGAAGTTATTTGTCAGTGTTGCCAGATAGGCTCGGTTACAACAGCTCGACTGATTTTTTTTTTGGGACTACTCTTGGAAGAACTGTCGTATTGAAACGACCGTGACCTAATTAAGAGACTTCAAAAAATTTTGTAGTATAATGTCGTTATTGACCTCGACCTGATGAATCTGTTTAGTTTTGATATCTTCCGTGAGTACGTTTGACCTCGGCCTGATTAAGTGGCCCAGGGCGTGAGCTGAGCTCATACATATAGAGGAGGAGGGATGAACTAGTTGTTTAACATACATGGAGGCTACCTAGGCTAGTCTGGATCTTTGTCTACATATACCCAGAACTGGCAGAGGAGCAAGTAGGGCTCGTGAGCTCATTAGTCTAAAAAACAAAATACTAGACTTATACTAAGCTATAGTAGAGGGACGTTACTATGGCGTCATCATGACCAAGATAGAGTCGATGTTCGTCAGTGTAGCCTCTAAGACACCTTATTCTAGGCTTAAATCAGGCTAAGAGATACTGGGAAGAGGAAAGGCGAACGACTTCGGAGCGGATAAACCTGTCAGTTAGTAGCCTCAGAGATGGAGCAAGTATAAGAAATAATATGTGACTTGCGATGAGAAAAGGATGCTCATTGCCCACTGACAGGAAGACCATTTCTTTCTGATTCGACATTCAATCAGAGAGAAATGGTGTTCATGCGCCAATAGGCAACGAGCATCCTTTTCTCATCGCAGGTCACATATCAGTTTCTGCCCTGGGTTTTGTTTACGGGTTTATCCACTAGGAGCGCTGCGATCATCTATAAAACATAAGTTCAATGAGTAATTTTCTGATTCGTCCCAAAACAGAATCTCCAAATAGGGAGCACTCAATTTTGCTTCCAGATTCTGGCGAAGTTCGATTCCACGATCTGAATCGTAAAAACAAAATCCCAGTTCATAACCTTTTATTGGCATTCTAGATCCCGACGACGCTATAAAGAAATGCGGCCTGGATGTATGTCGTGGAAATTGTTCCAGTTTGTACGTGGAATGCGGGTACGACGAGGGAGCTGAATTATGTTACAGACCCGATCCTGGTATACCTTTAGGTCGCGCTTTATTCTGTAAGTACTTTGATTATAATCCCAACTCATAAATCGAACAATTATGAACCAATATATGTTAAGCTCACTTTGGATTTATGTTTCAGTGACAGGATTCCCTTTTGCGAGCCTCTCACAAAAGAATGGTCCCTGCTTATTGTGTACGAAAATTAATAAGTTTGGTGCCACGGCTAGCTTTCCATACTTCTTGTACTTCGAAAAACTCAATTTCGTCACATACCCGTACAATTGTGTTATTACGACCGCTGGTTACTTCTCGACTAGTCTTGGAAATACTATAAATGTACCGCTTGCTCAGCTGTGTTAAAGCAGACATATTGTACAAATTTTCTGTAGTAGTTCAGATTTTTTATTGTTTTTTCTGTACTTCCCCTATCACTCCTCGGTTTTTGTAACCGCATCGATCTTTGCCACGAACCTCTCTTTCCCAGACTGTTTTCCTTACTACTCCGATAACTAATATTCATATTTTTTTGAAATACATCCCAAAAGTTTTCAATATTTTATTTCTTTTTTGAGAAGATGCACTCTAACGTATAATGAGAATTTTTATTTGCAGAGAAGGCAGAAGAAAATTTTTCTCGATTCTCTGATCAATTTATTATGTTTCTCAAAACTACCTAACACAATTGCGGATTTAATCTCTATCGTAGTATTCTTCACGTACGTAGAATGTATCACGCTTACGTCATTTTTCCTTCAACTACAAAGTTTTATCGGGCTTGAAAAATTTGCCCATATTATCGCAGGAAGTTCGTCACCGAGAGAATAATAGTTGTACCACATTTTAAGAGTCAAGTGGTAAACGAAGTCAAGCTTTACGAGCACGTGGTTTAGTAGCGAATTAATTTTGGCAAACAACTACGAAAAAAAAAAAAAAACAAAACAAAACAAAAACAAATTAGAAACGCTTTTTTTTCTCTCTCACAATTTTGGAAGATCGAAAGTATAGAAAAAACATTGACGAATATTCAATAATAGGTCGTACGAGCCTTTTTTTTTCGGTATCGTTCATATTTCTTGAAAAAATAAAATTCGTTTATGTATCAGTTTTAAAATTTCAATTCTTTTTCACATTTATAACTGTTGTCATAAACTCAACTTTAATGCTGAGATAAGACGTCAAAAAACACCGCCGGTAGTTACCAGAAACCTTGACCACGGTTAGTGCTGTCAATTGTATGTACGTTTGCAGACCCTCAGAAATAGGTCGATCAATACTTAATATCATAGGTTTTCAAGAGTTTTGTGTTCACGAATCTCCATGCAAGCTTTCTAGCAATTGTAGAACCACTTTCCACGAAACTAAACCCTCCTTGATAACTCGAATAATATACTGTCTCCATCATGTCAAGGTCCTTGATGACGTTATCCATGCCTTGGATAAAATTTTTTCAAGTCCCTTAATTACGTTAAATTCATTGATAGCGTATAATCTCCACCGATGACGTCATACTAACAAAACCGTGACCGTTTTCCCAAAGGTAATTTCAGTCAAAAAACTAAGACGGCTTTTTTGAGGGGAGTCCAGTCTTATAAGTATGTAAAAAGTTGAAAAAAAAAGAAAAAAAAATGTTCAGGCGGTGCCAAATAAATAAAGATCATATTCAATACTGTTACGTTACATCCCATTCTCCTAATAGTCCCCTTTCTCCTGATCTTAGCCCAACAGCAGATCGTCAACTCCGCACCGTCAGCGAACGCGGCATCGGATCGTTACGCGCGCAAAGCCGCAAATTGAGGACAAAAAACGCGTATATTTCCCATGTGAGCGTTGTGATCGCTTTGTTATTGTTGCTTAAAAAGTGCGCTGCGGCGGCAGAGTTTGCAGCATCCCAAATATATTTCAGTGTGGTAGTAAATAATATCCGTACACGTGTAGTAGTAATAGTAGTAGTTAGAACGGCGATTGCAACGCTAACGTGGCAAATGCGCATGCGTTTCTTGTAAAATTAACTAAGAATTATGACCTCCGATGAGAAAAGGGTGCTCATTGCCCACTGACAGGAACACCATTTCTCTCTGATTGGACATCTAATCAGAGAGAAATGGTGTTCTTGTCAGTGGGCAATGAGCATCCTTTTCTCATCGCAGGTCACAATTAAATATCTCTTCTCTGAGTTCTACGTATTATTATAGGCTTACGGACAACCGACTGGTCAGGCAACGGTGTTTTTACCACCATTGTGGATTGATGACCGAAAGCCGACTCAGCTCAATATAGTTGAACTTGCGAGGAGGACCATCTACATCAACGGCGTTCTTTGGACATACACGACTCTTTGACTCTTGTTAGCGCATCGACTACCAACTAGGCACAACAATACCTTTTTATAGTTGCTCGAACTAGTTACCAAGAAGACAAAACAAAAAATCTACAGCCTACTTCCTTAACTGGTCGGAGTTGCCTTCCCTTCATTAACTGCGTTAATCGAAGCAGACCGTACCAAACAGGAAACTTGTTTTATAGGGGTTTCTTTGTTTATCCTTTTTCTAAATAAAGATTGAATTCTGTTCCTCACCACCTTGGGAGTTTGAGCTCGAATTGTCCAAGTTTCCCCCTATCAGATACAATTTTTCTTCTTGATATTTATCAATATTAAGGATACTATGAGGATGTAATGAGGAAACATTTTACAGACTGTGACATCCTCATTGTGTCCTCACTCCCGTTGAGTGTGCTCGCTAGTGAGGATACATAAAGAGGAAGACTTTGGTATCCTTTTGGTATCCTCATTATATCCTCAAAGTGTCCTCAATGTTGAGGATACTATGAGGAACTAATGAGGAAACATTTCAGAGACTTTGATACTGTGTCCTCAATGCACCCGTTGAGTGTCCTCGCTAGTCAGGATTTTATGAGGACATAATAGGGACGACTTTGATATTCTCTTTATATCCTCAAAGTGTTTGTTGATAGTGTTGCAGTAATACTCGCAGAGAAAGATGCGACTGCTATCTACAGAAGACAAAATAGTTTTCAAATGACTGGAAACTTAGAAAACTCGTCGGCATAATATTGGAAAAAAAAAATTATTGTATGCTCAAATTTCTGGAATATTGAATTTTATTTGTGTAGTCTGCAGAACATCATCCTCAAACATATAATAATTTATCCAATTATCACCTGACATTATTTTCTGAAGTATATTAACTAGCAAAATTTTCTATAGTAAATTTTCAAAAAACCTTGCTAAAAGAGAACAAAAATTATAAACATCTCAGAATTCATTATTTTTTTTTTTAATAAACAAAAAACTAAAATTTGGTGCTATGTTTCAAATTGGAGTTCCGTGGTGTAGCGTTCAGAGTGGACGTTATCAGGAACTTAACTTTTCAAGTTTTTATTTGCATTTCAAAAACGATGGTAGCTCGAGGAAAGAAATAAGCTTTTCGCAGAAGTTTCAGAGTTAAGATAATTTTTACTAGTTAAACGCCAACATGTAAAGTGTAGGAAGAAAAAAAAAAAATCTTAGGACAGACAGTGAAAACAATAAAACGACCAATAAAATATTCGACAGCTGACTCACAAACCAAAAAAGAACTTACTTGATTCGAAAAAATTAAAAGCCGCCGCCTATATTCTACATGATTATCTTTCCTGAAATTTCTATAGACACTGTATGTTATTATCGTCCTCCATTGGAGTCGAAGTGTGAAATTCTGATTTCTTTCATGTACTTTCGAAGGCTATTCAAGATATCAAGACGTCCCAGGTACCGTAAATCTGAAACCGTCTGTTGCCATCATTCAGATACAAACGTTACCGATCAATAACTTTACTTCCGTAAAATGTTTCCACTTTCAACTTAAGTATTCCTCATTCCAAATTCTGGCATTTTATATGCTTATAAGAAACAGTCACGTAAAACCGGTTTTTTTACGGTTTTTCGAAGGTTCTTGACTGAGACTAACCCTGGAAAATCAATAGTGACCTTGACGTACTTTGGGGATACCTGTTCAAGGCTAAGAATGAACCCGTCAAATTAAAATAAATAAAATTATCAATTAATAATTTGATTAACATTATTATTTATAAAAAAAACTATTATAACTACAATTAATAAAATTAATTTGATAATATATCTGTGTAAATCGTATTAATCTGATTGTTCATAGTTTTATTAATTATATTTTTTATTTTGATTCAATTTCTTTAATATTTTATTTATTAATTTTATTAATTTTAATTATAGTTTTTTAATAAATATTAATATTAATAAAATTATCAATTGATTTTTTAATTTCATTTTAATCAAAATAAAATAACATCAGAATAAATAATCGTCGTAGTATTCCATTTAAACCTAAAAAATGTTGAGAAAAAAATGTTAAATTGGTTGAAGTAATAATATTGCAAAATAATTAAATGAATAAAAATGATAGTATTAAAATTATAATTGCTGAAAAAAAAGAAATTGAAAAAAATCGATTAATTAGAATATTGTTAATAAATCGATTACCTCAAATTAAATAATATTAAATTATTTCCAATGAATGGAATAGCAGCAATAAAATTAGTAATAACTATTCTTGCTCAATTACAAATTATTAAAAATTAATATAAATATTTTTATTGAATAAATAATTCTAGGGAAAAAAAAAAAATTATCAAGTTTTATCAAACAAATTATATCAAAAAATATATCTTTACGATTAATATTCTAAAATATATTATACCTCCACAAATTAGAATACTTACTATTATTAAAAAAATTTTAATAAAAATCAGTTTCAAAATAAAGGATTAGATACCCTAAAATATTATGAAATATAAATTTATATTAAAGACTTATTAAAAGTAATATTAAATTTTGATAATATTTTTATTAATAAAATCATTAGGACTTCCATTTGATTTTTATGAAAGAGAATCTGAACTTATTTCTGTGTTTAATTTAGAATTAGGTTCATTTAAATTTATAACTTTATTTATAGTAGAATATTTAGATATAATTTATTTTATCAATTTAACAATTATAATATTTTTTTTAACAATAGATTATAATCAGCGTGACGTCATTCGTGTAAGGAAATTGTAAACGCTCGATGAAATCTCGGGAAAAGCAGACTGCACTGCAGAGATCAGTGATTTCAGCCGGGTTGATTTTTACACGTGATTTCCCATAAGAGAATTCCAGGAGACTTGTGTTGTCAAATATATCGATAATCATTAATATCTTGAAAATGAAACATTGTTAATCATAAAATAGATACTTCAACCTTTCTATTGAGCGGGAAATCACGTATAAAAATCAGCCCAGCTGAAATCACTGATCTCTGCGGTCTGCATTTCCCAAGATTTCATAGGGTGTTTACAATTTCCTGACACAAATTACGTCAACTGATTATGGTCTATTATAATATAGAAATTTTTAATTTAATGATTTTATTAGAAAAATTAATTTCAAAATTATTTATGTTATTAAATCCTGATTCAAGTCTGTTATAAAATTTTTCTGAATTATTAATACATACTCAGCTGAGAGTGGTGTCATCATGACCAAGATGGACGCATAGAAAGTCGATAAAATTAGTAAAGTCGGTTCAACCATCAATAACTTTTCTTAAGGTACACGCCAACAAAATATTTCCAGGATCAACTTAAGAACTCCTCAATGTACACACCACTCAGAGCTCAGATTCTTTCCAAATTCTTTTGCTTATACTAGCTTTACAGCTAGTAAGTCGTTACTCTTCTCAATTGTATTTGAAATTCTTGGAAGACCCTCTCTACATTATTTTTCATAATCTCTCTTCTGTGTTCCTAAAAATTCTCCTCAAGCCCCACCCCCCGGCCGAATAAATGTAGCTGCTCTTCCCAAGACCCCTCCCTCTCCCAAACGTCGACATTTTTTCAAGTTCTCTTCTTGATCTATAGGAACACTTCGATGGTCAAACTTGGATTACATCACAGCTCGGAAAGTAAAATAGTCTTAAGGGTAGTTCAGAGTCCCATGCTCTTCGAAGCTACAATTTACCAGAAGTACGACGAATGATAAACACAAACACAGATAAAACAAGTTTAATGTTGAAATGAACAATAGGGAACGGGACAAATGAGAAATTTTAGAGATTCTCCCTTCCGGGAAAAATATTATTATTAATTCTTCAGACTCTAAGGGATTCAGTATACTGTATGTTGGGTCCCGAAGTGGAGACGAAGGTCGCAGTTTTTCCAAGTGTACCTACAACCTCATCAGCTCATGACGTAATTTTCGGAACAGAATGACCCTCAACCTTAAGACATATCCATGTCCAAATTGTTACCAATTGACGAACAATCGTGGATCCAAATGATACCAAAACATTTTGATTGAAAATATGGAACATAGGACAGGGTGAAATCATGTACTTTCTTGGGAAAATCAAAAATTCATGGACGTAGTCAATCGAGAATCAAATTTTAGCATTTTATTTGCTTATGGATATAAGAAACAGTCACGTAAAACCGTCACGGTTTTTTGACTATTTTTCGAAGGTTCTTGACTGATACTAATCCTGGAAAATCATCAGTGACCTTGACCTACTTTAGGGATACCTGTTCAAGGCTAAAAATGAACCCGTCAACTAGTTAGCCTGACATAAAGAATACTAGGTTTATACTCAGTTAAGAATGGTGTCATCATGACCAAGATGGACGTATCAAAAGTCGATAGAATTAGTAGATCGGTTCAATATTTAATCAATAAAATCGATAATACATCGAGGTGAAGGGAGAAAGCATGTAAGATGCTACACTACATGTCTCTCTCCATGTTCAACAAACGTTGAAATTTATCCAAGTGCAAATGTAGGAAAATGCTTTCAACAGCTGGATGCGGTTAAAATTTCGTACAAATCTGGAGCCTGAATTTGATTCAAGTTACTCAGAGTTCGAGGATCGGAATTTTGTCTAACGATGATCATACGATGATGAGTTCCCTCAAATAATGAAATATCAAATGCTACACTACCTGCACATAAACACGTATGTTTCTCAAACACAAACTACAAAAAACCTATTCTACTGTTGGCCACCTTTCAGAATAATTATGTATTATTCACTTTTGTATTTGCGTATACATCATTATTTTATTTATTTATTTATTTTACATTGCTTATTTTTTGAGGTGGTGCCGACAACAGTCCTTGGACTAATTACCGCCGACACCACCTTTACAAAGTGATTTCATAAACCTAGGACATCTTAATATTTACACTTACATTCACTCATTCATTCATTTGTATTTTCAGTCTTCACTCCCACAATCTATAGTCACACATACACACACATATCACATGCATACATCTATTGAAAATCACGGGGGGGGGGAGGAGGAGTCCATGACAGGCCATGCATCAGCTAACAAAGTACTCACGAATGCTCATGGGGGCCATTCGTCAGTCAGCCGCACTACAACGTATTATATCCCTAGAAATCTGCTTAAATTCTCGTCTGGAGTGAAAGAAAATGTCCACATTCATATTTGTATTTGAAACATCGCCGCCCTCCTCCATTTCACTATACGCGCCACAGGCTCGATTCAAAACAGCATGTTGCATAGCTTTTGTTTGTACAGGCTTAACGTAGAAGGTTGCTTTTCGCCGTGTTGTTCTCGGTATTCGGAGTGGAATCTCCTGCAGCAAACTAGTGTTGTCGATGTGTCCACGTAAGATGTCATAAAGGAAACCAACCAGAGCAACTTTGCGTCTATTTTCTAAAGAGTCTATTTCAAAGCCTTCTAAAAGTTCTGTATATGTCAAATCAAAGGGGTAGTACTGAAAAATTCTTGAGTAGACTATTTTAAGGTAATGCCTCTGTATGCCTTCAACCACTTCTATATGTAACTTGAAAATTGGGTACTGAAAACTTTTTTTCTTTTCGCGATCACAGATCAGGGGGAGAAGAGACAGGGTGTTGTTGAGCTTGTCGCCACATCTGCGTATGCTCGGAACGCTACAAAATGGAATGTACTGTACATATGTGTTTGACGTCTGTACTAGAGATAAGAAAAAAAATCATCAGAAGTGGTGGTGTAAATTTTATGGGTGAGATAGGAAATACTAAGTACCTAATAATAGAAACAGACTTCACCTTGGTTATAAAAGGCGCAGAACTCCGATTACGAGAAACATTTTCACTCATTGCGGAGAACGTAGCACAACTATGGAGTCCAGATATTTTTCGTTGATCTTCTGCTTAACTTTGATTGTTGGCCTTCGTGCAGACTATTGCTCTGGTCCGAGCAATTGCAGCAGTTGTTGTAAGTATCGCCCTTGGTGTCGCCTGTAATTGGTCTACTGACTGTTGGTGGCACCACTATAACACAAAAAGAGATCCTTTTAAAAGGATTCCCCTTTAAAAGAAATATTTATACAATTGAACTTATTTTATCTAAAATTGTATACCGACTCGATTACCTCATTTCATTTCAGGCGCTTACTCAGACGTGGGAGTGAAGACTTGTCGCGGATCAGGAACGTCTGGAGTTGCTGAATTAATTGGAAAACTTCTACAGGGAAAACAGACCTACGGTGTTTTCGGTAATTACGAGGATATCTATTATGTTTTCAGTAAGTACGAAACGTTAAACGTTGGTTTCTTCAGTTTTGATTATTTTCTTGACATGAATATCTAAATTTTTGGTCTCGATATCTAGGCATAAGTTATAAGGTGGCGACAGGCGCGCGAGCTACTGCGTATTTCCATACATTATACGCCTACGTCCTAGAGGTACCAAATAGCAGTGGTGGTCATACGTATTACTATATCGCGGTGACTGGATGCGTGAATATTTTCATTCTTACAGAATCTACTCCAGGATACGTCAAGTCTACATCTTTACCGCTAAAGACCGTCTATAAAAGTGAGTCCGTAGGAACAATCATGATAAGCATTAGAAAGTGGTACCTATTCAAAAAACTGTGACTTACTTCCCCCAGTCCAAAATCCATTCGGCAATATCTCTTTCTTTTGAACAGTTTTTTTTGTCTAAATTGCATCTACGAGGGTGTTCACATCACCAGAACCCATGAAATATCGAACATTTCTTATCTTCCTCTTTTTTCCTGGCTACGCCATTGTACCCGCACCGTTCAGCAGTCCAATTGCCCGAAGCATCTTTGTATTTCATGAACAGTTGGTGTCACTTTCGTCAGGATTCTGGGTCTTATTGGATTTCCAGATGACAATATAGACGACTCTGTCATTTCTCCAATCCTTCCTCTTCATCAGACTTCACAATCGCTGCTCACTCATCTTTCAACTTGGTACATATAAATTCAACTTCCCTAAAAAAGTAGAAAATTATATCTTCAAATTTTCGTTAATATATTTTCACCAAGCCAAATGAGTCCATTAAGAAGAAAGAAGTGAAGTAAGTCCATTGGTTTATGATTTCCCTTAAAGGGGGAAAGGGGAGAGAGAAAAGGGATTGGATACTGTTGCAATCTTACTCGATCATAATTGTGATTGTTGACCTACCTCAACCGATCTTTTAGGTGACTTGATATCGACGACTGATGCATGGCTATAGAAACATCTTTTCCATCGCCTCTGCCAGAATTTTCCTTGACTCCATGTTATTCATCCTTCCCAATTTTGCTATCATAAATAGTCATTTATTCTGATTCATTATCACATCAGATGTGCGGTGACAGTAGAATTCATGCTATTATTTTAAGTTTATACCAACCGATTTTTCCATTGCAGCCATTGTACTGTCTAACCAAAATGCTACTTGCGAAGGACCATGTAATACAGTCACCACGAGTAATCCACCTTGTTCTGCAAGAGGTATATTCGACCAGTTGGATTTCGATCTTCCTTTGGATTACAGCAACACTATAGCATTCCAATACAGATGCTTTGAAAACGATTACTGCCAGCAAGGTAATTGAAAATTGTTTGATTCCTTACTAAAGAATCGCCTTTGTTATTAACATCCAGAACTAGTCAAGAAGTTCTTCGTCAGTGTTGCCGAATAGCCTCGGATACAAACAGCTCGACTGATTTTTTGACATGTTCCATGTCTTTTCTCTCGCCAGACCCTGATTTTGAAACTCGCGAGTACACCCCCCCCCCCCCCCCCGTCAAGAGAAATCTCTACCCCGTGGGTGATTCAGAAATTCGCGAGTACACCCCGCGTAATAATAATAATTAATAATAAATAAATAAATAAATAAATAATTAAATAATTATTTAATTAAATAAATAAATAATTAAATAATTAAATAAATAAATAAATAAATATTTAAATAATTAAATAAATAAAAAATTAAATAATTAAATATAATAAATAAATAAATAATTAAATAATTAATATAATTGATAATTAGAAAATTTTCTAAGTCCCTCTTCCTATCATATATGGCTGGATAGTCGAAATTTTTCCAAGTCCCCTAGACTTGAATTGTCTCATACCATTCCAATACAACAGCGAGATCGCTCGTTCGCCCCACGAAAGTTGATACCTCAAAATATAGAACACCCACAATTACCTCAAAATATTTCTCATACAAGACTTATACGACGCCAAGATAGGTAAAGGGAGTAAACGAATAATATCTCACGAACACTTGACCTAGTAGAAGAATTAATAATAAATAAATAAATAAATAAATAAATAAATAATATTAAATAATTAAATGATAAAATAATTGAATAATTAAATAATTAAATAATTAAATAATTGAATAATTAAATAAATAAAGGCTGAATAGTCGAAATTTTTCCAAGTCCCCTAGACTTGAATTGTCTCATACCATTCCAATACAACAGCGAGACAGGGGGCGAACGAGCGGAGCGAGTTCGCGCTACCTCATATTTCTCAAAAAAGACTTGAATTTTCTCATACCATTCCAATACAACAGCGAGATCGCTCGTTCGCCCCACCGAAAGTTGATACCTCAAAATATAGAACACCCACAATTACCTCAAAATATTTCTCATAAAAGACTTATACGACGCCAAGATAGGTAAAGGGGTAAACGAATAATATCTCACGAACACTTGACCTAGTAGAAGCCTAGACTGAAATATTTCATGATGACTGATAAAATATAAAAGACATGGAACATGATTTTCATTTATTTGGCTATGCCAGAAAATTTAAAATACTACAATATGACCAAGTTACAAATTTTTTCTAAATTTCAACATTCGAGCCATACATAATATGAATTTTTTTTGGTACTCTTGGAAGAACTGTCGTGTGGAAACGATCGTGATCTAATTAAGGGACTTCAAAAATTTGACCTTGTTTAGTTCCGATTTCTTCCGTGACTTCGTTACTATGCATCGATGGCCTCATCCAGATTGAATAGCCCGGGTCGTGAGCTGAGGAATACAAATAGAGTCCATACATACTCGTAATTGTCCAACATACATGGAGGCTACCTAGGCTAGTCTGGATCTTTCTCTATAGATATACTCAGGACTGGTAGAGGAACAAGAGGAGCGATTGAATTCTTGAGCTCCGTAGTCTAAACAACAAAATAGGTACTAGACTTATATTAAGCTAGTAGAGGGACGTTACTATGGCGTCTTCATGACCAAGATTGAATGGATGCAATATGATCGATACACTCTGTGTATTATATTGTTTACCAATGTCAGCGACGGAGCGAATGAGCTCGTCAGTGTAGCCTAAGACACCGTGTACTAGGCTTAAATCAAGCTATACTCGAGAAAGGAAAAGCGAACGACCACGGAGCGGTTAAACCTGTCAGTTAGTTAGCCTTCGAGATGGAACAAGCATAAGAAATAATGCCCCAAGTTTATTCACTAGGAGCGCTGCGATCATCCCTAAATCATAAATTTAACAAGTCATTTTCTGATTCGTCCGAGAGCAAAATGTCAAGATATGGAGCCCTCAATTTTGCTTCAAGATTCTGTTGAATATGCAGTGGCGAAGTTCGGTCCGAATCGTAACAAGAGAATCCAAGTTCATAACCACTTTTTGGCATTCTAGGTCCCGACTACTATATAAATAAGTGCAAGCTGGATGTATGTCGTGGAAATTGTTCTACTTTGTATGTGGAATGCGGATACCAAGAGGGAGCTGCATTATGTACCAGACCAAATATTGGTATACCTTTAAGTCGCGGTTTATTTTGTAAGTATACTTTGATTAATCCCAAGTCATAAGTCGAACAATTAGGAACTAATATTAAGCTCACTGTGAATTATATATGTTTCAGTGACAGGATTCCCTTTTTCGACACTCTCACAAAAGAATGGTCCTTGCTTATTGAGTACGACAATTAGTCAATTTGCCGCCACTGCTACTTTTCCGTACTTTTTGTACTTCGAAAAACTCAACTTCATTACATACCCGTATAACTGTGTAGTTACAACCTCTGGTTACTTCTCGATTAGTACTGGAAATACCATAAATGTACCAATTTTCCAGCTATGTTAAGGCAGACATATTGTACGAATTGTCCCCAGCAGTTTAGATTTGTTTATTACTTTTTCTGTTGTATTTCCCCTATCACTCTTCGGTTTTTGTCACTGTATCGATCTTTTCTGTCTTATGCAGACTTTTTTCGCTTCTAAATTCATAACTCCGATATTTTTCTGAAATATATGCCAAACGTTTTCAATATTTTATTGCTTTTTTGAGAACGTGGACTCTAACGTATACTTAAGGAGAATTTCTATTTGCAGAGAAGGCAGAAGAAAATTTCTCGCCATTCCCTGATATGAATTTATGTTTTCAAAATGACCTAACACAACTGCGGATTTAATCTCTGTCGTCTTCACGGACGTACTCGTAAAATGTCTCATGCTTACCTACAAAATATTATCGGTCTTAAAAAATTTGCCCATATTATCGTAGGAAGTTCGTCATCGCGAGAATAATATTTGTACCATATTTTTAGTGTTAAAAGCCACATAGCAAGCATAAATTTTATGATTTACTCCCATTGCTCGCTGCATTATTAACCTAAATAGAGCAATGGCTTCCTGCGTTCCCTTATTCTTCCTAAAGCCGAACTGTGTCTTGCCTAGAGCTTCCTCGATTTTCCTCTGTATGCGTAAATTCATGATGGCCACCAATATCTCTAACGTATGACTCATTATGCTAATAGATCTTAAGTCTGTGCATTTCTTCGAGCTTCCCATTTGGGAGGTGGGACGAATGTGGATTTAAGAGAATCGCATCTCGTATGCTACTTGCTTTGTATGTTTTATTGGGAAGCTACAGCAATGTGTCTTTCGCCTTCCGGAACAGGCTTTTTAGTATTTCAACAGGGATTTGATCAGATCCAACGGCTTTCCTATTTTTTCCTGCTCGCTGTGCTTGCTCCATCTCATCCCTTGAGATATCCGATGCGTTTTCTGAGCCCTTGTATTGCTGCCATCTCATATCTTCATACAGTGTCTTGATATATCTTAGCCACAGACGCTGGACTTCTTCCTCGCTCATCTTGTGTTATCACAATACGATTACAATGCTGTTTTCTTTTCTTTGTCATCGTTTCAATCTCACTATGCATTTCGTGATATCTGCCATCCCTGTTCAGCCTCTCGATGTGCACGCATTTTTTCTCAAACCATCATTCCGTATCTTCCAGACATTTTCTCGTTATTTTACTCACAATGGAGAACAATAGGATAGAATACAAAATCTACAGGAAGCCGACGCATACTGACACCATAATTCCAAATGAGTCCTACCACCACCCCAGGCACAAGTGTTAGCGGCAATACTGGAACTACTTCTATCGAGCAATTTCGGTCTCAAGAACAACAAAGAGGAAAGGAAAGAAATCGAGATAGTAAAAAACCAATGGCTACCATAGAGGTGTGGTGGAGGCAGTCTTTGGGAAATGGAAACAAAGAAAGGAACCCATGATGGCATAGTGACAAAGTACTCCACATCGATACCATACATAGGAAAGTACACAAACAAGGTGATAAAGGCGTTCAACGGCTATGATGTAAATGTGGGTACCCATAATAACCAACCCATGGTGAAGAGAATCAGCAATGAACAGACGGAAGAAAAGACGACCTGGAAGAGCACAATTACAGACGTAGCAGCCAATCTTCTGGAAAACAAAACTGAACGAATGGATTTCGACAGAAACGATTAGTATGATGAATGAGCGGAGAAATACCAGCGATCGAGGCAGTGAGGCATACAATAGGATGTGCCGAAAAATAACGAGATGAAGAAAGATGGTTTGAGAAGAAATGCGTGCACATCGAGGGGCCAAACAGAGATGGCAGATATCACGAAACGCATAGTGAGATTAAAGCGATGCCAAAGAAAATAAAACAGCCCACAAAGGAATAGGTCCACCTGTCTACTAGTGCGTGACCACTCATCTACATATCTGGTCCAGTGTTTGATCGAGTTTTTGAACTTTCTGCCCTTCAATATTCTGTTTTCCATATCATTCATGAATATCTCCGCCCGTACTGGTGATAGCGGTAATCCCATCGCAAGTCCCTTTCCTGACTGTAGAACTTGTTATTGAAGCGACAGTAGTTCTGGCTCAAGATCTCTTCCACTACGTTGGCGTACTTCGGCCCAACGGGGTTCCCATGATATCTATTGTTTTTGAGCAGGGTAAGAGGTTCCTCCTTTGGTACGGTACCAAACATGTTTGTCACATCAAAGGATATCAGCTTGTCGTTACTCTTGATTTCCAACTTCTCCAGTTGCTCAATCAGCTCTCTGTTGTTTCTGATGCTTCGTAGGGGGAAAACTGGTAGTTTTCTTTCAAGAATGTGGCTACGATCTTTGCTATCTTGTAGTATGGTGATTGGATGCTGTTAACCAGAGATCACATTGGACAGTTCGCTTTGTGAAGTTTTAGGATTTTGGTGCTACCGAGTTCATCTCCAGTGTCCTTCCATTGCTAGGTACATTGTTCCGTTTTAAGTCATCTTGGTATTTCTGTATTGTGTTGGGTCCTTTGTCAGCTCTTGGTATCCATTCTCTGCGATTTACGACTCCACTTATTGGGTATAGTCCTTCTTCTCCATTACCACTACCGTGCTGCCTTTGTCCGCCTTTGTCAAAGTCAGGTTGTTCTATCGGATTTTCTTTTGTAGATTTGTAACCTTCCTCTGCATTACTTGCGTTCTGTCATAGGTTCGGCCCAGCACTTCCCCAATTTTGGTCCGGGCTTCTGGTCTCACGTCGTATTCGCAGCTAATGGCCATACTTTCAAGCATACACTGGTCCAGTCTCTCTGGCTGCACGTATTTGATGCTTTTGTCCAAGGGTGACGCTTGACAGGTTCTCGGTCTGGGAGCAGAGTTGTATTTAGCTGTCGCATAATTATGACATGCTACAGTACATGCCTTTTTCCAAGTTCAACAGGCCTTGAAATTTAACGAGGTGAAAAAGTAGGAAAATGCTTCCAGTAGCTGGATGCGGTTAAAATCTCCTACAGCTATGGAGCCCAAATTTGATCCCCCTGGTATATGAAGTTCGAGGGTCGGAATCTCGTCTAAGAACAATCATGCAATGATGAGTTCCCTCAAATAATGAAATATAAAATGCTACACTACCTGCACACATACACGTATTTTTATTTGACACAAACTACAAGAAAGCAATATTAGAAGAAACATGTTCCACTGTCGGTCAACTTTCAGAATAATAAGCATATTTACTTTTGTATTCACGAGATGTTGAAAATCAACATCATTATGTGACTTTCAAATTAAGTATTGAAAACTTTATTTCTTTCGCGATCACAGATCAAGGGGAGAAGAGACAGGGTGTTGTTGAGCTTGTCGGCTGTCGCCACATCCACATACGTTCGGAACGCTACAAGATGGAATGTACCCTACATGTGTGCTTGACGTCTGTAATAGAGATAAGAAACATTATCAAAAGTGGTGTAAATATTATAGGCGCGATAGGAAATACAAGTAGTAGAAACAACAAAAATTTCGCATAGACTTCACCTTTGTTATGAAAGGCGCAAAACTTCGACTACGAAAAACATTTTTACTCATTACGGAGAACGTATCACAAATATGGATACCAGATGTTTTTCATTGATCTTCTGCTCTAGTTTGCTGGTTGGCCTTAGTGCAGATTATTGCTCTGGTCCGAGCAATTGCAGCCATTGTTGTAAGTATCACCCTGGGTATCGCCAGTAATTGGTCGATTGACTGTTGGCGAAACCACCATAACACAGAATGTGATCCTTTTAAAAGGATCCCCATTTAAAATATATATTTATACAATCGTATACGGACTCGATTACCTCATGTCATTTCAGGCGCTTATTCAGACGTGGGAGTCAAGACTTGTCGCAGATCTGGAACGTCTGGAGTTGCTGAATTAATTGGAAAACTTCTAGGAGGGAAACAGACCTACGCTGTCTTCGGTAATTACGAGGATCTCTACTATGTTTTCAGTAAGTACGAAACGTTAAACGTTGGTTTCTTCAGTTTTGATTATTTTCTTGACATGAATATCTGAATTTTTGATCTCGATGTCTAGGCATAAGTTATAAGGTGGTGACAGGCGCGCGAGCTACTGCGTATCTTCATACATTATATGCCTACGTCCTAGAGGTACCAAATAGCAGTGGAGGTCATATGTATTACTATATCTCGGTGTCTGGATGTGTGAATATTTTCATTCTTACAGAATCTACTCCGGGATACGTCGAGTCTACATCTTTACTGCTAAAGACCGTCTACCAAAGTGAGTTCCTAGGAACATTGATAATAATATAAGTATTAGAAAGTGGTATTCAAACAATTGAGACTTACTCCCCCGGTCCAAAAACCATTCAGCGATATCTCCTTTTCAACCGTTTTTCTTTTCTAAATTGCATCTACGAGGGTGTTAAGACCAACAGAACCCATGAAACATGGAACATTTCTTCTCTTCCTCTTTTTTCCTGGCTACGCCATTGTGACCGCGCCGTTCACCAGTCCAATTGCCCGAAGCATCTTTATATTTCATGAACAGTAGCTATCACTTTCGTCTGGATTCTGGGTCATATTGGATTCCCAGATGACGATATAGACAACTCTGTCATTTCTCCAATCCTTCCTCTTCACCAGACTTCTTTCAAAAAAAAATAATACATTTTATCTACCTCCTCATCTTCAAATTTTTGTTAATATATTTCATCAAGCCAAATGAGTCCATGAAAAAGAAAGAAGTGAAGTGAATTCGTTGGTAGGTCTATCACTCGAATATGATTTCCCTTAAAGGGGGAAAGGAGAGAGAGAAAAGGGATTGGATAGTGTTGCGATATTGTTTGGATTATCGCTATCATAAACAACATCTATTCTGATTCATTATCGCGTGAGATATGCGGTGACAGTAGAATTCATGCTATTATTTTAACTTTATACCAACCGATTTTTCCATTGCAGCCATTGTACTGTTTAACCAAAATGCTACTTGCGATGGACCATGTAATACAGCCACCACGAGTACTCCACCTTGTTCTGCAAGAGGTATATTCGACCAGTTGGATTTCGATCTTCCTTTGGATTACAGCAACGCCATACCATTCCAATACAGATGCTTTGATAGCAACTACTGCCAAGGTAACTTGAAATTGTGTGATTTCTTACTGAAGAATCGCCTTCGTTATTAACATCCAGAACTAGTCAAGAAGTTGTTCGTCAGTGTTGCAAAATAGCCTCGGATACAAACAGCTCGACTGATTTTTTCTTGGGACTACTCTTGGAAGAACTGTTGTATTTCTACGAGCGTGATCTAAGGTCAGGTTAGGTTCACCTAGGCTAGTCTGGATCTTCGTCAATAGATATATACTCAGTACTGCTAGAGGAACAAGAGGAGCGAGTGAGATCATGAGCTCCTTAGTCTAAACAACAAAATACTCGACTTATAATAAGCTAGTAGAGGGACGTTACTATGGCGTCTTCATGACCAAGATTGAATGGATCCAATATGATCGATACAGTCGATGAATTATATTGTTTACCGATGTCTCTGTCCCAGCATCGACGTAGCGAATAACCTCGTCAGTGTAGCCTAAGACACCGTCCGTTAGGAACGGATTCGTTTAATCGAGAACGCTTCTGCGGCGTATCTACAGTTCCTTTTTCTGAAATTTCGAAAGCAACGCGCTTCGTTTTCCTCTCATATTTGGTTTCTTCGTTGTTGTTTAGTATTGCATTTGAGACCCAAGTTCGTTAAATTCCTGTTTTATTCCGATTGTAAGGTTACGACTAAGAAACTGGAAAATTATATGAGGGAGAAGTGGATCAGAACAGAGTTGCGAAGATGGTATGGTAAATTTAATATTACGACTAGATTAAACCTTATGGTCCATTCGAGACTCTCCGGCATGCTCCCCCCCCCCTGAGTTTGATTACTTTATGCGGGACGTCAATGAAAAGTGTCGGAAGTTTGAGGCGAAGTTGAAGGAGAGAAAAAATAAGAAGCTGTCCTCCCTAACGACGGTTAATGAGGATGTGATTGAGGAGGGGGTGAGTGACGGTGTTGTCGTTCATAAATTCCATCCCCCACCCCTCATAAATAATAGTCAGGTAGTGTTCAATAGTGACGAAACATCCCTCCTTGAGAAAGGTTTGAAGTTCAGTATGCCTCCCCTCAAGAATGGTGAAACCTTGGCGAATGTTGTTGCGGATCTTGCGGTTAAGATTGGTCCTGGTTTTAATACCCAGAAAGTCTGTGCCGAATTAGTCCGTAATAACCCCCTCCCTCGCATGAGTAATAAATTGGGAGGAGTGATTCAGGGTTTAAGGAGGAAGATGAAAGAGGGAGATTTGATCGTCACTAAGGCTGACAAGGGCAACGCTGTTGTAGTGATGGAGAGATCGGCCTATTCTTCTAAGGTCCATGAAGTCCTACAGCAGTGTGGTGCTAAAGAGAGTGAGGATTTCAGCTTTCCTAAGCACGTCAAAGGAGTGTCATCAACAGGGGTGAGGCTGTTATCAAAACTCCTGCTTTGAAAAAAGCCCTCCTTGTTCCTAACCCCCACACCCCCCTCCCCCTCCTGTACGGGCTGCCTGAAGTGCATAAGAACAATACCCCGATGCGTCCCGTTGTTTCTTTTGTCTCCTCTCCTACCTACCTCCTTGCCAAATTCCTTATGACCGTTGGTTCAAAAATCGAATTGATTTTGAATCCCCTCATTCGGTCTTGAATTCGGCCTCTTTAACTGACGCCATCAAGGATGTAAGTCTTCCCCCGGGAACGACCATCTGCTCGTTTGATGTTGTTGGTTTGTTCTCGAATATTCCTAAGGCTGCTACTATCCAGCGTATGGTCAAAGCCAACATTCCTCATAATGAGTTTCACGAATTCTTCGATCTTCTAAATACTTGCTGGTCCCCCAACTACTGTAAGTTTGAAGGGAAATTCTTCGAGTTCCCTGACGAAGTAGGGATCCCCATTGGATCACCACTAGGCTCTCTCATATCCGAAATCTTCATGTCTAAGTTTGAACTTGACCTCTTTTCCTCGAACCAGGTGTTACTTAATCATATTCATTATTGGCACAGGTACGTTGATGACGCTCTATGTACCTGGACTGGTCACCCAGATCTCCTTGGTGAGTTTCTGAGGTATCTCAATTCCTGGTACCCTTCCATCAAATTTACGTTGGAAATAGGGGTATTTTCCTTTAACTTTTTGGATTTATCGATCTCTATAATAGACGGTATCCGCATAAGTTTGGAATTTACAGGAAAGATACTACGACCGATGTTTTAGTCCACGGTGGTTCGTTCGGTCTTGTTGCTCACAAGATGGCTGCTTTTCATAGCCTAGTTCATAGACTGACGCGTATTCCTTTGAGTCAGTCTGCCTTTAAGAAAGAGTTAATCACAATAAAACACCTGGCCAGAGTGAATGGGGTCAATGTCGATGTTGACGTGATGGTTCGGAGGAAAGTTACGAGGGACCTCCTGGATTCCACCACCTCCCTCCCCCGAGACACGATCCGCGATCGCCGTTTGCGTTGGATTAGTCTCCGTTTCCTGGGGAAGTTCTCCCTGCAATTGGGTCGGGCCCTTCGCCCGTTTGGCTTCAGACCCGCGTTTCACAACCCTACCACAGTCAAGAGGTTGTTTGTGAGACTGGAGGACCCCATACCTGTCGATGAGAGGAGTGGTGTGTATAAGTTGGAGTGTGAGAATTGTGGAGGCTTTTATATTGGTGAGACCAGCCGCCAAATGAAAGTTAGAGTAGCTGAGCACCTGAAGTCTTGGAAGAAGGGACACTTAGGGGAGTCAGCTTTCGCCGATCACTTAATAAACAGTGACCACAGCTTCCGCGAGGGATCCGAAAAGCTCCTCCATAAGGAGAATTCCTACCGTAAGCACATCGCCCTCGAGAATATAGAGATAATGCGTCATCTCAAGACTGACGGTATCACTGTACTCAATTTGTACATTCCGGAAGATGGCCTGATCGAACTGGTTTATGACTCACACCGTGATTTCTCGTTTGGACGATCTCAATACCTCGTTCTTCTCTTTTGTTCGTCAGTTGCTTTCTTTTCAGGCTGGAAGATGGTTATTTAACCGAAAGCGCTCGTCATCTTTTATTTTTTCTGCGGTTTGCATGTTTTACCCCACTTCGGAGTATTCGTCTTTCACGTTTCATTGTGGATAGCCGTAACTTGAAGGAACGGATTCGTTTAAGTCATTTTTTCCTGATTCGTCCGAGAGCAAAATTTCAACATGTGGAGCCCTCAATTTTGCTTCCTGATTCTGTTGAATATGCAGTCGCGAAGTTCGGTCTAAATCGTAACAAGAGAATCCAAGTTCATAACCTTTTTTTGGCATTCTAGGTCCCGACTACTATATAAATAAGTGCAAACTGGATGTATGTCGTGGAAATTGTTCTTCTTTGTACGTGGAATGCGGATACCAAGAGGGAGCTGCATTATGTACAAAACCAGATACTGGTATTGTACCTTTAGGTCGCGGTTTATTTTGTAAGTACTTCGTTTAATCCCAACTCATAAGTCGAACAATTAGGAACTAATATTAAGCTCACTGTGAACGTATGTTTCAGTAACAGGATTCCCTTTTTCGAGACTCTCACAAAAGAATGGTCCTTGCTTATTGGGTACGACAATTAGTCAATTTGCCGCCATTGGTACTTTTTCGTACTTCTTGTACTTTGAAAAACTCAACTTCGTCACATACCCGTACAATTGCGTAGTTACAACCGCTGGTTACTTCTCGATTAATGCTGGAAATACCATAACGATACCGATTTTGCAGCTATGTTAAGGCAGACATAGGTATTGTACAAATTTTCCCCAGCAGTACAGATTTGTTTATTATTTTTTCTGTTGTATTTCCCCTATCACTCTTCTGTTTTTATCTCTGTATCGATCTTTGCCACGCTCCCTTCTTCCACTTCTGTTTTATGCAGACTTTTTTCGATTCCAAATTCATAACTCCGATATTTTTTTGAAATACATGCCAAAAGTTTTCAATATTTTATTGCTTTGTTGAGAGGGTGAACTCCAACGTATAAGGAGAATTTCTATTTACAGAGAAGGCAGAAGAAAATTTCTCGCCATTCCCTGATATGAATTTATGTTTTTCAAAATTACCTAACACAACTGCGGATTTAATCTCTGTCGCAGTATTCTTCACGTACGTACTCGTAAAATGTCTCACGCTTACGTCATTTCTCCTTTTACTACAAAGTATTATCGGTCTTAAAAAATTTGCCCATATTATCGTAGGAAGTTCGTCATCGCGAGAATAATACTTGTACTATATTTGAAGAGCCACACAGCAAGCATTAATTTTACGATTTTTTCCCATTGCTCTCTGCATTATTATCCTAAATAGAGCAAGGGCTCCCGCGTTCCATTATTCTTCCTGAAGCCAAACTGTGTCTCGCCCAGAGCTTCCTCGATTTTCTTCTGTATGCGTAAATTTATGATGGCCACACCACATGACTCATTATGCTAATAGATCTGAAGTCTGTGCATTTTTTCGAGCTTCCCATTTTGGGAAGTGGGACAAATGTGGATATGAGAGAATCATCTGGTATGCTACTTGCTCTGTATAATTATTACATGGGAAGCTGCATCAAGGTGTATTTTGCCTTCCGGAACATACTTCTTAATGTTTCAGCAGGGGATTCAATCAGATCCAATGGCTTTCCTATTTTTGCTGCTTGTAGTGCTTGCACCATCTCATCTCTTGAGATATTTCGAGCGTTTCCTAAGCCCTCGTATTGCTGCCATCTCATCGATCTTCCTGTATCTTCATTCAGTGTCTTGATATATCTTGGCCATACTCGCTCGACTTCTTCTGCCATACTCATCTTGAATTATCTAGGGCTGCTTTATTTTCTTTGGCATCGCTTTAATCTCACTATGCGTTTCGTGATATCTGCCATCTCTGTTTGGCCTCTCGATGTGCACGCATTTCTTCTCAAACCATCTTTCTTCATCTCGTTATTTTTCGGCACATCCTTTTGTATGGCTCGCTGCCCCGATCGCTGATATTTCTCCGCTCATTCATCATATTAATCGCTTCTGCCGAAATCCATTCATTTTTCCTCGTGATTCGTTCAGTTTTGTTTTCCAGAAGATTGGCTGCTACGTCTTTAATTTTACTCTTCCGGTTGTCCACGCGATCTTAGGGTCTTTTTTGCACTCGTTCAACCTGTCTGCAATTGCTTCTTCTGTTTTACCACCTCTACATTCTTCAGTAGGTCCAGCTTGGAGGTCGAATTTTTTTGAAGTCCCACGTTTTGCTGGCCATCGCCCGTCATTTTGCCTCACGGGCGTGCGGTGCCAATAAAGACATCAAAATGACGCCAATGATATTGGACTAGGACCACTTTTATTTTGGGTGGACATCGTAGGGCGCACGGTGTAGCCATAGTAGGCCTAGTTTAAAGTCTAATAAAAGTAGCGGGGGCCCAATTTCGAGCTAGTATAGCCTCGAACTCGACCTCGCAAAATCTTCGGGCGTTTTATCAATATAAGTATCAATGTTGATTGTATGGACATATCGATTTTTTTGCCTGACTGCTCCCGCTCGTTCACCCCCATTCTGGTCCAGTATAATAAGTCAATTATTCTAGATCAAGTCAAGGATTCCTCGCAAATTTTCTTGGAGGGTGGGGAGATCAGTTTGGCTTTGGACTTGAAGATTTCCAATAGAGTTATATTCCCGATTGACGGTTGGAGTGCCAGTCATTAAGAAGAGGAAACGCGAATTTTCGATAGCGGATAAAGACAAAGTAAAGAAAACAACCAGTCTAAACTTCCTTGTAAAAATAATAATAGAAAAATATTTTATCAATTAAAAATTTAATTAATAATAAATCAATATTTAATTAATAAATAAATCCAAATTGATTATTTATTTAATAAAATAATTAATAATTATTAAAATTAAGTAAAAAGATTTAAAACTAAATTTAAAATAATTTCGAATATTAATTTTTTTTTAATTCAATATTTTATTTTATAAATAAAGTTTTTAATTTTCATTTTATTTCAATTTAATTGTTATTTATATGGTAATAATTAAAATTTATATATAATTATAAATACAAAATTAAACTTATCAAAATAAAATATTTCATTGAAATATAAATAATAATATTATAATATATTAATAAATTTAAATTAAAAATTAATTTAATTTTCATAATTAAAATTATTATAACGAAAAAAAATTATTAAAATTTATTAAAATTAAAAAAAATTGAAAATTGTAACTCAAAATTAACTAAATAGTGATGACACCATCATCATTCAGGAATCTGTTGGATGATGCCCGTATTCGTTAACGTTATGAGCATAGCGAAGACGACCTCTGTTTACTCTGTGCCGTCACGTCATTAGGTTTGTTTTTCTTTTTTGGACTAGTAGATTTTTAGATTATGTTGTCTGCTACGCCAAGTGTATCGCAATGTACTATATGCTAGGCCCAAGAAACTCAGACTCGCCGATTTCTGGGGGGGCGGGGGAGCCTAGTATTAAATTGTATGCTCATTATCGTTCAAGCCCAGTGGCGCAGCATGGGCATGTGCTATGTTAGACTTATGATTCACACCGCGATTTCTCGTTTGGCCAATCTTAATACCTTGTTTCTCTCCTCCGTTAGTCAGTTACTCGTACTTTCATTTCAGTCCTGAAGATGGTTTATCAACCGAAAGCGCTCGTCGTTTTAATTTTTTCTGCGGTTTGCATTGTTTACTCTCTCTTCGGAGACTTCTTCCTTTCGCTATTATTATAGATAAGTAACCGTAACTTGGAAGAACATATTCGTTCATATTGTAGACCTTGGAAACGTATAAGAAGACGTCTTCATAACCACGACAAAAAGTGCAAATACTAATAAAAAGTTGCAAAACGTTACACTTAGCAGAGATAAAAATCCTATACATGATGTATGGAGTGCTTGCGCCTAAAAAGACACCATCTGAAAGTAGAAATATCTAGGTGCTTGAGATAATTTCATCCTTTGAGAAGGAGAAAGTGACTTAAATTTCGAGTATCCAGCTATAAAGATCTAGGAAGGGAATTCACGCATGCTCACCATCGAGTCGTATATAATATTAGTAGAGAAACTTGAGTAAAATTATACTCTACAATTTAATGCATATACGAGTATGTTTCACTCAATTGCAGCTTAATATCAAAAACCAGTACGCCAATGAAAACTTAGATTTTGTATTGAAAATTTTGAATTTTTTAAATGAAAACATTGGATAATAAAATGCTACAATATAAATAGATATAGGAAAATTTCGAAACTTTACCAGAAAAAAAGAAATAAGCAGAGTTATCATCATGCTCTCAATAATGTTTTTTAAAAAGGGTGAGAATTCGTTATTCTCACTCATAATAAATATTACAGATTGATTCTATCATCATGCACGGTGTATCGATGACAACGTCGACTCCTATCGACCTTGGAGTGCGTTGCTTTTTGATAAGACTTATCAAAAAATGCATCTGTTCTGACCTCCGACGATCGCGTCTCATATCAAAGCCTTCCTCGAAGTACGTAGATTATACGCAGGACTGTGTCGCCTCAAACTGGGGTAATAATTCTTTTATAATACCTTCTAGCGCGGCGTTTTCTTTCTTCATTCCTCCGACCACATACAAACTTCGCGTGTTCTCGTATTCGAGGGTCATTTTTAGCGACTCCATATCGGAAATGCGATCGCATAGCTTTCGAATAGCCTGGATCTTCTTGTCGTTTCGGCCTACCTTTCCTTCACACTCGTCCTGATCTTCTAGCACGCTGATCAGTAGCTTCATATTGACATCGCGTATTCGCCGAGAATGTTGCAGACGTTCTTGCTCTTCTCTCGATAGTATGGATGACAGCCTTAAACTCTTCAGCTTTTTGAGTAGTTTCGCTATTCTCTCTTTGTTTGCGGCGGACAGTTCTTCTGAACGCTTAATTTGCTCGATAAGAGGCGATCGAGGATTGGCAGAAGAAGTGGAGGCAGATGCATTAGAATTTTGACCACGGACACAAATATACATGACGTTCAGCGATAATTGAGGATAAGTTGAATGGCATTGAGTTTACTTTTGGTATCAGCGTTTTTACGTCAGTAAAATAAGGAAGTTCACCCGTAGATTCCATGGAAACGGAAAAAATTAGACTAGGTATTGAAATGATCTCGCTCCGCTGTGAAATTCGTTGTTCATTTCATTTAGGTTCACATCACCGACAGAATGAAATTTTTACGAAATCGTTTTCGCTCATCCTTCGTCCTAAAAAATTAGGCATTAAAACGGTTGATTATTCTGCGACACTCTCATCGAAGAAGTCTCATCACTTTTTGAATGGTCCTTTGAAGGCAACCTTAGCCGTTTAGTTCGACGCGCGAACCTCAACCGGTTCTTCAATTCGTGCTTAAAAAGTAATAAAAAAACGACGAGTAATGTAAAAAGAAAATATCCCCTTACGGGCAGATTAGAAATCTGTCCCGAAAATTGTGAGGATTCGATAGTCTCTGATGCGCGAATCTTATATTTCTCATTAGTTTCCTCATTTTGAGAACGAGGAATCCCACCACAATCTACGTACTCGCACCAAGGTACAAAAGCACCGTTCCAATTCTTTGGATTCGAGCGAGGGTCGTAAAATCTGTTCAGCGGTCCAGAAGGAATGAATTCGGCTACTTTCTCCATCATTTTTTGGACAATACGAGGATTTTCCGCAGCGATATTGTTACGTTCGCAAGGGTCTGATCTCAGATTGAACAAACATAGCGAGGACTCAGCGTTGCACGGCTTACCTGTGATAAAATCGATCAAACATTTTTAAAAAAACCAAATGCCTCAAAAAAAGGGATGCAAAAGTGTTCTTGAATTTATTTCTGGGCAAATGCCTCAGTTTCAGAAATCAAAACTAACTAGAAAAATTAACATTTTTGATGGTTGGGCGATTTTCTCAAAAACTCTAAAATATATGAAAAACCTCGCAAAATATCTCAAGCTTCTGAAATATTTCACTTCAAATTTCTCTTGAGTTTATTCAAAAGACCAATCAAAAGTGAAGAATAATTCTCGGGAAAAAAACACTAAAAACATGATTCTCGCCCCTCCCAGTCAACTCTCGTAATTACGAGGAGACTCTCTTACTCATCAAATCTGCTAACTGGTACAGCAACTCTCTTCTCTAAATACATGTGCGATGTCGATCAAAACTTGTGCGTTTGTTATTTCACATCTCTTTTCATCTACGTGCATCCGCTTTGGTCTACGAACAAATTTCGTGGCGTTCAAATTATGTGCACCAAAAAGCTCCACTACGACTCGACTTTCTGAATGGCTTGTTATAAGACATGGCTCGACACCGAACGTCGCAAATGACATGCGAATCGGGAACCAGTGGATTATGATGACCTAATGCGATTTTGTACATCAAAAGAACTCTCATCATCCACCGCAAATCGAGCGAATAAACTGAAAAAACTCGAGTTCCTTATCACTCAGAAATGAACTCCTCCTCCTTCCATTAATATGAATCCGAATCCAGTACCACTTCAACTTGCCGACTCTTTTGTGAATCATTCTAGCGTTCAATTCATGGACGAGGAACTGGCTCTCTTGGGAATGGGGCGGAAGTTCGCTCTCCCACCTTGACCTAAAATAAGTCAACTAGAATCCATCTTGCTGATGTCGCCACTGATATCGGCTGCGATAAACCTATGAATACTAGTCCTGTCGAGGACCTAATTAAAAGCTCCATAAGCGCGATTTCCGTAATCGTTTCAGCGCTATTTTGCTTAAGCTAAAAACATCCAACAGCATTCTAGTGAAAACCGACAAAAAAGAGGATTTAATCGCCCTCCCCTCCGCCGAATACCACAATAACATGATTCGTTTCCTTCAAACCTATGGTGCTACCCCTTCCAAGTTGACATTTGTGAAGTACGGCGTTGATATTATTGTTAAAAATTATTATTCTTAAAGAAATAATTATTAAATTGTAAAAATTTATGATGCTAATAAATAATATAATTATTAAGTTTATTTTATAATTATTTTATTTAAATTAAATTTTATTATTATTTTTCTCTTATTATAATAATGATTTTAGTTATTGAAACTGAATTAATTTTCAATTTAAATTTGATAATGTATAATTGTTTTTATACTTATTTAAATATAATATTTTATTTTGAAAAATTTAATTTTTTATTTATAATTATGGTATTAATAATTTAATAATTATTTTTCTTCAATAATAATAATAATAATAATTTTTAAGAACAATAATTATTCTAATAATAATTATTTTAATTCAAATTTCAAGAATAATTTTTACTATTACAATTTTAATAATAAATTATTCATTGCATAATAAAATTAAAAAATTTAATATTTAATAATTAGAAATGATGGTTTGTATTAATATTAAATATTTAAATTTAATATGAAACATTGGATGATTAATATTAATCATATTTATTTAAGTCTTTATCGGATTTCTTATTTCAATAAATTATCTTCATACTCAATTAATATAATATTTATTGATAATTCTTGTATATTATTATAATTGTGATGTTAACCGAAGTTGCGTAAGTTGGTAGCCGTGCTCGAACATGTGGGGGATAATTTTAACGTACCATGCTTCATGATAGGGAATTTGCAATTTTCAAATACGATTTAAATTATTACAATTCGTAATATCAAAAAATTATAACCTATAAATCGTTTAAACACTTCAAGAGAATCGATAACTGAAAGGAGTAATTCTAATAGTGAAGTATTGAGTCATCTACGACTCGTTTCTTATGGCCGAATACATTGAACGTAAAATCGTCACCCAGAAATTCAAGCGAGTATGGCGAGAGAGGAAGGCGATTCTAGCGCTACCAAACATGGGTTAACATCCCAATTTAAATTATGGCTGAATATTTTGATTTTTTCATAGAAATTCAACATCTATAATCTTTATTTTAATATTTATTCATATTATTACGTAGATCATTTTATAAAAATTTTATAAATACAAAAATATGATATTCTGGATTGATTATAATAATTTTATTGATAAGTTTTTCTTTTCTTGGTTATTCACTTATTTGAAGACAAATATCTTATTGAGCAAGAATGATTACGTATTACTAATTTTATTGCTGTTATTTTGTCAATTGGTAATAATATTGTGTATTTAATTTGATGAAATTGATTTATTAACAATATTTTAACTAACCGAATTTTCTCAATTCATTTCATTTCAGCAATTATAACTTTAATATTTTATTCATTTAATTATCTTACATTTAAATAATAATCATCTAATTCTTTAAATTTAATCAATAATATTCTCCAAATTAATATAAATCTATTATTCATTTTCAAAGACTTATTAATAATTAATTTTTCAATTATTTTTTTTTAATTAAATAGGTAATCGATATAATTTTACCTTCAAAAATGAATAATCCACATAACTTTAATCAAATAATATGTAATGAACCAGAATTATATTTTTCATTTTTTTATTGAATTTTACGTTCAATTAATAATAAATTATGGTAGGTTTATTTATAACAATAAAATCAATTATCATTTTATTTTTTTTACCAAATTTAAATAAATCAGAAATTTTTGATAGTAAATTTATTTTAATTAGAAAAATTTTTATTCATATTTAAATTATATTAATAATCATGATTTCTTTTATTGGTTCTAAACCATCTAAAGAACCTTATATTATAAATCGATTAATAACTAAAGGAGGGGGTTGTTGGTAAATGAAAAACTCAAGCGAAAAATTTGATCACCTCGTCGGGATCCGAACCCGAGACCTTTTGCTTGCCGGGCGACTGCTCTAACCGCTGAGCTACGATCGTCCTCGTAGCTCAGCGGTCAGGGCAGTCGCCCGGCAAGCAAAAGGTCTCGGGTTCGGATCCCGACAAGGTGATCAAATTTTTTGCTTGAGTTTTTCATTTACCAACAACCCCCCTCCTTTAATATTACCCCAGCACGTAAGTATTGTGTCTTTCGATCAATAACTATTCTCAAAAAATAATTATTAATAAAATCAATAACTTGAAAAATTCTATATAATTATTAAAAAATATATATATATTGAAATTGTTAAATTATTAAAATAAATTATATCTAAATATAGAATCGTAATAATTTATTATAATTTGATTTATTTAAAAGATGACAATTATTAATATTTAATTATATCATTCGTTTTTACAATAATCATAATATTATTAAGTAATTTCTAGATTAAATTTAATAATAATGTTTTGATGGGGTTCATTTGGTTTGATATCTTTTTTATTAATTATTTATTATAATAATTATGTTATTATAGAAATAAGAGTCTTAGTTACCTATACAGTTTAATTGATTAGGAGATATTTTAATTTCAATAGTAATATTTTTTTTTCACTTTCTTTTTCTAAAAATAATTTATTATTAATTATAATATTAATTATTTATTTATGACCAACTTAAGACCCACAAACCAAATCTTCCTGTCCGTCCGGCACCAGTGCTTCCTACAAATTGGCTTGCTATCTCGGTAAATGGTTCGCATTCATTCCAACTTTGCTCCTCAACACACTATCATTAACTCCACTGATCTTGCTTCAAAATTGAAAGACTCTAATTCCTTTCCTCCTGATACCTCACTCAATTCTTTCAATGTATGCAGCATGTATACTAATATTCCGGTCGCCCAAAGTATTGCCTTACTTTCGCAATTGGAAAAAACAGTCTCAGAAAATGACTTGGTACAAATACAACCATTACACCCTTCTGATGACTCTTGTCTGACCAGGATACTAACATCACAAAGTTTACCACACACGTCTGCTCATTGGCCAGACATCTTGATGCACACTTACCTCCTGTCCAACCTCTACCTCTCGCTCGGACTATCTCCTTTTAGTCCCTAACATATTTGAATGTCCCGTTACAGTACAAACAATACTTACACGGTGTCGTTTTATTGCACACGGTTTTCGAACATTCGGTCGACATGTTTTCACGCAGTCCCAACATCCGATCAGCTGACGGGAAAGGTAGATTTGAAGCCTTAAGTGTTCGAGCCACTTGACTAGCTTCGACAGCGCTGATATTATAAGGCGGACAATTTTTCCGACCAGCGGGCGAGTACCATTCATTCGCAGGCCATGCACCTAAAGTAGTAAAATGATTCTTTACTCAACGATTCTTATACGTATCAATCAGAGAATCATCCCATATTATACTATCCAAACCATGAATCAATTTATAATCGCCTAGACGACAGCCGAAATGGTCAGTAAGAGGATCTGATTGCAAAATCACCTCGTCGTAACTTTTCTGTACTTGACCCGTCAACACTGGCCACATATTCACTCCATCAAAGTTCAATTCTTTGAAAAGAAACGAAACGTTAGTCGGCGAAATTCATTTGAAGGGAGAAGAGATTCATTTTCAAACCTTCGGACTCCAAGTGCGAGCTATCAACAGCTCCTAGTATTGTAGGTACCCAGTCTTGAATATGCATGAGATGGCGTACAATCAGTGATGAAGGAAGTTTCGAACTCCAGATTAACGCATTCCCGCGAACACCGCCCTCGTAAAAATTTCCTTTACCCTGAAATTATTAATCGATTCAAATCTTGAGATTGGAACAGCGATTTAAGATACCCATAAACTTAACCTACCCCTCTCAAAGGCCAATTCGATCCTGCACTCTGATCAAATCCATCAACAGCACCTCCATTATCAGTTGTTACAACAATTACAGTATCGGACAGCATATTCTTAGCTCCTAGTGCTGCCACAATCTTCCCAATAGATTCATCTAACTTCCAAATCATACCTAGTCGAGAATACATCTTTAGTAAGGCAATAGGTAATTGTGAATTGATATAAGAGTATTGAGCTTCTTACCAGCAAATGTCCTTCTTTTTTTATCAGCAATGTAAGGAAATTCCTGCACTGCCTCGTGGGGTGCCTCAACGGGGCCATGTGGTACTTGATGAGCGACGTACAAAAACATAGGATGTGATGAATTGTGCTCTTCAATAACTTTAACAGCCTCCGCGGTATACAAATTGGTACCATATTTTCCTTTGGCTTCCCAAAACGTGTCGAGATTACGGTGAAAATCATAACCAATTGTTCCCCTCTGCAAAAATGGGTTTAAACTTTATTCACCTGGATATAAATCTGTCGGAAATTATTGCTTACCGTGGTCATTGTATGTTCGTAGTGATCTTGATTTCCTTCCCAGTACCCAAAGTGGTAGTCGAACCCTCGCTCCGTTGGTAAGTATCCTTTCATGTAGTCACCGAGATGCCATTTACCAATAGCGTAGTTGATATATCCATCATCTTTCAAATATTGTGGTAGAATTTTCACATCCAGGGGCAGTCCGTATGGCTCTCCTGGTCCCAACACGTGCGTTTGCATACCTGAAATATCGATTTGTTTTAAAATACGTTTCAGTGAGGAAATCCGATAAAGTTTTAAAATAAGAAACCGGTGTGTGCTGCGTGTATTCCGGTCATTAAAGCTGATCTGGATGGAGAACACCAAGACATCGTGTAGTAATTGTGCAGGAAAATGCCGCTGTACGCGAGAGCATCCAGGTTGTAGGTCTTCACTTGATCTGACCCGTGAGCACCGAAATCGTTCCATCCCTTGAAACAGAATTAACATTGATGAAGGCTCGCTTTTGTTGATGGTAGAGTGCAGGAAGTGAATTTGTCTAACTAATACGGGATGAGTCATCATCAAGATTGGACGACCTGTTTCTTCGCCGAACTTTGGCTTCAAGTGAGCGTTGATAAGAAGATACGCAGTCGATTAATTGTGAAAAAGGCTGAGCTCCGCTGTTAGAATTAAAAAACATCCGGCAGAGGCAGAGAGGAGATTGAGCAACTTAAGACAGGAACCAGTTTTCAGATCGCAGTATCAGTTTAAGAAATCGTTAGGAACGTTTTTAGAGTAAGAAAGGCCAATCCTGGAGTCGAGGTTTAAGGAGGACAAACTTGGATTTCAATTTTTTGCTAAGTGAAGGTCGTGGGTATTGTTTTTTATTTACTGTTTTTATTCGTCATTCTTGCAAGGGTATGTCTTGGAAAAGTTCTGTTAGGTCTGGCAGAACTCTACCCCGGAGGAGCTCCGAGGATGAAGGGCTGTGGAAAAAGAATGCGTTGATAGCGTGATTGGGCAGGTCAGATTGAGGTGCGTAAGAGAGGAGCACCTATTGCCTTGCCTTTGACCATCGACCTAGATGGCGCTGAAGTTAGACTATCAGGGCTTATTCTCGCTAGCTTGAGGCGGCAGCTCTGATGCCAGAGCTAGCAACACCATCGGCTATGGCCCAGAAGTGCAGTTCATCATGTGAGAAGGGGCCGTTGGTGCGTAGCTGATATACGTCAGTGCTTGCTGGGCCCGTAGGTTGAGAGTCCAGATTGCTGGAAGCTAATTAACCACATACAAACTGTGAGTGGTCACATACCGAGCCGTTTTGTACATACAAGCCACAATTAAAACTGGGTGGCTGCCCACAAAGTATGCGACCGCAGTTATAGCCATCTTATGGTCGCCAACTGACCGTCCCAGCCTACAAGGGAGACCTTGCAACGTGACTAGAAAAGAAATCGATGGGCGACAGTTGGTCCAGTTACGAGAAAAGGCCATGGACCAAACCAATAGAAGACATCCTACCGTTGGCCTCAGCGGCCATGGCTGCTATCCGCCAAATTTTTCTGGAGAAAGGCCCTCAAATTCCAAGGTGGCCAAGAGGAAGAAACATTATTTCACCTCTTCAGGAAAGGTGAACCCTACATGTAAGGACATGCTGAGTCACTTGACGGTGCAAAGAAGAAATTAAAGTAGTCAGAGACTTATGGAGTAAAGACATAGAAAAAATAAGAGGCTCCAGTGGAGCGCTAGCTACATCGGGGAACACAACTGATCTTAGAATGTCAACTTAGCAGGAACGATGATTTACCTTCAAAAACTCAAAGACCCTGTAATCATTTTCAGACTCTTTTACTAGCTAGTCACACTCTGGGTTGAGTTTTGTGAATGCGAATCGGATGATAATGTTTCAAGGAATATGATTCCTGTGATACTCCGAGATTCTGTCCCATCAAATGAATTGAATAGTATGAAATCAATCCATCAGAATGTAGTGAGCACCAGAAATAAGGTCTATTTAAAGTATGAAAAAGCTCAAACGGGCTTATGTGTGAGATAGAAGAACTTTAGATCTGGTAACTCGGCTTTGTTAGTACCTTGCTTTGAAGGAGAGAGAAGCCGATAAGTAAATTTTGAGTTACCAAATTAGTAATTTTAACGCATTTCAAGTAATTCTTCTAGAACATACCCAGTCATCGGCTACGATTACTACAACGTTTGGTCTTCCTGCATCACAAGCGAACATGCACAAGTACACAATTAGAAATATGAACATAATTCAATTTTACGAACAAAGACACAAGTTTGAAGCGACGTATACGACTTTTTACCGAAAATTAAAACGAAGAACTGATGAGAAGGGACTTCAAATTTTATTTTTAGCCATAACGTTGATATTGATACTTTTTGTTAGATAATACACTTGTAGATATACTTGAAATAGAGTAAAATTACCTACAACCATGAAATTCACGTATCGCGAGGTGTGAGTAATTTCGAGAACCATTAGAATTTGACCGACAATTATCACTACCTATCTGAACCACTTACATGACTCAATTTCTGTGGAGAGTGAAGGTTCCACTTATATAATACTAGCCTAGCGAAAGCCTGTTCTTTTTCTCTATTGTTTCTTCAACATCTTCTACTTATTATTTTTGAATTTCCTAGGGACGAACTTTCTTGCTTTCCTCCGGATAAATCTTTCCGCGTGTACCCGGAGAATTTCTTCATTTTCTGATCATCTGACTATTCTGAGAATACCTTTCAATCCAGGTAGTCGAGTATTTTCATAGAAAATTTTCAAATACCATCATTCCATTGGTCTTGCACGCACTCTCTTATTAACTATCTTAAGAATCACCCATGAAAATACATTTATTTATAAAACACACATGAACAAAACTCAAACTTTTGGACTGAACATGAACTACCGCAGGTACTTCTAAGGGCTCGTTGTGTCGTCACATGATAGATTCAATCAATGACCCTTCAATATTCGAGGAAATAACCTCAGGTTGTGGAATAACCCTGCATAACATAATGACTTCTAAAAGTATTTTCGACGCTGAGTACAATGTGATTTGCAGTTTTTTTTAATTACTCCTCTCATTATTGTGGAATATTCATGTTTGGTTACCGTGGTTTGTTGCGACGCGTAGCGTATCTTATCGGGCTGCTAAATTTCAGCGTGCGAGAAGGTATATAATTGCCTGTCACAATGAAACGTAGGAAATAAATATGTGTATTTCATACGGTTGCTATTAAGGTGCCATTGACAAAAAGATCAATGGAGCGCTCAGTGCATTGAGCGGGGGTCGGTCATCAATTGGGCACGGACGATTGAGCGTGATGTCAGTAGAAAATGAATACAAAGTAAAAGTTGAATTTTATAGTTTTTTCCAATTACCGCGGTCAAAACATTTTTTGCTGTTAGTAATTCAGAATTTCTCCTTGCTTATTTGAATTCCTCTTTCCTCATCTTCACTTCCATCAAACACTTCGTCATTATTTTGTGAGCGTGTACAAGAAAACCGGCCTAGTCAGAAAAACCCAATATTGCCAGTATGTGAAAACCCGTTCACTAAAAATGGTGAGATATTCTGTGAGTTGATGGGCGGTTGACGGAGAATGTTTTCAGGGTCGGCTCAAGTCATACAGATGCCTCATATGCGTCCGTTTGTCAGGGCCGGGTAATTTCGAAGTTCTTCATGTTGCGACAGAACTGGAAAAAGACAACATGTGTTTCCAAAAGGAAAAATCATTGCTGATGACAACAAGTTATGGTATCGTAGGGTAGTGTAAACACCAGCTGAGAAATTTTGTCATATTTTTGGCACATTGGCTCGTTTTTTTCTTGTTTTTTCATATTCCTTGGCATTTAATTGCATTGCAAAATGTAGGCAGGAAAAATTCTCTGAGACCCTTTTCACCTGAATCACGTTAAAAAAGACCCTCCAAGGAAGAAAAATAAAATTGATTTTTACTGACTAGGTTGGTTTTCTTGTGCCTGCTCACATTTGATCAAACTCGTATTCTATCTTGATCCCGTGATTATCTCCCTGTCGTAATCTGAATTAAAATTGAGTTATCTACTGCAATTGAAATCGAAAAATCAATTATTTTTAGTATTGTATCATTAACAAGAATGATTGAATTGAAATGACCTGACCCCTACTTGAAGACATCTGTGTCTGGAAAATAGATATCAAGTTTTCCGGTGGGACTAGAAGAGGATCAAAGGAATTTTTAATTGCAGAGATTTGAAGCGGCGAATTTATAGGAGCAAAAGTCTCGTCTTCTTTATTCATCAAGGATTCACTCATAATCCAAAGATAACACTACACAAAAAAAAAAAAAATTGAAAACCACATAAACAAAATAATATGATTCTAGAAGTATTTCCGACGCTGATCACGATGCCGTTGCCCGTTTTTCAAAATTTGGCCCAGTTTTCGAGAAATGATCAAATCCAATTCCCGCGATTCGTTGCGGCGCGCAATGTATGTTCCCGTTCTCGCGAAATTCGATAGCTGGGTAACATACGCAGCGCGTCGCAATGAATCGCGGTAATTTGATTTGATCATTTTTCGAAAACCGAGTCAAAACTCGAAAAACGGACAACGGCATCGTGATCAGCGTCGAAAATACTTCCAGAATCGTATTATTTCGTTCATGTGGTTTTCAAATTTTTTTTTTTGTTGTGTAGTGTAATGAGAGGAGATACCAAAAAACGGAAAATGGTACTGTACTAAGCGTTGAAAATACTTCTGAAAATGCCTCCAATAGTCTATCCTCATTCCAAAAATTTTGAAATTAGTTCACGTGCGTAATTTTTAACTAAAAGCATGAGAAAAACGACGGCTTCCTTGACAAAGTTGAACGAGGAACGCTGGGAATCTGTTTTATGGATCGATCTGGTATTGGTATTGAGAATATTAAAATAGAAATCTTGAGGAGTCTTAAATTTTTCTGAGTTCCTTGTATCATGGGTTAGCCTGAAAGTAAGAATTTTTCAAAGTTCCTTTCCTATACAATTTCATCCCCCTTTCTATTACAATACACATATTATGACTCGAGAGTCAAAATTATGCTCGCAAGTTAAAATTTTCTTTGAAGTCAAAATTCTTACAAGTTCCTTTTGTATCATTATAATTATTATGGCTCAAAAGTTGAAATTTTTCAAGTCCCTACACTGTAGCTTGAAACTCAAAATTTTACCATAAATGGGCCTTCAATCACATATTATGGCTCAAAGATCAAAATTTGGTGACAGTTTATTTCTATGTAAATCTCCCATCATATACCATTATAGCTCAAAATATGACAGTTTTCCAAGTTCTTTTCCTATCATAGGTTGAAATCTTATTGTATGGCTCGAGAGTCGAAATTTGTCTAATTACCCCTCCTATTATGTGTAGTTCGGGAGTTGAAATTTTTTCAAGTCCCCTCTCCCTGTCATATAATAACTCGAGAGTCGAAACTTTTCTAAATTTCTTCAAAAAACGCTCCATAGGACAGGTTCCCCCTTTGAAATAAACTTCATTACAAAAAATGATTGCCTAGCATAAATAATTTCCAGAAAAATATCAACAAAATTTACTGCTTCGCATTTTCAACCAATAGACGTCATGAATGATACTAAAATGAAGTTTTATACCTGACGCTTTTCAAAAAAATTAAAAAAAATTTCTCAAGGCACTGACATACAAATTTTGAAAACACGTTTATTTTCACTAACGTTTTGACGACACGGTCGTCTTCATACCCCGACTTGTCGTCAAAACGTCGATGAAAATAAATGTGTTTTTAACACGGAGTTTGTCCAAGAGAGTTCGAGACACGGGCATCATTGAAATTCACAGTCTAGGGTTCGCCTGACGCAGTTGACCTAGCGGTGGATCTGCAACACTGAAGAATTTGGGTAGTGTACAGATATATGCAGAGCTTGACGCGCACTCAACACATTAGGCAAACCTAAGCCACAAATTTGGATGATACCCGTATTTGTTAACGTTATAAGTATAGCAAAGACGACCTCTGTTTACTCTGTGGTTTTTAAAATTTGAACGTTGGTGCATTAAAATTTTTTTTTTAATTTATATGAATGATACAGACTGTTCATCACCTAAATCACTTATGATAATGGTACATCTATTAATTGTCCTCCTTTTCTCACTCTGAATTCATTACGTGAAACCTTCTCTTAGGCAAGCTGAAGAGATGGAAAAAAATTTCAAGAATGTTGGTGCTACAGAAAGAATGTTGAATAGATTTGGCAACTTCTCTTCATATATGATAAAGTATACAAAAACTAAGAAACAAGAGAAACTATACAACAAAAGGTGTTACAATTGATTCTATAAGTTCAGCTTTAAAGATATAGGTAAAAACTAAAAAACAAGTGAAACAAGAAAAAACGATTATTATGAATGATATACAAGAAGTTTAGCTTTAAATTTTGTTAAATAAGAAGATAAAAAAAACTAAAAAACAAGAAAAATTACCAACAAGAAGAAAGGTAGTTTCATAAATGATAGCTATTCAATCTCTTTACAATTTACATAATGAAGATATGAAAACTTTTAAATTTAAGAAGATACAAATCTAAAAAACAAGAAATATTATAAGAAAAAGTTTTATAAATGATACTTATACAAGATAGATTTGGCTTTAAATCTCTTTGTATAAGAAGATACAGTCTATAGATATAAATAAAAACTTTAAAAAAACGAGAACAACTACGAAAAAGCAAATGTCAAATGATATATTAAAGATTCCAAATTAGCTTCAAATTATGGTCTACTGCCAGAAACAGACCAGAAGTAGGTACATTCAATCCCACCATAATGGTCACACCTCTTCCTCACATACTGCTTCTAAAATTGTATCATACTGAATATCGCAGACTCCTCCATTACCATCGAACAAGTATTTGTAGACACTTCCATCAACGCAAACGGCTGAAATATCAGAGAAATGATTATTATACTTTTTGATGAGTTTAATTTCATACAAATTCTTCCGTGCCATTTGGAAACCACCCATCCTGGCCTCAGGCCTGATTTTAAGGGTAAGAATGTTGGTGACAAAGATCATTTACTAACATTCTTCGACACAATAGATTTAAAGTTACCAAAGTTGAGCAACGATCTTTCAGGATTGGCATTTTGAAAAGTCAACCCTAAAATGTAATATTAATGGTTTTCTAAAGTTTTTTACTGCAATTTCTGAATAATTTTCCATGCAAAGAGAATCGTCGTAAAACTATGCAATTTCTGAATAATTTTCCATGCAAAGAGAATCGTCGTAAAACTATGGCTAAATTACCATCCACTATTGAGACAAAAAATTCAACTCTCATTTCCTTTGCAGCTTGTGGTTCCTCCTCCATTTCCTATGTTGAATCAGGATAGAAGTAGTAATGACGGGTCTTGACCCCAAGACCCCATTACTACTATTTCTTATCTTTTTACAACGCAATCCAACTAGAAATCCTTCAATTATTTTTTATCATTTTTCTAGAGTGCATATTCGTTCAGAAAAAAACGAGACAATATTTTACTCGTATTCCAGGCATTTTTTTAGAGAAATCATCTGTAATAATTTATTTAAAAATGGTAAGGGGGACCCTTACTACTTTTTCAGAGAATTAATTTTTAAAAAAAGTGCTGTTTTAAGGGTCAAAATTGGAAGTTTTTATGGTGTTTTGGTGTGGTAGTAGTATAGAGATTTTAGCTATTTCAAGACTAAAAAGTGAAGTGTGTGAGTGTATACATAGTTAGAAAAGTAGTAAGGTACCTATAAGGAATTTAATTATATAAATTTTTGTACTTTTGATGCGCTTAAATAATGAAAATAGCAAGAAATCTTTGTTTAGTTGATGAACTTTTTAAAAGACACAAATCGTTCAGGCTGAAAAAATCTTGGTTTAGTTGACGAACTTTTTAAAAGACACAAATCGTTCAGGCTCAAAAAATCTTGGTTTAGTTGACGAACTTTTTAAAAGACACAAATCGTTCAGGCTCAAAAAATCTTGGCTTAGTTGACGAATTTTTTAAAAAACACAAATCGTGCTAAGGCTCAAAAAATCTTGGCTTAGTTGACAAACTTTTTAAAAGACACAAATCGTGCTAAGGCTCAAAAAATCTTGGCTTAGTTGACGAACTTTTTAAAAGACACAAATCGTTCACGCTCAAAAAATCTTGGCTTAGTTGACAAACTTTTTAAAAGACACAAATCGTTCAGGCTCAAAAAATCTTGGCTTAGTGGACAAACTTTTTGCTAAGGCTCAAAAAATCTTGATTTAGTGTACAAACTTTTTCAGAGACACAAATTGTGCTAAGGCTCAAAAAATCTTGCTTTAGTGGACAAAATTTTTCAAAGACACAAATCGTGCTAAGGCTCAAAAAATCATGGGTTTAATAAACAAACTTTTCAAAAGACACAACTTGTACCAAGGCTTAAAAAAATCTTGACTTAGTTGACAAACTTTTTAAAAGACGGTTGTTCGCCCCACTTACTCATTTCTGTGACTATACCTACTGATCCAGATTGAAAAGTTTTAAAAAATTTATTATGAATTAAATAAAAATGTATGACTTAATTAAAAAGATTGATTTAAGTAAATTCAAAATAACATTCAAGCCTACAGTAAATAATATAACTAAAAAAGATTTAAAAAATATAATAGATAAAAATGAGAAAATTATATGTAAACAATGTAATAAAAAAGAGTTACAACATTATATTGTCGACAACAAATATAAGAAAAAATGTGTTTATAAATGTTTTAAATGTGTTTTACCGTACTCTATTTATCTTGATGAATGTACTTGTGCATATTCAATACAATTTGAAGAACATCATATAGGATTTTACTGTGAAAATTGTAGATAATATCAATCTTTCCCTCTGTGCTATTAATTTAATAATATATAAAGATGAAATATATTTAAGAGGCTATTATGATACTTATAGGTTTTAGTAAATATCATCACTTACAAATGAAATATTTATTAGAAGAATACTTACAGAAGTTATATAAAATCCAAGTTATACTTCTTTCAATTTAATAAATAATGTAAAATACTACTTTATAGTTTGTCCACATACTGTACACCAAAGAAGTGTTCCAAATCCAGTCCTAGAATGTTGAGTTTCTGCTTTACACTTGTAACAATTAAATTTGAGTTTCTCATCATGTTCCATACAATCTTCAAATCTAATGAGAGTCGTTTCACATTGAGGACATGTACTCATTTCTTTTCTTAAATAAGGTCTAACCTTTATTGTCTCAATTGATTGGTTAGTCGATTTCAAACAAAGTTTACAATATCTTGTCAAAGTATACATCTTGTTTACTAACTTAGATGAATCATATTAATAGTCCTTATTATTATTTCAATATTTTCATTTAGAAAATTTATTCTATCTAAAAGGGGGTCTACAAAGATTCTTTAGTTGATAAAGATGAATTTGATTTTGAGAATATTATACCATATTTTAAAGAGCCTATTGTTAGAACAAGATCAAATTATGAAACTTTAATGGATCCACTTTCTGATAAAATTCAACATCTATCTGAAGATAAAAGAATAAAATATACTAAATTTATGGTAAATATTATTGCTCATTTGAGTGCTTTATCAAGAATTATTGAAAGAGAAATAAAATATCTAAATATTCCTATTAATGATTTTAAATCTAATGTTGATATAAATTATATACCTACGTGTACAAGTAATTAATCACTTTCTATTCCCTCATCAGCTTCAATTTCTGAGTTGATATTTGATTCATCCATATTAAATTCATTTCCAGATTCATAGCCAAGATCTGGTTCAGTTTGAAATGCATCAAAAATAGGTAGCTTCAAAATTTCTTATGCTTTGTCTTATAATTTCTACCATAAAAATTAATTTCTTGAACATTCTCCATTTTTATAAATTTGATCTTTAATATTTTGAACAGAAACTTATTAAGTACTTACTCATATTTTTTATATTTAATTCTCAATAATTTCATTTTTCGCAGTTTAGTACCCATATGGTATAGTATCATAATTAGGTAAGATTACTCTCTTATCATACTCAAATTTGAACTTTTTGGTCTCCACTTTATTTATAAAACCTTCCAGGACATGAAAACCGTCATAAAACCTTCTAAGACATAAAAACCTTCTATAGATTCAGTTTTGTTGTATGATAGTTGCATCATTATTTATACTGGGGACATTTACAGTAGTTATTTTCTTGATATTATTAAATCTAGGTCCTTTTTTAGGGTCAGATTTCATGTGTTTCAATTCATCACGAGTGAATTCTTTAGTGCCTACTTCTGAAAAAGCAGGTTTAAAATCATCATGAAATTTTATATCTTTCAAGGTTTTCTTCATATATTTTGACAATTTCTTATCCTTAGAGTCTACAATTATAAGTTGAGAAGACATTATTTAGTTCTTCAACTCCAGAATTATCATTATGCTTTTCAGCTTGAGATTTTATGATTTTCTTATATTTCTCCTCCCTTTCAAGTAGGGTTTCTATCAACTCCTGATTTTTAAAATTAGCATATTTATAAATATCTGAAGTCATACTTGTTTGCTGTAGAGCTATAAAGAACTGCTTCATAATAGTTTTCATATTAGTATTTATATTTTTTAATCCATCAATAGCTTGAATTATTCTCTCTAAATTACTTTCCTCATCTCTTATCAATTCTTCCAATTCTTTATTTTTTGAAATAAGTTCCACTGATTCGGAAAATGGGAAGCCAAGAAAGAAGAAATCGAAATTAGAAGAAGTAAGTGTATTATTTTTTCTCTTTCATCTAAATTTACATCTTTTGTATTACGAATTGTTTACATGTTTTAGTTTAAAATGTTTGTCGATGCTCATAAAAATGATGGAAGTATAACAGTAGTGGCTGTAGAAGCCACTTCGATTATTGAGAAGCTGGAGGAAGATAACGTAAGTAGGGTAATTTTTTCTCAATATTTGTAAAAAAGGCTATTTAAAACTGTTAGATACATTCTTGTAACGAAAAATCAGAAATTGAGTTGAAACTAAACCAATTTTTTTATTTTCCTCCAGTGGATGAATTTAGAGTCGTCGTTTTCTCTATGCTTTGATTTCTGAGTCATATATGCCGGATACGAAAGCCATTTCAGATTCTTAATAGCTTTTGTATAAAAAAATCCGTCTTTCGAGATAATATTTTCTACTGTGTGTCGATTTTTTTCTCATTTTTCATGAAATAATCTATGAATACCTGTATAATCAGTATTTGAACGACGTAATCAGGATTGTGAGAATAAATTCGAAAACTTCATTGTATCGATCGATTCTTTTCATTTTCCGTGTGATTAAAAGTTGACTACCTTTCTTTTAATCTAGGAAAAACTTTCATCGTACAGCACTAAATTGAGATATTATGAACTCATTTTATGGAATGATTCGTTGTATCGTTCTTTTAATTTCTAGTTCACCTACGCCAAGTTCCTGAATTGAAAATTTTGTTCTCAATTTTCAATATTTTCCTCGAGTTGTTTGTAATCTTTTCATATGTTTATATTCTAGAAACATCGGAAGAAGAAATTTTTGTATCCAGTCTATTTGGAAGTTTCTCGTAAATATCGTTTATTAGAAATCCATTTTTTATTTTTAGGAGACATTGCAGTCACAATCAAAAATTGCCGAAGCCAAACTATCCGTACGACCTCTGTTTGAAATCGCACAAGACAGAGCAATACCATCATGGCTCCGTTTTAAAAAATACCTATAGTTCAGGGACAAATGGTTCTTGACCTTGTACTTCGATTTAACAGCGCTCGCGAAACTAATACGAGTCAGGATGGATAATTACCAAAAGATAAATATAATACTCGTTGTAGAAGTATTAGTCTCCTTTTACGACTCCGTATCACACCGTATTTCGCATGATGGACAACCTAAGCAGTTGAATCTTGGACAACAAGAATGGGAAGCGATATTTGAGAAAATGCATTACGACGACCCTGTCAAGAGGAGTATCATAATGAAAACTTTAGAACCCGTGAAGTCAGATGACATAAATGGGTTATTTAAATGAAATAACGAGGCTTTTCCCGCACCGTTTTTTATTAAATATTATATTTATCCTTGCACGCGAAAAATTCGTCCACCTTCACATAAATGGGTTATTTTTATATCAATACAAATATGTAGTAGTCTTTTAAAATGATATGATACTAAAATATCTATTTCTGTTCTATAGCTAGTGTTGATGTTAAACTGGGTTATTGTCTATTCTACGCCAACAACTTGGACATTGATTTAGCCTGGTACAGTGAGGATGAACTGTCAAAATATATAAAAAAAGTTTGTAAACCGTGTACATAATTCAAAATTAGAAACTTAGTATGACATTCCAATATTATTTCAACTTTTTTCCAGAGTTGTAATGTCAGTTGCAAGTTTGGAAAATGTTATCTTCTCGGCCGTGATGGTTCACCCACCAATGAAGTATATTTTCAAATTGAGGGGGATAAAGTTCAAATTGAACAAGTGAGACTTGAAAATCTTTAAGTATCAGTGGACTAATGAACTGGATAAAAACTAATTTTTGCAAATATTATTTATTTCAGGCGGAAAAGAATTTGAAAAAAAATTGCTGTAAATCGGAAAAGTAAGTCTTTATACGTACACAATTCGTTGAAACTGTGTAATTATTTTTACTTTGTACTAATATATATAATAACTCGCGAAGTACGAATGAAAAGATCAAAACGACCGGAGGAATGAGTTTTTATTTGTTCTAAAAAACTCATTCCAAAACAAGTCGTTTCATGAACGACAGCGGTAGCGAGTGCCGCTAAGCTATGATGAATGAACAGTGAATGACAGAGGAAAGACGAACGAGGATGAAGGCGATAAACGATAGGCCTAAAAGATAAGAAGTGATTCGGAAGAATGACGGATGAATCTTACATATATATTCGTGCGAATCAAGTACCTACTATTTTCATGAAGTAAACAATTCGTCTTGATTGATTAGGTATGTCTTATTTTTTATGAAAAATTGTTGTGAATACTGATCGCACTGTAAAAAGAGGTTTAAAAGGACACAAAGAAAATTACGAAATTCGACAACAGAAGTGGTACGTATCATTGAATAAATTCCCTACATTCAATATATACTTATAATTATAAATATATTTAAAACTCCCATGTAGTTTATACAAAATAAAATACGATACATCACCAATTTAAATTATGGTACCGAAAGGTCACGAAAAATCAGAATTTAATAAAGTGGTGGAAAGTAAATATTGATCTTATTTATAAATGTTAACCCACTAAAAGTCTTCTATTTCATAAATAAATATGGGTTTTTCAAACATGCTTTAACATGAAAAATGTGAGAAAATGGGTAAATATTCTTTTTTTGGGAACTTCAGGAATTTTTTGAATTTATAAAGGTGACGAAAAATGAATGAAAAATGAGAATTTTACAACTGTATTATATTAACGTACGTAGTATAGTGTCTATTCGACGTAGTGTACGAGAGAAATTGCACGTTACAAGCTCGAGGAAGGACCCTTCCACGCTTGCATGATTATTCACTAGTCTATAATGAAAAAAATTCGTATGATTGTAGCTCGCGGAAGGAGCCTTCCGTCCGTATTATATTATCCATAATGATGAAAAATTAGAATGAAATTACTTAAACTTGACTGAAAAAAACATGATCGGAAAAACCGGTCATGATTTCAGAGACCTAAGATTTCTGGAGAGTTTTTAATATTTATAGGGTACTATTTCGCAGACTCTGGAGGTGATACAAAATTATAGTGAATTCTCTGGAAATTTAAAAAATCTCTATCCTAGAATGTTGGAATTGCACTAATAAAATTGTGCTTACTTTTAGTAACCACGTTTCAGAAAGGATAAAATGTGATGGTTAAAATTAAGTTACTTGATTTTCTTTATAAACTCGACTGAAAAAAACGTGCACGGAAAAACCGTGCATGATTAACAAGGCTCTAAATATTAACATTTCTGGAGAGTTTTTAATGGGATTTGATAATGATAATGATGCGTCGTTGAAAAATTTTTTGAATCATTGGAGAAGGAAAATCGGGTGAAATCTATAAAATTATGGGTGATAAATTTCACTAGATAGCTACCTCGAATAATGAAGTACAGGTGATTTTCTATAAAAAATGTCTGAAAAAAAAGTAAAATAATTTTTGCCTGCACTCTAAAAATTGTAATTTTTTTTGAAGCCTATTTTCTTTGATAATGATATTCATTTTCTAGAAAATAAGAGAATGGGGTAAAGACCCGGATAAATTTTCAAGTATAATTTTTTGTAAAATAATGGCAATTTCTTGAAAAACTGATGTGGTAGTTTTTACTATGTACTTACCTTGGTGAAATGACAGACAGGTGATTTCTCTGAAAAAAAGGTCTAAAATAGGAGTAAATAATGTCTCGATTTTTTCTGAACGAATATGCACTCTAGAAAAATGATAAAAAATAATTGAAGGATTTCTAGTTGGATTGGGTTGTAAAAAGATAAGAAATAGTAGTAATGGGGTCTTGGGGTCAAGACCCGTCATTACTACTGATAGAGAGTTTTTCAAATTTATTTCGATCGAGGTTTTTTCAAGTCCGCTACCTCTAACCGCACTCTATCTATATGTACTATCGGATAGAAGAGGTCATTTCCGTCCATTTTTTCAAACACATCCGAATGACACCTTACCGCTCAGTCCTTCATCATGAAGCTTGCTGACCATTTGAAACCTTAACTCTCTAAATCAAGTCGGAGGGTTTTCATGCAAGAATCGGCCAGCTTCGACTTCTATAGAGGGAGGACTCAGCTTCGAGGTTTGTGGCGAGGAAAATATCGCTCTGTCTCTTGTTCCAAGTGCAACACATTAAGTTTTGAAGCCTCACAGAAGGAGAGAAATTGACAGAAATTTCGTGCTTCGAGCTCTTCAGACAACAACAAATTGAGCGATACACACAGAAAGCTATCTTTTTAGCAATGAATTTCACTGAAAACATTTGCTTCCAGATTTCGAGGTCATCAGAAGGCTTCGTAATTTTTTTGATTAATTCTCTCTATAAACAATATGGGAATACTTATAAGCTAAGACAAAAAAATAAAAAATTGAAGACCAATTGGATAACGACCCAAAACAGATAAAGTTGAAGAAAAATTGTAGAGGTTCAAGTCCAAGAACGGGAGCAAGTAAGAGTTTAGGGACAGCGAAGAACGATTAAGAAAATAAGGCCTAATGCTGTCGACTCTCAAGAAATTTTGTTTATGAGGTGTCTCAAGACTGCCTTAAGATTTATGCCATTTTTTCATGCATTTGGGCACGTCTCGGTTAACAGCACTGACATGGCGTGGCCCTCCTCATCGACGACATCAAAGAAAAATTCCAGTAAACCTGATTATCCTTTAGAATCAATTTACTCACCCATGATCGCATTTTCTGATAGGAAAGCACATACGCACGGATATTCCGTCTTCAAAGTAAATCTTACGTAGGACCACTGCGAAGTCGCGTAGCTGCAACCAGGCAGTACGGGGCTGATGGCCGAGAGACTAAGAAGAAAAGAAAAACTTCTGTAATTTCATTAAAAATATACCTCGTCCTCTTCACCATTGCATTGCCTACGTACCTAGATTGTTGATTGAGTGCGGTATTTGACAGAGCGAATATGTGCACTGTGCCCTTATCGCTGGCGCAACAAATGAAATTCGAGTTCGGGCTAAAATTTATACTATAAATTGAAGGAAAAACAAATGTTATCTCTTTCGATTCGTAATTGTTCCCAAAGAAGAGTAAATCAAAATATTGTACCAATATATATTGGCCGTGTCGGATCCGCGGCGCAATTCATGCAGTAAAACTTGCTTGTTTGTATCAAAAACACGGACCAAAGTCCCTTTTAGGCTCGCAGTAGCAATCATTGTGCCTTGCCGATTAATAGCTAAGATGGCGAGGTCATGTACGTGAGCTTCGATAATTTTCTGACGATCTTCAATCGATTCCGACAAATCCTGAATAAAGACGAGGGCACTTCTAAGTGAATTTTGACAACTATATATTAACCATATACGATAAAATACGTACTACTAAGCGTATATTTCCTTTTTTCTTTCCTGGGAAAACGACAAAATCAAAATCCGCTGTTAAAGTAGGACTAATCTGACACAGGCCTCGTGGATTGTATTGAGTTTCGAAAGTCCGAAGTAAGGTCGTAGGGGTGGGGAACGAGAATATGTACACACAATAAACGGTTGTTGCCACTAATCTGGAAGAAAGTGGGCATAATATTAGAACACCAGCCTATAGGTTTATAGAAATTTATTTTTGACGCAATTTTACCAGAAATTATCCCATGAAACAATTAGAATGCTTACTTATCACGTCTCAATCTCACTGACTTGACCGGAGCCTTCAAGTCGAGTTCGATAACGAATTTTTGGGCGATGTCATCGTACACCATTACCTTGTTTGGATCGAATTTTGGATTGCAGCCGCCAGAAACCATGGCCAACAAATTAGTCCGGTGTAACATTTCACAAATAATTACCGTTCCGATGCTGTCATCTGGGCATTAACACTACTTATTGAGAGAAGAAAAAAAAAAAGAGGAAAAAAAAACTAAAATATAACTCGCACTTACTATTGTAGTTTTCCTTTTCGACAAGGGGATCGACATTGTAAATCCGCGGTCCCGATGACGTGCAACTCGAAAAGCACGCTAGAAAAACAAATTATTTTATATTTTCAATTTTGCTAATGGAGGATAAGAATTTGAAATAATTATCAAGTTAAGTTACTTTGTTCCTGGTTAAAGCTGATGGCCGAAATCGAATTATTATCTTGGTGGTCATTCATCGTTCTTATTTATTCACTAAAGACGTCCAAGTCGCAAGCACGACTTCGCTCGAGCAACGAATGATCCTATTTACTAGTTTGTGAACAGGCAGTGTGTACTTTTTCGATAAAAATGAGGTTACATGTCGACCGTTTCATCTCATATAAGTAACTACGCACATTATTGTAAGATCCAATATTATCTATATCGGATAAAAATGAGATTATATGTCTTGCGGTTCTTTGTAAATGAGGAGTTATCTGTCAAAAGGGCACCTGTTCCGTAAGAATTACATTTATCGGGTGCCCTTTTGACAGATAACTCCTCAAATATGGTACGAAGTTCATGTAAACTTCGTCGACGAAATCATCTATTGATAAACAATATGGTAGAGATTATTACCGGTACTACGATCACTAAGTTGACCTGACTTCTTTTCCAGGCTAAATATTTTCCTTTTTGTATTAATTTTTCAATTTTTTCTGCACGCGGAGGAAAAATAATAGTCGCATTGACTAGAAAAATCGTTGAAATATCAACCAGTTTAACAGAGTCGATACGATCTTTTAAATGATGGCCAGACATACGAAAGGAAGGGATACTCAGAAACATGTAAACAAAAAGTTTTTTACGATGACGTTTTTAGCCAGCGGGGTACAAAGGAAAATGACCTTTTCGGCTTTCCTAACCTTGTAAAAGAAGTTAGACCTATTATTATATTTTAAAAAAAAGTGCTCCGAGAGGCTAACCTGCTACCAATCCTCTTATACGGGCTGCCTAAGGTCCATAAAAAAGATACCTCGAGCGAAAAAACAAAAAAAAAACAATACTCATAAGAGAGAGTAAAAAATGTAAAAACCGTTGAAAAATTAAACATCGAGCGCTGTCGAGAAACCATCTTATCTTCGGGACCGAAATGAAAGCAACTGACAAGACGGAGGAGAGAAGCAGAATATTAAGATTTACCAAACGAGAAGTCGCGGTGTGAATCATAAGCAAGTTCGATCAGGCCATCTTCCGGAATGTACGATTTAGGTACAGTAATACCATCAGTGCGCAGTGTTGAGATGACTGTGTTCGAGGGCAATACGTTTGCGATTCTCCTTATGTAGGAGCCATTCTGATCCCTCACGAAAACTGTGGCCATTGTTGATTGAATGATCAGCAAAAGCTAATCTTTCGACGCGTCCCTTATTCCAAGACTTTAAGTGCACAGCTACTCTCACCTTCATCTGGCGGCCGATCTCACCAAAGTAGATATACAATGTACGTTCTGGCACACTTGTGGAACAACAGTTGAAAAACCGATATTTCTTACCTTTTCTCAACTCACAAGAAATCACAAAATTTTCCTAATTTTCAACTCTTCATATTTAGCTTTTTTAAAGACAAATATAACTCATTTCACACTATTTTTTCTTACTCACTACTCCAAAAAATTTCTAACTTTTGTATCATTTTTGTATCAATTTCATTCATTTTATTCAAGATTCTAGGTGCTCTAATATTGAGTCACTCATTCGTCATGACGTTTTTCTTATGCGCTAGGCTTATTTTTCACAATTGTACAACTATTAAAATTCAGTGCCGGAACTATTTTCAGAGAGTTCATACTTTTGTATCCAACTTGTATCTATTTCATCTCTTTTTTTTGCCCACTCATTTCTTTATTTACAACTCTTAATTTTTGTATCAATTTTATATCAATTCTAAAAGGAATTCAGATTCAAAAATTTTCATACATTTTGTATCAATTTTAATTGGAAACCAGATAGTGAAAAATTTTCATACATCTTGTATCAATTTGTATGCAATTTGTATATCAATTCTAAAAGAAATTAAGAGGGTTTAAAATTTTCATACATTTTGTATCAATTTGTATACTTACAATTTGTATCAATTCTGAAAGAAACTCATAGGTTTAAAAATTTTCATACATTTTGTATCAATTTGTATGCAATTTGTACTTATCAATTCTAAAAGAAATTCAGAGGATCAAACATTTTCATACATTTTGTATCAATTTGTATCAATTTGAAAAGGAACTCAGAGGATCAAAAGTTTTCATACATTTTGAAAAATTCTCATACATTGTGTATCAATTTGTATACAATTTGTATCAATTCTGAAAGAAATTCATGGCTTTAAAAATTCTGAGGTTCAAAAATTTTCATATATTTTCTATCAATTTATATCAATTTTAACAGAAATTCTGACGTTCAAAAATTTCATACATTTTATATCAATTTGTATACAATTTCCCTCATTTTCTTCTCTTAATATTTAGCTATTTTTCTTACTCGCTAATTCAAAAATTTTCAATCTTTTGTATCATTTTTGTATCAATTTCATCAATTTAGTCCAGAAACTGAGTGCTCTAATATTTTTTAAAAATTTAGAGAGTCACATACTTGTGTATCCATTTCCTATATTTTTAATATTTTTCATCAATTTTAATTGAAATTAAGATGGTCTAGCGTAAACGTTTATTCATTTAAAACTAGTGTTGACGTACTACAAGGATAAATTTTCTCACCCTTAGTTAATATTTTGATTGGAATGTGGATGAAGATATTTCTAGGTTCAATCATTTTCTGTCACTTGATCCTTTCTTCGATTGGAATCAGGATGAAGATATTTCTAAGTTCAATAATTTTCTCACACTTACAGTCAATTCTTTGATCGGAATCTGTATGAAGAATCACAATTATTTACAAGCTCCATCATTTTCTCCTACTTAGTCATGTCTACCTGATCTCATCAATGAGAATCTCAAAAAATGTTACAAGCTCAACAACAACAATCAGCAATAAGAGATATTGACAAAAAAAATGCAACACCTGTCATTGCACACTGTATCTAGAGCTGACCTAGAATACTAAAGCGTGTCAAAGTAAAGTTGAAGTATAGTATCAACTCTTGAGGAGTACCGACTAAAAACAAGACAACTACAGACAAAGCAGGAAGAGAGTTCATCTGACTAAGTGACTATGTGTTCCGCAAATCAGAAATCATTGAACTAAAATCTTGAAGAATAAGATATTCAGAATAACGGGTACCTACCATTCTGTTAAACCATGTGGCTGAATCAAAATAGGCCTACTATATTTATATCCTGACTCATACTTAAGATACATCTACAAGTTATAAGTATTTATTTGAATAATTCATTTACTCAAATACAATTTTGGATAGATTGTATTCACCTTCATACGGTTCGATACATTCTTTATGTAATAGTTCCGAGATATGAGCGCGCAGATATAAGCTGTCAAAATATATTCTCGCCTGAATACTGAATACAATTCTCATTTTATCCAGGAATTCTTTGTTTGATTCACTTTCTTGGTATAGTGGATGGTTCTGATCCACCCTTTTGCACATCAAGGCAGCAAGTGATTTCTGATCAGACAGATGATTGTATTGTTGCCTGCGCAGGAGTTTCAGTTTCAGCAATGTAACTTTTCTTGTTTCCAGCCCATTGATGATGCAACAGTTCACTTCATGAAGTTTGGTCACAATACCTTTCATGACCTCTGCTTCTGTACCCTAAATAAGAAGTGTACACCACTATAATAACCATAGTAGGTTTTACAGTTTTAGATTATTGCTCATGCATATTTTACTTACAGCTACGACAATGTTTCTAACAAAGATGTCATCGTTATATTCTAAACTTTCTTCTTTCGAAGTTTTTGGAGCTGTATGTATTCCCAAATAATGGGCCAACTTTTCCCAACCTTTTTTAATAACTGCTGTACCTCCGGTTGCAAGCATACCTCCAACAGCGCCAACTTCAATTTGTTGAACTAATGCTCCTCCTACAACCATAATTTCAAGCAAGTTGAAAATAAGTATTTTGTAAGATTAGTTGAAGTAATGAATGTATTGATATCAGAAAAAATTACAACAATGGCGATACAAATAAAAGTAGTGTAATCTATTTGATCACGCACTCTAATAGACCGTTCCCCCGTGACGTCATTTTTCGAACCACATCTATAGGAATGTTTTCTAGTGACGTCACATGGTATGTTAGCTGTTGACTTCTTTTCCTTCATTCTGATGATTCCCATGGAACGTTGCAATTTTCTTGATAATTATTTTAACAACAAGAGATGAATAAGGAAATCGAGACACATTTTTAAATACTTGTAAACACTTAGATTCCAAAAATAAACCTCTGACCCGTTATTTATTTCTTATTTCCAAATAAAAATGAAAGATAAAATATGTTCCCAGTGTATTCTTGGTTTTTCTTATGGAAAGCAATTAGTACAAAGGACTCTATAGGACAGCTCGACATTTCAGAGCATCAATCAACTTTTGCGCGTCTCTCGCTGAACAGACTATAGATGGCATGATAGTAAGGCTCTATGATAGCAGCAATAAGTGCTATGACTCCAGAGCTTGCTTTGAAGTTTATATTTAACTTGGAGTCTTAAGCAGGCTTGCCGGACAAAAATCGCATGTCAGATTTTTATCTTGATTTTAAAGAGTTTGATCACTTAAAACACAGGTGTTAAATAAAACATTTCTGAGATACCTTGCGATTAATCGCAGAGATCCGGCAACTCTGGTCTTAAGTATGAAACCTGTGTATGGAACTTCATGAAGTAAATAAAAAGGTCGTTTTTCTCGAAAGTTGAAAAATGCATACAGATAGGTAGAACCTTTTTCCTATAGCACGGTAAATAATATAATTTGAATTACTTTTTTTCATATAGGGACGAAAATGGAGATTTTTCTTACTCGTAAATCCATGGCTATCTTTTACAAATGAAATGCACGTCTCAAAAGAAGGAAAACTGAAGGCAACAAGTTGTTCGTCAATTAAACACCGTATAAACAAGGTATAAAAAATACTTACTCAGTTGTACCAGTAGATAAAAATGTGATTGGATTGTAATTTGTCGATTCACTTCTGCATATAAGATAGCCTATAGGTACATATTAGCTTAATTTAACTGCAGAGTGCTACTATTGAGAATTTAATGAAGTAGGCCTATTTACTTCTTCGTTTCCTAGGTAACTCGTCACCTTAACTGAAAAACATTTCAGAATGAAATGCTGAAGTCAATAGCTCAAAGACTGTTATTTATACAGGAAAGGGATTCTTCGTACGTACGTGTCATTTTAGTAATTAGGTAAAGAATACGACACAGCGTTATTTATACGTTCTCTATGGACACGGGAGTCAATTCATTATAACTTACGAATAATTCGATTTTTTTTTTTTTTTTGAATTCAGTTACATTATGTCATTCAATTTTAGATTACTGATAGTGTCAATTTTTTCTCTCTCACTAATCAACCTGACGCGCTCAAACTTAGGTACACTGTACTCGGTTTTTATCTTGTCAATTTTTGACAACTAGGTACTGGGTTTTACAAGTAGACGCTTAAATATTTTTTCCTTCACCTGTAACAATAAACCACGTCTATTTTATGTGTATGACGTACCAGACGACGACGTCCATTAGTCAGCAATTTTGTCTGTTTTTCGACTCTGGAGGCAACTCTCTTAACCACTCGGCCACATTGCTCAGCCTATACCAGTAAGGTATTTTTTGTGGTATATGAACGTTCTCTCAGCTAAGTTCCTCATAAATCCGTGTCTTGTGAATAATAGTGAGATTACACGTAGGTAGACCGCACTCAAAATGCCAAAATAAAAGACAGAGGCGAATAGGTGCATGTAGCCCTATCCGTAGACTACCTCTGTTGATGGCTAGTACCTACAGATGTAGGTCTATCTTATAGATGTACCCAGTTTTACGTAAGCGCTTATGTAAAACTGGGTACATCATTTTAACTCACCCTGTATACTAAAAGGTTTATACATAAATCTAATGCGAGATTTATTGACGCTTGGTCTGTGTACGAAGTGTGATTTCGAGGAGTACCGTTTGTCCTAGATTCCAATTATTCAAGTGAAAATACCGAGTTTACATACTACTGTAGTGTCACAAAATTTTTGAATCCTCCATTGGCAGGCGAATTCTCTTCTTTCGTATTATTCCTCTTTCTAAAACCAGTACGCAACGGCGATCGACATCACCCTATATCGTTTCTTCTCTCTCTTACCTGGACGCAGTTTTGTTGGAACCCAAACGTAGTCTATCTAACTTTCTCTCTCTCTCTTTCTTTCTTTATCCCTCTCGTCTTTATTTTCCTCTTCTTCGAGTCTACTCCTTTTGTCCTCCAATAATTTTTTTTTTTTGCAAGAGTTTTTATTCCGGACGAGCGTGGCTTAAAAACTAAATGATAATATGTTCCTCTTCTTTTTCCATATCACAGTCAGCCTAAGTAGGGTGTCTGGCGCCAACACTCCTATATTACGGCGATTTTTACCGACTTTTCTAACTAGAAAAGTGAGGTATTACACCCGTAGCAAGGTCAACAGGGGGAGTGGGCAATGAACTTTCTCGACGTTTTAGGGGTCCTAGATCACAACTAGCATAAAAAAAAATTTCAGGTTTCCTTATATATATGGATCAAAATTTGTCCGGACTTCTCCTCCGAGACTACTGGATGGATTTTCTTGAAACTTAGTCAAGTTGTAGTGTTATAACTGAAGTTGTGCACCTGCATTTTTTTTGACGATCGGATCAGTAGTTCTCCAGATATACCCAATTTTTAAAAAAATTCCCCACTCCTATAACTCTGATATGGTTTGTTCAATTTTTTTCAAATGTTGATATATTGTAATTTACATGTCTAAAAATGTAATTGTGAACTTTTGGTGTTGATACGATGTCTGGTTCGTGAGAAATCTCAAATTGAAACGTGAACTAATTTGATGAAATTTGCAAATATTCGCGCTACTACTATTTTGTAGTACTAAACTTCAGGTAGTTGCTTTCGTCATCAAAAGCGAAGGGTAACCTTTGGTTACGTAGATTGTCAGTGTAGTTGTAGCTAGTTTTATTCATTTTTTGGGTTACCTGTTCACACACGTAAGGATACGCTCTTTATGAATGAATTTTAAGTATGTGTTGAGTTTCTCATGAATGAATGTTATGTAAGGATATGCTATAGTATTGGTGAGCAATCTTTTGCGTACGTATAATCTTTCATGCTTCATTTTATTTCTTTTCTTTTAATTTTTTTTTCAATTAATGAGCTAATAAGAGCCTGTCATAAGCTTGGTGTTGTTAGTTCAGATGTGGGAGAGGGAATAAGAGCATGAGAGAAGCATAAGATGAGGGATGAGAAGTGTATGTGTGTGAGTCTAGGGTGACTGATTCTATGGCTAACCCTTACTCACACTCTGTGGCAAAAACATGAGACTACGCGAGGTACACAACTTAATTTTCAATAACACTTTAATTTCAACATCAAATTCTTTTGAAATACTCCGGTTTAAGGTGGGGCGTATAATGACGCGATATTCTTGCTCCTATGCTTGCAAAATGGGGTGGGGCGGTTGCTATTGCATAACTCTTTTGAGTTTTCATCCATAAGTGTGCGCTTTTAATTCTCTTAAAGATAACATTTTTCAAGGAAAAAGCTTTTTATAAGTACGTGCAAGGACGACACAGTTTTGAAAATAATTCTCTCATAGATTGCGATGAGAACGTGAATACAAATTATGATTGCATGAAGAGAAGAGCAGCTGGAAATAACATAGAATGATGATCGGGAATTGGAGATGATCAAGAATGAATTATGAGTAGAGGGGTGAGAGATGGTGAGGATATATGTAAGCCTCAATGGGAGAACGATTTATAGAATAAGTTGGAGTTATGAAGAAAGGACTTAAGCGAAATGATGACTTGTAGGCAGAGGTAAAAATTATTTCATTTTTTAAATTCACATTTAGATTTCTTTTAAATTGACGAGTTACTAAGAGAGTGGAGATGGTGAGGATGTGTATATCTTATTGAGAAAACGATTCATTGAATAAAAGTCGTGTGTGTGTGTTGCTTACGCGGTTACCGTGGTTTGTTGCGACGCGTAGCGTATCTTATCGGGCTGCTAAATTTAAGCACGCGAGAAGGTACAATCGCCTGTCACAATGAAACATGGGAAATAAATGGGTATTTCAAAGGGTTGCTATTAAGGTACCATTGACAAAAAGATCAATGGAGCGCTCAGTGCATTGAGCGGGGGTCGATCATCAATTGAGCACGGACGATTGAGCGTGATGTCAGTAGAAAATGAATACAAAGTAAAAGTTGAATTTTGTAGTTTTTTCCAATTACCGCGGTCAAAACATTTTTTGCTGTTAGTAATTCAGAATTTCTCCTTGCTTAATTGAATTCCTCTTCCCTCATCTTCACTTCCATCAAACCCTCAAGAAAACCGCCCTATAGTCAGAAAAACCCAATATTGCCAGTATGTGAAAACCCGTTCACTAAAAATGGTGAGATATTCTGTGAGTTGGTGGGCGGTTGACGAAGAATGTTTTCAGGGTCGGCTCACGTCATACAGATGGCTCATGCGTCCGTTTGTCAGGGCCGGGTAATTTCGAGGTTCTTTATGTTGCGACAGAACTGGAAAAAGACAACATATGTTTCCAAAAGGAAAAATCATTGCTGATGACAACAAGTTAGGGTATTGTAGGGTAGTGTAAACACCAGCTGAGAAATGTTGTCGTATTTTTTGCCCATTGGCTCGTTTTTTTCTTGTTTTTTCATATTCCTTGGCATTTAATTGCATTGCAAAATTTAGGCATGAAAAATTCTCCGAGACCCTTTTCACCTGAATCACGTTAAAAAAGACCCTCCAAGGAAGAAAAATCGATCATATAACCAGAAAATTGATTTTTACTGACTAGGTTGGTTTTCTTGTGCCCGCTCACATTTGGTCAAACTATTCTGTCTTGATCCCATGATTATCTCCCTGTAATCTGAATTAAAATTGAGTTATCTACTGCATTTGAAATCGAAAAATCAATTATTGTTAGTATGGTATCAATAACAAGAATGATTGAATTGAAATGATCTGACCCTTACTTGAAGACATCTGTGTCTGGAATATAGATATCAAGTTTTCCGTTGGGACTAGAAGAGGACCAAAGGAATTTTTATTTGCAGAGACTTGAAGCGGCGAATTTATAGGAGGAAAAGTCTCGTCTTCTTTATTCATCAAGGATTCACTCATAATCCAAAGATAATTGACAATTTTCAACATTAACGCCTCAATGTATGCTGTGCCCAATTGTCCGCGCTTAATTGATTGGATCCCTATTGGATAATAATGAGAGGAGATACCAAAAAACGGAAAATGGTACTATACTCAGCGTTGAAAATACTTCTGAAAATGCCTCCAATAGTTTAAGCTCATTCCAAAATTTTGAAATTTGTTCACGTGCGTAATTTGTATACTAAAAGCATGAGAAAAACGACGGCTTCCTTGACAAAGTTGAACGAGGAACGCTGGGAATCTGTTTTATGGATCGATCTGGTATTGGTATTGAGAATATTCAAATAGAAATCTTGAGGAGTCTTAAATTTTTCTGAGTTCCTTGTATCATGGGTTAGCCTGAAAGTAAGAATTTTTCAATGTTCCTTTCCTATACAATTTCATCCCCCTTTCTATTACAATACACATATTATGACTCGAGAATCAAAATTATGCTCGCAAGTTAAAATTTTTTTGAAGTCAAAATTCTTACTTGTAGGCCCATCATTCTAATTATTATGGCTCAAAAGTTGAAATTTTTTTCAGGTCCCCATACTGTAGCTTGAAACTCAACATTTTACCATAAATGGGCCTTCAATCCCATATTATGGCTCAAAGATTAAAATTTCGTGACAGTTTATTTATATGTGAATCTCCCATCATACACCATTATAGCTCAAAATTTGACAGTTTTCCAAGTTCTTTTCCTATCATAGGTCGAAATCTTATTGTATGGCTCGAGAGGTCGAAATTTGTCTAAGTACCCCTCCTATTATGTGTAGCTCGGGAGTTGAAATTTTTTCAAGTCCCCTCTCCCTGTCATATATAACTCGAGAGTAGAAACTTTTCTAAATTTCTTCAAAAAACGCTCCATAGAACAGGTTCCTCTTTTGAAATAAACTTACTTACAAAAGATGATTGCCTAGCATAAATAATTTCCAGAAAAACATCAACAAAATTTACTGCTTCGCATTTTCAACCAATAGACGTCATGAATGATACTAAAATTATTAAATGAAGTTTTATACCGGACGCTTTTCAAAAAAATAAAAAAAAATGTTCCAAGGCACTGACGTCCAAATTTTAAAAACACGTTTATTTTCACCAACATTTTGACGACACGGTCGTCGTCATACCCCGACGGAGTCGTCAAAACGTCGATGAAAATAAATGTGTTTTTAACACGGAGTTTGTCCAAGAGAGTTCGAGACACGGGCATCATCGAAATTCACAGTCTAGGCTTCGCCTAACGCAGTTGACCGAGCAGCAAATCTGCAACACTCGAGAATTTGGGCAGTGTACAGCTGTATGCAGAGCTTGACGCGCACTCAACACATTAGGCGAACCTAAACCACAAATTTGGATGATACCCGTATTTGTTAACGTTATAAGTATAGCAAAGACGACCTCTGTTTACTCTGTGGTTTTTAACATTTGAACGTCGGTGTATTAAATTTTTTTTTTTTTATATGAATGATATAGACTGTTCATCACCTAAATCATCTATAATAAAGGTACATCTATTGTCCTTCTTTTCTCACTCTGAACTCATTACGTGAAAACCTTCTCTTAGGCAAGCTGAAGAGATGAAAAAAAATTTCAAGAATGTTGGTGCTACAGAAAGAATGTTGAATAGATTTGACAACTTCTCTTCATATGATAAAGTATACAAAAACTAAGAAACAAGAGAAACTATAGAACAAAAGGTGTTACAATTGATTCTATAAGTTCAGCTTTAAAGATATAGGTAAAAACTAAAAAACAAGAGAAACAAGAAAAAACGATTATTATGAATGATATACAAGAAGTTTAGCTTTAAATTTTGTTAAATAAGAAGATAAAAAAAACTAAAAAACAAGAAAAATTACCAACAAGAAGAAAGGTAGTTTCATAAATGATAGCTATTCAATCTCTTTACAATTTACATAATGAAGATATAAAAACTTAAATTTAAGAAGATACAAAAACTAAAAAACAAGAAAAACTATAAGAAAAAGCAAATGTCAAATGATATAATTAAAGATTCCAAGTTAGCTTCAAATTATGGTCTACTGCCAGAAACAGACCAGAAGTAGGTACATTCAATCCCACCATAATGGTCACACCTCTTCCTCACGTACTGCTTCTAAAATTGTATCATACTGAATATCGCAGACTCCTCCATTACCATCGAACACGTATTTGTAGACACTTCCATCAACGCAAACGGCTGAAATATCAGAGTAATGATTATTATACTCTTTGATTAGCTTAATTCCATACAAATTCTTCCGTGCCATTTGGAAACCACCCATCCTGGCCTCAGGCCTGATTTTAAGGGTAAGAATGTTGGTGACAAAGATCATTTACTAACATTTTTCGACACGATAGATTTAAAGTTACCAAAGTTGAGCAACGATCTTTCAGGATTGGCATTTTGAAAAGTCAACCCTAAAATGTAATATTAATGGTTTTCTAAAGTTTTTTACTGCAATTTCTGAATAATTTTCCATGCAAAGAGAATCGTTGTAAAACTATGGCTAAATTACCATCCACTATTGAGACAAAAAATTCAACTCTCATTTCCTTTGCAGCTTGTGGTTCCTCCTCCATTTCCTATGTTGAATCAGGACAGAGAGTTTTTCAGATTTATTTCGATCGAAGTTTTTTCAAGTCCGCTACCTCTAACCGCACTCTATCTATATGTACTGTGGGATAGGAGAGGTCATTTCCTTCCATTTTTTCAAACACATTCGAATGACACCTTTCCACTCAGTCCTTCATCATGAAGCTTGCTGACCATTTGAAACCTTAACTCTCTAAATCAAGTCGGAGGGTTTTTATGCAAGAATCGGCCAGCTTCGACTTCTATAGAGGGAGGACTCAGCTTCGAGGTTTGTGGCGAGGAAAATATCGCTCTGTCTCTTGTTCCAAGTGCAACACATTAAGTTTTGAAGCCTCACAGAAGGAGAGAAATTGACAGAAATTTCGTGCTTCGAGCTCTTCAGACAACAACAAATTGAGCGATACACACAGAAAGCTATCTTTTTAGCAATGAATTTCACTGAAAACATTTGCTTCCAGATTTCGAGGTCATCAGAAGGCTTCGTAATTTTTTTGATTAATTCTCTCTATAAACAATATGGGAATACTTATAAGCTAAGACAAAAAAATAAAAAATTGAAGACCAATTGGATAACGACCCAAAACAGATAAAGTTGAAGAAAAATTGTAGAGGATCAAGTCCAAGAACGGGAGCAAGTAAGAGTTTAGGGACAGCGAAGAACGATTAAGAAAATAAGGCCTAATGCTGTCGACTCTCAAGAAATTTTGTTTATGAGGTGTCTCAAGACTGCCTTAAGATTTATGCCATTTTTTCATGCATTTGGGCACGTCTCGGTTAACAGCACTGACATGGCGTGGCCCTCCTCATCGACGACATCAAAGAAAAATTCCAGTAAACCTGATTATCCTTTAGAATCAATTTACTCACCCATGATCGCATTTTCTGATAGGAAAGCACATACGCACGGATATTCCGTCTTCAAAGTAAATCTTACGTAGGACCACTGCGAAGTCGCGTAGCTGCAACCAGGCAGTACGGGGCTGATGGCCGAGAGACTAAGAAGAAAAGAAAAACTTCTGTAATTTCATTAAAAATATACCTCGTCCTCTTCACCATTGCATTGCCTACGTACCTAGATTGTTGATTGAGTGCGGTATTTGACAGAGCGAATATGTGCACTGTGCCCTTATCGCTGGCGCAACAAATGAAATTCGAGTTCGGGCTAAAATTTATACTATAAATTGAAGGAAAAACAAATGTTATCTCTTTCGATTCGTAATTGTTCCCAAAGAAGAGTAAATCAAAATATTGTACCAATATATATTGGCCGTGTCGGATCCGCGGCGCAATTCATGCAGTAAAACTTGCTTGTTTGTATCAAAAACACGGACCAAAGTCCCTTTTAGGCTCGCAGTAGCAATCATTGTGCCTTGCCGATTAATAGCTAAGATGGCGAGGTCATGTACGTGAGCTTCGATAATTTTCTGACGATCTTCAATCGATTCCGACAAATCCTGAATAAAGACGAGGGCACTTCTAAGTGAATTTTGACAACTATATATTAACCATATACGATAAAATACGTACTACTAAGCGTATATTTCCTTTTTTCTTTCCTGGGAAAACGACAAAATCAAAATCCGCTGTTAAAGTAGGACTAATCTGACACAGGCCTCGTGGATTGTATTGAGTTTCGAAAGTCCGAAGTAAGGTCGTAGGGGTGGGGAACGAGAATATGTACACACAATAAACGGTTGTTGCCACTAATCTGGAAGAAAGTGGGCATAATATTAGAACACCAGCCTATAGGTTTATAGAAATTTATTTTTGACGCAATTTTACCAGAAATTATCCCATGAAACAATTAGAATGCTTACTTATCACGTCTCAATCTCACTGACTTGACCGGAGCCTTCAAGTCGAGTTCGATAACGAATTTTTGGGCGATGTCATCGTACACCATTACCTTGTTTGGATCGAATTTTGGATTGCAGCCGCCAGAAACCATGGCCAACAAATTAGTCCGGTGTAACATTTCACAAATAATTACCGTTCCGATGCTGTCATCTGGGCATTAACACTACTTATTGAGAGAAGAAAAAAAAAAAGAGGAAAAAAAAACTAAAATATAACTCGCACTTACTATTGTAGTTTTCCTTTTCGACAAGGGGATCGACATTGTAAATCCGCGGTCCCGATGACGTGCAACTCGAAAAGCACGCTAGAAAAACAAATTATTTTATATTTTCAATTTTGCTAATGGAGGATAAGAATTTGAAATAATTATCAAGTTAAGTTACTTTGTTCCTGGTTAAAGCTGATGGCCGAAATCGAATTATTATCTTGGTGGTCATTCATCGTTCTTATTTATTCACTAAAGACGTCCAAGTCGCAAGCACGACTTCGCTCGAGCAACGAATGATCCTATTTACTAGTTTGTGAACAGGCAGTGTGTACTTTTTCGATAAAAATGAGGTTACATGTCGACCGTTTCATCTCATATAAGTAACTACGCACATTATTGTAAGATCCAATATTATCTATATCGGATAAAAATGAGATTATATGTCTTGCGGTTCTTTGTAAATGAGGAGTTATCTGTCAAAAGGGCACCTGTTCCGTAAGAATTACATTTATCGGGTGCCCTTTTGACAGATAACTCCTCAAATATGGTACGAAGTTCATGTAAACTTCGTCGACGAAATCATCTATTGATAAACAATATGGTAGAGATTATTACCGGTACTACGATCACTAAGTTGACCTGACTTCTTTTCCAGGCTAAATATTTTCCTTTTTGTATTAATTTTTCAATTTTTTCTGCACGCGGAGGAAAAATAATAGTCGCATTGACTAGAAAAATCGTTGAAATATCAACCAGTTTAACAGAGTCGATACGATCTTTTAAATGATGGCCAGACATACGAAAGGAAGGGATACTCAGAAACATGTAAACAAAAAGTTTTTTACGATGACGTTTTTAGCCAGCGGGGTACAAAGGAAAATGACCTTTTCGGCTTTCCTAACCTTGTAAAAGAAGTTAGACCTATTATTATATTTTAAAAAAAAGTGCTCCGAGAGGCTAACCTGCTACCAATCCTCTTATACGGGCTGCCTAAGGTCCATAAAAAAGATACCTCGAGCGAAAAAACAAAAAAAAAACAATACTCATAAGAGAGAGTAAAAAATGTAAAAACCGTTGAAAAATTAAACATCGAGCGCTGTCGAGAAACCATCTTATCTTCGGGACCGAAATGAAAGCAACTGACAAGACGGAGGAGAGAAGCAGAATATTAAGATTTACCAAACGAGAAGTCGCGGTGTGAATCATAAGCAAGTTCGATCAGGCCATCTTCCGGAATGTACGATTTAGGTACAGTAATACCATCAGTGCGCAGTGTTGAGATGACTGTGTTCGAGGGCAATACGTTTGCGATTCTCCTTATGTAGGAGCCATTCTGATCCCTCACGAAAACTGTGGCCATTGTTGATTGAATGATCAGCAAAAGCTAATCTTTCGACGCGTCCCTTATTCCAAGACTTTAAGTGCACAGCTACTCTCACCTTCATCTGGCGGCCGATCTCACCAAAGTAGATATACAATGTACGTTCTGGCACACTTGTGGAACAACAGTTGAAAAACCGATATTTCTTACCTTTTCTCAACTCACAAGAAATCACAAAATTTTCCTAATTTTCAACTCTTCATATTTAGCTTTTTTAAAGACAAATATAACTCATTTCACACTATTTTTTCTTACTCACTACTCCAAAAAATTTCTAACTTTTGTATCATTTTTGTATCAATTTCATTCATTTTATTCAAGATTCTAGGTGCTCTAATATTGAGTCACTCATTCGTCATGACGTTTTTCTTATGCGCTAGGCTTATTTTTCACAATTGTACAACTATTAAAATTCAGTGCCGGAACTATTTTCAGAGAGTTCATACTTTTGTATCCAACTTGTATCTATTTCATCTCTTTTTTTTGCCCACTCATTTCTTTATTTACAACTCTTAATTTTTGTATCAATTTTATATCAATTCTAAAAGGAATTCAGATTCAAAAATTTTCATACATTTTGTATCAATTTTAATTGGAAACCAGATAGTGAAAAATTTTCATACATCTTGTATCAATTTGTATGCAATTTGTATATCAATTCTAAAAGAAATTAAGAGGGTTTAAAATTTTCATACATTTTGTATCAATTTGTATACTTACAATTTGTATCAATTCTGAAAGAAACTCATAGGTTTAAAAATTTTCATACATTTTGTATCAATTTGTATGCAATTTGTACTTATCAATTCTAAAAGAAATTCAGAGGATCAAACATTTTCATACATTTTGTATCAATTTGTATCAATTTGAAAAGGAACTCAGAGGATCAAAAGTTTTCATACATTTTGAAAAATTCTCATACATTGTGTATCAATTTGTATACAATTTGTATCAATTCTGAAAGAAATTCATGGCTTTAAAAATTCTGAGGTTCAAAAATTTTCATATATTTTCTATCAATTTATATCAATTTTAACAGAAATTCTGACGTTCAAAAATTTCATACATTTTATATCAATTTGTATACAATTTCCCTCATTTTCTTCTCTTAATATTTAGCTATTTTTCTTACTCGCTAATTCAAAAATTTTCAATCTTTTGTATCATTTTTGTATCAATTTCATCAATTTAGTCCAGAAACTGAGTGCTCTAATATTTTTTAAAAATTTAGAGAGTCACATACTTGTGTATCCATTTCCTATATTTTTAATATTTTTCATCAATTTTAATTGAAATTAAGATGGTCTAGCGTAAACGTTTATTCATTTAAAACTAGTGTTGACGTACTACAAGGATAAATTTTCTCACCCTTAGTTAATATTTTGATTGGAATGTGGATGAAGATATTTCTAGGTTCAATCATTTTCTGTCACTTGATCCTTTCTTCGATTGGAATCAGGATGAAGATATTTCTAAGTTCAATAATTTTCTCACACTTACAGTCAATTCTTTGATCGGAATCTGTATGAAGAATCACAATTATTTACAAGCTCCATCATTTTCTCCTACTTAGTCATGTCTACCTGATCTCATCAATGAGAATCTCAAAAAATGTTACAAGCTCAACAACAACAATCAGCAATAAGAGATATTGACAAAAAAAATGCAACACCTGTCATTGCACACTGTATCTAGAGCTGACCTAGAATACTAAAGCGTGTCAAAGTAAAGTTGAAGTATAGTATCAACTCTTGAGGAGTACCGACTAAAAACAAGACAACTACAGACAAAGCAGGAAGAGAGTTCATCTGACTAAGTGACTATGTGTTCCGCAAATCAGAAATCATTGAACTAAAATCTTGAAGAATAAGATATTCAGAATAACGGGTACCTACCATTCTGTTAAACCATGTGGCTGAATCAAAATAGGCCTACTATATTTATATCCTGACTCATACTTAAGAAACATCTACAAGTTATAAGTATTTATTTGAATAATTCATTTACTCAAATACAATTTTGGATAGATTGTATTCACCTTCATACGGTTCGATACATTCTTTATGTAATAGTTCCGAGATATGAGCGCGCAGATATAAGCTGTCAAAATATATTCTCGCCTGAATACTGAATACAATTCTCATTTTATCCAGGAATTCTTTGTTTGATTCACTTTCTTGGTATAGTGGATGGTTCTGATCCACCCTTTTGCACATCAAGGCAGCAAGTGATTTCTGATCAGACAGATGATTGTATTGTTGCCTGCGCAGGAGTTTCAGTTTCAGCAATGTAACTTTTCTTGTTTCCAGCCCATTGATGATGCAACAGTTCACTTCATGAAGTTTGGTCACAATACCTTTCATGACCTCTGCTTCTGTACCCTAAATAAGAAGTGTACACCACTATAATAACCATAGTAGGTTTTACAGTTTTAGATTATTGCTCATGCATATTTTACTTACAGCTACGACAATGTTTCTAACAAAGATGTCATCGTTATATTCTAAACTTTCTTCTTTCGAAGTTTTTGGAGCTGTATGTATTCCCAAATAATGGGCCAACTTTTCCCAACCTTTTTTAATAACTGCTGTACCTCCGGTTGCAAGCATACCTCCAACAGCGCCAACTTCAATTTGTTGAACTAATGCTCCTCCTACAACCATAATTTCAAGCAAGTTGAAAATAAGTATTTTGTAAGATTAGTTGAAGTAATGAATGTATTGATATCAGAAAAAATTACAACAATGGCGATACAAATAAAAGTGGTGTAATCTATTTGATCACGCACTCTAATAGACCGTTCCCCCGTGACGTCATTTTTCGAACCACATCTATAGGAATGTTTTCTAGTGACGTCACATGGTATGTTAGCTGTTGACTTCTTTTCCTTCATTCTGATGATTCCCATGGAACGTTGCAATTTTCTTGATAATTATTTTAACAACAAGAGATGAATAAGGAAATCGAGACACATTTTTAAATACTTGTAAACACTTAGATTCCAAAAATAAACCTCTGACCCGTTATTTATTTCTTATTTCCAAATAAAAATGAAAGATAAAATATGTTCCCAGTGTATTCTTGGTTTTTCTTATGGAAAGCAATTAGTACAAAGGACTCTATAGGACAGCTCGACATTTCAGAGCATCAATCAACTTTTGCGCGTCTCTCGCTGAACAGACTATAGATGGCATGATAGTAAGGCTCTATGATAGCAGCAATAAGTGCTATGACTCCAGAGCTTGCTTTGAAGTTTATATTTAACTTGGAGTCTTAAGCAGGCTTGCCGGACAAAAATCGCATGTCAGATTTTTATCTTGATTTTAAAGAGTTTGATCACTTAAAACACAGGTGTTAAATAAAACATTTCTGAGATACCTTGCGATTAATCGCAGAGATCCGGCAACTCTGGTCTTAAGTATGAAACCTGTGTATGGAACTTCATGAAGTAAATAAAAAGGTCGTTTTTCTCGAAAGTTGAAAAATGCATACAGATAGGTAGAACCTTTTTCCTATAGCACGGTAAATAATATAATTTGAATTACTTTTTTTCATATAGGGACGAAAATGGAGATTTTTCTTACTCGTAAATCCATGGCTATCTTTTACAAATGAAATGCACGTCTCAAAAGAAGGAAAACTGAAGGCAACAAGTTGTTCGTCAATTGAACACCGTATAAACAAGGTATAAAAAATACTTACTCAGTTGTACCAGTAGATAAAAATGTGATTGGATTGTAATTTGTCGATTCACTTCTGCATATAAGATAGCCTATAGGTACATATTAGCTTAATTTAACTGCAGAGTGCTACTATTGAGAATTTAATGAAGTAGGCCTATTTACTTCTTCGTTTCCTAGGTAACTCGTCACCTTAACTGAAAAACATTTCAGAATGAAATGCTGAAGTCAATAGCTCAAAGACTGTTATTTATACAGGAAAGGGATTCTTCGTACGTACGTGTCATTTTAGTAATTAGGTAAAGAATACGACACAGCGTTATTTATACGTTCTCTATGGACACGGGAGTCAATTCATTATAACTTACGAATAATTCGATTTTTTTTTTTTTTTTGAATTCAGTTACATTATGTCATTCAATTTTAGATTACTGATAGTGTCAATTTTTTCTCTCTCACTAATCAACCTGACGCGCTCAAACTTAGGTACACTGTACTCGGTTTTTATCTTGTCAATTTTTGACAACTAGGTACTGGGTTTTACAAGTAGACGCTTAAATATTTTTTCCTTCACCTGTAACAATAAACCACGTCTATTTTATGTGTATGACGTACCAGACGACGACGTCCATTAGTCAGCAATTTTGTCTGTTTTTCGACTCTGGAGGCAACTCTCTTAACCACTCGGCCACATTGCTCAGCCTATACCAGTAAGGTATTTTTTGTAGTATATGAACGTTCTCTCAGCTAAGTTCCTCATAAATCCGTGTCTTGTGAATAATAGTGAGATTACACGTAGGTAGACCGCACTCAAAATGCCAAAATAAAAGACAGAGGCGAATAGGTGCATGTAGCCCTATCCGTAGACTACCTCTGTTGATGGCTAGTACCTACAGATGTAGGTCTATCTTATAGATGTACCCAGTTTTACGTAAGCGCTTATGTAAAACTGGGTACATCATTTTAACTCACCCTGTATACTAAAAGGTTTATACATAAATCTAATGCGAGATTTATTGACGCTTGGTCTGTGTACGAAGTGTGATTTCGAGGAGTACCGTTTGTCCTAGATTCCAATTATTCAAGTGAAAATACCGAGTTTACATACTACTGTAGTGTCACAAAATTTTTGAATCCTCCATTGGCAGGCGAATTCTCTTCTTTCGTATTATTCCTCTTTCTAAAACCAGTACGCAACGGCGATCGACATCACCCTATATCGTTTCTTCTCTCTCTTACCTGGACGCAGTTTTGTTGGAACCCAAACGTAGTCTATCTAACTTTCTCTCTCTCTCTTTCTTTCTTTATCCCTCTCGTCTTTATTTTCCTCTTCTTCGAGTCTACTCCTTTTGTCCTCCAATAATTTTTTTTTTTTGCAAGAGTTTTTATTCCGGACGAGCGTGGCTTAAAAACTAAATGATAATATGTTCCTCTTCTTTTTCCATATCACAGTCAGCCTAAGTAGGGTGTCTGGCGCCAACACTCCTATATTACGGCGATTTTTACCGACTTTTCTAACTAGAAAAGTGAGGTATTACACCCGTAGCAAGGTCAACAGGGGGAGTGGGCAATGAACTTTCTCGACGTTTTAGGGGTCCTAGATCACAACTAGCATAAAAAAAAATTTCAGGTTTCCTTATATATATGGATCAAAATTTGTCCGGACTTCTCCTCCGAGACTACTGGATGGATTTTCTTGAAACTTAGTCAAGTTGTAGTGTTATAACTGAAGTTGTGCACCTGCATTTTTTTTGACGATCGGATCAGTAGTTCTCCAGATATACCCAATTTTTAAAAAAATTCCCCACTCCTATAACTCTGATATGGTTTGTTCAATTTTTTTCAAATGTTGATATATTGTAATTTACATGTCTAAAAATGTAATTGTGAACTTTTGGTGTTGATACGATGTCTGGTTCGTGAGAAATCTCAAATTGAAACGTGAACTAATTTGATGAAATTTGCAAATATTCGCGCTACTACTATTTTGTAGTACTAAACTTCAGGTAGTTGCTTTCGTCATCAAAAGCGAAGGGTAACCTTTGGTTACGTAGATTGTCAGTGTAGTTGTAGCTAGTTTTATTCATTTTTTGGGTTACCTGTTCACACACGTAAGGATACGCTCTTTATGAATGAATTTTAAGTATGTGTTGAGTTTCTCATGAATGAATGTTATGTAAGGATATGCTATAGTATTGGTGAGCAATCTTTTGCGTACGTATAATCTTTCATGCTTCATTTTATTTCTTTTCTTTTAATTTTTTTTTCAATTAATGAGCTAATAAGAGCCTGTCATAAGCTTGGTGTTGTTAGTTCAGATGTGGGAGAGGGAATGAGAGCATGAGAGAAGCATAAGATGAGGGATGAGAAGTGTATGTGTGTGAGTCTAGGGTGACTGATTCTGTGGCTAACCCTTACTCACACTCTGTGGCAAAAACATGAGACTACGCGAGGTACACAACTTAATTTTCAATAACACTTTAATTTCAACATCAAATTCTTTTGAAATACTCCGGTTTAAGGTGGGGCGTATAATGACGCGATATTCTTGCTCCTATGCTTGCAAAATGGGGTGGGGCGGTTGCTATTGCATAACTCTTTCGAGTTTTCATCCATAAGTGTGCGCTTTTAATTCTCTTAAAGATAACATTTTTCAAGGAAAAAGCTTTTTATAAGTACGTGCAAGGACGACACAGCTTTGAAAATAATTCTCTCATAGATTGCGATGAGAACGTGAATACAAATTATGATTGCATGAAGAGAAGAGCAGCTGGAAATAACATAGAATGATGATCGGGAATTGGAGATGATCAAGAATGAATTATGAGTAGAGGGGTGAGAGATGGTGAGGATATATGTAAGCCTCAATGGGAGAACGATTTATAGAATAAGTTGGAGTTATGAAGAAAGGACTTAAGCGAAATGATGACTTGTCGGCAGAGGTAAAAATTATTTCATTTTTTAAATTCACATTTAGATTTCTTTTAAATTGACGAGTTACTAAGAGAGTGGAGATGGTGAGGATGTGTATATCTTATTGAGAAAACGATTCATTGAATAAAAGTCGTGTGTGTGTGTTGCTTACGCGGTTACCGTGGTTTGTTGCGACGCGTAGCGTATCTTATCGGGCTGCTAAATTTAAGCACGCGAGAAGGTACAATCGCCTGTCACAATGAAACATGGGAAATAAATGGGTATTTCAAAGGGTTGCTATTAAGGTACCATTGACAAAAAGATCAATGGAGCGCTCAGTGCATTGAGCGGGGGTCGATCATCAATTGAGCACGGACGATTGAGCGTGATGTCAGTAGAAAATGAATACAAAGTAAAAGTTGAATTTTGTAGTTTTTTCCAATTACCGCGGTCAAAACATTTTTTGCTGTTAGTAATTCAGAATTTCTCCTTGCTTAATTGAATTCCTCTTCCCTCATCTTCACTTCCATCAAACCCTCAAGAAAACCGCCCTATAGTCAGAAAAACCCAATATTGCCAGTATGTGAAAACCCGTTCACTAAAAATGGTGAGATATTCTGTGAGTTGGTGGGCGGTTGACGAAGAATGTTTTCAGGGTCGGCTCACGTCATACAGATGCCTCATGCGTCCGTTTGTCAGGGCCGGGTAATTTCGAGGTTCTTTATGTTGCGACAGAACTGGAAAAAGACAACATATGTTTCCAAAAGGAAAAATCATTGCTGATGACAACAAGTTAGGGTATCGTAGGGTAGTGTAAACACCAGCTGAGAAATGTTGTCGTATTTTTTGCCCATTGGCTCGTTTTTTTTCTTGTTTTTTCATATTCCTTGGCATTTAATTGCATTGCAAAATTTAGGCATGAAAAATTCTCCGAGACCCTTTTCACCTGAATCACGTTAAAAAAGACCCTCCAAGGAAGAAAAATCGATCATATAACCAGAAAATTGATTTTTACTGACTAGGTTGGTTTTCTTGTGCCCGCTCACATTTGGTCAAACTATTCTGTCTTGATCCCATGATTATCTCCCTGTAATCTGAATTAAAATTGAGTTATCTACTGCATTTGAAATCGAAAAATCAATTATTGTTAGTATGGTATCAATAACAAGAATGATTGAATTGAAATGATCTGACCCCTACTTGAAGACATCTGTGTCTGGAATATAGATATCAAGTTTTCCGTTGGGACTAGAAGAGGACCAAAGGAATTTTTATTTGCAGAGATTTGAAGCGGCGAATTTATAGGAGGAAAAGTCACGTCTTCTTTATTCATCAAGGATTCACTCATAATCCAAAGATAATTGACAATTTTCAACATTAACGCCTCAATGTATGCTGTGCCCAATTGTCCGCGCTCAATTGATTGGATCCCTATTGGATAATAATGAGAGGAGACACCAAAAAACGGAAAATGGTACTATACTCAGCGTTGAAGATACTTCTCAAAATGCCTCCAATAGTTTAAGCTCATTCCAAAATTTTGAAATTTGTTCACGTGCGTAATTTGTATACTAAAAGCATGAGAAAAACGACGGCTTCCTTGACAAAGTTGAACGAGGAACGCTGGGAATCTGTTTTATGGATCGATCTGGTATTGGTATTGAGAATATTAAAATAGAAATCTTGAGGAGTCTTAAATTTTTCTGAGTTCCTTGTATCATGGGTTAGCCTGAAAGTAAGAATTTTTCAAAGTTCCTTTCCTATACAATTTCATCGCCCTTTCTATTACAATACACACATTATGACTCGAGAATCAAAATTATGCTCGCAAGTTAAAATTTTTTTGAAGTCAAAATTCTTACTTGTAGGCCCATCATTCTAATTATTATGGCTCAAAAGTTGAAATTTTTTTCAGGTCCCCATACTGTAGCTTCAAACTCAAAATTTTACCATAAATGGGCCTTCAATCCCATATTATGGCTCAAAGATTAAAATTTGGTGACAGTTTATTTATATGTGAATCTCCCATCATACACCATTATAGCTCAAAATTTGACAGTTTTCCAAGTTCTTTTCCTATCATAGGTCGAAATCTTATTGTATGGCTCGAGAGGTCGAAATTTGTCTAAGTACCCCTCCTATTATGTGTAGCTCGGGAGTTGAAATTTTTTCAAGTCCCCTCTCCCTGTCATATATAACTCGAGAGTAGAAACTTTTCTAAATTTCTTCAAAAAACGCTCCATAGAACAGGTTCCTCTTTTGAAATAAACTTACTTACAAAAGATGATTGCCTAGCATAAATAATTTCCAGAAAAACATCAACAAAATTTACTGCTTCGCATTTTCAACCAATAGACGTCATGAATGATACTAAAATTATTAAATGAAGTTTTATACCGGACGCTTTTCAAAAAAATAAAAAAAAATGTTCCAAGGCACTGACGTCCAAATTTTAAAAACACGTTTATTTTCACCAACATTTTGACGACACGGTCGTCGTCATACCCCGACGGAGTCGTCAAAACGTCGATGAAAATAAATGTGTTTTTAACACGGAGTTTGTCCAAGAGAGTTCGAGACACGGGCATCATCGAAATTCACAGTCTAGGCTTCGCCTAACGCAGTTGACCGAGTAGCAAATCTGCAACACTCGAGAATTTGGGCAGTGTACAGCTGTATGCAGAGCTTGACGCGCACTCAACACATTAGGCGAACCTAAACCACAAATTTGGATGATACCCGTATTTGTTAACGTTATAAGTATAGCAAAGACGACCTCTGTTTACTCTGTGGTTTTTAACATTTGAACGTCGGTGTATTAAATTTTTTTTTTTTTATATGAATGATATAGACTGTTCATCACCTAAATCATCTATAATAAAGGTACATCTATTGTCCTTCTTTTCTCACTCTGAACTCATTACGTGAAAACCTTCTCTTAGGCAAGCTGAAGAGATGAAAAAAAATTTCAAGAATGTTGGTGCTACAGAAAGAATGTTGAATAGATTTGACAACTTCTCTTCATATGATAAAGTATACAAAAACTAAGAAACAAGAGAAACTATAGAACAAAAGGTGTTACAATTGATTCTATAAGTTCAGCTTTAAAGATATAGGTAAAAACTAAAAAACAAGAGAAACAAGAAAAAACGATTATTATGAATGATATACAAGAAGTTTAGCTTTAAATTTTGTTAAATAAGAAGATAAAAAAAACTAAAAAACAAGAAAAATTACCAACAAGAAGAAAGGTAGTTTCATAAATGATAGCTATTCAATCTCTTTACAATTTACATAATGAAGATATAAAAACTTAAATTTAAGAAGATACAAAAACTAAAAAACAAGAAAAACTATAAGAAAAAGCAAATGTCAAATGATATAATTAAAGATTCCAAGTTAGCTTCAAATTATGGTCTACTGCCAGAAACAGACCAGAAGTAGGTACATTCAATCCCACCATAATGGTCACACCTCTTCCTCACGTACTGCTTCTAAAATTGTATCATACTGAATATCGCAGACTCCTCCATTACCATCGAACACGTATTTGTAGACACTTCCATCAACGCAAACGGCTGAAATATCAGAGTAATGATTATTATACTCTTTGATTAGCTTAATTCCATACAAATTCTTCCGTGCCATTTGGAAACCACCCATCCTGGCCTCAGGCCTGATTTTAAGGGTAAGAATGTTGGTGACAAAGATCATTTACTAACATTTTTCGACACGATAGATTTAAAGTTACCAAAGTTGAGCAACGATCTTTCAGGATTGGCATTTTGAAAAGTCAACCCTAAAATGTAATATTAATGGTTTTCTAAAGTTTTTTACTGCAATTTCTAAATAATTTTCCATGCAAAGAGAATCGTTGTAAAACTATGGCTAAATTACCATCCACTATTGAGACAAAAAATTCAACTCTCATTTCCTTTGCAGCTTGTGGTTCCTCCTCCATTTCCTATGTTGAATCAGGACAGAGAGTTTTTCAGATTTATTTCGATCGAAGTTTTTTCAAGTCCGCTACCTCTAACCGCACTCTATCTATATGTACTGTGGGATAGGAGAGGTCTTTTCCTTCCATTTTTTCAAACACATTCGAATGACACCTTTCCACTCAGTCCTTCATCATGAAGCTTGCTGACCATTTGAAACCTTAACTCTCTAAATCAAGTCGGAGGGTTTTTATGCAAGAATTGGCCAGCTTCGACTTCTATAGAGGGAAGACTCAGCTTCGAGGTTTGTGGCGAGGAAAATATCGCTCTGTCTCTTGTTCCAAGTGCAACACATTAAGTTTTGAAGCCTCACAGAAGGAGAGAAATTGACAGAAATTTCGTGCTTCGAGCTCTTCAGACAACAACAAATTGAGCGATACACATAGAAAGCTATCTTTTTAGCAATGAATTTCACTGAAAACATTTGCTTCCAGATTTCGAGGTCATCAGAAGGCTTCGTAATTTTTTTGATTAATTCTCTCTATAAACAATATGGGAATACTTATAAGCTAAGACAAAAAAAGAAAAAATTGAAGACCAATTGGATAACGACCCAAAACAGATAAAGTTGAAGAAAAATTGTAGAGGATCAAGTCCAAGAACGGGAGCAAGTAAGAGTTTAGGGACAGCGAAGAACGATTAAGAAAATAAGGCCTAATGCTGTCGACTCTCAAGAAATTTTGTTTATGAGGTGTCTCAAGACTGCCTTAAGATTTATGCCATTTTTTCATGCATTTGGACACGTCTCGGTTAACAGCACTGACATGGCGTGGCCCTCCTCATCGACGACATCAAAGAAAAATTCCAGTAAACCTGATTATCCTTTAGAATCAATTTACTCACCCATGATCGCATTTTCTGATCGGAAAGCACATACGCACGGACATTCCGTCTTCAAAGTAAATCTTACGTAGGACCACTGCGAAGTCGCGTAGCTGCAACCAGGCAGTACGGGGCTGATGGCCGAGAGACTAAGAAGAAAAGAAAAACTTCTGTAATTTCATTGAAAATATACCTCGTCCTCTTCACCATTGCATTGCCTACGTACCTAGATTGTTGATTGAGTGCGGTATTTGACAGAGCGAATATGTGCACTGTGCCCTTATCGCTGGCGCAACAAATGAAATTCGAGCTCGGGCTAAAATTTATACTATAAATTGAAGGAAAAACAAATGTTATCTCTTTCGATTCGTAATTGTTCCCAAAGTAGAGTAGATAAAAATATTGTACCAATATATATTGGCCGTGTCGGATCCGCGGCGCAATTCATGCAGTAAAACTTGCTTGTTTGTATCAAAAACACGGACCAAAGTCCCCTTTAGGCTCGCAGTAGCAATCATTGTGCCTTGCCGATTAATAGCTAAGATGGCGAGGTCATGTACGTGAGCTTCGATAATTTTCTGACGATCTTCAATCGATTCCGACAAATCCTGAATAAAGACGAGAGCACTTCTAAGTGAATTTTGACAACTATATAGCAACCATATACGATAAAATACGTACTACTAAGCGTATATTTCCTTTTTTCTTTCCTGGGAAAACGACAAAATCAAAATCCGCTGTTAAAGTAGGACTAATCTGACACAGGCCTCGTGGATTGTATTGAGTTTCGAAAGTCCGAAGTAAGGTCGTAGGGGTGGGGAACGAGAATATGTACACACAATAAACGGTTGTTGCCACTAATCTGGAAGAAAGTGGGCATAATATTAGAACACCAGCCTATAGGTTTATAGAAATTTATTTTTGACGCAATTTTACCAGAAATTATCCCATGAAACAATTAGAATGCTTACTTATCACGTCTCAATCTCACTGACTTGACCGGAGCCTTCAAGTCGAGTTCGATAACGAATTTTTGGGCGATGTCATCGTACACCATTACCTTGTTTGGATCGAATTTTGGATTGCAGCCGCCAGAAACCATGGCCAACAAATTAGTCCGGTGTAACATTTCACAAATAATTACCGTTCCGATGCTGTCATCTGCGCATTGAAACTACTTATTGAGAGAAGAAAAAAAAAAAAAATGGAAAAAAAAACTAAAATATAACTCGCACTTACTATTGTAGTTTTCCTTTTCGACAAGAGGATCGACATTGTAAATCCGCGGTCCCGATGACGTGCAACTCGAAAAGCACGCTAGAAAAACAAATTATTTTATATTTTCAATTTTGCTAATGGAGGATAAGAATTTGAAATAATTATCAAGTTAAGTTACTTTGTTCCTGGTTAAAGCTGATGGCCGAAATCGAATTATTACCTTGGTGGTCACTCATCTTTCTTATTTATTCACTAAAGACGTCCAAGTCGCAAGCACAACTTCGCTCGAGCAACGAATGATCCTATTTACTAGTTTGTGAACAGACAGTGTGTACTTTTTCGATAAAAACGAGGTTACATGTCGACCGTTTCATCTCATATAAGTAACTACGCACATTATTGTAAGATCCAATATTATCTATATCGGATAAAAATGAGATTATATGTCTTGCGATTCATTGTAAATACTGTACAAAGTTCACATAAACTTTCGTCGACGAAATCATGTATTGATAAACAATATCAATATGGTAGAGATTATTACCGTTACTACGATCACTAAGTTAACCTGACTTCTTTTCCAGGCTAAATATTTTCCTTTTTGTATTGATTTTTCAATTTTTTCTGCACGCGGAGGAAAAATAATAGTCGCATTGACTAGAAAAATCGTCGAAATATCAACCAGTTTAACAGAGTCGATACGACCTGTTAAATGATGGCCAGAAATACGAAAGGAAGGGATACTCAGAAACATGTAAACAAAAAGTTTTTTACGATGACGTTTTTAGCCACAGAGGTACAAAGGAAAATGACCTTTTCGGCTTTCCTAACTTTGTAAAAGACGTTAGACCTATTATTATATTTAAAAAAAAAGTGCTCCGAGAGGCTAACCTGCTACCAATCCTCTTATACGGGCTGCCTAAGGTCCTTAAAAAAGATACCTCGAGCGAAAAAACAAAAAAAAAAACAATACTCATAAGAGAGAGTAAAAAATGTAAAAACCGTAGAAAAATGAAACATCGAGCGCTTTCGAGAAACCATCTTATCTTCGGGACCGAAATGAAAGCAACTGACAAGACGGAGGAGAGAAACAGAATATTAAGATTGGCCGAACGGCCATCTTCCGGAATGTACGATTTAGGTACAGTAATACCATCAGTGTTGAAGTGACTGTGTTCGAGGGCAATACGTTTGCGGTAGGAATTCTCCTTATGTAGTAGCCTTTCCGACCCCTCACGGAAACTGTGGCCACTGTTGATTAAATGGTCAGCAAGAGCTTATTTCTCGAAGTGTCCCTTATTCCAAGACTTCAAGTGCTCAGCTACTCTCACCTTCATCTGGCGGCCGATCTCACCAATATAAGAGCCTGTACAATCCCTGCATTCCATCTTATAAGCACCGCTCCTCTCATCGCCTCACAAACAACTCTTTGAGAGTGGTAGGGTTGTAAAAAGCTGGTCTGAAATTGAACGGGCGGAGGGCCCGACCCAATTGGAGAGAGATCCAACGCATACGACGATCAAGGACCGTGTCTCGGGGGAAGGAAGTGAAGGAATCACGAATGCTCCTAGTAAATTTCCTCCGAACCATCGACATCGACCCCGTTCACTCTGGCCAGGTGTTTTATTGTCAATAATTCATTCTTGAAGGCAACCTGACTCAAAGGAATAGGAGTCAGTCTGTGAACTAGGCTATTAAAAGCAGCCATCTTATGAGCAACAGGACAGAATGACGCTCCGTGGACTAAAACATCGGTTGTAGTATCTTTCCTGTACATTCCAAACTCATGGATACCCTCTATTACAGAGATCGATTTCAAGGTAAATTTTATGGGAGGGTACCAAGAATTGAGATACCTTAGAAACTCACCAAGGAGACCTGGAGGATCAGTCCACGTGTATGGAACGTCATCTATATACCTGTGCCAATGTGAACATGATTAAGTAACATGTGGTTCGAGGAAAAGAGGTCAAGTACTAACTTGAATATGAATATTTCGGAGATGAGGGAGCCTAATTAAAAGGTGATCCAATAGGGATCCCTACTTTAACAGGGAACTCGAAAAATTTCCCTTCGAATTCACAATAGTTATGCGACCAACAGGTATTTAAGAGATCGAAAAATTCTTGAAGTGCATTGTAAGGAACGTTGGTCTTGACCAGAAGCTCACCCACACGCTGGATAGTAGCAGCCTTAGGAAAATTCAGGAACAGACCAACAACATCAAACGAGCTGATGGTCGTTCCAGGGGAAGACTTGCGTTCTTCAGGACGTCAGTTAAAGTGGCCGAATTGAAAACCTAGTGAGGAGATTCAAAATCGGTGCGATGTTTGAACCAACGGTCCAGGAATTTGGCAAGGAGGGAGGAGATGAATGAAACCACGGGTCGCATCGGGGTATTATTCTTATGCACTTTAGGCAGCCCGTAAAGGAGGAAGACGTGGGGTTAGGAACAAGGAGGGCTTTTTTAGCGGGGAACCCGGGATCTTTCTTGTTGGGGGTACTCTCAGGAAATTTTCGTCCGCGAGCGCGGGCGCGAGCGAGGTTGATGACGTCACGGAGAGGGGAGGGGGACTTACAAAAATTTCGACTCTCGAGCTCATATGATAGGAGCGGGACTTGGAAAAATTTTGACCCTCTAGCCAATAGCCATATATGATACGAAATGGACTTAAAAACATTCCTTGTTCCGAGCTGTATATGATAAAAGCGGAACTTCGAAAAATTCCTACCTCCGAGCTATGTATGATAGGAGGGGGACTTGGAAAATTTCGACTCTCTAGGCATATATGATAGGAAGCGGACTTAGAAAAATTCCTACCCCCGAGCTATATAATACGGTAGGAGAGGGACTTGCAATTACGACGGCTTCCTCGAAATTGGTTCAAGTTGTCACGTCATGATTTTCAGGACTTGGAAAAACTTCAGTCTTTAGGGGACTCGGGACAGCGGGTTCCCCGTTGCCACTGCAGTCTTGCAATGGCATATAATTTTTTATAGCTGGTGTTTTTATAATAGCCTCACACTTGTTGATGGCACTCCTAACTTCTTCAACATGCTTAGGGAAACTGAAATCTTCACTCTCTTTAGCACCACACTGCTGGAACACATCGTGGATCTTAGAAGCATAGGCGGATTTCTCCATCACCACAACAGCATTGCCATTGTCAGCCTTAGTGACCATTAAATCTCCCTCCTTAATCTTCCTCTTTAAACCTTGGATCACTCCTCCCAATTCGTTACGTGTGCGAGGGAGAGATTTATTGCGGACTATTTCGGCACAGACATTTAGGGGAATTAAAACCGGAGCCAATTTTCACAGCGAGATCCGCAACAAAATTCGCCAAAGTTTCATCCTTCTTGAGGGGAGGTAGACTAAATTTCGAATCGTTCTCATCCCTATTAAATACTACCTAACTATTATTTATGAGTGGGGGAGGGAATTTCTGAATGACGATACCGTCACTATCCCCTTCCTTAGCCACATTAAAATTTTCATTCATTAAGGAGGGAAACTTCCTACTTTTCTTCCCCTTTAGATTCACCTTCAAACTTACGACACTTTTCATTGATATCACGCCGCAAGTAATCAAACTCACGTTCGACGATCTTATAAATTCAATAACTCGTCGTTTTTTTTTTCTTTATTCGCTTCTCGCGTAATTCGTTTTCTTCACTTTTCGTGTAATTTTCGCTTCTCACGTCGGTTAAAGTTCTCTTTACCTTCTGTGCCGTCGCTTCATTCACCGATCCGAAAACTACGATAGTGCTCTTAATTACTATGAAAGTCCTTGGGCAGACGAATACTTATACTTTTCCGGAGGAATTTCGTGACTTGTCCTTTCATGAGGCTCTGATGCAATGTCCTGCGGCTAAACTCGCAAAAAACGATCTCAAACCAAGATGGACTCAAAGGGCTTTCAACATCACTCTCCCGGAGAATTTGGTTAAGCTGTACTTTAACGATGATGAAAACCCTATCTTCAAGAATAAAATGCTTCTTGATTACAACTACTCGGATTTGGTCTCTGCCTCATCGTCTTCTTCTTCCATCACTAGTCACCCGTCTAAAGGGGAACCTTCTACTGACCTTGGTGCTGCGCAGATTACATCGTTATCCTCCATTACTAAGAATGCAGTAACTTCTAAATATGGTTCGAAATTTCACTCTTCGAAGGCAGAATCTTGGCTGCAGACTTTTGAAGGAGACGCTACTGGGAAGTTATTCGGCTTTTCCTAGAAGACGGTATTGCACGACTCGTCTATCTAATCCCTCTTGTATTATATCAACAATTTCGTTATTGAATTTAGAAATAAAAAAACTTGACGACTTGATTTATTAAGAGGGAGATGTTACAGCAAAACAGGATGAGACCAGAAAGGAATAGAGAAGCGAATTAAATGACTTGACACGTAGAGACGATTCATAGATGACGTAGATAGTACTAGCATACGATCGTACAACAATGAGGAGTCTTACATAGATATCTCGAAGATCGAAATTTTGAAAACTTTTCAAGTCAGAACCATTCACCCCTTGTACCAAAATTTACCTTTCCTACTTCCTATACAAATATATCGTAGAAATTTCGCCAAGATCGTTTCATCATAGCTCGAAGCTCAAAATTTTTTTGAAGCCTTCCTCTCCATCCAATGCATCTTAGTAGTCGAAAATCCTCCCTCAAGTATATTGCTAGATTGGTCGAAATTTTTCAAGCCACAATAGTAGGTCAGAACTTCCGCCTTCTCGCTTTTGATCACAAATCAACCATTCTAACAAGATTTTCTCTTCCTTACCCACTTGCAGATTTTCTGGTTTCACTTCGGCTATAATTGAAGAAAATTTCAAAATTCTTCTCCACCTAAGCCTCTTCTATGTTGCATTAATTTCAATTTTTTTTTTTCTTGATTTATTCCAGGAACGATAAATTACGAATGTTTCGATGTTGGAAAACTATGAAAATATTCCGTCTGTGACGTGCCTTTTTTCTATTTTTTGAAACTCTTTCACTTCTTTGGAGTTATCAATTGAAGAAGCTCACTACTACGTACGTCAAATCCTTTCTGTAAATTGATCACTGCAGCTAGAAGAGCAAAGAAATCTAGAAAGAGACAAGGTTTAGTCTTCATTTTCACAAATTTTCAAACACGATAAACGATTCCTAGGGTGGTAAAGAATTACAAAAAGAAATAACGTGAGAAGACTCTCGCTTATCAACAATAGGATTCTTTTTTTAAAAAATACATACGGATATCACATATCATTAATTTCAAGTAACTCAAAAAAAAAAACAGGCCCAACACGGAATACAAAACTACATTCAATAAAATCGGAAAAAAATAATTTGCATAAATCGTAAGGAAAAAATTAGTTATAAAATATCACTTCTTTTTTGTCTATTTGACAATTTCGGCTTACAAATAAATTTTGAGAGTATCGCGAAATACATTATTACAAATGGGACACCCTATTGACAAAAATGAACTAGAGAAAGCGAGGCGCACAAGGCGTTTTTATTTTCCCCCAAAATGACACATGTTTGTTAGCGGCGGAGCGTACTGAATTGGACTCCGTCACCGCGTAAAAATAAGAAGCGGCGTTCTGCGGCGACTTAAATTTCCGCCTGCGAACGCCGCGCCGCGGCACCAAAAAGTTCACTACAGCTACGTACGGAGGCGACTTTTATGCGTAGTAATTTCCGCCTATGGACGCTGCTGGATCAAAAAGAACGGCGTGACGCCGGCATCTCCTAGTACTACTTTGGTGATCGGTGGTCACCCATCCAACCCCTAACCTGGAAACAGTTGCTTAATAAAAATGGCGCGAATTAAATTACATGTAAAACTAGTCTATTACGTACCTTACCTAAATGGGCTAAAAATGTCTCATTTATGAATTTTTCATTACTTTTTCTCCTTTCTTATTCTACGAGAACAATTTGTTTTAAATTTTCAATGGAATTGTAATACTGGACCATAGTTTTCTAATTATAAATGCAATGAGTTACTTGAAAAAAATAAAATTATTTTGAAATCGTGAAATTTCAAACTCATGGAGTTCTTTTTCGACTAAATTAATTTGTAAATAATCAAGTATAATGAATTTAAATTTTACCTCAGCTAGTATATTTCTTTAATAATGCATTTTTGTGATTTTCAAGAATATTTTTATTTTCGAGGTCGTATTTCCTAAGCGTAATTCGATACCGTAGAACGAATACCTCGATCGTAAGCCACACACAGAAAAAAATTGAGGTAAGTATTAGCTATTTTACACGTTTCTCATACTCCACTAGCCAAAAATGACAATGGCTTACGAGGTATTTGTTCTACGGTATCGAGTTGAGCCGTATTTCTTTTTGAATAAAACGTCGGGTTTTTTGGGGGCAAAAGATTTCAAAGTTATCCTGGATTAGATAGTAATGATAATGATAATAAATAATAATAATAACAATAATGACGTTTTACGGTAGAAATACATAATTAATGATATTATTTGAGGGAACCTTTTGGGAACGGGGGTGGTGGTTCATGGTGAGGGAAACCCATATTATTATATTATTATCTTTTGCTATTATTAATATTATTATTTTTTTTTTCTTTCTTTTTTTTGCATAATTGTATTTTCCATTGTTTGCTTTTTTTTTAATAGTGCCCCTCGTAATTGGCCCTTGAAGGCTGTGTGGGGGCACAGTAAAATTATATAAATAAATAAATAAATAAATAATAATAACAATAATAATAATAATAATAATAACTTTCTTCTCAAAACAAAAATAATACATAATTATATGAAGAGAAAATAAATAATGGTTCTGATCTCGTCACGGCAAACAAAATTTTTCGTATCTTTCCTTTAAATTAAAAGATTGCGGAAAAACATTAATTCAGATCAATCAATTTTCTCTTCAGGTTGATGTTCGTGAGATTTGATGCAAGCTAGTTCGTATTTACTCTGGATTATAATATACTCAAAGAGTGTCCGTCTCTAGTAGTAATCTAGTAACATGAGTTCTCCTTTGTTGGATGAAAGGTGATATATATAATAATTTGTTTCCGTCCGTTTAAGTACCTTATAGCGCAGTCGCCCAGGGCCCAGAAAGGAAAAGGCTGCGGATTCAGATACTGCTATGGCAAACTAAATTTTTCGAATATCTTTACATTTACGAAAAATTTTCTTCTTTATTTGTCTACAGAAAAAAAAAAAGTGAAGATCAGGGTGGGTACTAGTCATCATCAGTGCAAATAAATCATCCGCATGGTATACCGGGCCCAAAACTCTTCAGCCGATGGAAACTCCCACTAAGCACACAATAAGTACGAAGCAACAAGAAATTAAGGCACTGGTGAATGAAAAAAAGGGAGTGAGAGAGAAAAAAGAGACACAGAGAGTAAAAAAAAAAGATAATAAGTTCCATTTTTCCCATGATTAACATTATTTTTCGAAAAAATATAAACTTCCCAATACAAGGAATTTAATTGAAGATTTGCTACTCGTGAGTTTGCTCACCTCGTTTTTGACTAGATTCATAATTTCCTCAAGTATAAATGTATATTTCTAGTATTATATTTTTCGTTTCAAAAAGGAAGTATTATTTATTATTATTATTATTATTATTATTATTATTATTATTACTACCACTATTAAAAATTACGAGTATTAATTTGACAAAAATAGATGCACAACTCTGACTTTGCTTTAAGACGCAAAGAAATCACTTCATTACGCTGCTATTGTAAAAAACGCTTCGGAAAGCGGTGAGATTTTCAAATTCTACACGTACAGCTACTTCTGATGACGCAAAAAAATAACACCGTCTAGGTGCGATTTTGCATTTTCTTGATCCGCCGCGAACTATGTAATCTACTTGTGAGCGTCGAAAGGAAGGAAAACTGATCGAAGCAGCGTCCAGAGGCGACTTTTTATTCCGCCTAATCCGCCGCGAATCAAATCATCTAGTTTTAAGCAGATGAAAGCGGAGAAACAATCATAACGCAGCGTCACGAAGCGTTCATAGGAGTCGCTTCTCGCATCTACCGAAAAAGAAAAGCGCGGTGATTTTTCAATCCCGTCCAGACAGCGGCGCTCACGTCATCAATAATCCGACTCTTTCAGCAGCCGTTCAATTGTTCCTCCGCGTTTCTTCCAATTTTTCGGCAGCGTAAGAGGACGAATAATTTCTGTCGCCACGATATAGGACAAATTTTTGATAGAAAGTTCGCATTCCGCCACGTAAAATCAAAATTCAGCTGCTTGACGCCACGAAATTCACGCATATTTTGTCAATAGGGCAACGATTAAAATTTTGTCGAAATTTGGAAGAACATAATTCACATAAACACAAATGACCACAAGGAATACATGCGATTCGCGGTTCTTCGTCGAGACAGATGACGCAACTCAACTGTTCCTTGTCCTGCTGAAAGCGCGCCTTGTCTTCGTTCTTGTTCAACGCGCAGCTTTTTTCACGAAGTATTGAAGTTCTGTTCAATCCTGCAGCAACTGTAGAATTCGAATTCGTTGTCGTTGTAGAAGTCAAAGTTACGGACACATTATGCGTAACTGAAATTGACAGATTTCCAGCCGGCGAATATATTTCTGTTCTTCGCCGATCAGGTCCTAATCTGGAGGGCGAAAAAGTAGCCGTCACTCGGGGCGAAATATGAAGAGTAGTACGACTCGCAGCTGTTCTCGAAGACGAATTCCTCTGTTGTAAACTGGCTCTTCTCTCCTCAATTTCTGTTTTAAGTCTCTCGCTGTAAGTGACCGATGCGTTGCATAAAGCTCTGAGTGGCCACAAACGATCCAATTGGCACACGAAACAAATCCAATCGCTCAATTTCGTAGTTCGCGCGTGAGCTCGTATGCATTTTCGACAAAATTTTCGCGGACATCGCTTACAAGAAATCAAATCGTTCGGAAGTTTGTCGTCTTGAACGCACCACTGACAAGTCTTATTTTTCGTCTCGGGATTGGCAAAACGTATTCGATGGCTGCAAGAGTTACACACGATTACACCGAGAGACGTGTGGACGTTTCTGCGAGTGACTAGACGGTGTTGAATATTTATATTACAAATAGTGCAATTCAAACGACGCGAAATAACACCTTCACGAGCCAAACTTCTTTCAAAATTTTGCCGATATCTGGACTCATCTTCCGTCACTAACACTGAATTTACGCTGGGTGCCGATGCCATGCTAAGGAACACGTACTGTGGTACGAACTGCAAACTATCTAAAAGGCAACTGAAACGGTCAGCAATTGTCACGAACTGCCCACACCTACTTCGATTAGATAATGAATAGTACTCTATCGCACGTTTGTTCAGGACGCAGCAAAGACGAACAGGATGGAGGACGAATAGGCTACAAGGATTTTTTTTTTCTAACGTACACGTATTTACCAGCTCTGCAAAATGCTCAGCGAACCCTGAAACATTAGTGTAGGTTGGAGGTATGGGGAGGGGAAAATAAACAGAAAAGAGGTTACGGTATACTATAAGGTAGTTCTAAAATAACGTATATATTCATCTCCTGTGAAGAAGAATAAAAGTGGGTAAAATGGTTGATTCTAAACTATGAGAGCATGAGTTTTTTCTTTTAAAAGTTTGTGTTGGAGGGAATCCAAAAAGAAGGGGTTTTCTTCGATTTTGTCCAAAATTTGTGTTGAGTGACCAGAAGCACAGAAAGAACAAACATTTTTTTGACTTCGGTTTCGATGATTGATTGAAATCGATAATGGGTCAAATACTGATAGCTTGATGATGGAAGCTTATTTAAATTCCCCTCTTCTGATGTAGATTGGAAAATAAAATTTCTCTCAACTCTCCTTCCCTCTCCCTACATACCGAGCTAGATGAACGAAATTCTCTCACGTCCTATCCTCATAGCTATCGATTAGAGGTCAACATTTTTTCAAGTCCCCATTGTCACAATGTCTATTGCTCAAAGATTGATTCATCTTCAATCCTCTAGAATGAGTGAAATTTTTCGAAGTCCTGCTTCTGATATAATGAAGCACAATGATTGGAATATCCCTAAAATTCCTTTTATATGTAAAGCTTCGTGGCAACCATTGGCTGGCACTTAGCTGAAAGGAACAAATGATTTGTTTGTTCAAAATCAATCCCCTGCCTATACCAAGTGGAAATTAAACATTTGAAATTCGTTGATTTTTTACTCAAAACGATTATTGTTGAAGGAGACCTGTCTTCCATCTAGCGCTTTAACTTCATTATTTTCTGTAAAAAAAGATTATTTATTAAATAATTACTTATGTAGAGATGAGAGAATACATGGTGTAAGTAGATTTTATATAAAAGTACACAGTATACAGATTCGAATAAAATATTCCGATCAGGACGTTTATTATATTTTCTCTTTGTTCTCTTTATCTGTATTTTCGGTGTTATTTCGAGCGGAAACTTTCGCCCAAGGTTGTAAATCACCAGATCCAAAGATCACAAATACAATTGCTCCGTACATGGTCAGAAAAGCAATGACTAGGAAGTATGTAATCCACTCCAATTGAGTCTGGAAAATAAAAACAATTATAACAATAAGGTATATCCGACTTTCAAAGTTTTATTTATGATAAAAGACTAGTGTAAGTTATCATTCTTGTCCTCCAGGCTTTCATGGCGGAAATCGACAGTCATAAAATTGCGAAGAAAGAATGTAATACGGATGATGACTCGAATTTTATTTCAAAGATACTGCTTGGAGGTAATATCCAATAAGTACGCAGAAAATTTTTCATAGTCAAGGACTTGGAAATAATAATAATTGTGCTAAGTGCCTCACAGATATATTTCGGAAGTAATTTGTAGGACGTAAGGCTATTGCAAGGTAACCCGAAGTTGCTCGAAACCATTGTCAATGGTGATAATATAAAAATAAAAAAATTTCGATCAACTCGGATAAAGAAACTTGAAATAATGAATTCGAGTAAAATTTGCCCTTTTGGTTGTACAAGATCTCAGCCCTCTTTTCCCAATTAGTCGGTCTCTTCAAGAGATCGGGATAGATGAAGCGCTCGCCCGAAGTAGCCTGGTATCGACCATGCTAGGTTCCGAAGAAGCATGGAACCAAGTGTCTGCATTTGCGGCCATCGTCATGAAGAAGAAGATGGACCAGGAATAGAATAGGCAATTGCAGAACCACGCTATGGCGTACTCGATACCTGTCTATTATCAACATCCAGATGGGCAGGAAGAAGAGGAAGATCATCCCAGAAGGAAGAAGAAGACGAAGAAACTCCAACAGCGATCTACTTTGTATAATGTGGTGATACTGTTGTTGTCTTGTGTGTTCTAATGCTGTTTGAGTGCCAGGGGGGCACTGCACAGCTTCGAGGTTGCCGGGTAGAAGAGGGAATTTGCCAAGGAGATTCTTCTTACATTGAAGTTATACCCGAAAGGGTCGATTCCGGTGTCGGAGGGAACAGGACGGGCGGCGTTGCACATGCGACATAAGCGATCTAACAATAGCCTTTCTAATCTCCTATCTGTTGAAAATTTCGCAATATTCCCTCACCTTGCACAATTCATTTCTCACCTCCTTCCAGCATTAACCATTTAAACTATTCACAATAACTGTATACTCTCTTTTTTTTAAAAATACGGTGTAAGACGAGGCAAGGCCTAGTAGCCACCCTCTACTCCAACCTCTCTTTTCTTCCTCTCTCCCCCCTTAATTCTTGAAAAAATTTTTCTTTCAAGTTTTGCTATTATTACTATTTAAAAAAAAAAAAAAAAAAAAAAAAACTTCCCATTTATTTTCTTTCTTTATTTCTTTATAAGTACTATTACTATTTTTTTTATCATTTTTTTTTTTTTTTTCAGTTGTCACTGTTATTTTTTGTACTTACATTCTGTTCTTATGTTTTGTTATATTATTTTCTGGTTGGAATGAATAAAAAAAAAGGAAAAATGATTCCGTACTGGAAACTCACGAGTTTCTTAATATACTTACATGGTTTGGTACTAGAAGTCCTATCAGAATTGGATTCAGGAACAGAGTCGAACATCTGGCTAACTGTGTCATCGACTGGACTAAACCAGCAAACTGCCCAGATATATCAATTGGTAGAGTGCTATAAATTACAAACGACACTAGGAAATTAGGATTCTCGATAGGATTTAGTTGGCCTCATAGATTAAATACTCACCCAAGAGAGATCAAAGAAATGCATACGCAAATTTTAGCGAATGTAAGTAGGATTATGCAACCAGTTACATCATAACAAAGAGTGGTTAAACAATAGAATACCACGCCCAAAAATTGACTCCAAAATAAGGTCACTTTATGTATCTGTGGAAAATACCGACAATGAGAGTTTTGACCAGGATAATATGCAGATGCTTCAATTTACTTACTTTATCGATACCGTATCCATCAGGCTTTGACCTTAAGTAGTCTAGAAAATAAGCCAATAAAGGTTGTATCACGAAAGCTGAACATCCCGGGATACCGCTGAGTATTCCTATAGTTTGAATATCCGTGTCAAGTATATCTGAAAAACAAAATAGGTAGGTAGGAAATTTTTATATTTTCGAACTCTAAAGTTGATCATGAATCGTAATTAGAATGAATTTTTAGTGATCAAGACGGAGAGCAGAACATGAAGATATTCCATATCTCATAGGTACTGGTCAAGTTATCGAAGATTTAGAAGTGTTTAGAAGGTCTTAGGCTCGCGAAAAAATTGCCTCGACCTTTAGCTCCACTATTCCGTCAAAACTTAGCTCAAAATGAATAATTACCCACCTTTAATATAAAGTGGGACCAAATTCGAAAATGATAACGTCAAGCCGGAAATGAAAAATGCGTTCACCAAAACATACACTGGTACAGATTTGAAAATATTTTTGAACGGAACTGCAACCTATAAGTAGAAGAAGCATAAATTAGAATGAGAGAATATATTTTTATGAAAGCACTGAAGCCAATAACCGATGCCTCTCCAATTGAGGGACCGAAAACACTCAAAGAGCCACAAGACTCTTGCCACAAAATCTTGCAAGTATTTCATCTTGAGCCTCCGTTCTTTTTCCACAAAACAGGGGTAATACCACAAAGAAGTTTCGATCTCCAATCTGCCTTCCCTCTCTTCTCTTTCACTAGAGCTCCTTAAATTTCTTCCAAGTTCATTTTAAATCAGAATTTCCTGGGACTGACTCTATGGTATTACTATATAAGTCAATACTATTCAGGAGTAAGGCAAATTTTGTCATCTTACGACTGCCTTGTACGTGAAGGTCGCAGGCTCACAAAAATTTGGTCACACTTTCATTCCTTCGCCTGTTTTCTGAGACAATACAGAATTTTTGTCGATGGCTCATTTCGCGGACAACCACTCGGCACATGGGTAGAGTCAGTTCGAATTTGTTAGAATTTCAATGATACCTAGGAATAATTACCTCCTCTTTCGAGATATAATTTATCTCCGTTGTTAAATATTTCCTTTCCTTTTCGGTTATAAATTTATCTGTAGACGGATCGTTACTCACGAATATAATCCAGATAATGCTCTCGAATAGAATTACTGCACCTGTAATCAATGAAGATTTACAATTAGGTCTGGATACCTGGAATATAGGACTCGATGGGTATGTCGTCCTTGGAGTTCGAGAGAGGAAGTAAGCGGATCCAAACTAGTTGAAATTCGTTTTTGTTTTCAAAATTGACAGAGGTCAAGAATAGTCCACGAGAAGGCGAAGATTCTCCGGGAGCACAGGAAGGGAAAAAGTTGTAGGTAGACAAAGGAAAAATAATAAAGACAACTGGTCGAGACAAGCATGGATCACATTGGGGAATTAAGGAACACTTACCCGAACTGTAGAACAGCGTCTTCCAACCGAAATGCTGAATGACAAATCCCGATAACGGAAAGTTAGTGGCCGCTCCAAGAGTGAGACCAAGCGTAGCCAAAGTCATCAGTCGTACTCGTTCATTCGGTGGGGCCCAGTGCGCAAATATATCTGTAAAGCCGACGAAGGATAGTCCCTGTTACAGAAGCAATTTCAAAAAACTATCTAGGCTTGTCTAGTTCGTTAATTGGCGAGTAAGCTTGCGCAGTGGATTCACCTCAAAAATGCCTAATATAAATCGGTACCCGATGAAAAAGTTCACGTGAGCATTGATGATGAGTGGAGTGGTTAAACATATGATGGCTTCTCCTACTTTTCCTATACCGAGGAATGTTACACCGCCAATTCTGTGAACTACTCCTCCAGCCAGTGCTGCGAACATTTGTCCACCGGAATTCATACCCAGTACGAGACTTTTTTCCATGGACGTCCAATCGTATTCCGCTTTCTAGAACAACAAAATGTAGGTATTCATAAAACTAATTGGATGAACTAAATGAGGACGGACCCAAAGTAATAACAAAGACTTTCTGCTAAGAATAAAAAGAGGATCTATCACGTCATCAGATTGTGACGTCACAGACTCGGACTTCGAAGCCATGTATGATAGGAGAGAATTAAGGGGGGCTCGTAAAAGAAAACTCACGGGTTCTTTAACGGAGTTAAACGAGGAAAGGCAAGGAACCTGTTTTATGGGACACGTGGGATCTGAAAAATATTTACATACCAGATCTATGACGTCATCGAATTGTGATGTCATAGGCCCGGCCTTCGGAGCTATATGGGTTCCCTTTTAAAATGTATGGAATTGTTAGTGCTGTATTTGTTCTGGTATCCTTGCTCTCCAATCGTTGTCAGCTCAGGAAAGGTTGTAGTCGTCGTTAGGCTTCGGTACAAGGATCCCATCCATCACTGTTGACTTCTACCACCCCAATATTTGATCCTATGCTACAGTCACATTCAGAGAAGACTATCGGCGTATTCTGTGTGTTCTCGAGTCTTGTTTGCTTCTGCTGGCCAAAGATGCCGTTGTTATGCTGGGCTGCATTTCTCCATTTGGTGCGGTCCCTGCACAGCTCCTCACAGTTCCCGTGAATTCCGGGTTCCGTGTAATATATCTTTGTAGCGCTTGGTTTGTTCGCCCCCCGTTCTCCAGCCCAGCCCGATTTCCCTGTAGCTTGGGAAAGCGTTCATCGGGCTGCCTTAGAATACGCCCTGTCCACTTCAGGTGGTTCCTGTCCAAAGGAACATATTTGGTTTGAATGTTGGAGGTGAAATCCTGCCATTTGATCCGCAGATGGACACTAGGCTACCAGGCCCTACGAGTAAATCATCATATTTCACCCAACCCTCCCGAATGTGGCTCTGATACTTGTCGTTTCAAGTGTGAATAATTGTTTTGACGTCATACGTAGATTTTGAAAAACGTACTACGGAGAAAGAGAAATCGCTAAAATCCTCAAAAGGAGGAAAAAGCCAGAGGGTTATTCACGTGAATTTCCCCGAGCTATCTTTAAGACATACAGTGGAGATATTCGAGAAAATTTTTCTCCGTGATTTTGGTAAACAATGTCTGAGGGTCAAGCTCGGAAAATGAGGATGACTTGTATTCATGTGACCCTGGGATTTTACAAAGTCTCACCATTTACGTGCAGAACTGCGATGAATCAAGTTTGCTATCTATACAGAAAATATTATTCAATAGTTTGAACCAAATATTTACTCACAATAGTTTCAGTCTCATTATTGCGAACGATCTTCTTGTCCGAAGTTATGTCGACTATGACGACACTCATGTTTGTCAACACGTACCCTTCCATCAGACTGAAGACGAATAGTAAACCGGTTATGTAGTACCTTTTCGGAATACTTTGAATGAAACTGTAACAAATCACAAACGAGATACATCAGATTTAAGGAACTAGAGTTAAATTTTTGAACGTATTTCTCCACCCGAGGGCCTGCAGACCCACAAAAATGGTAGATTTCTCTTTTCTTATATGGGTATCAGTCTGTGGTCTCCGATCCCAACCGTTCACCTTACTTTCTACCCTCACCATTCACTGCATTAATGAAGCGCTTCACATCTGTCGGAAGATGACAAGGTTGACGCTACTGTGCTGGTAGTCTCCTTCCTCTCTCTGACTATAAAGGTACTCTTGTCTTTTACTCATCCAGATACGGAACGTACAGTCTGAAATCAATCTCCTAGGGAATCACTCGCTGATCACCTGTCATCAGAAACTCCTGACAGATGGATGCAGCTAATTTTTGAATGCAACCCACTCGTGCCTTGTATATTCTCGGCCTCATTTTATCCTCACTGCAAGGAGCTGTGTCAATCTAATACTAGAAGATTGGTCTCGGGAGTTGGACATCCGGATAGTTCTTTATGTTCAATTCCTCACTATCCATGAACTGCGACCTGGGAGTCATTTTGATATTACGAGCAAGACACGTGCCTTTATTCGTTTTCTCCTTTTACTTGAAAGATTTTCGTTGACTAAAAAGTCTTAATTTTCAAGGCAATCGCCCGAATAAAAAATTAATCTGAATAGATTCCACACACAGAACCGTCTCAGCGAGCAATGAGTTAATTCGAAAGTACAAATTATGATGTTGAATACGATTACACTTGTGTAATACACAAATTCCGAAATGTACCAATATTTTCCTTGACCTAATTGAAAATCATGATTTATAACTGATCCTGATGACTTTAACACTAAACAGATTAGTAGTATAGGCACCAAAAATATTATACCGAATGGACACATTCCGAATGAATAAACTTATCGAAATGCTTAGGTATTCGCAGACTTTACAATCCTGAGTGAACGAAGTGAGTGCGAGCACTACTATGTTAAGATGAAAAATAAATATTGATGAGTCGTGACTAAAATTCCTAACGACGGTGAAAAACAGTGATTCATTTTAGTGATCACCGTGTCGTACTCGAAGAAAACGAAACCGCTATTCTATAAAAAAAAAAAACAATGGGTAAAAAGTTAACATTTTTGTACATGAAATTATTTTTTCTGTCTTGGTCTCTCGTGTTTTTTATTTCGGCATGGATAGAGAGGATGTCTTATTTACTGCAGAGAGGATGTGTGATTAATATTGCCGCGTATTGCCTTGAATGAGAAGTTCATTCTCGTATTTACACTGAACGCACAATTTCGTCGTGCTGACTGCCTTCAACCACGACAAACTTGACAATTACAAGGTACATGTTTTTTGAGGAAGAGAAACCACGTTTTATTATTCGAGTGAACAATTTTTAGACGTATACGAGGTTGACCGTAGCCAGTGATTCGCGATTTTAATGTTTAATGTCTCTTCTCGAGTTACGAATATTGTAATGAGAATTATCAAAATACTTTTCTACAGCCTGTAGGTGAATTAATTAGAAATAAAACGAGGGCTTTCAGTAGCACTACGATCTTCCGGCTGAACAAAAAAATATGTTTGTTGAGAGCGTTTATATGTTTTTGGTTAATTTAATTATATACAGCCCGGTAAATTAATTTAATAATTCGAATCATTCTCTTATCAATATAGTAAGCTTCACAATCAGTAGAATCTTATTTTGATGAAAACGTCAACTTGAAAGATGGCTACAGGAGGAGCAGGAAAAGGTGTCAGCTCATTTCATCCGCTCCTCCCAAGGTCCCTTTCATTACCTATGCGGTAGTTTACAAGAAGAGGGAGCCTATTGGAAATTACGATTGAGTATAGTAAAGTAACAGACAAATCTCACTTGCAGAATGTGACGTAACGTAAAGAATTGCTGCGTTAGTTGAAATGAGTAAGGTTCAATTTTGATAATTGATTCTTCTAAATTTTCGTAGCCCCCTTTTGCTATAATTGTATCACTTATACACATTTCGAAGCTTGAAATTTTTTTTAATGCCTCACAAGTAGGCCAGAACTTCCCGCACCCTCTAGGATTGCAATTCACCCCTTTCACATGTAGCTCAATAGTCAAAATTTTCAGGAGTCTCCCTGGTATAGCTTGATGGAATAACCCTCCCAATCAAAATAATCATGGGGGGGGGTCGGAAAAATATCCACCGGCCGGCAAATCTCGAAGCTCGAAAGTTTTCCAAGTCGCCCTCCCATGGTGGTCAATGTATAAAGACTGAAAGATAGCCCCTTAGAGTAACTAGGTATGTAATTCTTCATACACCAATTGACTTAGCCCCTTCAATGAGCCAGGTATACAACGCTTCAAACACCAAAAGACTGAGAACGTTTTTCTTAGGTATTCCAAGTCCTTCTCCTATCATAAATAGCTCCGCATACCAAGCCTGTGATGTCACAATTTGATGACGTCATACATTTTTCAGATTCCACGTGCCTCATAAAACAAGTTCCCTACCACTCCTAGCCTACTTCGTTAAAGAACCTGTGATTTTTCCCAAGTCTTCGTCTCATCACACATGGCTCGAAATTCGACATTTTAACAGGGTTTCATCGGAGGGGATGTCGGAAAGAACATCCACCGTCTGCCAAAGCTCGTAGCACGAAAATTTTCCAAGTCTCCCTCCTATCATGTGTATTGTATAGCTTAGGACGGGACCTGTGACGTCAAAATTCAGTGACGTCATAGGTCAGCCTTATGTGACGTGATAATCTAGATTTTTCAGGTCCCATGTGCTCCCAAAAACGGGTTCCTGTCACCCCTCGTTCAACTCCGTTAAACTCGTTCAACTCCGTTAAAGAACCGGTGAGTTCCAACAGGGAACCTGTTTTATCGGGTGAGAGGGGTCGGTAAGAACGTGCGCCGTCCTCCCGGCAAAGCTCGGAGCTCGAAAATCCTCAAGACGTCATAGATCAATTCTTTTTCAAGTTCCCCTTCTATTAGGGTTATGCAGTTTTCGACGCAGCATACGAAAACGCCGTTAGCTGCGTGCAAATATGAATTAGAAGTTAATCAGTTTTCGATGCAGCACCGGTCAATGAACGGGATTCGTCGCTACTCGTCATTACTGCTCATCGCTATGCGTGTTCACTGTCTCGTTGTTATCCTTTTTCACTGGGTTATTTACCTGTGATTTTTTAGTTTTGTTTTTAATTTTTTAGAGGATTGTTCTGTGTTTCTGTGATACTCTAAAGTTGTTCCTTTTCTTTTTCGTATACCAAGTCTGTCCTTCTTTAAATTTAACCGAAGGCTATTGTTTTCATTTTCAGTATTGTAACCAAAGGCTGTGCTTCTACTTTTTTCCTCGTCTTTCTGACTGTGTTTTAATTTTTCTTTCGAATAAAGTACAATTGCCTAATCTTCAAAGTTTTTCTTGATTCTAGGGTAAAATTGTGTGCTTAGTTGTAAAAAAAACTGTTGAATAATTTTTTGAAGCACCAAAATGTGTGCAAGTGCCCAAAAACGATTACAATTTTACCAACTTGGAAAATTGCTTCATTTGAAGATTACGCAATTATTCATCTTGTGCCGTGATCCCCCTAGGCTTACAAAAATTTCGCCCCCCCAAAAAATTTTTAAGAAGCGAAAAAAAAAAGAAGAAGAAGAAACCCCCTATAATGTTACGAGAACAAAGGAAAAACCGCCCCCCCAAATTTCCTACAAAGAATTGTCTTCAAAAAAGTGGCTTCACGGCACCCCTGGAAGGAATTTTGATTCTCTTCGAGCCCATCAACCCATTTTGGTGCTCCGAAGGATTATTTAAGCATTTCTTTTGGACTCAGCGCGAAATTCCACTTGAAAATCGATTTACAATTCAAAAGTTTGATTGTAACCGAAGGCTGTGCTTTTACTTTTTTCCTCGTCTTTTTGGCTGTGTTTTAATTTTTCTTTCAAATAAAGTACAGTTTTCTTTTGTTATGTGTCCTTGCACTTATGAGAATGTTACGATAGGGCCTTTCACTAGTGCCAATGACACGTCCTGGGAAGGCACCTCGAGGGAGTATTGTAGCAGGTCCGTAATTGTGCGAAAAGTAGCATGAAATTCGTCAGACACACCTCGATACGACGAACCGGACAAGTGTTTCGTTACCCACCACACTTTTTCATCGTTCGTGTCATACGCATAGCGATGAGCAGTAATGACGAGTAACGACGAATCCCGTTCATTGACCGGTGCTGCATCGAAAACTGATTAATAGATAAGTGTACGCCGCCTTCTAATTCATATTTGCACGCAGCTAACGGCGTTTTCGTATGCTGCGTCGAAAACTGCATAACCCTGAGCTCCAAAGTCCCGGCCTGTGACCTGACAATTTGATGACGTCATAGATCTGGTACGACAACATTTTTCAAATCCCACGTGCCCCATAGAACAGGTTTCCTGCCGCCTCTCGTTCAAGTCCGTTGAAGAACCCGTGAGTTTTTTTTTTACAAGTTCCTCATTATCAGATACAACTCGAAAGTCGAAATTTCTCCAAGTTCATTTACATCATAGATCTTATAGTACCCTTATATCGTATGTACAGTGTTGCCAGTTTGGCATAATGGTTGCCAGATCTGTCATAAATTATCTTCAATGATGGAAAGCCGAAGCCAATGAACGGCTTAGCAGAAGCAGCAGCCGGTTTTGAACGGCTTTCAAGCCAGTCGTAAATCAGTGCTTCAAAATGTAGGAAGCCAATGAAAAGCCAATGAAAATGATGCTGGAAGCAGCCGAAGCCATTTGAACGCATCTACATGGTTAACCTCAAAAAGCAGCTGAAAGCTTATATCAAAATATGAAATTAGATGCCATAGCAGGACTGCAATGGCATCGGGGAACCTACTGTCCCGAGTCCCTTAGAGCCTTAGGTTTTTCCAAGTCGCCTAATCATGACGTGACAACTTGAACGCGCTGCAATTTCAGTGAAGTCGTCGTCTTTTCAAGTCCCCCTCCTATCATAATATAGCTGGAAGGTCGGAATTTTTAAAGGTACCCTCCCTTCTCCGTGACGTCATCAACCTCGCTCGCGCTCTCGGACGAAAATTTCCAGGAAGTACCCCCAACAAAAGGGATAGCGGGTTCCCCGCTAATAAACTTCCTCCATGCCAATGGAATGGGGAAATTGGCAAGCCGATAGAAAATTGGTCAACGGCTACGAGCTGAAGCCGAAGTTTAAGCCGATGACGAATGGCTTTTCACCACTGGTTATCTTCAGCAGCTCTAAAAAATGTTGGTAGAATGCCAGAAAAAACATAGTTTGGAGGGATTTTTGTGAATCCAGCATAATTTCAGATAATTTTCAGTACTTTGGCACAATTGAAATTTTTACAAGCCAACTTCCTCTCACGCATATAATCACACAATCTAGCCGAGCTCATAGCCCTGAAGGCAGGCTGCTGGTAGCTCGTTAATTAAAATAAAAAAAAAAAAAAAAAAAAGAATCAAAACTGGTAACATTGATCATATACAGCTTGAAAGTCCCTTTCCTAACATATATAGCTCGCAGGTGCAAATTTTACAAGTCCTACAATTTTCTGAACGGCACCTGGCATTTGGCTTTTCCTTAGAGGTTCCTTGTTAAAACTCGCAGCTCAAAACTTCACTGTACTCTTGATCTCGCAACCTTACATTGTTGCACGTGCGCTCGACAAAATGACACAAGTGACGCGTTTTCACTTTATACTGTACTTTTAATCTCGCGTTTTTACGCATGCGCTAGACAACATCGTGTTGTTGCGCACGCGCTAGACAGAAGGACACAAATGAAGCGTTCCGACAGCGACTCTACACTGCACATATTCCTGACCTTGCGACCTTGTGTCGAGGACATGTGCTGTACAGAATCATACAAATAACGTATTTGCCTCATATAATTGTGCGTCCGATTCCATTAGTACTTTGTGTTCTTTAGTGCCATGTGACACATACAGCATAGGCAATATATGAACTTCTTTTCTATGAGAGTTAGAATTTCAAATTATGGCCCAAATATGAGGCGACAATTTCAAGTTGTTAACTGAAACAGTTCTTGGGGTATGAAAGGACAGACAGACAAACAGACAGACAGACAGACAAACGATTTAAATTTCGATGACTAATTTTGATAACCTGGTTCAATTATTTGAAAAAGTTGACATCTCCGTGAGACTTATTTTTCTAACAAGTACGAGGAGGGGAACTTGAAGATATTTTGAACATCACGCTACGCGCTAAAACGTTTCAAAACCTAATGTTCCAATTATATATTGCTGAGTGACCACAATTTTCCATTGACCCTCCTTCCTCTTGTACAACTCAAAAATTCATAGTCTTTCAGTCTTCATTCTCTTAAATATCATTCAAAAGTCAAAAAACTTCCAAGTTACAAACATCTCTTTTTCTGATAATTGATGAGGATTGATTCTGCGTTTGAACGTCTGTTTTACTCCTTTCAATGGTCGAAATTTCCACTCAGAGGCGTTAATTTCTCTCCCGCCCATCCATGTACATACCCTGATGGTCGGAATTTTTTTCCAAGTCCCCATCCTGATATAGTGTGTAGCTCGAAAGTCAATGTTTTTCCAAGTTCTTTAGGTCAGACCCTCTGCTGCATCAGAATCACAATTTGCTGAAAGGAGCCAGAGGATTTTCCCAATAGCTCCCCAATTGAGAGTAACTGGATTGCTGGAAGTTAAAAGAGATCACGTTTGTTTCATGAGAGCAGACGTGATAGATGAGGGGGGGGGAGGACTCAGCATAGTTTGGAGAGCCGCGTGTGAAGAGAAAGACTGAACGGATTAGTTGTTGGAGGAGCAATCATCGCTGATTAAGAGAAGGGACAAAAAATAATTGATAGAGACGTCGCGAAGTCCTGTGTTCCGGGCGTGACAAAACGTCGGTATCTTTTCGATTGATTCGAATGTTCTGAAAGTTTGGTCTTTCCAAAAGAATTGTAATAATTTTCGAACTCATACCCAGGGGAGAGTTCAAAGTGAAGAATCGTAGACAGGATAGGGTTAGTCAGGAAAATTATATGGTCCAGAACCCAGGAGTGAAACAGAAGTCTGCTGAAAAGCCGACAATTTTTGCAAGTAAAAATGTACAGGACGGTCGATATACGAGTATTAAAAAAAATATATTAAATAAAAACCTTCTTTAAATCAGTATATAGGTTATTGACTGATGTTGTTTCAATCTGAGTAATCTTCAACGAAGTAACTTATTTGTACGAGTACCTACTGAGAAGTTTACGAGTTAACACAGCTTGCAATTTATCGAGGAAGATTGTTACAATGATAACGTTGACGCGATTCTAATGAAATGGTGACTACCTAACTGCGTTCGAAGCGAACGTGATAAAAAAATAAGAAGCACCCGATAGTTAAGTTTACTATTTACATTTACATATTCGCTTTCAATAAGCTGCGCGAGTAACGAGTTTCACACGTTCACGAACTCAAAATGAATGAGTGAAGGAATGTTTTACGGTTTTTATAATCTACAAATCGATGGCCCCCTGTTCGTAGTTTCACTATCCCATTGCCATAATTCGTTGTCATTCTTCTCAGCATACTGTATTTCATTATTTTTTTAAAGTACAGTCATCATTGACATAGTAAGAAATAAACTTTCACCTAACCAATTCGCTCAAAAAATATTCGTTCCAATCAAAAATCAACATCGAGGTAACTACCTATAGAACTTTTGAAATTCGGAAGGTAATAATCATCATAATTAATGATTTCTTCATCATTATTTCTTGCCCTAGAGTCACAATTTCATAATATGTATTGAATGAAATTTATCGGCTCCAAGTGCTCTATGATGTTTCAAGTTTACTTCTGACCAACGAACATGTCAGCGCCTATTACAACAACAACCCAACAAAAACCCAGTTCGTAAAGCATCTTCTTGAAAACAAGTACCTTAAAGATGAAAGAAGAAATAGAAATCGTTTGCTACGGCTCACATCACACCTACGACTTGCAAAACAGGGTGGTGTATACGAGTACAAGCCATTCGGTGACGAAGGTTTTTTCAATCTCCCCCTCGTAAAGAAAGACGGAACTCTAAAAAATGCTAATGACGTAAACCTGAACCTTTTTCATATCGTAGCTTGTTACTTTGTTCTACCATCTAATTTTATCTGTATTTGCTCTCACTCGTTTTCTTACGTGTCTGATAGTGAAATTTAGTCGACAGCGCTCAAAATTTGATTTCATTTTAATGCTTACGAGAATTTGTGAATTCTTTTCTTTCCGTTAGAATGTATCGCAAACTACAAACCACCCTGACAAATATCTTCAAAGTATAATCAGAAGTTTCATATGCTTTCTCAAACCCCTCAAATGCCATAAGGCCGTTCTTTGGTATGATAGCCCAAACGTTATTTCAGACCACGAAGTTGGTATTTTTAGATTGACTAAACTGACTCTAGTTTCTCTAGGTCTTGTAGCGTGTCTCTATTCTTTGATACAATAAGAATATTGTTCTTGTTGTATCGCTTCTTAATGCGTAGTTGAGGATATCATCTCTCCCTTCTCAAGTCTTCTACAATGAATTCCCAGCTTCAAAAAACTCTGACACTCCGTTCTTAAACGACACCCACTATGTCCAGTCCAAGCTCACCTACGTCTAGTCTGCCATCAAGATTATTTCAAAATTCCGATGACTCAATGTGCATTGATGGTTCCAAATCTGGACGGAGAAGAAAGTATGCGTTTTCAATTTGGGAATCGTACGGGTTTTCCAACTGTATGAAAGTCTCATCCACTCCCAACTGGACTACGGCTCCCCGACCTACCCTCTGTTTAACAAGTTTCCTCTTCAATTATTAAACACTGTTGCATCAACAGCTCTCAGAATGGCCCTAGGGGCATTCTAGTCTCAATCTCTGGGCCGAAGCAGCCGAACCTCCGTTCCACTTACGCACACCAATATTAACTGTCAACTTCCTCGCCTCCTCAGCTCAATTTCCGGAACTCTCTACTACATTGTCTTCTCCTCTCCTCAAGATACCTTACACTAAATTTTCTTCAACCCCATCTTGACTCCACCCTCTCCTCCCTGTCAAATCGCCCATTCCTCCATGGCTATCCACTCCTCCGACCATCTCACAAATACTGCCAAATCAAATAACACCGCTTTCCGCTCATTGTAAACTGATCACAGAAATTATCACAGAATTCCCCGATTGTCTCTAAAACAAAAAATAAAACAGGCCATGCATACTCTATTCAGGATAAAATTACCGCCTATCGTTTGGGGAACTCTGTCTTCGTGTTTACCGCTGAGCTGAGCGCTATTTGCCTCTGTCTTTTGACGTCCTCTCGGACTATTCCTGACTCACTTTCCGCCTTCATATCTTTGCAAGATCCTTATTCAAATAACTCCATCACGCATCCACGTTATTCTTCATACGCTGACCTCTATTCATCTGGATTCCAGGTCACATTGGTCACCGTCAACATGAAAACTATGATCGTGCGTCCAAGAACTTCACCCTCTTACCAAAAATTACTTACCCAGCTCATCCACCAGTATACAACCTTCAAAAATACCACCGACCCAAAATCTTAGCTTCGTGGGATAACCTTTGGAAAGAAAAATATCGAAACAAACTACGACCAATCAAAAGCCTCCCTATTCCTTCGGCCTCTTCAAATAGAAACTCCCGCCACAAAGAAGTCATCCTTCCTGTCTTAGGATTGGCCACACGCATATAATCCAAACCCTTCCACCAAGAGATAACATTACAGTTTAACATCTCTTCTATGTCCCTGTCTAGCACATGTGCAACAACCCAAGTTTGCAAAATCACGAATACCATGCAGGGTAGAGTCTGAACGCTTCATTTGTGTCATTTTATCCAGAGCAGGCGCAGCCATGCGAGTTTTCAAGACCAAGAGTACAGCGTATCCCATAAACCAAATCGACCATCACTGTATGGTCGATGTTAGTCGGTTTTTGGTTGTACTACTGAAAATAGACCTTGGTCCATTATCAGTCAATTTGTTTCCAACATCTACCAATATTTTCACTCTCTGTTTTAGTCTGAAATGAATATTAGCTGGTGAGCCACACAGTCACTAAATTTCGATAATAATTTCCAGTCAATTTTTAGACAGATATCCCTGGGTCATGTATTGATCCGTTTCAAGTCGATCTGTCCTCAAAATCTAGCAATATTATTACTCTCTTTTTTTATCAGAAATGAGTATTATCGGGTGAGCCGTTCTATCTCTCAATTTTGACCACAATTTTCAGTCAATTTCTGGGCAAATATATGGAATGAATCAACTGTCATATATCGCTTACAAACTCGCAGGTGAATAGAGAAATTTAAAATTGAATTTTAAATTTAAAAATTAATATTCTTAATGATTAAATTGTGAACATATTCTGCTAATCATAAAAATACCGTATTGGATTTATATAATTTCAGGAATTTGATCAGGATTAATTAATAGATATAATTATTTTTTAAATTTTGATTTTATAAATTTTTCTTTTATAACAACTTTATTTTTTAAAATTAAATTTGAAATCTATTTAAAAAGTTTATAAGACAATATTGTTTTGAAAAAATAAAGGTTTTATTTAAATTTTTTTGAAGTAATTTATTTAATTGAAAATGATAATTTTTTTAAAGAATTATTTATTTACTAAAATTAATATCAAGTTTTAATAATTTATATGAAAATGATCATTAAAAAAATAAAAGAATAATTAAAACGAACTAATTAATAATTTTTTATATCTCATTTATTTCATTTATTATATTTAATCCTTTAAATTAAAATATTGATTATTTAATAATTTTAAATAATATTTAAAACTCCTAATCATATTGAACCAGAATATTTGTTTTTTTTTTTTAAATTTAATGTTACGTTCAATGAATAGAAAATTATTAGGTTTATTTATAAAAATAACAAAATAATATTATTATAAAATGATTAAAAAATAATTAATTTAATTATTCATATTTTAATATTTTTAAAAAATTTATATAAATTGAAATAATAAAAATCAATTTATCAATAATAAATGGATAAAGAATAATAATTATATTAATTAAATATTAAAATTAAAAAATAATATAGGAATTTTATAAATAAAATTTAAATAAATAAATGAATATAATATTTAGATTCATTTTAAGAAATTTTGTAAATCAATTGATTCAACTTCAACTGTCCACAAATTTCTGAACATTGTCCTGTTCAATAATATCAATATTGTTATTTTGACCAAAATATTCAATACAACCCTGCTAACGAGATTACTATCTTCATGTTTCTCCTCTCTCACTTGAGGGAGGCTTAGATGTAGACTGGCGTCCCATTGAAAGTGGTCTCAGTATGGTGGTCTGTTAATATCACCTAACTAGAGCCCATTTTATGGCGTCTGTATTGCTCAAAAATTTACCGATCTGTGTTAGTGGTCTGTTTATATTGTTTGAATAATATAGACTACAACAGACTACTTTATATCGCCTAGATTGCCCAGAAATCGACCGATCTTTGGTCTAATTATGGTGGTCTGTTGACTCTGACGAATATTGACTATGAGAAACTATTTTATGTTGTCAAAATTCCCTAGAAAACGACGGGTTTTTTTTTTTCTTGTCAAAATATAGTCAATTGCAGCATAGACCATTTTAAGGTACCTACATTACCTACAAATCGACCAATTTTTCCAGTCAAAATTTTGTGCAAATTGGTCTAAATATGGTCTAAATATGACACGGGTTAGTGGAAGTAAATTCAACCGAAAAATCGGTCTATTAATTGGTCACTCATCAGAGCGATCGCTCAGTCTATTAGTGGTCAATATTTACTCAAAATTGACTGAGATATTTACTCAATCTGATTTATCCGATAAATTTTAAAGGCGTCATTCGTATCATTTTGCTCATTGCATGCGCAACAATGCGAGGTTGGAAGATCAGGAATAACCATGCAAAGTAGAGTTTGAACGCTTCATTTGTGTCATTCTATCTAGCGTATGCGCAACCACGCAATGTTGCAAGATCGAGAGTACAGAGTAAAGTCTAAATGCGTCATTTGTGTCATTTTGTTCATTGCACGCGCAACAACGTGAGGTTGTAAGATCAAGAGTACAGTGCAGTGTAGAGTTTGAACGCTTCATTCGTGTCATTCTGTCCACCCTTCTCCCCATCTATCACCTCTTCCCTCATAAAACAAACATGATCTCTTTCAACTTCCAGCAATCCAGTTACTTTCAATTGGGAATCTATTTATGCGGAGCTATTGAGTTGCACAATTTAACAACTCCAAAATCATCTCCAATTCCCTCAACTATCTTCGTACTATCTATTTCTTCCAACTTCTCTAAATTTAAGTAATGATATTAAATAAAATTATTGTACAATCAAATTAACGCGAGCTGATAACCTGTTTTGAGTAGCTGAATACCCAATGGACTCTGGACCTGTACCAGCCTGAATCTCTGTTTCATCTTTTCCACATATGATTATCTTAATCGTAACATCACTTTTCTTGCTTTACATTCTATGCTACATCGTATCACTCCACCGAGACTCATATTGTCGTTCTTGTCCCAAAAAATGCTTCAACCTCAATTCCAGAAATCATGGACTGACGTCCTTCGAGCTTTGAAGTTCAAAACCATCCACCCTTTCATCCAGGACCGATGGTACCTTGCTCTACGAAGTAATAAAAGATGAACCTCGGCCGAGGAAATATTTACCAAAATTGGAGACGATGATTTCCCTCCTCGCCGGAATATACGTGCGGGCTTCATACTTTACTCGTTCTCATCATCCAAGTGCTCTCATATTATCGACTCGAAATATTCTTCGTAGGATACCTCTCCTCCCAGCTCAATCCATTGCCCCTTCGTAGCCTTCAGTGGCTTCACATTTTCCCTACTCGCAAATTTCGATAGGAAACCCACTCAGACTGCACGTTTAGTTGTATGAATCATAAGATGAGAAGTTATTATAAACGGTGATAAACCTCTACAATAATAAAATTTATGAAGCAGAAATTCTGGAGCACAATGACATTAAAATAAATGAAAACGAAGCGAAAAAAAATAAAGGTCACATATAAACATGTAGACGTCTGCAAGTCGACGATGACTGCGTTTTTTCTTATATCTAGACATCATGGACAGATTCTTCTGCCAATTCTTTCTTTAAATACAAGGATGTTTAGTATTAAAAAAAAGAAAGATCGAAGCTTCTCCCGCACAAAATTCAATTTATTTGTCGATGCTTCCGCTCAACTAGTGGCCTTTATCAAGACGAAACGAGAACGGCGAAACAGAAAAACAAAACGAGGACTACGGGTCTGCAAAAATATAAGCCGTGAGTCAAGAAAAATTTGCAAGAGATCATTTGACGCTATTTAAGATAGTGGTAGTGACGGAGAAAAAAAAAAAACTGAATAGCGCTAATTTTTGTTTCCCTTTCCCCAAATTTTTCACTGTTTCATTGAACCAGTTCCTCGCTCAAAAATTTCGGGCTCGTAAATCAATTAGTAACGACTATCGGAGCCCTCTGCTTCGTCGTAACAGTAATCGAAAGAAAGTGAATTCACCTATTTTTACTCGTATGATTGCTCGACACACACATTCCATTTTTTTTTTTCAATTTCCCCTAAGCGATGACTCAACTTCAAGACTCGAACCTTTATCTGCAATCACTTGACGTGATTTCTCGGACGCTTCATCGGCCATCGTAAGATAATTAAATTCACTTTGCTTATACAGAACCATCCATTGAATATTAAGTAAGGTAAGTAAAAACTCAAACTTACGCCAGTGCCCACTCATTGTGCATAGTTGCGATGCGGAAGACGACGGTTAGACCAGTGACTGATAAAACTTGAAGATAAAAGATGAACACCAATATATTTAACGAACACGCGAGGAAAATTTTAGCACGAGAAACGACGTAATTATTGTTCGAGAGTTGTACGAAAACTCCTCACGTATCGTGCGAGCAACTCTGTACCTACATAACCGCATGCGAATTAATCATACCTAAAATAATACTGAACTGTACAATCATTTTATTTCCCGAAAAGAGCACCGTAATTTATGGTTTTTCAGATTCTTAAAATTCTTAATTACTATTAAAAAACGATTTACTTTTCTAAAATTCATCAATTATTCCGACGTTGAAACACACAAAAAAAAAAGATAAAAATTTGGTAAGACAGACGATGAAAAAAAAAAAAAAAAAAAACATTCCTATGTAATTTGTATGTAAACCGGTCATAAGTAAACCGGTCGTTAATTGAATGGTTTAGAAGTCCGCGGACTCGTATGGTCTTTCCAAAGTTCGATTTCGGGCATTCGTTCAATGGTCTGTGCACGTATTACAACTAGCACTTATGAACTGTGCAAATAACTGGTTATATGAGCATATTGAAAAGATTGATTCTAAATAATTATTTGAGTAAATATACGTAATCTATGAATTTTGTTCACTTAAGAAAATAAATTCTAATCAATTTTGAATTGTGTAAGTCGTCCAATAAATTTAAATTTTAAATTAATTTCCCGTCGTCGTTCGTTCTGAGAAAGTATTCGAGCACGGTATAGTAAATTTATGGAAAAATTTGAAAATTCTACCCACTTTTGTCGAATACCTAAAAATCTTCTAAAATAATTCGGAAAAGTGTTCCTAAAAGTAAATATATGCAAATTGAAACGAAATGAAACATAATTTCTGGTTTGTGGTTACGGTACCGTACCTACATTCTTCAAAATGGAGGTAAGTCGTCTAAGATGAACGTATCCACGCGTCGTTCTTGATTTTCGTTTGGATCGCGGATGATTTTGTAGAGAGCGATAAAAATTTCACCTTTTCACACAAAGTATCCGATCTCTGACTCTCGGTGATAAAAATTATCGCTGCAATGTTTCTTCAGTGCTCGCTAACTGGTATGCGAGTATTCTTCGAAAAAATTACTCTCGCAACAAACTGAAGAGAGCGCAAACAAAAAGTCACGCCAAGGTAGAGTCATTGGCTTCCATCCATACCCATCCCAGTCACACCAGGGCGTCCATAAATTGCGCGAGGCACTTAGGGTGGAAGACGTGAAACCGAATTTCAATAATCTCATGTAGGGAAGAGGGAGGGTTTCGGTAAATATCGCATCTAAAAATTTCAAAATTGGATCAATTTCGAGTAAAAAATATTTCTCTATTGAAGTACGACCGCAAGTTATATTTTTTAAATCAATCTAAGGCAATCAATAACGGATTAGCGTACTTAAAAAAAGAGAGAGGCTCTAGCCGGGTATGCGGCAGAAAATGGCCTTGGTCGAAAAATGTTTCAAATGTGCGTCAAAATGTTGCCCTTAATGAGGGAACTTAAAACCGAAAAAATTGGACTTATCCACTCACCCACCCACATGTTGCTGAAGAGTCATTTTTAGGCCTAAAATCCAAGTGGCTGTATCTCAGGCAAGAATGATCGCACAGCAATGCAACTTGAAGATATTTTAGTATACATGCGAGCGTTCATCCATGGTATTTTTTTCAAAAGAAAAATCATTTATATTTTCCCTTGTTTCTAGCAATAACAAAACATTAAACTCGAATATTAAACAAAATCGGGGGGGGGGGCATCTGAGGAAAATCGATCATTTGAAGCGCCATACCCTCCACTACAACATACATTAGTACCATAGTCCTCGATGAGGTGGAACACTCCCAAAAAAATCAATAAATGAATTTCTGTGATTTTTCCATCAACAGCGGGGTGACGTACGACTGCTACCGCAATAGACCGCCTAAAATCAATAGTCAATGTTCGAGCTGAAAAATGAAATGGGAATGTAGACAGACCAAAAATATATTTTCAGTATTTCGTTTATCGATTTGGTCAATTCTCATGTAAACACATTCACGGATTACGTGGGGTGCGTTAGATTAAGAAAAATAGTTGAAAATTCTCCAGTCGCTGGAACAGTCTGAAAACAGTACAGAAGTGAGAAAATCCACTTTTTCACCCTGGAGGATCGTGAGTTTTGGTATTTCGTTCATCAATTAGGTCGATTATAATGTAAATAAGTCCACCGAAATCGAAAAAAGTGATCAAAAAATTCTCCAGTCGCTGAAACGTTCTGGAAATGACAAATAAGCGAAAATCCATTTTTTCACCCTTGAGGACCGTGATTTTTGGTATTTTATTTATCATTTAGTACAAATCTTATGTAAATACATCATTAATTAATCCAAATAATATATCTGTAAATTTTATTTCACCAATAATTATTTTATTTAAAACCATTCAATTCAAATTTAATTAATATTTATCCGTAAATATATTGTTGAGCAATTATAATTACTTCGATTCTTCTAATTTTATTTGGAAAAAAGTAGTCAATAATTTCTCCAGTCGCTGGAGCGGTTTTGAAATTGTAAGAAATTCAGAGAATCCACTTTTTATGTAAATACATCCACCGAGCTGGACAGGGTGTCCACTTTTCCTCTGAAATGAAATTCCCTGACTTTTTCAGGCTTTTCCAGACCATCATCTCCACTAAAAAAAAAAAAAAAAGATGGAGGAAAAAGGAGGAAAAACTTCTTAGCTCGAACTTTTTTGGACATAATATCTCAAAAAATTCCCTGACTTTGGGTAAAATTTCCAAAATTCCCTGAATTTTCCCTGACGTCCAGATTTTCCAGAAAAGAGGACACCCTGCTGGAAAAAGTTGGTCAAAAAATTCTCCAGTTTGTGGAATGGATTTCCTAGGTTTTCTACCATTTCCAGACTATTCCAGCTACTGGAGGATTTGTTGAATATTTTTTGCCAACTCGACGGATCTTTTTACATAAGAATTGACCTAATTGATTAACGAAATATGAAAAATTGCAGTTCTGTAAGTTGAAAAAGTGGATTCTCCGAATTTCTTACAATATTTCAAAACCGTTCCAGCGACTGGAGAATTTATTGACTATTTTTTCCCAAATTGGCGGATGTATTTACATAAGATTTGAACTAATTGATAAATAAAATACCAAAAATCACGGTCCTCCAGGTTGAAAAACTGTTTTTTTTTCGATTATTTGTCACTTCCAGAACGTTCCAGCAACTGGAGAATTTTTTCACCATTTTTTCGAACTCGGTGGACGTGTTTACATTATAATCTAATTGATGAATGAAATACCAAAACTCACGGTCCTCCAGGGTGAAAAATGGGATTTTCTTGATTTTTTGTCATTTCCAGAACGTTCTATAGCGGCTGGAGAATTATTGGACTATTTTTTTTCGAACTTGACGGACGTGTTTACATTACAATCAACATAATTGATGAACGAAATACCAAAACTCACAGTCCTCCAGGGTGAAAAAGTGGATTTTGTCACTTCTCTACTGTTTTCAGACTGTTCCAGCGACTGGAGACTTTTTCAACTATTTTTCTTAATCTAAGGCACTCCACCTAATCCGTGGATATGTTTACATAAGAATTGACCAAATCGATAAAAGAAATACTGGAAATATATTTTTGGTCTATTCCCATTTCATCCCACGGAGGAGTGCGTATTTTTCAGCTCGGACATTGACTATTGATTTCACGTGGTCTCTTGCGGTAGCAGTCGTACGTCACCCCGCTATTCATGGAAAAATCACAGAAATTCATTTATTGATTTTTTTGGGAATGTTCCACCTTACCGAGGACTATGGTACTAATGTATGTTGTAGTAGAGGGTATGGCGCTTCAAATGAATGATTTTTGCCAGGTGCCACCCCCCCCCCCCCCCACGATTTTGTTCAATATTCGAATTTGAAGTTTTGTTACTTGTATTGCTAGAAACTAGGGAAAATATGAATGATTTTTTTTTTGAAAAAAATACCATGGATGAACGCTCGCATATATACTAAAATGTCCTCAAGTTGCATTGCTGTGCGATCATTCTTGCCTGAGATACAGCCACTTGGATTTTAGGCCTAAAAATGACTCTGCAGCAACATGTGGGTGAGCGGATAGATCCAATTTTTATTTTGACAGACATTTGAAACATTTTTCGACCAAGGCCATTCCCCCCCCCCCCCGGCTATAGCCTTTACTGGCATGGCCAAATAAATAAAGATAATGTTTCATGTACAAGCCGCGCTTGCCTTGCGTTGATCTGATGAATCTTGGTCCAGCTAGTGAATTTTCCTCATAGTGGCGTGCGCTTCGTTTAGGTGTATTGTAAGATAGACTATCTAGCTCAGGAGGACTCTCTCCATTCCTGATACTGTCTTGCTTACGAGGGGCTCACTCGCTCCGCTGTTTGCCTCCGTTCTTCGATTAATATAGGCAGAGTACATTCGCATTCTGAAAAATGAAAAGAATAGACCCCTCAACCATGAATAAGGAGAGAGTGAGACACAGGAACGTAAATTGTTCATTCAATCTCTAAGCACTCGCTCAATTATACAACTCATTAATCCAATCTCAACTGGACTGCGGTTCCTTTGTCTAAAGATAGACCAACAAATCCTCCCTAAAATCCTTAGCTACAATACAATCCGCAGCCATACGGCGCCCTCATCTTCTTTGTAAAGCACTATAGTGGGTTCCCACCTTCTGAACCCCATAGATGTAGAATTCAATTCTGAATACTTCGTATAATTAGAAATTTTCTTCTATTATCGATAGTTTAATTGCTATAAAGACAAATAATCAAAATTTGATATATTTCCGGAACACATTTTCCAAATATGCGTCTCAGGCATTGCTTCAAATGACTTTTTCGTATTAGATGAAAAGATAGAAGAGTCTTGAAAGAACAACTTTTCTCTGAGAAGTTTTTTCGTAAAACTCATAGGAGATAGGATACACGCAATTTTAAGAAAGAGGGTTAGTTCTTGCGAGGAGGTGGGCTTGAAAAAAATGACACCCACGCCTAATTTGTTCTAAATAATACATTCTAGATTAGGAATCTATGGTGTAGGGGATTTACGCAGAAGCATAGGTCCCTGGCGGCGACGAGTAGACGCCACAAAAATAGCGCACTTCGAACATCGGGTCGTCGGCCAAAAAGTATCAACAAACAAAATCAGCAATATGGAATGAATCGACGTATACGGCGTAAGGGGATTACGTGATACGATAGGTATTTAATCGTGACGATTTGATGCCAGTATTGAAAGAAACAATACGAAATTCGAAGCTCGAGTATAGCCGAATAAGCATGAGGTTTTAATTGTACGAGCTACCGAAAAATATCCACGTGCGGTCTTCGGACCTGCAACAAGGCGTTGGCCGAAGCCTCTCTCGTATCGTTATGCGAGTACATATTGTTTGAATACAGTAATAAAGGGTCAGTTTTAACTCAAGATATGGAACATGATCTTAATTAATTTGGCTAGGCCAGAACATTTTTTCAAATGCAAAAATTGTTCTCCTCCGTCCATCATGGTTCCGAAAAAATTAAGTCGACCTGTCAAATGCAGCCATACTTTTAATCTTCAAACTTTATTTCATCGTTCTCATCGTTTGGAGGTATCTTATCTTGCTTGAGGGCATTACAAACGTTCAACTTAACCCTTCCAAGAGTTACAAATATTATCTCCAATTTCTAACTGCGAAAACTCTATTTTCTCATGTCCTTCAGGAGAAATAGGAAGTCTTTACTGGCTATCAATGATATCGTCAAATGTATTGTTTTTCTCCTTACTTCGAAATCGAAGCACTTACTGGAGTCTTAGAGGGCATCTATTATACATCTCCTACACGCCATATAGAAAAGGAAGACTGACGAATAGATCGTACAAATTCTAGATTGTCTCAGCGTTTCAACAAGATGATGTCATTCTCCTGAACAATACCACCAACGTACTTACTATTTAATTCGTTCATTCAATACATCATCGTGTCTTCACCGGTTTTCCTTCACCTCTTTGTACTTCCGACTCTAGACTCACTCGCTATTCTTTCGTTTACTCCGCGTTCCGCCTGAAGAAGGTTGGCTCGGTCTAATCGAAACCGGGTCGCGTTTGAATCTATACAAAAATTATTCAATTATTATAACATTAATACACTAGACTTATAATGAGCTAAGAATAGAGATGAAAGAATGGAGCGAGTGGAGCCGTGAGCTAGTCAGCGTGACATGCAGTCTGTGGACTCTGTATGGAACTTACTCCATGAAGCGAGCTTATATTACTTAACAAAGATGAAATAACTTATTTCTATCTTAGAAGGATCTCTTGTCACAGAGAACTGCGCCAAACAGAAGCCTCATTGACCAAAGATCTGAAGTACAGGATAGAATTTTCCTCTTGATTTACTCAGTCTTCACCTGAAGGCAGCAGTAGATTTTATTAAAAGCCGCCATGTATCTTGATGATTTTTCAGCCAGTGCAGTGGGAGGAAGACATGTTTTCTTCTACTCGAATTCTAATATCTAGTATCCGAGTTGCCTTTCTTCTACTTGAGGTGTGTCTCTTCTATTTGGTCATTTCATGCTGTACTTCATGGGAATGAAACTACGTTGTCTCTTAACTGTGACCCTCGCCATTCCCTGCCTGGTGGACCTAGAATAGCCTAGAAGTGGTGGTCCGAACGGTTAGCCCACCGACTTAGTCTTCCAGGTGGCGAACGTTTAGTGATTGTGAGGCAAGCTCTAGAATCTGGTGAAGTTTTCAGACTTAGTATTACGACTGTACATCTTGTTTAATGTATTTCTTCTAATCGACCCACTACGTTTTCCACAAACTTCTTGACTCTCTATGGACCAAATTTTTTCGACTGTCTTTCTCCAGTAAACACACCTTATACTAGACTTATGGGTACTCTTTCTTTTTTTATGTAGCGTATTAGACATGAAACATGATAATTATCAATTCAGCCTTGCCAGAACATTTTTTGGTTCGCCGCTGACAAGATCTCTTTTCATTAACTACGTACATTAGTTTTATGGGTGAGTTTTTCAATTTCTATACTCTGTGGTACCCAGCACTCACCACTACAAAGACAATCATTGATAAGCGAACGGCGATATTTGAGGTTTCTGCAAAATATCGCAAAACTGAACGCTAGTAGTGAAAAATTGAAGAGAATAGGATTTGTAGCGCATGAAACCCCCTCTCATATGGATCTATGTTTTTTTTTTTTTGAAATCCGAACAACTGAAGGGGCCAAGTAAATTGGTGTATGAAACATTGCATACCTAGTTACTTTCAGGGGCTATATTTCAGCCTATATACACCAACCACCGAACTATACGGACTTACGGTGTTTGAATACATTGTATATTTAGCTCATTGAAGGGGCTAGCCAATTGGTGTATGAAGCATTCCACGTTTAATTACTTGAAGGGGCTATCTGTCAGGCTGTATACACCAATCTCCAGCTGTATAACATCTTGGAAGGACGTTTTACGTCTCATGATGTATGAAGCATTGCAGAGCCAGTTACTCAAAGGGGCTGTCTTTCAGGCTATAATTATATAGGGTGGACCAGAAAGATGTCACTAGTTAAATGGGAGTTTGCGCTAAATCTGTCGTAGCGCGAAAACGTTAGATGTATAGTTTAAATGTATGAATTTTGTATCTCAATTTTATCTCTAACTTGAGCCATATCTGAAGGTTCTACGACTTTCTGAGGCGAGTTAAGGACTTTAATGTGCTGAAAATTCACCAAATCGCCAGGGTTCCCAAAATACGGCTTGAAAATTAATTAATTTACAGTATTGAGCTGAATTTCGAAAATTTTAGTAATCAAATTATTGTTTCTTAAGTGAATTTGGACCGGAAAACGAGAAAAATTGTAACAAGAACCTGAGAAGCACCAAAATGGAAGGTCCAAATTCCCCCAAGTTGGAAAATCGTTTAAACTTTCGAATTGTAATTCAATTTTTGAGTGGAATTTCGCGATCAGTCCGAAAAAGGCCCAAAAAATGCCAAAATTTTCCTAAATTGGTAAATCGTTCAAACTTTCAAATTTTAATTCGATTCTCATGTGGCATTTTGCGCTGAGTCCGAAATAAAATGCTTAAACAGTTCTTCGAAGCACCAAAATGGGTTAATGGCCCCAAAAAGAGGCAAAATTATCCCACATAGGAAAATCATTCAAACTTTCAAATTTCAGTTCGATTTTCAAGTGGACTTTTGCGCTGAGTTCGAAAAAAATGCTTAAAAAGATTTTCGAAGCACCTAAAAGGGGTTAATAATTTTCCCAAAATGGAAAATCATTCAAACTTTCGAATTTTAATTCGATTTTCAAGTGGACTTTCGCGCTGAGTCCGAAAAACACTCTTAAAAAATACTTCGGGGTACCCAAATGGGATGATGGGCTCAAAGAGGATCAAAATTCCTCCAAGATGAAAAGTTGCGTACTCTTCAAAAGTTGTTTTCAATTCTGAAGTAAAATTTAGGACCGAGTCCGAGAATAACACTGAAATGGCCCTAGATGATCTCCAAAATGAAAAATCAAAAATTTTTCTCATTGTGCAGTAAAATTGTTGATTCAGGGGATGGAAGGAATGGGGACAAGTTCGTCTGCCGTAGAGTGGGGATCGGAGGGAGACGACAAATTCATCTTCCGTTGAAGGTTCGCGGTAAGAGATCGACTAGGGCTCTGCGTATGATCAAAGCGGTAAAAAGTGCGAGAACTCTCGTTGTTTCAGTCAAAGAACGCAAAGTTAGTTTTCTGTTGTGTGCTTGCGATGAGAGATCAACTGACGCCCCACCATAAACGAAGCGGGCCAAAGTGCAAAAACTCCTTGATTCAGGCAATGGGAGGATACCGCAAATTCGGTCTGGCTCGTGATGAGCGATCAACTACAGCTCAGTCTTTGATCGAGGCAGACGAACGCCCGGAATTTCTCGGGGTTTCACCCGGAGGAGGGAATGATACCGTCAAGCTCGACTTTCGTTATGAGCTCGAGGTTAGAGAACGATTAAGACCCCGTGTTTGAAATAGGCAGGCGAATGATCCCTGGGTTCAACATAGATCGACTGAGGCCCCGTGTATTATCAAGGAGGGTGCTTCCGCAAAAACTCCTGTTGTTTCTTGCCAAGGAGAGTTCAACAGTTTTTTTTTTTCAACTGAGCACACAATTTTACCCTAGAATCAAGAAAAACTTTGAAGGTTAGGCGATCTTTTTCGTTTTGGAAAAATGTTGACCCTTTTTGGTCCCATTAACCCATTTTGGTGCTTTGCAGAATTTTTCAACAATTTTATTCAGATTTAGCGCTAGATTTTATTATAGAATCGAGCAAAATTTCGAAGAATAGGCGGTTTTATCATTTTGGGGAAATTTTGACCCTTTTTGGGCCCATAAACGAATTTTGGTGCTTCGCAAAATTTTTCAACAATTTTATTCAGATGCAGCGCTAAATTTTATCTCAGAATCGAGAAAAACTTCGAAAATTGGGCGGTTTCATCATTTTGGGGAAATTTTGACCCTTTTTGGGCCCATTAACCCATTTTGGTGATTTGCAGAATTTTTTAACAATCTTATTCGGATTCAGCGCTAAATTTTACTCCAGAATCGGGGAACACTTTGAAGATGACGCGATTCTATCAATCAGAAAAATTGTATTTTGATAATTCACAACTTTGGGAATCCCTGCTGTACATTTTCGGCACATTTTGATCTATAACTCGGCTCAGAAAAGTCATAGAAACTTCGGATATGGCTCAAATCAAAGATAAAATTGAGATACAAAATTCGTACATTGAAACTATATACGTCCAACGTTTTGCGTTATTGCACTACAACAGATTTAGCGCAAACTCCCATTTAACTGATAACATCTTTCTGGCCCACCCTGTATACACCGACAACCCAGCTATATAGGATAGGAGGGGGATTTATGGTGTTCGGAAACATTGTATATTTGGCTCATTGAAGGGGCTAAGCCAATTGGTGTATGAAACATTGCATATCTAGTTACTCGAAGGGGCTACCCTAATGCGGGTCATGGCGTGTATTATTTTTCAACGCATGGAACAGGTTCCCTGCGTTCCTTGTTTATCATCGTTAAGGAAGCCATCGTTTTTTTAAAATAATACCTACGTAAAACTGTAGAAGAGTCATGAAGGAACAAATTTCGTCTGAATTTTTTTTTTCGTAAAACTCACAGGAGAGAGGATACTTGGAAAAAAGAGGGGTGATCCCTGTGCGGGGTAGGGATAGATAAAATGGGACCCAACCCTAATCTGCTCCATATACGTTCTACATTAGGAAACAGTCATCGAAATGCTTTTAACATGCCGATCGCGTGGATTTGGGAATTTGATTACACTACTTCTATTCGATATTTAATACCTATCGTATTTACTAATGTATGCTTTACTGTCCTATTTGTATATTCACCTATATGCATAATTCGCTAACTCAAGACAGAAAATATGCAACAAACTTGTTTTGATAAATGAAATACGTCAGCTTATCATTGATGCGGGGCTAGTATCTATGCGTAATGCAAAACACTACGTATTGGTGTAAAGACCTTTCTAAAGAAATATTTTTATAGTAGTCGTAAAGAAAGTACATCAGAACAATTTCGAGTTCAGCGTGCTTGACGTAGGTAGTGGATAAAATTAGAGTCCGAACTTTATGAATTAAGATTTGATTTGAATTTTGAAATCAAAAGATTTTTCCTTGAAAAATTTCGAGCGCAGTCTAAGAGAGTTGGTGCTTGAAAAAGAAAATTTTGTATTTTTCACGCACGCCTCTTGAGTTAAGAGTATTTAAAAAGTTGCCAGCTTTGAGATTCAGAGCTTTATTAATAATGTCCATTACTCTACTACCTTCATCGAAACTTTTCCGTCTTTTTCATACGCCTCCGCCGCGGAGGTTGGCGATCCACTATACACATAAATTCTTCGAAACAGCAAACCGAAATGGCTCGACAGAGTATAGCAGCAGAACCAATTTTCCAGGACGAGGACCACACATTCTGTCGACAGTCAATTAGATCAAACTCGAGTCCCTTCTGTACGATTATCTAAAATAAGGATGCATTTCTTTGACGTGAAAGAAGAAGTTGCGAGAATTTACACCGAAGGGGGAAAAACTGAAATGACTATACTGTAATTCACTAAAAAAAAAGTTCAACTTACAGTATGAAGTCGTAATAAGGACCACCACAAAATGTTGACAAGAAATTATACTCGTATCTAACTCACTTAGATAGTATTCTACGTGAACTCAGCAAAATGAGGAATAACCGAAACGACCAAAACACATTTTCTACTCGTTATGATTATGTATAATGAATGACCTGCTCCTCGGTACTTCATTTTTTATCTACTTGTGTACACAAGGCCGCATGAAACACACCCAAACCGTGACATTAATGGACTGATAGTAATGTTTTAGAGGACCGATCGGTAATTCTTACTTAATGGCTCGACCATTTTAGGCTTAATCTATTTGGCGTAGATTGTTCTCGTTTTAACAGCGGCCACTGAATCTATCGCGCGTTCATTTTCAAACATCAATCATGCATTTGAAAATAACCAGAAAGTCTTGCCTGTATTTCTTCTCGTTCGCAGTCGTAACGTACATTTTTCGCAATATTATTGAATTAGTAAGTAACATCAAATTATCAATTTGGATTGATTTTGTAAGCCAAAGAGAGTTTCTTTTGCAGTACATCATCAGTTCCGTGACTGATTTTCGAAAATCGGAATTATCGGACCTCCTGGAACACATACGATCCCTTGTTCGAGATGAACAGAGTCAAGATGTTGTAACCCTAGAAAATCTCACACAGTACGTATACCGCATTCCGTCATTCAATTATCTTCGTTCAATTTTCTGAACATATGCGTAGAAATCCATAGCTGGCTTTACTATATCGTTCCATAACCCGAGGTTCTGAGATTAGAGGGAAGACTCGAGGTAGTGAACTGGAAGGGAGCAGTCTAGGTCGCAATGTTTATATTTGAGAGGTCAAAGGTCGAGGAGGAGGTGGGAAAGCTTCAAACGAGTGAGGTAAATGCGGGAACGTGTAAATTTCGTGGAAGTGGTGTCCCGTGCAGACAAAGACCAGAGAGGGTGATCAAAGTTTATTGGTTTCAGGACTAGTTTTGCTGATGGGCAGTCCACTGGTTCGATTCGGTATTAAAGCATTGAAGCGCGTTATAGGGTCGTGGGTGCTTTCGCAGATTTGTGGACTTCTTCGTCTCAGATGATGCCGTAGCGGCTGCGGACCCAGATAAAGATCACGGAATAAGAAGATTGGTGAAAGAGTTGGACGAGGGTACGAGTGGAGTACAGTTTCAAATACCTAGAGGAAGACAGAAACAATGAGGAGGATATTTGCAGGAGGTGGAGGGGGTAGCGTTTGACTTTATTCTATGATTGGGATTGAGACGAAGTTGCGGAGACGGCAAGAAAAAGTTTTATGTTAATTGAATATATACGAAAGCAACTCCGTTATTGAATTTTAAAACGTCTGTGAGGCAAAAGAAGGTACCGGCATGTGATTAGTACATATTTCTAGGACATAGGAGCGGTAAGCAGAAATTTTGGTACATTCTTGGGAAAACTATTTTGGGTTGAAGTATGGTCCACGTAATTAAAGTAAATAAAATAGGGAGGAAAAAAGTGAAGTAGATATCTTGACATGTTTCATGACTCTTCTGAATCCCAGCCCCTAAATCCAAAATTTGCGAGTTCACACCACCCTCGCAAGTTGGCCCCACAAAACATGTCTTTTTTGAAGTTTCCTGAATCCTAGTTCCAAAATTCGAAAATTCACTACGCCTGCGCGTGGCTCTCCCTCCCAACCTCCCCAAAAAGAACCCTAGACATGATTCTGAAAATCTTCAAATGCCACAAGACCTGAATGCCGGCCTCTAATTCCTAACTTTGCGAGTTCACATCATCCCCGCGATTTCCCCCTCCCTTCAATAATCCTGTATACCACATCCCATCGATTCCTTATAATAAATTATGACGTCAACAGCCGTAACCCCAAGGCCGCCTCCTATGACTTAATCAGCCGGTGACGTCATCAACCGTGATTCCTAGCCTGATTCTGAAATTTGCGAGTTCAATCCACCTCCCCTCATCTTTGTAATCTGTAAGTAGTTTAGTATAGGCTTTTATATTATTGCTGTACGTTAGGTTCACGTTAGGCCTGGTATCATTACGAATAATAGTAGGTCTAGTATAATTTAGTACACTGACTGTATGGCAGGAGTGCTCAACCTATGGCCCGCGGGCCAAATCCGAACCGCGCAAAGGTTCCACTTGGCCCGCAAGCGTGTAACAAGAAATAAAAAAAATCAAAATAGCAGGAAACTTTTTAAAGTAGCTTTCTACTTTCTTCGTGACCCGCGAGAACTTTGAACTTGTGCTCTGCGGCTCAACGTCCAAAAAGGTTGGACGTCCCTGCTATGACGTCACCAGCCGTGACCCGGAGCCCTAGTATAAGGGAGACTCGAGCAATATTGCTACTAGATCCAGTAAAATGGTGACTTTTGAGAGGCTTACGAGCAGAGTTGGTAATCCCAAGAATAGAAGAGAGGAAGGGGGAGAGAGAGCCCGAGCTGATGACGTCATAACCGTCTATGATGGCTACCTGTGATATCATCAACGTTCATAACGTCGCTTACGAACGGTGTGAGTGATCCCGAGAATAGAAGAAATCAAGGAAGAGAGAAAGTCGAAGCTGATGACGTCACAGGCAGCTTTCATGGGTACTTATTTCGAATATACCTGTGATAATATGTGATAATATTTCGTATTCCGTTACTGTCTATGTTATGTACCCTATCAAATCCTATAATAAGTCTTCCCATTAGGGGAGGTTCCACGTTAGTTTAGACTGTCAAGCTGTATTTAAGAGGATGAGAGTTAGAAAAATTTCAGGAAGGGAAAGACAACTAGATAACATTTCGCCCATTGATTCGTATTATGAACACCCACTTATATAATGAGTGTACGAGGAGGAGAGGGGTGGAAGAGATTAGGAAAAATTTTGTTTTTTGAATAATGTGTTGGTCCAAAAGGGGCTTGACCTTCAACCTAGCCTAGAAAAGTAAAGGATGTTGGTGAGTGTATAGATAAGAAATGCAGAGGAAATATGAGGAGAAACTCTCGTGGCCCGAGCGGGAAACGAATCCACGACCTCTTATTTTCGGGCCAGTAGATTTTTTCGTCATATTTCCTCTTCCTTCCTTATCTAGCTTAGGGTATTGTTGCATTCGAGCTATGCACTCGTCCCTCTCTCTCTCTCCTAATTTTCCTAAATTTTCCTTTGTCTCCCAAAAATTCTCTCTTTACCTATTTTTTCCTACTTCCAACTTCTGTTCGATTTTCTTACGTCAATTCACGCCGTTTATCTTCTTTCACGTTTCCGTTTGACGCACGCGTCCATCTTCCTGTTAACTTACAGTTAACTTACACGCGTCCCCTAATCATTTCTTTTTTCAGAAACCTTAATGGTTATCTGTCTCAACATCCTCTTCGAAAATTTCTCGAAATGATATTTTCCTTACTTCTTCTTTTTCTCAAACACGTGAAACCAATTTACAGACGAACATACATTGTATATTCGTCTTACTCTTATCTCCCTCCTGATAATCTACTCTTCCGTTCTTGTACAACTCTCTCATCAATTCCTCAAAACCATTTTTCTGTCTGACTTCTCCTAAATTCTCAAAAACTCATGTAACCATTATTTTTATGACTTTGTTTGTTCAACTAATGATGTATCTATCCCTATATAAGGAGGACCAAGCTCACCAATCATCAGTTCGTGCAGTCCGAGCAGTTCAAGCAGTTAACTTGGCCAGTCCTGTTAGCCTCTCAGTCAGTTCGTACTTCATATCTTTCAGTCTGTATTGACAGCAGTCAATCCGAATATTTCATCGCCGAACTCCGCGTCATCATTCGCGACAAATTCTTTTCTTATTCATATTCGTACTCTTTGTTTCATTCTTTCTTTCGTTCTTATTATATTCACGATGAATCCAAGTAAATATTCTTTCTTTATTTGAAAAAGCTTGTCTCCTCTTTGAATCCTCGAGAAGAACCTTAAAACTCTCTGTGTTGAAATTGAAACGCAACATAGACTCTGTGTTGAAGTCAAAACGCAACATAGAAATCTGGCGCAGTCGATACTCTTAGGGATAGGGTGTATTGTGTCGCGAATCTCATCTCCTTCACTTACTCCTTTTCCAGTCTGAACCTTTTTCCTTTCCTCGTTCGCGTCTAAAAAATTTTTTTCGTGAAAAAATTCGTAAAGTTTCGCAAGTCTTTATTTTCTTTTTTTTCTCGCGATCAATTCGTCGCATTCGTTCGTAATTTTTTCGCAAAACACTCGACTCTCTTACATCGTCGTTTTTTCATCTCGTGTTGTATGTCGGGAACGCCACCTAGTTCTCCAGAAACTACTCGTAGATCCGAAGTCGAGCCAAGCAGAATTGAAGATAATCCAGTCTCCGATCCAACAGAAGCCTCGCACTCCAATCCAGTAGATCCAGTCACCGGACTACCATTACGGACACAACCAGCAAGGGCCGCCAAAGACGCTGCCATCGATAAGTTGCACAAAAATCCTCATATTTTTCCTAACCTTCCTACTAAAAATCTTCCTAAACTCGAAAAAATGTCTCCTACTGTTGAAGATATAGGTTATGAAAACGCTAAAGAGATAACAAGTTTACTTCGTCATGATTTTACAGGTAAACCTGAAGAACTTCAACCTTTTATTGATGATTGTACTACTGCTTTTAGCTATTGCCCAGAGAAAATGGTAAAGAAAGTTTTTATTGCCGCTATGAATCGTATCACACATGCAGCTCGTGCCGATCTAAATGGACAAAAAGATATCAATACTTGGGATAAATTGAAAGATTATCTTCTGAAGAAGTATAAGTATAAATATTCTTTCAGTCAATTATGTGAACAACTTAATACTGTTGAACAGAAACCCGGAGAAAAATCACAAGATTTCGCAAATCGTATCAAGAAAATTATTTGGAAAGCCAAGGAGGCAGCAGTTAATGAAAAAGAAGATATAACTTTCACAGGAAAGTTACTCGAAAATAATGCTTTTAATCGTTTCAGAAATCATAGCCTACCAGAAATGAGCCGTTATTTACGCATCATGAAGGTGTCAACCTTTGATCAAGCTGTCAATGAAGCTATTGAGGAAGAAAGACAGTCACAGAAAATTGGAAAAAAATATTGCAGCATCTGTAACTTGAATAACCACACCAATTCGGAATGTCGCAAGAAGAAAGGTGGAGTGGGAAACTTTAAGAGCTCCTCCCCCTCTTCCACAGGGGCTTGCGCGTACTGCAGAGTGCCAGGTCATATGATAAGTGAGTGCCGAAAAAAGGCTTATAATGACCGTCTCAGGAACCAAAATGGGTTCAAAAATAATTACAATTCTTCTAACTCTCCCAGGATCAATGCTATCACTTGTCGATTCTGTTTTCGAACAGGACACACTATCTCACAGTGTTATAAACTTAAAGAAAAGGAGTCTAACTCAAAGGCTCCTCAGGGAAATTTTAATCCTAATCAAAATTCTAATTCCAGAAAGTGTCATATATGTCAGAAGACAGGACATTTTGCCCGGGAATGTAAACTGAATCCAAATAATGGAGGAAATGACCAAAAATCATCTGAAGATGTGAGAAAAGCAGTCCACACTATCAAGAGATTTTCGCCTATTCATACCATCAAGAGTTTCTCAATTAATACGCTGGAAAAATGTGGATTCGTTCATCTAGAAAGTCCGTATACCAAAAAATCTATTTTTCCTTTTCTCTTAGACACAGGTGCAGAGGTGTCAGTCTTGCCTATTGAAGATATTTTGTTCGAAAATCTGAAGGCGATTGAGCAATTCGAAACTCCGGAATATTTAGGAGCAGTTGACGAAGCATCTATTTGTTGTATTGGAAAAATATTCCTACCAGTAATGCTTAACGGAGAAAAATATGAATTTAAATTTCATGTTGTTCGACGTAGTGATATTGGTAATCTTGACACTGGAATTCTTGGTTACAATATTTTGAAAGCTACAGAAGCTACCATCAAGACTGGTAAGATGGAACTTGAGTTAACTACACTTGACGTTATTTTACCTATCACCCAAACAAAAAATTGCTTTGATCTAGAAATGATTGCTACCCGAAGAATAAATGAGGACAACCAAGTAATTTGTACCTCTAGTGAATCATTAGAATTTTTACCTCCAGTAGCAGAAGAAAAAAGTCACTTTTTGCATATTTTTCCTCTTGAAATTACACAAAATGAGAATAAAGAAATAGACAGAACTTCAAAAGTCATTTCTACTCTTAGAATGAATCATTTAAATGATGAAGATAAAAATATCCTAACAGGTCTCGTCACAGAATTCTCACAAGACTTTTTTCTTCAAGATGATCCATTACCTCTCCTCCAAGAAACGTTCAAACATGAAATACATTTAACCAATGAGAAACCAATCTATGTGAAAAATTATCGTTTTCCTTTTTGTCATAAAGCAGAGGTTGAGAAACAAACTACCGAACTTTTGAATAGAGGTATCATCAAAAAATCCATCTCCCCTTGGAACGCACCAATCTGGATTGTCCCGAAAAAGAAGGACGCTAGTCAACAAGTAAAATGGAGAATGGTTATTGATTATAGAAAACTCAATGATGTCACAATTGATGATAGATTTCCGATACCTAATATTGAAGATATATTTGATAATTTAGGTGATGCTAAATATTTTTCTACCTTAGATTTAGCAAATGGATTTCACCAAATACCTGTCAGAGAATGTGACCAGCCAAAAACTGCATTTTCCACACACCAAGGTCACTTTGAATTCACAAGAATGCCATTCGGATTGAAGAATGCGCCTTCGACGTTTCAGTCTGCAATAAGTGCAATTTTCGCAGATCTTATTAATTCCATATGTTTTATTTATCTAGACGACATAATCATATTTTCAAAAACGAAAACAGAACACTTTTTTCGTCTTCGATAGATATTCCAACGCGTACACGAATATTCACTCCAGATACAACCGGATAAGTCAGAATTTTTAATGGAACAAATATTGTACTTAGGACACATTGTCACCACCGACGGAATAAAACCAAATCCAGAAAAAACGAAAGTGTTAAACAATTACCCAGTTCCGAAAAATGTGAAAGACATTCAAAAATTCCTTGGATTAACGGGATATTACAGAAAATTTATTGAAGGCTATGCGGAGATAGCTAAACCACTCATGTTATTACTACGAAAGAGTGAACTTTTTATCTGGTCAGATAAATGCCAACAAAGTTTTGAGAAACTAATTAAGGCGCTTACCTCTGATAAAATTCTCATTCATCCTAATTTTGAAAAGCCATTTTATCTTAACACTGACGCTTCTAATTATGTAATTGGTTCCGTGTTACAGCAAAAAGATAACGAAGATAACCTGAGACCCATTTCTTACGCAAGTAGAACCTTGAATCGCGCTGAAACTAATTACAGTACAATAGAGAAAGAAACTCTAGCGATCGTTTGGAGTGTTAAACACTTCCGACCTTATCTTTTCGGAAGAAAATTCGAAATTCTCTCTGACCATAAACCACTCATCTGGTTATTCAAAGCCAATGACCCTGGCTCACGGTTATTACGATGGCGTCTACGTTTAGAAGAATACGACTTCAATATTTCACATGTTTCAGGCACCAAAAATGTTGTCGCCGACGCACTTTCAAGAATTAACGTAATCAACGCTATCACACGATCACAACGGAAAAGAAAATTATTAGCCGAAAATAAAGAAACTCCAGAAGTCATTCAACCCTCTTGTTCAAATTCAAGTTCAAATCCGACATTAAGTACAAGTAAACCGTGGTCATCCGTTGATATTACTAAAACTACTAATATTCTACTATTTATGACAGAGACTAACATTCATACTAGTCCTCTCTCTCGTGATTTTAACATCGTAGGGAAAAAGGGCGAAGTTGTTTATCATTTTGCACATCAGAAAAAATTCTTCTTTGCCTTCTACAAGCAAACTGTTATAGAAGAATTTGAATGGGACACTTTCATCTCTCTCTTGGAAACGCTCAATCTCGTACTCCAGAAACATAAAATCAAAGAAGCTTCCGTCTATAATGAAAATAATTCATTGAGTAAATCAGAAATTCCACAGATGGAAAAATTATTCAATAGAGAATTGCCTGGAATTATTTTATCTTGGCTACAAATTGGGAATTGTCCAGATGACAAAACGAGTATACTGGCTAAGTATCATGAACATATTTTAACCGGACACCCAGGTAATCAACGTCTTTATGATATGATTCGTAATAATGGATATTATTGGTTTGGAATGAAAGATGATATCCGTTCTTATATTAATTCATGCTTGCAATGTAAATTGGTCAAATCTAGGCAAAATCCTACAAAGTTGCCTATGGTCATTACGGACACTGCAAGTGCCCCACTTGACAAAATTGCGATTGATATAGTTGGTCCTTTACCTCTCACTATATCTGGAAATCGTTTCATTCTTTCCATCCAAGATAATTTGACCAAATTTCTTTATTTAAAAGCTTTAAATGTTCATACAGCAGAAGTTGTTGCTAACAACCTCACATCATTTTTTGCAATGTTTGGAATACCGAAAATTTTGTTATCAGATCAAGGGTCTGAATTTAAAAGTCAGTTAATGGAACATTTGACCAAAACATTCCAAATTTCGCACGTTTTTTGCAGTCCTTATTGCCCTACTAGCAACGCGCATTTAGAAAGAAGCCACTCAACTGTCAAAGAATACCTGAAATTTTATGTCAATGCTGAAAAAGACGACTGGGATTGTTTCCTGGATACCGCCACTTTTTCATTTAATCAAGCTATTCATACTTCCACAGGATATGCTCCATTTGAACTCATGTTTGGAAGAAAAGTTCTATTGGAATCTAAGGCTAGAACTTATGATGATATTATGAATGACATGTTAGAAAAATTTGATATGATTCATAGGAAAGCCAGAGAAACTACTATCCAGAAAAAGCATAAATCGAAAGAGAAATATGACCGTACCCATGACCAGGATTTTCGGTTTTTTCTCGGAGGAACCGCTCTACTCCGAGATCAAACTGCCAAGAGCGCCAAGAAATTGCATCCTCAAAACAAAGGTCCTTACAGAATCGTCGCAACAAATTTTCCAAACGTCACTCTCGACATCAACGGTCAACATCGTACTTACCATGGAAAATTATTACAACCTTATTTTGCTTCCTCTTAATCAATTCTATATTACGTACAGTATCATCCAACATTATTAATCCTATACCACCAACAAGTGGAATTTTCTTTCAGCATGTTGGTAAAGCTTACAATGAAGTAGACGATTGGGTACTTTTTGATACCTATAATCTCACTGGATTACAAGAGCAAATCACTTCATTAAAGAACAGTCTACACACCGGATATAAAAAACCAACACCAGCTTATATCAACGGGATTCTTCTTAACAACGTATCCAACGCTTTAGAAGACAGTCGGTTATTAGATGATACTTTTCTTAAAATGTTCAATCTTACTCAATCATTACAGACTCTATACGACAGTATTATACCACCTCCTCTACCACGAAATCATCGTCAAAAAAGAGGATTAATCAACGCCATTGGAAGAGTTCAAAAATGGTTATTTGGCACCATGGACGACACTGATGAAACCAAATTCAGCCAGCAGATATCCAACTTAGAGAAAAACTCAGCTGCTTGGTCAGATATGGCTTTAAATAATGTTCAACTTATAAAGGATACGCTCACTGAAGTAAAGTTAAAAACTACTCAATTCAAGGAATTACAAAATAATTTTCAGAAAGAAGTCATTAGGTTTACATAAACTAAAAGATGAGATGTCAGTAACACATATTTTTCAACAGTTTTTAATCCAATACGAGTTGATACGAAGTTCTCTTGTGATTATACAAGATACGATGCTTTTTGCGCCTATAAAAGTTAACGCTGCATTAATCCAACCTAGTACCATTTACAATATTCTGTCGAATATAAAATTACCAGCTAATCGCAGATTTCCTCTCTGGATGACAGATGATCATTTTGCTACTTTTATATCTCTGTGTCATTTAACGACAGAAATTCGTTTTCATACCATTATTTATATCCTCACTATTCCTATTTTTGATAACAATCAATACGATATTTATAAAATGTATCCTGTACCTATCCTGCATAACTCTTTTTCCACTTTCCTTAAAAATATTGATTCCTTTTTCCTCATTGATCGAACTCGTACTCGTCCATCCCATTCTATGCATCTTACCTTTGATTCCCAATCCTCGTGCACACTTCTATGGAATAATCGTTACCTTTGCTCATTCCATAAATTCTACACTGATCAAAAACATTGTGAATTTCAAGTCTTTTGGCAGATTAATACTACGGCATGCACGGCGATAACCCTTCCAGCATCTTATGAAGTTTGGCGTCAAATCTCCGATAATCAATGGTTGTTCGCACTTTCACAAGCTCAAACGGCAGAGATCGAATCATCAGATGGAACGTCATTAACCACAACATTACCACTTTCGGGTCTATTAAATATTCCATACCAATCGAAAGTCATAACTTCAACGCATGTCTTTGAAGGACGTGTTCGATACAATATGACTTCATTTCATGTTACTGGTAAATTTGATTCTTTCATTCCAGTGCATTTTGAAGTCTCCAACTTTACATACCAATTATTGGATTTCGATACGAAAACTTTGGAGTCTTTAGAACAAAAATGGGACCAAGAACGAGAACATATCCGAACTATCAAATTGGCAAATAGTAAAAATTGGATTTTTGCCACGCTTGGATCCGCTCAAGTCATCGTATTTTTCATCCTGTTATCATTCGCTGTATATCGGTTTGTTTTATGGTATCGCGGTTCGCGTCAAGATGTTCATACTGAACCTCATGTCAGCATCCAACTTTCCGACCTCACTCAATCCTTACATGCTCCTATCGTTCGCCGTACTCCTATGCCTTCTCATAGTGAAGAAGAAGAATTGTCACTTCCTGAATCACCTTCACTGTCAATCGCACGCGCACAGGCTCGCGAGAAAATTAAATTACGTCACGCTGTTTCCTCTCCTGATGTCGCCTCGCCTATCCTTGCGCCTAAAAAAGAAAAACGTTCCGTGTTTCCTTCCAATTTCATACGACAAGCTTCATCTCGTTTTTCCTTCAAGGCACCATTCTAGATGTATTTTCTTTCCACAGTCACATTAGTACAAAAAATCCGATTTGTCATCGACATCGACGGGTTTCAATACGGACCGGAATATCGAGTAAAGGAGTTAGGAGTAGCGGATCTACTCCACAATCACGCAGATTGTATATATTTCGAAGTAAACCCGTTGCGTGAGCAAGTCAGGAATCTACCACCAACAATCAGAAGGACGATCAATTATGTAACCCACCGAGTCCATGGATTATCCTTCACAGACCACCCACTTGACTTGCCCGCAACGGAATTCACTATTGTATTACAAGATTATATTAGTCAAGCTAGAGCTACCAATTCTTTTATTGCTTACAAAGGAGGTCACCTTGAGAAAGACTACCTGCATGCTTTAGGATTTTTCGATACAGTAGATATTGGGAATGCAGGCATATCGTGCCCTAAATTTGATGTTTTGATCACCGATCCTCATGGGAGGATCTCAGAAATTCTTTAGGCATTTGGACAACTTATGTAATGGGACAGCCCAGTTCTACGATATGCCAACGTCATAGATCCAGGTCGCCACCTTTTCATTTTTCAATGCTGGAGACGCAGATGTTTGCGGGATGGTTACGACATTTCTGTCGGACACGTGACGCAGACCCTAACGTTGAACATGATCTTATGTTAGCGTTAGAACATGTACATTTTAATGAAGACGATAATGATGACGATTTTTTAGAACCGTTAGCCCCAGCGGCATAAGTTTTGTTTTTCTTTCCTTTTTTGCTATTATCTTTTAAGTTTCTTCTCTTTCTTATATACTTGGGTTCTTATTTTTCTATTTCTTTTGGGTTTTATTTTCTTAAGTTTTCCTTTTTCTTCTATCTAAGTAAGCTTTTTCTCTTTTCTTTCTATCTCTTCTATCTTACTTACTTACTTACTACTTGGGTTCTATTTTTATATCCTTTCTATTTCATTTCTGTTTTAAGTTTTTCTTTGTCTTCTTTCCTTATTTTTTGTTATTTCTAAGATGTAACTACTTCTTCCTCCTACCTCTTCTTCCTATTCCTTTCTTGTCTCACTCACGTGATCCAATCTTCGTGGGAAGGTGTTGCATTCGTGCTATGCACTCGTCCCTCTCTCTCTCTCCTAATTTTCCTAAATTTTCCTTTGTCTCCCAAAAATTCTCTCTTTACCTATTTTTTCCTACTTCCAACTTCTGTTCGATTTTCTTACGTCAATTCACGCCGGTTATCTTCTTTCACGTTTCCGTTTGACGCACGCGTCCATCTTCCTGTTAACTTACAGTTAACTTACACGCGTCCCCTAATCATTTCTTTTTTCAGAAACCTTAATGGTTATCTGTCTCAACATCCTCTTCGAAAATTTCTCGAAATGATATTTTCCTTACTTCTTCTTTTTCTCAAACACGTGAAACCAATTTACAGACGAACATACATTGTATATTCGTCTTACTCTTATCTCCCTCCTGATAATCTACTCTTCCGTTCTTGTACAACTCTCTCATCAATTCCTCAAAACCATTTTTCTGTCTGACTTCTCCTAAATTCTCAAAAACTCATGTAACCATTATTTTTATGACTTTGTTTGTTCAACTAATGATGTATCTATCCCTATATAAGGAGGACCAAGCTCACCAATCATCAGTTCGTGCAGTCCGAGCAGTTCAAGCAGTTAACTTGGCCAGTCCTGTTAGCCTCTCAGTCAGTTCGTACTTCATATCTTTCAGTCTGTATTGACAGCAGTCAATCCGAATATTTCATCGCCGAACTCCGCGTCATCATTCGCGACAAATTCTTTTCTTATTCATATTCGTACTCTTTGTTTCATTCTTTCTTTCGTTCTTATTATATTCACGATGAATCCAAGTAAATATTCTTTCTTTATTTGAAAAAGCTTGTCTCCTCTTTGAATCCTCGAGAAGAACCTTAAAACTCTCTGTGTTGAAATTAAAACGCAACATAGACTCTGTGTTGAAGTCAAAACGCAACAGTATATGAGAAATAAACTGTAATGAATGTGGAAAGAATTTCAAATTTTGTAAATAATCGATTCAAATCGATTAAAAGAATCAATAGTAAAGATTCCATTATAAAGCGGGTTTCCTGCTTGCTTCGATTTGTGGGATTAGTCAAAAACTGCAAAAAATGAGCTGCGATATTTCTATGTTTCTTGGGCAGAGTACAGGTGGGTTTATGACGTCATTAGTTTATTATAATCTGTAATTATCACCTCCTTTTTTAATTTCGTTTCCAAATTGCGTTTATGCATTACTTTAGTAATTTAGAATAACATCTCGAGATCACTCACTCCGTTCATAAGCGACGTTATGGACGTTGATGACGTCACAGGTAGCTATCATAGACGGTTATGACGTCATCAGCTTGGGCTCTCTCTCTGTCTCTGTCTCCGTCTCTGTCTCTCTCCAAGCCATGCAAAACCCCTACTCTTCCACTCCTGTCGTCCAACGCATTCTTACTTTCCTGCATACCTCAACATTTTCTCTGTCTTCAAGTGCCTTCCTCTGGATACCTGGACATATCGGTCTACCGGAACACGACAACACGACGCAAAGGATCTGCCTGCCAAGACAGCTTTGCTCTCCTCCGCAATCATTGATGGCTCCCCCTTTCTGGTCTACCATTTAAAATCTTTTTACCCTTCCTAAATCCTTATCATGGCACAGCCTTTGGTCCTCTCGACCATGCAACAAACTTCGTTCACGCAAAATTCTAACATGGCCTGTGTCGAGGGGGGAGGGGAATATTTCTGGATAAATCGCGTGCGTGCTTTTGTGAGGTCTGTGATCGAATTTCCCCGGGGCCTGCTTCTTCTCTCGACAGCCCACTACGAAGTAATTCCATGAATCATTATACTCAGTAGTTTAATTAAACAATTTTCTTTCAAACCTCAAAAGAGACGATTTCCTATCAACTTTCGTTCCTGAGCATAATGGGAAACCATTGCGAACTATTTTACTGTCAACCTGGCGATCTGGTTCGACCTTCACTGGCGGGATACTTTCTTCAGTACCAAATACACTCTACTATTACGAACCACTGGCTTACCTTGAGGAAAATACTATCCTTCCTCGGGTACGAGGTCCTCCGAAAAATAACGTAGCCAAAGACCTAATTCGAACCCTGTTGAGATGTGATTATCACTCGATACGTAAGTGTCATTGTTGTACAGAAAAAAAGAATTTTTTGCTAATCAATCTAATTGAACTCTTTTTTCTCCATCTAAGAACAGGTGATGTATTGAATCTCCACAGTGATTATCTGGCGCCGCAATTTTACAGTTCAAAAAAATATTACTGCGGAAGGGATAACAACATTCTTAGGACTGCTGAATCGATCAGTTCCGTGTGCAGAATCTCACCATTCCAATTTGTGAAACTAGTTCGATTGCATTTGAATCAGTCAAAGAGTCTTCTGGAGGATGATTCGTAAGTCCTTAAAGGGTTTTCCTAGAAGGAAAATGTAACAGGAGAACTATATTCTACAAGAATTTCCGGAGAGCTTGCCCTTAATCCCTTTCCAATTCCATTACAAGAATGATAATAATAAGAGTAGTGCTAAGATTGACAGAGTTTGAATTTCTAGTAAGTGACAAGGTGTGTTGGTCGCAACTCCAAGAACCAGAAAAATGTTGATAGTCCTCACGTAGAAAGAACAGTCAATTTTTGACTGCAATCTGATCATAACGAATATTAACTGTAAAGTCATTCAAATTGCAGATTAAACATCAAGCTAATATACCTGGTACGCGATCCTCGAGGCATATTCAATTCGAGGAGTTCTATAGAATTTTGTCAGCAGAGTGTCGAGCTCAGAGATGTCTCATTCTTATGCCATGATTTAGAATCGGAATTCTACGCAGCAAAGAGATTAATCACCGAATTTCCTACACGATTCAAGTAAGATTCTATCAATTGCTGCGAGTATACCTTATCAATTATCATACGCGTCTCAGTAAACTAATCTTGCAGGGTCGTACGATACGAGGATTTGGTAGAAAACACAATGAATGTTAGCCGAAAATTGCTGAGTTTTCTTGGCTTTAAAATGCATCCGCAAGTTATTAAATTCATCGAGTTCTCTCAAGGACTAGCACCTGGTGAAGAAGAATTTTGGCACGCAGTACAGAGACATAATTCTTCAATGACCGCGATTAATTGGAGACGTGAATTATCTTTCGACGAAGTGACGAAGATTCAAACTTCGTGTGCCGCTCCTCTGAAGTTGTGGGGTTACAAACTGGCAACCAGTCCTAGCGAGTTGAGAGATTTTACGCCCTACCTACGTCACGATCAATACGATGTGGAAAAAGTAATCAAAACACCTGGCTGAATGATGGAACCGATTCCAGGGATAGGGGATTTTCATACGTAGCTAAGAAAGGTTGCTGATAATTGACTGTCATTTGAAGGTTGGGAAGCACATGATACTAATGGAAACCGTCGTTGAAAATTGAGATTGAAGTAGGAAATTAGCGCCCGTTATGAATCAACACCAATTTACCCCCCAATAAAATAATTTATAACAAGTGATATTATTCAATAGATGGTACCAATTTTTGAAGTTTCAAATATTTCATCTTTCTAATGGATGATAGCTCTTACACATGAAGAGAATTGGGACGTACATTTCTTGAGAGGTTTCTGATGACAAATATCACGTAAAAGTTTGACTTAGAGGCGAGTTAATATGTGCTAGTAAGATATTGAACTTATAAATTTACATTGACATGTAAGGTTTATCGACTCACGAAGGAAGTAATAGCTCAAAATTCAAAAATTTTAGAAGTCTGAAAACTTGGTTGGTTTCAGAAATAGGCTTTGCTCGATGCTTGGAAACTATTTGAACTCTCTTTCCCCTTATATGTACCTTGGCCGAGGTCGACAATCATCCAAGACTTCTCTCCTTTCATATGGGTAGTTGGATAATCGAACTTTTCTTCAAGTCTTTAATCTTGACAAGCCGCTCATATCTCCTTTTCCAGATATGACTTGGAAACAAAATCCTTCTTAGTTCTTCTTCTCTCACATCCAGTCTATAGAACTACTCCAGGTTCACCAGATGGAGCTTTTTTTTGATACCTGTAGCTCCTTTTCAAATTTTGCCACATCAAATGAATGTCTCAACCGTTGATTCAAACAAACGTTGATTCCAAATCTATTTAAACTGTCTAGAAGACTCTTGAACAAAGATGTTTTTGATCTTAAGACACTATCGTAATGGCCCCAGTCAAGAACTTCATCATGCACACCAACTACACCAATTGTAAAATATCTGTCTTCCTGCAAAATACGAGGTATGTCAAAAAAGTTCCCGGACGATTATTTGTACGCGCCAATTGGCAACACTGTCAAAGAAACCTAATTGAATCTTGTTTTGTTGTACTATCGACCATCAATATTCTAAATTTCACGTTGATTCATGGCATAGTTTGTCATAAATTAATTTTTTGGAGGAATGTCCTTGAGGGTCCGTGCCGATTCCATCTTGATGCCTTCTGTAGGCCCCAAATGCTCCTATCCCATGGCATCTCATAGTGGGTCAGTTAGGAAGAAGTCCCTAAAAGTCAAATCAGGCGAATACAGGGTGTGGTCAAGCACTGGTGTTTGATTTTGGGCAAAAAAACCTTTGATACCGAAGGCCATACCATAGTCGTACATGCCAAAAAACCTTCATGGTTAAATCACAATTACATAGTCAAACGCTTTTGTGACTGCCGCTGATACTACTAGCAACATCTCTCGATGATTTCCGACGAGTTTCCACTGCATAAACCGGTTTACCAGCATACGCAACAGCTGTTACCGACTCTTGCCCCACCCTGAAACGACTGAACACGTTGAACAACGCTGCACGCTTCTTGATGGAGTCTCCAAACACAGCACATAACATAGTTTTTAATTTGGCATTTTCTTTTCCTGGTTTACAAGGAATTTGATGACAATTTATTGCTCAACCTCTTTTTTACACAAAAAAATTGGCCTAAAATCGGCACGAACCCTCAAGGACATTCCTCCAAAAAATAAATTTATGACAAACTATGCCATGAATCAACGTGAAATTTTGAATATCGATAGTCGATAGTATAACAAAACAAGATACAATTGGGTTTCCTTGCCAGTGTTGCCAATTGGCGCATACAAATAATCGTCTGGGAACTTTTTTGACATACCTCGTATAGAACTAAAAATTTTCGAAACCATTTTTTAAAGACTTTTTGATAAACTTTTTATATTAACTCTACATAGGAGAGTGGGAAGAAGCTTCAGAAGGAAACTTTAGCAAGGTTCCAAAATTATACATAAGTAAAATAAATTATTATGATAGTTTAGCACTTGTATTACAGTATTGTGATTTCCCTGAATCTAGAGGGAAAACACCCTCCTCATCGTTAACCAAGGAAGAAAGAGAGAATTGAAATATTAATTTAAGATGCAAACCATAGATAAGTCTTTTTTTTTTCTAATTAGTAGGAGTGTACAAACACGTACACGGGTAATCTCCTACTAATTAAAATATTGATGGCTTTTACCCATGAGGATTTAATTTGCATTTTTAATTAGGTTTTTTGATATTTTTAATGTCTTCACAGATACGCTACCCCCATTCTACTAATGGAAACCCACAAGTCCGAGTTGCCCCCCACTCCTTAGACCAAATCCAGACATCTTTTAACAAAGAACCTGTTCTATGGAGTGGTTCTTCGAAAAATTTGCCGTTTGACGTCCAACATTTGGGGAATGGACTTGGAAACATTTTGCTTCTCTTATTTATTATCTATTTATTTAGTTTCTTTCTTTATTTAGTTTCTTTCTTTCTTTTTTTTTTCTTTATTCATTTCTTTCTTTCTTTATATGAAAGGAAGGTAAGCCTCCTATCATACATAATATTTTAGAGGTCAAAATTTTCACAGGGAATGTCTAAAACAAATTTGACTCTTAGAACAGGTTCCCTGCGTTTCTCTTTTAACATTGTTAAAGGAGCCTCAATTTTTTTTCTATTTCGACTTATAGTACATTATGCTATACTAGCTCTAAACAAGGTCGACACCACGATCTTGACCTACTTTAGGGATTTGAAAAAGCTTCGACCTTTAGCCTTCATTATACTCGATTTATACGAAACTGATATGGAAGGTTTGGACTTCATCTTATAGGTCTGATATACAGTATTGGACTTCCCACATTCAATTTCTAAAAGCCAAATGGGTAAACTCACTAAATATCCTTAAATATATATCCCACACTCGCACTGGTTGCTGTCACAAGCTACTCCTACAATTTATATAACTCTCTGATCCGATCACAACTGGACTATGGGTCCCCTATCTACAGACAGGCTAACAAATTCTTCCAAAAATCCCTAATTAGAATAGAATCTGCAGCCCTAAATTTAGCCCTTGGTTCCACGCGCACCAGCACTCCGCTCAGCTGATGAGCCGAAGCTTGCATTCTCCCTCTACAATTCCTGATTACAGTCAACGTTCTCGCATCTACTGCCTAGTTTTCCCATCTCCCTACCTTCCTTTCCTCTCTCCTCCTGAAGATTCTCTACTCCTATCATTACAATCTCATCTAGACCTCAAATTTCAGTCCCTTCTCCCTATCTTCTCATCCCCCCTTTATGGACATCCTCACCACCTCTCATTCGCCTCGACCTGGCCAAGCTACCAAAATCGCCCGACATAACCTACATCATCATCATCATCGGTCCTTGTGCTTCATTTCTGAAGCCTCGGCAATCCATCAACCAATTTCCTCCACCACTAGTTCCTAGTCTGTCCGACCCTCCGCTGGGCTGGTCCGATATCTCTTCTTGACCTGATTTTTCCATCGCTTTGGGGAGCAACCTTTTAGTCTTTTACCCTCGACTTTTCCCTGGACCACCAGTTTCTCCAGGTTACGGCCAAAAAATTTCCGAATTCGTTGGTCGCAAATAGTAAAGAGTCTAGTGCATACATTCAATTCGTTGATCATGGATATTTTTGCCCGTCTCGCTGTCCACGGGATTCTCAAAAGACGTCGGTATGCCCACATCTCAAAGGCCTCCATATAACAACACTGGAAACACGAGCGTGCGCAGCAGCCTCAACTTGGTTCGGCGGGTGATTGCGGCATCTTTCCAGACAACAACGAGTTTGGAGACAGCAGAACTCGCAAGTATTATTCTTCTGCGTATTTTTTTTTGTTGAGCCTCCGTCTTTGTCTAAAAGAAATTCCAAACATACCCTCGTACCGTGGCAACAGGGTGCTTTGAGGCAGCATACACGTTCTATCAATGATCATTATTTTTGTTTTGCCTTTATTGATCGCTAGTCCAAACTTGGAGCTTTCGTCCTCCACATGTTTTACCAGCTCCGTAATTTCCTCCATGGATTTCGCAGGTAACGTTGTATTATCCGCAAAGCGGAGGTTACCGATCTGCTGGCCGCCTATATTGATTCCGCCACTCCAGCCTTCGAGGCACTTCCGGAAGATGCATTCACTATAAGACACATTCAAGAAATAATTGCTAATGACGTCCCCTCCTACAACTGTGCTATGAAGATAGATCCAAATTGCGCTCTAAAACTGGAAACGTCTTCTCCATCAATGGTGTTTCCACTCTTTCGTATGAAAAATTCGACCATATATTCTGCTGAAGTATCTGCCATCTCTTCCTGCCTTACTCACCTCACTCTTCTACCTCCACCAGGTAAATTCCTCCTTCTCTCTGATTCTCTCTTCGAGCTATGCAAAACCCATAATCTCCTATCGTTCAGCGCATTCTCATCCTCCTGCATACCTTAACATTTTCTCTGTCTTCAACTGCTTTTCTCTAGATCCATGGTCATATCGGTCGACCGGAACACGACGCAGTCGATCTGGCTGCCAAGAAAGCTTTCCTCTCTCCCTCAATTACTGATCACTCGCCCTCTCCGGCCTCTTTCTATCGTTCCCAAACTATCTCATCATGGCACAGCCTTTGGTCTTAACTTCGTTCACTTAACAAATCCCCGATCCCTGGTCTGCTTCAATCCGTTCTTCTCGCCGCGAAGAAGTGGTTGTAACTCGACTATGAATTGGACACACTCCTTCCTACTCCGCTCCTCTCTCATACCAATACTGGCAAACTGAAAATTTATCCGTCCCACAATTTTTCACCTGCCCTCCTCTAGTCAACATCAGACATTTATTTTCTATCTCCTCTCAAGCTCCTTAGGTTCTTTCCAACAATTCAGAAACCGTTACTAACAGTTTAAACTTCCTCCGATCCACCAACTACTACAAATCTATTTAATCATAACGTTTCTTCCTGAGCTAATGACTTGTTAAGTAGTTAAATAGCTCTTGAAAAAAAAAATTGGTATAATTTTGGAATAGTTTCCAAATAATATGCGCCCCAGGGGTTGTTTTAAATGACTTTTTCATCATACAAAAAATGTAGACGAGTCTCGAAGAAGCAACTATTGTCTGAAAACTGTTTTCATAGAACTCTTAGGAGAGAGGATACTTGTTATTTTTCCTGCGAAGGGGATGACACTTAAGCCTAATTTGTTCTAAATATATTCTAGATTAGGAATCAGTCATCAAATACTTTTAATACGCCGATCGTGCGGAAGCTATTTTTGCTGTGATTTGACTATACTATAAGAGACCGTTACCAAAAAAGATACTTATACGTGTAATTATTTCGGTGACATCTCGTGAAAAAATAGTAATTGGGATACATAATTACTTGGATTATGGTAAAGATCATTACCGCATGCATGGTACTCACTCTGACAATCGGTGTTGTCACTATTTCATCAAAAATTCAGGGTTATGGTTGCGGAAATTTTCTATCAGTCAAAGAAAAATCTTTATCAGAAATAACCTCTATTTTTATTAATATCGTTATTGCGTAATTCAAAAATTCTATCTCTGACCGCTTTCAAATATAATTCCTACGCCCATGTTCACGAGCTCGACTTGATTCCGTACTCCTTAATTAGATCATTCTTCACGGACGTCACTTCTTTTTCTAATTCCGGATCCATTTTCAACTTTTCTTCCAACGTTGAAAAGAAGAAATCATTGTGATTGAATACCGGACGGTCATTGCTGGTTTGAATTTTCTCTCCGACGACTTTAATGGCGTCATCGAAATGCGTCTGGATACGACTGAATTTATCGCTTCGTGCCAATTGTAGGATAGCTTTAGATAGATAGTGAATCCGGAAAACTTCAGCGTCCCTACCGCTTGGTCGAGCTGAATTAGCAGCTGATTCGTAACACGTCTTCGAAGCGAATCTCAGAACCTGTTCTCGTATAGAGAAATCTAACAGACGGTGGTTTGTCTTCAATGAAATATTTATCGTTTTATTCAAAGCAGGAGACGGTACTTTCTCGAGCTTGGATTTTTCTTCCTTATAGAGTGGAGCCAGTGAGGGGTTGGCTAAAATGTTACTTTCTATTTCGCTGATCACATTGTCCAAGGTCTTAAGGAATGCACCTTCCAATTTCGAGGAACGCGAGAAGTTTGCCCTGTGACAAACGTCCCAGGTGGCATTGAAAATTATATCGTTTACATCCTCCATGATAGATAATTTACCGAGTAAATTTGCACTTGCAGCAGCTACGATCTGCGACTTCAAGTCGTGGTAAGGTTTAGATTTACTTTCGTGAAACGGATAGTTTGAGGCAGCTGGAAATATGCTCTCGTACGCCAAGTGCGTGATCATAGCTGGGCCCATTTCAGCATCTGTGACAGGCCTCTTTCTCAGTACTTCACAATAATCAGAAAAACCATGTTTTTCGACTGGACCAGCGACAACCATTAAAACACCACACGCGTAAAGTATTGTAACGGTTGAAACTAAAAAATTATACATTTTTGTACCACTGTTTGCGATGGAAGTATACAAAAATACACCGTTCAGAATTAGTAATCTTTGTGCACTAAATATTGCATCGCAAAACATATAGTTTTTGAATAGTAGGAGTGTGCTCTCTAGGGTATTGTTATCGCAGAACGCGAGCTAAGTCTCTAGTTTCGATTTTATCGCATAGCTTTCGAGATTTTCACTAGACGCGTCCCACTCCCTGAGGAACATTTTTTGCAAACGGGAATTCAATTTTAATTCTTTCGATCATAGTTCAATATTCAAGTCGAACAATTGATAAAGTAATAACGTAATGCGATGCCACATTCGCTGCATTTTTTCCAGCCTTTCCCTGTCCAGAATCTCCGACGTTCTGGTTTTTCTTTTTTTTTTTTTATTATCCTTCTTTCATTACTCTACAAAAAAAAAAAAAAAATGAAACGCTGTATTTAGAAATTATTTACTGCTTTCATTAGACGTTTTGCAAAACTTCAAGACTAGTGAACGCGAGAAGGATAGTTTTTTTTCTTACTTCACCCACTGGTCATCAGAGAACGGTAATGAAGAAGCATCTGAACAACCAAGATTAGACGATTTTCTCTTTAGACAATTTTGGAAGCAATAGACAAAGGCTTTTCCTAAGATGAAAGACACAACGCTCCTCCCCTATCGGGACTTTTCCATCAGATTTCTGCTTTGATTGCCACAATTCGTCTACATAGGACTAAAATATGAAGAGATAAAGTCACTCGGTACAAATCCAACTGAAAAACTTGAAGTAAAATCAGAGACCTTCCTTAAACTCATTTCGAGTCTAACTGGATGCATTTAAGAGATGATAAAGTATCACTCTACTTTGAACGGCAAAGGAGACATCGAAACCATAAGATATGAAAGCCATCACGAGTCAACCGCGATATCCAACTTGATACGTTAATAGGGTTCCCTCTTACGCTTAAATCGAGCATTTTTTCAGTTTCAGTTCAAACAGTAGCGCAGCTCTATAGAAACACGCTTTGCTTGATGGTCGGAATTGTTTAGACTCATCTTCCTCTGACTTCTAACGCAAAGATCAGACTCATCTCCTCTCGTATGAGTTGCTGGATAATCAATTTTTTTTTTAAACTCTTCACATGGATACACTCACCTCAATTGACAAGCCACTCACCTCCTCTGGCTTGGGAAAGAAAATCCTTTTCAATTATTCTCCTCTCACATGTACTCAATACAATTAAGCCAAATTAACGAGAAGAAAGTTCTCTTGATAGCTGAAATTCCTTATATTATTCCTTTTTGAATTTTCCGCATCAATGAGCATCTCAACAGTACGTATATTCATTTTAGATCCATTTACACAATAGAGAGCACTCTTCAACGAAGAAGATGTTTCTGAGATCTTAAGACGCTATAATATTTTCCCCAGACAAGGACTTCATCATGTTAAGAATGATACTCAGAATAGTGAGGACATGGGCCACCGTTCTTGGCAAACTGTTTCAAAAAATCCTCAACAAAAGATTATTCTGGTTTCTCGAATCCAACGATATCATATCTCCTTATCATTACGGCTTCCGTAAAGGTAGAAACACTTTACAAGCCATTCCCGACCTGAACCTTCAAATCAAAGAGTCATTGATATTCTTTGATCTTCAGGAAGCGTTCCTCCGTGATTGGCGACACTACATTTCCTCTAAATTATTTGAAATAGGCCTTCGTGGCAATTTACCCTCCCTTCTCCAGTCGTTCCTCATGAAAGACCCATAACAGTTCGGATTCATAACCACTACTCTTCCCTACACCACATTTATAATGGTGTCCCCAGGGAGAGGTTTGGAGTGTTCCTCTCTTCCTAAACTAATAAATTGTGTCCCCTTTCCCCTCACCAAACGTCTCTTTGAAGATGACTTCAGTGTCTCCCTCGCTTCCACAAATCCCAAAAGAGCAGCTCATCTTCTCCAACTCATCCTGGACAAAATCTTCTCTTGGACCTCAGATCGTGGATTTAAAAAAAAAAAAGTTCCAATTATATTCCGTAAAAGCCACGCACGTCTTCCCCCCCCCCTCAACTCACCGTACAGAATTTTCAGATCAGTCTCCAATCTTGCACTGAATTTCCCGGTCTTACCTTCGGTTCCAAATACTCCTGGACTCACCACCCTGAACTTCTAAAAGCCAAATGTCTGATACTCATCAAATATCCTTAAATATCTATCCCACACTCGTACTGGTTGCATTCGCAAGCTCCTACTTCAACTATACAACTCACTAATTCGTTCTCAATTGGACTACGAGTCCCCTGCCTACAGATAGGCTAATAAATCCTCCCTAAAATCCCTAGACGGCTTTATATTTAACTCTCGGTGCCTTACGGACTAGCCCCACGCTCGGCCTATGTGCTGAGGCAGACATTCACCCTCCAGAATTCAGTTCATTATCCATTACAACCAATTTCCTTCCGTCTACAGTCCAGTTTCCCCACCTCCCTACCAACCAACCCTCTCTCCTCCCCCCCAAAAATCTCTTCCCCTCATTAGAATCTCACCTTGACCACCATCTCGAATTTCAGTCCCTTCTTCCCATCTTCTCATCCACCCCTCCATGGACATCCTCATCACCTCTCATTCGCCTCGACCAGGCCAACCTACCGAAATCAGCCAATATAACCTATATAGGACACATTAAAGACATAATTGATAACGACTTCCCTTCCCACAACCTGTGCTTTATAGATGGTTCCAAATCGGGCCCGAAAAACTGGCTACGTCTTCTCCATCAATGAGGAAATCTCACACTTTTGTTCGAAAAACGCAACCTCTATATATTCTGCCATCTCTTCCTGCCTTACTCACGTCGCTCTTCTCCCACAACCCTGTAAATTCCTCTTCCTCTTTGACTCTTCCTCCTCTCTTCAAGCCATGCAAAACCCTTATTCTTCCAATCCTATCGTACAGCGCATTCTCATAGTCCTGCACACCTTAACATCTTCCCTATCTTCAATTGCTTTCCTCTGGATACCGATCTATCGGAGCACGAAGCAGTGAACCTGCCTGCTAAGCAAGCCTTGCTTCTCTCCTCAATCACTTATCCAGCCTATGACTTAAAATCATTCTACCGTCCACAAGTCACCTCACCAAGGCACAACCTCTAGTCTTCTCAACCCTGCCACAAACTTTGCTCAATTAAAGATACCCGACGCCCTGGCCCTCTTCAATCCGTCCCTCACGCAGCGACGAAATAGTTGTAACTCGACTACGAATTGGACACACTCGCCTAATCCACTCTTCCTTATCCTTGGACTCTCTGCCCCTCCTTACTGAAAATTCATCTGTCTATGCCCTTCTCTCATAAACATCGGACACGCATTTTCTATTTCCTCCCATACCACGTCTGCTCTTTCCAATAACTCGGAAACTATAATCAAAACCTTAAACTTCCTCCGATCCACCTATTACTACAAATCCATTTAATCCGAACATCTCTGCCCGAGTTAATGATCCGCTGAGTATTCGAAGAGCTCGTAAAAAAAATCTTTGGACTTCCCTATTTCAATGACTTTACCACGATTTGAAAACAATTAGAGAACTACTAGAATTTATTTTAGAATACAAGCGTCAGTGCCAAAGTAAAACGCAAAACATAGGTAGTGCTTTTAAATGATACAAAATAGTTCGACCAATTGTATTACAGTGGGAACTCTTTATAACGAATTCCTCCTTGGTCTCTCCCCCTTCAATGAATTTTACATGTCAAAAAATCCCCTTGTAACGAACAATTTACTCTCTATAACGAATTGTTTTATTGACTTTTCAAAGGAAAATCACGTATTTTTGACATTACCTGAGCCTAATAAAAATGGTAACGTGCTATTTTACCGATTTTTTTTCTTCCTTCTTTGATGATCGCGAGTTACAGCACCGAATACAGTACATGTTCGTACAATTTAAATGTTGCTTCCTCCCGCTTTCAATCACTAATAAATAATTCGGATACGATAACCCTCTCCCTCCAATACATAAGCCTCACCCAATTCTATTCTTCCATCAAAAAAAAAAAAAAAATTACAATAACCTGCCAACACACACCCTCTTTAACCAGATTTATAAATTTATTAATCCCTCAGCGTAGCAAAACTGCTCGTAAAAATAAAATATAAAAAAAAAGATGAAAACCGAGAAATATTCTGGAGTTTGTAACTTTAGTTAAGGAAGGGATGACAATGAAAACATATGTGTGCTGATACAATCATTGATTTGGTGAAAGAATGAGTAATTGTGATTGCATTGATAACTTGTAGGATCATGCGCAACATTCCCTTATCTTCACTTTGTTCTGCCAGGTTAAAATGAATCATAGTGCCAACTGAATAATTTCGTGACCACTTCAGATTCATCATTGACTCTTTGTTCATCATTCGGTGATGGTGTAGTGAGTTATAATCAAAAGATTTTGCATTTGGACCCGTGATCACTTTCCAGAAATAATATGAGTTTTTCTTGGGACGCAAGAGATTTTTTCTCACTATTAATTCAATTATTCCACTTGCTAGGTATGTTTTCGATTTTATCTTTCGTAATGACCATAATAGTGGTAGACCAAACGACGCATGATATGTTTCGGTTTCTTTGGTGCTTCGGTGGTGCTGTATGCGCAGTGGGATATTGTTTCTATTTTTTTTACTTGCCCATCCCCTTTGTACCGGATAGTATTCTTCAATCCGTTCTCCGTTTGAGAAGCTTGCTTAATATCGATTGCACAGAAGAAGATTCAGTTCGAGAAGTACAGTTAGAAACCGAAGATTCGGAATCAGAGACGGGAGAGGAGCTGCGACCTCTAAGAGGACAATCAGAAGAAGGGACTGTACCGCAGAGGCCTAGACACCAGTCGCAAAGTGAATTAATCCAAAAATCGGAAGAGCCGACTAAACTCACTCCACATCAACAAAGCTTAGGTTCAGCTAAAGCCGGAACATCTGCCGAACCACATCGCCACTCGATATAATACATGCATGACCCCGAGGATTTTGGAAATTTTTTTGCCCAGCCTGACGACAATTTTCTCATAAATTTATATACTAAAATGTTCTGCTAGCCAAGTATTTCTTCTATTCGTATACTACTATAAATTACGTGCGTTTTATACTATCAGATTAAGAAAATAAACTGTAAATATTGACTTTTCTTATAAATTGTGTAACGATATGTGAAAGCTCGATTTTTGCTGGACGTAAAAATGGTGGTGGTTGGTGATCATATTCCCTTAATTCCAACAAGATCAAATTTAAAAATTAATTTTCGAGAATAATTAGAAAAAGAAGTAGGTATCGTTCCATGGTTATGGCAAAAGGAAGATGAACTGAGCAGGAGATGAGGGAAAAATGGCTTCCAAATAAAATCATATGAACATAGAGCTGAAAATGCTAGACTAATTGAGGAAGCAATAATAGTTGGTCGCTATTTCGAAGGGGTTGAAATGATTTAAAAATAATAAATTTGTCTTTACTATCATCTTTCAATATTTGAACTCGACCGTACCCTCAAAAGTACCGAACCATGGAGGAAGTATCCAAATTTTAATTTGTTGAGTGTTTCGAGGAAACAAGTATTCTCAGTATAAGCAGCATTTTTCTTTATTGACTACAATCTCATCCTCATCTTCAAAAAGTGAAATCCAATCTCTAAATTATTCCCGATTTCAAATCCGCCCACCTCCTCGTTCTGATCAAAAACTCCTCGTATCAAAATTCTCGAAGCTGAATGTAAAGACGCCTCAAATAATCATATTCCTATTCATCTCATATCCCTCGACAAGTTGTAATGAGGAACTCAATCTATACTTTTCCACAAAAGCTTTATTCGCTCGCTGCCAGATTATGGAACTTTGATTCTTAACCTAGCTAATAAATCCATCCTTTCTTTGCTACATACCATCCAAAGGAGCCTATCGAACAAGTCTTGAGCTCAGTTTATGGACCAAAGACCCCTGAACCTATTCTTCCTTTCCGTGAATTTACCATAACCTCCACCTTTTGAACAACTGTCAAATAAATAAATAAATGAAAAATAGTTTCGCAAAGATTTAGGAACTTTCAACCACGATCTCCTGTTTCTGTTTATTCACACTCACATCTACAGATTCATGTACCTGATGAGTCGAGGAAAAAGCAGGAGTAATCTTGATTGCATTGAGAAGATATGCGATCACGTACAACTTCTTATCTCCAATTTGTTCTACCTGGTAACAATGAATCATAGGGCAGTTCAAATACTTTCTTCTCTTACAGATTGATACTCGTACTCATAGTTTCAAAAACGCGACTACATCCTGATCTATCCTTGTACTACGTACTTGTACAGTTTTCTGAACGCGCTATGTGATACATTTTGCATTTGATTCTGACCGTGATCCCCTCCTGGTGTTCTTAGAATATGAGTTTTAGTGACAAAAAACAGTATATTTCATTAGTGGTCTGGTGCCTTAACACGCTTAGTTTATTCTCGATTTTTTCGTTTGCATTATTTGTGATATGGAGTAACAAAGCGGTGGGAAAGATGATTTTTTTCACTTCTTGCGTTAGTTTTCTTGTATCCGCGGGAGGGTATATTTCTTTTATTCTGTACGTACCCGAAGATCTTCTACCAGAAAATTTTCTTCAGGTTGCTCGAACTGTGAGAAGGTGGCGTGAATTCGAACACAGGAAACAAGATGGTCAAGGGACAGAAATGGAGGTGGTTCCAGAACCTACTAGGCGATCACAGCAAGTGACAATTCAACCCCAAGTGCAGAGCCCGAGGAGCTGTCCGCTAGGTGAAACAACCCAAGTATTCCGAGAAATGACCAGATTCACTTCACATCAACAATGCTCAGGTTCAACTCGAACCAAATCCTCCGTCGGGTGTCCAGGCCTTATAGTGCGCGTATGGCCGCAAGAATTTTGAGAATCACCCGCCCAGGACAAAGAAAAGTTTTTTCATACATTTGTACGCTCAAACATTCTGCAAACCAAATACTTATTTCTTCAATTTGTGTATTTCAATCTTATTCTTATTTGTGTGTTTTAGTATCAGATTAGGAAAATCAAACTGTGAATATTAAATTTTACCGTTAATTGTATTAATAATACGTAAATGTTCAATTTTTGCAGGACATAAAAATAATGAAGGTTTATCATGTTTTCCTGATTTTGTGCAGCAGAAGAATGGGTACTGTTTCATGGTTGTTGCATAAAGAGTATGAAAAAAATTTCCGAGATATTTCAGGAAACAAGTACATAGGTGACAAAATCGTGAGCGGAGGAAAAAGTTGACGAAAATAGTAAACGTAATACTGGAGGTAATCGAGCTATTTTGAGGTTATTGAACACAATTTAGGCCCGTCAAATGAAAGACAGAATAATGTGTAAATTTTTCTTCACTCTTGATTTTTTGCACTATTTAGAATGGAGAAGGAACAGCGGTAGTTAAGCCAATTTGTTTCTAATTTCAATTTTATAGTCACTAAAAAACATACAGTTTATGATCTCGTGAATACAATCTTGACTGTTGAAGATTTGTGAACAATGACTTTTTATGCCAGATAGGTATCAAAGCGTCTTGCATCTAAGATTTTAATACGTACACGATCAACCAAATCATCGTTTGAATATAAGGGAGTACACATCAAGATCAGATTGGGGAGCTAGATCGAGTTGAGTTTTGGGAAGTGCACGCGATAGATGAAGATGGTAGTTCCGCAAGGATTTGGAAGCTTTTGACCACGGCCATTATTATATCAATGATAGACAAAACGAAAATAATACCACAAATAATAACAACAACCTACAGTACCTTTACGCGAGCTGATGAGAGCAGTCAAATAACTCACAAATAAAAAAAAAAAAAAAATCGGAGAATTAATGCTCGAATTACTGAAGAAGTTAAAATAAAGATCAAAAAGTTTGGTAACAGTCTGCACGATCGAAGAATACCTACATGCAGTAGACATAATAGGATGAATATTCAGGTATCGACAAAAAGAGAAGCAACTTCTTCAAAGACTGGACGAAAATTTGAAAAACCCAATGAAATAAAAATATTTCAATTTCAATTTCAATGCAAAAATAAAATCTCAAGTAAGTACAGAGTATGCCAATCTTCAGATCGAGAGACGTCACAAGCAACCGTTCAGGGACAAACTTTTTTCGCGAATGCGTAGGGGTTACGAAGTAATATATAGTCATTGGTAGGGGTTTTTGGAAAGTACAATACTGTACTATCATTTTCATAGTACAAAGTAGAATGAACATAACTTCATATCAACGATCTGCGAAAAAAAGTTCCTTCATCTCCGGCAAAGATACCTTTTTTGCTAATCGTTGATGCGCAGCTACGTTCATTCTATTTTGTACGGAAGATTTCTCGAGTATGAAGGTAATCGATGCGATGAAAGCCAAAACACTTACTTAGAAATATCGCATTCTCTCTTGTACTCAAGATTCATCGCAATTTCGGTGATTTCGCTTCCTTTCATTCAAAATGCAGTCGAATAGTGGAATCGGCTCACTCCTTCCAAAAGAATTTTGTTCGAATAATCTCAAGTTTCATACAGTGAAAATGGTTTCGACTATCGTGAAGATAATTTTTTGCTTTCTCTATGGCAATAACTTGTACAATTCTCTGAAAAAAATAAGACGAAGAAATTAAACGATGCTCAGTATGTATAGTTGAAATAATACGTCTTTCCTGGTACCAATGGTAAGCTTCTTTCGAGCGAAAATTGAGACACGCACCGGTGATTCAGAAACTGTGAACCTTTCGTGATATCATCTGCAATAAACTTCAAAGAATTTCACATGTTCTGAAGTACAAATTGAAATCGTACACTGCAAAGACAGAAGTACCTAGGTAGAATCTAAAGAACACAAAACATAAAAATAATAATATCTAATAATAAACTTATTTACATAATGCGATGAGGAATAGAGGGAAAGATGAGACTTACAAAATTGAGAATTAACACTGAAAAGGTAATGTAAACATGGGATAAATCAGAATTTTTTTCATCATCGATAAACTGTTGAATAAAACGTCCATAAATTAAAAACACGAACTATTGTTAAATAATAATTTATTGCTCATTTCATTCCAATTATTCATTTCTTACTTTCGTTGTAAAGGTAACTAAAATTGATAGCACAATAAATCCAAAATATTAATAATGAATAAATTATAGTCCACAAAAGGTACCGGCCCATAAATAATAAATTATCACGACACTAAGTTGACTGAAAATTCCATCATTAAAATAAGAAAATCACCAAAATTCTATCGAATAAGATAAAACAAGAAATTCGATTACAAACTCGCATTCTATCGAAGTTTCTCACAAATATAAGCACGAATTCTTGCTGATGTCGATTCTGCGATTCACGATCGAGAACGTGGAAAAGATGAAGTCAATAGCAATTTTCTCGTTCTAACAGACTGCAGTTTTGTCCTCAATGGTTATAGATTCAATGCTTTACGAATATCTTCAATTTATTTGTGCAATCCTAATGAAAGACGTTTATGGAATCCTATACAGAAAATCTCAATAACAAAATCAATAATGATAAACGTTTGGAAGTAATATAAATAATACACTCTCTCGCCCTTAGATATGTCTCAGACAGTATTTTTTTAAAAAACGCACAAATATTTGTTCTTTTGATGGGGTTTAAATTCGCAACTGCTTCACTTGAAGGGGCTATATATAGAGTTATACCAAATATACCATTATCGACGGATCAAATTCGACAGTAAGTATTTTTCATTCATTCCATTTTTTTACATCGATAGGGGTTATTGAGCTCCAAGCTCGCCAAATTACAGATCGAGTCAGCAGCAATAATCGTAGCGTAGATTTCTGATATGGACACCATCTTGTCCCGAGTGATCAACTTTTACTCTAAAAAAATGATGTAAGTACACATATTTGGCTTAATTAGCAAGAATATTAAGGAATATGAAACAAAAAAGTAAATACTCACTCCAGGACTGAGTACCTAATGCTCTATTTACCCGCAGAGAATTGCCGGCCGCAAGATATCCTGGAATGCGCACGCTAAACGGAAAACGTGCAAACATTGTGAGAGAAAGGACTATACCTGATCTACGTCGATAAATGGAGCCCATTGAATAAAATATCTTCGTTCTTCCCCTACTTTTTTTTTTTTTTAGTGCGCGTTCCTGTCAGTATTATACACATATCTAGGAAAATCGAGTTCACTGGATATCGGTATCAGCATTATAGACGCGATTACATCGATATGAAATTTAGGAAAAGATTTCTCCAAGTTACCAAAATTTGATAAGTACATTTCAGAGAGATCAACATTTTATCTACGTCGTATTGATTAAAATTAGTTGTTACCTTTTGATGATGAACGCAAAGTATTCATCGACGCTTGTGAACGACGTTCATTCGAATAGCAGCAATTTATACAACATATTATGTAAGACTTTATTTACTCGATCATTGTGAGAATAAATAATTCACAAATTATACCTATCACTGCTAATGAAAACTTTTCTGTCCTCACCTCAATCGCGTTCATGTCCGTTTACCTGAAGATAAAATCATAACACATCACAAAATTTGAATACTTATTCCCTTACTTGATAGATAGGTACTGAGTCAGAAATTTAGATCGACAATTATGAGTTTCTTCACCGAATAGTTTCCCGAGTCATTTGTGGGTCAGTAACGAAATATCAGCACACCGACAAGAATACCCCACCTTCATCTCTGCTAGAGTGATGGAATCCTCTTTCGACATTTAAGCCCATCTTTCGCCATAGCTAATTTACCAGCGAAAACAGAGGTAAGTTACTTACGATCATACAAGAATTGGCGAAGATAAATTTCGATAGGGAAATTTTTCTCGTTTCACCTCGATTACGTTTCCTCAATTTTGATGAATCGAACGGATGAAACTTTTCCAACCACAAAGTCGGACGTTGTACGTAGTTCCGATAGTACACAAATAAACCATTTTCCACATCTTAAGAGTTCTCGGTGTCTTCTATCTCTCATATTTCTGCATGGAGAAAAATTTATCAAAATTCAGAAAATTGTAAATTACGAGGATCAATCAAGAGAAGGATGTAGAGAGTGGGTGTTACATACTTCGATCAAACCCATAAAGTCGAGAGTAATCTTACTGCTGATTTGGATTGAGAAGAATCCATCTTTGTTTCAAAAAACGTTGATCAGTTCCAAACTTTGACTGAGATGAACTATAGTCTGTTCCACGTAAGAATAGAATTTTTCAACTGTCACGACTGGCTAGCTGCCGCGACAACGCATGAACCGTGGACCAATCACGTACAAGTTGCGTTTCGCTTCCAGTATGTGTCCCCACCGTTTCCTCTCCCCGGAGCTCACCGCTATGGTCACGAAAAATTCTATTCTTACGTGGAACAGACTATATAGAAATCAGTAACAAACTACCTACATTATTTTCCAATTATTCTATTGGGATGTTAACCCAAGTTGCGTAAGTTGGTAGCCGTGCTCGAACATGTGGGGGATAATTTTAACGTACCATGCTTCATGATGGGGAATTTGCAATTTTCAAATACGATTTAAATTATTACAATTCGTAATATCAAAAAATTATATCCTATAAATTGTTTAAACACTTCAAGAGAATCGATAACTGAAAGAAGTAATTCTAATGGTGAAGTATTGAGTCATCTACGACTAATTGAAAATCTCGTTTCTTATGGCCGAATACATTGAACGTAAAATCGTCACCCAGAAATTCAAGCGAGTGCGGCGAGAGAGGAAGGCGATTCTAGCGCTACCAAACATAGGTTAACATCCCAATACAGATCCAAGCATTGAAATTAACATCTTGAAAGGGGGTTCGAAAAACTTTACTACCGCGCGGGAAAAAAATGTAATGGAAAGAGAAAATTCAGGAACAGCTCACAGCGAATGATTGTGATGACTGTTATGATGTCAATCGACTAAGAATGTCTACTGAGGTGTAATGTTGGTAGCACTGTGTTCAGCTCTCAGACACGGCCATGTCGGCCATGTCTCAGACCAGTCAGTGCCCTTTGGCTCTGCCGCGCCGTACATGGTGATTTGACGTACCTACGTCCAAAATTGACAATCCGGCAAAGTAGACTTTAGACGACTGGCGCTAACTGGCGCGAGTCCGTTGATTGCGAATTCGAACCGAGCAGCCACTGGCGCGCTGCAATTGAGAGCCTTGGTTTACAAAGTACAACACACTACTACATGCATACGCTTCATTGCTGAAAGGGGGATCAATGCGTTTGTCGTACATACTCATAAATGGAAAAGAAGGTTTACTTCAGGAGCTCATAACTCATTTTGTGTTCGATGTAATCATATTTTTATTTCTCTTTGAATACATTAATGATAGTTGAAATGATCGATATAGAAATTGTCAACATCACAGATTAATTACTGAATTTTATTTCTTCTTTTTCGAAAATTTGTCTGTTTCACATAATATGCTGGTACCTATACAAAACGCATTGATCCCCCTTTTGTAATCATTTTGACTGCAGCGCGCCGGTGGCTGCTTGGTCCGAATATTTGTGATTGAAAACAATAACTAGGCCTAACTGTACTATTTCATTGATGAAACAACAGGGAAACAGTCTACAATCTGAGAAATTGGAGCGTTGTGTCATGTATGATGAATATTCTTCTCTGAATTGTATGAAATATAAGATAGGTATGCGCTAGTCATAAGAAGAGCACTGTCGCCATGTTGATTAAATTGAAATGAGGAGCAGTTTTAGGAGGTTTCAGGAGAGCCGTGAGGAAAATTTGAATATCAAACATTGAATTTTGGTTAATTAGAAAGATTAATGTCGATGAAAACAAAAAATTAGTGAATATTATTTCCTTTATTTTTTGTGGTTTGAATTCTTGTACTTGTGACCTTCCAACGGACTAGGGCCTATAGGGTTAAAACATTACCCTTATTTTGGAAAATTTCTGTAAATAAATTCATGAATAGTTTCTTCTTCATTTTGATCTCATTGCCTGCTGCATATATCTGGTCAACATCATACCTATACTCAACATTAATATTTGTTGATACTTTGTTTGTTATTTATTAATTACCTACTTAAATGCAAAAAAACGTGGTATTTTTTTTTGTTCACCCTAAGGGCCCGTTGGAAGGTCACAATTTTGAAGTTTCATTTTTCAAATTCTCGTAGGATACTACTCAGATTGCTCCTCCTTCAACTTCATCAACACAGTTATAAGATCCTAAGTTAAAATATTAAACCCGTCCGTTCAGGTTTCCTTATAGACCTATTATTTTATTTATTTATTTATTTATTTATTTATTTATTTATTCAAAAGGATTTAACCGTGGAGAGAAAAAATTAATTGGAACAAGAAAAGACTGGCTTTATTCTCCACATAAGTTTATAAAATCGAAGTTTGACGTTTCGAAGCTCACGCTTCTTCATCAGATAACGTAATTAAAACTCCTCTTGTTAGGTCTACTCGGATAACCCAAAAGAAAAGATTCTTCTCTGTACCCTACATAGGAAAAAGCAGTACAATCATACGTAAGCACTTGCTTACTCTTGACCCTGATGTTAGTATATCTTTCGGTAACCACAACACCAGCAGAGAAATGTTTTTCTCCCACACTAAAGATAAAGTCCCTGTGGAAAAAAGATCTGGTGTTGTCTATTCTATCCCCTGTTCTGGATGCCCCAGTACTTATGTGGGTGAAACTCGCCAGTTGCTTAAATGTCGAGTTAACCAACATAAGAATGATGTCAAGAATCGTAGCGATTGTACGGCTTTATCCTCCCACTCTCTTGGCACTGGTCATCAGTTTGACTTTCCCAAGACAGTGATCGTAGGAAGAGAAGACAATGATAAAAAGAGGAAAATTTTGGAAATTGTCAATATTATTAAAAGTAAGAATACGGTCAACTTTAAAACCGATACAGGCGACCTAGCGAATGTTTATTCTAATGTCATCACATCGAACGGGTGAGTCAGCTACAATTTTCGTCTGGCTCATCTGTTCGTTGTGCTTTCACCTTTTTCTCTGTTTTTGCCTGTCAGTTTTATTCTAGTTTCTGATGAAGAAGCGTGAGCTTCGAAACGTCAAACTTCGATTTTATAAACTTATGTGGAGAATAAAGCCAGTCTTTTCTTGTTCCAATTTATTTATTTATTTATTTATAAGATTGTTTTGTCCACAGAACTCCTCCGAAACTACCCGATGTCTTTTTTTGTAACTCGGCCATATTGTAAAATTAAATCTGTAAGATGCAACTTTTTTGAGGATCGGATGGGTAGGTAGTTCTTGAGAACAGTCAAAAAACAAAAAAAATGCAAAAAATTTTTCGCGTGAAATGCTCATACTACAACAAAATTTTATTTAAGCGACCTACCTTTTTCTTTGTCTAAAAGTTGATTCACTCCGAAAAAAAAAACTATCAAAATCCGAAAAAAAAATTCGCGACATAATGTATATGATTTTGCTGAGCGCGCCTCATTTGTTATTCATTCTTCCTACCTCGAAAATTACTAGTACCCTTGTATCTCACTTCCCACAGCACCTACAGCCTTGAATTTTATTTTGTTAAATCTTGAGTTTGAATGCTCGAGGACAATTTTCAGGAGTTCATCAAGTGTGCTGCGAGACTTTTAGTGACTTCATTTTTAAATTCATTATTGATTTATAAATATTTTTCGCACATACGTAATTGATAGTATAGAAACAATGAAAGGCTTTACCCGCACATGTAAAACTTTATTTATCAAAAACAATTTTTCAACGTTTCGACTACACCGTAGTCTTTTTCAAACGATAAGCCTTTCATTGTTTCTATATCGATTAATCCTTGTACGAATAAAATTTACTTCATTCAGTAATTGATCGTAGTTTATAGTTGTTTTTAGGTATCTCAGGAGATGGGAACATTATTTTCAATTGCCTTTTTTTTTCTCTACAGTCATTTTTATTTTAGTTTATTTTTTGAAATTAAGATGTTTTTGTAGGTACGATATACCTACCTGTAATAACGATAATTTTAGATTAAGTACCTACAACTGGTTTACCAATTTTCAACCAATAATCCGATGCAGTAATTTTATTCGTACCCTTTTCATCAAATACTGCAGATTCATATATTATTCATATAAAAATTATGTACGGGTGTACCTAATAAAGTTTTTCTTCCTCTGCATTTTAATTCTAAAATAAACTTGAGCAATTGTCTTTACCTCTTGCTAAAAAATGAACGAGTCATGTTCAAAAGCATATTCGAAAAAACAACCCAGTATAAAATCTAAAAGCATTTGGCCACAAGGATGAGAAAAAATATAATTTTTCATCATCGTTTAAAGACAGAGAGATGTCGACTATAAGCATGATTCAAAGGAGAAGAAGAAGAAGAGGAAGAAGAAAAAATCCTAAGATTATTCTTCACAATTAAGAATTGCGCTGTTGGGGGAATAAGACGTCATCAAAATTAAAAAAAGTAGTTATGATCGAAAATTAATTTACTGTACTTACCTACCGTATCTTTTCGATAATATACCTACGCACTTTTTATAACCAATTTTTAAATTCAAAATGTGAGTTGCGAATTATACACGAGTGCGTATTATATTCAAGTGAGAACAGAAAAATTAAATGCATACAACGATACACCCCTAAATTTTATGAGTGAGAAAGAAAAATAGATAAAACCAGAAAAATTTTGCACAATTATCGCAGATGAGTTGACGAGAAAGAGAACAAAACAAATTAGGTATCGCAGGCTTTTTTGTTATTTAGGTATTATTTAGGTAGGTAATTCTTTCTAAATTCTACCATTTCGCATATGGTTTGTGTTTTTTAATGTTTGTGAATTATAATATTATTTTCCCTCGAGTTCAGTATACAGCGCAAGAAAAACGTTCTACAATACTATTCAAACCTGCGTGTTAAATTGGCGTAATACAATGAATTCTAAAATTAGATCTTCAAATCTTGCCTGTGTATACGTGTGCGGATTATAATAAAAAAAATACGGTGTAATATATCGATTCGTCTATATCTCAGACGTGATTATTGTGACTCGACAGGTTTCATTCAAAAAACAACTTAATGATTGCAAAAAATGTAGAGGAAGAAGCTACAGACCATTATTGTCCCCGTTCTCGATTTATTCCCGTTTTCTTCAAAACTAAACGAAAATCTATTGTACTATCTAGACCTAATCACTAGTTTCCATTTCCACTCTGACCCATAGCTACAAAATTAAGCGTTTGAATTGGTACCGATTACAGTGATAGGTATCTAAGAAGTTTTTTGGGGCTCTTGCCTCTGGCAAGGCTAGAGCCCCTATCAAATCGCAAAAAAAAAAAAAAAAAAAAAAAAAAAGTTCTCACCGCAAAAATGTGTTGTGACGTTACTCAAGTTATATATACGAGTACATTCTCTGTCATTTGCGATTTTTCCGCAGAGCATTTTTCAAATTACTGTTTAGCCTTGACAAGTTTTATTTTTGCATGGTATTTTCGGAATTCTTATACAGCCTTCGAAAAAGTTTCTTTTTTTTCGATACGTCATTGTTTTTCTTTCTGGTATGCTCGCATGATAACGATATTACTCTGGACAATCTCTCCGTTTTTGTCATAGTTGTTTTTCACGACAATATAGTACGGTAGGTATCTGTTTGGTTTTTTGCTTTGAGTTTTGAAAAAAATAAGAAAATAAATTCTCATGAATTTAGGGAAATGAAGAGAAAGAGAGAAAAAAAAACGCAAGAGACCTGTATACTGAGGGGCCTGGTGACTCAGTCTTGTTTTAATGGTGTACCTACATGAAGCCGTTTATCGTTTTTTCATTTTGGATTGCATTAATTTTTCGAGAGAGAAGTTTACACGTGGTACCTATATGTATATTAATTAAAAAAACGAAGAACGGCACTTGATACCACTATTTTTCCAAATTTTACGTCGGTCTTTATTTAAAATAAAAATTTGGAAAAATAGTGGTATCAAGTGCCGTTCTTCGTTTTTTTAATTAACATTAATTTTTCGTATAGATAGCCAATAGTGTGCATTTTTCAGGGTCTGTAAAATAAACTGAAGTTATACCCAAAGGGTCGATTCCGGTGCTGGAGGAAATAAAATTAAATGCATACGCAACCCACACCTACTTCATCATAGAGGACAGGCGCAGTGTTTTGCAAATGCGACACAAACGAAGTCTGTAAAATGAATGTGGTTCCTCAATCCGGATTTTGTAATAAGCTACAGCAAACTGTCGCTGCGATATGATGATGAAACTGCAGCATGAAAGCTTGATTGTAGGTGGTGAAGTTAATATTAAAGTCGAATACTTTCTTACAGAGAGATACAATTTCCAAAAGTATACAAAATTCAAGGGATCTATCCAGCCAAAATTTTCTCTCCTCGTGCATTGGCGATTGCAACGCTCCGTAATATGAATTTGAATCACCGTGTTTGTGATCTTGAAGTATACCTCATAAATCAGTTAATATTATTAGGTTCCAATCTTACACAAAAGAACTTTCCATTTACTCATTTCCCAGCTGTTTATAGTAAAATGTTTCATCAGAACTTGCGAAAGAATCCATTACTGCCGTTTACAAAGTTAAATTGACCTACATCGAAATCGACGATCAGGCAAACTGTATCCTTTGGACGATTGGTGCAAGTGTGTGAATTGTGATAACACACTACCCACTATAATTATTTCACTGATGGAATAACAGGGAAAAATTCAGATATAGGAAATTGGAGCTTTCTTCCACGTATAATGAACACTCTACTCTGAATTGTGTTGTAGGATATACCTACGTAAAAATTTTGACGTATATCCAAAGGACAACCCAAAAACGCCAGGGATGCTTTGCATTGGAAAATTTATTAGCAGTATCATAATTGAATTTCTCATCGAAAAATCATCTTAGGTACGCATATTATTTACATCGCCATTAGCCGTATTAATCTTATTTTACAAAAATGGAACTTCTCGATCGTCAATTTGGATAGGTAATAATTATTATAGGTCAAGCCAAAATACGGCAGATTAGGCCTATCCTCTTACACAGCCAATTCTGATTTCCCCGTTCTAACTTACAGTCCAGCAGTCTGGTAAAGGTGATTCATAATAATATGAGTGAAGAGTGATGAGTCTTGATGAGTGTAACTGTGACAAACCATATGATTAGTCAGAACTATGACTGTTTGTTCTCTTTCTTCTTCCATCTTGGAGCATCTTTCAAGCGAGTTTGTCAGCATTTCAGTCGCCATTTTTGAAAAATGATGATACATCGTTTCGCAGTTCGCGCATTTTTCTCGTAGTTATTAGTGAATAATGAAGACAAGTGCTTTGTCGTAATTGATTTATTGATTTAAATTTATGAAATTTTGCTGTCTGTGTAACGTAGAATACTGTAAAGTAGCCAAATTGTATACTTTTCATGATTATGAGTGATTGCAACCGTGTTGCCTTTGTGTGGAATTCCCTCGCGAAGATCGTGATTTCCTATTTTCCAAAGTAAAGTAAAATTTCATTCGCCATTATGTTTGTAATGATTCAATAGTATTATTAGTAAGTTATTTTGATTTCTCAAACATTCCTTTACAAGATGTTTCTTCTCCAAGTATGTTCGCGCGTAATTTTTCTTTCGAGAACATTCCAAATTAAATCTGTGCGATATATAGTGTTGTGTAGTTGTAGCTTATTTCTCGTCAAAATCGTGATTTCCTATTTTCCAAAGTAAAGTAAAATTTCATTCGCTATTATGTTGGTAATGATTCAATAGTATTTAGTAAGTTATATTTTGATTTCTCAAAAATTCCTTTACATGTTTCTTCTCCAAGTATGTTCGCGCGTAATTTTTCTTTCGAGAACATTCCAAAATAAATTTGTGCGATATATAGTGTTGTGTGCCCATTTACTAGTTTGGCATTTAGTGATGGTGTATTTTTAAGTTACGTGGAAGAATTTGTACTGGACAACGATCCCCATGACGACTGTCTCGTCAGGTAAGGCATCATCTCTCCACTTTTCCGGAGAATTGTATTCCAACATCGACTTGCTCTCAATTGTTTTCATTCTCGAAAGCTCCTATCAAACTCCGTTCACCATATCGCCGCTCATCACCAAGAGAAATACAGATCGTCCCTTAGTATGATAATTATGATAGGCACATTCTGCCCTTCTGATCATCAATCAGCTCGCAAAATGAGCGAGTATTTCGCGTCATCGTCATTTTAATATTCTACTTGGTACTACGTATTACTGACATCAATGTCGCCTGGACTAGCTGATCGTATTTTTAGCTTGGTAACTCTAGATTTGTTCTTCAGTTGCATGATATTTCATTCAATTCTTCAATGTTGGGGAGTTTTATTTTCTGCAAGCTACGGGCGCTACTGCCTCTATGACTTCAGCCCTCCCTCCCATAGTTTCATCATTTAACGAACTGCATTATTACGCAATTGATTCTCACTCTCAATTCCGTTGAAATAAAATTCATTGAATTTTCTTCATTTCCAGGTTTGAAGTTAAATATATTTGATGAAGTGTTCCTGTGGGTAAGTGATTCAAAACTATTCCTCTTATTAACTTGCGCGGAATTTTGTTAATGCCTGTTTAATTGTTCGAATCAGGTACGTCTATAATTTATAGAGGTACTATAGTGTGAGAAATACCATTGAAAACCTATCAACGTGTTATCAGGTTCAAGTTTTTTAAAGTTTGACAGTGCATTATTTGTCAGTTGTTTTGTTTGTGTTAATTTTTTTTTGTTATTCAGCATATTGTTCGCGTAAATTTTTAAATGATTTATGATCAATTTATTGTGTTAATTTCGTGTTCAAGTCGCCCTTGTTGATAATTATTTTGATGAGAAAAAAGTAACTTATGTGCCCGCGTACCCGAATGAGTTTGGGGAGAAGGAACTTAAATGAACGCAATGCAAAGAAATGAGCTGTATGTGATTTAAATAAATAATTTCAAGAGACGCACATATGATCATCATTTTTTGTGAGGGAATTTTTACCGTTCTTTTGTGGTTTATTGTTTACGTTCATTTATTTGTTCGTGTTCGAAAAAAGCTGTATATTCAAGATGCTGAAGATTTCCGATACCATAGGTAGGCTACGCACTTTTATATTTTTTTTTCGGTACTTAGTTTATAATTCGATGCATTATGATCATTTTCTCCGTTCGTAATGCACTTAATCATTTACTAAAAAATTCCTTATCATTATGAGTAAGTTACCTTCTGAGTGAGTACCTAATCTTGCTTTTTGGGGAGACTACTCATGAACGCAATGTGGAGGAATGAGCTCTGTAATTTATAAATAATTTCAAGAGACACCCACATAATCATTTTTTGTGAGTGAATTTTTAAACTTCTTTTATGGTTCATTGTTTACGTTCATTTTTTTGTGCGTGTTCGAAAAATGATGTATTCAAGATGCTGAAGATTTCCAATAGGTACGGTTTTCATATTTTTTATTTATTTACCGATACTTACCTAGTCTATTAATTCGATGCATTATGATCATTTTTTCCTTTTATAATGCGCAATCATTTATTGTACTAATGAATTCCTTTTCAGTATAGGTAAGTTATCTTCTGTATAGGTATTCGAATGTTTGTGGGATTCGCCTGTTTTCTAGCTAGGTATCCAACTGCAAAGGATAGATCAGGCCTAGTTGTATTGCTGAGATAGAGGAGTGTACCGATCGCTTCTTTGTATTTGAACGGTCGAACTGTGTGACATTTTATCAGCAAATAATTTCATAAACTTGAGACTATATCGGATATCGCCACATCTCACGTATCTCAATCCATATCTAACTCGAGCGTTGTTATTCTAGAGAAACTATAGGTTCTCCAGGATTTGCTGTAGTGAGTATTGATCTCGGATTTATCGTTATTCTGGGTACGAATGGTCGATTTCAATGTATTTGACTTATTTCAGATTTACTGCGTATGGCGGGATTGAAGAAACGCGAATCTTCATCCGAGAGATTTTCACAGCTTATGCGACGAAATCCTACCAGAATTTCCTGATTCTGCCGAAAATGCATTGATTGTATATGAGGACTGTCGTGGGAAAATACTTGCAAGGAAATTATTAAAAGATTATTCAATAATTTTACTCTTTAGGCAATACGAGTACGTGGTATAAACTCGTTAGGACAAAAACTGACAAACCTTGGCCTCCTAGTCAGCCATTTCAGAATGTACCTCTAAATACGCGATGATTCACATAAGATCAGAAGATCATACTCCTAACACCCACTTAAAACCGATTTTTGATGATACTTTTTTTTTTATTTTTTTTTTATTTTTTTTTTTTTTTGAGATATTGAAATTGTATTTTCTAGTTACAGGTACCCCATAATTTTAGGTTTTCATGTACAAGTATATTGGATACCGTCACATCTCACGTACGAGTATTTTGGTTCGGAGCTGGTGCAAGCCCAAGCGATGTTGTTCATCATCTTTGACGAAAGCCAGAAACTAGGCCCTCCGGAATTCGACTGCTTAAAAGTATGTAATGAACTCTGATCTAAAGTTCCGGTTACGAATTGTCGATTTTAATTCATTTGATTCATTTCAGATTCGCTGCGTGAATTTGACGAAGTTAGGGAAACGCGAACATTATTCCGAGAGATATTGGTATGCGACGAGATCCTACTAGAAATTCTTAATTCTGCTGAAAATGCATCGATTATGAGGACTGTCGTGAGAAAATACGGGTAAGTAGATTGGCAAACAATCATGTGATAATTTTACTCTTGGGGACATTACCAATTGAGCACGTTCATACAAGATTTAGCAAACCTGAAACTCCTAGCCATGTACCTCAGAAAGTGGCTATACTCTGTTCACATTAAGGAAGGATAGAAATATGACCTTGAGAACGGAACGGTAGATTAAAATTACCCAGAGCGTTCCGTTCTCGAGGTCATATTTCTATCCTTTCTTAATATGAACAGAGTATAAAGCGGTGAGAAGGGTTCCTTGAGGATGAATCGTCAACTCAATTCTAGGGAGGTTCTTTATGCTTGTGAATAATGTTAGGTGTCCGAGAATCCCATTTTTTAGGGGGGGGGGGGGTTGGGTTTACTTAGAGATGAAAGGGAGTCACCGCAATACTGACTAGTGGCTCTGAATACGATGATGAGTCTTCACCACGTTATTGAATGTTTACCCGATTTCAGAGACTGCAACAAGACCTGAAGTATAATCCATTTAAAATCAATATTTTACCATAATTTTTTTTTTTTTTTTCTGTAGAACCTACGTTGTAGTGCGGCAGATTTTTGTGGACGAATATATCCGATACTGCTATATCTCACGTATCTCGGCTCAGATCTGACGCGAGCGTTGTTAGTCTTCGCCGAAGAAGGGAACTTGGCCGTCCAGATTTAGATTGCTTAAGAGTGAGCATTGGTTTTTGATTTATCGTTCCGAATACAGATTGTCGATTTCAATGAATTTAACTTATTCCAGGTACACTGGGTGAATTTGACAAGACTGAGATAACGCAAACTATCATTTGAGAGATTTTGGCATTCGATGAAATCCTACCAGACATTCTTGCTTCTGCCGAAATTGCAATTTTACTGTGAAGTCTGTCGCGTCATGACGAAAAATACGAGTAGGTAAATTGACAAGATAATAAATTTTCAGGAGCAGAAGTTAGTCTTGAAAAGCTTCGTTTACTTTTCAGGTCATCCTTTTCTGTTGTTTACATAAGGCCTATCTTAACAACAGAGGTTGGATGCATTTTAAATCAATTTTTGATAATTCGTAATTTTTTTTTTTTTTTATTTTGTTTTGAGATGTCAAAATTGTATTTTCTAGCTAGGTACCGCATAATTTAGCTTTTCGTGTACGAGATATATCGGGTATCGCCACACCGCACACATTTCGATTCATATCTGAGTACCTACTTATTCTGGGTCGAGGGAGAGAAACTAGGCCCTCTAGAATTTGCTGTAGTGAGTATTGTTCTTGAATTCTCCTTATTCTGCGTACGAATTATCGATTTCAATGTATTTGACTTATTTAAGATTTACCGCGTATGGCGGAACTGAAAAAACGCAAATCTTCATCCGAGTGATTTCTACAGCCTATGCGACGGTATCCTACCAGAAATTCTTGATTCTGCCGAAAATGTATTGATTATGAATGAGGACTTTTGAGGGAAAATGCTTGTAAGTATAAATTAGTAAAAGATTATTTAATATTTTCACTCTTTTAGGCAATACGAGTACGTGGTAAGTTCGTTCGGACAAAAACTGACCATCCGTGGCCTCCTATATAGGTATTCAGGCATTTCTTAATGTGCCTCTAAATACGATGGTTCATGTAAGATCAGAAGATCATACTCGTAACATCCACTTGAAACCGATTATTGATGATAATTTTTTTTTTTTTTTTCCTTTTGAAGTATAAAAATTGTATTTTCTAGTTACAGGTACCGCATAATTTTAGGTTTTCGTGTACAAGTATATTGGATACCGTCACATCTCACATACGAATATCTTGGTTCGGAGCTGGTGCAAGCCCAAGCGTTGTTGTTCATCATATTTGACTGAACGAGAAACTAGGCCATCCGGAATTAGACTGCTTAAAAGTACCGGTATGTATTGAGCTCTGATTTAAAGTTCGGCGTACGAATTGTCGATTTTAATTCATTTGATTCATTTCAGATTCGCTGTATGAATTTGACGGGACTGAAAAAGCGTAAACGTTCATCCACAAGGAACGTACGTTGTGCGACGTAATCTTACCAAAATTCTTGATGCTCCTGGAAATGCACTGATTGTGAGGACCGTCGTGAGAAAATTCGAGTGAGTAAATTGGCGAACAATTATTTGAGTTCCGGGTACGAATTGTTGACATTTGATTCATTTCAGATTCTCTGCATGAATTTGACGGGACTGAAAAAGCGCGAACGTTCATCCACGAGAGACACCGTTATGTGACGTAACGATCTTACCAACATTATTGATTCTGCTGAAAATGCATCATTTGTGGAGACTGTCGTGAGAAAATACGAGGTAATAGATTGGCAAACAACCATGTGATAATTGTACTTCTCGGGGCATTACCAATAAATTAAGATCGTTCGTACAAGATTTAGCAATCCTGAAACAACATCTGAGGATGTGGCGGGCGCGGTAAGAAGGACTTCTTGAGGACGAATCCTCAACTCAATTTTTGTTTTTTTTTTTTTTGGGGGGGGGGTGCTTTTTTACTTGTGAATATTGTTTAGGTGTGCGAGAATCCGATTTTTAAAGGGGGTTAACCAGAGGCGAAAGGAAGTGACCGCAAGACTGATTATAGTGGCTCTGAATACGATGATGAGTCTTCATGTTCTTGAATGCTACAACAACTGAAGTATAATCCATTCAAAACCAATATTTGAGTGATTTTTTTTTTTTTGTTTATCCGAAGTCGTAGTACGGCAGATTTTCGTGGACGAGTATAACCGATACCGCCATATCTCATGCATCTTGGCTCTGATCTGACGCGAGCGTTGATAGTCTCTGCCGAAGAAGGGAACTTGGCCGTCCAGGTTTACACTGCGCAAAAGTGAGCATTGATCCTTGATTTATCGTTCCGAGTGCAGATCGTCGATTTCAATGAATTTGACTTATTTCAGGTACGGATAAGATTGAGAAAATACAAACATCATCCGAGAGATTTTGGTATTCGAAAAAATCCTACGAGATATACTTGCTTCTGCCAAAAATGTAATTTGACTGTAAATGTGAAGACTGTCGTCTCGTGAGAAAATACGAGTAAGTAAATTGACAAGATAATTTTATAATTAATAATTTTACTCTTAAGGGTAATACCAAGTGAGATTGTTTGTACAAAATTTGGTAAACCTTACCCTTCTGACCAGACGCTTCAGAATGTGGGTCGGATTACGATGACGAGTCGCTATATATAATTCTATTTTTCAAATTCATGTATTGATGAACGAATGCAATTCTTTCCACAACCCCTACTTGAATTGAAACAAAATCTCTTGAAATCTTGTCCTAAGAATTGGGTGCGGTTGAATGCAATGTCGGGTAACCATTTTAATAGGTAGGTACGGTATGTTGAAATTGAGGAAGGGAAGGATTATGAAACACGAGGAACGCACAAATTTCTGATGACGCTTCTCGTGGTATCTCTTGCGTCTGATGCGGTCGCCAAAACTACTTCTCCTCTAAGGTGTACGTTAAAACTATAATATCGTCCATACAATTATGTCAATACTATTCGGTAAACGAGGTCATTCCCGGAGCTGAGGATCGCTCCAATAAGCCTTTTCTCATGTAGTGCCGTGTCATTGGTACAAATCCATATCATTACTACAGCATAGGTCATATGTAGAGACCGGATTCCTTGGCATTTACCACTTTTTTTGTAGAACGGGTGAACACAATCTGACGGAATAATACGAGCACGAGTCATGGTGAGATAGGAAGTATGAGTAAAAAATTTTCCTTACCGAAGTTAGCCGAAAGTGTAATAAATGCCGGATTGGTCAAAACCGCCGAAACAGTGCCGAAAATGCAAATAAGTGAGGTAAATTGTACGATAATTGATGTTTTTTGTTCACACATAATCGACACAAAAGAATAACACCGTGTTTTTTCTCATCTTTTTGATAATTTTCATCGCGAAACCGTCAAAATGCCCCAGATTGTGATGCACAATAAACAATTTTTTAATCCTTTCATAATCGTAAAACTGAATTAGAATTAATTCGAGAATACTTTCTTGTTTTTATATTTTCCGAAAAATGCCGATTCATCTTATTTTGATGGCGATAATAAATTTTTTATCTGCCGGGAATCCGGTCTCTAGTTATGTGTAATGGATTGGGAAAATACAGGTTCTGAAGTAGTGAAGGTCGAAATTTTTCAAGTCTCCAAAATAGGTCAAGTCATGAAGCGTCTTACAGATTTTCGCCTGACCCGACAAAGGAAAGTACTGAAACGATGAGTGTAGCAATGTGCGAAAATACGTTCAAAAAATGCCTTTCAAACAATATTGGCGTAGCAAGAAAAGTTTTTTCCGGAGGAAACTTGAACCAGAAAGTTTTCATAAAGAAGTTTTGAAGAAAATTTTGTTAGGGAAGTTTTTTTATTCTTTGGTGTTGATCCCCACTCCTCCTCTCGAACTGATTTATTACGCAATCAATTCCCCCTCTCAATTCTATTGGAATGAAATTCCTTGAATTTTTTTTATTTACAGGTTCGAAGTTGAATATTATATTTGATGAAGTGTTCCCGTGGGTAAGTGATTCAAAACTATTCCTTTTATGTATAGTTGCGCGGAATTTCGTCCGTTCCAGTTTGATTGTTCGGAGTAGGCACCTATAATATACAGGTACTTAATTACTACTGTGACAAATTGATTGAAAACGTATCAACCTGTTATCATGTTCAAGTTTTTAAAAGTTTGAGAGTGCATTATTATGTCAGTTGTTTTATTTTTGCGTTAATTGTTATTGTTATTCAGCATATTGTTCGCGTAAATTTTTAAACAATTTGTGATAAATTTATTGCGTTAATTTCATGTTCGAGTCACCTTGGACGATAATTATTTTGATGAGATAAAAGTAACTTATGTGCCCGCGTAGCCGAAGGAGTCTGGGGAGAAGGAACTCATGAACGAAATGCGAAGGGATGAGATATGTGATTTATAAATAATTTCAAGAGTCGGGCACCTAAGATCATTATATTTTATGAGTGAATTTTTACAGTTATATTGTGGTTTATTGTTTACGTTCATTTATTTGTTCGTGTTCGAAAAAAGCTGATGTATATTCAAGATGCTGAAGATTTACAATACCTAGGTAGGCTACACACTTTTATATTTTATTTCGGTACCTAGTCTATAATTCGATGCATTATGATCATTTCGTAATGCACGATCATTTACTAAAAAATTTCTTATCAGTATGAGTAAGTTACCTTCTGAGTCAGTAATCTTGTTTTTTGGGGAGACTACTCATGAACGCAATGTGGAGGAATGAGTTCTGTAATTTATAAATAATTTCAAGAGACGCCCACATAATCATTTTTTGTGTGTGAATTTTTAAACTTATTTTATGGTTCATTGTTTACGTTCATTTTTTTGTGCGTTTTCGAAAAATGATGTATTCAAGATGCTGAAGATTTCCAATAGGTACGGTTTTCATATTTTTTATTTATTTACCGATGCTTACCTAGTCTATTAACTCGATGCATTATGATCATTTTTTCCTTTTATAATGCGCAATCATTTATTGTACTAATGAATTCCTTTTCAGTATAGGTGAGTTATCTTCTGTATAGGTATTCGAATGTTTGTGGGATTCGCCTGTTTTCTAGCTAGGTATCCAACTGCAAAGGACAGATCAGGCCTAGTTGTATTGCTGAGATAAAGGAGTGTACCGATCGCTTCTTTATATTTGAACGGTCGAACTGTGTGACATTTTATCAGCAAATAATTTCATAAACTTGAGACTATATCGGATATCGCCACATCTCACGCATCTCGATCCGTATCTAACTCGAGTGTTGTTATTCTAGAGAAACTATAGGCCCTCCCGGATTTGCTGTAGTGAGTATCGATCTCGGATTTATCATTATTCTGAGTACGAATGGTCGATTTCAATGTATTTGAATTATTTCAGATTTACTGCGTATGGCGAGATTGAAGAAACGCGAATCTTCATCCAAGAGATTTTCATAGCCTATGCGACGAAATCCTACCAGAATATCGTGATTCTGCCGAAAATGCATTGATTGTTTATGAGGACTGTCATGGGAAAATACTTGTAAGGAAATTATTAAAAGATTATTCAATAATTTTACACTTTAGGCAATACGAGTACGTGGTATAAACTCGTTCGGACTAAAACTGACAAACCTTGGCCTCCTAGTCAGCCATTTTAGAATGTACCTCTAAATACGCGATGATTCACATAAGATCAAAAGATCATACTCCTAACACCCACTTAAAACCGATTTTTGATGATACATTTTTTTTATCTTTTTTTTTTTTTTTTTGAGGTATTGAGATTGTATTTTCTAGTTACAGGTACCGCATAATTTTAGGTTTTCATGTACAAGTATATTGGATACCGCCACATCTCGCATATCTTGGTTCGGAGCTGGTGCAAGCCCAAGCGATGTTGTTCATCATCTTTGACGAATGCAAGAAACTAGGCCCTCCGGGATTAGACTGCTTAAAAGTATGTAATGAACTCTGATCTAAAGTTCCGGTTACGAATTGTCGATTTTAATTCATTTGATTCATTTCAGATTCGCTGCGTGAATTTGACGAAGTTAGGGAAACGCGAACATTATTCCGAGAGACATTGGTATGCGACGAGATCCTGCTAGAAATTCTTGATTCTGCTGAAAATGCATCGATTGTGAGGAATGTCGTGAGAAAATACGGGTAAGTAGATTGGCAAACAATCATGTGATAATTTTACTCTTGGGAACATTACCAATTGAGCACGTTCGTACAAGATTTAGCAAACCTGAAACTCCTAGCCATGTACCTCAGAAAGTGGCTATACTCTGTTCACATTAAGGAAGGATGACCTTGAGAACGGAACGGTAGATTAAAATTACCCGGAGCGTACCGTTCTCGAGGTCATATTTCTATCCTTTCTTAATGTGAACAGAGTATAAAGCGGTGAGAAGGGTTCCTTGAGGATGAATCGTCAACTCAATTCTAGGGAGGTTCTTTATGCTTGTGAATAATGTCTAGGTGTGCGAGAACCCCATTTTTAGGGGGGGGGGTTTACCCAGAGATGAAAGGGAGACACCGCAATTCTGACTAGTGGCTCTGAATATGATGATGAGTCTTCACCACGTTATTGAATGTTTACCCGATTTCAGAGACTGCAACAAGACGTGAAGTATAATCCATTTAAAATCAGTATTTGACTATAATTTTGTTTTTTTTTTTTCTGTAGAACCGACGTTGTAGTGCGGCAGATTATTGTGGACAAATATATCCGATACTCCTATATCTCACGTATCTTGGCTCAGATCTGACGCGAGCATTGTTAGTCTTCGCCGAAGAAGAGAACTTGGCCGTCCAGATTTAGATTGCTTAAGAGTGAGTATTGGTCTTCGATTTATCGTTCCGAGTACAGATTGTCGATATCAATGAATTATTCCAGGTACACTGGGTGAATTTGACAAGACTGAGAAAACGCAAACTATCATTTGAGAGATTTTGGCATCTGCCTAAATTGCAATTTTACTGTGAAGTCTGTCGCGTCATGAGAAGAAGTACGTGTAGGTAAATTGAAAAGATAATCAAATTTCAGGACCAGAAGTTACTCTTCAAAAGCTTCGTTTACTTTTCAGGTCATCCTTTTCTGTTGTTTACATAAGGCCTATCTTAACAACAGAGGTTGGATCCATTTTAAATCAATTTTTGATAATTCGTAATTTTTTTTTTTTTTATTTTGTTTTGAGATGTCAAAATTGTATTTTCTTGCTAGGTACCGCATAATTTAGCTTTTCGTGTACGAGATATATCGGGTATCGCCACACCGCACACATTTCGATTCATATCTGAGTACCTACTTATTCTGGGTCGAGGGAGAGAAACTAGGCCCTCTAGAATCTGCTGTAGTGAGTATTGATCTTGAATTCTCCTTATTCTGCGTACGAATTATCGATTTCAATGTATTTGACTTATTTAAGATTTACCGCGTATGGCGGAACTGAAAAAACGCAAATCTTCATCCGAGTGATTTCTACAGCCTATGCGACGGTATCCTACCAGAAATTCTTGATTCTGCCGAAAATGTATTGATTATGAATGAGGACTTTTGAGGGAAAATGCTTGCAAGTATAAATTAGTAAAAGATTATTTAATAATTTTACTCTTTTATGCAATACGAGTACGTGGTAAGTTCGTTCGGACAAAAACTGACCATCCGTGGCCTCCTACATAGGTATTCAGGCATTTCTTAATGTGCCTCTAAATACGATGGTTCATGTAAGATCAGAAGATCATACTCGTAACATCCACTTGAAACCGATTTTTGATGATAATTTTTTTTTTTTTTTTCCTTTTGAACTATCAAAATTGTATTTTCTAGTTACAGGTACCGCATAATTTTAGGTTTTCGTGTACAAGTATATTGGATACCGTCACATCTCACATACGAATATCTTGGTTCGGAGCTGGTGCAAGCCCAAGCGTTGTTGTTCATCATATTTGACTGAATGAGAAACTAGGCCATCCGGAATTAGACTGCTTAAAAGTACCGGTATGTATTGAGCTCTGATTTAAAGTTCGGCGTACGAATTGTCGATTTTAATTCATTTGATTCATTTCAGATTCGCTGTATGAATTTGACGGGACTGAAAAAGCGTAAACGTTCATCCACAAGGAACGAACGTTGTGCGACGTAATCTTACCACAATTCTTGATGCTCCTGGAAATGCACTGATTGTGAGGACCGTCTTGAGAAAATTCGAGTGAATAAATTGGCGAACAATTATTTGAGTTCCGGGTACGAATTGTTGACATTTGATTCATTTCAGATTCTCTGCATGAATTTGACGGGACTGAAAAAGCGTGAACGTTCATCCACGAGAGACACCGTTATGTGACGTAACGATATTACCAACATTATTGATTCTGCTGAAAATGCATCAATTGTGGAGACTGTCGTGAGAAAATACGAGGTAATAGATTGGCAAACAACCATGTGATAATTGTACTTCTCGGGGCATTACCAATTAAGCTCGTTCGTACAAGATTTAGCAATCCTGAAACAACATCTGAGGATGTGGCGGGCGCGGTAAGAAGGGTTTCTTGAGGACGAATCCTCAACTCAATTTTTTTTTTTTTTTTTTGGGGGGGGGGTGCTTTTTTACTTGTGAATATTGTTTAGGTGTGCGAGAATCCGATTTTTAAAGGGAGTTAACCAGAGGCGAAAGGGAATCACCGCAACACTGATTATAGTGGCTCTGAATACGATGATGAATCTTCATGTTCTTGAAAGCTACAACAACTAAAGTATAGGTAATCCATTCAAAACCAATATTTGACCGATTTTTTTTTTTTTTTTTGTTTTACCGAAGTCGTAGTACGGCAGATTTTCGTGGACGAGTATAACCGATACTGCCATATCTCACACATCTTGGCTCTGATCTCATGCGAGCCTTTATAGTCTCTGCCGAAGAAGAAACTTGGCCGTCCAGGTTTACACTGCGCAAAAGTGAGCATTGGTCCTCGATTTATCGTTCCAAGTATAGATCGTCGATTTCAATGAATTTGACTTATTTCAGGTACGGACAAGACTGAGAAAATACAAACTATCATCCGAGAGATTTTGATATTCAGAAGAATCCTACGAAATATTCTTGCTCCTGCCGAAAATGTAATATGACTGCGAATGTGAAGACTGTCGTCTCGTGAGAAAATACGAGTAAGTAAATTGACAAGATAATGTTATAATTAATAATTTTACTCTTAAGGGTAATACCAGGTGAGTTTGTTTGTACAAAATTTGGCAAACCTTAGCCTGCTGACCAGCCGCTTCAGAATGGAGGTCGGAATACGATGACGAGTCGCTATATATAATTCTATTTTTCAAATTCATTTATTGATGAACGAATGCAATTCTTTCCACGACCCCTATACTTGAATTGATAAAAATCTCTTGAAATCTTGTCCTAAGAATTGGGTGCGGTTGAATGCAATGTCGGGTAACCATTTTAATAGGTAGGTACGGTATGTTGAAATTGAGGAAGGGAAGGATTATGAAACACGAGGAACGCACAAATTTCTGAGGACGCTTCATCGTGGTATCTCTTGCGTCTGATGCGGTCGCCAAAACCACTCCTCCTCTAAGGTGTACATTAAAAGTATAATATCGTCCATGCAATTATGTCAATACTATTTAGTAAACGAGGTCATTCCCGGAGCTAAGGATCGCTCCAATAAGCCTTTTCTCATGTAGTGCCGTGTCATTGGTACAAATCCATATCATTACTACAGCATAGGTCATGTGTAGAGACCGGATTCCTTGGCATTTGCCACTTTTTTTGTAGAACGGGTGAACACAATCTGACGAAAAAATATGAGCACGAGTCATGGTGAGATAGGAAGCATACGTAAAAAATTTTTTCTAGCGAAGTTAGCCGAAAGTGTAATAAATGCCGGATTGGTCAAAAACGCCGAAACAGTGCCGAAAATGCAAATAAGTGAGGTAAATTGTAGAATTGATATTTTTTGTTCACACATAATCGACACAAAAGAAAAACACCGTATTTTCTCTCATCTGTACGCTTGAAAATTTTCATCGGGAAACCGTCAAAATGCACCAGATTGTGATGCACAATAAACAATATTTTTGATCCTTTTTTAATAGTAAAACTGAATTAGAATTAATTCGTAAGAATTTACTTTTACTTCGAAAATACGTTTTCTTTTTTTTACATTTGCCGAAAAATGCCGATTCATCTTATTTTGATGCCGATAATGAATTTTTTAGCTGCGGGAATCCGGTCTCTAGTTTACCTATGTGTAACGGATTGGGAAAATACAAGTTCTAAAGTAGCGACGGTCGAAATTTTCTAAAAATTGGAAACGTTTTTCCGTGATAGACACAATAATTACAGTTAAATAAAAACGGCTTTCCTATCACTTATATGGTTAAGATGCTACCGATGGTAGCGAAACGTCACGGTACGATCATAATAAAAAAACCGTATAAGTAATAGCAAATCCGTTTTTATTTAACTGAAATTTTCTAAGTCTCTAAAATAGGTCAAGGTCATTGACGGTGTCATGAAGCGTCTCACAGATTTTCGCCTGACCCCAGAAAAGGAAAATACTGAAACTATAGAGTGTAGCAATGTGCGATAATACGTTCAAAAAATGCATTTCAAACAACATTGGCGTAGCAAGAAAAGTTTTTTTTTTCGGAGGAAACATGAACCAGAAAGTTTTCATGAAGGAGTTTTGAAGAAAATTTTGTTAGGCAAGTTTTTTTTTCTTGGGAGTTAATCCCCACTCCTCCTCTCGAACTGATTTATTACGCAATTAATTCCCCCTCAATTCTATTGGAATGAAATTCATTGAATTTTTTTTTATTTATACCTACCTAGGTTTGAAGTTGAATATTATATTTTATGAAGTGTTCCCGTGGGTAAGTGATTCAAAACTATTCCTTTTATGTATAGTTGCGCGGAATTTCGTCCGTTCCAGTTTGATTGTTTGGAGTAGGCACCTATAATAACGAGGTATTTAATTACTAGTGTGAGAAATAGGCCTAGATTGAAAACCTACCAACGTGTCATCATGTTCAAGTTTTTAAAAGTTTGACAGTGCATTATTATGTCAGTTGGTTATGTTTGTGTTAATTTTTTTTGTTATCCAGCATAATATGTTCGCGTAAATTTTTAAATAATTTGTCATAAATTTATTGCGTTAATTTCATGTTCGAATCGCCTTCGTTGATAATTATTTTGATGAGATAAAAGTAACTTATGTGCCCACGTAGCCGAATGAGTCTGGGGAGAAGGAACTCATGAACGAAATGCGAAGGGATGAGCTATGTGATTTATAAATAATTTCATGAGACGGGGTCGTAAGATCATCATTTTTTGTGAGTGAATTTTTAAAGTTATATTGTGGTTTATTATTTACGTTCATTTGTTTGTTTGTGTCCGAAGAAATCTGTGTTCGAGATGTTAAAGATTTCCAATAGGTACGTTTTTTTATATTTTTTATTTACCGATACGTAGTCTATTAATTCGATGCATTATGATCGTTTTTCCTTTTATAATGCACAATCATTTATTGTACTAAGGAATTCCTTTTCAGTATAGGTAAGTTATCTTCTGTATAGGTATTCGAGTGTTTGTGGGATTCGCCTGTTTTCTAGCTAGGTATCCAACTGCAAAGGACAGATCAGGCCTAGTTGTATTGCTGAGATTAAGGAGTGTACCGATTGCTTCTCTGTATTTGAACGGTCGAACTGCGTGACATTTTATCAGCAAATAATTTCATAAATTTGACACTATATCGGATATCGCCACATCTCACGTATCTCAATCCATATCTAACTCGAGCGTTGTTATTCTAGAGAAACTATAGGTTCTCCAGGATTTGCTGTAGTGAGTATTGATCTCGGATTTATCGTTATTCTGGGTACGAATGGTCGATTTCAATGTATTTGACTTATTTCAGATTTACTGCGTATGGCGGGATTGAAGAAACGCGATTCTTCATCCGAGAGATTTTCATAGCCTATGCGACGAATTCCTACCAGAATTTTCTGATTCTGCCGAAAATGCATTGATTGTTTATGAGGACTGTCGTGGGAAAATACTTGTAAGGAGATTATTAAAAGATTATTCAATAATTTTACTCTTTAGGCAATACAAGTACGTGGTATGAACTCGTTCGGACAAAAACTGACAAACCTTGGCCTCCTAGTCAGCCATTTTAGAATGTACCTCTAAATACATGATAATTCACATAAGATCAGAAGATCATACTCCTAACATCCACTTAAAACCGATTTTTGATGATACTTTTTTTTTATCTTTTTTTTTTTTTTTTGAGGTATTGAAATTGTATATTCTAGTTACAGGTACCGCATAATTTTAGGTTTTCATGTACAAGTCTATGGGATACCGCCACACCTCACATATTTTGGTTCGGAGCTGGTGCAAGCCCAAGCGATGTTGTTCATCATCTTTGACGAAAGCAAGAAACTAAGCCCTCCGGAATTCGACTGCTTAAAAGTATGTAATGAGCTCTGATCTAAAGTTCCGGTTACGAATTGTCGATTTTATTTCATTTGATTCATTTCAGATTCGCTGCGTGAATTTGACGAAGTTAGGGAAACGCGAACATTATTCCGAGAGGTATTGGTATGCGACGAGATCCTACTAGAAATTCTTGATTCTGCTGGAAATGCATTGATTGTGAGGACTTTCGTGAGAAAATACGAGTTAGTAGATTGGCAAACAATCATGCTAATTCTACTCTTCGGGACATTACCAATTCAGCACGTTCGTACAAGATTTAGCAAACATTAAGCTCCTACCCATGCACCACAGAATGTGGCTGTTGCGGTGAGAACGGTTTCTTGAGGATGAATCGTCAACTCAATTCTAGGGAGGTTCTTTATGCTTGTGAATAATGTTTAGGTGTGCGAGAACCCCATTTTTAGGGGGGGGGGGTTTACCCAGAGATGAAAGGGAGTCACCGCAATACTGACTAGTGGCTCTGAATACGATGATGAGCCTTCTCCACGTTATTGAATGTTCACCCGATTTCAGAGACTGCAACAAGACGTGAAGTATAATCCATTTAAAATCAATATTTGACCATAATTTTTTTTTTTTTTTTCTTTAGAACCGACGTTGTAGTGCAACAGATTTTTGTGGACGAATATATCCGATACTCCTATATCTCACGTATCTTGGCTCAGATCTGACGCGAGCATTGTTAGTCTTCGCCGAAGAAGGGAACTTGGCCGTCCAGATGTAGATTGCTCAAGAGTGAGCATTGGTTTTTGATTTATCGTTCCGAATACAGATTGTCGATTTCAATGAATTTAACTTATTCCAGGTACACTGGGTGAATTTGACAAGACTGAGAAAACGCAAACTATCATTTGAGAGATTTTGGCATTCGATGAAATCCTACCAGACATTCTTGCTTCTGCCGAAATTGCAATTTTACTGTGAAGTCTGTCGCGTCATGAGAAGAAGTACGTGTAGGTAAATTGAAAAGATAATCAAATTTCAGGAGCAGAAGTTACTCTTCAAAAGCTTCGTCTACTTTTCAGGTCATCCTTTTCTATTGTTTACGTAAGGACTATCGTAACAACAGAGGTTGAATCCATTTTAAATCAATTTTTGATAGTTCTTAATTTTGTTTTTTTTTTTTTTTTGTTTAGTTTTGAGATGTCAAAATTGTATTTTCTAGTGAGGTACCCGCATAATGTAGATTTCCGTGTACGCGATATATCGGATATCGCCACATCTCACGCATATCAATCCATATTTGACTCGAGCGTTGTTATTCTTCGTAGAGGGAGAGAAACTAGGCCCTCCAGTATTAGCTGTAGTGAGTATTGATTTCAGATTTATCGTTATTCTGGGTACGAATTGTCGACTTCAATGGATTTGACTTATTTCAGATTTACTGCATATGGCGGGACTGAAAAAACGCAAATCTTCATCCGAGTGATTTCTACAGCCTATGCGACGATATCCTACCAGAAATTCTTGATTCTGCCGAAAATGTATTGATTATGAATGAGGATTTTTGAGGGAAAATGCTTGTAAGTATAAATTAGTAAAAGATTATTCAATAATTTTACTCTCTTAGGCAATACGAGTACGTGGTATAAACTCAGTCGGGACAAACCTTGGCCTCCTAGTCAGCCATTTTAGAATGTACCTCTAAATACGCGATGATTCACATAAGATCAGAAGAACGTCCACTTGAAACCGATTTTTGATAATACTTTTTTTTTTTTTTTTTGAGGTATTGAAATTGTATATTCTAGTTACAGGTACCGCAAAATTTTAGGTTTTCATGTACAAGTCTATTGGATACCGTTACATCTCACATATCTTGGTTCGGAGCTGGTGCATGCCCAAGCGATGTTGTTCATCATCTTTGACGAAAGCAAGAAACTAGGCCCTCCGGGATTAGACTGCTTAAAAGTATGTAATGAGCTCTGATCTAAAGTTCCGGTTACGAATTGTCGATTTTAATTCATTTGATTCATTTCAGATTCGCTGCGTGAATTTGACGAAGTTAGGGAAACGCGAACATTAATCCGAGAGGTATTGGTATGCGACGAGATCCTACTAGAAATTCTTGATTCTGCTGAAAATGCATCGATTGTGAGGAATGTCGTGAGAAAATACGGGTAAGTAGATTGGCAAACAATCATGTGATAATTTTACTCTTGGGAACATTACCAATTGAGCACGTTCGTACAAGATTTAGCAAACCTGAAACTCCTAGCCATGTACCTCAGAAAGTGGCTATACTCTGTTCACATTAAGGAAGGATAGAAATATGACCTTGAGAACGGAACGGTAGATTAAAATTACCCGGAGCGTACCGTTCTCGAGGTCATATTTCTATCCTTTCTTAATGTGAACAGAGTATAAAGCGGTGAGAAGGGTTCCTTGAGGATGAATCGTCAACTCAATTCTAGGGAGGTTCTTTATGCTTGTGAATAATGTTTAGGTGTGCGAGAACCCCATTTTTAGGGTGGGGGGGCTTTACCCAGAGATGAAAGGGAGTCACCGCAATTCTGACTAGTGGCTCTGAATATGATGATGAGTCTTCACCACGTTATTGAATGTTTACCCGATTTCAGAGACTGCAACAAGACGTGAAGTATAATCCATTTAAAATCAGTATTTGACTATAATTTTGGTTTTTTTTTTCTGTAGAACCGACGTTGTAGTGCGGCAGATTATTGTGGACGAATACATCCGATACTCCTATATCTCACGTATCTTGGCTCAGATCTGACGCGAGCATTGTTAGTCTTCGCCGAAGAAGGGAACTTGGCCGTCCAGATTTAGATTGCTTAAGAGTGAGCATTGGTCTTTGATTTATCGTTCCGAGTACAGATTGTCGATATCAATGAATTATTCCAGGTACACTGGGTGAATTTGACAAGACTGAGAAAACGCAAACTATCATTTGAGAGATTTTGGCATCTGCCGAAATTGCAATTTTACTGTGAAGTCTGTCGCGTCATGAGAAGAAGTACGTGTAGGTAAATTGAAAAGATAATCAAATTTCAGGAGCAGAAGTTACTCTTCAAAAGCTTCGTTTACTTTTCAGGTCATCGTCATCCTTTTCTGTTGTTTACGTAAGGCCTATCTTAACAACAGAGGTTGAATCCATTTTAAATCAATTTTTGATGATTCTTAATGTTGTTTTTTTTTTTTTTGTTTTGTTTTGAGATGTCAAAATTGTGTTTTCTTGTTAGGTACCGCATAATTTTAGATTTTCGTGTACGACATATGACGGGTATCGCCACACCTCACACATTTCGATTCATATCTTAGTACATACCTAGTTATTCTTGGTCGAGGGAGAGAAACTAGGCCCTCTAGGATGTGGTGTAGTGAGTATTGATCTGGAACTATCGTTATTCTGGGTACGAATTGTCGATTTCAATTTATTTGACGTATTTCAGATTTACCGCGTACGGCGGGGCTGAAAAAACGCGAAACTTCATCCGAAAGACTCCAATACGACGAAATCCTACCAGAAATTCTTGATTTTCCCGAAATGCATTGATTTTGGATGAGGACTGACGTGGGAAATTACTTGTAAGTGAATTGGTAAAAGATTGTTCAATAATTCCACGGTTTAGGCGGTACGTGGTAAACTCGTTTGGATAAAAAGTGACCAACGTTAGTCTCTTAGTCAGATACTTTAGGATGTGGCTCTAAAGACGATGACGAGTCGTTGTGCGTGAATGAATGACGAACCTATTTATTGTTTCTAGTTTTATTCTATTTTTTCAAATAATTAATGCAATATTATCAGCGGCCTGTCTTTCATCAATCAAACAAAAAAGTTTCTATAACTCTCGTTCAAAAAACTGGGTGCGTTCAGTGCAATGGCGGCCTAAATTTTGAGATGTATGGTGTATCGATATCAAGAGAGGGGAGGACTATAAAACAAAAAACTTTTGAAAGACAACGATTTTTTACGTTACGGGAAATTATATCAGGGTGGGGGGGTAGTTAGTAGATGAGAATACAAGCGAAAAATTTGGAAAGGCCTCGGGTTCGGATCCCGACGAGGTGACCAAATTTTTCGCATGTATTCTCATCTACTAACTACCCCCCCCCCCTCCCTACCCTGAAAAAACTTTTGGTTTTATAGTGTTCAGCTAGCATGAGTTGAAGATGTATGGGCGTATGCTTTCAAATTTAGGAGCAAAAGTGATGAGTCCCGGAGAGTTTCTTCATTTTTGAAGTACCCGCTTTCGTTTTCTGTTCACGTAACATCAGAAAATCGTAACAGACGTATAATCCAATTTAAACTGATCTTTAATGATGATTGTTTTTTTTTTTGAAATATCAAAATCGTATTCTCTAGTTACAGGTACCGCATGATTTAAAATTTTTTGTATAAGTACATTCGATACCGCCACATCTCACATATCTAGGTTCGCAGGTGGTGCAAGCCCAAGCGTTTTGTTCATCATCTTTGACGAAGGCGAGAAACTACTGTTTTTCAGAATGTACGTATTGAGCTCTGATTTACAGTTCCGGGTACGAATTGTTGATTTTTCAATACATTTGATTCATTTCAGATTCTCTGCACGAATTTGACGGGACTGAAAAAGCGCGAACGTTCATCCACGAGAGACACCGTTATGTGACGTAACGATATTACCAACATTATTGATTCTGCTGAAAATGCATCAATTGTGGAGACTGTCGTGAGAAAATACGAGGTAGTAGATTGGCAAACAATCATGTGATAATTGTACTTCTCGGGGCATTACCAATTAAGCTCGTTCGTACAAGATTTAGCAAACCTGAAACCACACCTGAGGATGTGGCGGGCGCGGTGAGAAGGGTTTCTTGAGGACGAATCCTCAACTCAATTTTTTTTTTTTTTTTTTGGGGGGGGGTTGGGGTCTTTTTTACTTGTGAATATTGTTTAGGTGTGCGAGAATCCGATTTTTAAAGGGGCTTAACCAGAGGCGAAAGGGAGTCACCGCAACACTGATTATAGTGGCTCTGAATACGATGATGAGTCTTCATATTCTTGAATGCTACAACAACTGAAGTACATATAATCCATTCAAAACCAATATTTGACTGATTTTTTTTTTTTTTTTGTTTAACCGAAGTCGTAGTACGGCAGATTTTCGTGGACGAGTATAACCGATACCCGCCAAATCTCACGCATCTTAGCTCTGACCTGACGCGAGCGTTGATAGTCTCTGCCGAAGAAGGAAACTTGGCCGTCCAGCTTTACACTGCGCAAAAGTGAGCGTTGGTCCTCGATTTATCGTTGCGAGTATAGATCGTCGATTTCAATGAATTTGACTTATTTCAGGTACGGATAAGATTGAGAAAATACAAACATCATCCCAGAGATTTTGGTATTCGAAAAAATCCTACGAGATATACTTGCTTCTGCCAAAATTGTAATTTGACTGCGAATGTGAAGACTGTCGTCTCGTGAGAAAATACGAGTAAGTAAATTGAGAAGATAAATTTATAATTAATAATTTTACTCTTAAGGGTAATACCAGGTGAATTTGTTTGTACGAAATTTGGCAAACCTTACCCTTCTGACCAGACGCTTCAGAATGTGGGTCGGATTACGATGACGAGTCGCTATATATAATTCTATTTTTCAAATTCATGTATTGATGAACGAATGCAATTCTTTCCACAACCCCTACTTGAATTGAAACAAAATCTCTTGAAATCTTGTCCTAAGAATTGGGTGCGGTTGAATGCAATGTCGGGTAACCATTTTAAAAGGTAGGTACGGTATGTTGAAATTGAGGAAGGGAAGGATTATGAAACACGAGGAACGCACAAGTTTCTGATGACGCTTCATCGTGGTATCTCTTGCGTCTGATGCGGTCGCCAAAACTACTTCTCCTCTAAGGTGTACGTTAAAACTATAATATCGTCCATACAATTATGTCAATACTATTCGGTAAACGAGGTCATTCCCGGAGCTGAGGATCGCTCCAATAAGCCTTTTCTCATGTAGTGCCGTGTCATTGGTACAAATCCATATTATTACTACAGCATAGGTTATGTGTAGAGACAGGATTCCTTGCCATTTGCCACTTTTTTTGTAGATGGGGCGAATACAATCTGACGAAATAATATGAGCACGAGTCATGGTGAGGTAGGAAGCATGAGTAAAATTTTTTTTTTACTGAAGTTAGCCGAAAGTGTAATAATCGCCGTATTGGTCAAAAACGCCGAAACAGTGCCGAAAATGCAAATAAGTGAGGTAAATTGTACGATAATTGATGTTTTTTGTTCACACATAATCGACACAAAAGAATAACACCGTGTTTTCTCTCATCTGTACGCTTGAAAATTTTAATCGGGAAACCGTCAAAATGCACTAGATTGTGATGCACAATGAACAATTTTTTTGATCCCTTTTTAATCGTAAAACTGAATTAGAATTTATTGGTAAGAATTTACTTTTTCTTCGAAAATACGTTTTCTTTTTTTTACATTTGCCGAAAAATGCCGATTCTTCTTATTTTGATGCCGATAATAAATTTTTTAGCTGCCGGGAATGCGGTCTCTAGTTACCTATGTGTAATGGATTGGGAAAATACAAGTTCTAAAGTAGCGAAGGTCGAAATTTTCTAAAATTTGGAAACGTTTTTCCGTGATAGACACAATAATTACGGTTAAATAAAAACGGCTTCGCTATCTCTTATATGGTTAAGATGCTACCGATGGTAGCGAAACGTCACTGTAGGATCATAATCAAAAAAACCATATAAGTGATAGCAAATCCGTTTTTATTTAACTGAAATTTTCTAAGTCTCGAAAATAGGTCAAGGTCATTGACGGTGTCATGAAGCGTCTCACAGATTTTCGCCTGACCCCAGAAAAGGAAAGTACTATAACTATAGAGTGTAGCAATGTGCGATAATACGTTCAAAAAATGCCTTTCAAACAACATTGGCGTAGCAAGAAAAGTTTTTTTTTCGGAGGAAACATGAACCAGAAAGTTTTCATGAAGGAGTTTTGAAAAACTTTTTGTTAGGAAAGTTTTTTTTGTTCTTGGGAGTTGATCCCCATTCCTCCTCTCGAACTGATTTATTACGCAATTAATTCCCCCTCAATTCTATTGGAATGAAATTCATTGAATTTTTTATTTATTTATAGGTTCGAAGTTGAATATTATATTTGATGAAGTGTTCCCGTGGGTAAGTGATTCAACACTATTCCTCTTATTAACTTGCGCGGAATTTTGTTAATTCCTGTATAATTGTTCGAATCAGGTACGTTTATATAATTTATAGAGGTACTATAGTGTGAGAATTACCATTGAAAACCCATCAGCGTGTTATCATGTTCAAGTTATTTAAAGTTTGACTGTGCATTATTTGTCAGTTGTTTTGTTTGTGTTAATTTTTTTTTGTTATTCAGCATATTGTTCGCGTAAATTTTCAAATGATTTATGATCAATTTATTGTGTCAATTTCGTGTTCAAGTCGCCTTTGTTGATAATTATTTTGATGAGAAAAAAGTAACTTATTTGCTCGCGTACCTGAATGAGTTTGGGGAGAAGGAACTTAAATGAACGCAATGCAAAGAAATGAGCTGTATGTGATTTAAATAAATAATGTCAAGAGACGCACATATGATCATCGTTTTTTGTGAGCGAATTTCTACCGTTCTTTCGTGGTTTATTGTTTACGTTCATTTATTTGTTCGTGTTCGAAAAAAGCTGTACATTCAAGATGCTGAAGATTTCCGATACCTAGGTAGGCTACGCACTTATATATTTTTTTTTTGGTACTTAGTCTATAATTCGATGCATTATGATCATTTTCTCCGTTCGTAATGCACTTAATCATTTACTAAAAAATTCCTTTTCAGTATGAGTAAGTTACCTTCTGAGTGAGTACCTAATCTTGTTTTTTGGGGAGACTACTCATGAACGCAATGTGGAGGAATGAGCTCTGTAATTTATAAATAATTTCAAGAGACACCCACATAATCATTTTTTGTGAGTGAATTTTTAAACTTCTTTTATGGTTCATTGTTTACGTTCATTTTTTTGTGCGTGTTCGGAAAATGATGTATTCAAGATGCTGAAGATTTCCAATAGGTACGGTTTTCATATTTTTTATTTATTTACCGATACTTACCTAGTCTATTAATTCGATGCATTATGATCATTTTTTCCTTTTATAATGCCCAATCATTTATTGTACTAATGAATTCCTTTTCAGTATAGGTAAGTTATCTTCTGTATAGGTATTCGAATGTTTGTGGGATTCGCCTGTTTTCTAGCTAGGTATCCAACTGCAAAGGATAGATCAGGCCTAGTTGTATTGCTGAGATAGAGGAGTGTACCGATCGCTTCTTTGTATTTGAACGGTCGAACTGTGTGACATTTTATCAGCAAATAATTTCATAAACTTGAGACTATATCGGATATCGCCACATCTCACGTATCTCAATCCATATCTAACTCGAGCGTTGTTATTCTAGAGAAACTATAGGTTCTCCAGGATTTGCTGTAGTGAGTATTGATCTCGGATTTATCGTTATTCTGGGTACGAATGGTCGATTTCAATGTATTTGACTTATTTCAGATTTACTGCGTATGGCGGGATTGAAGAAACGCGAATCTTCATCCGAGAGATTTTCATAGCCTATGCGACGAAATCCTACCAGAATTTCCTGATTCTGCCGAAAATGCATTGATTGTTTATGAGGACTTTCGTGGGAAAATACTTGTAAGGAAATTATTAAAAGATTATTCAATAATTTTACTCTTTAGGCAATACGAGTACGATGGTAAGTTCGTTCGGAAAAAAACTGACAAACCTTGGCCTCCTAGTCAGCCATTTTAGAATGTATTTGTACCTCTGATTACGCGATGATCCCCATAAGATCAGAAGATCATACGCCTAACATCCACTTAAAACCGATTTTTGATAATACCTTTTTTTTTAACTTTTTTTTTTTTTTTGAGGTACCTATTGAGATTGTATTTTCTAGTTACAGGTACCGCATAATTTTAGGTTTTCATGTACAAGTATATTGGATACCGCCACATCTCACATATCTTGGTTCGGAGCTGGTGCAAGCCCAAGCGATGTTGTTCATCATCTTTGACGAATGCAAGAAACTAGGCCCTCCGGGATTAGACTGCTCAAAAGTATGTAATGAGCTCTGATCTAAAGTTCCGGTTACGAATTGTCGATTTTAATTCATTTGATTCATTCCAGATTCGATGCGTGAATTGGACGAAGTTAGGGAAACGCGAACATTATTCCGAGAGACATTGGTATGCGACGAGATCCTGCTAGAAATTCTTGATTCTGCTGAAAATGCATCGATTGTGAGGACTGTCGTGAGAAAATACGGGTAAGTAGATTGGCAAACAATCATGTGATAATTTTACTCTTGGGGACATTACCAATTGAGCACGTTCGTACAAGATTTAGCAAATCTGAAACTCCTAGCCATGTACCTCAGAAAATGGCTGTACTCTGTTCACATTAAGGAAGGATAGAAATATGACCTTGAGAACGGAACGGTAGATTAAAATTACCCGGAGCGTTCCGTTTTCGAGGTCATATTTCTATCCTTTCTTAATGTGAACAGAGTATAGTGCGGTGAGAAGGGTTCCTTGAGGATGAATCGTCAACTCAATTCTAGGTAGGTTTTTTATGCTTGTGAATAATGCTTAGGTGTGCAAGAATCCCATTTTTAGGGGGGGGGGGTGGGTTTACCCAGTGATGAAAGGGAGTCACCGCAATACTGACTAGTGGCTCTGAATACGATGGTGAGTCTTCACCACGTTATTGAATGTTTACGCGATTTCAGAGACTGCAACAAGACGTTAAGTATAATCCATTTAAAATCAATATTTGACTATGATTTTTTTTTTTTTTTTTTCTGTAGAACCGACGTTGTAGTGCGGCAGATTTTTGTGGACGAATATATCCGATACTCCCATATCTCACGTATCTTGGCTCAGATCTGACGCGAGCGTTGCTAGTCTTTGCCGAAGAAGGGAACTTGGCCGTGCAGATTTAGATTGCTTAAGAATGAGCATTGGTCTTTGATTTATCGTTTCGAGTACAGATTGTCGATTTCAATGAATTTCACTTATTCCAGGTACACTGGGTGAATTTGACAAGACTGAGAAAACGCAAACTATCATTTGGGAGATTTTGGCATTCGATGAAATCCTACCAGACATTCTGGCTTCTGCCGAAATTGCAATTTTATTGTGAAGTCTGTCGCGTCATGAGAAGAAGTACGTGTAGGTAAATTGAAAAGATAATCAAATTTCAGGAGCAGAAGTTACTCTTCAAAAGCTTCGTTTACTTTTCAGGTCATCCTTCTCTGTTGTTTACGTAAGGCCTATCTTAACAACAGAGGTTGAATCCACTTTAAATCAATTTTTGATGATTCTAAATTGTTTTTTTGTTTTTTGTTTTTTTTTGTTTTGAGATGTCAAAATTGTGTTTTCTTGTTAGGTACCGCATAATTTTAGATTTTCGTGTACGACATATATCACATTTCGATTCATATCTGAGTACCTAGTTATTCTTGGTCGAGGGAGAGAAACTAGGCCCTCTAGGATGTGCTGTAGTGAGTATTGATCTGGAATTATCGTTATTCTGGGTACGAATTGTCGATTTAATTTATTTGACTTATTTCAGATTTACCGCGTATGGCGGTGCTGAAAAAACGCGAACCTTCATCGGAAAGACTCCTATACGACGAAATCCCATCAGAAATTCTTGATTTTTCCGAAATACATTGATTGTGGATCAGAACAGACGTGGAAAATTACTTGTAAGTGAATTGGTAAAACATTGTTCAATAATTCCACTGTTTAGGCGTTACGTGGTAAACTCGTTTGGATAAAAACTGACCTACTTTGGTCTCTTAGTCAGGTACTTTGGGATGTGGCTCTAAATACGATGACGAGTCGTTGTGCGTGAATGAATGACGGACCTATTTATTGTTTCTAGTTTTATTCTATTTTTTCAAATTATTAATGCAATTTTTATCAGCGGCCCGTCTTTCAATCATACAAAAAAGTTTCTATGACTCTCGTTCAAAAAACTGGGTGCGGTTCAGTGCAATGGCGGCCTAAATTCTGAGATGTATGGTGTATCGATATCAAGTAATTCGTAAGAATTTACTTTTTCTTCGAAACTACGTTTTCTTTTTTTTACATTTGCCGAAAAATACCGATTCATCTTATTTTGATGCCGATAATAAATTTTTTAGCTGCCGGGAATCCGGTCTCTAGTTACCTATGTGTAATGGATTGGGAAAATACAAGTTCTAAAGTAGCGAAGGTCGAAATTTTCTTAAAATTGTAAACGTTTTTCCGTGATAGACACAATAATTACAGTTAAATATAAACGGCTTTGCTATCACTTATATGGTCAAGATGCTACCGATGGTAGCGAAACGTTACTGTACGATCATAATAAAAAAACCATAAGTGATAGCAAAGCCGTTATTATTTAACTGAAATTTTCCAAGTCTCTAAAATAGGTCAAGGTCATTGATGGTGTCATGAAGCGTCTCACAGATTTTCGCCTGACCCCAGAAAAGGAAAGTACTGAAACTGAGTGTAGCAATGTGCGATAATACTTTCAAAAAATGCCTTTCAAACAACATTGGCGTAGCAAGAAAAGTTTTTTTTTCGGAGGGAACATGAACCAGAAAGTTTTCATGAAGGAGTTTTGAGGAAAATTTTGTTAGGAAATTTTTATTTGTTTTTGGGAGTTGATACCCACTCCTCCTCTCAAACTGATTTATTACGCAATTAATTCCCCCTCAATTCTATTGGAGAGAAATTCATTGAATTTTTTTTTATTTATAGGTTTGAAGTTGAATATTATATTTGATGAAGTGTTCCCGTGGGTAAGTGATTCAAAACTATTCCTTTTATGTATAGTTGCGCGGAATTTCGTCCGTTCCAGTTTGATTGTTTGGAGTAGGCACCTATAATATAGAGGTACTTAATTACTAGTGTGAGAAATAGATTGAAAACCTATCAACGCGTCACCATGTTCAAGATTTTAAAAGTTTGACAGTGCATTATTATGCCAGTTGGTTATGTTTGCGTTAATTTTTTTTTGTTATCCAGCATATTGTTCGCGTAAATTTTTAAATAATTTGTCATAAATTTATTGCGTTAATTTCATGTTCGAGTCGCCTTCGTTGATAATTATTTTGATGTGATAAAAGTAACTTATGTGCCCACGTAGCCGAATGAGTGGGGAGAAGGAACTCATGAACGAAATGCGAAGGGATGAGCTATGTGATTTATAAATAATTTCATGAGACGGTGCCGTAAGATCATCATTTTTTGTCAGTGAATTTATAAAGTTATATTGTGGTTTATTATTTACGTTCATTTGTTTGTTTGTGTGCGAAGAAATCTGTGTTCGAGATGTTAAAGATTTCCAATGGGTACGCTTTTTTATATTTTTTATTTACCGATACGTAGTCTATTAATTCGATGCATCATGATAATTTTTTCCATTTATAGTGCACAATCATTTACTAATGAATTCCTTTTCAGTATGAGTAAGTTAGTTATCTTCTGAGTGAGTAACCTTCTTCAATACGGTATTTTATTTAATCTTGTTGCACGATAATTTTCGTTTGCAGTAGTTATGGCGAGTAAAAGAGTAAGTAACCTTATGCAATTTTGATACAAAATATAATCGTGACCCTGACAACGATAAGGGACCTAAAGTCGGGAAAAAAATTTTGCTATAGGAGTCTCAAAATGCTCGGGAGGTTGTCCCCAATAATATTATGTAAAAAAACAGGAAAAGAATTGTCCGACTTTAGATCCCTTATCATTGTCAGGGTCACAATTAACAATTTTTCCAGCAAATAATTTCATAAACTTGGTACTCTGGAACATGACGGGCGTATTTTGGCGCTTACAGAATTTATTAGATTTGTAATCACTTACCTATGTCGTGAGTTTTCACGCTGGTTTGTGTTCATGCAGCCTAGTGTTCAATTACCTCGGGTGAGTTGACGATGTACGCCATAAATTTCAGGAGCAAAAGTTACTCTTCAAAAGCTTCGTTTACTTTTTAGGTCATCCTTTTCTGTTGTTGATGTAAGATATCTTCAATCTTAACAACAGAGGCATAATCCCTCAATTTAAATCAATTTTTGATAAATCTTTTTTTTTTTTTTTTTTTTTTTTGTTTTGAGATGTCAAAATTGTATTTTCTAGTGAAGTACCCGCATAATGTAGATTTCCGTGTACGAGATATATCGAATATCGCCACATCTCACGCATCTCAATCCATATCTGACTCGAGGGTTGTTATTCTTCGAAGAGGGAGAGAAACTAGGCCCTCCAGTATTAGCTGTAATGAGTATTGATTTCGGATTTATCGTTATTCTGGGTACGAATTGTCGATTTCAATGCATTTGACTTATTTCAGATTTACCGCTTATACGCGTATGGCGGAACTGAAAAAACGCAAATCTTCATCGGAGTGATTTCTACAGCCTATGCGACGGTATCCTACCAGAAATTCTTGATTCTGCCGAAAATGTATTGATTATGAATGAGGACTTTTGAGGGAAAATGCTTGTAAGTATAAATTAGTAAAAGATTATTCAATAATTTTACTCTTTTAGGCAATACGAGTACGTGGTAAGTTCGTTCGGACAAAAACTGACAAACCGTGGCCTCCTATATAGGTATTCAGGCATTTCATAATGTGCCTCTAAATACGATGGTTCATGTAAGATCAGAAGATCATACTCGTAACATCCACTTGAAACCGATTTTTGATGATAATTTTTTTTTTTTTTTTCCTTTTGAAGTATCAAAATTGTATGTTCTAGTTACAGGTACCGCGTAATTTTAGTGGATACCGTCACATCTCACATACGAGTATCTTGGTTCGGAGCTGGTGCAAGCCCAAGCGTTGTTGTTCATCTTTGACTGAATGAGAAACTAGGACATCCGGAATTAGACTGCTTAAAAGTACCGGTATGTATTGAGCTCTGATTTATAGTTCCGCGTATGAATTGTCGATTTTAATTCATTTGATTCATTTTAGACTCACTGCATGAATTTGACGGGACTGAAAAAGCGTAAACGTTCATCCACAAGAGACGAACGTTGTGCGACGTAATCTTACCAAAATTCTTGATGCTACTGGAAATGCACTGATTATGAGGATTGTCGTGAGAAACTTCGAGTGAGTAAATTGGCGAACAATTAATTGATGATTTTACTCTTCAGGGAAAGACCAAGTAAACTTGTTTGGACAGAATCTGGCAAACTTTCGCCTATATTAGCCGATAAGTCGCTACATTACTGAATGACGTATTGTTTTTTCCTCATTTTGTTCTATTTCTTCAAATTGAAATTTCAAACATTTCGAGCACGTCTTAACTTGTCCAGTATGTCAGTGTCAATGTCAAATAATGGTATCTGTATTAGTGGGTCGTCGGATGTTGCCAGGTTTTCAGAGGTTGACGCTAATCTTCCAGAAAATATCTCAATGAGCGGAGGAAGTTTATCGGAGACAAATGGTACGAATACTGCTATCCAGGAATGTAATAATAAATCGACTATTCTGGACGGCAAGTTTTTCGAAATCTTTGGGGTTCTTGGCTGTAAGATAACCGCGCGCTGCCGATTTTGTACCACAATTATTAAAGAGGAGAGAAAAATAGCTCATCAAATTACGTTCGCCATTTAAAAGTATGCTTATAACAATGTTTCATCATTTTGTAGGTTCGGTTCTCAAGCTTTTGTATGTACAAATCTTTCAGAGCAAACATCCTGCCACATTCATCGAATATAGCAAATATCGGAAAGAAAAAGCAACAAAAACAGAGTCATCAACTGATCAGAGTTTGATAACTGAATTCGCGAAGCCAAGCCGAAAAATGAGAGCTGTAAATTTTAGATCTATAAAGGAATTTGAGGCTGCTATTCGTCAAGATTTTATCATCGGAGGGAGGCCTTGTTCACGATACCTTTAATGTCAAGACGCACACTTTTTAGGTGAGGAAACAGTGACTATTATTGCGGTTTTTTTATTTCTTATTTTATAAGCTGTACTGTTTTTCACCGTGTAGGTCTAGAGAAACACGTTGGGAGCACAAGCGATAATGCTTCATATTTAAATAAAGCTTTCGTAGAATTTGGTGTTACGTCAGCCACAACTACAGCCGTAATTATTTGGGAGGAAGGTGATAAAGCAGAAGAAAATATGATTGTCGTTTCCGAGGGTATTGCGAGTACGAATCATTTGTCTTTCTTGATTCCGACGTCTGGTGTTTGCCTCCACAATACCATTGCCCTTCGCATAAGCTCAACTTATACTTTCATCAGTTGATTGTTCGAAAATAATTAAGAAAAACAATATTTTAAAGGTAAAGAAGAATCGGTGGAGTTAGGGACCTATTCAATATTGTGGTCTGAAAATGAGGTAGTTTTTTGTTTACTGTTTGTAACTACAGGAAAAGAATGCATCGTTGATATCTAATGAAGTATGGAAAGCCGCAAGACGACCACTTTCGGTTTAGATCATTACAGAAACATTGGGAGTTAATCTGAAATACCTACCCTGTAATCACTCGGAACAGTTTGTTTGATTGTTTATTTTTCTCTGCGGCGGATTTGTCATATTTGAAGTTCTGGATAGATGTTATATAAGTATGAAGCCCGTGGCAACAGCTCTAGATTTACTTCAGGCTGACTCAATGTACGAAGAAGTTCTTCCCGCCTTTCATTCACTTTATCAGCATCTCGATCAGTTGCTAGAGCTATCTGACAATGCAATAGGTTTCATCGAAAGTTTGAAACAAGCTGTGTTTGGCGAAAGACGTTTTGCTGACTTGCTAAACCTAAATTTTGCCGATTACGAAACAAAAGTAGCTATAATAGCGGCTCAAAGCTGGGTACCCAAAATTTAGAAATGAATTTATTCGGAAATAGTATCCAGTAGCAGTGCAAACAATCAACGAAGCTTTGAAGGTATCAATTTTGGAGCAGTTGTAGAATTTTCCTGAAAAACCGTCATGATTTATTGATTTGTTTTGCACGTCTATGTTTCAGGAATTTGAAAAAAAAGAAATAAGACCAAATCAATCTTCAGAATTCCCAGAATCAAATTCACTTTTCATTCTGCATAATAGAAATATATAGATGAAGATGGTTCCTCAAATTTGGATGACCCCATTAAAATTGAAGTAAAAAATTATTTTTCCTTATTATTATTATTATTTTTTTTTTTTGCTAAAAAATGAGAGAAATCTCATTTTGTCAATATCTTATTATACTGTATGATTGATTGTACTTAATTGCAGATGTTAACTTTCTTATAAGATCTTGGACGAATACAAGAGAGTGAAAGAGGTATTTTTAAAATACAATACTCCAATTCCATAATCGGCGGCCGTCGAGCGCTTCTTTTGTTACGCTAGCATTGTTGTGAGAGCTATAAGATTTTATAATGCTGAGCTGAATAAAAATCTATCTATTTTCAAGTAATTTTAATTCTTTTTTGCTTTTTTATTTTTAGTTTTTTCTCAGCGAGTAAATAATATTATTGTACTTACGTTCGCGAAATTTCTGTAAATTTTATTGTCGTCTTCGATTTTTTGTTTTTTCAAATACCGTAAGAATGATTAATACAAAATGTTTTGATTTTTCTTCTTCTTACAAAGTGAAACTTTATTTACAAAAAAATGTGAAAATAATCTGGTTTAATGGATTTCCAATTTTTTTGTTCTGATTGTTGTGTTCAATATTTGTCAGTACAAGTTGTGGCGTAACCAATCCGTTGGCTGCCTGCATCATTGACTGGGAAGTTGGATGTTTTTTGGGCCAAACCTTTCTCGTGTGTGACTCTCTTTAGCAAAAGTAATTGCTCGAGAAATAATTCCTGCGCTGTCATATAGTCTACAGAGAAAATAGACACAAAAGTAAATTTGGTGGATATGAATATTAGGGAGGGGGGGGGGGGGGGGGTTCCTGGATAGATTGGTATATTAATCTGAGCATTGCTAGAGTCGAGGTTGTTTAGTGTTTTTTAGAAATCAATAGAGGATTTAAGAGATCTTCAGCTGTATCATCGTTTTCTTCATTTTTGCGTGAAAAATATCTTCTTGAAAATATGCGATGATACGGTGATGGAGGTTGGAAAATACCGAGCACTGAGCTATGTCCCATCAAGAGGAGAAGTTGAAAAAATTTAGACCTTCAAGCTGTACATGTTGGGAGAATAAGGAAGAATTTTATAAAATTTTGACTGTTTAGCTATAAAAGAAGGGAAGAGGAGCTGAGGGTCTTGTGTACAACATACTCGTAGAAGAGGAGATGGGGTGAGAGAAATTTACGATTCATTTTTGCTGTTGCAATTTTTATTCTTTCTTAGAATCTTCCTCCTCGATGAAAAATGACATAGAATGCAATAAAACAAATGAAGGAAGCAGATACCTACCAAAAACGAAGTAAAACATCTAATAACTTGTGTATAACAATTTCTTGTCGTTGATAAAATCGATAGTGTCGCCTCAGTCGTCTACATTTATAAATAGGTAGGTAAGCTTGGAGTTGGTAAAAAGCAGGAGCAGGAGTATTCTTGATAGAATCGATAACTCCCCTCATTTTTACTTTGCTCTACCTGATTGAAATGAATCACAGCGTTATTCAAAAATACATTCATCACTTACTTACAGATTAATACTTGTAGCGATCAAAACACGACACTTTATCTATTTATCCTACGCGCTATATCGTAATAGATCTTGCGTTTGATTTTACGCGTTATCGTTTCTTGGTGTTCTGAAAATATGTGTTCTGCTGAAGACAGAGTCTGTGTTTTATGGATAATCTTGTTCTTCCGTATGCTGACTTTATTTTGGATTTTTTCGATACCATTTTTGGTGCTATTGAACCACAATAGACTGATCGGAAGGATCTTTTTTTGTTTTTGGTTCGGTAGTTTTTTTACATCCATCGCAGGATATATTTTTTCTATTGTGTTTATACCCGAAGACCTTCTACCCGAAAATTTTCTAAGGGTTGCTCAAACTGTGAAACGATGGCTTGATTGTGGACACAGACAACAAGGTAATCAAGAGCAGCGAAGATTTGGAGGCCATGGGCAAGGCCATTCTACCCAAGCATCCGAAGAACATCAAGAAAGCTTAGTTTCATGTCAGATCGCTATGCGCCCAAACGATGTAGTGCACGTATGACTGTAAGGATTTTGAGTATTCCCTTGGCCAGTTAGAAGAGAAGTTGTTTTATTTATACGCCCAAATGTTTCACAAATCAAATATTTCTTCTATTTGTATACTTTCGCTTTATTTTTTAACTTATATTTGTATTTTATTAATAGATTAGGAAAATCATAACAATAAGTACGAGTAATAACTAATTATGTGAATGTTCAATTTTTTGCTGGACATAAAATTTGTAAATCTTTATGATGTTTTTCTAATTACGAGAATCGAAGCAACAGGAGAAGGGGTCTTGTTCCATGGTTAAGAAAGAAAATGAAATAGATATTGAGATTTTCAAAAAATTGGGGTGGGAAAAGGACTGGGACTTCTAAATAAAATTGTGAGATCGAGAAATCATTTCAAGTTTATTTCAAATAATTTATTTGAAATAAAAAACAGAATAAAATCGTCGTTGCTGTTATAATAATTTTTAAAATCTTACATACCCTTGAAAATACAGCGGCACTACAAAATCGAATTCTGAAAAACAATTTTTTTAAAAATTACCGCACGAGTGGTGGTAAAGCTAGATTTATAGTATAGGAATGAAACCAAGAAGCTCGTTATCTGTGTGCTCGCGGTGAGAAATTGACTAGAGTCCTGCAATGGTCAAAGCCGGGAATTATTCTGAAATTCCGGTCGTTTCCAGCGGCGCGGCGCAGGGGAGGAAATGAAACCGGTGGAATGGTCTCCACTGTGGACTTGTGGCGAGGGATTCACTACAATCTCGCGTATGATCGAAGCGGGTGAACGGGAGGAAATTTTCGTTGTTCCAGGCCATGGAGGGAATCTTACCGACAAATACCAGAACAAATGTAGCACTAACGATTCCATCCATTTTTGTCCTAAGAACTGCCAATTATCAAAATAGTACTGGATGGTAAAGGGGTATCCACGATGGAAAAACTCGAGAGCATAATACAGCAAACACGTAGCACACACGATTCAGCCTGTTTTTAGGCCAAAAATTGAATAGGATAGGGCCTTGCATAATCACAGCTCTCTCATGAGTTTGGAGGGGAAGGAAACCAGTACAAACGAAAAACACTACGGTACAATCCAGCACAAATGTAGCACAAACGATTTCATCAATACTTGTTCCAAAAACATTCTACAAACGAATCCACCCACTCCCACCCCGAGAATCGAGATGGAGGCTGGGGCTTGTATATTTTTCAAGCTCCTCTCCTAATTAATATAGACGATGAGAGTTGAAAGTTCCTTCCCTATCTTCGGAGATTGAAATTTTTCTGAACCTCTCTTCCTCCTCATACCATAGCCCGGAGGCCGAAATTCTCTTAAGCCCCCTTCCCATCCTCTAGAACTCGATAATCTAAATTTCAGCTCAACATCCGAAATTATTTCAAGTGCTTTTCCTGATCTATCGGCTCAATGTTCAATATTTTCCATACGTATATCCAACTTCTTTTTCTTGACGTCTTCTCTTCTCAGAGGCAGGACATCCGTAAAGCAATTCGGATCTTTGAAACGACAGTAAAAATTATGGATAATTCGTATTATCTTTGTCATCCAGGCCTGTCTGTCTTAATATCTGCATCGGACTGTGTCAAATGCCTTTTCATAGTCCAGGAAGCAAATGAGTACTTCCTGTTGGTGATAATAACACTGCTGGGTAAGGATTTTCATCGTAAATAGCGCCTGTCTGGTACCGAGCCTTTTCCGGAATCCAGACTGCGTGTCCTCGCTTACTGCCTCACTTTCTTTGTATACCCGTATGTTTAGAATTCTTAGAAGGGTTTTTAGCGTGTGGCTCGTCAGAGATATATGTCTGGAGTCTGTGCATTTTTTCGCGTTGGTTTTTTTTTGGTATGGGTACAAATGTTGAAAGTAGCCACTCTTTAAGGATGGATCCCGAATTGTAGATTTTATTAAACAGGTTTGTGAGAACTTCAACGTCTATAAATTTGAGCAGTTCCGCTGGAAACTCATCGGTACCCGGTGCCTTTCTGTTCTTCATATGCTCCACCTCTGATTCCAATATTGGCGGGCCTGTCAGTTCTACCATGTCTGAGAGATTGGCTTACACGGTCTCCGCGTGAAGGCTGTGGAATTGGACTTGAGTCTCAGTTATGGTAGTGGGCATCACTCATAAATACTGTCTGGAATCATATCGAGAAAAAACATCTGCTCTTACCACATAAAAATTCGGTCCACCAAAGAAGAGGAGAGCCGTTTACTGGTGGAGTGCAACCGTCAGCGCTGGATATACCAACGTAGAAGAGGCCGCTAAGAGGCGCTGGCGGTTGCATCTGAATACCAGCGTAAAAGGCTGAAGAAGGCCATCAAAGACAGCAAGAGTGCTGCGTGGCAAGAGCTGTGTGAGATGGCAGAGGAGGACCCGTTTGGCAAGCCTTATAAGATAGTGCTGAAGAAGCTAAAGGGCCTCTCAGCAATGAGCCGAATGGAGCCGGATGTTGTGGGTTAAATCACTGATGGATTGTTCCAACAGTAGCCACCACCAATGGTAACGCTACCAATAGCAGAAGAAGATGGTATATCCCTCGTAGGGACCGAGGAGGTGGATGTAGCAGTCAATAGACTGCGGCATAAGTATTGGAAGGCTCCGGGCCCGGATGAGATTTCAAATCCAGTATAGAGCGCCATACATTCAGTTAACCTAGCACTGCTGGGCAATTGTTGGGGGACTGTTCCCCGTGCGACAGAAGAAAGCCAGGCTAGCGTTGATCGATAAGAAGGATAAACCACCTGGTCTACCATCCTCTTATCGTCCACTCTGTCTTCTGGACAATGTTGGAAAACTCCTGGAAAGAGTGATAGACAATCGACTGGAGAGCTATCTGGAGGAAAGAGATGTAATCTCTAGTAGTCAATACGGTTTTCAAACTGGACGCTGCACATCAGATGCTGGGATCCGGCTGAAGAGGATAGCCAAATCAGCAATTGCAATGCGTCAGTTTTGCCCAGCCGTCAGCCTCGACATAAGATATGCGTTCAATTTGATTCCATGGAAGAAGGTACTGGAAGCTCTTGTGGACGCAGGAGTGCCCGCATACCTGCTCAGGATGATCAGCAGCTACCTTAGCTGTCGTGAAATCCAAGCAGAGACGTCTGCTGGTACAGTAAAGCGCCCTGGTACTTGTGGGGTGCCGCAGGGTAGGTCCTTAAGCCACTTTTGTGGTTTAAGGTGAAGCTGCTACCAGAGGTCAAGCTTATCTGCTATGTGGATGACAATCTGGTGGTATGCACTGCCGGTGGAGAGCAGGGTAAACCGGACCCTAGAGGACGTGACGCGTTGGATCGAGCCGGTAGACTTGAACTTGCAGCTAGTAAGACGGAGGCCATTTTATTCACGACCCGTCGGAAGTTCAGACTACCCACCTTCCGCCTGCAAGGTGTGGAAATTGAAACCAAGAGATGAATGAAGTACCTAGGTATCTGGTTTGATTCAACGCTGAGCTTCAAGCACCATTTCCTGATGGCAGCGGAAAAGGCGGGCGGGGTAGTTGGATACCAAAGCCGCATGATGAGGAACCTAGGAGGACCGAGAGAAGCGAGAAGAAGGATCATGATGAGCACCGTCTTGTCGATCCTCCTATATAGTGCCCGCATATCGGCTGACTCCATGAAGATACCATACAGAAGGAGAGAGATGGTAAAGATCAACGAAGAGCTGCGCTGAGGTGTGTTAGTGCCTACCGCACTGTCTCGACGGAGGCTCTTTGTATATTAGTATGTTCACCACCAATCGAGTGCTTGCTGAGGAGAGAGCGGTGGTGTTTAAAGCAGAGAAGACGAGAACGACCAACCAAGAAGCTTTACGGGTCAAGCAGGAGGCCAGGCGCTCCTTGCTTGTAAAGTGAAAAGCAAGAATTTCCCGGAGTGAGCTGGGCACATGGACAACCCGTGTGCTAATACACGACCTTGTTGAGTGGATGGACCGACACCATGGTCAGCTGAACTTTCACCCGACGCAAGTGTTAAGTGGCCATGGCTGCTTCAACAAGTACCTTCACGAGAAGTTAAGGAAAGTTGAGCAGACAACGTGTTCACACTGTAACCAAGGGTGGGATGATGGACCACAACACACCTTATTTGAGTGTGAGGCGTGGAGGCGTGAGCGGGACAAGCTTAGTTGGTCTCTTAAAGAGATTGGGGTAGATGAAGCACTTGACCCGAGTAGCCTGGTTCCGAAGAAGCATGGAACCAGGTGTCTGCATTTGCGGCCACGTCATGAAGAGGAAGATGGACCAGGAATGGAAGGCAAATGCAGAACCACGCTATGGCCTACTCAACACCTGTGTACCATCAACATCCAGATTTGCAGGATGAAGAGGACTAAGATCATCCCTGAAGAGAAGAGGATGAAGAAACTCCAACAGCAATCTACTTTATGGTGTTTTGTGGTGGTGTTGTTGTGTTTTTAAGCGTGTCAGGGGGGCACTGCAGCTTGGCGGTTGCCTAAGCAGCTTGGTAGTTGCCGAGTAAAAGAGGGGGTTCGCATAGGAGATTCTTCCTTCACTGAAGTTATACCCGAAAGGGTCGATTTCGATGTTGGAGGGAACAAAATTAAATGCATACGCAACCTGCACCTACTCCATCATGGAGGACGGGCGGTGTTTGCAAATGCGACATAAAAAATCCGCTAGAAGTAATCAAGAGAAACATGGATATCTATCATAAAGAATATTGATCGTGTAAAGTTATTTGCGAAGAAGTCCGCAAAACGATCGAGTGGTGATTTGTAAACATTGTCGATTTGATATCTTTCATTATCATTGGATTGAAGAATACCAACCATAAAAAATACTGAATTTAGAGTGCAACTTGATGAATTTAGTTTCCTCATTTATTTTTAGATGGTTCCCATTTTGTTCCTGGATGGGGAGGGTGGTGGTTGTGAGTAAATGAAACCATAAGAGTTTGTTTTTGCTTTTGCAATTTTGTCATTCTCTCTAGACATCCGCTCCTTCTACACCGGCCGTAGATGGAGGAAGAAGAGAAAATTAGGTGTAACACAGTTAGAGAAAGAAGCATAAAGAAAGTGAAACATCTAACAATTTGTGATACAATCGAAGGTATGAGAAAGAGTTTAGTCGCTTCAGCCGCCAATTTTTCCTCACCATTCACACGTACACTACGATGAATTGCTAAACAGAGTGCAGGAGTATTCTTGATTGCATTGATGAGTTTTGTGATCACGTGCAACCCCTCCTTATCTTCACTTTGTTTTGCCTGGTTGGAAACAATCGTAGTACTTTGCGGATGATTTCTTCTTCAACAGAAACGATAGTGACAAACATACAACTTATAATTCTAGAATTTTAAATCGATCTTCGTTTGATAGTGAGCTGAACCTGTTATAATTGTAATAGTTTTTGCGTTTGATTCTTTTCATTGTTTCAAGAATAATGCGTTCTGGTGAAGAAAGAGGTAACAGCTCTGTTCGTTATTTTGAGATAAAGTTTCGTATGGAAAAAGAAGTATTTTCAAGGATCGCCTTGGTTCTTAATATGCTAGGCTTGTTTTCGATTTTTTTGTTCGCATTATTCGTTATATGGATTGAAAAAATAACGGGATTGTTCTTCGGGTTGGCTAGCCTCGCTTTTTTTTCATTATGCTTATGCGGATGTGCATGTTTTATTGCATGCGTACCCGACCACCTCCTGCCAGGTAATTATCGTTGGATTGCTCGACCGGTTCAGAGGTTTCTACACCTTGCACGCAGAGAACAAGGTCATGAGGAGACGGAAATTGGAGAAGATCCGGGATCTAGAGTCGAGCAGCACAGATATGAAGGGCATCCTCAAAGACAATCAACTCAAGTATTCGAAGAACCGACTAGAATCGGCCCAACTCAAACCGAAAACCCTGCCGGGCGAGATACCGGTCCGGTGTGGTACACGTGAGACTGCCAGGATTTTGAAGATTCCTGCGCTCTGCAGTCTGAAGAAAATTTTTTCATACATTTGTACGATCAAATGCTCTGCAAACCAAATATTTCTTTGATTCGTGTACTGTATTCGCATTCTTATTAATTTGTGTGTTTTATTATCAAGTTGTAAGTATTAAGTTTTCTCGTTACCCAATAATTATTGTATTACGATAGGTCTTGTAAATGTTTAATTTTTGCTGTACATAAAAATGGTGACTGTTTATCATATTATTTGCCTGATTTCAATAATGTCATACTCCACAATTAACTCTGAAGGAACAGCAGAAAGATCTCGAAATATTCTGAAAATGTTAAGGATGTGACGGAGTGGTGGGCGGAGGAAGAAGTGACCGGAAATTAAATATGTGGTGTGGCTTAGCTCGGCTTCCAAAGCTGGAGAGAGTACATCGACTTGAGATTTCAAGAGATATTATATGGAAGCTTGGTCAACTGAATTGCATGTGGTAAGTCCATATGACTGGGAGTTGAATGAGTATTTATTGGGAGCTTTCATTAAGATTAGATTAGGGAGATGAAACAGAGATCTGGAATGAAAGCGAAATTAGACGATGTCACCAAGATAGTCTGGTAAAGATTTAGACGCTCCTGACCGCGATCATTATTAAGTTACCGGGAGGAGGGTCGATAGCTCTCGCAGATAATGGATTATAAAAAACTAAGATACTAAAAGCTGTTCTAGGGACTGACAATCATACAGATTAAAGTTTAAAATTCGATTACATCCTTTTTCTCTTATTTTTCGTATATTTATTTTATTCCTCTCATTGGGCGGTCATTTTTAGAAAACGTCCGTGTCCGTTCATTGTGACGTCATCATTTTCGGGTATTATCTAGAGCCTAAAATTTTCTTGATTCGTGTTCGACCTTGATTTTTATTATCTTACATAGAAAAATTTGTCTAAGCTAGATAAAGCAATGTAACCCGTTATACATTTTGTTGGGGGTCGTTAGGAAACGTCCGAGTCTGTGAATTCTCATATTCGAAGAAATGCCGAGGGATTAGAATTTTTGCAATCAAATTGGATGACTTCATCAACTATTATCTTAGGTTACCCTATAAAGGATAATTTGTCTAGACTAGATAATTATAGTAATAAATCGGATCTAGGACAATTCACCGCCAGCAATTTGCCGTCAGTAAAATTCACCGGAGAATTATTCGCCACCCCCAAAAAAAAAGAAAAAAGAAATCCTTCAAAGAAGCGTAGAATTATTGTACGCTAATTATTTGTAATCGAGTTCGCCTTTCTCTATCGTAAGCTGCAATTCCAATAACGTATAATGAGTACAATCATGGGTTTACGAATGAAGCAGGATTGAGCGAGTATGAAATACTTTTCGTGCAAGGTGAGAGATGTACCACTCTTTGTATCTTCAGTCGTGTTATTCGTGAGACAGAAATTATCACAATGTCTGCAATCGTCAGTGAAAGTGGTGCCAAAAAGTTTTCCGAGAGTGACGTGTCAGCTGCGTTCGACGATTAGCAGGAGGACTCTGCCGAAGACGAACGCGTCTCGAAGAGAATGTGATGTGAGAGAGCTCTAGTTGCCAATTTTTTTTTTTCTTACTATTCTCTTTTACATCTGAAATTCAGTAGAGTTGATAAGAAGCAGGATTATTCTTGATTGCATTGATAAGTTCTACAATCACGGGCAACCCCTCCTCATCAGCACTTTATTCTACCCACTTGTAATGAATCACGGTGCCGTCTGAATCTTACAGAAATAATAAACGCGACATCATCCTGAAATTCTAATCTGTTTTGTTCTACTGTTTGCCAAACGGGCTATAATTGTGATCGACTTTACGTTTTATTCTGTACATTCGAGAATTATGTGTTTTCTAAACGATAGACAATTTGTTTCATTGATGGTATGGTGCTTTCATTTCGTAGCTTTTTCCTCGATTTTTTCGTTAATATTATTTATGGCGCACGTATATAAAGACGAAGAGGTAGGACGTATCTTATGGATTATTTCGTTCGTTAGTTTTTCTATATGTTTGGTAGGATATCTTTATTTTATTGTGTGCGTACCCGAAGACCTCCTACCGAATAGCATTCTTCGGATTGCCCAACCCGTGAGAAAGTGGATCGAATCAGAACCCAGACAACAAATGAATCAAGGGAAGGAGATGGACGAAGTTCCGGGACCTATCAGGCTATTAGACAGCGAGACCGATCGACCCGAGCAGCAAAGTTCTGAAGGCCATGCACAATGCGAATCTACCGAAGCATATTTCTCTTCACGTCAACAAAGTTCAGTTTCAACTCAAATCAAAATCCCTGTCGTGCCTTATCGCCACTCGATGCATTTCTAGTGCACGTATGACCACGAGGATTCGGCTGAGGATTCCCTTTCGCCGTCTAAAGAAAAGTTTTCTTATATTATATTTGAACACTAAAATGTTTTGTACACCAATAATTGCTTAGATTCGTCTCCGTTCACTTTATCGTTATAAATTTTATTATTAGATTAAGATAGTCAAGTCGAGAGTACTAAATTTTCTTATTAATCATTATCATGACATGTGATGTTCAATGTTTGCTGGACATAAAAATATTGAATATTTATCATATTTTCCTAATTTCAACAATATCGAACTCAGAGGGAGGAAGACATTTGTTTCACAAGTATTGCATAATTATGGTGAATAAAATTACTTTCCAGATTCTCAGGGAAACGCGAAAGTGAGGGGGAGGGAAAAGTAACTGAGAATGAGGTACGGCTTCTAGAAGGAATTATGAGCGCCGGCGACACCTTAAGGGAAGTCAAATTATCTCTTGGAGGATCTCCTGGTAACAAATCTCATCTTCAATCGTTCTGAGTTTGAAAATCATCCAGATCATTAACTTTTTCTTTTTTTTTTTTTTTTCAATTTTGTCCTCGTAAGTACGAGCCATATCGATGTAATGGGAGGTTGGAGCACATAGACACATAACAGTAAAGGAAAAAAGATAGTGAGCTTGAAAGCACTGTCGTCTTAAAAAATTTTTTACTTATACGACGATCGACGTTTCGAACGTACACACGTTCTTCTTCAGGAAAATTTTTTAAGACGACAGTGCTTTCAAGCTCATTATTGTGTTTATGATATACTCGTCTGGACAAGTCCTTTTATTATTTTGAAAAAAGATAGTTTCGAAATCACAGTTTAAAACCTTATAAACTGTGATTTCGAAACTATCTTTTTTCCTTTACTGTTACGTGTCTATGTGCTCCAACCTCCCATTACACAGATCATTAACCGTTGATAAATAAATTCAACCATTTATTTATTTATTTGACCCTTCCTTCAAATTTTGGACGATAGTGCCGGATCGACTCTCTTATCAATGATTTATATTCCGTCCGGACAAATTGATTCTTAAAATTATGACATTTTTTCGACGGATGACCGACAAGAGATACGTTACTGCTGAAAAAGAACGATGAGAGTATTTTCATTGAAATCCAAAGGATCGTGTTGTTCAGGGAAGCAAATCATAGCGTTTATGGATTTCTTTGCTAAAGAACTAGAAAAATTTATAATTTTGAACTCAACCTCATACATGGGATCAGGGAATTAGAGGTTGGGAGAGGAGGCGGGATCTCCGGAACCATGTCTCAACGTTCAACACGATAACACCACCAGTATTCTTATGACGAATTATTTCTATGTGTTCCGGGGCCATTCCTTTAAGGTACGAATATTCCTTGTGGAGAAGCACCTGAGAACCCCCACGGAAGGTATGCCCACTGGTGATTGAGAGGTCAGCAAATGCCGAGTCTCCCTCGCTGCCCTTCTCCCAGGCCTTCTTATGTTCAGCCACCCTGAACTTCAACTGCCGACCAGTCTCACCGATATAAACGCCCTTACAATCTTTACACTGTAACGTATACACCCCACTCCTCTTCTCCTCTGGTACTCGGTCTTTCAGCTTAACAACCGACCCTTTGACTGCAACAAGATTGTAGAACGCCGACCGAAAACCGGAGGGGCGAAGGGCCCGTCCTAACCGCACGGAGAACTTTCCCAAGAAAGGAAGACTAATCCACCGAAATTTCTCCCGCCTCATGGAGCGGAGGTGGGAGCTAGTAGAGTTGAGTTGCTTCCTAATAAGCCTCCTACGAACCATAGCGTCTATATCCAAATGAATCTCATTAACTCTGGCCAGATGTTTTATAGTCATTAACTCCTTTCTGAAGGCACGAAACTATTGAACGCCGCATATTTGTGAGTGACAGAACAGAATGACGACCCGTGGACCAAAACATCGGTCGATGTATCTTTCCTACAAATCGCGAACTCCAGGACCCTATCTCTTTCGGAGACAGTCAAGTCCAGAAAGTTTATCGAGGAATCACCAACTTCCAAGGTAAATTTTAGGGAAGGGTACAGACTATTTAGATACGTGAGAAACTCCAAGTAGAGATCTCGGTGGCCAGAGGAGAAGAGATCAGATTCAAATTTGGACATAAACACTTCGGCGATTAAGGAACCTAAAGGGACCTGATAGGAATCCCCACCTCATCGGGGAATTCAAAAAACTTCCCGTTGAATTTACAAAAGTTCGGACACCAACAAAGATTCAACAGATCGAAAAATTCACTCAACTCATCGTGAGGAGTGTTCGAGTTAATGAGGAGCTCACCCATCCGCTGCAATGTGACGGATTTAGAGATGTTAGGGAACAGACCCACGACATCAAAGAAAAAAAGGGTCGAACCCGGAGGGAGGCGTTCATTTTTCAGGCTATCGGCCAGAGAAGAAGAATTCTTAACAGAGTAAGGAGACTCTACCTCAACCCGGGATTTAACCCAACAGCGTAAGTATTTGGTAAGGGAGTAGGTTGAGGAGGAGATGAACGAAACTACAGGTTACATCGGGATACCTTGCTTGTGGACCTTAGGTAAGCCATACAGGGAGGGAGGCTTCGGGTTCGAATTTAGAAGGGCTCTCTTAACGGAGGTACTCTAGATAATGAACGTACTCCTGTTGATCACACTCCGAACCTCTTTCACATGGTTGGGAAAGTTGAAGCTATCGTTCTCTTTTGCCCCACACTACACAAGTACAGCGTGCATTTCAGAATTATACAAAGCCTTCTCCATAATTACTATTGCATTGCTCTTATCTGCCTTAGTAATTATCAACTCCTCCTCCCGGAGTTTCGCCCGAAATCCCTTAATCTTTCCTCCTACAGTGCTATTCATCCGCGGGAGGGGGGTTTTCCGGACAATCTCGGCACACTTCTCTTGAATGTTACAACCGGGACCTATTTTTATGATTAAATAGGCAACTAGTTTCGCGAGGGCATAGCCGTTATTCGAAATTTTAGACCTTTCTCCAGGAAGTACAATTCTTCACTGCTGAGTGATTAAGGACCCTGGGTTGGAAATTCGGTACCACATCAGCGTCACTGGCATCTTCCTTATTACATCTGTCTGTTTCATTCATTAGAGAAGATAGCTTCCATTCTTTCCTCTCCTTCAACTCAGCCTCAAAATCAATGCATTTCTCATTAATACCCCGCAAGAACTGATCGAATTCGTCTGGGAGGAGCAGGCCAGAAAATCTCGAGTGAACCAAAAGATTCAACCTAGTGGTGACCATATGCTTACCGTACCATCTCCGATCATATAAGAAGGCCTGGGAGAAGGGCAGCGAGGGAGATTCGACATTTGCTGACCACTTAATGACCAGTGGGCCTACCTGGCGTGAGGGTTTTCAGTTGCTTCTCCACGCAAGGAAGATTCGTACCTTAAACGAATGGCCCTGGAACACATAGAAATAATTCGTCATAAGAATACTGGTGGCGTCATCGTGCTGAACAGGCATATACCGGACGAAGGTCTTATCGAGCCTATGTATGAGTCACAACTCGATGATTAGTTCTTCCTTTTTGTCTCGAGTTGGTTTTGTTGTATCGTTTTATCGCTGGGTTAGTTGCTTTCTCGTCCTCGCTGAAAGCGTTTCGTTTCGATTTTATTTCTGTAGTTTTTGCAACTCCCTTTTTACTTTCGTGAGTAATTTTTACTTTTCTGCTTTTACTCTCGTGAGTATCCGTTTCTATTTTCAATTTTTTTGGCGGCGAATCGTCCGGTTCCCCAATAAATCTATGTCTGGTGACTGGAACTTTTCTTTTATTGGAGGGTCATTTTCAGAAAACGTCCGCGTCATCATTTTCGGGAAATTGTCTAGGGCCTAGAATATTCTGGATCTGCCTTCGACTTTGATTATTATATATTACCTTGCATAGAAAATTTTTCTAGGCTAGATGAAGCCAACAACAGCAAATTAATTAGGTGAAAGCGTATACCCACTGCCATTGCACTTCTGCAATGGTATCTAATTTGTTTTATTTTTTTTTATTATTATTCGTTTATACAGAACTGCCCCTTCCGCTTATATCTAGTTTGGAAGTCGAAATTTTTTTTCAAGCCCCACCTACCTTCATTTAAATAGCTGGAAAATCAAAAATCGAGCCTGCTATGCCTCAAATACATGGTATGAGGGATCGAGCGGAGGGTAGTTGGTCTTTTTGCAAATAATTGACGATTAAAAACTACGACACTCAATGTAGTTCAAGACCCTCCGGGTCAAGCTTCATGAATTTCAATGCAGACTTATAAAAGAGCAGGTCTTCGGCGAGTAACAGTAATTTGCTGTAAAATTCTCGCAGTTAGTTTTTTTCGAGGGGGGAGGGAAGCGTTTATTCAATTAACAAGTCTTGCAATAACTGGACTTCTAGTTATGGGATCTAAGTGGGCAGATGGGAATAATAAGGAAGTGGATCAGAGTAGTCTGGATTACAGGAAGTGATACTATGGTGAATTCGAATTGTTTTTGAGAGCTGGACAAGAGAAGGAGTGTCCAACGGACGCATCATCAGCATTTCAAGATAGGCATGAAGGGTGTACGGTACGAAGCGTTGAAAGGGTAAGAAATGGGTACGACGAGTACGACCGCGATCCATCAGCAGATGGATTAGGATGACTTTCTCGCGACGAGAAGGAGGTTTGAGGTAGACCAAGGTATTGGAGCGTTTTAATGGATACGAAGGTGAGAAAGCCTAGAAATCATGCATGTAGGAGGGGATGAGGAAGCAGTAATAGGATTTCAGATGTTACGAAGAAACGGGGAAGGATCAGTAATGGAAAGTGAATGCAGCGAGTGCTTTACGATAAGGTGCATTGTGTCATGGTCGGTATGTCCCGGTATCAATAGAAAAGTGATTGAGGATGATGAAGAACTTGACAAATACATTGTTGCACGGTAGGATTGGTTGAATGAGCGTCTTGGACAGCAAGTATTGTTGAAAGGAAGTCGGGCGGAGAAGAGAGAAGCAGATGAGAAGGGAGAGGTAGGTGAATATAAAAGGAAGCCCTTTCATCTCCTGGGACATGGCCCCGGCGCAAGTGACAAGCAGAGCCTGTAGCGCCGAATTCAACGGACGATAATTTCACGATCATGAAATGTTACCAAAATTACTGGGCCTATTGTCTTTGGGAAAGGACGTGAAAATTGGTTCAGTTTGTAGCACCAAAAACTACCCGCAAAGATCGATTTCTAAGGAGTTGAAAATTTAAAAGTCTTTCAACTAGGTCAGAGGTTAAGCCATCTTTGGAAGCACACTTTGTTCGATGATTTGAATTTTTCAAATCCTCCACATATTCATAGAAATGGATGGTAAAAATTTCTGATCCTTGTAGTTCAATGACCGGGATTTTTCTGAGTCTCCCTCATCTTATTCACAGGTCAGGAGTGAAAATTTTTCAAATTCTCCCTTTTCTCTGCTCACATGCTTAAATAGCTGAATAATCAAAGTTTTAACAAGGCGTCTGCCTAGCGTGTCTGTTCTACAAAGATTTTCCTAATCTAATTGGTCCATTTTCAACTTTCGAATCATTAATATGATAGGAGACGACTCCAATTATCGAATCAAATTTTGAATATCGAAATCAAATTCGTCCCATAAAACTGGCTCCCTGCATTCTTCGTTTGACTTCATTAAAGCTCTCTTCGAGTACATACAGTTCGAGGGAGAAAATCTTTCTCGTTTATTTTCTTTCATACAATGTTATCATTTTTTTTCTTTTTTGATTGAGGTGAAGGAAGTAGGATTGTATAAGAAAAACAAAAAACTGGACGACACTACGGAAGAAACATTTCCCTCCCGCGTATAAAAGAAGGGGAGGGAAAGCAATGAAACAAGGCAGAAATAACAGTTTCTTTTCATAGACACAATCGAAAGTGTGAGAGAACTTGGTCACCTCAGTCTTCTACTTCTTCTCTTTATTTACGTTAACGTCTGAACCTTGATAGAATTGGTAAGGAACAGGAGTATTCTTGATTGCATTGATAAGTTATACGACCACACGCGCAACCCTCCTTATCACCACTTTGTTCTACCTATAGTTGAATGAATCATAGTGCAGTTTGAATCTTGCAGAAATAACACTCGTAGGGACAACGAGGCGAGTGAAATTTCAGATCTATCCTTGTTCTCCAATCTGCTGGTTGTGTTCTAATTGTGATCGATTTTACGCTTGTTGGTGTTTCAAAAATATGTGTTTTCGTGACGATAAGCATTTTGTTTCATGGATGGTTTGGTGCCTTCATGTACTATTTTTGACGTCAATTTCATCGTTTGCGTTATTTAAGCTACATGAAGACACAGAACTGGGACGTATCTGTTGGGTTACTTGGTTCACTACGTTTCCAACATCCACGATGGGATACGTTTTTTTGATTTTATTTATGCCCGAAGATCTTCTACCAGACGATTTACTTTGGATTGCTGTATTTGTGAGAAGATGTCTCGAGTCCGAACCAGAAGCTGACCAAGAAACAAGGATGCGTGCCGATCGATCCGAGCAGCAAACATCCGGAGGCAGTGCCCTAAGGAGATCTAATCGAGCGTCCAGTGAACCGACTGGACTCGCTTCACATCGACAAACGACAGATTCAACTGAAACCGAAACCCCTGCCAGACCTTGTCGCCACTCTATGTAGTACATGTATGACCGTGAGGATTCCGAAGATTCCCTTGCCCGGTACGAAAAATAATTTTTGCATACATTTGTTCACTCAAATGTTTTGTAAACCGACTATTTCTTCTTTTCGTGTACGTTCATTTTATCTTCATAATATTGTATTTATTAGATTAAGATAATCAGGTTGTAACTATGAAATTTCCGTGTGAATTTTATTACGGTTTGTGAGTATTTAATTTTTTCTGGACATAAAAAGGTGAATGTTTATCATTGTTTTCTTGATTTCAACGAGGTCAAACTCGAAAAGAACTTCCAAGCAACTGAAGAAAGATTATTGCAAGAAGAAGATGAGAATGTAATTCTCCAGAGTTTCAAGAAAACGAGGAGGTGAAGAAATGACGGACAATTTATCAGCTCGGTAAAATGAGGCCGAGGTTTTTGGAAGCTTGGTCAACTAAATCATCATTTGGTAAGTCGATGTGACTATAGGAGTTGAGTGAGTATTTATCGGATTCATTGGAAGTGTTCATTAAGATTGGATTAGGAGAGTGAAACTAATATCTGATTCATGGAGTGAGGTGAGAGAGGCGTTGGAAGATGACTCTGCGATAGGTAAAAAAGACTCTGCTGGAGATAAAATAGTCCAGCAGTTCCAGCCGCCAATCATCAATTATAGTGAAGTTGAGCTTAATTCTGATGAGGTGAATTTGTTGGAGAAAGGGTTGAAATTTAGCCTTCCCCCTCTTAAGAACCAAGAGACGCTTACTAATGTTGTGGCGGACTTGACAATTAAGATTGGACCTGGCGTGAAGATCCAAAAAAAGTGCGCCGAAACGGTAGGCAGTACCCCCCTTCCTTAGATGGGTAATACTTGTATTGAGGTGATAGAAGGTTTAAAGAGGAAGGTCAGGACTGAAGCAGATAAAAGCAACGCTGGAGTAATTATGGAGAAGTCCTCCCATGTTTCCGGTGTTTATGATGTGCTAAAACGATGTGAGGCCAAGGAAAATAGACTTTTCTGTTTCCCTCAGTTTGTTGAAGAGGTGAGGAAAATCATTAACAAAATTGAATTCATTATCAAGAGTCCACTCACAAAGAATGCCATTTTGAAACGTAACCTGGTACCCCCCTCCTCCTCTACGGATTTCTTAAAGTACATAAGAAAGATGTTCCAATGCGGCCGGTCGTGTCGTTTGTCTCGTCACCAACTTACTTATTAGCTAAATTTATAGATCGATGGTTTAAATCACGAGTAGATTGTACTTCTCCGTATTCCTTGGCGGGTAGGTTGAAGGACGTAAACCTACCTCCGGAAACGAACTTATGTTCCTTTGACGTTGTAGGATTATTTCCTCACATCCCTAGGGCTGTTACTATCCAACACATGGGCGAATTGAAAATAAATCAATCTCAAATTTGGACAGGAATACCTCAGATATCGGGAGCCCAAGGAAGAACCAATGGGGATCCCCACCTCATCCGGAAACTCGAAAAATTTTCCTTCAAATTTGCAGAAATTGGGGGTCCGACAAGCCCTCAAAAGATCAAAGAATTCCGCCATATCCTCGTGAGGGACACCTGATTTTACGAGCAACTCGCCCATGTGTTGAATGGTGACAGCCTTAGGCATGTGAGGAAATAATCCTACAACATCAAAGGAGCGTAAGGTCGTTTCCGGAGGAAGATTTACGTCCTTAAACCTATCCATCAAGGAGCCCGAGTTCTTTACTGAATGCGGGGACGTACAAACTACTCGTGATTTAAGCCATCGATCTATAAATTTAGCTAATAAGTAAGTTGGTGACGAGACGAACGAAACGACCGGCCGCATTGGAACATCTTTTTAATGTACTTTAGGCAACCCGTAGAGGGGGGGGGGGGGTATTACCCATATAAGGAAGGAGGTACTGCATACTATTTTGGCGCACCTTTTTTGAGTGTTCACGCCAGGTCCAATCTTGATTGTCAAGTCCGCCTTAACATCAGCTAGCGTCTCTTGGCTCTTAAGAGAAGGGGAGGCTAAATTTCAACCCTTTCTCCAACAAGTTCACCTCATCAGAATTAAGTTCAACTTTACTACAGTTGATGATTCGCGTCTGGAACGACTGGACTACTTTTTCTCCAGCACAAGTCTTTTTTCTCAGCCATAGCTTTAGAACTCTGGAGGGAGGCAAGTTTACGATTTTTCTTTTCTTTTAGACTCCGTTCAATAACGCGACAATCACCATTAACCGATACTATAAATGATTCGAACTCACCAGGGAGAAGGAGGGAAAAAAGCCTTGAGTGAACCAGCAGATTAAGTCTTGTAGTGACGTTGATCTGTCCATACCACCACCTCAGTTCTATTCTTATTCATTTGTCCATTATGTAACCTTCCAACTTTTTTGTAGTGGAGTCGCAGTCCGAATAGAAACGGAATTTTGTATCAATGTGATCAAACATAATTGTAACATACAAGAACGTATTAATTTGAGAAATAAGAAGGGCGTTAGGCAAGTGTAGTTGAGTTACAACTATTTCTTGCTTCGTGAGGGACGGATTGAAAAGGACCAGGGGTCGTGTATTCTTTAATTGAGCGATGTTTGTTGCAGGGTTGAGAAGACCAGAGGTTGTGCCATGATGAGGTGATTTGTGAACGGTAGAATGATTTTAAGTTGTAGGCTGAGCGATCAGTGATTGAGGGAAGAAGCAAGGCTTGCTTAGCAACCAAGGCCACTGCTTCGTGTTCCTGTAGACCGATATGACCAGGGATCCAGAGGGAAGCAATTGAAGACAGGCTATGATAATGTGCTGTACGGTAGGATTGGAAGAGTAAGGGTTTTGCATGGCTCGGAGAGAGGAGAGAGAGTCAGAGAGGAGGAGGACTTTACAGGATTGAGAGAGAAGAGCGAGGTGAGTAAGGCAAAAATATGTCATTACTCGATTTCATGTAAGATTCCTTTTGTATTAATTAATAGTTAATTTTTCAACTCAACGTTAATTTTCATATCTTTTCTCTCGTTCAATAAGTATTGTATTATTTCATGTGTTCTTGTATACCGAGCTATTGGCCCTACAGCAGGTTAAACGCTCGTCAAATAAATAAATGAATAAAGTTAGAAAAACCAGTAGAGAATCGAAGGCGTGAGATAGCTTTAGCCGCCAATTTTTTCACCATTCACTCTTATTACATCTAAAAATCCATAGAGTTGATAAGGAGCAGGATCATTCTTGATTGCATTGATAAGTTCTACGATCACGTGCAACCCCTCCTCATCACCACTTTGTTCTATCCGCTTGCAATGAATCATGGTGCAGTGTGAGTCTTACAGAAATAATAAACGCGACATCATCCTAAAATTTCAATTAGTATCTTTGTTGTACTGTTTGCTAAACGGGCTATAATTGTGGTCGATTTTACGTAGGATTCTGTGCGTTCAAGAATATGTGTTTTATAAACGATAAACAGTTTATTTCAATCATAATATGGTGCCTTCATTTGCTAGCTTTTTCCTCGATTTTTACGTTAATATTATTTATGATACACGTACATGAAGACGAAGCGCTAGGACATATCTTATTGATTACTTCGTGTGCTAGTTTTTCGATATGCTTGTGGGGATATTTTTATTTTATTGAGTTCGTACCCGAAGACCTCCTACCGAATAGCATGCTTTGGATTACCCGAACCGTGAGAAAGTGGGTCGAATCAGTATTCAGACAACAAATGAATCAAGATGAGGATATAGGCGAAGTTCCGGGACCTATCGGGCGATTAGACAGCAAGACCGATCGACCCGAGCAGCAGAGTTCTGAAGACCAGCATACTCAAGGCGAATCTACCGAAGCATGCGAAGAACCTACTAATTTTTCTTCACATCAACAAAGTTCAGTTTCAACTCAAACCAAAATACCTGTCGTGCATTATCGCCACTCGATGCATTTCTAGTGCACGACCGTATGACCACGAGGATCTGAGGATTCCCTTGCCCTGTGAACACTGAAATGTTTTGTAAACCAATAATTGCTTGGATTCGTCTACGTTCACTTTATTCTTAAATTTTAGTATTAGATTAAGATAATTAAGTTGGGAGTACGAAATTTTCTTATTAATCATTATCATGACATGTGAATATTCAATGCTAGACATAAAAATATTGAATGTTTATAGTATTTTCCTAATTTCAACACTACCAAACACAGAACAAACTTTGAAGACAAGGGAGAAAGATATTTGTTTCATGATTATTGCATGTGGTGGATAAAATTATTTTCGACTTTCTCAGGGAAACGAGGAGATGAGGGAGAGGGAAAAGTGACTGAGAATGAGGTACGGATTCTAGAAGGAATCAAGAGCGCAAGCCGAACCGGGGAAACAGAATGACCATGGCGCCACCTCAAGGGAGTGAAATTTTCTCTTTGAGAATCTTCAGGTAACAAGTTTTATCTTCAATCGTTCAGAGTTTGAAGATCATCCAGATCATTGACCGTTGAAGTCAACTGGTGGGAATGCATCTGAATCACAATGTAGCAAATCGATGTACATATGAAAGATGAATGCAAAATAATTTCTTAGCTATGGGTCAGTGGAAAATTCCAAACGTACCTATGACATTTTTCCGACGGATGACAGACAAGAGGTACGTTTTTTCTAGAAAAGGATGGTAAGAGTATTTTCATTGAAAGGAAAAGGATTGTGTTGTTCATGCAAGCGAATTAGCGTTTATGATTTTTTTTTCGCCGACCGTTGTAATTTTCCTCTATCATAAGCAAATTAGAGCAATATTGGAAAAAAAAAAAAAAATTTGCTGGAGCAAACGTTTCTTTACTGAAAATGGTTCAGGATGTGGTCCTGAACAACATACTAAGAACCCCGCGTTTTCCCCCTGGAGCTTCTTTTTTTATGGGTGTTCGAAACCTCCAAAAATTAGTTTTTCGCCTTTATCGCGTAAAATTGAAATTTTATTAAAAAATGTTTCAAACAAAAGTTGTTCCTTGTTAAATTTCCTACCATATAATGTATTCAAATTTCAGCCTATGCCAATTAGTGCCTTTGCAAAAACTGTTCAAAAGAGTCCCGAAATTAGTTTTTCCATAAATATCACAAAATTGAAATTTTAATAAAAAATGTTTCAAACAAAAATTGTTCACGTTAAATTTGCTATAAAATGAGCTACTCATCCTTCAGGACGTTCTGTTTTAATAGGGGTTCAACCCCCTAAGATTTAGTCATTTGCTTATATCTTGTCTAATAGAAATTTTATTTAAAAATGTTTCAAACAAAAGTTGTTCCACATTATATTTCCTACCAAATAACGTACGAGTATTCAAGGTTCAGCATAGGTCAATTGGTGCCCCGGAAAAGCCTTAAAAGCCGTTTGATAGAGGACCAAAATCAGTTTTTCCATATATCTCCCAAAATTGAAATTTGATGAAAAAATGTTTGAAATAAAAGTTGTTCCTCGTTGAATTTCCTATCAAATGAACTATTGAGCTTTCAGGATAGAGTAATTTGTCTATGAAAAGAGTGTTAGGTACAATTTTCCTGTAGGTTCCTCAACTGAATCTTACCCCATGAGGCTAGTATATTTCAGGTAATGTATACACAGAATTTTATAACATAGCCCGAGGAGGGACGTCGTTTCTGGTACATGACTTGAGCTCCGCCATCTGTCCTATGCCCTGCCTACCAGTTTTCCACGCTTTCTAACAGGAGCAGTGTACGTTAGCCTGCCGACTTATAGTAGTCTTATATTTGGGATGGAGGGGCTTGATATTCTTCGCTCTCGTCATACTCTTCGCCTGTGATTACTGAGGAATCGTCATCAGTACTGGACTTGTGGTCAGCTTCCTCATCCTGACTTAATACATCCTGCAAGTCGTCCTCAATGTCATCTACTACCTCTAATACTCCACCTGCATTGAGGCAAGTCTGCCCAAGACACATTGGGGAACATTTTAATCCTAGGAACAAAAACAAAAAATTATTTTCAACAAAAATTCAAACAATAGGCTACGGTTAAGACATGATACTATGTTATTTGAGAAGTATAGTGTAGACGTCTCTTCATCATCGAGATCGGAATGACTAAAATACACGTTTTTTCTTCGACGAAAGTGCCAAACTACCCTCTTTTATCCATGGAATATCTATTGTTCACCTGCTTTTCGGCAGCTACAAGCATTTCTACAACCTTTGACCTACCCACTAAAAATAAGTTGTAGGAGATGGTCTGGCGCGACGCTGGGGCTTTGTTTATTGTTATAGGCTCCAATATTCCATCGATTCGCTTCTATCCGCAATCTAATGGATCTTTTTCATGACCAAGCCACAATTGTACTTGGTGGTACGCTCTGTATAAATGAAACCGTGCAGCGTCTTCAGTGGGAGATAGAGAGGTCAAGTACTTTCGGACGGACTTTTTTCGCAAAAGCTTGGAAACGACATTCATTCAATAGCTTCTCTCTTTTACTACCGTAGATCAGAGAGTATTGCTGCTGCCTTAGAGTCTTTAATACAACGCGACTTTAATTGTTTTTATTTCAATACCTAGGTACCATTTGAGTCATGAATATGAGAAAAATATTTATTTAAATTTCCATCTTTTCAATATCTCTATCGCTGGTAAAAAAATAGTCTTCACAATCTGTAATGATGCAAGACTTCCATAATCAGCACCAAAACTATCTGAATATAAAAAAAATATAGCACATCCTTTCCCTTTTCTACAGACTAGTTGCTCTATCCTGAAATCTGAATAGCTGATTTGATAGGAAATTCAACGAGGAACAACTTTTATTTGAAACATTTTTTCATAAAGTTTCAATTTTGTGAGACATTGGAAAAACTGATTTTGGTCCTCTTTTGAACGGTTTTTTACGGCTTCGCCGGGGCACTAATTGACCTAGGCCGAAAGTTGAATGCGTTATTTGATAGGAAATTTAACGAGGAACAACTTTTGTTTGAAACATTGTTTAATAAAATTTCAATTTCACGCGATATAGGCTGAAAACTAATTTTGGGTAAAGAAGCTTCAGTGGGAAAACGCGGGATTTTTAGTATGTCGTTCAGGACCACATTCTGAACCACTTTCAGCGAAGAAACGTTCGCTCCAGCAAAATGTTTTCTTTTTTTCTTATTTGCCTACACTAATGGGAGAGGGGAGCCTAATTCAAAGCCTTCCCACAAACCTAATGACCTTGAACTATGCTAAAGAATTGGAAAAGTTCATAATTTGGAACTCAACCTCATACATGGGATCTTCGGAATCAGAGGTTGGGGGAGGAGGCGGGATCTTCGGAACCATTTCTCAAATTATTAATAACGTCGCAGCCCGAAAATATGATCATTATTTAATGGATTTTGAATTTTATTTTGTTGCAGAGATCCCCCGAGGCAGGATACTTAGTAATGGGAACTCTTTGGTGGGTTTTAGGTTTGGGTGACTGTCCACTGGACTGCAGAGTTGTACGCTAGAGTTGACCCCCGAACAATTTGGCGCGTTGCTAGGCAACGCGTGTCAATTGTTGGCCCGTTCAACCATACCTGAAGCATACTTAGCAGCGCGTTTAATTTTCTCTGTTTGAATCAACAATTCGTTTCGAAAACCCTTACAGAAAAACGTCGTTTATACGCCCTAATCGGCTCCGAGGGTTGTTTTACTGTATTTTGAATTCCAATCTTGTCTCGTATACGAAAAATTTTCTATATTCTAGAAAATGTATATTAATATTAATGGACCCAGTGAGTTATTCGGAAAATTCGTCGAGTATTTAACATTTCTTTTCGAGGTCGGTCTTTGTGGTGGCGGTTCCTTGTACCTGCATTTTATGTTTCGAAGAGTATTAATTTAATTTCTTTTTTACGAGCTATTTAACTGCTCAAAGGACCATTAACTCGGGAAGAAATATTGGAATTAAATATATTTGTAGTAGTAGATGGATTGGAGGAAGTTTAAAGTGCTAGTGATGGTTTTCAAGTTGTTGGAAAGAGCAGTAGGGGCTTGAGAGGGAAAATGAATGTCTGATGTTTATGAGAGAAATGCAGGTGAAAAAATGAGGCACGAATAAATTTTCAGTTTGGCAGTATTGCCCTGAGGAGGAAGCAGACAGTCCAAGGAGTAGGAAGGAATGGGTCGTAGTCAAGTCATGACTATTTCTTCGCGGCGTCAAAAACGGATTGAAGAAGACGAGGAAATCGGGGACTTTTCTATTGAACGAAAGTCTTTGCTTGGTTGAAAGGACCAAAAGCTGTGCCTTGATAAGATGATTTGGAAGGTGGAAAGATTTTCAGTCGTAGACTGAAAAGAGGGAGCGATCAGTGATTGACGGGGAAATCAAACCTTGCTCTGCGTCGTGTTTCCGTCGACCGACATGACCAGGGATCTAGAGGAATGTACTAAAGACAAAGAAGATAATTAAGGTAAGTACCAGGATGAGAATGCGCTGAACGATAGGACTAGAAGAGTATAGGGTTTTTGTATGGCTTGGATTTAGGGGAGAGAGAGAGTCAGAGAGGAGGAGGAATTTAGAGACTTGAAGGAGAAGAGCTAGTGAGTAGAGTAAGGCAGGAGTAGATGATAGTTCAGCAGTATATCTGGAGGTCGAGTTTTCCATACGGAAGAGTAAAATTTCACCATTATGATAGAAAAGGCGCCAGTTTTGGAGCCATCCATCCGTAAAACACAGGTTGTGGAAGAAGAATTACTCATGCTTAGCAATTATGTCTTTAATGTGTCCTATGAAGATTATTTCGGCCGATTTCGGTAGGTAGGCCAGATCGAGGCGAATGAGGGGTGGTGAGGATATCCATAGAGGGGTTGAATAAGGGGCTGAAAATTGAGATGGTGGTCCAGATGAGATTGTAATGAGATAAGTAGAGAATTTTTGGGGTGGAGAGAGGGGAGGAAGGCAGGTAGACGGGGAGACTGGGCAGTAGATGCGAGAAAGTTGGTTATAATCAATAATGAACGGAATTGTAGGGGGGGGGGAATGCCAATCTCAGCGTAAGGGCTGAAGATCTTATTGTATCAAGGGATTTTAGGGAGGATTTGTTAGCCTGTCTGTAGATAAGGGAAGTAATATAGGACTTGATTTCAGATTTTTGACAAAAATCCTGAAAAACAGTGAGTGCGTAATCAAATTTGGAGCATGGGGTAGAAGTGCGAGACGGTCACCTAAGACGCATACTTGACGAGAGGGAGACGGGTTGTTGGGAAGTGAAAAACTCATACGAAAAATTGACCACTTTGTTGGTGGGATCCAAACCCGAGAACTTTCTGTGAAGGTTTGTGGTCGAAACGTCCCGTTATTTGTAATTCGTTAGTACGTTTTCTTTTTTTTATATAATAGGGTAATATCGTGTTTACATTTACACGAAGAATATAATTATTTAAAAATGACAGGTCGGTAATTATATACCTATATTTTGTGGCCCTTCCGTCATTCAGAATAAACTATTTTCAAACGTCAGCATTTGGTGACGAAGTTATCATTTTCCGGGGACCTAATCAATACCACAATATAATGCAATAATCTACGGAATGAGAATACGAATGAAAGTGAGCTGGACGGCTGGACAAGGATAAACCAAATACAAATCGTTTGCGGTTGAAAATAGTTTGAGTGACAGAGCGCCATAAAATACGTCATAAATTTTCCTCTTGGCAAAATATATTTATCAACTTGTTGCGTGAAGTCTATATAGAAAGTAGGAATCCAATAAGCTAAAGCTGCAGTCCTGAGAAAGATTCATCATCATTTTGTCTTGCTGAAATGAATTACAGTTGTGTTCGATTAGTTTCTGCTAGAAAAGTGAAACGATCGAAGAATTTGCTTCATAAACCTGTGGACACTAATGCTGATTGTTCCGGTGATTTTAAGCGGAAATTCTTTGGCTATTTAATATTTCTTGGCGTAATCGGTCTTTATGGAGGAGCATCTCTTTATATTATGGGTTTTGAAGCATATGAACGTCACGATATTTTTGTTCTTGCTAATGTATCAGCCCATCTTTTATTAAGTGCATTTGTGATTGGATTTTTAAAATTGCTTATTTGGCACGCGGGCATAGATGTTTGTTGTGAAAATACCGATGACGAAAGTGAGGAAGAGATTCGATACCGTGATTCCACTTTAGCGTATATTGGTTATTGTTTGTACTTCGGCGTAGTCGCTTTTTTTTGGACGTTATCGCTGTGGTATTACGTAAACTCGCTGGATACTCTCTTGTCTAAATACGAGGTGCTCGAAGAAAGTGAAGAGTCCGTCACCTTACTATATGTCTCCACTGTTTTATTTTTATTCGGATTTTTCAAAATACTTTTTGTTCCGATCGAGTATGAGCCAGACATTCCTGTGATACCTGATGAACCAGAGGGTTTTACCGAAAAACTATGGGAAAACATGCTGAATTGGTTATTGTTTTTGGTCCTAATCGCTATTCTTGGATTAGTATCATGGAATGATTTTGACGTGCTGTACAGATTGAAAATGGACCGCATCACAAGTATCATCTTTTGGCTCTTGACGTGGCTTTTTAGCATCATATGCATCGGCGGATTAGTGATAGTAGTATACAGTTATGCACGTCTTCTTTTGTCAAGCGATACTTCTCCTAAGCTACGTGACATTCAATGGAGACCGGACGTGAAAGGGACGTTTCCCTGAGTCAAATTGTCAATTAGGAGATGACAGTGCCATCGGTATCTATTAGTCATACGAGAAGAGAGGTTGCTGGAACATTTTGGGACTCACCGGAGCAACAGATTTCCCGAGAGAAACGAGCACATCCTTGAAAGCAGTGAAAGTGCACCCAAATCCTCTCTCAAAACCATTAAGGGAAGCCACTCGAACATTCTAGGAAACTGTCAAACAGTAGAAATCCGAAGATGATCAAATTTGTTGTTGGCCAATGGCCAAGGCACTCAAACGGTTACGCAGATAAACTCAATTCCTATGACCTTTCCAGATTCAACTCCTGAGAGCATATGCAATTTTCGTGAACGACTATCGAAAATTATTCAACTTTTGTGTTTTGGACTTTCTTTACATCCACACAACTTGAACTGAAAACCTTTTTTGTAATGTTCGAAAATCCTACATTTGGGCATGTTCTGATAACCAGATATTTTTTTGATTATCACACTGAAAAAGTAAAGATAGGAGTAGAATTTCCTTGTGCCGATAAACAGTCATTGATCGATACTTTCCCACCGAGCCAGACTAGTTTTTGACTCGCAGTCGTCATCAATACTTGGGAGGGGGAGGGAGGAAGTGAACACACGTGTTCTGCCGCACTGAAACTTCTTCTTCATGTTCGACCCTTTCCTCCCGAGACTGAGTAGGGTGCAGCCCAAAATAAGCAGGGTTAGCCCATTTAGCCAATTGGTAGCGAATCTCAAAGTCCTCCATTGTTCTCTGACGACGGAACCTTTGTTCGAACAGAATTGGTTGGCATTTTTTGATATCATGATGACAGCCTCAATGAGATCCTCTACAAGTGTGAACTTTCTGGTTTTCAGATTTGTATCCAATGCTTTCTTATGCTCATTAAATGTTTCGCTCAGTGGGCAATCAGGGCAGGATAATTAATAAACTGTACACTTCCCTAAGAGAAGGGGGGGTGTCTTCAGGTAACCCAAGTGAACACCTGAAGTGCGGAGCCTAAAACAGCCGGACTTATGAGACTTCAGGATCTTGACCAAGCTATTCGAAAAAGGGAAGGCGAATGCATTTGAAGTCTTCCAGTGGTTGAGGGACAGACATCAACTGGCTGAGGCTCTTAGCAATAAGTTCCTTCCTGACCGTGAGGTAGGAAGAAGCATACGTTGAGTTGATCGTATTTTGTTTGTTCTTTAGTTTTTTAGAGTAATATCGTGTTTACATCTACACGAAGGAATTATTATTCGAAAATAAAAGAAATTCTTGACAAGACGGTAATTATATCAAAAAGAAAACTTATATTTTCCGACTCTGCCATCATTTAAAATTAATTATTTTCAAACACCAACATTTCGGCAACGCGGCACCGTTACCATCTTCGGGGCTGTAATTAATATTGAATTACGGCACAAAAATCTACAAAAGAAGAATACTAAATGAATGTGAGCTAAACAAGGATAAACAAAACAAGAATCGTTGTGTAAATGACGGTAGAGCCGCGAAATATAAATTTTCTGCTTGAAAAATATGTCGCGTGAAGTCTTTAGAAAGCACGGGCCCAATAAGCTACACAGTTATGAGAAGGATTTATTATTGCGTTGTCTTATAGTCGCGTTTGATTAGTTTCATCCAGAGAAATCAAACGGGCAACTCGCTTCATAAACCTTAATAAATTTTCATTTCCAAATCTATTCCGCGTGTGAACAGTTTCCTGTGTTTTAGGAAAATGCGTACTAATGCTGACCGCCCCGGTGATTTTTATCGAAAATTCTATTGGTATTTAATATTTCTTGGCGTGATCGGTCTTTATGGAGGCTTATCTCTTTATTATATAATTAGTTTTAAAGACAATTATGAAAACCGCGATGATATGCTTGTTCGCGTTTTAGCGCATCTTTTATGTAGTGCATCCGCGATTGGATTTTTAAAACTCATTTTTTGGGACATTGTGTGGTGGAAAATTGTGTGGGACCATCTCTTGCAGACCGAAGATGAACTTTGTGACCTTGGTACCGCTCCATACCGTGATCCCAATTTAGTGTACATCGGTTATTTTGTGTACTTCGTCACGATCGGTTCTTTGTGGACTGTATTGATGAAGTTTTTTATAATGGGTCTGTATGATTCTCTGAAACTCGAGGAAAGTGAAGAGTTTATGACCTTACTGTATGTATTCACTGTTTTACTTGTATTGGGTTTTTTGAAAATATATTTTGCTCCGATCGAGTATGAGCTAGATATACCTGTACTACCTTTGCAAGGTTGCCATTCTGGGACTGATGAACCTGATTTTGCAGGAAAACTATGGGGAAACATACTAAATTGGTTTTCGTTTTTGGTCTTAATCGTTACTCTTGGGATAGTATCATGGAATAATTTTCAGGTGCACAACAAATTGAAAATATATCGTATATCGAGCACCATATTTTGGCTTTTGACGTGGCTTTTCGGCATTATGTTCATTGGAGGATTAGTGATAGTAGTATATGGTCATGTACACCTTATTTCGTCAATCCCCTCTCCTCCTAATCTACGTGACGTTCAACGAGGACGTGAAAACGACAGTCCTCGTTCATTCCTCTTAGTCGGTGGGTCTTACGTTCAAACTGTCGATATGGAGTTGACAGAGCGATTGGCATCTGCTAGTGAACAGGGAAGAAGAGTCGCCGGAACATCTTGGAAGTCATCTAAGCAACAAATGTTTGAAGAGCAACGAGCACAGCCTCGAAAATCTGAGTAAATTCTAGCAGTGAAAACAGATCACTCGAAAATTCCAGAAACGTCTCAAACAGTAAAAATTGAAGGATCAATAAAACTCCAACTCAATTCCTATGACCTTTACAAATTTATATTTGGTAATATTAATTCTATTACTAATGTTGATTTATATAATATTGAAAATAAATTTGAATTTAAAAATTAAATTTAAAAAATTGTATAAAAATATTTTTAGGTAAAACATCAACAAAGTTAAACTTAATAATACGAAATATTGGATCATTTATTATATCAACAAAATTTCTTCAAATTTTTAATGGAATTTTTATTTCAATAAATTATTTTCATATTCAATGGATATATTTATTTATTCATGTATAATTTATTATAATTTAAATTATGGTTGAATATTTCGATTTTTTCATAGAAACTCAACATCTAATATTTCTGCATGTATTACGTAGATTAGTTGATAAAAATTTTATACAATACAAAAATAAGATATTTTGGTTTATTTATAATAATATTTTTATTAATAATAATTATTTCTTTTTTAGGTTAATCACTTGTTATTAAGCAAGAATAGTCATTACTAATTTTATTGCTGTCACTCCTTGGGTGGAAATAATATTATATAATATATAATTCAAGGAAATCAATTTATCAATAATAATTTTAATTAACAAATTTTTTTCAATTCATTTTATTTCAGCTATTATAATATTATTGTTACCATTCATTCACTGAATTATTTTATAAATCAATAAATCATCCAATCCTTTAAATTTAAATAATAATATTGACCAAATTAATTGAAATTCTTTATTTATCTTTAAAGATATATTATTACTCATTATTGATATATTTATATATTTTTTAAATAAGTAATATAATACCATTGAAAATAAATAGACCAGATAATTTTAATCAATAGACCTTTTTCCTGTGATATCACAAGTCATGCCTTACAGCTGAATCTGCGATCTGAGTGAACAACAAAAATGTAAGTAACTTTTTCTTCATTTGAGAAGTTTTCTCGCAAAATGCAACAAGTTCATTTTTAGAAAATTTGAGAAAATATGAAAAAACGTAGTAAAGCACTCACTTGTTTGTTTGGCATGAGGGATGACTTTTTGAAAAATAAATATGTACAGAAGACGAATTTGGCAGTAGATTCAGAAAAAAACCGCAACCCCTTCCAACATGACCCCCCTGAAAAATATTTATTGCGTTTTGCTTGAAAAAAGTGACTTATTGCGTTTCGTTAGAAAAATGTATCGTTAAAATATTCAATTTTTCTGGCAAATAGCAACAAGTCCAAGTGAAAATAAACAAAAAGGCAGTAAAAACTCACTAGGTAGAAGTGAAGACAGCTATAAAAAGGATAAAATCAATCTTAAAGTACAAACATTCGATTAAAAATAAACATTAATTATGTAAGTTCTACTTTGTAAATCCATCTCACGACAGTACCAATTTAAATAGTAGTGTTATCCTAATTTTATCAGCATCAAATTCTGAGTTCTTTAATATTTGGGCCAAGAAGAATAGAGTATAATTATTGATCATATGCTCACAAATCACGGCTTCATGACGGCATTCTGTTTTACATTCCCTGAAAACTACACGGTCAATCGGCTGGCTGAATTGTGTGAGATATTGTGGACTTGTTGCGTTTTGCGAGAAAATTCCTCGTTTAATTAATACAGTGATAGCGTTTAATGGTTTTCGAAGTATTGGTAGAACAACAAGATCGATAAAAGCCTCTACTCGATGAATTTAATTACCAAGATCTTTAAAAATCTACAATTTTTCAACTATTGATTGTCTAAACAACTCATTTTTTTCGATATGGGAATTCACATGTAAAATCCGTTGTTTACATTTTGCTTGTTCACTCGGTTCGGAGTCAGGGGAAAGAGGAACTGCAGCAACTGCAAGTCAGCAGTGTTACGTGACTTAAATTATTAAAGTATGTACCGCAACCTAAAAATCCTACCCCCCCCCCCCCAAAAAAAAAAAAAAGAAAAAAAAGGTCATCGAGAAAAAGGTCTATCAATAATATTTAAAACTCTAATCATATTGAACCAGAATGATTTTTTTTTTATTCAATTTTACGTTCGATTAATAATAAACTATTAGGTTCATTTATAACAATAAAATCAATTATTATTTTCATGTTTATGTTAATTTAAAAAAAATTTATTTATATTCTAATTATATTAATAATTTTAATTTCTTTTGTCGGTAGTAACCATCTATCGAACCTTATACTATTATTGTGAATCAATTAATAATATTATTTATTTTATAATTCTACTCGACAAATTCCCGAATCATATTCTATGTTTAACAGATGTGTCGAAATACAGATGAAAGGCAGCATACGCATACTTCATTAACGATCAAATAACTGCTCACCGAGTTAGAAATTCCACTTTAGTTAATACAGCTGAATCAAACGCCCTCTTAGCTTGTGTAACCCGCATTGCTCACCTGCAACCTCAAAAAAATTATATTCTCCTAACCGATTCTCTCTCATCTCTCCAAGCTCTTTCTGATGCGTTCTCAAGCAATCCAATAATACGACCTATTCGCTTAGCTCGACTTCTTAATACCCATTCAATAAAGTCTCACCTCACATTTATTTGGATCCTGAGTCACACCAACTTCCCACCTCACGATGTAGTAGATGAAGCCGCTAAAGAATCAACCTCTCTTAAAATAACAGACCCTATACCATCAACCGCTCAAGATTTGAGAATTTTCAATTCAACAAAAGTCTCGAAACTTTGGCTCCAAAATGGGCATGATATAGGTAACAACAAATTACGTAAAATCAAGAAAGGTCCGACTCCCTGGTCCTCATCTCACAGAGAATCTCGACGAGATGAAGTAATCCTCTCCCGCCTGAGGATAGACATACCCGTCTCACTCACTCTTACCTCTTATTGAACCTTGCACTGCACTGTCTACAAGATGACCTATCAGTAAAATATTTTTTCACTTGTCCCGCGCTAAAAAGCATCAGATTTGTCTTCGAAATTCCTGCAACCATCGATTCATGTACGAGTATAAGCATGTAAAATAATTATTCGCCGACCTCATGACCCGTTCGTGCTGTCGCACAGCTCGTTAAATGAAATAATAAAATATATTGATTGTGAGGACAACAACAATGACTTAAAATATGAAATAGAAATTTCGTTTATTTCACTTTTCAGCAATAAAAACGTAGTCTAAATTACTCCTCTCTCAATAATTATGGTCTATATGTAACTACGCAATGTTAACGTATTTTTTTCACTAAAGGACAAATTAATTAGTTCCTTTTTTTTTTTGTGTGTGTGTACTGCGAAATTCATCTCTAGTTTTATATTTTCGGGGTATGTTAAAATTGCATCGTCATACATCGCCAACGTACACGAGGGTGGAACGCATTCGCACCCTCTTCTCTCTCTCTTGATCTGTTGGTTCGCGTTCTCACACAACCTATATTTGAATTTTTTACTCTCTTTCGCATCTTGCTCGATCGTTTTCGTGTATTGTTGTGCGCGGAAAAAGTGTTTTTTCCTCATGATAACAAATTGATTAAACATACAATTTTTCGTATTTTGGAAAGATGTGTCAGATCGATACTTCCAAAGATTTCAAATTCAAGTTCCTCCAATATTTTATATTTTTCTTCTTAACCGGTTTTTTCGGATTCGTATCCGTTTATAATTTGTACCTCGAACGGGAAGATCCCCAAGAATATACTTTGTTCCTAGTCTTAGCGTGGCTCTTTTGCGTTATATTTGTGATCGGATTATCGAAATTACTCTACGATTGGATAATCAGTTATATTTTTTATAGAAACAAAAACGAAGAACACGAACGCGATGAAGGAGATCGACATCGTGATTTCAAAATAGAATTAATCGGCTATTTTCTGTATTTCGCTATAATCGGTTCTCTTGGGGCGATGTCGCTGTGCGCTTATTTCGACTCGAACGCAGCACTCGAAGAAGATGAAGATCACAGAGCGGAGTCCTCCTACGCCTTGACATGGGTCTTCGGCATATTATTCGCGGTCGGATGTATGAAATTATTCTTGGATTATATGATCGAGTATAAGCCGGGCCTGATACCTGTGCCGCCCAACTTTGCTGAAAATTACGACCCCGATTTCACGCAAAAACTATGCGAAAAAATAGTGCATTGGTTTCTGTTTTTCGTCATTATCGGCACTCTGGGAATAGTGTCGTGGTATAATTTCGAGGTATTGAACACGTTGGATGATTATCCCGTATCAAGTATCATCTTTTGGCTGTTGACTTGGCTTTTTGGCATTGTATTCGTTGCTGGATTATGGGCAATAACTTGCGGTTGTATACTTAATACTGAAAAGGACGAAGAGATAGCACGCGAGGGTGAACGTCAAGCAGACGAAGGTGAGCCAACACTACTGGTACGATTGAAATCAAGGATACGAATAATGGCACCTAATTTTAGTCGATCTTATTCCACGGAGAAGACGGAGCGAACGGGATCTACTAGAGAACCGAGAACATCTCGGAGGTCTCGTAGGTGTACAAGTAAAGTCCATCCAACAGTGGAGCAATCGGCATCTACAAGTGAACCAGTAAGGGAAGCCACCGAGACTTCCCTCGAATTACTCGAGCAAAACAGGCCTCGAAGGCTTACGAGTCAAGTCCACCCAATAAGAGAGCAAGCGACGGCGTCCCACAAATTACCCGAGCAAGAAAAATCTACAAGGTCAAGAAAACCGGTTGACCGAGGCTCACAAACGACCCCATAGGAGATTGTAAGAGATTCCTTTGTCCAGTCTGAAAATTTGGGTTCGTTCAAATGTTCTAATTTTCTAATTGTGTGTGTTCACTTTATTCTTATTTTCATTACCGTTTGTCTACTACGCCTTGCATATTCAATTTTTGTGTGACTCTATGCTCACTTTATTTATTTTATCTTAAGGAAGATCTTAATTAAAAATGTCGACTTAATCTAGTGTAAATCTTAGTTCTGACTGGTCTTACGTTTATAACTAAATAAGAAATATACAAAAGGCTCCATTACACAGACTTCTCGTCGTCAATCATACTAGGGCCATTTTCCGGTTTTCTCAGGAGAAAAATTCGAAAAGAAAATGGATGCAATTTTTTAGGGGGAGGGGGAGTCGAGACTATCAAAGGTTTGTTGATTTTTTTTCGATTTGTGTCGTAGACTGAACGAAAGCAATTTTATTTAGGTATCGTTTGTCACTATCTCGAGACTTTATCCAAAGAATGGAACCAAATCGAAAATACCGAAAGGATTTGACTAATGTGAAGTAAGAGTTTACGGTCACATTCGGGATGGGAGTATAGTCAAGGAATTTTGGCATATTGCTATTAAGATTATGAGGGAATTCTCGAGGTTTTGAGTCGAAAGTGAGACAAAAAATTTCTGGCTACACCTCTGCGAAGAGACTTTCTTGATCTTAAATTATATGAACTGAGATAACTGAAAGGATGGAAGGAAAATCTGCAGTCAACTTTTTGCTAGTCCCAGAAAGGTCTACGACCGAGCTCCTCGCGACTACTGTGACTTGTCGTCCTCGACAAAAGAGGTAAAAGTAGATCCAAATAGTAGGAAAATATTATGACGAGATCGAAAAGAATGTATCATGAGATGAATGGTAGACTTTTCTCTCGCTTCTAGCGGGTCTCTTCCACGAACTGTGTTAATTAAGGCGAGCAAAAAACCTCCTACGTAGAGAATTCTTCGATTTTGATCTTGCAATCGATCAGAATCGATCTCGGTAATCAGTTCAAAATAAATAAATCGTCATATACTTTCAACCATTCATCATTCAACCTGTTAAATTCTTGAGAAGGGGATACAGTTATGGTTCGTGACAGGAATTTTCTTGATTTCACTCGCAAATCATTCTGCATTATTTTTGTTCTATGTACTTTTTATTCTACAATCTGAAAGACGAAAAAAAGTCTCGTCAGTTAAAACGTATTCGTGCTTATCGGTGGACGTTTCCGGTTCTAAATTAATACGAGAACGTTTTCAGAATTTTGAGAATAATGTGTATCAGTCTTTCCAAAAAACAATTTATTTATTATATCTTTTTTATGATGATATTCATTTTCGCATTCGTGCTCTTGGCATTGCTTTGTGCGTTCTCGTACGTGTATAACGTCAAGTATAGGAAACTTTTTTGGATTTCTTTTGTTGTAATTATATTATTCATGGCCAATGTTATTACTGTAACCGAACGTACATATCGACCTATGAGAAAAAGCATAGTATACGTTCGTAAAAAGTTGTTGTCCAGACGACGAGATCAAACTAACGACGTGATAGAGGGTAACCGAGTGCCTGCAAATCAACCCGTAGAAGAATTTCACCGAATATCTCAAAAGCCACCCGAACAGCATAGGCCTGAAAGATCGAGTACCGGACCAAAGAGCGCTAGTAATGGCAATTACCAAATCCAATATCGAATGAATGACGGATCAGGGACGACAGCGCCACGTACGCCTATCGGTCAACCGGGTAATGAGGTCAATCAAATATCTCAGGAACTTCCGATGCAACCGGTTTTTGGAAGGTCCACAAGGAGAGAACGCTCGAGCATCCATAAATGTACACGAACCCCTACGAGAAGCAGCTATCGATTTATTCGTCAAGCATTTCCAACTACACAACAGGATCAAAATGATAATGGGATAGAGATGACAGAACAAAATGCGCCAGCAATTCGATCTGTAGGTGAAGCAGCTGGGAAACAGAAGCCTGGAACCTTGAGCATCGAACAACCGAAGAGCGCTAGTAATAACACTAATTACCAAATCCAACATCGAATGAACGACAGGACGACGACTACAGCGCTATATATTCCTACTAGTCAATCAGGAAAAGAGGTCGATCGAATAACTCAGGTATCGCTGGAGCATCAGACGTCTAAAAGGTCGACAAGAAGTGCCCAAATATTCGCAGCCAGGCAGCAAGGTGAAAGAATGGATGGGACAGAGATGATAGGCTCCTCAAAAAGGTCTTCAAGTCGGTCTAGGAAACAGAGACCTGTAACATTCACCAATAATTTCCATTCAAGTTCAGCAATTCCTCGTCAGAAGAATTCTGGAGTAAAACGAATTATTCATGAGCAAACTAGACCTTTTCGTTATCAACAACCTTCGGGTTCACCCTCGTCTACGACCAGCTCGAGCGAAAAAGAACTCAAACGTCACCGAAATTGGTCGCGCGAAAACTCACGTGGACAATTTCAACCTCAACCGATCTTAGATTCATCTAAGGAGGAAAATTTGAGAAAGGAAATTGGAGTCCTCACCTCGGGTAAGGAATCACACAGACGCTTTGGACCTAAATCAATCTTGAAATCATCGAAAACCAGAACTGCTCTCGAGAACACTCATGAAAACAGAGAGTCATTGGATACTCGACGGCGCAGAGAAATTGTAGCATCTACGGATCGTGCACAACGAGAATCACTCCGATACTCTCATCCTCAACCAACTTCAGTTTCCAGCAGCAAGAACTTATTGGGGGAGCGATCAAGAGAGGAAACTGAAGCTTTCGACGATCAATTATATGAAGAAGTACTTCCATGTCCTCAACCTCAACGAGCTCGAGATTTTGCTACGACAAACGCCTCAGGCAGCAACAATTTATCGGAGGAACAAATGGCGGCGAACATTAAAGCTCTATATGAAGAATTACTTCAATATGCTGTACCTAAAGAAATTAAGATCCCACTTGAGGAACAATCAAGAAGGGAATGTGAAGCTTTTAACTATCAAACATACGACGAATCACTTCCTCAATGTCAACAAACTTCGGATTCCGACAGCACAAACGTTCACTACTCATCGATGGAAGAATTGAAAAACGAATACAGAACTTCTGCCTATGAAACACCGGATAGAAAATCCCGTAGACACTCTCGAGTTTGATTGATTGCGGATTCATCTGAAACCGAAACGTCTCCAACAAACGTATCAAGCGACACGAACACAAGAAACAATCGAGAGAGGAAATGTGAGCTTCTAGTTATCGGGAATACAAAGAATCACTTGAAAGTCATCAGTTTCAACCAACCTCGAATTGGTCTAAATCGGACCAAATTGAATTAATGAGAGTGCAAAAGGAAATCAAAGCTCGATCATTAGTCTTTAATTAGATTAGTTTTATTCATTGGTAAACAAAGCCAAACTGTTTCTTATTTCTCTAATTTTATTTTAAGTATTCTGTTCCTGCATGTTTATTATCTGTTTCGAGCACCTGGCTGTAAATAATATGAATTTTTCTTGTGAATTATACGTATCTATGTTTTCTGTTTAATTTCTCTATGCATCGAAACAGTAAATTTTCATCTGCTTACCTTGTATTCGACTTTTCAAATTTTAACTTAGAACTTTCATTCTGTGTTTCATGAATAGTTACGAAGTTTTGGCTGTTGAAATAATCATTTTTGTATGAAGAGATCACTGAAACAAAAATTATCTATTATTAGGAAGCTCGAGAAATTGTCGAGAAGTTGATGAGGTGGGACCGTGCCGAATCCCAACATAGAGAAGAAGCGTGACGTGATAATTTCAAGTTCTAAGCTGTATACAAGACTTACAGTAGACGGAGACTTGCAAGAATATCGGATTAGGAACAGATAAAGGAGTAGCCTAATCCGCCTTACTGCAAGATCACTACTTTTTCACCTGTACTTTCCTTTCTCTTGCTTATACATGAAAAAAATTTGGGAAACTATTATTAAAATTTCAAAATTTTACTCTTCCTCTCACTTTTCTCTCCCTGCAAAAAAATTAAATTCCATTGCAAATTCTGCAATGCCAGTGGAGAACACGCAAGTTGTTCTAAGCCCCGCCCGTGGCAAATCTGAAATTACAAATTGGACGCGAATGCTCTTGCTTTGGCATGCACGGAACTTTTTTGGAAGTCTCCCTTTTACCACTTATATTTCGAAAGCCGAAATTTTTCCAAGTCCCCCGACATACCGGACGGCACCGGCACCCATCATATACCGGTGTAGGTTTCGTATCAAAATTTTTCCACTCCTGTAAACTTGGGTTGACGACATCATCAACCTCGGAAGCGCTCGCGGAAATTTCCAGAGGATGTCCCTGCCTACAAAAGGGACAGCGGACTCCCCGCTAAAAATCCGGCAGTAGTCCACGCAGAGAATTCGATGAAATACTCCAGGAATTCCCTAAGCAGCAGAAGATAGGAAGTGAATTGCGGTATCTAAGCATTCAGGGAACCAGCCAGACCTCGAATTTTACAATCTGAAATTTCTGTAATACAAATTGTATGGAGTTAGGAAATTCAACTTCCAAAAGAACCTAAATTTGTATAATAATTACCTACTCACATGAAAATGTTCCACAAGCTATGCAATTTTTTGATTTGGATGATTTGTCCTTGCCTTTTAGCTACGCCATATAGCCCGCCGTTTCTCTTATTTGTTCTCCTCTTTCAAATTGAGTTCAAAGGTCAAAATTTCAACGAGTTTCTAAGAAGAATTAGTCCGATTTATGATTCAATGTTACGGACGCAAATTCTGAGATTATGGACTATAAAACAAAAACAAGAGACAGAAGTAAATACACTCCGGGCTTAGACTTGATTCCTTCTCCTACTCCCCCACTTTATTGAACACAATATTCTAACAAGGTACCTACCCGCTCCCATTTTTCTCAACCAGCCTTAGATCCAAAACTGCGTTCCTCTTATTGTCTCATCGCTCAACCCAGCGTTCTCGGGAAGCTATTCTAAAAAATTTTCAATAAAAGACTGCTTTGGTTTCTTAATCTCCTCTGACCATTTTAATATGGTTTCAAAAAAGATTGCAGAACTACTGGAGCCCTACTTGGACAGAGCCTTGCTCTGAAAATCCGGTTTTTACTCCATATTCTTTGACCTCCAGAGAACCTTTCCCAAGACCTAGAGACACATTGTCGTCAAAAAACTTCATGAATTTGGCCTCCGAGGAAAGCTCATTCATATCTTACAAACCTTCCTCAATGAAAGTTCTGCAACAGTTCAAATCCAGAACACTACATCCCCTCCCTCCCAGTTGTAAACGGCGTCAAAAATTAAGTCGAATTTCCCTTTTCTATTTAACCCATTAAGAGCTCACCAACTTCTACAAGAAACCCTCGACGTCACATTACGAATAGCGAAAATGGCTTAAAACCCATCAGGTTAGAAATCCTCTGCCCATCATTCCACCTCCACACCTACAAAACTTCCAAACACCTACAAGAAGAGAAGCAAAACTACTAGCCTAGGTGTATATTTCGACCAGATACTATCTTGAGCCCCTCAGATTGATAATAAAACTTACCTTGGTGTGGTTCAATTAAAATCGTATGAAGATTTAGTCCTTCCTTTCAACGCGGTCGAGGTGGGGGCGCATGCGTGTCTCGTCGAGTGTGGTAAAAAAGTGGATTCTATACGACTTTCTTCTAGGATTAGTTTGATCCACCGGACTAAGGTCTGTTTGTATACCGCCTAATGAGGGGCACGAGAAGAGACAAAGAGCTTCTGGCGAGCTTAGTTCGGTTTAAGTAATGAACTAGCGTTCAGATTTTTTCTTAATACCGGTTGGAGTTTATTGTGTCCTGAAGTTTTAAGAGTAGCAGAAATGAAGATTTCACTTTGATGTTTGAGATGTAGGTTTGTATTCTTTGACTCGTAGAAAGATCCCACGTGTAGTCATATTTGGGAAGAGCCGGAGGCAGATTTTTCATACCTTGAAAGAGTCAACAGACATGTTTATTTTCTGTCATTTTGAGTGGTAGAATGAGCGCCAAGTAAAGTTCTTGCTCCGAGCAACGAATTGTAAGCTCTACTTTTCTTGAACAGCGAGGCCAAGAAGAAGAGCACATGCAGGGCATCCGGTTTAAGAAGTGGTACTCCGTGAAGGGTGCAGTGGTCTCGCCAACTTTTCAGATATTCAATATCAGTGGCTAGACTGCTGCTATCATTACCTCCTGCACTTCCAGAGGATTTCTTGGGCTGTTAGAGCCTTCCGGATAAGTTCCTACCACCAGTGGAAGGCGTCGGTGGAGGAAGTGCGACGTCTTGTCGACAGAAAGCAGTAAATTATTTGAAGGTGACAGCGAGAGTGGCGGTGCACAAATTAGAGTCTGAAAGAGAGGAAACCACGGTTGAGACAGCCAGTGTGAACAACCACGATACTTTGCCTTTATCCTCCTTTATTTTTATTAGGGTTCATAGAACCAGGGGAAAAGAGGGGAAAGCATAGAAGAACAATGGTAAACGAGTCGATCGCCATTGGAAGCCCTGTGCGGTTTCCAGGAGCAGTAAATTGGCCATTTTTTATTTGCATCTGACCCAAAAATTCTTATGAAAGGGTCATTCACTCCTGAACTATGGGGCAAATAAATTCGTCCCGATAATACTAGACTCTGCCATCAGATATAATATATAATCTAAAATTAAATTACCGACGTTTTGGAGTCGGATCCGACTCTGAGACATCGGTAATTTGATTTTAGATCTTATGTTATATTATTATATCTGATATTAGTTTTATTCATTTTAATAAAAATTATAAAAGTAATACTTGAAGATAATCAAATAATTAAATTTATGAATGATATAAGAAAATTTAATCTAAATATAAATAAATAAAATTTTTTATTAAAAATCAAATTAAAATATTTATTTGAATCGACTTAAATTAATTAAAAAATTTTGTAATATTATAAATAAATTCCGATGTTTTTGAATTATGATTTCATTTAATTAAAATAATAATTAATATTATATCAATGAAATTATAATAATTAAATTTAAAATTAAAATTAAATAATACTATTATAATTAAATTTATATTGATATTATTATTTTATTTTAAAAAATTAAAAATATTTTATTAATATAAATATGTAAATATATTTAATTTCCAATTAAAAAATTTTATAAAATTGAAATAAAAAAATAAAAATGATAATTTCTTATAACAAATTGACTTTTTGAAATTTAATTTATTAATTTAATTCAGAAAAATTACAAAACCGAATAATAAATATTCGAATTCGTAAAATTAATAAGAAAATCGATAAATTAGAAATTTCTGCAAAATTATTGAAAAAAAAAAAATATTGTAATTGTTAAATTAATAAAGTAAATTATATCTAAATATTCTATTATAAAAAAAATTATAAATTTTAATTGATCTTAATTCTAAATTAAATCCAGATATGTATGTGCCTTTTAATTTTTAATTATACCTTATAAATCCATCAGGACAAGTTTTATTCTTTTATACTGGACTCTATTCAAACATTCTCCCTCAGAATGGCTTCAAGAGCATAATGAAAAAGTTTTTAACTCAGTTTATACATGGAGGCCGCTGAGTCACCCCTAATCTACCGTCGACTCATCCGTACCCATATGCAACTAAATTCTTACTACCCTCCTCGAAAGTATTCTTGTAAGCTATTAATCCATTCATTTGGATCCAGGTCATATAGATCTTCCAAAACACGACACGACGTCTGTTTTTTTCTCCAATGTTGTCAATCTCTCTTTCACATCAGGCTAGCTCTTCGTCTCCTAGCGCATCTCTCGGGCCTATGACCCTCAACTGACTCAAAACGGATAAATTCTTACCCTTCCATCGACCACAAACCATTCTTTTAATCACTCACTCTCGTCTCCTCTTAGACCTTAATTTTTTTTCCTGTCAATTTGACGATTGATAAGTTCAAGAATTCTCCTCATGATTCTTTTCCAAAATATTCTTCTCTCACACATGAAACGAAGCGCTCAACTTACTTCCCCAGTACTCTCACATATTTTGACCACAAACATTATTTTGCCAAGTCGGCTTATCACGAACTGATAGCGTAACACTGCGCCTATTGCGGTGTGGGTAAAGAAGCAGGAATGTTCTCGTTGCATTAACTCATCTACCCTCGTTCGTATTTTCTTACTTCTTCTTACACCGTTGAATCCGAGTTCTTCGTAAGTTCAATTTCTGTAAGGAAGCTATTTATTTGTGCTAGTTTCGTTAATTGACTTTGACGCGTGTCTGCTGCTCATCGTTCTAAAATGTGTATCGGCATTCGTCTATCGACAAAAGCGTATTGCTACTATCTCGGTTTCGCCTTAACACTTTTAGTCGTACTCGCTTCACTGATGGCATATTACGCGTATCGGTATGAAAAATATTTTATGAATTATCATCCTAATAATACTCGTAAAACGCCCGACGCACATGACATAGCTGACTGGCATCATGAAAGAAATTCGCTGGAAGAACGGAATTATATCACTATTTTGTGGGTTCTCTTTATTGCATTCGTTTCAGTCATCATCAGTGTTCTTTGCGTAACCGAAGCTTTAATCAATGCCGTGAATTTGATTATTTATTTCGTTCTTCGATCTTGCTGCAACAGACGAGTAGCTGAAACAAATACCGACACGGTGATGTCATATCGACAAATCTATCAACGTCAACCTGCCACGAACACCGAGGATTCATTAGAAAAGCAACTCGAAGCTGTCGGTCACAAGGAAGCCCAAACATTATTAGGACGCTTTAGATCTGAAACCGATTTGGACTCGCATCCAACCGGAACCACTTCCAAAGATTTGCGGCGTCTCACTCAATCAGCCATCGAACTTGGTTGAATCTAGACTACTTTTATGACTTTTTGAGAGACAGTATTGAATTCATTGTAGTATAATATTTAAGAGGTGAGAGCTAAATTAGTTTAAAGTATTTTTTACCTAGATAGGTAATAACCTCTTTCAGATTCAAAGCACCCGGTTGTAAATAAGTTTATATGTTATGACGTCTTGAGTGTTGTTCATCCTCAATTGTATGACTTAAAATAGTTAGTACGTACATCATGTGAATTGTGTTTATCTCGTTTTTTTACATAAAAATTGTCATTTGCTTTTAAACGCTTAAAATTATTTTGCTGTCACCTTGATTCCTAGTTCTGGCTGTCAAGGTTGTGGGTTTGGACAAAATTCTGAACTGAGTCGAATTGTAGGATAACCATTCACGTTCACTGGCGATTTCGATTGATTGCGACAATGATTCACACATTTTAAATTTCTGGGGCCGAAATTCTCCAAATTTATGGTGTACTCTCCTATCCTTCCTATGTTTCAAATCGAATATCAGATTCACTAGAGCGCTGATGAAAAGTTTTGATTTCAAGTCATAGATGATAGGAGAGGAACTTGAAGAAATGTCGACTTATCAGCAACGATAGAAGAGGGACTTGGAAGAATTTTGACATTCAAAAAAGTTCCGTGCATGCAACCGCAAGAACATTCGCGTCCAACTTCTCATTCTTCTATGATATTTTTGTACGTTCCTCCTCTGTTACTTAAGTATATTTAAACCAAAAATTTCCCCTGATGATGTCACTGTTTTCTTATCATTTAGAGGTATGTGATGTCCAGCTCTGATAATCGCATGCCCTCATACGTGTAGGCCTAATACTTTCAAGTTTCTGTTTTACCTCCTTCTAATCACCTAAATATATTGATGACGTCACGCCTTTCTTCAACTTGTATTTCTGTCGTACAAAATAGAGTGGACGTATCTGCACATCAACGATCAGCAAAGAGAGTATTTTTACCAGGGTTAAAGAACCTCTTTTCCGCAGATCACGTTCTTGGACTAATAAGGCGTGGTAGATAATCTATCTAGCTCAGGGAGGGCCAACTCCGATGTCAATATCAATGACATCATTAGCTCGTGACGCGCAACGGACATCTAAAACGTCGACGCAAGAAAGGCCAACATATTCGCAGCCAGACAGCAAGGTGAACAAATTGATGGGACAGAGATGGTAGGCTCCTCAAAAATGTCTGCAAGTCGATCTGTTTGGGAAGCTTAAGTTAGGAAGGAGAGCCCTGTAAATTCACATATAAAATTCATTCAAGTTCAGGAAGTCCTTTTCAGAAGGAGCCTGGAGTAAAACGAATTACTCCAGAGCAAACTAGACCTCTTCATTTCCAACAACCTTTGGGTTCATCCTCTACTATTATCAGCTCGAGCGAAGAAGAACTCAAACATCACAAAAATTGGTCGCGCGAAAACTCACTTGGACAATTTCAACCTCAACCGATCTGAGATCCACCTAACGAGGAAAATTTGAGAAAGGAAAATGGAGTCCTCACCATCGGGTAAGAAATCACGCAGACGCATTGGACCTGAACCAATCGTGATATCATTCAAGACTAGAATTGGTCCCGAGAACACTGAAGATACTCTACGGCGCAGAGAAATTGCTGCATCTTTGTATCGTGCATAACATGAATCACTCCGATACTCTCATCCTCAACCAACTTCAGTTTCCAGCAGGAAGGACTTATTGGAGGAGCGATCAAGAGAGGGAACTGAAGCTTCTGACTATCAAGTATATGAAGAATTACTTCGATATTCTCAGTCTCAACGAGCTCGAGATTTGGCTACGACAAGCGCCTCTGGCAGCAACAGTTCATTGGAGGAACAAATGGTGGTAAAAACTAAAGCTCTGTATGAAAAATTACTCCAATATGCTCTACTGAAAGAAATTCTGTTCGCATTTCAGGAACAATCAAGGAGGGAATTTGAAACTTTTAACTATCAAACATACGACGAATCACTTCCTCAACATCAACAAACGTCGAGTTCATTCAGGACTCATCCCTCGATATTTCCGGCGCTTTTTCTTGTTGACTTCTCATGTTAGTTATTTCACCCCAGCTACTGTCTCCATAGAGGTCTTGAATGTATTCATTCCAAATGAGTCCCGTTTTTTCCTCACTTGTTTGTATCTCGCCGTCTTTATCTTCAAAAATCGCTATTCTCGTGAAGTTTCTGCGCTGTCGCTTCATCAGCCACTTAATTTCTTCCTGCATCTTCCTTATGTTCCCTTCTTCCTCCAGCCGCCCGACGTAGCGGCCGCGGCATTTGTCTTCGTACTATTTGTTTTTTTGACCTAGGCACTTCTTCCTAATCTCCCGGTTTGCACGGTTGTACTCAGCACTTTCTCGATATTTAATCTGCCTTCTTTGATTCATCATTGTCAGAATTTCATGTGTCATTCACACTGCCGTCTTCCTTTGTTTCTTTTTCTCTTTCACGACGCTTTTCGTGGTTCCGATGACAGTATTGTTCCACTCTTCCCACATGTCATTGACATTATCCCCTTCTTCTTCCTCGATCAGCTCCATACTATCGTCCAATTTGGTGGCTAGTTCGATTGCCTTTCTTTTATTTCGAAGAGGACTAATATCCTTCCTATCTAGATATTTTGCCAGCCTCAATCTACACTTCGCAGCCAGCAGAACGTGATCAATTCCATAATTTGCTGATGCGAACGTGTGACAACTTACGACCTCATTCTCATATCTATCTTTTATGAGGATATAATCAATCTGATTCCTGATTCTATCACCTGGACTTTTCCAAGTGTACAGTTTAGTTACGCCCTTCTTGAAAAAAAAGGCTCAATTGCACTGATATATTATTTTAAAATCAGTTCTTTATCTTAGCGTAGACGATACATTTTCAAACATCTCGACAAAATGATTCGTTAGGTAGCAGGAATATTCTTGTTTCACTGTGTTCATGGCTGCGAGACTATTTGATTTCTATAATCCACTAGTAGTCAGTAAACGCCGGCATGTCTCGACCATAAAACATTATTTCGCGCACCGTTCTTCAAATTACCTGTCGATACTGTCCCGTGATTTGAAAATGTCTCTTTACTTGAATTTCAGAAATGCAAGATTCATTTTAAGTTCTACATTTGTTGTTGGTGAATCTGTGTCTCTTATCCTCGTCTACGCATGTAGAGACAACGAATATTTACAAAGGCTATTCATCGGTTCTAGTTGTACTTTGGCGCTCTTGTATGGTGGTTTTCTTCTTACGCCATACTTGCCGCCTCCGAATGAAATCCCAGTGATACGAGTTGTACCACAGATAGTGAACGCACTATGGATACGTGTACCATGGATAATAAACGCACTAAGGATACGGTATAACAGCTTTATTAGGCGGATATTGTGCGCAGAAGAGGATGGGGACCCTTCGGAGATAACCGACGAGGAGTCCGAGGTGGAGCTCATCCTTCAGCCTCCAGATTCGACGCATGAAACTCATGAGGTGATTGAGATCTCAGCGGAGGGAAGGGAGGAGGAGTTCAGAAACAATCCTGGAGAACCAGTCATGTCTCGAACTCCAGTTTTGATCCCTGATATTCATGTGGCGGTTGAGAGACAGGAGGAAGGAGGGCAACAACTAATGGATATACGGTGGAGACCGTTCAATTATCGACGGACGCCAATATTCGTTGGATCAAATAATCATATTTTTCGGCAGGTACATCAGTACATTTACGGAGCGGAGGAATTTGGAAACGACATCGAACTGCAAGTCATCCCTCAAACTTCACGTTTGACGCATGGAACTTCCCAGGTGATTGAGATCCCAGCCGAGGAAAGAGAGGAGGAGTCTGGAAACAACCTCCAAGAGCCACTCATCCCTGATACATCGGTTGCGACATATGCAACTCATCAAGCGAGAGAGAGGCAACTGGAGGAAGAGTCCAGAAACAACTCCTAAGAACAACTCATTCTTCAACAGAGACATCACGGCACATTTATGACAGACGAGAGCTAGTGAATCCGGACGACTTAATGGCAAATGGTAAATATGACGTAAATGTTCAGGAAACTTTCAAGTTGTCACAACCTAAATTAGTCATCCTACAAGAAATTATATCTTTCTCTTATGGATACTTCAAGATTTTTGTTACGAGTATTATTTAGATGTGGATAGTATTGTTTTCCAAAGTAAACACTTTTTTTATCTACATTAACTTTTCATTATAATTATTTTCGTAAGTTTTGGGTGTGAGTTAAATGTTTTGTACATAGAATTATTTGTCGAGTCCAATGACCCTTGAATTGCAACCGATTCGTTAGATATGTATTGTGAATTTTAGTGTAGCCTGTTGTAAATGATAACATGTAAGTAGTTGCTCTGATTGTGGTGCTGTAAATAAGAAAGTTCTTTGTTAGTTATAAAGTTTCTTATTGTTCTGTTCAACTTAAGGAACAAAATCCTATATTTGTCTTGTGAATAAATTCCACAAAATTTTATTTGTAATTTTTCCAACATGTTTATTCGGAGCGTCCGAAATTATTCTGTTGCAAACCCGTATCCGAATTTTGCCTCATAAGCCACTCACATTTCCGATAGAGATGGTCATCATTTTCATCTCAACTATAGTTCCGCAGAAACCAGCTGTTCCACTGCTCGAGTCATGTGGAGCTGTCTTACTGGCAGAACTGGTAGATAAAGTCCAGAAGGCTTACTCGGAGTGTGTTTCAATTGATAAGATCAGAGTATGGTGCGACAGCGAAATTACTTGACGCTGGCTTGCAGCTCATGCAAGTAGATGGGAAATATTTGTGGCCAATCGAGTACAGAAGGTACACGACCCCACAAATGACTGTCTCCAATCTGATCGAAACCCAGCAGACGTACTCTCCAGAGGTCTGAATCCGAACTCTTTGAATGATTGTAAGGTGTGGTGGGAAGGACCACAGTGGTTATCTACACGAGCTCGTTTCTTCAACGAAGTGAATTTCAAGCCTAGCAATATACACAACTCATCTGATATTCGTCGGTCACGAAAGGTTGGCTTGGAGAATGCGATTTATTTGGAATCTACCTTGGTATGAAGTTCATTTTACTGGTCCATTACAATTACACGAACTTGACTGGACATTCAATGCTCTCGTATCAATGGTTCAAAGAGAATCCTTTCCCAGTGAATTGAAAGCCTTACGACAAAATGTGCACATTGATAATAAAATCTCACTGCTCTCTTAAACTCCTTTTGTAGATGCTCAAGGTATCACTAGAGTTGGAGGTAAACTTCAAAATTCTGATTTGTCTTGGGAGCAACGCTCTACACCCTCCTACCATGAATTCACAAAAATGTTAATTCGTTACGAGCATTTGAGACACTTATGCTGGTCAAACTACTCGAACCCAAGAAAGGAATAGATCGAAAACGTTGACCAGCTGGGTATCGCAAGAAAAAAAATATCGCCCAGGTGTGATTTAGGCTAAAAGTCTCAAGTCAAAGCTAGTTAATTTTTGGAAAAAATCCCTCATTATTATATCCCGTGAAACTACAATGCATCTCATCATAAGAGAATGATTCTTTTTCTTCGGCCAATTATGTTACTCTATACCATACTGGTACAAACATGGCATACCTTAACACTCTTGTTATGAGATGCATTAAGTTATGGAGATCCACGTACGTCTCCCCGAGTGGTTGTAGGCGAGAAAGACATTAAAATATAAATTTAATCGTAATTTCTTGTCGAGCCCAAGAAGGGAAACATTTTAAAATCAGTTTTTCATCTCAACGTGGACGCAAACTTTTCAAACCATATCTCGACAAAATGATTCATTCAGTAGCAGGAATATTCTTGTTCCCTTTTTGTTCCGTCACTCATAGCCCAAGACTATTTGGTTTCTACAATCCTCTAGTAGTGAATGTACACCGGCAGTTGTTGTGTCTAGACCATTATTTCACGTACCGCTCTTCAAATTACTTGTCGATACCTCCGCGATTTCTGTCGATTGTGTTTCAAAAATGCCTTTTCAGTTGAATTTGGGATCTTTAAAATTCATTGTAACTTCCATATTTGTTGTTAGTGAATCTGTGACTTTTTCCCTCATCTACATGTGTAGAGACGACGAATTTTTACAGCATTTTTTTATCGGTGTTAGTCCAGGTTTGTTCGTCGCGTACACCGGTTTTCTTTTACAAGACGCATTCATGCCGCGTCTGGCTGAAATCCCACTGATACGCTATATACCAGAAATAATAAATGGATTGTGGAGATGTATTAATCATTACTTAACGCGAATAACCTTCGGACAAATATTCCTTTTTTTGGGGAGATATATCGGTACGTGTACGGGCGACTGGAAGGAGGGGCGCAGGAAGATGGAAACAACATTGAACTGCAAGACGTCCGCGCAACTCGCCAGGCGATCGAAGAGAGGAGGAGTTCGGAGACGACCCTGAAGAGCCACTCATCTCTCGAACTTCAATTTTGATGCCGGAAATTCATCAGGCCATCGCGGGGCCATCCGATGAAGAAGAGGAGAGGTCCAGAGTCGACCTTCAAGAGCCACTCGTCCCTGACACTTCGGTTGCGACGTGCGCAACTCATCAGGCGATAGAGGGGCCGCCGGAGGAAGCGAAGGAGTCCGGAAGCAACCGCTAGACGCAATCGCAAACTTTTAAGTCATCCCAACTTAAATTCATATTTGATAAGAGCTCACATCCTATGAGAAATTATCTTTCTCTCATGGATGCCTCAAAATTGTCCTTAATATTTGGGTTTGGATAGTATTGTTTTTCAAAGTAAACACTTTTTTTATCCACATTAACTTTTCATTATAGTTCATAAGTTTTGGTTTTGTTCATAGAATTATTTGTCGAGTCAAATATTTATTGATCCTTAAATTGCAACCGAGTCGTTAGATGTGTATTGTGAATTCTAGAGTAGCCTGTTGTAAATAATAACACGTAAGTGGTTACTCTGATTGTGGTGCTATGTAAATAAGAAAGTTTCTTGTTAGTTATAAAGTTCCTTATTGTTCTGTTCGTATTATGGCACAAAATCTTTCTTATGTTTGTATCGTAAATAAACTACACAAATGGCGATTCTGATATCTGACATCATTTTTGTGTTTCGATCTTTCTTCTTCTGACCTTGATTGGGAAGAAGAGATCTGGTCAAGAATTCATATTTGAATCAACTTCTCTAGGAAAATATAGGAATGAGTGAAACGTGTTTGAACAATTCGGAGGCGGGAGAGAATAATTTCTGTATGACGGGTAGTTCGATAAGAAAGAAGTCCAGAGCATCGATCTAGAAGTTAGAGATCGGTAACAGTTTCTGATGTCAGAATCAGGACCAGTTTTCACAGCGAGATTCGCAATAACATTTGCCAAAGTTTTATCCTTGTTGAGGGGAGGTAGACTGAATTTAAAACCTTTCTCAAGGGCAGTTTCATCTTTATCAAATACTACTTGACTATTATTTGTGGGGGCGGATAGAATTTCTGAACGACAACACCGTCGATAACCCCTTCCTCAACCACATCAACAATAACATTCATTAAGGTCAACTTCCTATTTTTCTTCTCCTTCAAGGTCACCTCAAACCTACGACACTTCACCCTGGCCAGGTTCTTAATCTTACTAGTTCCTTTTGAAAAACCGCCTGACTCAAGGGAAGACGTGCCAGTCGATGAATTACGCTATTGAAAGCAGCTATCTTGTGGGCAGTAGGACAAAAAACGACGGCTTCGTTAACGAACTTAAGAATTAATTATTTGTCTGGACGGATTATATAAATAGAGAGTCGAATATGTCCGGCACTGCCGTGTTCAACGAGGAACGCAGGGAACCTGTTTTATGGGATTTGGTATTGAAAATTCAAGGAAGTCTAGACCTAGATAAAGCTAGTATGAAGAAGGCCTAGACCTACTGTAAGCCTAGTATAATATAGTTTGAGAGTCTAAATTTTTCTCGAATCTCCAGCTATATATGATAGCTCGAGAGTTGAAATTTTTCCAAGTCCCCTCCTATCATATGTGGCTCGAGACTCGACTTTTTTCCAAGTTTTTCGCTATGGACGGCGCACGGCAAATTTCTCAAAAAGACCCACATAAAACAGGTTCCCTGTTAAAAGACGACACGTGGATAACAAAATCGGTCGACGTTTCGTCTCTATAAATTTTCAAACTCATGGACACCATCATTAATGGAGATAAAAACACATAAACGTATTTAAAGCAAAAATACACATTTCGGAATATCTAACGCGAGATTAGAGGGGGGAGAGGGGGTCAAGGCAAATCTCACGATATCTAACCGAGGGTGGAGGAGGGAGGGGGGGTCGAAAAATCACAAAAATTGCCTCACGTAATTGATGGACGCCACCCTAAAAGGCCAAAGAAATCCGCAAATTCTTCGTGAGGGACACCAGATTTAACAAGTAAATCACTCGCCTCGGGGATAGGAGGAAATAATCCTATAACATCAAAGGAAAATGAAGTCGATCGCGGAGGAAGACTTACGTCTTCCAGCCGATCCGTAAGGGAAACGGAGTTCTTTACTGAGTACGGAGACTTAAACTCGACTTTAGATTTAAACTAACCGTTAATATATTCACCTAAGGAGTAGGTAGGTGAAGAAACGAACGATACAACTGGCCGAATCGGGAATTTGAGAACTTTCGGTAACTCGTAAAGGGAGGGAGGGATAGGATTAGATTCCAAGATGGCTTTTTCAGTCAAGGGGCTCTTGATAATAAATTGACTATTGTTAATAAAATTCCGTGACTCTTTGACAAAATTTGGAAAATGAGTTTTCCTGAGCCCCGCATTGCCTGAGCACGTCGTAAACTCCGGATACATAGGAGAACTTCTTAATGATTACGATGGAACTACTTTTATCTGCCTTTGTAAGGATTAACCCCTCCTCCCTGACCTTCATCCTTAGGCCTGGGATCAAATCGAGCGATTGGGGTTAATAATCCCCTTTCTTCATAGTATCTTTTCCTTTAGCCACTAAACGTAGCTTGTAGTATACTTGGTGAAAATGGGGGTGAAAAAGCAAAGTAGAGACAGTTAGCCCCATCATACATACTAGGTTAAAATGGGTATGAACGAACCAACCCCCCCTAGAATATACAAGACTCATACTAACTAAGAATGAGGGCGAAAGAGTGGAGCGAGGGCTCCGTCAGAAGATTTTTAGTAAGACTTTCTTTCCTGAAGATGATTCAGAGCAAGACTCATTGTATGGATTCAGAAATTCTTGAAACGAACCGTAGGATCAAGTACGTATGCTAAAAGGCTCTCGAATAGAGGGTTGCCGAAATGATGTTACCACCCTAAATCGGCCGTAGCTCAAAAACAGACTGACTCGTGTTCCTTTGAGTCAATCTGCCTTCAAGAAAGAACTACTCATAATAAAACACCTGGCCAGAGTGAATGCGGTCAATGTCGACGTACGTTGACGCTGACGTGATGGTTCGGAGGAAAGTTACGAGGAGCCTTCTTGATTCCACCACCTCCCTCCCCCGAGACACGGTCCGTGATCGTCGTATGCGTTGGATCAGTCTCTCTTTCTTGGGGAAGTTCTCCCTCCAATTGGGTCGGGCCCTCCGCCCGTTTGGCTCAGAACGGCGTTTTACAACCGTACCACTGTTAAAGGGTTGTTTGTGAGGCTGAAGGACCCCATACCCGTTGTTGAGAGGAATGGTGTTTATGAGATGGAATGTGGGGATTGTGGAGCCGGTGAAACTAGCCTCCAAATGAAGGTAAGAGTAGCTGAGCATCTGTTGGAATAAGGGACACTTAGGGGAGTCGGCTTTTGCGGATTATTTAATGAACAGCGGCCACAGTTGTCGTTTTAATTTTGTCGGTGGTTTGCATAGTTTACTCTCCCTTCGGAGTATTCGTCCTTTCGCGTCTACCGAGAAAATTTCCCAAATAAGAATCTGAAAATTCTCTCATTTTCAAGCTCCATATGGTTATTTAAGTATTATTTCCAGAGTCAGCGTTAAATTTCACCTTCAAATCAAGTACTTATAATATGGGAGTTTGAATAATTTTTAATTTTGTGGAATTTTGGCAAATTGGTCGTACTTTAACACATTTTGGTCCATAACTCAGCTCCGAAAAGTCGTTGAAAGTTGGTTAGGAGGGCAAACTAAAGATAAAATTGAGATCCATATTGTTTTGTAGATTTGAAGTATACTTACGTGTAACATTTTTCGTTTCTGCGCTACGCCACATAAAGCGAAAAATCCCACTCAACTGGTAACATTTTTTTCAATGAACTCATAAAAATGTTCCCGTCATAATTTTCACTTACCGTATCATTGGTAGACGTTTGAAACGTAGAATCTTCATTAAAAATTATTATGAGTCCATAATTTTTCTTTAGGGAATGAGGAAAAAAAATATCGGAAAGGAACAGAGCACGTTGAGGTACTTCTTTTTACAATCGCGAGCAGTAAATTTATTCTAAATCTCATTCATAATCATTGTCTTTGATCATATTGTATCCATTTCGCAGTCTAATCAAACATAATTTCTTCAACTTTTATGAGTATCTAATATTTCTCTTTCAGCCTCATGTTTGGAATAAATCTCTATCAAAATTAAACATGAATTGAAGGTAAATTTTTTGATTGCTTAGAATTTATGATTTAAATGGAAAAATGATCACATCTCACACCTTTGGCGACCTAGAAAATGCCTCACGTCGAAGATATAAATTTTCTATGCTTTCACCTATAATCTCAACCGGTCTCGCCGTTCTGGAAAAACATACGTAATTATAGCATTATCGACGAATAAATGATAATTGGCAAAGGCTTCATAAATATATCCACTTCACAAAATCGAATGTTGCCTACTAATAAATCTAGGGCCCCTACCTCAGAACTAAGATCATAATTCATGACTACAGGTAAAAGTTTTTAATTAAAATCTTCATACAAATGGAAGAATAGAAGTAGACACAAAAATTGAACATGCAACCGTCATAAGATAATAATTCACAAAAAACATAAATCACAACTTAACTTTCACAATTTGATAATAAAAATGGGAAGAATGAAGTGTACACGTATAATACAAATATTTGGTTTTCAGAACATTTGAATGTACCCAAATGCATGAAACAAATTTCCTTCACAATGGGTAAAAAAATTCACACGAATATCTGTACTAGGAGTTCATTGTCTAACGCTTAGAAGGGTCTTCGTTTTTAATTCGAGTTTTTAGTACAAAAAATGAATATTTAGTAGCAATTCAATAGAAAACGACTCAAGGGACTCGAATCAAAAAGAACGTTCGTCTACAATAAAATTAAATCTGATTTTTAAATATTAAATTTCCGCGGTTTGGGTGGTTCCTTAAATGATCAAGTCTTTTCTCTTACCGGTTCACTTGCAGATGGCTGTCACTCTTGCCAGCCAGTGGGTCTTACCTTCCCGATTGAGTGGTCTCGTTTCATCCAATTTTGATGCTTCTTTTGCTGATGTGTCAGTGGTGATCCTCCTCCTACTGGCTGACTTGTAGAAGGTGGTCGCTCAATAATTGCTTCGACCATAACCGTCGACTCTCCGGGCGTCTGTTGTTCCTGTAGTCCCTGTCCTCCCCGTCGACGAGTAGGGGTCAGCTCCATAGTTTCAGTTACAGTGGACACTCCGCTACCAGTTCTCTTGGGTAATTGTCTAGTTCTCTTGGGAAATGGCCTGTATGAGTATATTCGCACAGGAGTTATGACGAAGGTAACGGCATTCTCTAATCGTTTTGATAGTAACCACCGTATCCATGCTGGTCGATTTTCTTCGTCTCTCCACGTCGTACGTTTTCCTACTAGGCCGCTGAATATTTCCCACAATCCACCAATGAACATACAGATTAGCAAAGATGTCAAACACACGGATATGAAACTCGTAACGGGATACTTGCTGGACGCACCCAATTTCTCGGTATTCTTCCACGATACTACTCCAAAACAAGCGATTATGATAAAAAACAACAACCAATTTATCATACCTTCGCATAGTTGACGTCGGCGCCCAAGATGATTACGTGCAGGATGGTTGCGTGGCAGAGGTATTAGACGTGACTTATGCTCGATCAAGAAATCCAGAAATAATTTTAAACATCCGAGTAGAAATAAAGCACCGCAGACCCATGTCAAAAATAGATAGAAGGAATGTCCGACTCCGGGTGCCACAAATGCTGGGTGAGAAATACTGTACAGTGAGAACGTTCCAATCGAACCAAATATGGTAAAATACGATAACCAGCATATCAATTCTACTTTGAAATACCAGTTTTGATCCCTCTCGCGTTCGCCGTCTTCATTTTCACTTTTCGAACAAACATTTGTCAATTGAAAGAGTAATCTCAGAAGTCCAACTATAAACACTGTGCAAACGAATACCTTCGCCACTTCGAGATAGAAACTAGACCCAATCACGAGATATGTATACGTAGAAAGGAACGCGAAAACACAGATTTTGATTACCATCGCCGTAACCCCCAAATAATTACCGTCGGTGTTCTCAGTGGAATCCTCAGCCCCACGATACATTTTTTCGAAATACACGGAAATGTTCACTCGCGGAATAAATTGTAAACTGCAATTAAAGATTGATTAAGAAACGAGCTCTTTGACGACGCACACGGAAACGTTCGGAAGGAAGAAATTCGACCGATAACTTCTTGCCAGAAATTATTCGAACTGCACTGTAATTCACTTCAGCAACTTCTCAGGACTGTTTAACTTGTCGGTGCAATCAAGAACATTCGTGATTCCTATTCATCCCCCACCTCAAACCGATCATTTTTCGAGCAATTATAAACAGGAAATGATTAAAAAAAGTCGAGTCTTCACTATCGGTCTGCATTCAAATACAACCTCGGAGTAACAACGTATCCTTTACTAACCTCGACAAGACAAAAAATTTTGTATATTGTGCACTGTCAGATTTCTTGTATATACAAGAAAAAGTATTTAATCGCCTATAAAATCTTGATCCATCATATATGATACGAGTCGATTGTTTTTTTTTTTCTTTCTTTTTCTCTTTTTATTTTTTGTGTCCGTGAGGCTAGTCCCATGCAAATCACTTTACAGAAATCTTTCACCAGTGAGTGCACAACATTCATGGCTCTCATCTCTACTAAGGTTATGAACTCCTTCTACCTTGTTTCGACTGCGGCGCCGAGCTAGGAAATCACGGCAACGAAACTGTACCACTGAGAATAGGCAGATATCTAATTATTTACCACGGAAAACTACTGACTAAATCAATCGATGGACAAAATAATACCTTCAAATCCTGAGTGTCAGAGGTAGCACCTTCCAAAGAATTCGGATATTCATTATCGAAAGCTTCTAAACGACTATTTCGACCTGCTCCTGAGATGAATCCTCTTAAAAAGGACGATGGAACCTGGGCAAGGACTGAATGTGAAAGAGCTGAACTATTTGCTCAACATTACATGAAAAGATTCCAAACTGATGATAAGACTTCTGACATGAACCGCGTACGTGGCACTACCATCCAATAACGGTTACATGAAGCCCTCATCGCCTTGGGAGATTATCAGTCTTACTGAGAAACTGGCACTGAATAAGTCTCCTGGCTGATATTCAATACTAACAATATTATTGTACTTCGTGAGTACCCAGAAGAGGCATAGTCCATATTACATTCCCTCCTTGTTAACGAATCCGATCTTCTACTACTTAACGCACACAGATCTCCAACTCACTTCTGCCTAGCCAATGGAACTTTCTCGAATATCGACCTGTCCGTATGTTCCACAACACTCTCCTATCTACACACCGGGAAGACCCATTCAGACCTATACGATAGCGATCACTTTCCCATACTGATCAGTCAAGAATCTTTACACTCACACACATTCACATCCCCCTCTAAGTGAGTCCTTGAGAAAGCCGACTGGCCCCTCTTCACTAGTCTTAAAGTCAACACCGAACTCATTCCCTCTTCTGACAGAATAGACGCTGAATTTATCATTCAAGCTGCCGATCAAGCTATCCCAAAAACCTATCCTTCGCTAAAAAGTCGTCCCCTCCCCTGATGGTCCCCTGAAATCAAATTAGCATTGAAAAACCGAAACAAAGCCCTGGATCGTTACAAAAAGTCCACAGATGTATTACACCTCATTAACTATAAAAGACTACGAGCCAAAGGCCGTTGTCTACTTCGTTCCGCCGAGAAACGAAGCTGGAACTAATCGACACTTTTCAGAATTCCGCACTCAGAATAGCTACTGGAGCATCCCGAACGAGTCCCGCTGGAAGCCTCTGTGTAGACACTGGCTTCCCCCCTTCGTTATCGACGACTCAAACTAACAACCAACTTCTTCACAACTATCCTACAATATCCTCAAGTCCCCGTCCACCATCGTATATTCCACCCTCACCACTACCAAAACTCCATGACCAATCTAGGTTAACGGAGAAATTTCGACTCTCGAGCTGTGTATGAATCTTATTTTACACTAGCTTTATACTAAGGTTTTATTGAATTTAAATTAGGCTGCTGGTAGGCCTCTACTAGCTTTTTAGGCCTCTACTGGGGACTGTGTGAGCCCATGACAGTTTATATTACGGTTAAGAAAGCCTATAAGGAAAAAATGCTCAGATTTTCTCAGTTGAGGTCTTCTGTCTTTAAATAATGTCGCAAGAGAGGTGATCAAAGGTCTGAGGAGGAGTGTCAGGAAGGACATATCAATCCTAACCAAGGCTGATGAGCAGAATGCGAGTGTATTCATGAAGAAGACTTCTTAAGTCATCAGAGTTTACAAAGTGCTTAACCTTTGTGAGGCCAAGGGAAATGTCCTCCTCAGCTTTCCTAATCAAGTAAAAGAGTTCTTCGAATTCGTTTATTTTAGTTCAACTCATAAAAGAGGTTAGAAGTGTCATGAACTGGAGTAATTTCATATTTAAAAGTCCATTGGTGAAAAGACTCCTCCTTGACCTAACACTGTACCTCCTCTCGTAAACAGGCTACCTTTGGTACACAAGAAAGGCACTCCAATGTTTCCTTTCATATCCTTTGTCGCTTCTCCCTCCCTCATTTTGGCAGTTAAAACCCCTTGTCGAGTTGGATTCTCCTTGATCATTGAAGAATTCTGCTTCTTTGGCTGATAAACTTGAAGATGTAATTTTTCAAAACAGAAAAGAAAACTTTAATTTGACGGAATATATAATTGATTTTGGTATTCAATGGCTCTAAGTTACAGTCATTTAAATCAGTGGTTCCCAACCTTTTGGAGATGTCGGACCCCTTCAATGCTCCGGCCTTTTTTTGCGGACCCCCTACGAAAAAAGCATTATTGAACTCGAAACATGTAATATTTTTTTCATTAGACTGAGGTACAAAAAAATGTTAATTTTCTTTATGTTACAACCAGATACCACCTTTTTTTAAAAATTATAATAATTATTTTCAGACTTCTGCGGACCCCCGGGCTCGGCTCCGCGGACCCCAGGTTGGGAACTACTGATTTAAATGATACAAAATTTATTGATGCTGACGCGTTTCGAAGGACACAGCCTTCATTTCCGGAAGTTTGCTATCCGAAGATGAAGGCTACGTTCTTCGAAACGCGTCAGCATCAATAAATTTTGTATCATTTAAATGACGGTAGAGGCATTAAATACTAAAATCATGTAATTCTTCCTCCTGGTTCGTCCCTTTGCTCATTTATATCTCTAAGGCTACTCTTATACAACGTGTGGGTGACCTGCTTATTACATCTAATATTCCTCATGAAGAATTGGAGACATTTTTTGAATATTTGTTGTATAAATTTCCCGAGTTTCCCGATGAGTTGGGCATCCCTATCGGTTTAACTATGGGCTCCCTCATATCGAAGGAATTCGTATTCAAATTTGAACTTGGTATTTTCTATTCGGGTCGATTGTTGTTGAGTACGTTTATCGTTGGCTCAGAGATAGGCGCTCTTCTATATATGTAGACTGGTCGTCGAACGACATCTTGGGCATCGATCTTATGGTTTGTGGCGCTTGTATTCTCATCTACTAACTACCCCCCTCCTGATATAATTCCCGCACGTATAAAATCGTTGTTTTTCGGAAATTATGAAGTAATTCTCGATACCACCCCCCCCCCCACCTTCTTCGCGATTTGAAGAATCGCTGGATTAGGGTTCCTACTTTGGAGACAGTTTTTTCTTCAGTTTCCGTATGCTTCGCCCCTTTGATCTTTGTTCAGCATTCTATTACTCAATTTACTGTAAAGAGATTAATTATTGTTAAGTAGAAGGACCCTGTTCCGTCGGTTGAGAAGAGTGGAGTCGAGTGTATAGGGTGATATTTAAGGACTGCAATGGCGTTTATATGAAGAAGCCTAGTCACCAAATCATGAAAAGAGTTGGCGAGCATAAGAAAGCTTGGGAACCAGGAAATGTAGGAGTATCGGTGTTTACGGATCACCTAATCACGAGTGATCACAGTTTTAGGAAGGGGTTTGATTTCCTCCTGATTCGCACTTCCTACGCATTGCAAATTATTCGTCACCTAAATAGTAACGATGTTACTGAGCTAAACAGGTGTATTCCTGATGAAGGGTTGATTGAATTAGTCGACGAGAATGATTCATAATCATTTCGATAACTCGTTTGTCAAATCCTGATTTCTGTGGATGTTCGAGTTATTTCTTGCTACATGACAAGTTTCAATACGAAAGCGCTCGCAATTTGCCTAATAATTTTTCTGCAATATTTACAACTCATAGTCATTCGTTGGAGAATCCTTTTCAAAAAAGAATAGAATTCTTCTTAGCATAATATTTTCCTTCTAGCCACTTAATGGAAGCTACAGTATACCAGTTGACAATGGGGCTGAAAAAATGGAGGAGAGATAGTTCCATTTTATATTCTGGGCTAAAAAAGGATGCGAACGAGTCAGCTTACCCTACAATATACTTGACTCATAATAGACTAAGAATGAGAGCGATAGAGTGGAGCAAGGGCTCTGTGAGAAGATTTTTAATAACGATTCTTATGATCACCTACATTTGCTGAACGACTGTCGAATATTTTAAACTAATTTTCAACATCCTTCTAGCTTTTTCTTCTTCAGAAAATGTGGACACGAGTAGAATACGAAAATTTGGCAAAAAGCGACTGATATCACAGATAGAACATTTTAATGGATAGCAATAACATTCCCTGATTCCTCTCTCCGTATCTAACTTAGAAGTCGAAAATATGTAAATTCTTCGGAGTACATTTGGAGGTTACTGAGCATTTTTCGAAATATATTTTCTCGGAAGCCACTCCCCTCTCCTTCCTTGGAATCACAATTTGTCGAATAACCGACGGACAGGAGACAACAAGAAAATGTTTTTCAATGAACTTCTCATAAAACAGGTTCCCGTCAAAATATTCACTTTCCGTATCATTGATAGTAGTTTGTAACGTAGAATCTTCGTAAAAAATTAAATTGAGTCAATTACATTGTCAGAACAAATTCTTCGATAGGGCAACTCTAGACGGGAATCGAAAAAGAACATTGAGGAGAAACAGAAATTTAAGGACATTTCAACTACAAAACATATTTAGGTTCTTCTTTTTGCAATCGCTAGCAGTAAATTTATTCTAAATCTCATTGATAATCATCATCTTTTACCCCATTATATCCATTTCGCAGTCTAATCAAACAAAATTTTTTGAACTTTCATCTAGTATTTCACTTTCAGCCTCGTGTTTGAAATAAATCATTCTCAAAATTAAACATGAATTGAAGGTAAATTTTTTGAATGTTTAGAATTTATGGTTAAAATGAAACAATGATTATTTCTCACATCTTAGGCGACCTAGAAAATGCCTCACCTCGAAAACACCTTTAATGTATGCCGTTCTGGAAAAACATACGTATAGCATTGTCGACGAATAAATGAAAATTTACAAAGGCTTCATGAAGGTATCCAGTTCACAAAATCGAATGTTGCCAACCAATAAATCTGGGGCCCCTGCCTCAGAACTATAAGATCATAATTCATAGCTACAGGCGATTAGCGTTTATAATTAAAATCTTCGTACAAATTGAAGAATAGGAGTAGACACAAACATTGAACATGCAACCGTCATAAGATAATAATTCACAAAAAACATAAATCATAACTTAAATTTTACAATTTGGTAATAAAAATAGGAAGAATGAAGTGAAAGTACACGAATCATACAAATATTTGGTTTTCAGAACATTTGAATGTACTCAAATGCATGAAACAAATTTTCTTCGAAATGGGCAAAATAATTCACATATATAATATCTATACTAAGAGTTCATTGTCTGAGATGAGTCTTCGTCTTCAATTCAAGGTTTTAGTACATATAAATAAACATTTAGAAGCAATTCACTGGAAAACGATTCAAGGGGCTCAAATCAGAAAGAACGTTCGGCTATACTTACTTTAAGATTAAATTTAATACTTTAATATTGAATTTCTGCGGCCTGGGTGGTTCCTAAAATGTGTCTGGTGGTTTTTCCAACGGTCTTACCAGCAGATGGCTGTCACTCTATTACTTGGAGATTTTATTTGTCGACCGCATCGAGCCTAGGTGATTTGCGTCTTGTAATATCGATTGATAGGTCTTTTTCCTTAAAACTTTTGGAGCGTCTTTTACTCATGTGTCGGTGGTGGTTCCTCTGTTTTTGTGGATGGTGGTTTCTCAATAATTGCTTGGACCATAACCGCCGATTTTCCGGGCGTCTGTTGTTCCTGTAGCCCGCTAGATGTTCCAATATCCTGTCCTCCCCGTTGACGAGTCCTTATTGATTCCTCTGTCATCTCCATAGTTTCAGTTACAGTGGACAGTCGTCTAGTGGACAGTCGTCTAGTTCTCTTGAGGAGTGGTTTGTATGAGTATATTCGCATGGGAATTGTAACGAAGGAAAAAGGACGCTGTCGATTTCCGTCGTGGCTCATCATTTCAAGGACGAATAACGTCCACCCACAAAGAAGTTCACAGACAAGCGTAAACATCAACAACTGTGACATATTACGCATAAAACGATACTCGCCGGTCGCGGACAAATTCTGTTGATTCTTCCATGATAATATTGAAAAATAAACGATTTTGGAGGTAAACAAAAACCAATTTACCATATCTTCCCATTTTTGACTTCGGCGCTCGCGATACTGAAGAGGTATCAGGCTTGAGTGTCGCCCGATCAAGTAATCCAGAATTAATTTCACAATTCCAACGAGAAATGAAACATTGCAGACCCATCTCAATAAGAATAGATAGAAGGATTCTTTGACTCCGAATGCCTCGAATGGGTGAAGATTAAAGAACGTTGCAGTCGAACCGAATATGGTAAAATACAAAAACCAACATATCAACTCTACTTTGAAATAATGGCTCTGATTGTTCCCGCGTTCGTTGTCTTCATTTTCTGTTTTCAAACAAATATGTATCAATTGATGAAGTAATTTCAGAAGTCCAACCATGGATACAATGCAAACGAACGCCGCTGCTTCTTCAAGATATTCTTTAGACCCAATCTTGGTATATGTGTACCAAGAAACGAATGGTAAAACACAAATATTGAATAAGTTCGTTACATTTCCACAAAATTTAGGGAAATTAAATTGTTCAACGTCGTCACCACCGCCAGTATTATAATATGTGTACATATTTTCAAAACGACCGGAGCTGTTCACTCGCGAAATAGATTGGAAACTAAAATGAAGAATTGGTTAAGAAACGAGTTCTTCGACGACACACGCGGATACGTTCGATGTGAAGAAATTCGACCCTTGACTTCTTGCCAGAAAGTATTCCAACTTCACTATGATTCAGCTTAGCAACTTCTCAAGACTGCAACTGATTAACTACATAATCGGTGCAATCAAGAACATTCGTGATTCCTATACATCCCCCACCTCAAACCGATCATTTTTCGAGCAAATGTAAACACGAAATAACTAGAAAAAGTCAAATTTTCACTATTGGTCTGCACTGAAATACAACCTCGAAGTAAGCCTGACAAAGCATGTTTTACCAACTTCTACAAAACAAAAATTTTGTATTGTGCAACGTCACCTTTCTTGTATATACAAGAAAATGGATTTAAAATCGTAGTCCGTCATAGTCAATAAGTATTTCTCGTGTAAAGCGATTTTTGTTTTTTTTTTGTTTTTAATATTTCCGTTTGGCTTATGTATTGTAGCGCAGTCTATCGCAATCTGGTATAGCCGGGATACGAAACACAAATCCAGCTACCTTCACCAGCTCTAATATTATACGTTTCTGGACGATGAACTGAGTATCATGAATAGAAAATAAATCGAAGCTGCGACGTAGCCAAGAAGGTCGTGTGTCACTCATAATTTTCATCAACGTGGCATAAGAGACATTCGAGTTACTACAATCAGTTCTAAGATTAACAGTCCTTCCATGTTTCATAATCTCAACCATCTCACGAATTTGTCTTTTCCTGGTATTCTCTACATGTGCTAACACAGAGGGATTCTTATGATTGTATTCTCTGGAATGGCAGGCAAGAGCAGTACAGTCGTTGTGCTCGTTGCGACCATGTATGTGTTGTGAGAAAATTGACAAGTCTCTCCCACATAGACACTGGCACAACCTGAACAGGGTATGTAGTAGATAACACCTGAGTTCTTGAGGAGGGGAGTTCTGTATTTAGTCCGAGAGAAGAATTTTTGTAGTAGAGTGTTGTGATTCTCGAAATCAATGAAAATTTCAGAGTCTAAATTTTTAAGCATATCACGAACTACCATACTGCTCTGACCTACAGAGTACAACTTTAGGTCTATGAGTGTCATGAGTATATCTATTACATTTAGGTTCAGTTCACGTACATACCGTGGTACATAGTATCAATAAAAGTATCAGGATAGTCATTATTTTTTTGCATACATTCAAATTTTTACTGTCAAGTTTCTTATAAAAAATAGGATTACATACCTTCATCCACTTATCTCGTTGGTTTCTAGAGCGTTGAGTTTGAAATGATAGGGTTGATCGTATTAAAAATTTATGATACGGCCTGTGTGAGTAGGTTTTTCATAGTGACGATATACGAGTTTATCTTTGTCACGCACAGAGGAAATATCGAAAAAATTAATCATGTTGCCGTCTTTTTCGTAAGTAAATACAAGGTTAAGCCATTTAGTTATAATACGTATTAACACATTAATGTATTCAATGAACCTCTTACTCCTTACATGTATCACACATCCAGCTACAGTACAAATGCTACCAGCCCCGGCTTCGAATCTATGATTCTCCTACCTACCACTCTCTCTCTTTCACCTCCCTCTCCACCCATCTAATATAAACCTCCCTATAACCGAATAGGTACTATTTCTCGACGGAATGATAAATAAAACAAAGTACTTTTTTGGCACCACTTAGACGGTAGTGCCAAAAAAGTACTTTCTTTCATTTACTCCCTATATCCTTTATGGGAGTCATGGCTAATTCAAAAGATTTCCTGAACTCCAACACCTCATACCACTTAACCATCCACTTTTCATCTGTCTCCAAGAAACACATCTGCTCCTCGAACGCAAAGTAACCCTCGCGGACTACACTTTCTTCCGTCACGATTTCACCCATGGTCAAATAGCGAGCGAAGGATCCACAACATTAGTACACAAAACTCTCTCTTCCCACATAATCGCCGTTAGATCCACTTTACAAGCAGTATCTATCAACTTGCCTTCCTTATCTAAAGCCTCCATATCAATTTCATCAATCTATATCCCCCTTACCTAAATATGTCAACTCACGATGTCCAGTCCCTAATTTCTAAGCTCCCTACTGCCATCAAGAAATGCGGCAACTTCAACGCACGCAGCCCAACATGGAGCTCTAATCATCACAAGAACAGAGGTAACGTCATCGGTACCCTCCTTGTTAACAAAATAATCGGGTCTACTACTACTTGACGCACGCAAATCTCCAACTCTCTTCTGCCTAGCCAATGGAATTTTCTTGACTATCGACCTGTCCTTATCTTCCACAACACTCTCCCCCCTACCCACCTTCTCCCCCAATAACTGAAAAACAGCCCTGATCATCCCAATCCCAAAACCTCTCAAAGACCCTTCACACCCTCTATCCTGCCGACCCTTGTCACTACTAAGCACTCTTAGCAAAGTTCTGGTAAAAATTAGCAATAATAGATTCTGCTGGTTCCTTGATTCCAATGAAATATTAAGTAATACACAATATGGTTGCCGTAGACGACGATCAGCTCAATGACCAGGATTCTTGAATCTACAATGCCCATGCTCAAGAAGCGAACCTTCAGTCAATATTTCTTGACATGGTGAACGCTTTCCCGAGAGTGTGGACAAACCACGTATGCGTTATCCTCTACCAACGTGGACTCCGAGGACCTTTCCTTCTCCTACTTCAAAATTATCTTAGTAATCGATCATTTAGAGAGACGTAAGCGATTTTCATTCCTCAACCCTCCCCCAAGAAAATGGTACCCCCAAGAATCCCCAATTAGTGGCACCCTTTTCCTCATCGCCATCAACAACATAAAACCATGGAATTTCTCATTCAAACACTACTATTCTCTGACGACCTACCACAACACGCGCCCACCGTCTACCTCTAGAAACGAACAAGGATTCCGCATCTTATCGTCTTCCAAAAACCATGCCAGGAAACCATTAAATTCCCCTCTCTCACAATAGCTAACTACCCCATCCCACAAGTTAAAACCACTCAAGTTCTTGGTCTCAATCTCCACAACAGTCACTCTCGGATCCCCCATATCAAACTGACTATAAATCAAAATACATCCGAGCACTCAATGTCCTGAAATTCCATTCCACCCTAAAGAAGGTTGTAACCGAAAAATCCTCCTCCATCTCTACCAGAGCTTAATGCGATCCATCCTCGATAACGGCTCACCTATTTACGGTTTCGTTCCCCTCCTCTCTCACTTAAAACTACTGAACACTTTTCAAAATTCCGCGCTCAGAATAGCTACTGGAGCATCCCGAACCAGTCCCGCTGAAAGCCTCTGAGCAGACACTGGCTCCCCCTTCATTATCGACGCCTCCAACTAACAACCAACTTCCTCACAACTATCCTACAATATCCTCAAGTCCCCGTCCACCATCGTATATTCCACTCTCACCACTACCAAAACTCCATGACCAATCTACGTCCTAATCTCGAACTCCAACTAGCACGCCCCTTCAAGTTCCATTGTCTTAACCATGTCTTTCCCTGAACCACTCCTTTTCCTGCGGAGAACGACTTCGGACACCTGCCTAAAATGATGACCGAGCTCTGAATTAAATGGTCAACAGAGAATGACAAAGCCAACTTCCCTTCCTCCCACGCTCTACGTTCTGATGACAGGAACAGTTGGAAAAATTTCGACTCTCGAGCTGTATATGAAGCTTCTTTTACACTAGCTTTATACTATGGTTTTATTGAATTTAAATTAGACGGCTGGTTAGCCTCTAGTAGCTTTTCAGGTCTACTAGGGACCGTGTGAGCCCATGGCTAGTTTATTTTACGGTTAATAAAGCCTATAAGGAAAAAGCGATCCGATTTTCTCAATTGGTCTTCTATTAAACGAATTTTTTCTGCGGTTTGCATTGTTTACTCTCCCTTCGGAGTATTCGTCCTTTCGCGTTTATGAGGTCTTCTATCTTTAAATAATGTCGCGAGAGAGGTGATCAAAGGTCCGAGGAGGAGTGTCAGTAAGGACGGATCAATCCTAACCAAGGCTGATGAGCGGAATGCGATTGTGGTGATGAAGTAGTCTTCTTAAGTCATCAATGTTTACGAAGGGCTTCACCTTTGTGGGGCCAAGGAAATTGTCCTCAGCTTTCCTAATCAAGTAAAAGAGTTTTCTGAAACAGAAATGAAACCTTTATTTGACGGATTTTTTTAAATTGATTTTATTACTTGAAGGCTCAAATAACGGTAGAGCCTTTAAGTAATAAAATCAATTAAGAGTTTTCTGATTTCGTTTATTTCAGCTCAACTCATATAAAAGAGGTTAAAAGTGTCATGAACTGGAGTATCTCCATATTTAATAGTCCGTTGATGAAAAGACTCCTCCTGGAACCTAACACTGTGCCTCCTTTCGTAAACAGGTTGCTTGGGGGGGCACTCCAATGTTTCCTGTCATATTCTTCGTCTCTTCTCCCTCCCTCATTTTGGTAGTTTCAATCCCGTGTCGAGTTAGATTCACCCTAATCTGTGAAGAATTTTGATTCCTTGGCTGATAAACTTGAAGATTGGTGGAAATATTCATGAATTATATGGAAAACAAGATATTGAAGGGCAGCAAGTTCAGAAACTCGATCAAACACTGGCCCAGATATGTAGACGATATCCTAATTGTGTGTTCAGGCACTGATAGGCAGAAGAAAGCCTGCCTCTTGAACAATGTAATCACATTTGATAGCGAAAAATTATTCGGCCCAGTGATTGGACGAGAGAAGAACAGAACCAACCGATAAGAAGGTAGGAAACTAGGTAGCCAATAGAAACGCAGTATTTATGCGAATAGAGTGACCTAATCACTAAGCAATATGTTTAGCCGCCAAGAACACAATTTCATATTATTGTAACAATAAGTTTCTCAGAGTAAACCAATTGGTTTACTCTGACAACCCAGCGTTTTTATAGCAAATAAAAAAAAACTCATATTGAAGGCCTTGTCCTCCAGTTGCGACACAACTGATGATGGGATAACAACCGAAAGTACTCCTGTAAAAGCAATTAATAAAGTAGAATTTAACTTTTGGAAAACTTTTTCAATTTCCTGTAAATGGCGAATTCATGGACGCCGTCTCTATCAGAGATCGTCAAGTCCAAGATGAATCACCAATTTCTAAGGTAAATTTTATGGAAGGGTAATCATTGTTTGCATGCTTGAGGAATACCAAAAGCAGATCTCGGATCCAGTTCACGTACACAACACATCGTCGAGTACCTGGGCCAGTAATATATATGACTCAAAAACACATGACCAGAATGCGAGTGTATTGATGAAGAAGTCTTCATAAGTCATCAATGTTTATGAAGTGCTTCACCTTTGTGGGGCCAAGGAAAATGTCCTCCTCAGCTTTCCTAATCAAGTAAAAGAGTTCTTTGAATTCGTTTATTTTAGTTCAATTCATATAAAAGAGGTTAGAAATGTCGTGAACCGGAGTAACTTCATATTTAAAAGTCCATTGGTGAAAAGACTCCTCCTTGACCTAACACTGTACCTCCTCTCGTAAACAGGCTACCTTTGGTACACAAGAAAGGCACTCCAATGTTTCCTTTCATATCCTTTGTCGCTTCTCCCTCCCTCATTTTGGCAGTTAAAACCCCTTGTCGAGTTGGATTCTCCTTGATCATTGAAGAATTCTGCTTCTTTGGCTGATAAACTTGAAGATGTAATTTTTCAAAACAGGAAAGAAAACCTTAATTTGACGGAATATATAATTGATTTTAGTATTTAATGGCTCTAAGTTACCGTCATTTAAATCAGTGGTTCCCAAACTTTTGGAGATATCGGATCCCTTCAATGCTCCGGCCTTTTTTTGCGGACCCCCTACGAAAAAAGCATTATTGAACTCGAAACATGTAATATTTTTTTCATTAGAATGAGGTACAAAAAAATGTTAATTTTCTTTATGTTACAACCAGATACCACCTTTTTTTAAAAATTATAATAATTATTTTCAGACTTCTGCGGACCCCCGGGCTCGGCTCCGCGGACCCCAGGTTGGGAACCACTGATTTAAATGATACAAAATTTATTGATGCTGACGTGTTTCGAAGGACACAGCCTTCATTTCCGGAAGTTTTGCTATCCGAAGATGAAGGCTACGTCCTTCGAAACGCGTCAGCATCAATAAATTTTGTATGTATCATTTAAATGACGGTAGAGGCATTAAATACTAAAATCATGTAATTCTTCCTCCTGGTTCGTCCCTTTGCTCATTTATATCTCTAAGGCTACTCTTATACAACGTGTGAGTGACCTGCTTATTACATCTAATATTCCTCATGAAGAGTTGGAGACATTTTTTGAATATTTGTTGTATAAATTTCCCGAGTTTCCCGATGAGTTGGGCATCCCTATCGGTTCAACTATGGGCTCCCTCATATCGAAGGAATTCGTATTCAAATTTGAACTTGGTATTTTCTATTCGGGTCGATTGTTGTTGAGTAAGTTTATCGTTGGCTCAGAGATAGGCGCTCTTCTATATATGTGGACTGGTCGTCGAACGACATCTTGGGCATCGATCTTATGGTTTGTGGCGCTTGTATTCTCATCTACTAACTACCCCCCTCCTGATATAATTCCCGCACGTATAGAATCGTTGTTTTTCGGAAATTATGAAGTAATTCTCGATACCACCCCCCCCCCCCACCTTCTTCGCGATTTGAAGAATCGCTGGATTAGGGTTCCTACTTTGGAGACAGTTTTTTCTTCAGTTTCCGTATGCTTCGCCCCTTTGATCTTTGTCCAGCATTCTATTACTCAATTTACTGTAAAGAGATTAATTATTGTTAAGTAGAAGGACCCTGTTCCGTCGGTTGAGAAGAGTGGAGTCGAGTGTATAGGGTGATATTTAAGGACTGCAATGGCGTTTATATGAAGAAGCCTAGTCACCAAATCATGAAAAGAGTTGGCGAGCATAAGAAAGCTTGGGAACCAGGAAATGTAGGAGTATCGGTGTTTACGGATCACCTAATCACGAGTGATCACAGTTTTAGGAAGGGGTTTGATTTCCTCCTGATTCGCACTTCCTACGCATTGCAAATTATTCGTCACCTAAATAGTGACGATGTTACTGAGCTAAACAGGTGTATTCCTGATGAAGGGTTGATTGAATTAGTCGACGAGAATGATTCATAATCATTTCGATAACTCGTTTGTCAAATCCTGATTTCTGTGGATGTTCGAGTTATTTCTTGCTACATGACAAGTTTCAATACGAAAGCGCTCGCAATTTGCCTAATAATTTTTCTGCAATATTTACAACTCATAGTCATTCGTTGGAGAATCCTTTTCAAAAAAGAATAGAATTCTTCTTAGCATAATATTTTCCTTCTAGCCACTTAATGGAAGCTACAGTATACCAGTTGACAATGGGGCTGAAAAAATGGAGGAGAGATAGTTCCATTTTATATTCTGGGCTAAAAAAGGATGCGAACGAGTCAGCTTACCCTACAATATACTTGACTCATAATAGACTAAGAATGAGAGCGATAGAGTGGAGCAAGGGCTCTGTGAGAAGATTTATAATAACGATTCTTATGATCACCTACATTTGCTGAACGACTGTCGAATATTTTAAACTAATTTTCGACATCCTTCTAGCTTTTTCTTCTTCAGAAAATGTGGACACGAGTAGAATACGAAAATTTGGCAAAAAGCGACTGATATCACAGATAGAACATTTTAATGGATAGCAATAACATTCCCTGATTCCTCTCTCCGTATCTAACTTAGAAGTCGAAAATATGTAAATTCTTCGGAGTACATTTGGAGGTTACTGAGCATTTTTCGAAATATATTTTCTCGGAAGCCACTCCCCTCTCCTTCCTTGGAATCACAATTTGTCGAATAACCGACGGACAGGAGACAACAAGAAAATGTTTTTCAATGAACTTCTCATAAAACAGGTTCCCGTCAAAATATTCACTTTCCGTATCATTGATAGTAGTTTGTAACGTAGAATCTTCGTAAAAAATTAAATTGAGTCAATTACATTGTCAGAACAAATTCTTCGATAGGGCAACTCTAGACGGGAATCGAAAAAGAACATTGAGGAGAAACAGAAATTTAAGGACATTTCAACTACAAAACATATTTAGGTTCTTCTTTTTGCAATCGCTAGCAGTAAATTTATTCTAAATCTCATTGATAATCATCATCTTTTACCCCATTATATCCATTTCGCAGTCTAATCAAACAAAATTTTTTGAACTTTCATCTAGTATTTCACTTTCAGCCTCGTGTTTGAAATAAATCATTCTCAAAATTAAACATGAATTGAAGGTAAATTTTTTGAATGTTTAGAATTTATGGTTAAAATGAAACAATGATTATTTCTCACATCTTAGGCGACCTAGAAAATGCCTCACCTCGAAAACACCTTTAATGTATGCCGTTCTAAAAAAACATACGTATAGCATTGTCGACGAATAAATGAAAATTTACAAAGGCTTCATGAAGGTATCCAGTTCACAAAATCGATTGTTGCCTACCAATAAATCTGGGGCCCCTACCTCAGAACTATAAGATCATAATTCATAGCTACAGGCGATTAGCGTTTATAATTAAAATCTTCGTACAAATTGAAGAATAGGAGTAGACACAAACATTGAACATGCAACCGTCATAAGATAATTCACAAAAAACATAAATCATAACTTAAATTTTACAATTTGATAATAAAAATAGGACGAATGAAGTGAGAGTACACGTATCATACAAATATTTGGTTTTCAGAACATTTGAATGTACCCAAATGCATGAAACAAATTTTCTTTGAAATGGGCAAAAAAATTCACAGTATCTAGATACTAAGAGTTCATTGTCTGAGATGGGTCTTCGTCTTCAATTCAAGGTTTTAGTACATATAAATAAACATTTAGAAGCAATTCACTGGAAAACGATTCAAGGGGCTCAAATCAGAAAGAACGTTCGGCTATACTATAAAATTAAATTTAATACTTTAATATTGAATTTCTGCGGCCTGGGTGGTTCCTGAAATATGTCAGGTGGTTTTTTTACGGTCTTATTTGCAGATTGCTGTCACTCCGTTCATCCAGTGGGTCCTACCTTTCGGTCTTGTTTCTTCCACTTTTGGTGCATCTTTTTCTTAGGTGTCTGTGGTGATCCTTGACTTGTAGATGCTACTTGTTCTTTTGGCTGACTTGTTGAAGGTTCTCCTTCAACAGTAGCTTGGACCCTAAATGTTTTAACGACCAGTCCTCCGCGTCGACGGGTATTTGTCCGTTTCATCTCCACTGCTTCAGATATAGTGGACAGTCGTTTAGATGTCTTGCGTAATCGTTTAGGTCTCTTGGGAAGTGGTCTGTATGCGTATATTTGCAAAGGAGTTATAATGTAAGTAACGGTATTCTCTAATCGTTTCGATATTAACCACTTCAGAAACCATGGCGGTCGATGTTCTTCATCTCTCCACAGTACACGTTTTCCTATTACGCCCCAGAATATTAAATACAATCCACCAAGGAACAGAACGATAAACAACTTTGTTAAACACGCAGACGCCAAGCTCGTAGAGGGATAGTTGCCGGACGCGGCTAAATTCATGGTATTGTTCCTAGATACTAATCCAAAAAAAGCGATCATGATGAAAAACAGAAACCAATTTACCACATCTTCGCATACTTGACGTCGGCGCTCAAGATTTTTACGTGCAAGATGGTCACTTGGAAGAGGTAGCAGGTTTGATTTATGCTCGATCAAGTAATCCAGAAATAATTTTAAACATCCGAGAGCAAATAAAGCACCGCAAACCCATGCTATACATTGATGGGAAGATTTTTCGATTCCGAGTGCCATGAATGGGTGAAAATAACTATTCAGCGAAAATGCTCCAATCAAACCAAATATGATGAAATAAAAAGACCACAATATCAATTCTACTTTGCGATAATGGTCTTGATTCTTCCAGCGTTCGTTGTCTTCATTTTCTCTTTTCAAACAAATTTTCATGAATTTAAAAAGTAATTTTATAAGTCCAATCACAAATGCAACGCAAACGAACACCTTCGCTACTTCAAGATAAATATTAGACCCAATATTGGTATATGTGTACCAAGAAAGGAACGCTAAGGCGCAAATTTCGAAAAAAATCAACATACTTCCCAATATTGTAGCATTGTTGCTGTGAATGGCAGCCGCAGCTACCTCGAAAACGTCATCTTCAACGTTATCATACATCTTTTCAAAACACACGGAACTGTACACGCGCGAAATAGATTGGAAACTAAAATGAAGGATTGATTACGAAACGAGCTCCTTGGCGACGCATTAATTCGACCGATGACTTCTTGCCAAAAACTATTCGAACTTCACTATGATTCAGCTGAGCAACGTCTCGGGACTGTTGGACTGTTTAACTCATCGGTGCAATCAAGAACATTCGTGATTCCTATCCATCCCCCACCTCAAGCCGATCATTTTTCGAGCAAATGTAATCACGAAATAACTAGAAAAGGTCAAATTTTTACTGTCGGTCTGCACTGAAATACAACCTCGAAGTAAGCCTAACAAAGCATCTTTCAGGAACTTCTACAAAACAAAAAGTTTGTATTGTGCAATGTCATTTCTTGAATATACAAGAGAGAATACATTGAAAATCCTAGTCTATCAGACTTGATAGTATTCTTCGTACAAGGGGATTTTTTTTTTTTTTTTTTTTAATATCTCCGTTTGGCTTATGGATTGTCTATCGCAATCTGGCATAGCCGAGATACGCTGGACCAACTCTGTTTGAATAAAAATACAAATCCAGCTACTTTCACCAGCTTTAATACACGAATAATCGCCGTTTCGAACAGTTTAATGCTCTTTATCAAGACGATACTCGAACTGAGTAACATGAGTAGAAAATAAGTCTAAGCTACGATCAAACAAGGTCGTGTATCATGCATAAATTTTCATCAACGTAGAATAAAAGAGATTCAGGTTACTACAATCACTGAAACACTCCTTTCATATTTCATAATCTCGACCACCTCTTGAATTTTTGTTTTCCTGGTATTCTCTACATGAGCTAAAACAGAGGGATTCTTGAAATTGGACTTACGATTGCATTCTCTGGAATCATGGCAGGCAAGAGCAGTATGGTCGTTGTGCTCTTTTTGATCATGTCTTTGTTGAGAGATCCTTTTCTCCAAAAGTTGACAAGTCTCTATCCCACATAGACACTGGCACAACCGAACAGGGTATACAGTACACAACACCCGAGTTTTTGAGAGGGGTGGTTCTGTCTTCAGCCCGAGAGAAAAATTTTTCTTGTAGAGTGTTGTGATTCTCGAAATCAATAAAAATTTTAGAGTCTAGTTTTTTAAGCATATCACGAACTACCATACTGCTCTGACGTACATACGGGAGGAATACAAATTTAGGGCTATAAGTGTCATGATTATATCTATTAAATTTAGGTTTACATGATACAGGGGCAATAAAAGTGTCAGGATATTATCGGAACTCATAATGAGTGAGTGAGGTGTAAGTAGAGCACTAATATTGAAAAATGGGTTTTTTCAATTGTACAAATCTACTTTATTAGTTGCTTATACAAGAGTACTTTCGGGTGTTATCCCATCATCAGTTGTGTCGCAACTGGAGAACAAGGCCTTAACCATGAGTTTTTATAGTATAACACTGTGATCTTATTGGCTATAACAATGCTGTGTTGTGATTGGTTCACTTCCTAGAAACTTATTCTTACAATAATATACCTAACATTGTGTTCTTATTGGCTATAACGTACTGCTTTGTGATTGGTTCAATCTATTGTTCTAAATGCTGCGTTTCTATTGGCTACCTGCATTCCTGCCGTCTCATTGGTTAGTTCCGTTCTTCTTCTCTCGTCCAATCACCAGACCGAATAATTTTTCGCTGTCAAATGTGATTACATTGTTCAAGAGGCAGGCTTTCTTCCTCTTGGCTTTTGCAATCTCCATTTGTTCCCAGAGTTTTCTTCTCTTCGTGCGATTCTCTACGTGTATGACTTCAAATATTCCCTCTCCATCGTGGTTTTCCTCGTTACAGTGTTTCCCAAACAGTGACTTGCCATCTTCTTTCTCCCTCGACGTTTTGTGCTCCTTTCTCCTGATCTCAAACTTTCTCCCAATCTCACCGATATAGATCCCCTCGCACTGTTCGCAACTGAGCTTGTACACTCCGCTCAAGCTTTCCTTGTCCTTTTGTTCCGTCTGGTCATTGCTGATTCTCTTCACTATGGGTTGGTTATTCTGGATACACACATTTACAACGTAGCCATTGAACGCCTTTATCACTTAGCTTATGTACTTTCCTATATATAGTATTGATCCGGAGTTCTTTCTCACTATGCTATCATGGGTTCCTTTCTTTGTTTCCATTTTCCAAAAGACTCCCTCCACCACACATCTGCGGTTGCCATTGGCTTCTGTGATCTGCTTTATTATCTCGATCTCTTTCCTCTTCTCTTCGTTGTTCTTGAGGATAGAAATTGCCCGATAGCAGTAGTTCTGGATTGCCGCTAACTTGTGTCTGGGGTGGTGGTAGGAGTCATTTGGGATGATGGTGTCAGTATGCGTCGGCTTCCTGTAGATTTTGTATTCTATCCTATTGTTCTCCATTCTGAGTATAAGGTCCAAATAGTTGATGGTCTCATTGCCTTTTTCTACTGTGAATTTGATGCTCTCATTCATCGCGTTCATTTCTGAAAGGAATAGATCCACCTGTCTATCAGTGCCTGACCACACAATCAGGATATCATCTACATATCTGGCCCAGTGTTTGATCGAGTTTCTGAACTTGCTGCCCTTCAAGCCACTTAATTCTGGCTACAGCATACCACGGCTCTCGAATATTTCAACCTAGTTTTCGACATCCTTCTAACTATTTCTTCTTCAGAAGACACGGACGCCAGTTGAATACGCAAATTCGGTAAAAAGCGACTGACTTCACTGATAGAACATTTTCATGGATACCAAAAACTTTCCATAATTCCTCTCTCGATATATACATTGCCAACTTGGAGGTCGAAAATATGTAAATTCTTCAAAGTACATTTCGTCGTTGGGTCGGAAAAAACCTCCTATGTGCCATTTTTTGAGAAATGCACTTTTTTATATGGTTGGACGCGGAATTTCAAGGCGCATTGACTGGAAAAATCCCCTATGTGCTAAATTCAAAATTACGCCGGTAGGAGCGGTTTTGAATATCTCCTACGTGCAGCATCCAGAAAATGTGGTCTCGAATACCGCAGAGCAAACCTCTTATGTGCAATATTTAGGGCCAGGAATTCCTCCTGTGTGCAGAGAAAACCTCTTATGTGCAATATTTAAGGCCAGGAATTCCTGCTATGTGCATTTATCGCCCAATGGGTAATTTCGCCAAAAGTGGGAATATTGGGTATCTAATTTTTCGAGTTTTTGATTGCTGTTTTTTTACCTTTTTTTTTTGTAAATTAATTAGTTAACCCCTCCAGATCACATATCCGTATTCAGGTCTACATTTTTTGCTCTCAAATGAAAACGTGAAATTGGTCCATATGTACATATCATTATTGGTCGAGATTATCATTACCGTGGAAGCAAAAAATGACTGAGGACACGGTAATGAGAAACACGGTAATGAGATTTCCGAAGAAAATCAGTTCGGTCACAAGCTACAGTGTAGGTAGCGTCAACACTTCAATTGGAAATGATAGACGCTTACAGATGGAATACGCTAAGGGAAAAAAATATTTCTTCAACTTACCTCCAGAGGATTAATTCATCGACACGGTAATGAAAACTGAAAATGGACAAGCCCATCCGTCATTACTCGAAGGAGTCTCGACTTGTACTGACTTGTACCATCAGATCCAAATCGCACTAGCGTGATGCAATAATGATGCAACAGCTGAACCAACTTCTTAGAATTATATTAACCCAACCTTATCACTTAGTGTTGCTGGATTTTCATACACACACGGTAATGAGAAAAAAAGTGGGGACATACGATTTTGAACAGAAGATGTGCTCTCGCTTCCTACGGTGTGTTTTTTTGTAGTAGTTTCTCAATGTTCTTTTTCCAGGAAAGCGGTATCTTTCAAACTCACACGTTATTAGCTCATCAGTATTATGCCTATCGTCGCTATGAGCCAACAATAAAAAAAGATCGTATTGAAGACATGCCACGGTAATGAGAAAACGGACTTTCGGATTAATTTTTTGAGGGGAAGGGGGGTAGTACTTGATTTCGAAAATGAATGGTTTTGTCCTATATTTAATGTTGTTTAGCGAGAGAGATTTGAAACTTATAAAATATCATGATTTAGGCTGTCAATTTGCTGAAGACTTAATACTCCCAACGTCGGCGAAATTACCCCCATATACCGCTGTATTTTAGAGAAATTTTGAAAATTTTTTGTTACTACTGTATCAAAGAAGCTTTTCCACATTTAATGAGACGTTTCCGAAGTATTTTGGCCTTCTTTTCACAAAATAATCAGTTTTTTGCTTCTCCTGTAAAATTTTATTTTTGCCACATAGGAGGTTTTTTGCCATCCAACGACGATTTGGAGGTTACTGAGCATTTTTCGAAGTATATTTTCTCGGAATCCACTCCCCTCTCCCTCCTTGGAATCACAATTTGTCGAATAGCCGACGGACAGTGGACAACAAGAAAATGTTTTTCAATGAACTTCTCATAAAACAGGTTCCCATTAAAATATTCACTTACCGTATCATTGATAGTAGTTTGAAACGTAGAATCTTCGTTAAAAATTATACCGAGTCAATTACATCCGAACAAATTCTTCGATAGGGCAACTCTGGACCGGAATCGAAGAAGAACAGAAATTCAAGGACATTTAAACTATAGATCACATTTAGGTTCTTTTTTTTACAATCGCGAGCAGTAAATTTATTCTAAATCTCATACATAATCATTGTTCTTGACCATATCCATTTCGCAGTCTAATCAATCAAAATTTCTTCAACTTTTATCTAGGAAGTCTCTTTCAGCCTCGTGATTGAAATAAATCCCTATCAAAAGTAAACACGAATTGAAAATAAACTTTTTGAATGTTTAGAATTTACAATTGAAATTGAAAAATGATCACTATTCACATCTTTGGCGACCTAGAAAATGCCTCACCTCGAAAACACCTTTAATGTATACCTTTCCCGCTGTTCTGGAAAAAAATACGTATATAGCATTGTCGACGAATAAATGATAATTTGCAAAAGCTTCATAAATATATCCACTTCACAAGATCGAATGTTGCCTATCAATAAATCTGGGGCCCCTACCTCAGAACTAAGGTCATAATTCATAACTACAGGTGGTCATCGTTTTTAATTAAAATCTTCATATAAATTGAAGAATAGGAGTAGACACAATATAAGATAATTCACAAAAAACATAAATCATAATTTAGATTTTACAATTTGATCATAAAAATAGGAAGAATGAAGTGAGAGTACATGAATCATACAAATATTTGGTTTTCAGAACATTTGAATGTACTCAAATGCATGAAACAAATTTTCGTCGAAATGAGCAAAAAAATTCTCATATATAATATCTAGATACTAAGAGTTCATTGTCTGAGATGAGTCTTTGTCTCCAATTCGAGGTTTTAGCACACAAATATAAACATTCAGAAGCAATTCACGAGAAAATGATTCAAGGGGATCAAATCAGAAAGAATGTTAATATTGAATTTCTGCGGCCTGAGTGGTTCCTAAAATGTGTCAGGTGGTTTTCGTACCGGTTTACATACAGATGGCTGTCACTCCGTTCAACCAGTGGGTCCTACCTTTCGGCCTTGTTTCTTCCTTTTTTGGTGCATCTTTCGCTTATGTGTCTGGGGTGATCCTTGACTTGTTGAAGGTTGTCCTTCAACAGTTGCTTGGACCATAAACGTCGACTTTCTGGGCTTTTGTTCTTCGTGCAGTCTCCTAAATGTTCCAACAGCCTGTCCTGCCCGTCGACGGGTAGTTGCCTCTTTCATCTCCACAGCTTCAGTTACAGTGGGCAGTCGTTTAGATCTCTTGCGTAATCGTTTAGGTCTCTTGGGAAGTGGTCTGTATGCGTATATTTGCAAAGGAGTTATAATGAAAGTAACGGTATTCCCTAATCGTTCTGTTATATTAACATCCTCAGATACCGCGGCGGTTGATTTTCTTCATCTCTCCACATTACCCGTTTTCCTATCATGCCGCAGTATATTGCATACAATCCACCAAGGAACACAACGATAAACAGAGCTGTCAAATACCCAGACGCCAAGCACGTATCGGGATATTTGCGGGACGCGGCCAAATTCACGGTATTCATCCATGATACTAATCCAAAAAAAGCGATTATGATAAAAAACAGAATCCAATTTACCACATGTTCGCATAGTTTACGTCGGCTCTCAAGATGAGTACGTGCAAGGTGGTTGCTTGGAAGAGGTATCAGGGTTGACTTATGCTCGATCAAGTAATCCAGAAATAATTTTGAACATCCGAGAACGAATAAAGCACCGCAGACCCATGCCAAAAATTGATAGGTGGATTTTTCGATTCCCAGTGCCACGAGTGGGTGAAAGGAACTGCACAGCGATAATGCTCCAATCGAACGAAATATGGTAAAATACAAAGACCACAATAGCAATTCTACTTTGCGATAATGGTCTTGATTCTTCCGGCGTTCGTTGTCTCCATCTTCTCTTTTCAAAAGAATTCTCATCAATTCAAAAAGTAATTTCAGAAGTCCAATCACGAATGCAACGCAAGCGAACACCTTTGCCACTTCGAGATAAATATTAGACCCAATCATGGTATATGTGTGGTAAGAAAGGAGCACTAAGGCTACAATTTCGAATATGATCACCATACATCCCAAAATTGTAGAGTCGAAGCTGTCAATGGAAGGCGCAACATCCCCGAAAACGTCATCATTGGCGCGATCATACATCTTTTCAAAACCTACGGAACTGTACACACGCGAAATGGATTGGAATCTAAAATGAAGGATTGATTACGAAACGAGTTCTTCGACGACTTGCCAGATACTATTTGAACGTCACTGTGATTCAGTTCAGCAACTTCTCAGGACTGTGTATAGTATCTGTGCAATCAGGAAAATTCATGATTCCTTTTCACCCCCTGCCCTCCTCTCGACAAAGCGATCATTTTTCGAGCAAATGTAAACACAAAATAACTAGAAAAAGTCAAATTTTTACTATCGGTCTGCACTCATATATTGTGCAGCGTCATATTGCATGTCTATACAAGAAAATGCATTTAACCACCTATAAAATCCTGGTTTATCACAGCGTACAGGCGATTTTTTATTCTCTCGTTTGTTCAGTATAGTCTATCACAATTTGGTATAGCCGGGCTATGGCTGCACCAACCCCTGTAGAATATACACTCTGTTGAAAGAGAAAGTTACCAGTCCGTTGATTCGACTATAGTCATTCTAAATTCCGCTTTGGGAAGTTTTAAATGAAATCTCCCTCGTCTATAAAATGTCTTATTAATGTACGCATACACACCGACACCTCATGATTGTCTTTGATGCTGAGAGTCTGTCCGCTTGTCTCTGTGAAAAGGAATAGGAAGAGATTTGATCACTACGTACTTGGTTTTATAGTCTTTTATAGTCGAGTGTCGACCCAATTCACGCTGTATTGCTTCTTTATTATTTCCTGAAAAGATTCTCTCAGTTACAGCCCGGATAGCGCGATATCGATTTCATGAATAAAAGAAGGTTAAGCACAATGATTATTCATTTCCTCTGCTCTATTGTTTCAATAACTACCCTAATTGTATTAATATTGCTCCAAAAAATTCATAGAATCCATCTCAATACGTTACTTACAATGTGTATAATTTCCATACAACAAATCCTGTAAATTAATACGCTCGAATATTGTCCTTTGTTCCTTCGTTCCAGCATTTTGCATGATAGATAACTAGTCACAATCACAAAATCAATGATTGGAAATTTTTGATGGATCACTTCTTCGCAATTTATGCTTACTCTGCAGCCTTGACTTCTAATCATTTTACCAGTGATGTGTATTATCTCCAAGGAGCCAGCTATAGTGTCAGCTTCACAAGCACTTGAAAACTACTCTATCAATTGGGATCTATTTTGCGAACTTGTAGACAGACAAGGTGATCTCAGCATCAGTCTCAAACCCACTGAACCTTCCTGAAATCCTTCACCAGTGACTATATACCCCTTCGACATAAGAAACCTGGTTCAACAGCGGCGCCGAGCTAGGAAAGCATGGTAACCACAACGTACGACTGAGAATAGGCAGGTATACTTAACCATCTATCACGGAAAACTAGTGACTCAATCAATCGATGAAAAAACGATACCTTCGCATATCAGAGCTCTCACCTTCCAAAGAAGCTAGATATTCATCATTGGAAGCTTCTTAACGACTTCTTCGACCTCCTCCTGAGATGAATTCTCTTGAAAGGGACGATGGAACCTGGGCCAGGAGTGAATGTGAAAGAGCTGAACCATTTGCTCAGCATTACATGAGGAAATTCCAAACTCACTTGTGACATCAACCCACGACACTACCATAATGGTTACATCCAGTTCTCATCTCCTCGGGAAGTTGCCAGACTTATTGATATACTGGTACTGAATAAGTGTCCTGGCTCAGATGTGAGTTACCCAGGGGAGGCATTGTCTATGTTCCTTTTTATTCAACCACGTTTCTACTCGTATGTATGCGTTATGTACCACTACTATGGAAAAAGCCAAAATGGTTTTAGATCAATACTTTTTTGTATGAAATTACGGTCATTCATAATGACGAGGATACTCGAAAGAGTAACACAGAAGAAAAATGCAAAAGATGGCACATACTCTTCACAGTGATTGTAGATCCTTCCCCATACCCCTACTTCCTGTTATAGCAAAGCTTTTTGAAAGAGTGGTTCTTACTAGGATGCAGACAATCATCACACAGAAGAACTTGATGCCTGATGTCCAGTTTGGATTTCGAAAAAACCATGCGACGATCGAGCAGATTCACGGATTCGCCCACACTATTGCACAGGCACTTGAGAACAAGGAGTTCAACTGTATTTTCAGACGTCAGCAAGGCTTTTGACAAGGTCTGGCATCAAGGTCTCCTTCAACAAAGTTCACAATTTTTCTCTGCTCTGGCTTCCTACCTCTCTAATCGTTCCTTCCGAGTCGAGTCCACATTGACTCAGAATACTCCTGTTTGCTACCGATAGAAGCGAGCGTTCTTGGCCCTATATTATTCTTACTCTACACCAGGGACATGAAAACGTCACGCTTGCACTCTTTACAGATGACACGGCTTTAACGGCACATTATGAAAATTATGATGGTGCAATAAATAAACTTCAACGTGCAATTGATGAAATATCCACGTGGGTCAAACGGTGGAAAATAAAATTAAATGAGCCCAAGTCGGTGAGGGTTGATTTTTCACGGCGTCGTCACCATTACACCACCACAATTATTGATGGGGCTACGATTCCCGCTGACAGTCACGCACGCTACCTCAGCTCACAGTATGTTAGGTTGAATAGCTCGCCCCCTCTCTTAGCCTACTCCAAGTTCAGCATACTGTCTAGCCCTGGTATAATCCTAGTGTAAAGAGGTTAGAGCCGTACACACGTACGTACGCAATCCAGGAATTAGGTAGGGGAAGGCTAGCTTTATACTGGAGTTTCTGAATGGAGGGAGAGTTAGCCACTTTTCACAGCCTAGTGTAAGTTTAGTATATTGTATGTCTAGTAGAAGCCTTGTACAGAATATAAAGGTGGTCTGAACCGTATGGACGTACGGAAGGAATTCCAGGAATCGGTAGGGAAGAGGTTGGTGAAAATTCTTCCAAGTCCCAAGGTCACGGTTGTACAGACGTGAGGACGCAAATTTCGGGGTAGAGGTCAGAGCAAAGACGTGAAACATGTCAAAAGTACTGGGTAGGGGAAACGACAGAAATTTCAAGAAAATTATGTTTTTTGACATGTTTCATTGTGGTTTCTTGAAACCTAGCATCAATTTACAAATTTGCGAGTTCAAACCACTCCCGCAAGTTGCTTTCCCTCACTTTCCCGGAAAGGAACCCTAGGCATAATTCTGAAAATCTTCGAGTTCCACGAATGCTAAATGCTGTCCTCAATTGCAAAATTTATGATAAGTTTTGAGTCAGCAGGTGGCGACATTATCAGCCGTGACTACGAGGCACCCTCTAACTATGACGTCATCAGTTGATGACAACATCAACTACGAACCCGAGCCTGTTTCTGGAATTTGCGAGTTCAATCCACCTCCCTCCTCCTTGTGGTTTAGTTTAGGCCAGAGCTGGGCGCGGATCACGGATCAAAAATTCGTGATCCGTGATCCGTATTTGGATCACTTTTTTCTCGCGCTTTATGATCCGCGGATCATGGATCAAATGTTCTGAAACGCAGTGATCCGTGATCCGGATCGTTTCCAATGGACGATGATTGATACGCGATCTGATCCGCCGTGAGACCAATGATTCGCGATCCGCGATCCGGATCAAATTTTCGCGATCCGTGCCCAGCCCTGGTATAGGCACTTATACTGCTGTATGTTAGGCTTATGTTGTTCAGTAGACTGCATAGCCCAGTATGATAGAGGCTAAGGAGTAGTACCCTAATTATGAAAATGTGTAAATATGACGTCATCAGCCGTGATCCAGAGGCCTAGTATTAGGAAGACTCGAGCAGTATTACTATTAGGCTTAGTAAAATGGAGAGTGTTGGGAGGCTTACGTGCGGAGTGGGTGATCCCGACAATGGAAGAGAGAAGTTATGAATTCTGATGACATCAAAGGTCACAAGCCGGAGTGAGCCCTCTGTGGACTCGATAGCTCAACTTACATCACCCCACGCGCTTATACTGATCCGAGAATGAGCCTCCTGAGCTAGATAGCTCATCTTACAGTATACATCACGTTTATATTAAGCGTACGCCTCTGTGAAAAAAGTTGACGAGCTCGGTCATGATTTCATCACAAAGCAGGCGGGTAATTTACTTGTGAGTCTTCGTTTATTTGGCTCTGCCAGAAAATCTCTTTGTTAATTAAGGCTGCCGGTTTCGAGCAGGCTGGCTGTTCTCAAGTAAATCAAACGCTCCCCACCTGCTTATCTTCCATCGATCCTCATTCTATATCTCACCGTCGAGCTGATGACCGTTTTCTTCTCTTCCTCTGCCTCCCTCTTTCCCTTTCCTTCTGACAAGTTATCTTTTCCAAGTCGTACTCTTCTTGATTTCCTCCCTCGCACCTTATTCTCTCAACAGTTTGGTGTAAGCTACATAAGCGGCAACTTAGCGACTCACGCACACACACAACGTGCTATGTGGCTTGCACCTTACTCTCACTCTTCTCACATGTTTCCTGCATTACTAACGATCTTTATCCTGTACTTGGTACAAATTCTTGTCCAGACGGTTATCTAAAAAATTTTTTTAATAAAAAGCTTCACGCCACTTCCGTCAAAACTTTTATTTTTGAAGAGGCGACCGACGTTTCGAAGTATATTCATCTAGACCCCGAAGATGAAGTATGTATACTTCAAAACGTCGGTCGCCTCATAAAAAATAAAAGTTTTAACGGAAGTGGCGTGAAGTTTTTTATTAAAAAAATTTATCCTGTACTGTAATCCCTATCATTTTCTGCCTATCACCAAGCACATAAACCTACCTGCGCTGTTCGTAAACAAATTTCACCACGAATTTGTCATGGTCTTTGTTAGCATAGGAAACAAGAATATTCTTGATTCTTCTGCGTGAATTGTTCTTTGGTTTCTTCCTTTGTTCTGAAATGCTGGACTTGATTATACTTTCGAGTACCTTCTTTATCAGTCTTATATTTTACAGTTGGGAAGATAGTCGAAAAGTGTAGTTCATTCGTCAGATTTTCAAAGCGATCTTTTACGAGTTACTCCTCGATTCCGTTCGTGTAATTGTTTTCAATCTTGTTAAAAATGTGGCGTTGCATGAGGGATCCTCCAACGATGATGGCGACGTTACTCGCATTTGTTTTCATCATAATTTCTTACATTTTTCTACCAAAAGAATTTAAAACTGATTCCGTTGGGTACCTTTTATATTTTGTTATCATTTTCGTTGCATTGTTTCTGTACGTTGCATGGTGGACTTTTCGCAAAGTCGACTCTTCAGTTGACGAAGATTCTTCAGAGACAAACGATGAAACAGAGAAAACGGAATTATCGACGGTCAAACAAGAATATCGGACGATTGAGCAAGAGAGCACCGATTGTAGTCCGGTAAACGAAATAAGCAGCCAAGAAATCACATCTCAGCAAACCACAGAGTCATCGGAGTTGCTGATAACAAGCCTTTAGCAACCTGAGGAACCCGTCCAAGAACCAGAAAGTTTTCGATTGACCTTAAGCTGAGCCATCGAAAACGACGGTGCAGAGGAAAACTATTGAAAACTTTGCTTCATGGTCTCATAATAATTTTTGTAAATATTTTCGCCTGTACCTAGAATTATCTTTCTTCTGATTTTAATTTCGTGAATTTTTCGTCAGATTTTATAATAAGATCAACTTTTTGACTTATAGAATTTCTACTTTTCATTAATTTGTAGAAATTACTTTGAAAGTTTTTAAAATTCGTCAAAACCTTTTTGTCAATCGAAGTTATCTTACTGAGTCTCTTCTTATCTGTTTGCGGTATTTAACTCAATTTTGGAAGAAAAGAGTGATTACAATGCTAGACGACGTTTCTTTCTTCTGTCCTGTCATTAGAATCGTGATACAATTTGAATCAGCCTCGCCACTAGTGTAGCCACAGTGAAGATCAAGAAGATAAGCCCCTCTTTTGACTCCGAATTTAATGGAAACATTCTTTAAAATTTATTCAACACTATATTGAGGGAAAATATTTCCTTTGGATCCTCGTTAGGCTGCTGTGATAAATTTTGCCCTCTAGCTTTCAAAATTTTTGTCGAAATAACCCAGGAACTTTATAGAATCCTTTTGATTGACTATAATATTTTTATTTTATTTTCTTTAAATCAACGAGCTTCGCGATTGCACTATGGTCTCGGAATGGAAAGATTAAGCTCAATAACGATGAATAGTTGATGTTGTAGAAATACGTGGGTTAGAGTTATTTATTCGTGCTAATGATTCTCTCGTGACCGTTTGAGAAGGAGGTTGTGATGCAGGGAGGGAAAAAATGGTAGTGACGGTCGTTTTGGAGACCTGGCTAAGAGGAAAAAACGACGGCTTCCTTAACGAAGTAAAACTAGGAAGGCAGGGAACCTGTTTTATGACTCAAACTAGTTTTGGTAATGAAAATTTAAGCAAGGCTAGACCTAGTATAAAGCTAATTTAAAAGAGGCTTAGACGTACCATAAACCTAGTATAAAATAGGACGTCATCAGTGACCTGGACCTATTTTACGGACTGCGAAATATATATCTTGAGAGTCGAAATTTTTCCAAGTCCCCCTCCTATCATAATATAGCTCGGAGGTCGAAATTTTACAGGGGATTTTTTGAAAAATTTGCCGTGCGCCGTCCAACAAAAAACCTAGAAAAATTTCGACCTTTGAGCCGTATATGATAGGAGGGGGACTTGGAAAAATTTCTACTCTCGACCTACATATTTCGAAGTCCCTAGAATAGGTCCAGGTCACTGATGACGTCAGGTCTAACCCTCCATCATACTCTTGAATTCTCAATATTAATACCATTTGACTCATAAAACAGCTTCCCTGCATTCCTCGTTCAATTTCGTTAAGAAAGCCGTTGTTTTTCTAAGTCCCCCTCCTATCATCTACAGCTCGAGAGTCGAAATTTTAACAGGGAACCTGCTTTATAGTTTTTTTTTTGAGAAGTTTGCCGTACGCCGTACACCGTCTGGCAAAAAAGTGATGGGTTTTCTGGCGTAGCCAAAAATATAAAGATCATACTTCATGTCTCTACTACTTTATCAGTCATCTTGAAATATTTTAGTCTAGGCTCCCACTAGGTCAAGTGCTCGTGAGATATTATTCGTTCGCCCCCTTTCTTGGGGTCGTACAAATTTGATATGAGATATATTTTGAGCTATCAGCTTTTGTCGCCCCTTTTATTTGTGTTGTATATGAGAGCTATCAGTTTTTGTGGGCTCACTCGGTCCGCTCATTCGCCCTCTGTCTTGGTTTAACATAAGTCTGATATAAAATAATTAAGGCTATTGCCTTTTGTGGGGCTCACTCGCTCCACTCGTTCGCCTCCTTCTTCCCTCTTCCCTCTTCCCTCTTTCTTCTTCCTTCTTCCTTCTTGTCAGAAAAGACAGTAAGGTGGTACTCGCAGATTTCTCAATCACTATCCGGGTATAAAAATTTTTCTCGAAAAAATTTCCATTTGTGGGAGGGAGAGGAGTGGTACGTACTAGCAATTTTTCAATAAAGTATGGGGTGTCAGAAAAGACATGAAACATGTCAAAACTAGAAAAATTTCGAGCCTCTAGCCATATATGACAGGAGGGGTATTTAGAAAAATTTTGACGTCCGAGCTGTATATGATAGGAGGGGGATGGAAAAATGTCGACCCTCTAGCCATATATTTTTCCAAGGCCCTCTCCTATCATATATAGCTCGAGTCAAAACTCTTCCCAGTCTCCCTCCTATCATGTATAGCTCTCGAGTCGAAATTTTTTCAAGTCCCCCTCCTATCGTATATTGCTCGGAGGTCGGAATTTTTTCCTCTTCTATCATAATACAACTCGAGAGTCGAAATTTTCTTAAGTCCTCCTCCCATCACAATAGCGCGAGAGTCAAAATCATATATAGCTCGGATGTCGAAATATGACTCATAAAACAGGTTCCCTGCGTTCCTCGTTTAACTTCGTTAAAAAAAGCCGTCGTTTTTACCAAGTCTGCCGGTCAGCGCACGGAGATTTTCTCAAATCCCCCCCCCCCCCCCATAAAACAGGTTCCTTGTTAACAAGTGTTGAGCGAATAGATCATCAGCATTGCAGCATAGGCATGAAGGAGCGAGAGACATAAAAAGGAAAATGGTGGGTGAGAAGGGTTTGGCCAACTTAAAGACGGATTAGGCGTCGAAGTGGGAGCTTCTTTGATAGATTGGAGATTGTTGGAGGATAATGAGGACTAGAAATCACGCCGATATGAGAGGAATAGGATTTGAGATCATTCGAGGAGGAGGGATAAGATATGGAAGGTAAACGCAGAGTTTTCTTTGCGGCAAGATCCACTGCGTCATGTCCCTTGAGATCGATGTGTCCCGATATCCATAGAAAAGAAATGGAGGGTGAGGAAAACCTTAACGAGTATATAAGAATGAAGGTTCCTTGGAGTACAAGATTGGTGAAATGAGGGTCTCCGATAGCAAGAAAGAAAAAAAGGGAATCAGATAGTACAACGAATTCGCGGGGAGGAAAGAAGTGAATGAAAAAGGCGAGAGAGGTGAATATAGCTGTAAGTTCGGCGGTGAAGTTGGAATCAGAGTTCCTCATACGGAGGGTTGAGATGTGACTGCATATCCGGTTCTACCTCCCAATTTAGACCCGTCCACGATTTTCTTGATCCCAAGGAGTTTATTGTTGTAAGAATTTCAAAGGGATCGAGACGGATATCTCAAATTAAGGTTAATATTGAGGGAGGGAGGATGAAAAATAGGAAGTAAGGGTCTATGTTTGAGATGAGTGGCCAGATAGGATTGAAGCGTAGGCTGAGAGTATTCGAAAATTATTTCTTATTTATCCCTTAGCTTAGAGCACTCCAAAAGATGGATTGGGCTGTTTAGGTCAGAATGTTAGTAGAGAGTGGAAGAGCACGGTAACAGAGAGGAGGAAAACTTGCCTCATCGAATGACTGGTGCGTAGAGCGTCGAAGCCCGACTGATTACATGGAGTCCAGCAAGTTTAAGGTCATTCATAATGACGAGTATTTTGGAGGAATGCGTGCAAATTGGCGTAATCAAGTTGGGAACGATTAGAGACTGTTTTAGAGTTGGAGAAGTAGTTTGCAGTTACAAGCGGTACGAGGGTGTCGAGGGCATTTGAGAACTTTCAAGGAATTCCGGTATCTTACTGCTAAGATTTTGAAGCGTTTGTGGAGTCGGAGGTGAGACAAAGGAACTTCAAAGAGGATTGATTAGTTCTATAAATGCGGCATTGGTATGAGTATATTTTTTGGAATATTACCATGAAAAATTCCCTCGTTTAAAAGTCGAAAACCAGGGTCAGATGAGTCTGGCTGCTCTTCTAGAATTAGATTTTCGAACTCTTACGTAAATTATAACTCAGATGTCACACTTGCATGCGAAGCGATTACCAGTAGCAAAGATTTGACTTTTTCAATTCATCCGAGTACGAAAAATAATAAGTTTGTTGACGATGTGGGAAGAATAGAAATCACGAATATTTCTGATTATACCGATAAGCCACACAGTCATGAGAGGTCTTCATTATTTCCTGCTCGTTCTGTCCTGCTGAAGTGAATCATTGTGTAATGGCGAAAAAAATCGGTCGAATCGCTTCATTCTGAGCGTGTCCGTGTGCTACATCGAACAACTCCTCTTGTATTTCGGTTTCTACTTATTTCGCGTGTGAACAGCTTCTTGTGTTTTAAAAAGATGGATGCTAATGTTGGAGATATTTATGTTTTCAACTTGATACCTAAAGTAATGGTGCTTACGCTGATCGGTTCTGAAGGGCTTCTTGCGGTTCAATTTTTGTATTTTGGAGAATTCAGTTCCCACAATACTATCTTCATTCAAATTTTAGCGCTGTTGTTGTGCGTTTCTTTCTTGATCGGACTTTCAAACTTACTTTTAAACTGTGTACTCTTCTATTTTTCTTCGAGATTCGAAATAAAAGTGATCTATGATGTCGTGTATTTCACCATAATTGGTTCAATTGGAGCATTATCGCTGTGTGCTTATCTTCATCCACACGCGGCACTCGGAGAAGATGAAGATTCTAAAAAACATTCCTTCCATCTTGCTTTAACATTGGTTTGCGGTATCTTGTACGCGTTCGAAGGTTTGAAATTAATTTTGGATTATTTGATCAAGTATAGGCCAGGCCTATTCGGCCAACCTGCGGAATCCGACCTGCTTGCATGTGACTATCCTGAACTTTTTGCAGAAGCACGCAAAGATATTATAGTGGATTCGTTCTTATTTTTTGCCATGGTTGGTGCTCTTGTATTCGTTTCATTGTATAATTTCAAGATACTGCTCACGTTGGATCAGTATATATTTCGTTTAGCACGCGGTGTCTCAATACTTATGACATTCGTTTTTGGTGTTTTGTTCGTTTATGGATTATGGGAAGTAATCAGAAACTTCTTACCGGGTTGTTATCAACGGCCGACAATTGAAACCCGAGAATATGAACTTGATGTATTTAGATATAACTAAGAGTACCCACTAGGGGGATCGCGATGAATTGAATTTAATTTTATATTTTGGAAGCCGTACATTCTTTCTGACTTGAACCCTTCGAGTAGTAAATATGAAATTTCTGTGACTAAGTATTGACCGTGGATTCAATTGAAACCGGAACAATTCCCTTGTCCAGTTTGAGGAAAATTTCTTTCATATTTTCAGATGTTTTGAAAACTAAATATTTAATCAATAATATGTGTTCGGACACTTCATTCTTCCTAGTATAATGTATTTTTACTATCGAAATCTAGTTCATGTGAATATGGAATTATTCTGAGTTTATTTTTGTGTGTCTCAAAATATTTTATGTACTCTTTGATTCTTCAATTATTATGAAGATTTTAATTAGAAATATTAATCTGTAGTTATATGAACGAAGAATTTTAATAGAAAAGAATTTTGACTGATCTTAGATTTATTGGTATAGATTGTGAGGTCTTGGATATTTATGTGAGAAAGAGGAGAAGAAAGGGGGCGGGGGTTGTCATCGACATACCTGTACCAATAACGAATATGAAGAAGAAAGAAGAATGAGGAAAGAATGAATCGTGCTCGAGTTATTAAGGATTCTAAATTCACACCTGTTAGGTATGCTGATGTTTCCAGTGAGGGAATTTAATTTTCTCTCAAAGAGGCAAATTGTAGAAGTCCAGCAGATACTGAAATGTCGTACAATCACTGAGGAGAATCAAGAGTTTGCACACAAGTCAAGAGTGCCGATGGGGGATAACTCTTTCAGAACGAAGGCAGCGTCATCAAATGAAGTATGTATTGAATTAGATTACGGCCAGGATGTGCATTTCCTGGACCAAGGAGCTAGAACTGATAGTAGAATTAGGATTGTCACCAATTATGCGAGATCTAATCCAAATGATGAGTTGAGGACGATATGGAAGAAAATTGGGGTTGCATGGGAGTTTCAAATCTCCGTCTGTATGAAGGAATAGGTTGAGATTTGAATCGACAGTTTTATTCTATAGACCGGCTTTGGTGTGATTCAGTGAAACGGTCTCCCAGTCTTCCTCTATTTTTGCCAGTTTTAGTGCTAATGGCAGACATCTTTGTACCGCTTGCAGTGGTCCCCTTTGCGCCTGCGCCTGGTACCATGGACATGCCCTAGCCAGCGTAGCGTAAAGCGCGTCATCATTCAATGGATTCTCATTTAGCACGCTCAAGGATGAGAGCGTTTGACATAAAGTCCGTTCTATTGATACCTAGTATTCGCCGTAATTGCCGCTGATGGAATCTTTCCAGCGGTTTGAGCTGCCATCTATAAACGGTCCGAGTCTCAGAACCGCAAAGCAGGGTAGGAAGAACTACGGACCGGCAGGCAGCAAATTTTGTTCCAATTCTTAGTTCCGCCTTGTTGAAGACTCTCTCCCCAAGCCTGAACATAGCCGATGAGGCCTTACGAAGTCGCTGGTTGATCTCGGCTGTCGCAGAGCCGTCCCGTGTGACGATGCTTCCCAGATAGCTAAATTCCTGACATCTTCGATAGCTTCGCCTCCAACTTTAATTTCTGAAGTTTGATTTGCTGGGAAGTTCATTCGGAGGGCTTTTGTTTGGCCCACATTGACTCCATTCCAAGCGCACTGTAGGTTTGCACGGCCACTGCGGAGGTACCAAGCAGGACCATGTCGTCCGCATATTGGGGAAGCTTGACTGCACGTTCTTTTGGGATCTTAAAGGCGCCAGGTTGAATAAACCTCCGTCGACACCTCGATCCAGTAATTTTTTTTCTCGTATTAGCATCGCTGCCATGTAAATATTAAAGAGGAGAGCGCCCAGGACGCAGCCTTGTCTCATTTTGTTATTTCAAAGCCTTCGGTAAATTCTCTGTTAGTAATGACATGACTCTTATTTTTTGTGCGCAGATCAGTGATGATATTAACTAATTTCGGCGGGCAACCAAATTTGAGCATGACCTTCCATAAAGTGTCCCCGATGACCATATCAAATACCTTGCGGAGGTCCCCAGAGATAGCGTGCAGTCTTTTCCTGCAGTTGTCTCAACACAAATATCGTTTCGTCGTTACTTCTTTCTGCCCGGAAACCAGCCTGGGACTTGAGTACACTAGAAGCCCAGCGAAGACCGAGCAGAGGCGATTGAGCAGGATTCTGGCGAGAATCTTTCCCGCTAAGCAGAGTAGCGAGATACCGCGGTGTAGATGGAGCAGTCAGCGCGGTCACCCTTTCTCTTGAAAATTACTGGTCATCACCGCGGTTTTTAAAGTTGGTCGAAACGTTTTCAGTTTCCCATATTGTCGCGAAGTGGCGAATGGGTCCGTGTAGCACCTTAACAGCGTCGCAGAAGGCTCGGCTGTCATTCATGTCCGCCTACTTCTGTATTTATGCTGCTTTGCTGCTGTACCATCGGTTTTTAGCACATCTTGGGATGCGAAATGCCTTTGTTTTCGCCATACTGTAGGCCTTGATGGCAGCCCCGTCGTTAGGCTTCATCGAGAGAATTTTGTAGCAGTTCTCTTGTGAGTGATGACCGGTTCAATGATCTCAGCGCTCTCAGCAAACGAGTGAGAACATTGAAAAGTTCCAAAAGTCCTCTCTTCAAATCAACAGCTCTCAGAATGGCCCGGGGGGCATTCCTAATCTCAGCTTCAGCGCTGATTCAGCCGAATCTCCTCTCCACTTCAACTGCAAACTCCCTCGCATCCTCAAATCAATTTCAGCAACTCCCTACGCACACTGCCTTCCCCTCCCCTCAAAATATCTCACTAAATTTCCTTAAACTCCGTCTTGAGGCCCTCCCTAAACTCAACCCTTGCCTCCTTATTAAATCATCCGTGGCTATTCACCTCCAACCATCAGATTCGATCACACGAATATTCCCAAATCGAATAACATAGCCAGCCGTAAACTATAATCACTCAAATCATTGCAGAATTCCCCAACCATATAAATTGTTACACTTATGGCTGTAAAACAACAAATAAAACAGGCCATGCATACTTTATCCGGGGTAAAATTACGGTGTATCGCTTAAGGAACTCTGTCTGCGTTCTTACAACTGAGCTGAGCGCTATTCGCTCCTGTCTTTCAACTCCCATTCAGCGTCCTCCCGGACTCAACTATATGCTAGTACTAGACTCACTTTCCTCCCTCACCTCTTTACAAGATCCTTCTTCATCACTCAACGCATTCACGTCATTTTTTCTGGATTCCAGGTCACATCGATCTCCCTCAATATGAAAATGTTGATCCTAGGCCATGATTTCATCACAAAATAGGTGTGGCCTTGAAATATAAACGATGTCACTTACTAGTAGACATGAAACATGATCTTTATTTATTTGGCTCAGGCAGAAAATCTCTTTTTCTTGTTATTGTCTTCCTTCCTTACATCTCTTCCAGTATCACTCATGAGAGAGAGCATTTTCAAGTAGCTGATAAACCATTATAAAATAGATATGAGGAAAAATAATCAAATTCTCGGTTTTTTTACATTATACTCTTTCCTCTCATCGAAATGGTCAATTTTGCGAGAACACGAATACTCTTGATCACACTTCGATGTTAACTTATTTGGTTACATACATCTTTCAAAGTTTCGTTCCTTTCGAGACCGTACTCGTCATTCGGACTCACAGGTAAATTCCTGTAACCTATAGCAGTAGGTAAAATTCAGTTGGGACGTTCCCACTTGGTCGGCTTTAGTTCCTCATCCACTCTTTGTGTGATTGCATGCAATTGTATCGCAAAAATGTGCCGGAATAAGAATCGTATAAAATTTATAATCATCAGCATCTCAATTTTTATTTCGTTCTATTGTTTGTACAAGATAGTCGAATCCGAACATGATCCCCTTATAATGACTATGTACATGCTTCTTAGTATCGATTTTATGTTAGGAGCTGCCGTATATTACGTTTTTGATCCGTGCGGCGATTCCATAAGGTCCGAAATTGTAGAGCCGTTACGAAAAGCAAGTAGAAGGCTTTTTGCCGCCATTTCGCGAATAGTCAGCGGTTGGAGGCGAAACGAAGCCAATGAAGACAGAGAGCTGATAGTACAGGCTCCTCGAACATTTCAAGAACCGCCTGGATACGATCCTTCAATCGGCGGGTGGATGGGATTTCGACTTATTGAAGAGACCGAAACATTGGGGATTCCGTTTCACGAAGCCCATCAATCATACCAGAAAGCGCCCGAACGCGTTCTTGTGGAAGGCGAAATGGAAAAAATGAGGAGACCAAATTGATGACAGAGCCGCCAGAGTCTGATACTTTCATCCAGCACATCCGAGCGCGTTTCATTGACAAATCGACATCATCCACAATGACGAAGACGCACGAATTGAAGCAAGGTGTTAAAAACTTCCATTCTCGGTCTAACTAAAAATTTTCTCATAATTGAAAGAACCATTCATTGTTCCTGGCGGATAAATAGGTACTTATTATCAATATTGTTTATTTCCTTTTAGTTTTCTATAAGTCTATTATCAGTCACCTGTTCTGAGTTATAAGTTTTTGGTGAATTAAACGTTTTTTGAAGTTTTACTTACCCTCGTGTATCAATATTTTGAAATCAGAAGTGGTGAGGCGAGTCAAAAGGACAAAAGAAGAGTGCAGAAGAAGAAACAGCAAAGAAGTTGGCTATTATCGAATCAAGAGAAATTCATTAACTCAATTAGCTAAAGAATACGAAGTATTCGTTATTCTAAATAGTTTATGGGTACTGTTTTTAACGAGAATTTTAGCTGTAGCGGCCATTCAGAACTCTGAAATGCCCTTCATTATTGATTACAGCCAACTTTTTCGCATCTATTGCCCAATTTCCCCCTCTCCTTGCCTTCTTCACCTCCTCTCAATAAAATCTCATCTGGACCACCATTTCCTTTCCTTTGGCTTCTGAATGCTAGACACATGTTCAACTGAAATTATCCTTCACTCTGTGTCCGTTATGGCAAAACGTCTCTCTTTCTAGAGTAAGTAGAATAATTAAAAAAAAAAAAATTGTAAGCCTCGAACCTCCCATAAAAGTAATAAAGAATTTCCCGTCAAAGAAAGTAAAAAAGTATATTGGCTTTCGATACTGGAGTCCTGAAATTTCTAAATTTTTCGGAGTCTCCTACCGTATAGCTCGAAAGTCAAGACTTTTCTAGCTAGATCTCCTCTTGTCACATAATATTTTAAATGTTCGACTCCTTTCATGGCTGAAAGTTTTTCAAGACCTTTTCCTATCATACATAGCTCAAATTCGAAATTTGTAAGTTGAATTCATTTCGTTTCTTTACTTTCCCTTCTGAATTATGGTTTTAGAAAGGCTAGATACTTGTTCAACTGATTCTACTTCACTCTGTGTCCGTTTATTTCATCAATTTTTTTTATAGAGTTGAAAACTTATCTTTTTCATATTTTTCAAGACCATAAATATTTTTTCACTTTCTTTTTTCCTTCTGTTTTTACTAACGTTTTGTAACAAAAAAATTCTTGGCAAAACTTCTCTCTTTCTATAGTAAGTCAAATCTTTAAGAAAAAAAAAAAAATTGAAAGCCGCGCACCTCTCATGGAAAAGAAAATTTATTGCTCCAGATTGAACCTTAAAAGAACGCAGGAAACACTGTTTTATGAATCAGCGAATTGATTTCGATACTGGCGTTCTGAAATTTTTGAATTCTCAGGAGTGTTCTATGGTATAAAGTCAACATTTTTCAAGATCTTCCCTTCTCATTAATGTTCAACTCTTTTCATGACTGAAAGTATTTTAAGTTCTCTTTTTATCAAATCATACATAGCTCGAAAGTCGACATTTGTATCATTTCGGAATAATTCATTTGGTAAGTTGAATTCATTTCGCTTCTTTCCTTTGGCTTCTGAGTTATGTTTTTAGAAAGGTAATCTACTTCTTTGATCAATTTTTTACTTCATTCTCTGTCCGTTTATTTCATCAATTTTTTTTCGAGTGTTGAAAGTTTCTCTTTTTGATATTTTGAAGACCATTTTCATTTCACTTTCTTTTTTTCTTCAGGTTTTACTAACGTTTTGTAGGTATACAAAAAAAAAATTCTTGGCAAAACTTTTCTCTTTCTAGAGTAAGTAGGTATAAAATCTTTCAGGAAAAAAAAATGGAAGCCTAAAAGTGATAACGAATTTATATTGCTCCCGAATAAACTTCAAAAGAACGCGAGGAATCTTTTTTATGGGGCAAATTGGTCTTTATATTGGAAATAGAACAATTGGAGTCCTGAAATTTCTAAATTTTTCGGAGTTTCCTATCGTATAGCTCGAAAGTCAACTTTTTTCAAGTTCTCCTCTTGTCATATATTTCTACTCTCAACGAAGTATTGCTTCTTGCTGTGATATTCGAACACTATTTCCTTATTTCTTTCCTAAATTTTCTCAGTCGTTTTTTTTTTTTTTTTTTTTTTTTTTTTCAAGAATAGAAATTTTATGGAATTTATATAATTTTATTGATTGTGGAACCAATGTAGTGCAAATCAATCTACAACTTGCATTACTCGAACTTTTGTGTCTGAAAAACGATTACAACAAAAAAATAAAATGAAGATTTCTAGATTATAATTTCTATGCTTATCCTAAGCTCCTTAGGATTTAGAATATTTAAATTCTTGTGCAGGAATTCAATATTTTCATTCGATTGATATAAGTGGAAAGTTGTTGCAATGTAGTTCAGAAAAAAAATATTTAAGGGAGGAGAATACTGAAAATGACAATTTCAAGCATTGTATTTTCATCATTATTCGATATTTCAAAAAACCGCAACACTTGTTTTTCAATAGGTACTTTTACTATAATATTCTCGACCGAGAGTACGTGATTTTTGGCCAAAATAAACGAATTTGGGTAAATTAAATTCATCATTATCGAATCCTAACAGTTTTTTAAATAAAAATTATGATTTTATTCGATTTTGGACCAAAATTTATGATTTCATCAACGAAAATTATCCGATTAACTTAGGCCTATAGATCAATGTTGAGTATTTTCTTACTGAAATCATCCGTTCAGCAATTTTTCGCTCAAAGTTCTGTAATTTTAGACGATGTTCAACGAACTTATAATTTTTGATTTCTGTATTCCACCTTTTTTGGAAAAATAAAATTCGTTCTCCGTAAGCCCGAACTTACTATTTTCATGACAATAACAATGATGTGAAGAAATTTCAATTCCCATAAAATTGTTTTTGTCGAATAATAAAATGAAGATTAGATTAATTTGTGTGCAAGGGATGTAGTTTATTATGCTTGCTAAAGATTGAGAAAAAAATTGAGAGAGTTTAACCTTTCGACTGAAAGTAGCAGTTTTCATCGGACATAATTGAACTTCATAATATTTTTTTTTTTTCTTATCATCTCGCAATAGCCACTCATATTTTATTAGTTGCAATATGATTAACAGACCCCGGATTCCTAGGCATCTGTGAAATCATTTTTGAAAGCAGAATGATACCCAGAATTCAGTCTTCAGGGTAGTAGATTTGTAGAAATTTTTTAACTTGATGATGGAACAATAAATTTTTTTTTTATTTTTTAAATTTCTCGAACGAATTTGACTAAGGGAGGTTTCAACTCCTCTTCATTCTTCTCAGAGAATCGTTCACTGATCCGCGAGACTCGAAAAGTTTTTTAAATCAGAACTAACCCTCACTCTTTCCTCTGTTTTCGTGCCATCTTATAAGCTATAAAATCTCCTTGCACGCGAGTTCCTTGCGCAGGAAGTGAGTGCGCTTGCTTAATTCTCTTTTTATAATAATCGAGATATCTTTCTATTTTTTCAGGTACTTATTCACGATGGAAAACTATCGAATTTTGATCTTTACGTTCTTGGTGCTTTTTGGAAGCGTACATGCGGAGAATGTATGGTCCTATAAAGGGGGCCTGATACACTACAATCCAGGTAGTTTGATGAGAACTGAAACATAGAACGGTTCTCATTTTTTTTTAAATCAACCGTGCAGTTTCAAATGGCGAACTTTTATCCTAGATGAACTTCGAAGACTACCATAAATTAATTTCCGATAAAATTGCACAGCTGTCAGGATTGGTACTTTTTTTTTTATTTATAGAGCTGTATCTATAATATAATTTATTGTGGAATTGTAGTTTTCAAATCATTTCAGGGAAAAAAAGTTTTACTTGTCAAATTGAAATTTCAGGTAAACTCACATCTCGTCTTCTTTGGTAATTTTATTGATGCATTGGTTTCATATCATAAATTCTACTTTTTTTTTTTGTTCTACGTAGTTTGAAGACTTACCTACTCTGAAACATCCTCACGTTAACGAAGTGCTCGGAAAGTGTTTAAAAATTTGATTTGTCAAATTTTTTTTTGATGCATTACCTATTGACGTCCAAGGTGTTTGAAAAGAGGTGTGCTCAGTTCGATTGTAAACAAAACGCAACCCGCATGCACATTTAAAAATACATGGGACGCGGAACCAAGTGACGTCACCCGGTTCCGTTTTTACATTGTTTTAAATGGAGATCAGCTGATGTAGCGCCTTGTTGTTTACATTGAGCTGAGCACACCTCTTTTCAAACACCTTGATTGACCTCATCCTCCACCTTTCCTAGGAATAAATAAGCACCGATCACGTGAAATCGTCGCCAACAAATTTTTCATTTTCAATCCTCGACTAAAACTTCCTCATCTTTTTTTAAATGATTACCCTACTTTAACATTGTGATTATCTTCTCTTCTTGGCGGCAGAGTATACTCATGAACAGAAGTTTTTAAATTTGCGACGAGAAAGGAATACTCCGAAGAGGAGTAAAAACTACAAAGACCGCAGAAAACAAATAAAGCCGAGCGCTCTTGGTTTATAAACCATCATCGGGACTGAAATGAAAGCAACTGACAAGGACGGAGGAGAAACCTCGGAACATTAAGGTTAATCAGAAGAGGGTTTATAACGTGAGTCATAGACGAGTTCAATCAAGCCATCTTCCGGAATGTACGTGTTTAGCACAGTAATATCATCAGTATTGAGATGACGGATTATTTCTATGTGCTCGAGGGAAATCCGTTTAAAGTATGAATTCTCCTTATGGAGGAGACTTGCGGATCCCTCGCTGTTGATCAAGTGATCGGCAAATGCTGATTCTCCCAAACGTCCCTTTTTCCAGGCCTTCAGGTGTTCGTCTAATCTCACCTTCATCTGGCGGCCGGTTTCACCGATATAAAAACCTCTACAATCCCTGCATTCCAATTTATAAACACCTTTTGTCCGCAGGTATACGGTCCTTTAACTTGACGAACAACCATATGACGGTAGTGGGGTTGTAATAGGCCGGTCTGAAACCGAATGGCCGAAGGGCCCGACCCAATTTGGTAGAGAACCTCCCTATCGCAACCTCCGATCACGGATCATGTCTCGAGGGAGGGAGGTGGTGGAATCGAAGCTTTTCCTCGTAATTTTCCTCCGAACCATCGCATCGCCTCAACATCAAGCCAGGTGTTTTATAGTCGCCAACTCTTTTTTGAAAGCAGCCTGACTCAGTGGGAAGCGAGTCAATCTGTGGACTAAACTGTTAAAAGCTGCTAACTTATGAGCAACAGGACAGAATGACGCTTCGCGGACTAAAACATCGGTCGCAGTATCTTTTCTGTATATTCCAAACTCATGGATCCCATCTCTAACTGAGACCGACAAAACCAAAAAGTTAATCGCAGAGCCACCAACTTCCAAGGTAAATTTTATGGGAGGGTATAATGAATTGAGATACTTCAGAAACTCACCAAGGAAATCTGGATGACCAGTCCACGTACAGAGAACTGTCATCAACGCACCTGTGCCAGTAGTGTATATGATTGAGTAACACCTGGCCCGAGGAGAAGAGGTCAAGCTCAAACTGCGACATGAATACTTCGGAGATGAGGGAGCCCAAAGGTGATCCATCAGTGAACTCGAAAAATTTTCCTTCGAATTTGCAAAAATTTCCAGGACCAACAGATATTTAAAAGATTGAAAAATTCTTGGGATTCATTATTAGGGATATTGGAGTTAACCAATAGCTGGCCCATACGCTGCATGGTGGCAGCTTTAGGGATATTTGGGAACAGACCTACGACATCAAACGAACAAAGGGTCGCGCCCGGAGGCAGTTGTACATCCTTGAGAGCATCAGCCAAGGACACCGAATTCAAAACCAAATCCAGGAATTTAGCAAGGAGGTAAGTGGGGAAGGAAATGAAAGAGACCACAGGCCCTTTATTTGTTTTCTGCCGTCTTTGTAGTTTTTACTCCTCTTCGGAGTATTACTTTCTCGTCGTTATGGACAACCGTAATTTGGAGGAATGAATCCGTTCAATTTTTTAAAATTTGATTACGAACTAGAAATAATGTTTCGTCAGATCGATTCCTTCATTTTTCTTAAAACTTCGTTCCTCTTAATTCGTTTCATCAAATTAAAATTTTTATTTTTTTTACAGGCATTGCAAAAATGATGGTAAAATCAGCTGTGGTAGGTTATACAATTTATGAGAATGGTGTCTATGCAAATCCCGACCCCGACGGTGGTGGTGGTATACAGAACGGGGGCTCGTGGCCACCTCCTCCTCGTGGAAATTGATTTCGATAAAGAAGAATTAATTATAAGATATTTTGAAAACCTATAATCTAAGTAAGCTTTATCATTAGGATAGATAAAAATTTTATGAAAATCAATTTACGTAGGAATATTATTCATAAATTATTATTAAAACGAATTTAAAATAATATTGAATTATTAATTCAATTTTTAATTAGAAAGTTGACCTAATATTAGTGATAATTTCTGAAAAATAAAGTTTGAATGCAAAAAACGAATATAGTTATTTTCGAGAACACGTTCTTCCATAAATAGTAAGAATATGATTATTTTAGTCTGCCAGGGTACGAGCTAATTTAGTGCGATAGAAATGAAAGAGTACAGGCAAGTAAATTAAAATTTCACTATTGAGAGAGGCACTCACTCTCTCAACTTCCTCGACCTCACCGTCTCACTCTTACTTAACGATAACCGTGCCACTCTTCCGTTCAAAATCTTCCGCAAACGCACTTACACGGGTGTCATGATTCGTTGCTCTTCCTTTCAACCTTGCACTCACCGAACTATAACAGCTCTCTCATCCTTAACTCACCGTCTTATCTCACTCCCCCTCCCACACTCAGAATTCAAAAAAGAAGTAAAAACCTTGGAATACCTCGCCTTCATATCCATGGACATCAAGACAATTATCTGCCGTAAGCAATACAAAACACTAATCAAAGGCCTTCCTTCCACTTCCAGTGTCGACCCTCCAGTGACTCGCTGCCCTCCTCCTGGAAAGCACCTCTTACAGAATCGCTCGTACCTTGACCCCAATGACCCTATTTAAGTGCCGAGTACCGTTTTATACCTTCATGTCGATTCACCATCTCTCAAACATCAAGAATATCGTACTCCCCCTCCACAGATGCCGGGTCTACAGACTGCAGTGCACATACGGAGCACTGGCCGCTGTATAGAGAAACGCCTAAAAGAACACCGTAAAGCTTACACTACCAATGATCCCCAGAAATCCGTAGTGGCAAAATATTGCTTGAACTCAAACCACAACTTAGATATTATAGAAGTAAATATCCTGCACTCAGCTACCATACGCAGGCTTTTACATCGTAATGAACCTCTTGGTGTTCTAAATGATATGAGTCATATCTTTACGAATGGTTGTGTCGATTTTACTCACTCATCCAACCTGTAACAACTCGTCCTCCTGAATTTAACTTTACTACGACGCCATGGATTATCTGGCGTATAGTTCTCTATTTATTTCTGTATTTCTCCGCCTGAAGATGTTCAGTATCGTCTGTTCGAAACTATAGTCGCGGTAACGATTTAATGATAAAATAAGAGGAATTAATTCACGCGCCTATACTCTTTCATTTCTTAAATAATATAAAATAAGAAGAATTATTCGCAGAAAGTAGAAAAGAGGAAGAGGGGATGGCATTTCTCCTTGAACCATCCAGATATCTGACACAATGTAGCTAATATACCTACCCAAAACTCACAACACTGTGTATTGAGAACTCTGCTTTACCGACAAATCTAAATCTGGACAAAATGAATATGCATTCTCGACCCAAAGCGTCATGACCTGTCACCGATTGAAAAATTATGTCCCTCTCTCCTCGGAATAGCAATTCTCTTCTCCGATTTCATTCATTTACTCGATAGTTCCGAAAGTAATAACATGTACCTAATTTTTGTTGAGCTCATAAAATTACAAATTAAAATCAAATTGCACTTCGATGTAAAATTTAAAATAATGAGATATAGTACAAGTAGGATCAGATATTGGCGCGCAGTTTCTAGAAATTCAATCCAGTCTTTTCATTTATCCAATCGATAAACGAAGCCACTTTGGTATATACGCTGGGGTATTTTCGGTCGTTGCATTTCAAACCCCTAGAAGTGATTCCAATTTGATACCAATAGTTCTTATCGATGATCATCAACGGACCTCCGGAGTCACCCTATGATGAATCGAAAAAAAAAAATAATAGTTAATCATTCGAAGGATATTTCAGTACCGGAAGGAAAACAGGGGGGGATGAACATCCGTCCTCGGACTTATTTTTTCCTTCTCACTTCTGAGAAAGAGGAAAGGGTGATCATACTGAAAATACCAGAGGTTATTGTACTTGTTTGACTCACTTTACAACTATCTTTGACGGGACCGCTGGCACACACCACGGTCTCATCAATTCGGAATTGTTTCGCTTCTATCAAACGCTCGTAGTTTTTAGTACACGTGGAAAAAGGAACTACCTGTACTTCGGCTTCTACTAAATGATTTGAAATTTCTCCAACTAGCAAGGAAAAGCAGAAACAAAAGGAATCGAAATTGCAATTAGGCTATAATATAAAATGGGCTCGCTACGAAATTCCAATTTCTAACGACTGCCATAGTCTACTAATTAAAATTCTATCTCACGGATTTGTTGAAAACCTTCATTCTTTTGAACGGGTCCCTCGTCTTCTTCTCTTTTGGCTTAAATAGAAAATATTTACTCACGATATTCTACAGTACCCCATCCGGTAATGAAAGGTTTCTTTCGATCGTATAACGTCATATTTTGTGGAAACGTTTCACCGGCATGTAAACAGATAGGGCGAATGTTTTCTGGAAAAAACCATGATTAATCAATATTGTACCAATAATTATTTCTTTAAAAAAAATCTAAATTTATTTTCACAGGAAATTCGGAATTTTTTATGAATTTTCGATTGGCAGACCCCCTCCTCCCATTCTTAATTTTGAATTAAAAACTGTCTCAATGGTTTGTACCTCGTTAGTACCTATAATACAGTAGTACCAACCCCTTTTCTCTATGACTTCGTCAGTGGAGGACCGTGACCATACCACATATCCCTTCATTTCGATTGTTTATCCGAGAATAGGCTGAATATGTTTGTGCTGGATTGTACCGTCGTTTTTTTTTCGATTGAAGTTATCTTCTTATCCATCAATCCTTTGAGGAAGTTGTAGAAATGCAGCCTGCCTTTCGAACGGGTCGAGGTGTTTGAGATGAAAATGAATTGAATCGCTTGTCGTACGTTTATTCTAGAATGCTTGCCCTCCAATCGTGGTCTTCTTTGGTAAGTTCACAGTGAGAAATAAGCTGAGGTTCCTTGTTTGGTCAGAGAGAATCAATCTGCGAAAATCCTTGTTATGAGGGGATGGTGGACGATTACAGCTTCGTGTCTGGTTGCAGCGGGATGAGAATTGCTTGAGATTTGTCTCTTTGACTTAAAGTGGGGCCGTAGTTCATATCTGGACAAGATTTCAAAATGGTATAAAAGCGTTCCTCGCTACATTCTCATGTTTTCTCAGAATATTTATAGTCTTGCCTTCTGATCGTGAACGGAGCTCGAGCTAGTTTCTTCCCGTAAGTATGTTTGAGGAGACGAGTTCGTCAGTAAATTCATAGACTCTTGCCGTCCGCGAGAATTCCGGCACATTTTTCAGTTTCCATCAAACATAAAGCTGCAGACGGCGAGTATACAATCGAAACCGATCGAGCTACTCGCCGGTTTCATTTCCACCATTTCCCGTCGAAACAATGAGAATTCCAGCATATTTGTCCGTTTCTATGAAACACAGGTCTGTAGCTGATCTCTCATCGCTAGTCTACAACAGTTGGAGGAGGAGGACATGTCCTTTATTGCTTAAGACGATGAGAATTTCCGCATCTTTTCCCATTCTGATGAGACAATGTTTTGTACAGAAGACGACGAAAACCTCATTTCGACTGGAAGAAGGGAAGACCCACACACGTAGCATTAATAGAAAACCCGATGGTGCAATGCAGCACAAACGTTGTACATCTAGAACGAAAATCTAAATGGAGGGAAGTATAGTACGTGACTAACAGCCAAGAATTAGAGGGACGGGATTGTTGCGAACGAATTCAATGGTGAATTGGTAACTAACGAGGTCGAAACGATTAAGATATTATATGGTTTGGTTCCAGATTTGAAATATTGCCTCGATGCAGTGACATGAACCTGTAAGAGATCTATGTATTGCATACTGCTTCTTTGTGGGGTTGTATTAGACTCGTACCCCAAACCAATATCCGTTACACAAGTGTCCGTGCCAACAGCTGCCAAGAAACGAAGATATCGAAAGGGCGAAGAAGAAAATGCGAAAGGATGATCCAATGATCGTCCTTGGGGACTTCAATGCAAAAGTCGGAAATGAACCAGTACCTCACTTTATCGGAGCATGTGGTTTTAGAGATAGAAAGAAGCGAGGAAAACAACTGATTGAGTTAGCAGAGAAACATGACATGACGATATGCAATACAACGACAATCATTCATATGAAGGGGAGGGTGAAGTGTAATAGACAAAGCTCTAACTCACCGTTGTATTCCACAGGCTTACTTAAACGTAAAAGAGCTATGTCATTGTGTACGGGTTTTTTGGTAAAGTTAGGATGCGTTATAACTTCTTTTATTTCAACGTCGATAGGAAACGCTCCATCTTGTACCGTATCGTTTATGTTCAAAACGCCGAGTCGAACGTGAAACCTGAACAGATTACCGTGATTAGTACACTGTATAATGTCGGACAGATATTGAAAAACTAACAATTTAATAAAATTGAGTGCAGCTTGAGACATACGGCACTAGAACTTGGGACTGAAGTGAACGCATGATTGGAAATAACACTCCACTACAAAGTAGATCTATATGCTTTTGACAAGAGAAGGATAAATATTATTGGTGGAATAGTTATAGAAAGAAAATGAACCGAAAACTTTCTAGCGAACCTGTTCTATAGGGGGTTCTTTGAAAAATTTTCCGTCCGACGTCTAGAAAAATTTTACTTCTGTTCTCGGGCTATATATGATAGGAGGGGAATGATAAGAAGGGGTCTTCGATTCCTTCATTTATTTATTTATGATTTATTGATTGATTTAGTTTCTTCTTTATATGATAGGAAGGACTTGAAGTAGTCATGAATATTAGGGAGGGGACTTGAATAATGTTGAATTCTTGCTACCTATATGATAGATGGAGACGTTAAAGACGAATACTCCGACGTGGAGTAAAACATGCAAACCGCAGAAAGACGACGAGCGCTTTCGGTTAAATAACCATCTTCAAGCCTGAAATGAAAGCAACTGACGAACAAAAGAGAAGAACGAGGTATTAAGATCGTCCAAACGAGAAATCACGGTGTGAGTCATAAACCAGTTCGATCAGGCCATCTTCCGGAATGTACGAGTTGAGTACAGTGATACCCGTCAGTGTTGAGATGACGAATTATCTCTATATTCTCGAGGGCGATACTCTTACGGTAAGAATTCTCCTTATGGAGGAGCTTTTCGGATCCCTCGCGGAAGCTGTGGCCACTGTTTATTAAGTGATCGGCGAAAGCTGACTCCCCTAAGTGTCCCTTCTTCGAAGACTTCAGGTGCCCAGCTACTCTAACTTTCATTTGGCGGCTGGTCTCACCAATATAAAAGCCTCCACAATCCTCACACTCCAACTTATACACACCACTCCTCTCATCGACAGGTATGGGGTCCTTCAGTCTCACAAACAACCTCTTGACTGTGGTAGGGTTGTAAAACGCGGGTCTGAAGCCAAACGGGCGAAGGGCCCGACCCAATTGCAGGGAGAACTTCCCCAGGAAAGGGAGACTGGTCCAACGCAAACGACGATCACGGATCGCGTCTCGGGGGAGGGAGGTGGTGGAATCCAGGAGGCTCCTCGTAACTTTCCTCCGAACCATCACGTCAACATCGACATTGACCCCATTCACTCTGGCCAGGTGTTTTATTGGGTTCGTCAGTTGCTTTCATTTCAGGCTTGAAGATGGTTATTTAACCGAAAGCGCTCGTCGTCTTTTATTTTTCTGCGGTTTGTATGTTTTACTCCACGTCGGAGTATTCGTCTTTCACGTTTATTATGGATAGCCGTAACTTGAAGGAACGGATTCGTTTAATAGATAGAGACCTTGAAAAATTGGTGTTTTCTTCATTCAGTTCCACGCTACCCTAGAGGTCGTTTTTTAAATAGTAGTTTCCCCAATAGGCTTAAGAGTCTCATTACTACAACAAATTCGACCCATAAAACAGGTTCTCTGCGTTTCTTGTCATACGATAACCTCAATCCAATCATTAGTCACCTTCACCTGGATTCCAGATCACATCGATGTCTTTCAACGTGAAAACGTTGATCATGCGGTCAAGAACTCCACCCTTTTACCGAAAACTACTCACTCAGCTCAATCACCAGTATTCAAACTTCAAAAATACTACCCGAAATCCTAGCTTCGTGGTAATGTGTGAAAAGAACAGCATCACAACAAACTACGATCAATCAAAAGCCTCCTCATTCCTTGGTCTTCTTAAACTTTCGTCACCAAGAAGTTATCCTCTCTCGTCTTAGGTTTGAACATACCCGATTGCACTCCTGGACTGCTATCCTGTTACAAAGATTCTATTACGTGATTCTTAGATACTTTTCAACGCTGAACATGAATTCGTTGTCCGTTTTTTGCTAGTACGTCACAATTTTCAGTAACCGCGATAAATATTCACGTAATCATAACAAATATTCTCGTCTACTTGCCGCGCGCTGTCGCGGAACGTAACGAACGTTTTCGATAGCGACGCTGCTATCGTCGATGTGTTACGCGACGACGCGCGGCAAGTAAACCAGAACTTTAATCGTGATCACTAAAAATTGTGACGTGCTAGCAGAAAACGGACAACGGATTCGTGTTCAGCGTTGAAAAGTATCTAAGAATCACGTAATAGAATCTCTGTAACAGGATAGCTGTTCAGTAGTGTTGTCTGCACTATCCGCAACCACTCCGAAATCATCCCCAATTCAGTCGACTATTTTCGCTCCTGCTATTTCTATCAACCTCTCCAAAATTTTAAAACAAGATGTTATAATATTAAGTAGAAGTACTGTACAAACAAATTATCGCGAGCTGATGACCCGTTTTGTGTAGTCGCTTAGCTCGCAAATATTAATAAAAAAGAAAAAAAATCTTACGATTTTCCTTGTTCAAGTGGCACGCAATGAGCAACAGTGAGAAGCCATTCCCTCGAAATTAGGGAGCTGCCACACTGGAAGCTAGTTTTATTTGTTTGTTCGTTGTGTTTGAAGACAGCCGCCATCCAAGGCCAAGCACCTATTATATAATGGGATGATATAATAGAATATCAGTGGTTACAGTGCGTTTGTTCGAAACTACGAATTGGAATAATAATCAAAAACAACTCACCCAATTTAGAAGGTTTTCCTCCAGGAACTTTGCTTCTGCTTTTCAATACGGAATCTCCACAATGCACTTCGCTCGTTGATGGAGGCGGTGCTGCTCCACAACACACAAAAGGCGCTCCCAGGCTCCAACCGCAGAACGCATCCCGGAGGGATTCTATCTCCTTCGAGGAGAGCGTCTTCGGTCTCTGATACAGTTCGAATAACTGTGGACATTGAAAAATGGATATACAGGAGCCCGAGGTTTTTCCTGGTTCGGAGCATTTAGAATCTGCGCAAACATATCAAAATTTACTTCGATTTTCTTCAGATCAATTGAATTGTCCAAAGAGCGAAAAGCTTTGAATTCCTCTTCTTTATGACTCAGAAAAGTTAGAAGATTGAAAATTAGCAGTCTTTAATTCTGACACCAAAGTGGCGTACCTACGAGGAAACTCTGAAATGATCTTCAATTTTGGTAGAGCAAATTATTGAAGAGACGTCGGTCGTGCATCGGTGGAGGTTTGGCCCGCCTGGCTACCGTCGTATGGCCCGCTTTCGGAGAGAGAGAGAGAGAGAGAGAGAGAGAGAGAGAGAGAGAGAGAGAGAGAGAGAGAGAGAGAGAGAGAGAGAGAGAGAGAGAGAGAGAGAGAGAGAGAGAGAGAGAGAGAGAGAGAGAGAGAGAGAGAGAGAGAGAGAGAGAGAGAGAGAGAGAGAGAGAGAGAGAGAGAGAGAGAGAGAGAGAGATGGATGGAATCCAAAGGGTAAGGGGTGAAGAAATTGGTGCTCCTGCCACACAATCGCGAGTTGCCGATTGGAAAGCCAGTCCTCCATTTTGAGATTTCTCTTAACGCGAAAGACGTCCACACTTTTGTTCCGTAGAAGAAAATGATTGTAAAAAAGATTGGGTCGACACGTAAATCATAAACTGCTGTCAACATTTTATGACATATAGGTATTAGAGGAGCATAAGGTGCCATCCTTCCAATCAGGAGACTTACTAAACAAGTAAGATACTGAAATTTCGCATCGGCTTGTTCACATTTGAGGAACACCTGTACATAATAAGTGAGAACCTTATCATATAAAAAAGTAACTTACTATCTGGTTCGTTGCTGCCCGCGACTGATGCACGACTTGCTACAGAATCGAATATATCATCTTGTTTTGATTTTTGCGCGATACATTGGATAAAGATTATTGATATTAATAATACTAAACGTAACATTTTAACCAGATCAAGCGACTAGCGAAATATAGTACTTATACTTCATACATTTATATACTAACCAACCTTATTGTATAATTAAGAAATTCAAAGATGACGCGCGTCGACCTGTGGCCATCTTGAAAATTTTAATGAGAACGATGAGATGAAGGTTTTACCGAGTATACGTCCACGATAAAATTTTGTACGTACGTAGGACCTACCGGTTTTCCACGATGCGAGACTCGCTGTCGAGGAAACTGGCGTCATCAGTGTCAACTTTGATGTATGGGTCATGTAAATTTGCTCTTGTACCCGTATTAATGACGTTTTTGCAAGATTGAATTCAATAACTATACGTAGATTGATTCTTACTTGTAATTTTTCTAACTAATAAACACCGTTGAATTTCCTCGTATTTGGGTTCGTATTTCTTCAGAAAAATTGGTATTAGTATTAGAAGTTTATTAACAGCTGAATAATATACACAAACACAGTTTCCAGAACGTTTGCACATTCATGAGTGTAAAAACCTTTCGAGCTATAGGATCTTACTGGAGCTAACTCCAAAAATAATGACATGTCATAATGCCCGAACAGCCTGCTCTTGGTGGGTGGAACCGACTTCAAGACACCTTCAGCCAATGACCTAGAACTGTAAAAGGCATGGTTGAGTCCCTTCCCAGTATAACCTATATTTCAGTGCACAGGTATTCTCGCTGCCAAATTGCAGTCAGTGGGACAGCTTGCCATAAAGAAACTACTGAGCTATTCACTAAATGATTGTCGAGTCTCCAAAACGGGCTGCAGCGGTATCCCACCAACTTTAGTGTCTCAACAAGGAGGAACCTAAACGCTCTTACCCTAACCAAGGTTGCGCAGCCTCAGCTTCGGATCTGCGTTTTGATCTCCCGACTCCAGCTCTACCGGCATTCCACCTGTCAGCTGAGAACCCACCTTCTGATTTGTGCTACCACACTCACCAGCACGGCACCCATAAAAAAATACTCCCCCAGGAGTCTTCTCCAGCGTCTCACCGGAGGATAAACTAGAAACCAACACCGTCAACATGGTCCACACCTCGAGCTATCTCCAACTACGTTGAAGACCAACAGATCCAAGATCTGCCCCATTTCACAGACAAGACTCTCCTCTCAAACTTGGTATAGAGTTGCACTTCTGCCCTTCATCCGGTCAACCTCCAGAAAATCCCAAATAAATTACTGCGTACTTTACGCTCAACCAATTAAGACCATTTCTCAACCACGCACTGATTCTAAAAACTAAAGTAACTAATGCTTCTACTTTACATTAAATTCGTAGCCAACTGATAGATTCTTATGAGACCATTAATTGAATTCTAGTTATTCTTTTAAGTGAAGAAATCACAAATTCACTTAGCACCCCACTGTTAATTGACTTATTTGTACCACTATACGTCGGGAAGGATAAAATACGTTCACTGCTAGAAGCACAATAAATCGAACTATTTCGGGGTAGTCAGTTTTCGATATTTTCCACTATTCTGAGGTCCTTCAGGCATAAAGTCTGGTTCCCGAGCCGAATATTGTATGTGACAATTTGCACGGTGCATCTCTTTTTTTACGACCTAGTTCCCAGAATCCTCCACACGTCGTTGTGGCGAACTTCAAGATTGTAGCAACAGATGTGCTGATGTCCGTTGGCTACTATACCTCTTGCCAATAAATTAGTAAGGACAGACGAACTTTCGTCGTCATTCGAATACAAAGGTCGTATAAAATTATTTCTCGCGGAACGTGTCGAGTTAGAAACGAATACTCACATTTATATACAATATTTGCACGAGCTATAATAACTGCGATCTCCTATTTATGAGCTTGATTGACGGAGAAAAAAACAATTGAAGAAGTTTTGCTTCAACAATCAAGAGGAAATCTCCAAGAAGACTTCGTTTAGGTATGATATCTGGATGGGTGAAAAAGAGGTGAAGTACAATCGAAGATGAGGATTTCTAGTTGCAACATTGAAGGCGTTTGGTTCACTCCATAGCATTCGGAAGAACATTTCTTGATAAACTTAGGATACATGGATTGGGAACTGAAGATAAAACTTCTTGGGATCATACAGTCCTATGATCTATAAATTTCCCTTCTCTGGATCGTGATTTTCCTTTCTGAATTCATTCAAGTAGACTAGAAGAACTTGGTCGTTTGCATATACACACATAATTTATTGAGCTTTTAAAATGACGAACTAAAATCAAAATAAACTGGCCAAGTAGAATTTAAAATAATGAGATAGTACAACAGCGACCAGACTTTGGTGCGCAGTTTCTAGAAATTCAATCCAGTCTTCTCATTTATCCAATCGATAAACGAAGCCACTTTGGTATATACGCTGGGGTATTTTACGTCGTTGCAGTTCAAACCCGTAGAAATGATTCCAATTTGATACCAATAGTTCTTATCGATGATCATCAACGGACCTCCGGAGTCACCCTATGATGAATCGAAAAAAAAAAAAATAGTTAATGATTCGAAGGATATTTCAGTACCGGAAGGAAAACAGGGGGGGATGAACATCCGTCCTCGGACTTATTTTTTCCTTCTCATTTCTGAGAAAGAGGAAAGTGTGATCATACTGAAAATACCAGAGGTTATTGTACTTGTTTGACTCACTAGACAACTATCCTTGTCGGGACCGCTGGCACACACCACGGTCTCATCAATTCGGATTTGTTTCAATTCTATATAACGCTCGTAGTTTTTAGTACACTTGGAAAGAGGAACTACCTGTACTTCGGCTTCTACTAAATGATTTGAAATTTCTCCAACTAGCGAGGAAAAGCAGAAACAAAAAGAATCGAAATTGCAATTAGGCTATAATATAAAATGGGCTCGCTACGAAATTCCAATTTCTAACAACTGCCATACTAATTAAAATTCTATCTCACGGATTTGTTGAAAACCTTCATTCTTTTCAACGGGTACCTCGTCTTCTTCTCTTTTGGCTTGAATAGAAAATATTTACTCACGATATTCTACAGTAACCCATCCAGTAATGAAAGGTTTCTTTCGATCGTATAACGTCATATTTTGTGAAAACGTTTTACCGGCATGTAAACAGATAGGGCGAATGTTTTCTGGAAAACACCATGATTAATTAATATTGTACCAATTATTTCTTTTTAAAAAATCTAAATTCACAGGAAATTCGGAATTTTTTATGAGTTTTCGATTGGCGGACCCCCTCCTCCCATTCTTATTTTGATTAGAACCTGTCTCAATGGTTTGTACCTCGTTAGTACCTAATACAGTAGTACCAACCCCTTTTCTCTATGACTCCGTGGGTGGAGGGCCGTCACATACCACACCTCCTTTCATATCGATTGTTTATCCGAGAATAGGCTGAATATGTATGTGCTGCATTGTACCGTCGTTTTTTTTTGATTGAAGTGATCTTATCCATGAATCCTTTGAGGAGGTTGTAGAAATGCAGCCTGCCTTTCGAACGGGTCGAGGTGTTTGAGATGAAAATGAATTGAATCGCTTGTCGTACGTTTATTCTGGAATGCTTGCCCTCCAATCGTGGTCTTCTGTGGTAATTTCACAGTGAGAAATAAGCTGATGTTCCTCGTTTGATTACAGAGGATAAATGTGAGAAAATCCTCGTTATGAAGGGTGGTGGACGATTACAGCCTCGTGTCTGGTTGAAGAGGGATGAGGATTACTTGAGATTTGTCTCATATCTTGACAAGATTTCTAAATGGTATAAAAGCGTTCCTCGCTACATTCTCATTTTTTATCAGAATAATATATAGTGTCTTGCCTTCTGATCATGAACGGAGCTCGAGCTTGTTTCTTCACGTAAGTATGTTTGAGGAGACGAGTTCGTCAGTAAATTCATAGACTCTTGCCGTCCGCGAGAATTCCGGCACATTTTCCAGTTTCCATCAAACATAAAGCTGCAGACGGCGAGTATACAATCGAAAACGATCGAGCTACTCGGTATCATTTCCACCACTGCCTGTCGAGACAATGAGAATTCCAGGATATTTGTCCGTTTCTATGAAATACAGGTCTGTAGCTGATCTCTCATCGCTAGTCTACAACAGTTGGAGGAGGAGGACATGTCCTTTATTGCTTAAGACGATGAGAATTTCCGCATCTTTTTCCATCCTGATGAGACAATGTTTTGCACAGAAGATGACGAAAATCTCATGACGACTGGAAGAAGGGAGGACCCAAACACACGTAGCATTAATAGAAAACCCGATGGTGCAATGTAGCACAAATTTTGTATATCTAGAACGAAAATCTAAATGGAGGGAAGTATGTACGTGATTAACCGCCAAGAATTAGAGGGAGGGGATCGTTGCGAACGAATTCAATGGTGAATTGGTAACTAACGAGGTCGAAACGATTAAGATATTATGGTTTGGCTCCAGATTCGTAATAGAGCCTTGAAGCAGTGACAAGAACCTGTAAGAGATCTATGGATTGCATACTGCTTCTGTGTTGGGTTGTATTGGACTCGTACCCCAAACCAATAGCCGTTACACAAGTGTCTGTGCCAACAGCTGCCAAGAAACGAAGATATGGAAAGGGTAAAGAAGAAAATGCGAAAGGATGGTCCAATGATCGTCCTTGGGGACTTCAATGCAAAAGTCGGAAATGAACCAGTACCTCACTTTATCGGAGCATGTGGTTTTAGAGATAGAAAGAAGCGAGGAAAACAACTGATTGAGTTAGCAGGGAACCATGACATGACATGACGATACGCAATACAACGACAATCATTTATATGAAGGGGAGGGTGAAGTGTAATAGACAAAGCTCTAACTCACCGTTGTATTCCACAGGCTTACTTAAACGTAAAAGAGCTATGTCATTGTGTACGGGTTTTTGGGTAAAGTTAGGATGCGTTATAACTTCTTTTATTTCAACGTCGATAGGAGACACTCCATCTTGTACCGTATCGTTTATGTTCAAATCGCCGAGTCGAACGTGAAACCTGAACAGATTACCGTGATTAGTACACTGTATAATGTCGGACAAATATTGAAAAACGAACAAATTTTAATGAAATTGAGTGCAGCTTGAGACATGCGGTACTAGAACTTGGTACTGAAGTGAACGCATGATTGGAAATAACACTCCACTACAAAGTAGACCTATATGCTTTTGAGAAGAGAAGAATAAATAAAATTTGGTAAAATATATAGTTATAGAAAGAAAATGAAGCGAAAACTTTCTAGCGAACCTGTTCTATAGGGGGTTCTTTGAAAAATTTGTCGTCCGACGTCTGGAAAAATTTTACTTCTTTTCTCGAGCTATATGTATATGATAGGAGGGGAATGATAAGAGTGGGACTATGATTCCTTTATTTATTTATTTATTTATTTATTTAGTTTCTTCTTTATATGATAGTTAGGACTTGAAGTGGTCATGAATATTAGGGAGGGGACTTGAGTAATGTTAAATTCTTGTCATATGATGGATGGAGATCTTGAAAAATCGGTGTTTTCTCATTAATTCTTTTCTAACTCCCATAGAAGACGATATAGAGGAACCAGGAATTTTTTTAAGTGCCATAAGCGAAGTCACAGCCACGGATATAGAAGAGCCCGAAATTCCCCAAGTCCCTATACTAGTCCAGCCCATATAGGGATATAAGATGGGTATAGAAGAGCCCGGAATTTTTCCAAGTCCCTATACTAGTCCAACCCATCTAGGGGTATAAGATGGGTATAGAAGAGCCTGGAACTCTTCCAAGTCCCTATACTAGCACATAGAACGATTTTTTCTAAGTCCCAGAGCGGGGTATAGGAGAGTTCGAAATTCTTTAAGTCCCTATACTAGCCCATAGAAGGAAACGCACCCAGCGTTATGTTACGTTACGCGTACGCCAACAGAATTCCTCTGACGGCCCCCAGCAACTAAACAAATGGCGGGACTCCCGCCAAAAAAGAAAATAATCTTACGATTTTCCTTGTTCAAGTCCTAGCACGCAATGAGCAACAGTGAGAAGCCATTCCCTCGAAATTAGGGAGCTGCCACACTGGAAGCTGGTTTTATTTGTTCGTTCGCTGTGTATGAAGACAGCCGCCATCCAAGGCCAAGCACCTATTATATAATGGGATGATATAATAGAATATCAGTGGTTACAGTGCGTTTGTTCGAAACTACGAATTGGAATAATAATCAAAAACAACTCACCCAATTTAGAAGGTCTTCCTCCAAGAACTTTGCTTCTGCTTTTCAATATGGAATCTCCACAATGCACGTCATTCGTTGATGGCGGTGCTGATCCACAACACACAAAAGGCGCTCCCTGGCTCCAGCCGCAGAACGCATCCCGGAGGGATTTTATCTCCTTCGAGGAGAGATTCTTAGATCTCTGATACAGTTCGTATAACATTGGACATTGAAAAATGGATACACAAGAGCCCGGGGTTTTTCCTGGTTCGGAGCATTTAGAATCTGCGCAAACATACCAAAGTTAACTTCGATTTTGTTCACATCAATTGAATTTTCCAAAGAGCGAAAAATTTTGAATTCCTCTTCTTTATGACTCGGAAAAGTTGGAAGATTAAAAATTAGCAGTCTTCAATTCTGACGCACCAAAGTGGCGTACCTACGAGGAAATTCTGAAAGGATCTTCAATTTTGGAATAGCAAATTATTGAAGAGACATCGGTCGTGCTTCAGTGGAGGATTGGCCCGCCTGGCTACCTGTCGGTCGCCAGTGGCGCTACCGTCGTATGGCCTCCTTTCGGGGGGGGGAGAGAGAGAGAGAGAGAGAGAGAGAGAGAGGGAGAGAGAGAGAGAGAGAGAGAGAGAGAGAGAGAGAGAGAGAGAGAGAGAGAGAGAGAGAGAGAGAGAGAGAGAGAGAGAGAGAGAGAGAGAGAGAGAGAGAGAGAGAGAGAGAGAGAGAGAGAGAGAGAGAGAGAGAGAGAGAGAGAGAGAGAGAGAGAGAGAGAGAGAGAGAGAGAGAGAGAGAGAGAGAGAGAGAGAGAGAGAGAGAGAGAGAGAGAGAGAGAGAGAGAGAGAGAGAAGGATTTTGGAGGGTAAGGGGTGAAGAAATCGGTGCTCCTGCCACACAATCGCGAGTTGCGGATTGGCAAGCCAGTCCTCCATTTCGAGATTTCTCTTAACGAGAATGACGTCCTCACTTTTGTTTCGTAGAAGAAAATGATTGTAAGAAAGATTGCGTTTACATGCAAACCATAAACTGCTATCAACATTTTATGATATATTAGAGGAACATAATGATGGCTTCCTTCAGATCACGAGAATTACTAAACAAGTAAGATACTGAAATTTCGCATCGGCTCGTTCACATTTGAGGAACACTTGTACGTAATAAGTGGGAACCTTTTCATATAAAAAAGTAACTTACTACTTGGTTCGTTGCTGCCATCGACTGATGCACGACTTGCTACAGAATCGAATACAATATTTTGTTGTGACTTTTGCGTGATACATTGGGTAATGGTTAATGATATTAATAATACAGAACGTAACATTTTCAACAGATCGAGCGACAACGATACCTTACAGCAAGATATCCTAACCAACTTTACCGTATAAGTCAGAAATTCAAAAATGACGCGCTCCGACGGGTGGCCACCTTGAAAATTTTAAACGATGAGATGAACGTTTGACCGGGTATACGTCCACAATAAAAGTTTGTACGTACTTAGTATCTACCGGTTTTCCAATGCGCGGTTCGCTGTCCAGGAAACTAGCGTCATCAGCGTCAACTTTGAGTAATGGGACATCTAAATTTGTTCTTATACCCGAATCAATGACGTGTTCGCAAGATTGAATTCAATAACGTAGATTGACCCTCACTAATTCTAATTTTTCTAACTAATAAACACCGTTAAACTTCCTTGTTTTTGGAGTCGTATTTCTTCAGAAAAATTGATATTAAGGGTGTGCTTTACTTGTGAAAATATGCTGGTAAAATATGGTACCGAAAATCACATTTTCCTGCTCGAATTTTTAACGGATCTTTCTGAATAATTGTAATGTTTTCCAGAAAAGTTCAACCTGGAGCGCTATAGAAGCAGAATTCAACATTTTTTTTTTCTCATACTTTCTCATATAAACCTTGAAATTAGTAAAAATTTGTCTATTTTCTGACGAGAGTGAAATTCTTCTAGGTCTAAAATTCAGGATTCTGTTCCGATAGCACCTTTCCTTGAACTTTTCTGTACAACATTATCGAAGATGGAAAAAATTCGTTGGAAAATGGAGCCCTGAGATGTGACCTTGCAAAATCATTCCTCGCCATTTAGTTACGAAGGCTACCCACGTACGCCCGACAAGAATCGCGTAGTAATCTTTGGCTTCCCGAACGATGCAGGGTTTTTGGGGATGATTACGCAACTTATCGTACACCATTTCGGTGATTCCGAACAAGTAAAGCACACCCTTAATTATGTAATATTGAAATTTTATTAGTAGTTAAATAATGTACACAGTTTCCACAACGTTTGCCCATTCACGAGCTGTAGTATCGTATCAAAGAGAAATGTGTTCCTGTCAATGGTTTATGTGCATTCATCACAAGTCCCAATTGAAGAAGTTTTGAAGGGAGACCTCGTTTAGATTTTATATCTGGACAGGTGAAAAGGAGATGTGTACAATCAAAGATCACAGTAAAAAAAATAGAAAATAACTACTTCTTAAATTTTATTCACGCGACGATGTTCCCACGACCTTATTAACATGATTTCACGCGATATTACTTATGTCTGCAGAAAAATAAATTGTTCTTCAGAAAGGTTATTGTATGTATTTCTCGAACACATGGACACTGCGATGAATCATCCAAATAATACATATGGGACCTGCGATAAGAAAAGGATGCTCATTGCCCACTGACAGGAATACCATTTCTCTCTGATTAGATGTCCAATCAGAGGGAAATGGTGTTCCTGCGCCAATGGGCAATGAGCATCCTATTTCTCATCGCAGGTCACAATTATTGTGTTTCAACGGGTCAGTTGGAATAGTATCAGGCCTTATTCTTATGAAACAACGCTATCATTTCTCAAGCTCAGTGTTGATTACCTGTCAAGCAAAGACACTATTTCTTGTAGTTGTTCAATTTTCTTTTGATTCATGGATTTAAGGTACGTTTCATGAATATTGTGAAAGTGCTAACTCTTCTGATGAAGCACGCATCCATCTGTAAATATTCTCTGAGGGTACAAATTAGGCAAAAACGTGTGGTGGTGCCCTCGAATGCTAAACTGGTGCCTCTTGTTCACAAAAGAAAAAGAGGCAGACCAGCGTTGGCCAAGAAAGTTCTAATTATGTCAGGCCGTAACTTAGAGGAACGAATCGGTTCACTCTATTGATATAATTTTTTTTTTTTTTTTTTGTCAATTTTACAATTACCGGGTATCTGTAAAATTTCGCGTGCTGTCAGATGCTGTTCATTTTTTTTATCTCGTTCGGTATAACAACTGTCGCAGCCAAAACTTTTTTTTTCGCGTGATTAGCCATCATTTAATGTGTACCTACTTTTTGTTTTCGATTCACTTTTAATAAAAAGTTGTGATTTTCCTGTTTTCTTCGCGTGATTTTATTATTTCCTTCGCGTGTTGATATGCAACCCCCATAAAAAAGCCGTGATAAAAAATACTCCTACTTATCCGTTCGCCGATCATCTCACAAGTTCTGGCCATAGTTCCGACACCAATAATATTTCCTTCCTCCACCAAGAGGAAGACTTTTAATAAAAAACGTGAACTCCTCGAAATGGTTGAAACAGGTATGATCAAGAACAAAACGCAAGAACGTTGAACTCGCTAACAAAAGCTTCCATCTCTTCACGGTAGTCATAAATAAAATATTTCATGAGTAATATTCACATTTTTACGTATCCACGTATTTCGTAAGCGTTGTATTTCCTATCAGTTTGATAATGGGAATTGCCCGATAACGTACACTGTTTTAAAAACATTTGCTGCTTAAGTATCACAGATTTCATTCGCGAAATCAATTTTCATTAGGAATTCGTAATTTTCCCTTCAGATTCATTCAAGTAGACTAGAGGTTTTTGGTCGTTTACCTAAATATACACACATAATTTATTGAGTTCTTAAAATGACGAACTAGAATCAAATTAAACTGGACATTAAGAATTTAAAATTATGAGATGGTAAAAGAGCGATCAGACTTTGGCGCGCAGTTTCTAGAAATTCAATCCAGTCTTTTGATTTATCCAATTGATAAACGAAGCCACTTTGGTGTATATGCCAGGGTATTTTGGGACGTTGCATTTCACACCCGCAGAAACGATTCCAATTTGATACCAATAGTTATTTTCGATGATCATCAACGGACCTCCGGAGTCACCCTATGATGAATCAGAAAAAAAAAAGTTAAAGATTCGACGGATATTTCAGTACCGGAAAGAAAACGGAGGGGGGGAATGAACACCCATCCTCGGACTTATTTTTTCCTTCTCATTTCTGAGAAAGAGGAAAGGGTAATCATCCTGGCGATACCACAGGTCATTGTACTTGTTTGACTCACTTGACAACTATCTTTGACGGGAGCGCTGGCACACACCACGGTCTCATCAATGCGGATGTTATTCGTTTCTATAAAATGCTCGTAGTTTTTAGTACACATGGAAGACGGAACTACCTGTACTTCGGCTTCTAATAAATGATCTGAAGTTTCTCCAACTAACAAGGAAAAGCAGAAAAAATATGCAATTATGTTGTAATGTAGGATGGACTCGCTTCAAAATTCTAATCTCTAGCGAGTGCCATACTAATTAGAATTCCATCTCACGGATTTGTTGGAAATTTTCATTCTATTCAACGAGTCCCTCGTCATCTTCTATTTGGCTTGAAATTGGTGACATACAGAAAAAAACGACGGCTTCCTTAAAGAAGTTAAACGAGGAACGCAAGCAACCTGTTTTATGAGTCAAATGGGATATGGTATTGAAAATTCAAGGAAGCCTAGACCTAGATAAAGCTAGTATAAAGAAGGCCTAGACCTACTATAATAATAATAATAATAATAATAATAATAATAATAATAACAGCTTTATTTGCTTCTTTTTACATGCAATTTTCTAAAGTTTATATACAATTCTCGTATTTAGCATGTAACCCATTTCTGGGCATAAGCCTCGCTAAATTTTCTTCCACACTCCTCTATCCCAAACCATTCTTTCCCACGCCACTCCTACCTCATTTTTGATCTCCTCCTCCCATCTTGTTTTTGGCCTCCCCTCCCCTCTTTTCGAACCGTATGGTAGCCACTCCGTAACTTTTTTCGCCCATCTTTCGTTTCCCCCCCCTTATCAAATGTCCCGCATATTTAAATTTTTTTCTTTTTTATTATGTATCCTATATCGGAGACGTTCGTATTTTTTTTCAAGTCGGTGTTTCTTATTCTTTCTATCTTTCTTATTATCCTTTCCATGGCTCTTTGTGTTTTTTGCAGGCCATCTACCTGCGACCTTGTCAGGGCCCAGGTCTCTGCACCATAGCAGATTACTGGAATGACGCAGCTTTCAAATATTTTTATATTTGCTCTTAGGCTCAATTTGGTTTTGAATATTTCTATCAAGGACCAAAACTTTCCCCACCCTTTCTTTTTTCTCGTTCTTATTTCTTTTTCCATCCCTTCCTCTATATTTATTGTTTGCCCTAAGTACACATATTCGTTTACTTTTTCTATACTTTCTCCACCCACTATAATTCCCTCTTCACTGCCCTTCTGGTTGCTCATGTACTTCGTTTTTTTCATATTCATTTCTAGTCCTCCTTCCCTACTTTCCTTTTCTAATTCCTTTGCCATTTCTTGTATAGTTCTTCTTTTTTTGTACTCAGTAATACTATATCATGCGCAAATCTTAAATTGTTTAAATAGCTCCCGTTTATTGTTATTCCTTTTTCCTCCCACTCCAATTTTCTAAATATTTCCTCGAGAAGGCAATTAAATATATTTGATGAGAGTGGCTCCCCTTGTTTTATCCCGTTTTTCAACCTAAATGTCGGTCCTCTTGTACCTAATTTTATGTATGTTTCCCCTTCTCTATAGTACTTTTTAATAACCCTCGTTATTTCATTTGATATTCCCTGTTTACTTAGTCCCTCCCAAATTTTGTCATGCTTTACTGAGTCAAATGCCTTCCGAAAATCGATAAATAATAAATGGAGGTTTATTTGATATTCCCTAGTTTTCTCTATTATCTGATTGAGGGTATGGATGTGGTCTACAGTTGAATACTTTCTTCTAAATCCTGCCTGTTCTTCGGGTTGTTGAGAGTCTAGCGCACTGTATATTCTGTTTTTAAGTATTTTAACAGGGAACCTGTTTTATGGGGGGCTATTTGAGAAATCTGGCGTTTGCCGTCCGCCGTGCGCCGTCCAGCGAAAAACTTAGAAAAATTTCGACCCTCGAGCCATATATGATAGGAGGGGGACTTGGAAAAATTTCGACTCTCGAGCCATATATGATAGGAGAGGGACTTAGAAAAATTTCGACTCTCGAGCTATATATGATAAGAGGGGAACTTAGAAAAATTTCGACTCTCGAGCTATATATGATAGAAGGGGGACTTAGAAAAATTTCGACTCTCGAGCCATATATGATAGAAGGGGGACTTGGAAAAATTTCGACTGTCGAGCTATATATGATCTAGGCTTGCTTGAATTTTCAATACCAAATCTCATTCGAATCATAAAACAGGTTCCCTGCGTTCCTCGTTTAACTTCGTTAAGGAAGCCGTAATTTTCATGAATAATTTGCATACATTTGATGTGAGACTAATCGGACGATAATTTTCAGTATCTTTTTTGTTCCCTTTTTTGTGTATTAACATTATTACTGCCAATTTCCACTGTTTTGGAATTTCCTCTTCCTCCATGATCATATTAAATATTTTTATTAGTGGTTCCTTCAGTACTTCTATGAAGTCCTTCAGGTTTTTGTTTTTAATATTATCCGGGCCTGGTGCCTTCCCCAATTTCATCCTCTTGATTTCATTTTGTATTTCGCATCCTATTATTTTTGATTCTAATTCCCCTTCCGACATACTATCTTCCTCTTCCATTTCACTCCTATCTTGTCGGTCCTTCCTATACAATTCCTTGTAAAATTCTGTCACTACTACTATAAGCCTAGTATAATATAGTTTGAGAGTCTAAATTTTTCTCGAATCTCCAGCTATATATGTGTAGCTCGAGACTCGAAATTATTCCAAGTTTTTTGCTGGACGGTGCACGGCAAATTTCTCAAAAAAACCCCCATAAAACAGGTTCTCTGTTAATAATTACTCACGGAATTCCACAGTACCCCATCCGACAATAAAAGGTTTCTTTCGATCGTATAACGTCATATTTTGTCGAAACGTTTTACCGGCATGTAAACAGATAGGACGAATGTTTTCTGGAAAAAATCATGAAATGGAGAAAGATGAGTTGTACATACAATATATAAACTAGTGCACCAATTATTTATTTTAAAAAAATCTAAATTCATTTTCACAAGAGATTCGGAATTTTTTTTACAGATTTTCAATTGGCGGACCCCCTCCTCCCATTCTTAATTTTGAATTAGGACCTGTCTCAATTGCTTGTATCTCGTTAGTACCTAATACAGTAGTACCAACGCCTTTTCTCTACGACTCCGTGGGTGGAGGGTAGTTCGTACGGGACATCCCTCCATTTCGATTTTTTGTCTGAGAATAGGCTGAATCGTTTATAGTATGTTTTTGCTGAATTGTGCCGTCGTTTTTCTTTCGATTGAGTTGATCTCCTTATCGATCATTCCTTTCGGGAGGCTGTAAAAATGCGGCTCGCCTTTCGAACGGGTCAAGGTTTTTGAGATGAAAAAATGAATTGAATCGCGTTCTCCAATCGTGGTCTTCTTTGGTAAGAGAAATGAGCTGAGGTTCCTCGTTTGGTCAGAGCGGATAAATATGCGACAATCCTCGTCATATTCGGCGGTGGATGGTGAGAGACCGACTACTGCCTCGTGTCTGGTTAAAGCGGGCTGAAGTGCCGAAATTCTCGTTTTGCGGGAGGATATAATGTGAATCTACAGACGTTCCTCTTCGGTTGTGACCCTTTGGCTAGATAAACAGCTGCGCTACTGGGTCCAGATCAGAGAGGGACAAACGAAATTTGTCGTTGTTCTCGATAGGAGGATGAGAATCTATTGAGACGTTAGAAAATTCACTCTCCACGCTTTGCATAACGAGAATTGCTTGAGATTTGTCCTCTTGATTTATAGCGGGGTCGTGCTTCATTTCTTGACGAAATTTCAGAACCACAAAAAACCAGGAATGAACTTGACATAGCGATTAGGAATGCTGGAAGAAGAAAAGCGGTTGGAATGGCAGGGGTTCCTGTGGATTCCAAGTGGAGCTTGCTTACTCTCCTCAATATGATGTACCAGACAGGAGAAATATCCGAAGGTTTCACAATTTCAACCTTCATCCCAATACCTACCATCAGCATAGTGAGACATGTTTTGAACCTTCTTCTTTCTATTGTGAACAGACAACTAGAGGGCAAAATCGATAACTGTCTCAGCCAGACTCAATTTGGTTTTGTTCCTGAGACGCCATATAGCTCTCTTTAAGATCATAATGCCGAGATCACTTCCGGTGCTTTGGAAGTTCTATGTCTGCTTCGTCCATTACGAAAAAGCGTGGGACCTAGTGCGACACAAGATCGTCGACATGATATAGCTCAGTTTAATGTGGACAGAGAAGATATTCGTTTGATTTAACTGATACATATTGTATGATATTAAGAATCAATTATATGCAGGGTAGGGAGGACTTAAATAGACTAAAGATCTAACTCACCGTTGTATTCCACAGGTTTACTCAAACGTATAAGACCTATATCATTGTTTAGGGGTGTTCGGGTAAAGTTAGGATGCCTCATAGCTTCTTTTATTTCAACTTTGATAGGAGTCGCTCCATCTTGTACCGTATCGTTGATGTTCAAATCACCGAGTCGAACGTAAACCCTGAACAGATTACCGTGATTAGGACACTGTATAATGGCGGACAGATATTGAAAAACTAACAATTGATAGATGCTAGAACTTGGAACTGAAATGAACGCATGATTGCAAATAATATCCACTTCGACGCAGACCTATATACTTTTGAGATGGGAAGAATAAATATATAATTCGTGAAATATATAGTTCAAAGAAAACGTAGTAGAGAATACAGTAGTATAAGAAAATGATCATCTCTGACACAATTCTTTATAGCTTTTTTAATCTGTTGCTCCAAATTCCCACTCGTTCAAGTTCTGTCTCAGCACATTTATTTCAAAGCACCGTTGTACATACTATACTTTTTCCTGTTATATTTTCCGTTTGTAAACTGTTCAAATCTTATTATCGTTTAAGAGATTCCACCTCCGTATTTACTACTGTGTTGAGCGCTATATGGTCTTATCTTTCACCGGACACAACTATATTCTACTATCTGACTCACTTTTCTCCCTCAATCCTTTACAATATCTTCACTATCAAATAATCAGTCACCTTCATCTGGATTTCTGGTCACATCGATCTTCCTGAACATGAAAACTTTGATCGTGCTGCCAAGAACTCCACCCTCTTACCAAAAATTACTCACCCAGCTGATGCACTAGTATTCAAAAATACTAACGTCCCAAAATCCTGACTACTTGGCATAACGTGTGAAAAGAACAGCATCACAACCCACTTAGATGAATCAAAAGCCTCCTCACTTCTTGAAACTTCCGTCACCTTTTCGTCTTAGGATTGCCCATACCCCACTGACCCACTCTTAACCCCTATTAGGTCTTCACGCCTCTCCTTCAGGTAATTGCGGCCATTCAGAGAACACCACAGTTCAACATCCCTTCTCATGTCCCGTCCTCCAATACCAACGTTCTGCCTCCCATGTTCCCTCTAGTATAACCTCTGCCCTATCCGCAACAACTCCGGAATAATCTTTAATTCCCTCAACTTTTTTCGTTCTACCTATTTCTATCAACCTATCTAATATTATCAAACAAAGTGTAATAATATTAAGTATAATTACTGTACAATCAAGTAGTCGCGTAGCTCGTAAATAGTAATAATAAAAAATAAAAATCTTACAATTTTCCGTCTTCAGGTAGTGGCACGCAATGAGCAGCAGTAATAAGCCATTCTCTTGAAATTAGCGAGCTGCCACAACGGAAGCCGGTTTTATTCTCTGCATCCTTATGTACGTAGACAGCCGCCATCCAAGGCCAGGCACCTTTCATGTAATGAGTTGTTACAATTCATCTATATGAATTATGAATAGAATAATAATTAAATAGAACTCACCCAATTTAGCAGGTTTTCCTCCAGGAACTTTGCTTCTGCTTTTCAATACGGAGTCTCCACAATGTACTTCGCTCGTTGATGGCGGTGCTGCTCCACAACACACAAAAGGCGCTCCCTGGCTCCAACCGCAGAACGCATCCCGGAGGGATTTTATTTCCTTCGAGGAGAGCGTCTTCGGTCTCTGATACAGTTCGAATAACTGTGGACATTGAAAAATGGATATACAGGAGCCCGAGGTTTTTCCTGGTTCGGAGCATTTAGAATCTGCGCAAACATACCAAAGTTTACTTCGATTTTCTGGCTACCTGACAATCGCCAGTTGCATTGTCGTGGTATGACCTCCTTTCTGAGGAAGAAAGAGAGACAAGAGGAATTTGGAGGGTAAGGGGTGAAGAAATTTGCGCTCCTGACACGCAATCGCCAAAGCCAGTCCGCCACTGTCAGGCTTTCACGGAGATTTTTTTAACGCAAAAGACGTCCACTATTTTGTTACGACGGAAAAAATGATTGTAAGAAAGATTGCGGTTACACGTAAATCATAAACTGCTACCAACATTTTATGATATATATTAGAGGAGCACAAGATGCTATCCTTTCGTTCACAAGACTTACTGAACAAATAGGATTTTGAAATTTCGCATCGACTTATTCACATTTGAGTGAAACCTGTTCATAATAAGTGGGAACCTTTTCATATAAAGAAGTAACTTACTATTTGGTTCATTGCTGCCACCGACTGATGCACGACTTGCTACAGAATCGAATACAATATTTTGTTGTGACTTTTGCGTGATACATTGGGTAAAGGTTAATGATATTAATAATACTGAACGTAACATTTTAACCGATTTAAGCGACAACAATATAAGTACCTTACAGCGTGATATCCTAACCAACTTTAGCAGATAAATGACGCGCTCCGACGTGTGGTTACCTTGAAAATTTTAACGAGAACGATGAGATGAACGTTTGACCGGGTATTCCTCCACGATAAAATTTTATAGGTACGTAGTACCTACCCACTAGTTTTACACGAAGTGAGGCTCGCTGTCCAAGAAACTGGCGTCATCAGCGTCAACTTTGAATAATGGGTTATCTAAATTTGTTCTTATACCCGAATCAATGACGTGTTCGCAAGATTGGATTCAATAACGTAGGTTGACTCTCACTGATTCTAATTTTTCTAACTAATAAACACCGTTAAACTTTCTTGTTTTTGGTGTCGTATTTCTTCAGAAAAATTGATATTAAGGGTGTGTCTTACTTGTGAAAATATGCTTGTAAAATATGGTACCGAAATTCACATTTTACTGCTCGAATTTTTGACGGATTTTTCTGAATAATTGTAATGTTTTCCAGAAAGGTTCAACCAGGAGCGCTATCGAAGCAGAATTTAAAAATTTGTTTTCTTATACTTTCTCAATTAAACCTTGAAATAAGTAAAAATTCGTCTATTTTCTGACGAGAGTAAAATTCTTCTAGGTCCAAAATTCAGGATTCTGTTCCGATAGCGCCTTTCCTTGAACTTTTCTGTACAACATTTCCGAAGATGGAAAAAATTCGTTGGAAAATGGAGCCCTGAGATGTGACCTTGCAAAATCATTTAGTTACGAAGGCTACACTCACACGCCCGACAAGCGTCGCGTAGTGACCTTTGGCATCCCGAACGTTGCAGGGTTCTTGGGGATAAACGCAACTTATCGTACACCATTTCGGTGATTCCGAACAAGTAAAGCACACCTTTATGTAAAGAAGAGGAGGGCCGCTTACTGGTGGACCAACAAGATTGTCGAATTGAGAAAAGAGTGCAACCGTCAGCACCGGATATACAAGCGTAGTAGTGGCCGCGAAGGGGCGCGGGCGGCTGCAGCTGAATACCAGCTGGCTCGTAAAAGGCTGAATAACTCCATCAAGGACAGCAAGAGTGCTGCATGGCAAGAGCTATGTGAGATGGCAGATGCCGACCCGTTTGGAAAGCCTTATAAGTTAGTGCTGAAGAAGCTGAAAGGCCTCTCAGAAATGAGCCGAATGGAGCCGGATGTTGAGGGTCAAATCATTGATGGCTTGTTCACACAGCAGCCACCACCAATGGTAACGCTACCAATAGTAGAAGAGGATGGTATATCCCTCCTAGGCACCGAGGAGGTTGATGCAGCAGTCAATAGACTGCGGGGTAAGTATTGGAAGGCTCCAGGCCCGGATGAGATTCCAAATCCAGTCTGGAGCGCCATACATTCAGTTGACCCAGCACTGCTTGTTGATACATTCAATGCGGCAATTGTTGGGGGACTGTTCCCTGTGCGATGGAAGAAAGCCAGGCTAGCGTTGATCGATAAGAAGGATAAACCACCTGGTCTACCATCCTCTTATCGTCCACTTTGTCTGCTAGACAATGTTGGGAAACTTCTAGAAAGAGTGATAGCCAATCGTTTGGAGAGCTATCTGAAGGAAAGAGATATAATCTCTGATAGCCAGTACGGTTTTCAAACTGGACGCTGCACATCAGACGCTGGGATCCGGCTGAAGAGGATAGCCAAGTCAGCGATTGATATGCGTCAGTTTTGCGCAGCCGTCAGCCTCGACATAAGAAATACGTTCAATTCAATTCCATGGAAGATGATATTGGAAGCTCTTGTGAACGCAGGAGTGCCCGCATACCTGCTCAGGATGATCAGCAGCTACCTTAGCTGCCGTGAAATCCGAGCAGAGACGTCTGCTGGTACAGTAAAGCGCCCTGTTACTTGTGGGGTGCCGCAGGGGTCGGTCCTTGGGCCGCTTTTGCAGTGCGTCGCATTTAACGGAATCTTTAAGGTGAAGCTGCCACCGGGGGTTAAGCTTATCTGCTATGTGGATGACACTCTGGTGGTATGCACCGCCGAAACAACTGTAGCGGTGGAGAGCAGGGTAAACCGGGCCCTAGAGGATATGACGCGTTGGATCGAGTCGGCTGGACTTGAACTAGCAGCAAGTAAGACGGAGACCATTTTATCCACGACCCGTCGGAAGTTCAAGCCACCCACCTTTCGCCTGCGAAATGTGGAAATTGGAATCAAGAAGCAAATGAAATACCTCGGCATCTGGTTCGACTCAACGCTGAGCTTCAGGCACCATTTCCTGATGGCAGCGGAAAAGCCGGCCTGGTTAGTTGGATACCTAAGCCGCCTGATGAGGAACCTAGGAGGACCGAGAGAAGCAAGGAGAAGGATCATCATGAGCACCGCCTTGTCGATCCTCCTATATGGTGCGCCAGTATGGGCCGACTGCATGAAGATACCATACCGAAGAAGAGAGATGGTAAAGATCCAACGAAGAGCTGCGCTGAGGTGTGTTAGTGCCTACCGCACTGTCTCGACGGAGGCTCTTTGTGTATTAGCACGTTCACCACCAATCGAGCTCCTTGCTGAGGAGAGAGCGGTGGTGTTCGAAGCAAAGAAGAGAACGACGACCAACCAAGAAGCTTTACGGGTCAAGCAGGAGGCCAGGCGCTCCTTGCTTGTAAAGTGGAAAGCAAGAATTGCCCAGAGTGAGCTGGGTACATGGACAACCCGTGTGCTAATACGCGACCTTGATGAGTGGATGAACCGACACCATGGTCAGCTGAACTTTCACCTGACGCAGGTGTTAAGCGGCCATGGCTGCTTTAACAAGTACCTTCACGAGAAGTTAAGGAAAGTTGAGCAGGCATCGTGAGCGGGACGAGCTTGGTCAGTCTCTCCAAGAGATCGGGGTAGATGAAGCGCTCGACCCGAGTAGCCTGGTACCCACCATGCTAGGTTCCGAAGAAGCATGGAACCAGGTGTTTGCATTTGCGGCCACCATCATGAAGAGGAAGATGGACCAGGAATGGAACAGGCAAATGCAGAACCACGCTATGGCCTACTCAACACCTGTGTACCATCAACATCCAGATCTGCAGGAAGAAGAGGACCAAGATCTTCCTTGAAGAGAGAAGAAGATGAAGAAACTCCAACAGTGACCTACTGTATTGTGTAGTGTGGTGGTGTTTGTTGTTGTGAGTGTTCTTATGTTTTTGTGCGTGCCAGGGCGGCACTGCAGCTTGGCGGTTGCCAAAGCAATTCGGCAGTTGCCGAGTAGAAGAGGGGGTCCGCCTAGGAGATTCCTCCTTCACTGAAGTTATACCCGAAAGGGTCGATTCCGGTGTTGGAGGAAACAATATTAAATGCATACGCAACCCGCACCTACTCTATAATGGATGACGGGCGGTGCTGCACATGCGACACACCAGCGATACCTACTACGAACACCCTTATGTAATATTGGAATTTTATTAGCAGTTAAATAATGTACACAGTTTCCACAACGTTTGCTTATTCACGAGCTGTAGTATCGTATCAGAGAGAAATGTGTTCCTGTCAGTGATTTATGTGCATTCATCACAGGTCTCAATTGAAGAAGATTTGAAGGGAGACTTCGTTTAGATTTGATATCTGGACAGGTGAAAAGGAGATGATGGACAGTCAAAGATAAAAATTTCTAGTTTCAACATGTGTGGATAGCGAATGTTTGGTTCACTCTATAGCATTCAGAATATCGTTACGTAGGGTTCATGGATTGTGGACCAAAGATGAAACTTCTTAGGGTCATAACAGTCCTAAGATCTAGAAATATCTCTTCTCTGGATCGTAATTTTTCTAGCACGAATGTGTTCCTCGACGCTGCGACACATTATATAAATTCCTAATGAAATATTTCCTATCAGTTTGATAATGGGAATTACCCGAAAACGTATACTGTTTTAAAAACATTTGCTGCTTAAGTATCACAGATTTCATTCGTGAAATCAATTTTCATTAGGAATTCGTAATTTTCCCTTCAGATTCATTCAAGCAGACTAGAGGTTTTTGGTCGTTTAAATATACACACATTATTTATTGAGTTCTTAAAATGACGAACTAGAATCAAATTAAACTGGACATGTAGACTTTAAAATAATGAGATAGTGAAAGAGCGATCAGACTTTGGCGCTCAGTTTCTAGAAATTCAATCCAGTCTTCTGATTTATCCAATCGATATACGAAGCCACTTTGGTATATACGCTGGGGTATTGTTCGAGGTTGCATTTCAAACCCGTAGAAATGATTCCAATTTGATACCAATAGTTCTTATCGATGATCATCAACGGACCTCCGGAGTCACCCTATGATGAATCGAAAAAAAGAAAAAATTAATGATTCGAAGGATATTTCAGTACCGGAAGGAAAACAGGGGGGGGGATGAACATCCGTCCTCGGACTTATTTTTTCCTTCTCATTTCTGAGAAGGAGGAAAGGGTAATCATCCTGGCGATACCACAGGTCATTGTACTTGTTTGACTCACTTGACAACTATCTTTGACGGGACCGCTGGCACACACCACGGTCTCATCAATTCGGATTTGCTTCGATTCTATATAATCTTCGTAGTTTTTAGTACACTTGGAAAGAGGAACTACCTGTACTTCGGCTTCTACTAAATGATTTGAAATTTCTCCAACTAGCCAGGAAAAGCAGAAACAAAAAGAATCGAAATTGCAATTAGGCTATAATATAAAATGGGCTCGCTTCGAAATAATAATTTCTAACGACTGCCATACTAATTAAAATTCTATCTCACGGATTTGTTGAAAACCTTCATTCTTTTGAACGGGTCCCTCGTCTTCTTCTCTTTTGCTTGAATAGAAAATATTTACTCACGATATTCTACAGTACCCCATCCGGTAATGAAAGGTTTCTTTCGATCGTATAACGTCATATTTTGTCGAAACGTTTTACCGGCATGTAAACAGATAGGACGAATGTTTTCTGGAAAAAATCATGAAATGGAGAAAGATGAGTTGTACGTACAATATATAAACTAGTGCACCAATTATTTATTTAAAAAAAATCTAAATTCATTTTCACAAGAGATTCGGAATTTTTTTTACAGATTTTCAATTGGCGGACCCCCTCCTCCCATTCTTAATTTTGAATTAGGACCTGTCTCAATTGCTTGTACCTCGTTAGTACCTAATACAGTAGTACCAACCCCTTTTCTCTACGACTCCGTGGGTGGAGGGTAGTTCGTACGGGACATCCCTCCATTTCGATTTTTTGTCTGAGAATAGGCTGAATCGTTTATAGTATGTTTTTGCTGAATTGTGCCGTCGTTTTTCTTTCGATTGAGTTGATCTCCTTATCGATCATTCCTTTCGGGAGGCTGTAAAAATGCGGCTCGCCTTTCGAACGGGTCAAGGTTTTTGAGATGAAAAAATGAATTGAATCGCGTTCTCCAATCGTGGTCTTCTTTGGTAAGAGAAATGAGCTGAGGTTCCTCGTTTGGTCAGAGCGGATAAATGTGCGACAATCCTCGTCATATTCGGCGGTGGATGGTGAGAGACCGACTACTGCCTCGTGTCTGGTTAAAGCGGGCAGAAGTGCCGAAATTCTCGTTTTGCTGGAGGATATAATGTGAATCTACAGACGTTCCTCTTCGGTTGTGACCCTGTGGCTAGATAAACAGGTTCAGATCAGAGAGGGACAAATGAAATTTGTCGTTGTTCTCGATAGGAGGATGAGAATCTATTGAGACGTTAGAAAATTCACTCTCCACGCTTTGCATAACGAGAATTGTTTGAGATTTGTCCTCTTTGATTTATAGCGGGGTCGTGCTTCATTTCTTGATGAAATTTCAGAACCAGAAATAACCAGGAATGAACTTGACATAGCGATTAGGAATGCTGGAAGAAGAAAAGCGAATGGAATGGCAGGGGTTCGTGTGGATTCCAAGTGGAGCTTGCTTACTCTCCTCAATATGATGTACCAGACAGGAGAAATATCCGAAGGTTTCACAATTTCAACCTTCATCCCAATACCTACCATCAGCATAGTGAGACATGTTTTGAACCTTCTTCTTTCTATTGTGAACAGACAACTCGAGGGCAAAATCGATAACTGTCTCAGCCAGACTCAATTTGGTTTTGTTCCGGAGACGCTATATCTCTCGCTAAGATTATAACGCCGAGATCACTTTCGGTGCTTTGGAAGCTCTATGTCTGCTTCGTCCATTACGAAAAAGCGTGGGACCGAGTGCGACACAAGATCGTTGATATGCTATAGCTCAGTTTAATGTGGACAGAGAAGATATTCGTTTGATTTAACTGATACATATTGTATGATATTAAGAATCATTGAATTTAATTACAGTTAATTCAGGCAAAAAATGAGACTGACAATCATTTATATGAAGGGTAGGGAGGAGTTAGATAGACAAAGCTCTAACTCACCGTTGTATTCCACAGGTTTACTCAAACGTAAAAGTCCTATGTCATTGTATACGGGTCTTACGGTAAAGTTAGGATGCCTTATAGCTTCTTTTATTTCAACGTTGATAGGAGTCGCTCCATCTTGTACCGTATCGTTTATGTTCAAATCACCGAGTCGAACGTAAACCCTGAACCGATTATCGTGATTAAGACATTGAAAAAATAACAACGAATAAAATCGAGTCCAGTTTGAGACATAAGATGCTAGAACTTGGGACTGGAATGAACGCACGATTGCAAAAGATGATGACATTCCACTATATGCTGTTGAGATAGGAAGAATGAATATTATTGGTGGAATTATATAGTTCTAGGAAAACGTAGTAGAGAATACAGTAGTATAAGAAAATTATCATCTCTTACACAATTCTTTATAGCTTTTTTAATATGATGTTCCAAATTTCCTCTTGTTGAAGTTCTTTCTCCGCATATTTATTGAAAAGCACCGTTATACTATACTTTTTCCTGTTATATTTTCCGTTTGTAAACTGTTCAAATCTTATTGTCGTTTAAGAGATTCCACCTCCGTATTTACTGCTGATAATTGCTGCCATTCAGAGAATACCACAGTTCAACATCCCTTCTCATGTCCCGTCCTCCAATACCAACGTTCTGCCTCCCATGTTCCCTCTAGTATAACCTCTGCCCTATCCGCAACAACTCCGGAATAATCTTTAATTCCCTCAACTTTTTTCGTTCTACCTATTTCTATCAACCTATCTAATATTATCAAACAAAATGTAATAATATTAAGTATAATTTCTGTACAATCAAATTAACGCGAGCCGATGACCCGTTCTGAGTAGTCGAGTAGCTCGTAAATAGTAATAATAAAAAATAAAAATCTTACAATTTTCCTTCTTTAGTTTGTGGCACGCAATGAGCAGCAGTGACAAGCCATTCTCTTGAAATTAGCGAGCTGCCACAACGGAAGCTGGTTTTATTCGCTAGATTCTTATGCATGTAGACAGCCGCCATCCAAGGCCAGGCACCTTTCACGTAATGAGTTGTTATAATGCGTTTATATGAATTATGAATAGAATAATAATTGAATACAACTCACCCAATTTAGCAGGTTTTCCTCCAGGAACTTTGCTTCTGCTTTTCAATACGGAATCTCCACAATGCACTTCGCTCTTTGATGGCGGTGCTGCTCCACAACACACAAAAGGCGCTCCCTGGCTCCAACCGCAGAACGCATCCCGGAGGGATTTTATTTCCTCCGAGGAGAGGCGTTTAGATCTCTGATACAGTTCGAATAACTTGGGACATTGAAAGATGGATATACAGGAGCCCGAGGTTTTTCCTGGTTCGGAGCATTTAGAATCTGCGCAAACATACCAAAGTTTACTTCGATTTTCTTTAGATCAACTGACCAAACGGCGAAAAGCTTTGAATTCCTCTTCTTCATGGCTGAGAAAAGTTGCAATTTTGAAAATTAGCAGACTTTAATTCTAATACCAAAGTGGCGTATCTACAAGTAAGTTCTGAAAGGATCTTCAATTCTGCTAGAGCAAATTATTGAAGAGACGTCGGTCGTGTTTCAGTGGCGGACTGGCTACCTGACGATCGCCAGTTGCATTATCGTGGTATGACCTCCTTTCTGAGGAAGAAAGAGAGAGAAAAGAAATTTGGAGGGTAAGGGGTGAAGAAATTGGCGCTCCTGACACGCAATCGCCGAAGCCAGTCCGCCACTGTCATGTCATGCTTTCAGGGAGATTTTTTTAACGCGAAAGACGTCCACTATTTTGTTATGACGGAGAAAATGATTGTAAAAAAGATTGCGGTTACACGTAAATCATAAACTGCTATCAACATTTTATGATATTAGAGGAGCACAAGATGCTATCCTTTCGTTCACAAGACTTACTGAACAAATAGGATATTGAAATTTCGCATCGGCTTGTTCACATTTGAGTAACACCTGTACATAATAAGTGGGAACATTTTCATATAAAAAAGTAACTTACTATTAGGTTCGTTGCTGCCATCGACTGATGCACGACTTGCTACAGAATCGAATACAATATTTTGTTGTGACTTTTGCGTGATACATTGGGTAAAGGTTAATGATATTAATAATACTGAACGTAACATTTTAACCGATTCAAGCGACAACAATGTAAGTACCTTACAGCGAGATATCCTAACCAACTTTACCAGATAAGTCAGAAATTCAAAAATGACCCGCTCCGACGTGTGGTCACCTTGAAAATTTTAATGAGAACGATGAGATGAACGTTTGATCGGGTATTCGTGCACGATAAAATTTTATAGGTACGTAGTACCTGCCTACCGGTTTTACACGAAGTGAGGCTCGCTGTCCAAGAAACTGGCGTCATCAGCGTCAACTTTGAGATATGCGTAATGTAAATTTGTTCTTATACCCGAATTAATGACGTATTGGCAAGATTGGATTCAATAACTGTACGTGTAGGTGGATTCTTAATTGTAATTTTTCCAACTATAATAAACATCGTTGAATTTCCTTGTTTTTAGGGTCGACATATCACTTCAGAAAAATTGGTATTATAAGTAGTTTATTGGCAGCTGAATAATGTACTCAGATTCAACAGCACGTTTGCACATACACGAGCTATAACTACTTGATCGATGGAGAAAGGAAAGAATTGAAGAAGTTTTCATTCAGCAATCATGAGAAAGTCTACAATGAGAATTCATTTAGATTTGAAATCTGTACGGGTGGAAAGGAGATGAGGTAAAATCGCAGATAAAAATATCTGCGGTTGCAACAGGAATGGACAGCGAACGCGTTTGGTTCACTCCATAGGATTCAGAAGATCGTTTCTGGTTGGATTGGGAACTGAAAATCAGACTTCGTAGGATCATACAGTCCTTAGATCTAGAAATCTCTCTTCTCTGGATCGCAATTTTCCTTTCTGAATTCATTCAAGTAGTCTAGAGGAACTTGCTCGTTTGCATAATTATGTAGGTACACATATAATTTATTCAGCTCTTTATATTACGAACTAGAAAAAAATTAAACTAGACATGTAGAATCTATAATTATGACATAGTAAAAGAGCAATCAGACTTCGGCGCGCAGTTTCTAGAAATTTAATCCAGTCTTTTCATTTATCCAATCGATAAACGAAGCCACTTTGGTATATACGCTGGGGTATCTTTCATCGTTGCATAAGATACCCGCAGAATTGATTCCAATTTGATACCAATAGTTATTATCGACGAACATCAACGGACCTCCAGAGTCACCCTTTGGTGAATCAAAAAGAGAAAATGTAATGTGGTCGACCGTTTGAGGGATATTACAGTAGCACCGCCAGGAAGGCTAACAGAGAATGAATCACATCCGCCCTCGTATACAGTGTTCTTTCTACCTAGTAGTAGCAGTTTTCCTGTCCATACCGTTATGGGAATGTGACTCGGATAAGAAAACAAAATGTCTTGGAATGTAGAAATATGTAATTAAAGAGACGTGTTCCGGTACATCGTATTATCAGGAGTCAAAGAACGTACTAACAAGAACAATCTAGAGATAAAACTATTGTCAAGACTACGAAGTGCGTGAATCATTATTCTTAATAGGTCAAAAAGTTTAGACGGGCGGATAATGTCCTTAAGAGAACGCTCGTCATGTTTTATAATCTCGATTTCTTCGAGAGCTGTTAAACGACCACCTTTTTCAGAGGAATGAGTCCTTTATTCTTGGAGAAAGAGTGACTGGAAGCTAGAAGGTGGGTTGCAAAGTTAGGTCGTTCAGGGGTCTTATTTTGTCTGGCCCTTTTGTTCTCATTTAGGTATTCGCTCACTTAATCTTCTACCAGTCTGGCCAATGTAACGTATATCGCAGTCATAACACTGTAATCTGTAAATTTCACTTTTTTCAAGAAGAGGTACAGGATCTATGGATCTGGGGAACAGACAGGATAATATGCTGGCCGCAAGTTGCACTTCTGAAGAACATGGGGGTGAGGCGGCCTATGATGGGTAACCGAATCCATCTTTTCTTGGAATGATCTCTCTTATGGATGGTTGTGTTATTCAGGCATTGGGCGATCTGTTTTTCCGAATAGCCTTATCGATGTGAATGGAAATATTGTTGAATTTTTTATTATAAATGCCTGGGGTGTAAGGGGGAAGTGAAATGAGAAGATGAATCATGGATGAGCGAGAGGAAGGTGTGAGGTACCATTGATGATGAGATCAGCAGTGGTGGGTTTGCGAAAAATTTCGAAGTTGTGTGTTTGATCACTTAAGGATTTGAGGATCAAGGAAATTTAATTTGTGAGCCATCAACTTCCAGAGTGAATGTTTTATGGAGGGGTAGAAACCGTTAATGAAGGTGAGAAATTCATCAACTTCATCCAGACCACAAAGAAAGAAACTGACGGATAAAGAAAAAATTGAGGCTTCCTTAACGATGTTAAACGAGGAATGCAGAGACCTGTTCCATGGGTCGAATTTGTTTTAGTAATGATGTTTATAGGCCTGTCGGGAAACCACTATTAAAAAAAACGCACTATTAATTCGACCTCTAGGGTAGTGTCGAACAATTGAGAAAACACCAATTTTCCAATATCCCCTTCTATCATGTGAAGAAAGAAAGAAAGAAATTAAATAAATAAATAAATAAATAAATACATACATGTAAGAACGTGAACGTTCTTCACTGTAAGTCGCGTCACTCTCCTACTCACGGACAAAGTTTGGAGCTCCGACCATATAACGCTATTCCTCTCTCGTCCTGTTTATCTTTCCGAGTGCAGTCAGCTGACCTGCCTTTCCTTTGGGAACTCGACTTTTTGATTCGATTCTGTGGAAACACAGCATCGCCAGATTTGTCAAGATTTTACATCTTACAAATCGAATCAAAATAACTGAGTCTCCCGGTCTCCTGTAGATGAACGCTGTAAGACTACATCATGCAGTAAGCCGCATTAGCTGGGTACACGGATACACTCCACTCCCCGTAGGTACACGGACCAAGTTCACTCCTGCGTGCGCAGTAAGCCTACACCATGCAGTAAGCCGTATCAAAAAAGTCTACTCCTTATCCTTTTCCTCTTAGCGGTGGAGATGTAAGAACGTGAACGTTCTTCACTGTAAGTCGCGTCACTCTCCTACTCACGGACAAAGTTTGGAGCTCCGACCATATAACGCTATTCCTCTCTCGTCCTGTTTATCTTTCCGAGTGCTGTCAGCTGACCTGCCTTTCCTTTGGGAACTCGACTTTTTGATTCGATTCTGTGGAAACACAGCATCGCCAGATTTGTCAAGATTTTACATCTTACATACATACATGAATAAATAAGTAAATAAGTAAATAAATAAATAAATAAATAAATAAAATATAAATAAATGAAATCAATTAATGAATAAATAAATTTAGTTAATTGATGAATTAATCTGAGTCCCCCTCTTATCAAACGAATACGTTCCTCAACCATTCCCCTTCTATCATTTATAGCTCGAGAATAGAAGCAAAATTTTCCTAAATCTATTTTGGCCGGACGTCGGACGGCAAATTCTTTAAAGAACTCCCTATAGAACAGGTTCCTTGTTAATTTAATAAGTTTCTTGAGATTGATCTCAAGTTTTCGGTTCCACCCAGAATCTTGAAGAGTCATAGACTATCTTTCTACGAATTTCTGGATGGTCTCCCCATGCGATCGCCTCTCTTCTCCCGAGTAAACTTTAAGGCGAGATTTTTTCTTCAGGAAACTCCCTCACTCAACACATCAACTACGGGCACCGGTATTTTGATGATGTTCTTTGTTTGTAATCTGGCTCTTCTGATGAAGTTAATGAATTTCTCACCTTCATTAACTGTTTCTACCGCTTCATACAATTAACTCCCACCATTACTGATTTCATCATCAATGGTACCTCGTAACTGCCTCCTGCTCATCCATGATTCATCGTCTCACATCAAGTATATTCCTAAGGTCGACAATATCTCCATTGACATCAATAACGTTATTCGGAAACAACAGATATCACCTAATGCCTGAATAGCACAACCACCCATAGGGGAGACCATTCCAAGAAAAAAAACGGATCCGGTCACCCTCCATGGGCCGCCTTACCGGAAAAATCTCTCATGTTCTTCAGAAATGCGATCTGCGGTCAGCATATCATCATGTGAATAAAATAAGCAATATGTTCCCCAGCTGCAAAAATACCGTCCCCCTCCTTGAAAAAGGTAGGTCTTATAGATTACAGTGTTCTGACTGCAATCTCGTATATGTCGCATTGGCCAGACCGGTAGAAGAATAAATGAGCGGGCCAAGCAGAATAGGACCCCAGAACGATCGAACTTTGAGGTCCACCTTCTAGCTTCCACTCACTCCTTCTCCAAATCCATCGAAAAAGGTGATTGTTTGACTGCTCTCGAAGAAATCGAGATTATAAAACATGACAAGCGTTGTCTTGCGAACGAGATTATCTCCCAGTCTAAACTTGCTGACCTATTTACACTGTCGACGTCAATAAGAATGATGATTCACGCACTTCGTATTCTTGACGATAATTTTATCTCTAAGTTGTACTTGTTAGTACGTTCTCGAGACTATTGACGCTTTTCTGCGTTCGAAGACATTTTATTCGTTTTCATTTCTCATTTATATGAAAACGAAAAAGGAGCCATCATCCTGACAATGCCACTGGTAAATGAACCTGTTTGACTCACTTGACAACTATCTTTATCAAAACCCTTAGCACACACGATGGTCTCATCAATTCGGATTGTTTTTGATTCTATAAGTTGCAAGTAGTTTTCACGGCACTTGGAAAATGGTATTACGCGTACATCGGCTTCTAACAAATGATTTGATCGGTCTCCACCTAGCCGAGAAAATCAGAAAAAAAAAAAAAATGAATCGCAATTATTTTGTGATATTATAAAATGAGCTCACTTCGAAGTTACAATCTCTAGCAAGTCCCAAATGTACAAATATGTTACGTTGTAGAAAGACGTTTATTCTATTCATCAGAGCCTCCTTTATGTTATCTTTCGGTTCGAAATGAATGTTGAAGGATAAATATTTTGAAAAGTCACAGATACTTACCGTATTCCACAGCACCCCATCCGGTAATGAAAGGCTTCTTCCGATCATATAACGTCATATTTTGTTGAAATGTTTTACCAGCATGTAAACAGATGGGACGAATGTTTTCTGGAAAATGTCATAAATTGAAAAAAACGAAGAAGAAAGACTTTTACGTAAAACAGATTTACACATAGTACAGGGAAATTGGATGAAAAAAGAGAGCTACTCGGAAGAAATTGGAGACAAAGGTTTTATTGCTGAAATGTGTTCGTCTAGATGCCCTGAACATACCCTGAAAGTTCACCGCCCCTAGCCCCCTGGCAAACCACAGAGGGAGCCGGAAGGACTCCCAAATTTTAGTTTTTTACAATTATCTTGGAAAATAAGCCGCCTATGAAAAAATTACAAGACACCAAAAGTGTTCCTTATAAAATTTTCTACCAGATAGTGTCACATTTTTCCGCCCCTAGAGCCATAAAAGTTCACAGGGGGCTGAAACAATTTCGGAATTCCAGTTTTTAGCGGGGAAGCCGCTATCCCTTTTGTTGAGGGTACTTTCAGGAAACTTTCGTCCGCGTGCGCGAGCGAGGTTGATGACGTCACGGAGAGGGGAGGGAGACTTTGAAAAATGTTGAGCCACGAGCTATATATTATAGGAGGGGGACTTAGAAAAATCCGAGCTATTATGATAGGAGCGGGAGTTGAAAAAACGACGGCTTCCTTAACGAAGTTAAACGGGGAACGCAGGGGACCTGTTTTATGAGTCATATGGGATTTGGTATTTAGGAATTCAAGAAGATAAAGCTAGTATAACGAAGGAGACTTAGAAAAATTCCGACCTCCGAGTTATTTATGATAGGGGGTGACTTGGAAATAAAATTTTGATCCTCGAGCTGTATATAGAAAAATTTTTACTCTCGAGCTATGTATGATAGGATTGGGACTTGGAAAATCGATCCACGAGCTATATATTATAGAAGGGGACTTGGAAAATATTGATCCACGAGCTATATATTATAAGAGGGGACTTGGAAACGACGGCTTCCTTGAAATTGCAGCGCGTTCAAGTGGTCACGTTATCATTTTCGGGACTTGGAGAAACTTCAGGCTCTAAGATTTATATGATAGGAGGGGGACTCGAGACAGCGGGTCCCCCGATGCCATTGCACTCCTTTTTTGCGATTATATCAGAAAATAAGCCGTATGAAAAAATTACAAGACACAAAAATTATCCCTCGTAAGATTTCCTATCAAATGACACCAAATTTCACCATCCCCAACTTGTGGTAATCGGTCCACAAAGGAGAGACCACGTTTTTCAACATCTCTGTTTTTCCCAACTATATCCCGAAAAATACGCTCTTTATGAAAATATTACGCGACACAAAAATTATTCACCATACAATTTTTTATCAACTGATGCCCATTTTTACCGCTCCCAAACATCCGTAAATCCATCCAAAGGGGGACAAAACGTCTTCGAAATTTTCGTTTGTCTCAATTATTTCGGAAAATACACGGTTTAGGAAAAAATTACAAGAGACCAAAATTACGCCACATTTTCCCATCAAGTGATTCCAAATTTGACCACCCCCCGACCTCAAGAGTTCCACAAGGGGCCAGAACGCCTTTTCTTTCGTATTGTTGCAATTATTTCGGAAAATAAGTTGTTCGTGGAATGATGACGACGTACGTGAATTATTGGTAATAATATTTTTCAAATAGTGGTATCACATTTTCAGTCCTTTCACCTTAAATTTGCACGGATGAATAAAGCGTAATACGCTGAAAAATTCTTCATATTTGACCACACGTTACATATACATGAAAATTAGATGTAAGAATATGCTTACATATTCTGCGTATTCTTGCACGCTGACTACTCGTAGACAAAATACGTAATTTAGGGAAACGCAAAATGCGAAAGCTTCTTTGAAATATCGAAAGAATGAGGAAGACTGTAATTATGTTTCTGCTTCAAAATGACAAAATAATTGCAACAATACAAAAGAAAAGGCGTTCTGGCCCCTTGTGGAACTCTTGAGGTCGAGGGGTGGTCAAATTTGGAATCACTTGATGGGGAAATGTGGCGTAATTTTGGTCACTTGTAATTTTTTCCTAAACCGTGTATTTTTCGAAATAATTGAGACAAACGAAAATTTCGAAGACGTTTTGTCCCCCTTTGGATGGATTTACGGATGTTTGGGAGCGGTCAAAATGGGCATCAGTTGATAGAAAATTTTATGGAGAATGATTTTCGTGTCACATAATATTTTCATAAAGAGCGTAAATTTCGATATGTAATTGGGAAGGACAGAAATGTTGAAAAACATTGTCTCTCCCTTGAAGACCGGTTACCACTAGTTGGGGGGCGGTGAAATTAAGTATCATTTGATAGGAAATTTTACGAGGAATAATTTTTGTGTCATGTAATTTTTTCATAAACGGCTTATTTTCCGAGATAATCGCAAAAAACTGAAAATCCGAAATTTTTTCGGCCACCTATGGACTTTCATGACTATCTGGTGGAGAATTTCATAAGGAACACTTTTGGTGCCTTGTAATTTTTTCATAGGCGGCTAATTTTCCAAGATAATCATAAAAAACTAAAATTTGGGTGACGTTCCGGCCCCCTATGTGGTTTTCCAGGGGTGGGGAACTTTCAGGGTATGTACAGGGCATCTAGACGAACACATTTCAGCAATAAAACCTTTGTCTCCAATTTTTTCCGAGTAAAATGCCATTTTGCCTGGGTGTGCCAATAAATTATTTTCCACACATTGAAATTCATTCTCACACGAAATCCAAACTTTTTAACGAATTCTGACTTGTTGTGCTTCTTCCTCCATTTTTAATTTTGAACCATAAACTGTCTCAATCTTGAAGAGCATTCGAACAGACGTAGTAAAAACGAAAAAACGATGGCATTATCGAGTACAAACGGTTCAGCCCGTTCCCAGGCCAAAAATGGAAACGGAGGGAGGTGTGTTATGTCACTACCCCAATAAATTTATGAGAGAAGGGAGTTGACAATATGGAAAAGTAGGAAAAGATGAATGTATGGGGATAGGTGTGTAATGGACAAAGTTTTAACTTACCGTTGTATTCCACAGGTTTACTCAGGTGTAAAAGAGCTATATCGTTGGATATGGGTTTCTTGGAATAGTTAGAATGCCTTATAACTTCTTTTATTTCAACGTCGATAGGAGACGCTCCATCTTGTACCGTATCGTTTATGTTCAAATCGCCGAGTCGAACGTGAACCCTGAACAGATTAGCGTGATTAGAACACTGTATAATGGCGGACAGATATTGAAACACTAACAGCGAATAAGCATGAGACATTAGAGGTTAGACATGCATGATTGAAAATATGATAACATTCAACTTCCTAGATGCTTTCCTGAAATAGAAGGAATTCATATTATTTTTGGTATAGCCTACCAAATTTACAGAAAACTCACTCGAGAGTAGAGTTGTCTATAAATTAACTATATCTTAAGGAATTCTTATATTTTTTTCAATCAGACTTTCAAAATCTCTCATTGTAGGAGTTGTTCACATCTTACAATTTTATATGTTTAACTTCTGGGACACAATGAGCAGCAGTAAGGACCCATTCTCTCGAAATTAAGGAGCCGCCACATGCGAAGCTGGTTTCATTCTTTCGATCGAAATGCGCGTAGACAGCCGTCATCCAAGGCCAGGCACCTTTTAGTACAGAATATCAGTTGTTACAGTGCGTTTGTTCGAATTACGAATAGGAATAATAATTAATTACGACTCACCCAATTTAGCAGGTTTTCCTCCAGGAACTTTGCTTCTGCTTTTCAATACGGAATCTCCACAATGCACGTTGTTCGTTGATGGCGGTGCTGCTCCACAACACACAAAAGGTGCTCCCTGGCTCCAACCGCAGAACGCATCGTCGAGGGATTTTATTTCCTTCGAGGAGAGGTTCCTCGATCTCTGATACAGTTCGAATAACTTTGGACATTGAAAAATGGATATACAAGAGCCCGGGGCTTTTCCTGGTTCGGAGCATTTAGAATCTGCACACGCATATCGAAGTTTACATTAATCGTCTTTAGAGTGTCCAATTGTAAGGTATGGTATTGGCCGTTCTGAATTAATCTTTCTCTGACCCAAGAAAAGTTGAAATATGGATTATTTACTTCTACTTTTGAGACCCGGTTGTGGATCTACAAGGAATTTCTGAATGGATCTTAAATAATTTGACGCTAGGGTAAATTATTGAAAAGTCGTCTTCTTTTTGATGGAAGTTTCATCTAAACGGTCGCTCGTCGTCTTCTTGCAAACCCAACCTAACCGGCGTTGAAAAGTTATTCGACTCAAATTTCTATAAAAGATGGGCGTGACATCGACAAGGAATCTTCACGAACTTCTACCTGAAGAGTGAAGGGTATGATGATTGATTTGAAGCAGAAGGAGTCTTGACTATATCTAGAGAATTGGGAAAATAGAGGAGGAAATGAGTTATACACGGAAGACTAGAGCAAATTCTGAGTTTCAGGCTGTATAAAGACTCAAATTTAAGAAAAGAATTATCGGACCCATTGAACAACTGCTTTCTCCAATTCTTTCTATCAACATAATCACCACAACATGTTACAGGAGCAAATTTTGGTATCCTTGAGGTTATGAGACGTACTAAATAAGAAGGATATTGAAAGTTTGTGTTGACTCATAAGACATTTCATCAGATTTAAGGACCACCTGTACGTAATGAGTGGAACACTACTTACTATGTGGTTTAATGCTGTCAGTGAGTGATGCACATGTTGCAGAATCGCTTTGAGAATTTTGTGTTGACTTTTGCGCGATACATTGGGTAAAGATTAACGATAATATAAATAATACTGAACGAAACATTCTAACGAGATCGAGTGACAGCGAGATTAATACGGGAGTACTATAGCCTACTTTATAATATAATAATGAATCTTTTGAAGCACGTTAGGTACGACACAATAATAGTAAGCAAGATAAACCTTACTTCACCGCATAATTTAGAAATTCAAAGTTGACGTCTTTCGGCGTATGGCCGTCTCTAAAATTTCAATGAGAACGATGAGATAAAACGTTTGACCGAATATATCTCTAGAATAGAATATTATCTTTAAGTACGTAGCATCTACCGGTTTTCCCTGCCCAGCGAAGTGGTGTCAACGTCAACTTTGAAAATGCGTCGTGTAAATTTGTTCTTACCCGAGTGACGCGTTCAAGATTGCGAATTCACTAACCACGTAGGTTGACTTTAACTTATAATTTTTCTAACTAATAAACTCCGTTGTTGGGGTCGTATTTCTTCAGAAAAATTGGTATTAATGTTAGAACCAGTTTTCAGTTGTGAATTCGTTTTGAACAGACGCGTTTTCGGTGCTGTGCACTCCGCGTGATTTTCTTTCAACAAGTTTTGCTATCAATCACAATTATTCGTTATCTGGGTAAAAAAGTGAATTTGAAACCACAATGAATAAAATTCTAAGAAAGACCTCTCCTGGACTGGACAATATTCACGCAGCCATGCCATCCTTACTCACTTTTCTATCTCCTCTCCCTTCTTAACTCCATCTTTGCTCACAGCATTTATCCACATTTTTGGAAAACAGTCATCAACCTTCCCATCCTGAAACCTGGCTCAGACCCCCTCCTCCCGACATCATATCGTCCTATAGCATTATCCAGTACCCTGGGTAAACTATTTCAAAAAATACCTCCTTTCCAATACGGCTTTAGAAAAGAACACGACTCAATCCCTTGTCGATCTCCAATCGCAAATCAATAACTCTAATCCTGTCTTTACTCCATATTTTTTATCTCCAAGAAGCCTTCCCACGAGTCTGGAGACACCTCATCGCAAACAAACTTCACGAAATTAGCCTTCGAGGCAATCTCCAGAGTTTCTTTCATGGCAGAACATTAAAATTACGAATTCAAAACACAACTACCTCCCCTCTTTCTGTCGAAAACTGTGTGCCCCAGGGAGAAGTATCTAATGTCTTGCTCTTCCTCATAGCCATCAACGACGTTACAAAACTTGTTAATACTCCTCTTACCTCACGACTTTTTTCTGACGATTACAAAATTTCAATCTGCTCTTCCCACTCTCAAAGAGCCCACCCTAAGAGCCTATCGCACAAGCCCTAAACTCAGTTTACGCCCTGAAGCCGCACAACCTCCACTCTCCTTTCTTAGACTCATACTAACTTCCAATTTCTTATCCTCTGTTTCTCAATTCTCTGATCTCCCTATTAGTGTAGGCAAATAAGAAAAAAAAACCATTTTGCTGGAGGAAACGCTTCTTCGCTGAAAATGGTTCAGGATGTGTTCCTGACAAACATACTAAAAACCCCACGTTTTCCTCCTGGAGCTTCTTTTTTCATGGGGGTTCGAACCCCCAAAAATTAGTTTTTCGCCTATATCGCGTGAAATAGAAATTTTATTGAAAAGTGTGCCAAACAAAAGTTGTTCCTCGTTAAATTTCGTACCTGTGAGGACGAGCTCACACTTGGTTCATCAAAATTATCTTTCGACCAAATTATATTTGTTACGTCCCTATTTAGATCCTCTCTATCTAAACGGGCTTCGGCCCAAGGAACTCGTCTAAGAGACTCACGGCTTCTCAATTCACCATTCTAGGAGATTCCCGTACTAAGATCATCAATACTTGCCACTGCCATGCCAGGGCGGCGTTCTCTCCCTTTTCAGGTGCACTCGACCGTCCATTGGTTTCCTGAGTTACCGTCCTAAAAGATCACTTACGGCTGTGCGTGATGCACGCACAGTCCCTCCTTTCCACCCGGTACGTGGTACGTCAACTTGGTACAGCGTTTGAGGCAGTCGGCCTATCTTTTCGCGGGGGCGATGGCCCGTAGTTGTCTTCTCTGAAGGAGTACTGAAGAAGTAATAGCAGGCAAGGGCCACTTCTACTACCAGAAGACTAGTTCCCGGCAATGGCCGAAGAGAACTGACTGCGTGTACTCGTAGAGCTGTTTTTATAACAATAGGTTGTACCGTATCGAGAGGTCATGCGTTCTCTTTTTTAAAGTCCTTGTCTAACAACTAGCGTTAATGGTAAAAGTAACTTGTATTCTCACCAATATCTCGTGATTGCGAATAAAGTTACACGTCATCTTCGAACACCTAATTCTTAAAGCTTTCAACTAAAGGTCTGCCTGATAATATTCTCTACTTATCTAAGGGAACACTCAGAATTCAGCCTTTTATCTGAAAACCTAAAATGTAAGCGTAGTACGTATGCATCGTATACAAATTCACAAGAATGCGTAGTTCGGAATCAGCTGAGGTCGTAAAATTATTACTTCTCCTTGTTTGCGTAAACTGGTTAACGATCGTTGCATCTCGTGCGTTCATTTATTTTATTCAAGTATTTTCGAGTATTCGTCTTTCTTATTTTTCGTACGTAACATATTCGTATAGTTTTCAGTATGCAATTTAATAAACGTCATTTCTCGCCTCTTTTCTCGATACTTTACATTTCCTGTTCTGTCTTCGTCTAATCAATCATATATATCTCTCTCTCCTCTTATCACCATTCACCGCACGTGTACTCTCTTTCTTTCGATATTTTCCGGCTACTTAGAACTGTCCGAATGTACTGCAAAATCCCGTTACTCGATTCACGCCGATCGCTCGCACACTCCTCCCCTTTTCTATTATAACCATATATGGTAATATAATTATTAATCAACGCTTAACTTCGTTTTGGGATTCGATTTAGATTATTAGTACACCTTTTGTTTGAAGCATATGAATACACACTAGTATCACCACGTGAAGATCGTTTTTTCTGTATCTTATCGAGTTATTTTGCGACCCTGCCTTTTCGCCCTCTTTCGAATCTTCACACTACCAAATAACGTATTCAATTTTCAGCCTATGCCAATTAGTGCCTTTGCAGTGGGCGTTCAAAAGAGTCCCAAAATAAGTTTTTTCCATATATCTCACAAAATTGAAATTTTATTAAAAAATGTTAGAAACAAAAGTTTTTCCTCGTTAAATTTCCTAGCAAATAACGTATTCAAGGTTCAGCCTAGGTCAATTAGTGCCCCGTCAAAGCCTTAAAAGGCCGTTCAAAAGAGGACCAAAATCAGTTTTCCATAATATATCTCACAAAATTGAAATTTTATGAAAAAATGTTTCAAATAAAAATTGTTCTTCGTTGAATTTCCTATCAAATTAGCTATTCAGCTTTCAGGGTAGAGCAACTAGTCTGTAAAAAAGGGCTTTCGATATTGAAGATGAAAGGATGTGCTATATTTTTTTTATATTCAGATAGTTTTAGTACTGATTTATGGAAGTTTTGCATCATTACAGAGTATAAAGACTATTTTTTTACCAGTGATAAAAAATTGAAAATATGGAAATTAAATAAACATTTTTCTCATATTCATGACTCACGTGGTACCTAGGTATTGAAATAAAAACAATTAAAGTCGCGTTGTATTAATGACTCTAAGGCAGCAGCAATACTCTCTGATCCACGGTAGTACAAGAGACAAGCCTTTGAACAAATGTCGCGGTTTCAAGCTTTCGCGAAAAAAGTCCGTCCGAAAGTACTTGACCTCTCTACCTCCCACTAAAGACGCTGCACGGTTTCATCTATACAGAGTGTACCACCAAGTACAATTGTGGCTTGGTCATGAAAAAGATCCATTAGAATGGAGGTGGAAGCGAATCGATGGAATATTGGAGCCTATAACAATGAACAAAGCCCCAGCGCCGCGCCAGACCATCTCCTACAACTTATTTTAATGAGTGCGCCAAAGGTTGTAGAAATGTTTGTAGCTGCCGAAAAGCAGGTGAACAATAGATATTCCATAGATGAAAGAGGGTAATTTGGCACTTTCATCAAAGAAAAAACGTGTATTTCAGTCATTCCGACCTCGATGATGAAGAGGCGTCCACACTATACATCTCAAATAACGTAGTATCATGCCTCAACTATAAGTATAGCCTATTGTTTGAATTTTTGTTGAAAATAGTTGTTCTTTTTTCTTCCCTCGATGCTGGTGGAGTATTAGAGGTAGTAGACGTCATTGAGGACGACTTGCAGGATGTATTAAGTCAGGACGAGGATGCTGACCATGACTGCAGTACTGATCACGATTCCTCAGCAATCACAGGCAAAGAGTATGACGGGAGCGAATAATATCAAGTCCCTCCTTCTCGAATATAAGACTACTGTAAGTCGGCAGGCTAACGTACACTGCTCCTGTTAGAAAGCGTAGAAAACTGGAAGGCAAGGCTTGGGACGGATGGATGAGCTCAAGTCATGTGCGAGAAAGACCTCCCTCCTCGGGCTATGTTATAAAATTATGTGTATATATTAAGCCGAATTCACGCAAATGGAAAATGCGCGCACTGAGCATTAGTCTTGCTGAATGCATGCAGTAATGAACCAAATTGGCGAGAGCGCGCATTCTTCAGCAAGTTTGCCGAATACGTGCAGAAATGTACAGACTGCAGGCAATCGGCAATTTTTTTTCTAGGATTGCACGCATTCATTATTTTAATGTTTTTGTCGGTTGAATGAATCAGCGCAATTGTCGAACGCGCGCACTATTGAAAATACAACAAGTTTTTCTTAAAAGGGAAAAGTTTATACATCTTTGTAAGATCATGAAACTAACGAAATAGATAACTAATACTAAGGAACAAATGTTTCACTTGGCATTCATGCACGTACGGCTTCCATGGCATGCGGAGTTGCAGAGAATTCCCGCTTTCTTGCAAGCACATCTTCCTGACGGTCGTAAGAATGAGAACTTCGTAAGATGCTCTTTATAGTGCATTACCCACTTATAATTGCCGTCAGGCTCGGTTCTGTAATCTATGAGATCAACTTGCCCTCGATCATTCAACTGTGATGAGGTAATGGGACGAACTACAACACTACGAACTGATTTCTTTTTACATTTTTCAACGCAGCGAATGCAATTCATTATTACTTTTTTCACGGCAGACATAGGGATGTTCGCATAAACCTCTTGCACTTTTTTGTGTGTCTTAGTTTCTCCCTTATGTTGTATTGATTCGTGAATATCCTTGATGACGGTATCAAAAGAGTCGACGGTTGCCATGAGTTTACTACCTTCCTTTCTTTGAACTCGCGTCACGCCGGCAAACTCCACCAACTCGAATTTCTTCAAAGTATGGTAATACTTTCTGTTTTTCTCACCGGTCCACTCTCCCTTCAAGATACATATTGCCTGCTGCTGCTTCTGAGTCGTCCATTCAGTTGACTCCATATTAGGTATCACGAAAAAAGTAACTATATGAAAATGATAGCGATAATTTTAACAACACAATAAAAACTATGAGTTTGGGATGTCAACATTATAGCAACTGATAAAACAGAATGACTTCTCTTCATACGAGTACTTCCTTCTTTCTATTTTGAATGCGCGCATTCACCAGAAAAAACCTGCCGACTTCGTATCAAAAATTGAGTGAATCATATAAGATGCGCGCATTCGGCAACTTTGTTGATGTTTGCGCGCTCTCCTCAACTTGGTTGCCTACGGCACACATTCGGCGAACTTAGCTGCTCAGTGCGCGCATTTTCCATTTGCGTGAATTCGGCTTAACATATATATATGACCTGAAATATACTAGCCTCATGGAGTAAGATTTAGTTGAGGAATTTACAGGAAAAATGTACCTGACACACTTTTCTCATAGACAAATTACTCTACTCTGAAAGCTGAATAGCTCATTAGATAGGAAACTCAACGAGGAACATAAAATTTCAATTTTGGGAGATAATTATATGGAAAAACTGATTTTGGTCCTCTTTTGAACGGCCTTTTAAGGCATTGACGGAGCACTAATTGACCTAGGCTGAATCATGAATACGTTATTTGGTAGGAAGTTTAACGAGGAACAACTTTTGTTGGAAACATTTTTTAATAAAATTTCAATTTCACGCGATATAGGCGAAAAACTAATTTTTGGGGGGTTTGAACTCCCATGAAAAAAGAAGTTCTAGGGGGAAAACGTGGGATTCTTAGTATAATGTTCAGGACCACATCCTGAACCATTTTCAGCGAAGAAACGTTTGCTCCAGCAAAATGTTTTTTTTTTCAATATGGCTCCAATTTGCCAACACTATTTTTCCAAAACAATGAACCCTTTTTGACTCACAATAAACATATCCGTTTCCAATTTGACCTCTCCCTCAATAAGCGTTCAAAGCAAATCCTTGCAACCTATCTATATTACCCCCCTAGGACGCTCCCTGAACCAAACATACGATACGTCTCTACCTCACACAAATCCCCAAATCAAACAACATCATTACCATCCAAAACATTCGAAAGTTGATACAAGAGTATCCTGGTTACACAAGTTGCTTCTCAGACGGATCGAAGAAATCGAATAAAACTGCTTACGCATATTCCATAAATGGATGCCTATAACTCCTCATCGTATAAGTAATATTGCATTCATATTCACAGCCGAATCGATGGTTATATTCTCCTGTCTTTCCCATCTCTCTCAACTCCCTCCAAACGGCAAATTTCTTCTCCTTACAGACTCACTTTCTTCTCTACACTCTGTGATGGACATCTACAGCACTCACCCCCTCATCCAACGCATTCACCTCACGTTACTCAACCTTAACTCTAGCAACAACCAAATCACGTTCATATAGATCCCTAGTCATATCGATCTAACTGATCATGATGCAGTTGATAGAGCAGCCAAGAACGCCATCTCCTTAGCTAGAATAACTGACTAAACCCGTCTACCTGAATCCGATTACAAAAATCACTACCGTTCTCGCATCTTCCAAAAATGGGAATCACTCTGGAAAAATCAAACGTCTAACATACTTTTCAGAACTAAACAAACCCTCATACACTGGTCCAGAAGTCCCAAACGGGAAGAGGTTGTGCTCACCCTTCTAAGAATCGGTCATACCCGAATCACACATTCCTACCTCACCAACCCTGATCTTCTCCCGTCTGGGTGGTCCAAAAAGGTGTCAACAGTTACGTAAATGGGGATTGGAACTGGATTTGTTTTAGCGAAAAAACGCCAAATTTCAAATCTACGAAATTTGTATCTCAATACTAGACCTTACGGAAGTTCCTAAAGTCAACAATTCAATTTATCGAAAACATATAGCAAAACTTATCGACGAATTCGCAGGTTATACCCTTTGTCTCACAGACGGCTCAAAATATCGCCATAGAACATCTTACGCGTTCTCCATTGGTGGCGAAATGGAGGCATGACGCATACGAAATTCAGCGTCGGTATACACAGCTGAATTAAACGGTATCCTTGCCTGTATATCACAAATTGCGCAACTACTACCGGAACAAAAATACCTTCTTTTGACTGAATCCCTCTCGTCTCTACAAGCCATTGCGGATCCTTTCTCAACTAACCCCTTAATTCAACGTATATTTTTGGCTCTCCACACTACGAAATTAATAAACTCTCATATCACTCTGGCTTGGATTCCTGGACACGTTGACTTTCCACCTCACGACTCAGTAGATAAAGCAGCCAAATAAGCAACATCTCTTCCTAAAATAACGGACCCTATTTTCTCACCGGCAAAAGACCTAAAAGTATATTACGCTTCCTTAATTTCCCAACTTTGGCTTTCCTCTTGGAAAAATTTAACTGACAACAAATTGAGAAAAATTAAAACCAATCCCTCTTCTTGGTCCTCATCCCACAGACATTCTAGACGAGAGGAAGTCATCTTAGCTCGAATGAGAATAGGACACACTCGTCTTACTCATACTCACCTTCTAGCAAACCTTGGCCCACCATCATGTCCGCGCTGTCTCGAAAGCAATTTAACAGTTGAACATTTTTTCTCTTACCCGACTTTACAACCTCTCCGATCTGCCCTCATCATTTCTATTAATATACAACAAACTCTCAATAACAACTCCGAAACAATTGACTCAACTCTAACTTACTTACGATCTACTGACTTTTACAACCACGTTTAACTCCAAACGATGACGCCAAAAAAAAAAAAAGAGAATATTTTTGTTTTCCTTTACATTTTTATTTCATCTCATCATCTCAATTCTTTTACATGTATTTTGTTTATTCAACTTTCCTTCCTTTCTACTTTATTAAATACTAAGTTTATGTGAACGCAGAACTATCTGCCGAGCAAATAGACCTTAGCGCAGCTGCATTGCTCGTAAAAAAAAAAAAAATTAATTTTCAATTTGGCCTCTACCCAACTTTCTACGACTTTTCTGAGCTGAATTATGGACCAAAATGTGCCAAAAGTTGACCAATTTGCCAAGATTTGAATTTAAAAACTGAAAACTCTCCTGTATTATTTTTGAAATCGGCTTTAATTCTCAGTTTCAAATCGAGTAAAATATGGAAGTTTGAACAATTATTTTTTAATTTTTAAGAATTTTAGAAAATTAAAATGAAATTATAAAAAAGCTTTGCTCTCACAATATAAATAATATACAAAACTGTACGAAAATCGTTGACGTTTCGACGTACAGTTTTGTACATTATTTATATTGTGCGAGCAAAGCTTTTTTATAATTTCATTTTAATATAGAATCTCTGCACGTATCAAATTTATCTTATTTAGAAAATTAGTCAATTTTGGGCCCATTTTGGTACATAAACGGCTCAGAAAAGTCGGGGGTGCAAATTGAAGATAAAAATTAGGTACTGTGATAGGCCAGATTTGTACTATCGCTGTACGCACTATCTTGGGATTTTCCTAAGTCTTTCTCGACTATCTTGGACGGACCAGGCGGTGATTGAATGAAGCACTTCAATTATTGTATATAGCTGAAGCAAGCGACGTGTGTGTTGTTCGTAGAGTTGAAAAATAAGTGAATTTGTATTTTTAGTAGATGACTTAGGCCTATTGTGGAAATGGTTAATTGAAATAAGAAAATCAATTTGTGCGAACTAAATTCTTTTCGTATGTGAATTTCCAAGTTTCGCAATAGAAAATTACCGTATCTTTTAAATCCAGAGAGAAGAAGCGTTCTTCTCGTTGAGAAACATTTTTTTTTCACTCCGGAGTCGTCAGTCATAGTATCAGTAACGCTTACACATGGTTTAATCGTTCCGGAGTTATCACCACGTGCTTCATTCCATCATTGCGCGGTCATCTGCAGTAGCGACGAGAAGTTGAATCTCCAGAAGTATCGTTATTTTTTAAATACACATAATTATATTTAGTATCTTTAGTATCCGTTTCTCCAGGTTAGTGTAATTATATACAACCGAGTGGGAGCTATTATCACTAACGTATATTACGAGCTCGTCCGGAGCGATGTAGAACCGATTGGAGACCCTGGATGTTTGCTTTTTTGTAATGATGTGTAAATTATAGGAGAGAACTGAGATTGGAAATGAATTGTTAGACGGGATGCAGTCTTCGTATTTCGAAGTGTGATGCCTTGACATCACTCAGATGAAAGGAAAGGGGGAAAAGGGAACCTCAATAGTTTTTTCTTCTTAGTTTTCTCTTCGTGTTTGAGTCGACAGTGTGGAAATATTTCTTATCTCTCTTGCCTCTAATCGATACCTCTCGTCAATATGTCGGAATTTTTATTCGAACATTCGTCCTAAGATTACTGAGAAATCTAACCCTGTCTTGCCTAAATTTTTCTGTGCACATGTCTCTCCTGGTGATTTCACGTCCCTGAACTGGACATGCTCTACTACCGCGAGCTAGCCGGTCGTGTTAGTTGGTAGCACCAGTGCACTGCGCCTTGCTTGGTGGCAATCGTGTAGAGGAGTTTTTACCTGTCCGTATTGAGGCAGGTTTAGGTTGGGGATGTTGAAGTTCCAAGTAGGGCTGGCCGATCTACGTAGTTTTCCTTTATACTCTCGAATATAGGAAACAATGCTCATCCTTCGATAGAGCGGAAGCAGTTAACTTTAGTGGTGGTATGCTAATGGTTCTTGGATCACGACTATACAAATTTCGTAGATCTGAAGTTTACGTCCAAGGTTTCATGTTTTTGCGCTACAACAAATTTAGCTCAAATCCCCATTCAACTCGGACCACCTAGCATAGAATTGCATAGTATAAAAAATTCACGAAACACAAATGGACGGCAATATAAAAGAAACGGTCGAGTAACGATGACACAATCTACAATAAAGTACTTCTTGCACGTAATAAGGATAGGTAAATAAAATTAATAAATGAAAGATATAAGTCTCAATTTCACGAAATATAATATTCAAATATCCAGAATAACCCTTTAAGAATTAACATGTAAACTATATTGTTTACAATTTCGTTACCTCAGAACTGCAGTAGCAGCAAGCTATTATGTACTGCGAGATCAGAGGAAATCGGTCTATAAACTACTATCTCTTTAAATTAAAGGTGCCACGAAGACACGTTTACTTATGAATTAGACAATAAACGATCCTAAAGTTAGAGTTAAAGTTTTCGAACTTCGTCAGATTTAGACAACCAGTATTGAACAGAACAATAGAACTAATTTCAAAGTAGGCTGCAATCGTATCAACCTACGAAATTCCACTTCGCTCATAGACATTATTGTTGATAAAATTTCCCAATCAATATTATGAATATAACTCAGAAATACCTATAATGTATAAGACCTATTATAAAGAACAAAATCAATTAAAAATAATAATTAAATCATAAAAGTTTCTGATGTCCAAGACGACGTTCGCTCTCTAATGCAGCATATGCGAATTGGTTTGACGACTCAGGAATAGGTTACCTGTTGGAAACATAATTAGCAATTATTCGATATAAGCTCCAAGAAAATATAGAAAAAGTAGTGCCTTTGGAAATTTTCTATACTCACCTGTTCGTTGGCCGATATTTTTCGCGACGCACACAAAATTCGAAATCGATCGACATAAAGGGCGTTGGTATTCGGGGGTTTGTCAGATTGCAACATATCTTGCCAGCAAGTTACTACGTAATTGAAAGCTGGGTCCCTTTTGCCCAATTTCTTCTGAGCAGGCGTAATAGGTTTTCTTCTTCCCACCGAAATAAAATTATTCAACAACAATAAAGCTGCGTATTGTTCTTTTTCGGTGAGACGATCCTGTGGGGCAGAAGCAGTAAATATTAATCATGCTCTTTCACAGATGAGGTTTTCGAAAGAGAGGGGTCTCATTCCGCGATCTAGCCGTTCCTAGAAGGGTGTGGACGTTGACAATACTTGCGATGATTTGTGCTCGCGAGTAAGGAGATTTTTAAGTTAGGGAGAAGTGAGACACCCTGGATTATATCATGGATAAGGCAACGTCCACAGCCCTCCTAATCCACTGACATCGGAACCTCCTATCTTATTTCGGTTCAATTGCTTGCAATTGATTCCACTCTTCTTGTAGTTTGCACGATTCTTCCTTCCTTAAATCTTAAGTAACACTTCCGCATTGAATTTCAAACAGTATGGTCTGAAAGTTGAGGGGAAATTTTGTAGTACAGTTTTCCCGTTCTTGATCTATTTCCGGGACGAGGTTGCTGATATACAACGTCCAGCTCCTCCAATATAATTTTGGGCGAGATAATGTCTTCTTTTACGTACGAAATTCTGTTCTTATCGCCTGAATCCTTCATTTCGAGGAAAAAAGTGTCGAGATGGTCCGTAATATTCTCCTCCCGAGCATAAATAATGCAAGGAGTGAATTGATCAAATTGAATAAAAACGGCTTTGCTATCACTTAGGTATATGGTTTATTATTACAGTAACGTTTCGCTACCATCGGTAGCATCTTCGGACTGGCCTACATTTTTCATCCTCTTCACTAAATCGTTGTTCTTTGACTGTAACGTTGAAGTAGGGTCGGTTTTTCGTAATTTGTAGAATTGTTGGTCACTGAGCATACTGAGTAACTTCTCTGTGTATTCTTGTTTTTCGATGATAACTGTGGCCTTCCCTTTGTCGGCTCTCAGCACCAATAAATTGGCGTTAGAGGACAAAAACTCTTTCGTACGACCTATATTGTCCCTGAGAGAGATGGTAAAGGTTTGATTGATGGGTGTTGGCTTAAATTTCTTCCACCTTTTAAGTAAATTGGAGATATGGTGTCTAGTTTCTTCCTTCTTGGTCTCTGGAGCTGTACTTTTTCGAATTACGTGCTCTACATCTACAATTAATTTTTCGGTAGGAAGATTGGGAGATGGAAGACAGAACTTTGGGCCTAACTGGAGGATACGTTTTATCTCATCTGGAATGGGAGTGTTTGAAAGATTAACCAGCCATCGATCATTGAGCGGAATGATTTCCTCATTTGTTTTGAGAGACTCAAATTTCTTGGTGTGTAAAACCTGTATTCTTTCCATTTCCATTGTTTTTCGAGTACGAATGTAATCGTAGGTTATTTTGAAGGCTACCTGATCGTCAACCCTGTTAGAAAATGATATTTCCACCTTTCCTAGTTCCTCCTCTATATTGAACATCTTGGTATAATTTTCGTTTATTTCAGCATTCAATATGAATCGTTCTGATCTGGTAAGCCACTTTTTAAATTTGTAACAGTTTTTTTGAAGACGAGAAGTCGTTTGGATACGCGTCAAACCATTTTTAATATGTTTAGGAATCACCCTCGAACTTCTACACTTTTTAAGAAAAGATATAGCACTTCGGACTCGCACCAACTTTAATTCCAAAGATGATATCTTACTCAGTAAATTCTTTGTATTATCACCGTATTTTTTCGAAAAATAAAAGAAAATACACGCCATAATCACTAAAAATTGATGGTAGCGAAACGTTACTGTAATAATAAACCATATACCTAAGTGATAGCAAAGCCGTTTTTATTCAATTTAATTGTTGTGTCTATCACGGAAAAACGTTTCCAATTTTTTTTGAATTGATCAAAGTCTGAGAAGCAAGATTAGGGAGGAGAGGTTAATTATTACTAAAGCTGAAAAAGGTAATGCCGTCGTAGTTATGGAGGAGTCTTCGTACGTCTCCAAGGTTTACGATGTGCTTGGCCAATGTGGGGCTGAGGAGAAGCCCCTTTTTAATTTTCCAAAATTTGTCAAAGAGGCTAGGCAACTTATTAATGGTAGTGAGGCTATCATTAAGAGCCCTTTGATTAAGAAAGCCATTTTGAAACCCAATCCTGTTCCTCCCCTCCTTTACGGATTGCCTAAAATGCACAAAGAAAATGTGCGGATGTGGCCGGTCGTCTCGTTTGTTTCCTCACCGACCTACTCCCTCGCTAAATTCCGAGATAGATGGTTCAAAGCTCGTGTGGAGGTTGAGTCTCCCTATTCAATTAAGAACTCGGGTGCCCTGGCTGACAGATTGAAGGACATATGTCTTCCCCCAGGATCAATTTTGTGCTTGTTTGATGTTATTGTGCTATTTCCCAACATTCCCAAGACTACAACTATGCAACAGATAGAAAACTTGCTTGTGAAATCTGGAGCCCTCATCGACCTTTTGAAGGTCTGCTGGTCGCCTAACTTTTTTCGTATGTCCCTAGCAATTTCATCTACTAGAGTAAACGTTCTAACTTACTCGCCGACTATGTTCTCCTTCGAAAAAACCTGCCTCTTGCAAAACGATGATTGCCTTTATGACCCAGGATACTGTGTCATCGCGAGTAGTCCGCCAGGCGAGCATTGCTTCGGAAAAGTGCTGGCCACAACGCCACAAGGTATAGATGTACGAGTTTAGGAGTCGATTACTCGTGTTCAATACCAAATCGCCAGTAGGTTTGAAAATCTCCTCCTCTTTCAAGGAACCCATCAACTCCGACAGTTTTTTACCTTGCAATGTTCCAGCAAGGAATGTTCGGAACGCCAACCATTCCATTTTGGTGGACCCGTAAAAGTTTATGACTTTGCATTCCACACCGTGATAGAGCTCCAACGCTGATTCGCAACACTTTGTGCTGCAGTACAACACCTACAGAAGAAGAGAAATAGAGTAATACTCGTACAATTCATACATGTTTAGTACATTGTCTAGAAGAAAGAATCTTAGAACGAAACTAGGTCACCTCCCTTCCCCGTTCGTCTGGAAAGTCGAATCATAATTTTGTACATCCTTCGATTTCGAGATTTTCTATGGGGATCAGGAAGTTTCGAGAAGACGCAGTATCCTCTAGTTTTCAACTAGGAAGGAGAAAATCGTCCACCTTCTTTCGAAGAGGTTGAACTAATGGAGTTTTACAGGGAACAGCCTGTTATGAATATTTCGATGGACATTTAAGATCGTTATAAATTACGTTGAATACATAAAAAGAGAAGAAACACTATTTCCACGAGCGTTGCGCGCGTATTTCTTATAATCAAACCCTTTCCTATAATGCGCGTAATCGCTCTTATCTCTTTCGATATCAACTCTAGCGTTCGCAATAAATTCTTTTCTTTTTCTTACAAATTATAATGAGAGTTGTTTGTCAGCTTACAACAGTGAATCACATCCGTTCTCATTCCGTAACATGATACGATCACGTGTTTTTAACCTCTTTCTAATCTCTGAAAGACATATATATATTTTCAAATCAACACGCATCATTCTTCCCACAGTTTCAACAGTTTTTCTCTGAGATACAAAATATGAATGCCATATCTTCAATTAAGGTGGAAAGAAGTACAGCACGTAACTTGTTCGAGAGCTGTACTTCTTTTTAACTTAATCAAATGGCTCGTACTCACGAAGAACAAAAATTTTCAACTCTAGATTAATTTTTCCTCACAAATTGAGTTATTTTGTATTTTCTATTTGCTAATCCCCGGATAAAAGTTCTCTCGCGAATCCAATTACAAAGTTGATCTCTTTGCCCAGTCCAAAAAGCACATCTTTGTTCTCGACCGAAAGTTTCATGAATGTTCCAAAGGAGTGGCGAGTACTTTATGAATTTACGCCACGTGATGAAGTCAAGTATTCCAAGAGTACCCCTGTAGAACCGGTTCCCTCCTAAAATTCTAGCCAAGGGGACTCAGAAACACCCCGAAAAGTAAAAGAAAGATGGAGGATTTTAACACTGAGCAATACAACATAAGAGGAGAGAGGCTAGGAAAATTCTGAAATAAATCTCACGCATTGTAATCAATCCAAAGAGAAACTTAGGCCAACAGCATTTCAGCATATGACTGTGTGCACTTGGCAAATTTTCGACAGAAAAGTCTATTTTCACGGCCACCGAGGAATACTCGTAAGTATTCTTTAGGAAACGTGTTGGGCAAATATTCGAGCAGTAGCGTCAGGTTTCACGAAGCCTAAATTTCGAGGAATTGGAATACCTCACCTTCGAGGTAAAATCTCTCTACTTGATACTTCATTTTTAATGAATTTTATATACGAACCTTGGTACACGTTGGACACGGAATCATATTGAAACATTTCCCCAAACAGTAGTCGCAGTGGGTTGGAAAACTAGCTTCATCCAACGCTGCACCTATTATTTTTTCGATGCATATGAAACCACCTGAAAAAATATGATACATAAAACTTATTCAGATAGCTAAAAAAAAAACGACCTATGAACAATTTTAGCTCTAATCGGGCCGGTAAGCGCTGATACTGCGCACCACGAAAACGGGATAGTTGTTGAGCAGTGCGGAGGGTGGGTAGGAGCTTCACTAAAATCGATCGAAATCAATCATCATCTTGGAAGATCATTCCCTTGAGTTGTTTCGTTCTCGACTTATACAGGATACCATTTTCAACCTGATGAATTGTAGCGCTCCTAGCTGATGATAGGCTCGATACCCATCTGCACTCTACGCATTCAAACCCGAAGTTAAAATTCTTTCGTTCTTCAAAGGGGCGTGACCTCCCCATCGATATTTTCAAAATTGTCTAGTGAAGAGCAGAAGGATTGAAGGGCTGCGAAGAATTTCGAAGTCCAGGCAGGAGAAGTCTGAGGACTGCATTGGCCCATGCCTTTAGAGTTCTGGACTGGCCTGTGCTTGGGTTGGACCTCAGTCTATAGAATCTTAGCCTCACTTCTGTGCTTGTAGAGACTTCTTAGACTCTATCTCTATCATACAGTTCTGAGCCGAAGCCCAAATACCATAATAAAATGATCATTTTCTTTCAAACCTCTCGCGCTACCCCTTTGAAATTCCTCGTACAATCAGGTCTATTTCACCACCCATCCTTTTCAGAATCTTGAGTTTTAACTTGCCTCAAGTAATTGTGTTCGATTTGTGCTGAATTTTGCTGCATAAATTATGTTTTGTACTTGCCCCCTTCCGAAGATATACAAAAAAGTCTCTAGGGAGGGGCTGGTGAAACAATAGCGCCCCTTTTTGATTTTTTTTTTTTTTTGGCAAAATGAATTATGCTCGATTTGTTCTGAAAAGTGCCGCAAATTTTATGTTTTGTGCTTCCCTCATTCTGAAGATATTTGAAAAGTATCTTGGGGAAGGAAGGCTGTTGAAATGGTGGCCCTCCTTTTTTAAAATTCGTAATTTTTGGGGGCGAAATGAATTGTGCTGAATCGTGACGCGAATTGTACGTTTTGTGCTTCCTCCCCTCCCCCGGAATCGTTGGACAACAACTTCCTTTTTTTCTCAAGCATTCTTGTCTCACTGAATGAAAAATGCTCAATTTGTGTTGAAATACCCAATAATGTAGAAATGAATTACGATCACGTAACGTGTGAAAAATTAGGGACAAACTCGAATCCAGCTCTATTCTTCCTCAACCTCATATTCTCTGTTGGTTTCTTTACGTCGACGACATTCTTTGTGTCTGGAATGGCTCCTCGTCCGATTTCGATTCCCTCCTCTCACACTTAAATTCTATTCATCCCAACATTCAATTCACTCTCGAGACTGGAAGCTCCCCCATCAATTACTTAGACCTCACCATCTCTCTCCACCTCAAGAACGACCGTCTTTCTCCTGGTTTCTCTATCTTTCGCAAGCCCTTCAACACTAGAGTTCTCATCAAGGCGCTTCTTTCCATCATTTTTTTCCAAACTCTCTGCCTTATTCGCCTTCATTCACCGCCTTCTTGCTATTCCTCTCTCATCTCGCGAATTCAATAACAAGAAAACCCACATCAGCGAGCTAACGCGCCTCAATAATATCTGTATTGATATCGACCAAGCCCGGAAAATCTTTGAAACGTGCCATGCAATCCGTCTCTTCCTCCCAGCTTACCCATTCTCCTCGTCGCCCCCCTTCCTCCTGGGTTCGTCTGCCTTTCCTGGCCATATCTCTTATAAAATGGCTCGCTGACTCGACTCCCATGGGTACCGCTGTGCTTTTTATCCCCTTCTCACTGTAGGGGACTTATCCTCTCTCAAGCACAAACTCCCCCCCCGAAGAGTGCAGTGGAGTTTATCGCGCCAGGTGTACAGCTCCTAATTGCTCTGCTGTCTACATCGGCCAAACCGGTAGCACCCTGCGCGAACGTTCCACCGAACACCGCTCTGCCTTCCGACGGCAACTTCCAGAAAAATCTGCTATCGCCAAGCATTGCCTTGATACTAACCACTCCTTTGACTCTGTTGAATTCAAGCTCATTCATAAGGCTGCTAAGGACCGCCTCCCCAACAGACTTGAAGAAGTCGAAATAATTGCCGCAGCTTCCCTCTCAGGCGTTTCTCTCCTTAACGATACGCGCTTTGCCCTTGTCAATCCGTTTATTGCTCATATGTATAATCATCTTTTTACCTAAAATGACTTCATACTTTCTCCTCTTTCGCTTTCTTTCTCTTCCTATCGCACTCTTGTCCACCGTTTGTAGTTTTTACATGTTTTTGTTTAATTCTTCGTCATTCACCTGATGATGTGCCGCACAGTCGGGTGCGTTTTAAGATTAATTTTTCCATATTAAAAATTTTTCACACGTTACGTATGTCTCGTAAACCCTCCAACTTATTGAAATACCCAAATTTTACGTTCTGCGCTTCCCACTTTCTTGAAATATTCACAATCTTCGGTGGGGCTACTGTGAAAACAATACATGTGAAAAACTTGGCGAAATATTGACTTTCAATCTGGTGAAAACTGACTTAACCTAATGAGGTAAGTCGATTTTGACAAATTGGAACAAAAAATTCAGGGAACCTGTTCTATGGGCAGAACTTGATTATGAACGCATTAAGAATTGAATTCCAAATTGGAGTCCCCGGTGAAGTATATTTTTTTAAAGAAAAACTATAGAACAGATTCAGCTGGGAAAATTGGAAAAATTTTGACTTTGGTTTATAGTCCCAAATTTTCAATTCAAAATTCAATTTGTCCCATACTATGGATTTCCTGCATTGTCAGACAAGCCGTCTACGGCAAAATAAATTCTTCCTCCTCTCTACCAAAATGGGGTTCAGATTGTGAAATATCAGCCCGGTTTTGAATTCTGGACTTTTATCCGGCAAAATAAATTGTACTCGATTTGTGCTGAATTGTACAGCAAATTTTAAGTTTTGTGCTTCCCCCTCCTTTGGAATGGGGTTCCGTTTGTAAAGAAGAGCACCCCCCCTTGTTGAAATTTGTAATTTTTGGGGGTAAAATGAATTGTGCTCGATTTGTACTGAAATGTGTCTCAAATTTTATGTTTTGTGCTTCCCTCATTCTAATGATATTTGAAAAGTATCTCGGGGGGACTGGTGAAATGGCAGCCCCTCCTTTCTGGAAATTCGTATTTTTGGAAGGAAAAATGAATTGTGCTCGATTTGTGCTGAATTGTGCCGCGAATTTTACGTTCTGTGCTTCCTTCCCTCTCTCGCAGTGGACGTAAGTTCGTCAACCAACAGTCCCCTTTCTTTCTCAAATTTTGCCGAGCACAATTCATTTTCCACCCAAAAATTGAAAATTTCCAAAAGGGGGAGGCTATCGTTTCACCAGCCCCCCTAGAGACTTTTTTGTATATCTTCGGAAGGGAGTAAGCATGAAACATAATTTTTGCAGCACAAATCGAGCACAATTCCTTGAGGTAAGTTCGAACCCAAGATTCTGAGAGGGGGGAGGCGGTGAAATGGACCTATTACAATCCTCACATTCGTGAAGTACGGCGTTCAGTTCAATCTTCTCAGTTTATATTTCAGCGCGACACCGTTTTAGTCATTAATCCTTCGCCTCCTCGTTTGTATGGCCAACTCAAGACTCACAAACCGCATCTTCCCGTCCGTATGGTCCTCCCTTATTACACCGATGCTACCAACTAATTAGCTCGCTATCTTGGTAAACGGTTTCGCCAACTTTTTTCCTCAATACAACTCCTCTGATCTCGCTTCCAAACTAAAAGACTCTTCCTTTCTTTCTGACTCCTCACTCATTTCTTTGATGTGTCCAGCATGTACACTAATATTCCAGTCACCCAGAGTATTCGCTACATATTGAATCCCTTCACCTCCAATCACATTCATCCTGATACCATCTCTGAGTTCGGCGATCTCATTTCTTTATGCTTCAGCAAGAGTATTTGTCTCCACCGGGACGTTCTTCACAAATTCCCCGATGGCTTTCCAATGGGCGCGCCCCTTGCTTCGCTCGTCGCTGTCGTTCTTATGGACAAGTTCGAATCCGACCACTGGCTCTTCACCCGGTTTCAAGTCGCTTCTATCTCATTTAAATTACATTTATCATTATATCCATTTCATTCTAGGACTGGGTGGTCTCTCCATTAATCATCTCGGTCTCACCGTTTCTCTTCATCTTGAGAACCACCGTCCTTCTCTTCACTTTGCGTCTATCGTAAGTCTTCTAACACTGGTATTCTTATCGACGGCTCATGCTTTCACCTTTTGCTTTACTCGCCTTCGTCGATCGCCTCCTCGCCATTTCTCTCTCAGGCTCACATCTCCGAGCTCGCGCGCATCAATAACATCTCTTTTGAATTCGAGTGGTGTTTATGCCCTTTGCGCTACACCTAATTATTCGATAATTTATATTGGCCAGACTGGCAGTTCCCTTAAAAATCGCTCCGACGAACACCTCTCTGCTTTCCGTAAGCCCCACTGGGGACGTCCGGTTCGGGGAAACTATGAAGGAAAAAAGGTTGCTAGCAGTTGACCTCTCACGTGCCGACAGATACTTAGAAACTGTTTAACCGTCACGATTACGTTTATCTCATCACGCATGAACTGAATACGTTAGCTTACAACGCAATAACAAAAACAACTGATGTCTTTCTTTTACGAGTTGAGCGCTGAGAAACGCCGAAACGGTGAACGATAGGTTACACATACATCCCCAAGTACCGGGCAAGGTCTGATATACACGACGCGACGCTTGGGTAGTCCTTGTAAACTCGAGCAGTAAAAAACTTTTCACCCAAAACAGTTTATTCAATGAACGATTGCACCCTATTACACAAGAATAAGAAGAATTTCACGCACATTTCTGAATATCTGATCTTTATTCGATTTCGGGTCTCACATGGCTTCCACAAATACAAAAAAACAGCAATAAAGTGAGACAGATGTTTAGGTGATCGTCCACGTAGAAAGTATTTCAAATCGAATATAAAATCAGTACCCTCGTGACCACCAAAAATCAAAAAGGTTACGGAGACGATTTCGATTTTCGAACATGGGTTACCGAGATTGTCCTAAAGTCAAATCATGGGTCAGAAAAAAGATTCGTCTGGGTCCCTACGCTTTGTTCATTCTCAAAAGACTAGAATTTATGAATGCAATCGACCTGAACTCCTAAACTGTTTTCGAGTTTGTGATTCATACCGATCAGTTGATTAGCTTACATTAGAATTTGCTACATCAAGCATAGAATCACTTACCCTCCTTTATATCGCCCGACGCCGCCATCTCCATAGTCGGTGCGCTGTCTGTATACTGGTTCACAGTGATGGTCGCTTCAATGTACATCCTGAGTAAAACTTTCGGAACTTCGCCGGTATCCTCCTCATCATCAATGGGATACGGATCGTATCTCCCTTTGCCGCGTAGTTTCATTTCGAAAGGATCCACTGCATCTAGATTTAGTTTCATTTCGAGAGGATCCACTGCATCTAGATTAAGGTCACTGTCTTCAACCTGACCTCGGTCCAACAGATCCTTTCGCACTCGGTCTATACATTGCTCTTTGCGAGCCATGATATCACCTCTCAACCCTTCCGGGATATCACATTCTAGACTTCGATTCGCGTCTAGCAAAGAATGGTAATACCATCGATCGGCGAAAAAGACTTCCGATCGCGAGGCGTACGCGCAGCCCATCTCTAAGCCATTCTTCGGAGCGAATGCCAGGGCTTTTGTGTACGAGATTGATGCTCTCTGCAATAAACCTTCCTTAAACATCGTGTTACCTTTCCTCGTGAACTCTAAGGCCTTCTTCGATGATTTGAAGTCCTTATTAACCGAGGTCCGCTGAAATTGTCGGATCGATCGATAAGTTTCATCGAATTTCTTTTTCACTATCTCGAGGTCGAAAACCTTAGGCACTTCGAAAGTTTTAACCGTATCCGAAACCTTAAGCTTTTCGAAAGTTTTAACCGTATCCGAAACCTTAAGCTTTTTGAAAGTTTTGACCGTATCCGAAACCTTAGGCACTTCGAAAGTTTTAACCGTATCCGAATCTTGAGGCCCGCAGTCATACTCTCGAATAAATTTGTCCACATCCAAATGATCCATTTTTTGAACAGTTTAAAAGCACAAACAACGCGGACTCACTTTGCAAACCGACTTCTAATAGCACGATATCACACTAAGAAGAGATAATATGTACTAGAGCTGGACTCGAAGATGTGACTAGTTGAGAGCGATTGAAAATTATCTCTTTTATTGAAAGTACGGTAGATCGATAAAACTTTGCTTTCTTTGAAGTGACGATAGAAGAGCTCACCCAATGTAATAATTTCTTATCTTATAACTTCTACATACGCACGTGTACACATCTAGAGGTGATCACGTCATTTTATATTTTTCTAAGCGCTTCTCATTTTCTTGTAAGAAACCTTCCACGCTTCTTGATACAGCTCGGTATGAAACCTTTTCTTAGAAAACCATATTTTTCACTCGTACATCAAAATCTAAAAAGTGAGAATTACGAAAACAAGCGCGGCAAAGATAAGTCGGGTAAATCTTCGATTTCACAATTTTGCGGAACCTTTTTATACGATCATGTTATTCGCTCATTTACCAGGAACTAAAAAGTGGTAATTTCAATAACGATTGCGAGGACAAGTCGAGTAAATCTCTGATCAGCCGTTCTTGACGTCGATTCGCCCAAAATAAACGTCGATTTTCAGTCGATTAAGTCGACCGCAAATCGACAGTTACCACTTTTTCGATCTTCCTCACTTCCATTTCCCTCAATCTCCTTATCTACCCGTCTAAACTCAACTCCAACATCCACAAAAAACTCCAAAAAACGTCTCCTGGCTCGGACAACAAAACACCCTTTCATTTTAGCTATACGATCCCGCTTCTACCTACCATTCGGCATGTGTTCAAAGGGACTACCCAATTTAAACCCAAACAACCTCGTACTACTGTCTATAGCTCGTTTGAGCTCGCTGATAAACTGGTCGGTATAAAAATCGAGTCTTCACAAACATTATACCCCAGTATTATTATAGAGCCCACCACTCATTATGCGACGCGTAAGATTACGGAGATGAGGGTCAATCCAAACTCAAAAAGTCGAAACCTGCCCCTTTAGCCTCTCTCTGAGGTGAACTCGTTATAGACCTTTTGGAGGTTGAAATCTTCGATTCAAAACACCCTCTCGCAAAATACGTTTCTTATTGGCACCAGTATCTTGATGATGTCCTTTACCTCAGGTGGGGTTGGGAGACTGCCTTGTACGAATTTTTTCACTCCTCAACTCCCGTCACCCTAGCGTAAAATTTGTGTTAGAGATAGGGAAGACTGAGATAAACGAAAGGCAATGATTTTTTACGTGCGGGATAATATTCAGGAGGGGGGTAGTTAGTAGATGAGAATACAAGCAACAAATTTGGTCACCTCGTCGGGATCCGATCTCCAGACCTTTCGCTTGCCGAGTGACTGCTCTAACCGCTGAGCTACGAGGGGACAAATGAGTAGATGAGAGTACAAGCGAAAAAAATCTTCTTGACCTCCATATTTTTCTCACGCGGCATACCTTTCCCTCTCGAAAGTTTCTCCTTCTAGAGAGTGAATTAAACATCATTGAAGGTTTCGCCATTCGTAATAGCATACATCTGGATATTGGAAAGCTGGTCCAAGTTTAACTAGCTTACCTCCCTCCTCACTGTTTCTTCTTCTGAGAGTACCAAATATATCTGCCGTCCCCATTTGGATAGCTTTACTAGTGGTTTAGAGGAAATTCTTCAGCCGTATAACTTTAAGGCGGATCCCAGCTGGGCTGTTCCACAGACTCCACCCCTCTTTCGGAAAGTGCGGAGTTCATAAACTCAACAATTGTCCGAACTGCCGAGCACTTTACTTAGAAGAGGCGGAAAGATGCTCTGCTACGCGACTCAAAGATCATCTCAAGTGTGAACTGCTACGTATTGAAGGAGATTTCCGGCGAAGGAAAGCACTCGAAGGGCTCGAAAGTCAGTTAACAAACTTGCGCTCAAACACGGTTTCATACCCTTGAGTTTTGGTCTACAACATCATCTTACCTCAGATGAAGAGGAAAATTCATCGTGTGTAGACCCTCCCTCTCCTGAGAACGACGGTCTGAAGGTTTTTGGCGATGAAAGAAATCCGAGTAGACAACGTCATTCGGACTCACGTATTTCGCTCGAGACGTAGATCGTCTACTAACTGTCGTCGAATGATTGTTCTTGTCGCCTCTTGTTTTCACCTTCACATCCCTCTTCTTTTAGTTTGTTGTATCATTTCTTCACCCTTCCTCATTTCGTTCTTGTCGTATGTTGATGAAGGCTGTGGGCCATAAAATTGCGGTAGAAGAACTTTTTATTCGTTTATTTAATTGTGGTAACTCCCTTCATTACCTTCTTTCACTTTTCAACTTCATCCGACTCCAAGACCTTTACCCTCCAGTCTAGAAACTAGACAATGCCCTCAGATATTACCCTCTCCTCATCCTGCCGTCCTAACTTCAGGTATAGGACAACTCTCTCAAAAAATCCTGTACAACCTTTGATCTAACAACATCTACTCTCTCTGTCAATACGACTTCCGTAAAGGTCGAAGCACTTCACCTCAACCTCCAAATTGAAGAAACCTTCTGTAAAAACTCTTCTATTCACACCATATTCTTCGACTTTTCTCGTGTTTGACGACACTACATTTGCCAGAAATATGGTCGTACAAAAATCTATAAATTTAACTGAGTCCTTGTGGGTACGAGCCATGTTTTGAATAATGGAGAATATATTTTTACACCGGCACGTAACAGATTTTTTACGTCTACCGGTAAACGGTTGAACATATTTCTTAGAATTCCCTTGTCTCTCTTATTCGATTTTCTTCCAATCGATTGTCTTCCAACATTCGATCAAACATCCGTTCTATTCTCTCACTTGTAACAGTCATTCTGCTTTTTCTTCGAGTAGTTAATACCAGTTTCAATAATGTAGACGAAGGTTTTCGTGTACGACTGTTTGAACGATTAAGTACTTGTGACTGCGTATTGGATGACGAGCCGGTGTAAAATATTCTCCATTATTCATACAAAAAACTATTGTGCTCTCCTCCCATGATTATCGAAATTGTGAGAAAGGGGTGGTTTCTCTCGTGGCAGTCATACAGCAAACTACTGAGGCTGCCCCGAACACAAAAAGCTTTCAAAGAATAAAAGTTAAAACCTAAGGTTTTCCTCCACCACACAGTCATAGTATCAACAACCTGTCTAAACGTAATTCAGCCCGTTCCTATGTTGAGGCTACTACAAGTTACCAAGTCCAGCTTTATTTCGGACAGCAGCCCGCGGTTACTGTTAGTGACCGTCGTACGCAACTTGAGAAACTAGTCGAAAGCCTTGCGCAGGAGCTTAGTGAAGTAATTAATGTAACGAATTTCCAATCTTCTTCTGTACGTCAAATAACAGAAATACTCACATGGAACGCGAATGGTCTCCAAGCGCGCAAAATCGAGCTAACCCAGGTCATAGGCGGAAAAAATTATTGTTAGTGAATTTACATCGATATGCCGAACGGAATTAATCCAAGTTGCACAAGTCCACCCACGAGGTCACCGGAAAAAGAGGACAGAAAAGTTCTTGTGGAAAAAACGATATTTTACCAAGTCCCCCACTCATTGTATAAAGCTTGAAAGCTGAAATTCTTCCAAGCCTCCCCCCCCCCCTATCATTTATAGCTCAGAAGCTGAAACTTTTCCAAGTTCCTATCATATATAGCTCGAGAATCGAAATTTTACGTCCCGCCCCCCCCCCTATCATATAGAGCTTGGGCGCTGAAATTTTTTCGAGTCCCGTCCCCCACCAATCATTGTACATAGTTCAGAAGATGAAACTTTTGTAAGTTCCTGTTATATATAGCTCGAGACTCGGAATTTTTCAAAGTCCCCCTCTTATTATAATTTCTTCCAAGTCCCCCCTCCCGCTATCATATATAGCTCAGAAACTAAAACTTTTGTAAGCTCGTATCGTATGAAGCTGGAGAGCGGAAATTTTTGTAAATCCCCCTCCTATTGTATAAATCTCGGGTGCTGAAATTTTTCCGTCTCCCTCTTATTATAGTACAGCTTGGAAGCTGAAATTCTTCTAGGTTTCCCCCTCCGCATCATATATAGTTCAGAAGCAGAAATTTTCTCAAATTCCTGTCATATATAGCTCGAGACTCGAAATATTTCCAAGACCCCCTCTTATTATACATATAAAGTTTGAAGGCTCAAATTCTTCCAAGTCTCCTCCCCCTATCTTTATAGCTCCGAAGCTAAAATTTTTCCAAGTTCCTGTCATATATAGCTCGAGACTCAAAATATTTACGTCCCCCACCTATCACATAAAGTTTTTTTTTTTTTTTTTTTTTTTCTATTTTATTTTTTTTTTTTTTTTATTTACAAATTTTAGTCGTGAGTAGAAACCGGATTTTTCGGCGCTAAAAAATTGAAAATTCGGCATAGAAAGTAGTGCTTCCGGCATTATTCGGCAAAAACGTAGTAAAGTCCTACAAATAAAAAAAAAAAGGAGAAGAATAGTAGCAAATGTGTATTTTATTGAAATTTTTTTTTTTTACATTCAAAGAATTTCTTATTTAGGGTATACTACCAAATGATTTTCCAAATTCTGCTGTGTAAAGTTATGTCGTCTATCGCTTAAAATAAGTTTGTGTCCTGAAAAAGACCGTTCTACATCCACCGAGGTTATAGGGGCGTACATATACGAACTAAGTATGGAGGGATTACGAGCAACGATGGAAGGTACATCTGTACCGTGTACTAAAATGCTCCGTGCATTTCGCGCATAATGGTATAGCCGGGATTCGCTGCCAAAACTTTTTCTGATTTTAGTTTGAAAATTTCTCTCCGGGCACCAGGAATGGAAAGAATTTTTGATCGAGCGCTTTCAAATGCTTAAATCTTCATTGATACTGTTAATTTTTCTTCAAAAGGGTACTTTCGGTTTTTCTCGGCGTTTTTCACTATTTTCGGTATTTATTTCATTCTCGGCATTTTTCGGCAGAATAAAAATTTTTCTCTAAGCCCCCCTCGATATGAAACGCACTCATACATCATCAGCACTTCTCTATCATTCAGCAGAACGAAAGCAGAAATGCCGAGGAATCCGGTCTCTAGTCATAAGGGTTGGGTGAGTTTTACCACTGGTTTCTCCTCACCCCCCTCATGACGAGCTCGTAACTTACTATGTTCTGTATCTAGACTAGACTAAAATACAAAGCAATATTTTATCATGGAGAAAAGGTATATTTTTTTTTTTTTTTTTTTTTTTTATTATTCATTTGTTTACTTATTAATTGTTAGTATAGTATTTGTATGTTATTTTTATTTTTATTGAAGTTATTATTATTTCTCTGTAATTTCTTTTTTTGTTTTGAGTATTTGTTTTATACATATAACTGTTGACTTTACCATGAATTTGTTCATCTTGTAGGCATTTACCCAACTCTTCAGCTGTAATATTGATCTCCTTTCTTATGTGTTCGAAGTTACTACATTTTAGGAAGGTATGATCTGGATCATCTTCAAAATTCAAACATTCCCTACATTTACTGTCTTTTATTATTTTAAATTTTTTTAAATAAGTTGCGAAGTTACCGTGCCCTGTCAAGTATTGCGTTAAAAAGTAATTGGTTTTTAATTTTTTGTTTTTGAGTCTCAGTTCAATGTTCGGTATCAATTTTGCGGTTCTCCTTCCCGTTTTTTTCTTATCGTATAGATCCTGTCAGGTTTTTATTGTATCTAATTTACTTTTCTTGACGTTATCTACCATTTCTGTTTTTGTTATTTTACCTTCTTTATGCCTGCCTAATTTTGATCCTTTTTATCTCGTTCGTTTGACTTAATATTGTAGATCAATTGGTGTCACTCCCGCTACTACATGAGAGGCAGTATGTGATACTGTTCTATAGGCCGATATTATTCCGATTAATGTTGTTCTTTGAAGGTATTTTAATTTTTTGATTTCTGTTTTTCTTAATTTTCCAAAGTAGGCTAGAGATCCGTATTCAATTATCGACCGAAAGAGAGCATTATAAATTATTTCTCTTTTTTTTGTGTCCATCCCATAAGTGTTACCATATAATGCCCGAATTTTATTGTAGTGTTTTTTTAATTTATTTGTAATATATTCTATGTGCTTTTTAAAGTTTAGGTTTGGATCTAAAATTATTCCTAAGTATTTCATTTCTGATTGAAATTTAATTTTCTCTAGTCCCATTTTTATTTTGTCCTCCATACTTTTTTAAAAATCTAATTTCTTGTATCTTCTCGATATGAATATCATTTGTGTTTTCTTTGGATTTAACATTAAGCCAAGATATTTTAATTTCTGGTTTGTTTGTTCCATCTTTCTGTTAATAGTTTGATAGTCTTTCTGTTTATCTATTCCAATAATCATTAGCAGACCGTCAGCGTAGCTTAAAAGCTTGAATTTGTTTGTTTCCTTTGCTGTCTTGTGTATTTCAATCATTGCAATGTTAAAAAGAGTTGGGGACAACGCTGACCCTTGTGGTACGCCCATATTTAGTTCATATTCTAGCTTCAAATTATTGTCCTTATCAAAGAATCCTATTTTCCTATTTCCCAGGTAGCTTTGTATTATCTGTATTATATGCCTACTTACGTTATTTTTATCCATTATTTCGGCCAAACTAGACCAGATGACTCGGTCAAACACTCCCGTGACATCAAAGCTTATTAAAATTATATGTTTGTGAGTTTTTTTATATTATTCAAGTGTTTTCATTAGTTCAGTAAGCGCCATTTCTGTCGACCTTCCTTCCCTAAAGCCGTATTGTTGTGTACGTAAGATGTTATTTTTTCAAATTTCCTGATTCAAAAGTTGTCTTATAAACTTTACCTAAGGATGATAAAAGAGTTATTGGTTTGTAGGAATTGATTTCAGAAGGGTCCTTATCAGGTTTATTTATGAGTTTTATTTTCCCAAGCTTCCAAATATCAGGAAAATATTTAATTTGAAGGAGTTTCTGAAAAATAGTTATTGAAATTATTGGACAATGTTTATTAATAATTTTTATCATTTTATTAGATATTCCGTCCGACCCATTTGCCTTCTTATTGTTGTTTTTTTATTATGTCTGTGATCGGAGACTCGTCAAAGGGGCTGAAATTTTACCAAGTCCTGCCACCCACCAATCATTGTGTAGCTCAGAAGATAAAACTTTTCCAAGTACCTGTTATATATAGTTCGAGACTCGGAATTTTTCCAAGTCCCCCCCCCCCTCTATCATATATAGCTCAGAAGCTGAAAATTTTTCAAGTTCCTATCCTATGAAGCTCGAGAGTGGGAATTTTTGTAATTCCCCCTCCTATTGTATAAAGCTCGGGTGCTGAAATTTTCGCAAGTCTTCCCTGTTATTATATACAGCTTAGAAGCTGAAATTCCTCCAAGCCCCCCCCCCCATCATATATAACTCAGAAGCTGAAATTTTCTCAAGTCCCCCACCTATCATATAAGGCTTGAGGGCTAAAAATTTACTAAGTCCCGAAAATAATGACGTCACAATTTGAATGCGCTCGTTTTCTGTAAATACCCCCTGAACAAAAGGGATAGCGGGTTCCCCGCTAAAAAAAAAAAATTTATTGCAGCGCAAAAAATATAGATCATGTTTCATATCTGTCTGACTTTTCTAGCCTTGCATACGGATGCACGTAAAGTGGACGCAAATGTTGGAAGTTGAGGGTGAGGGGTTGCAAAACAGAAGAAAATGAAAATAATATGCATTGGTCTTAGTTCCGAAAGAATTGTCAGTAAATGAAGTTTGGTAGTAATAAAATGGAGAAGCCTAATATTAAGCTCTATGATGAGTGAAATTTTGATCGAAAAAAGTTTTCTGAGTTTATCAGAAGACAGATTTACAGCATTCCCACCACCAAAAAAAAATAGATAAATAAAAAAAAGTGAATTCATCGAAAAGTGTGAGTTTTTTTTCTTCTCGTCAACTCATTAATTTCCTCTCACTAAATCCGCCCTTGTTTCATGAAGGTTCGAGATCTTTGGAGTGATATTGAAATCATCAATAATTAGTATCACTGTGAGAGGGGAAATTAATTGATTTTGCTACGAAATTAATTCCCATCGGTATTGGAAAAACCCATTTTTCTCGTAGTAAAATATAATTTCAAACTAATGGAAAATGAAGATAGCGGACACTTATAGTCCTATGATCTGAAAAATGTCTCTTCCCTGGATCAGATGCGTAGCTAGTAATTTTTCTCCCTAAAATCACTTATTTGCTCGTTCCGCAAGTAAAGCATAATATTATAATTTATTCAGCTCATAAAATTACAGACTAGAATCAAATTGAAAATGATGAAATAGTACGAGTAGGATCAGACTTCGGCGCGCAGTTTTTATAAATCCAGTCCAGTTTTTTCATTTACCCAATCGATAAACGAAACTACTTTGGTGTATACGCCCGGATATCCTTCGTTGTTGCATTCGTAACCCACAGAAACGACTCCAATTTGATACCAATAGCCATTATCGATCATCATCAATGGACCACCAGAGTCACCCTTAGGTAAATCAAAAAGCGAAAATGTAAGATGGTCTACGATTCAACGGATATTTCAGTAGCACAGCCAGGAAGGGAAACGTGGAATGAAAATCCACCCATGGATATAGAAAGAAAAGATTTATTTATGGACGTCCGTAAATAAATCTTTTCTTTCTCTATCAAACATGGGTCGTAATTTGAAAGATACCATTAACTTTATCCACCCATGGAGTTCTTATTTCCCTTCTCATTTCTGAGTAAGAAAGAAGGGCAATCATGCTGACGATGCTACTAGTCGTGGTGTATGTTTGACTTACTTGACAAGTATCTTTTTCAGGAGCGCTAGCGCATACGATCTTCTCATCAATTTGGATTTGTTTCGATTCTATAAAACGTGTGTAGTTTTTATTGCACTTGTCGAATGGTACTGCGTATATTTCGGCTTCTAACAGATGATCTGATCCTTCTCCAACTAGCAAAAAAAAAAAAAAAAAAAAAAAAAACAGGAAAAAAATTAAATAAAAATCGCTATCATTCTGTAATGTGAGATGGCCGACTAGCTTGAAAATTCCAATCTCTCGTCAGTTCGATAGTCATGAATAGACCATCCGCAGGCCTGCGAACACTGAGCATTGAAAAAAATAGTGAAATAGAGACTTAGAAAAAAAAGTGACCAACTAGTGGACCAAGTAACCGTGACCTACTAGTGGATCAAAAGTAATTTAGTTAATACTAATAAGAAGAATTGAGTCCTCGAAGGTACGAGCCATCGTATTAAATGAAGGTTTTTTTTTTGCACATACCATTTTTTAATAATTTTTTACTATTTTCTGTTTCGTGACTAAAATCTGCCATTTTATTTTAATTAAATAGTGTTCATTCCTCTGAAACTAAATTTTGTTCTTCGTTACATGCCTATATGCAAAAAAAAAAAAAACCTCATTTAGTTAATACTATCATACCTAGAGTGCGGATTTTTCGGCGCTATAACGTTTCAAATTCGGCACTCAAAACTGAGCTTTCGGCAATTTCGGCAAAATAAAAATTTTTCTCTAGCCTCCCTACCCCATGAAACGGATTTGTACCTTATTCACATCAATATGCCCATCAAGGAACTTATTCGGCAAATGCCGAGGAATCCGCAGTCTAATCATTTCTATCGTGAACATGAGCAATATTTGTAATTGAATACACAACTTGAAAAAGAGGATAGTCGAACGCAATGACGATCATTAGCCAATTCTAGATTGACTGGCACGGCTCGATAAATAGTTTAAGGAGAAACGATAAATTTCTGGACTGCAGTTTGACTTATATTGAATAATTATGGAGACAACGGTAGAAGGGAAGTACAAGGGATGTGATCAACAAAGAAGCGGAACTAAATATGGTACAGAAGAGCACTCGATAACTCATTCAACTGCACACTAATCATCAGTTCGACCGGAAAAGGTGACGTGGACCTAAACATTTTCCTTGGCTGATAATCATCAAATCAATGGCTCACTGAAAAAGGAAAGAGCACAAACAGCCTTGGATGTTGCTGATCACTACTACGACATAGAAATTGAGGTAGACCGTAAAAAATTTCTTAGTCGCTCTCCTATCGTATATAGGTTATAGGTCGAAATTATTCTTCGTCCCTCCCCCTCTCTGTGAAGTTATCAACCTCGGACCGCTCGCGCTCGCGGACGAAAATTTCCTGAAAGTCCCCCCCAACAAAAGGGATAGAGATTTCTCCGCTAAAAAGGGACAATCTGATTTCGAGCTCATCAAGTACTTCAAAACCACATATCAGAAGCTCGGACAGAAAGAAGTACAGCAGCATCGTGTTTATCCTGATCATTTTTGACTCTGTATTGTGATACAAATGGTGCCTTTATATACGATACAACGCTGGTGCCTCCACCGCTCTACAAGTCCGAATTTTGTACTTCCATTACATTTTTTCGGTAATTTTTTGTCATTCTGGAAATTTTGTTGTTTGCTTTGTAGATTATCACGACAAAGACGTTTTGACTTGTATATGTCTTTGGGCTGGGAATAAATCGAAAAACGACGGCTTCCTTAACGAAGTTAAACGAGGAACGCAGGGAACCTGTTTTATGAGTCGAATGGGATTTGGTATTGAAAATTCAAGGAAGCCTAGACCTAGATAAAGATAGTATAAAGAAGTCCTAGACCTACTATAAGCCTATCATAATATAGTTTGAGAATCTAAATTTTTCTCGCTCGAGAGACGAAATTTTTCTAAGTCCCTCTCCTATCATGGCTCGAGAGTCGACATTTTTCCAAGTCCCCCTTCTATCATATATAGCTCGAGGGTCGAAATTTTTCCCTGTCCCCCTTCTATCATATATACCTCGAGAGTCGAAATTTTTCTAAGTCCCCCTTCTGTCATATATAGCTCGAGAGTCGAAATTTTTCCAAGTCCCCCTCCTATCATATATAGCTCGAGGGTCGAAATTTTTCTAAGTCCCCCTTCTGTCATATATAGCTCGAGAGTCGAAATTTTTCCAAGTCCCCCTCCTATCATATATAGCTCGAGGGTCGAAATTTTTCTAAGTCCCCCTTCTATCATATATAGCTCGAGAGTCGAAATTTTTCTAAGTCCCCCTTCTGTCATATATAGCTCGAGAGTCGAAATTTTTCCAAGTCCCCCTCCTATCATATATAGCTCGAGGGTCGAAATTTTTCTAAGTCCCCCTTCTGTCATATATAGCTCGAGAGTCGAAATTTTTCCAAGTCCCCCTCCTATCATATATAGCTCGAGGGTCGAAATTTTTCTAAGTCCCCCTTCTATCATATATAGCTCGAGAGTCGAAATTTTTCTAAGTCCCCCTTCTGTCATATATAGCTCGAGAGTCGAAATTTTTCCAAGTCCCCCTCCTATCATATATAGCTCGAGGGTGGAAATTTTTCTAAGTCCCCCTTCTGTCATATATAGCTCGAGAGTCGAAATTTTTCCAAGTCCCCCTCCTATCATATATAGCTCGAGGGTCGCAATTTTTCTAAGTCCCCCTTCTATCATATATAGCTCGAGAGTCGAAATTTTTCTAAGTCCCCCTTCTGTCATATATAGCTCGAGAGTCGAAATTTTTCCAAGTCCCCCTCCTATCATATATAGCTCGAGAGTCGAAATTTTTCTAAGTCCCCCTTCTGTCATATATAGCTCGAGAGACGAAATTTTTCTAAGTCCCTCTCCTATCATGGCTCGAGAGTCGACATTTTTCCAAGTCCCCCTTCTATCATATATAGCTCGAGGGTCGAAATTTTTCCCTGTCCCCCTTCTATCATATATACCTCGAGAGTCGAAATTTTTCTAAGTCCCCCTTCTGTCATATATAGCTCGAGAGTCGAAATTTTTCCAAGTCCCCCTCCTATCATATATAGCTCGAGGGTCGAAATTTTTCTAAGTCCCCCTTCTGTCATATATAGCTCGAGAGTCGAAATTTTTCCAAGTCCCCCTCCTATCATATATAGCTCGAGGGTCGAAATTTTTCTAAGTCCCCCTTCTGTCATATATAGCTCGAGAGTCGAAATTTTTCCAAGTCCCCCTCCTATCATATATAGCTCGAGAGTCGAAATTTTTCTAAGTCCCCCTTCTGTCATATATAGCTCGAGAGTCGACATTTTTCTAAGTCCCCTTTCTATCATATATAGCTCGAGAGTCGAAATTTTTCTAAGTTCCTCTCCTATCATATATGGCTCGAGGGTCGAAATTTTTCTAAGTCCCCCTTCTATCATATATAGCTCGAGAGTCGAAATTTTTCTAAGTCCCCCTTCTGTCATATATAGCTCGAGAGTCGAAATTTTTCTAAGTCCCCCTCCTATCATATATAGCTCGAGAGTCGAAATTTTTCTAAGTCCCTCTCCTATCATATATGGCTCGAGGGTCGAAATTTTTCTAAGTTTTTCGCTGGACGGCGGACGGCGCACGGCGCATGGCGGACGCCAGATTTCTCAAATAGCCCCCCATAAAACAGGTTCCCTGTTAAAATCTGTGCGACGCGACCTGACGCAACGCTTTATGACGTCATCAATGACCTTGATCTAGTTCAGGGACTTGGAAAAATTTTGACCCTTAGTCTTCATAATACTACTATACGTAAGCCTATACTAACAAAGTTCAATGTATAGTATATTAGGTTGCGAGTGAGCTCATGAAAGTTGACGTGACGTGACGTAAACAAGTTATTCTAGACAGTTATGTACGGAAAAATATTCGGCAAGAAACCCCAAAGAAGGAAAAGCAAACATAGTCTTTGTGAATTTTATGCCTTAAGGATAATATATAGTAAGTTGGCAGGCCTGCATCCGTGAGATAGAACTTCATGATAGCCTCTGTCATCTTCTCGTATGTCTCGAAATTAACGATACGAAATAAATATATTTTTGAAAACCTTAGAGATACTTACGATATTCCACGGCACCCCATCCGGCAATGAAAGGTTTTTTCCGATCGTATAACGTCATATTTTGTTGAAATATTTTACCGGCATGTAAACAGATGGGACGAATATTTACTAAACAAAGTTATGAAGTTGAAAAATTAGCTTTACGTGAATTATATTAACTAACTGTATGCCATTAAATTATTTTTTACGAATCCAACATACGTTTTGGAAAGAATTCCATACTTCTAGTGAATTTTGAATTTGCGTACCTCCTTCCTTCATCTTTAATTTCTCAATCGTTTGTACCCGTACCTAATAGTACTACCGTTACATTCGTTTGTGTCAACTCATCTCCACTTATAACTTGCACGATGGGAGGGAGTATTTCTCCATTGCGATTTCGGGTTGGGAAACGGGCTGAATTGTTTATGCCTTGTTTGAGCTGGATTGTGCCGCGTTGAAGTTTTCATTTGATCTGGTCTCCTTACCCCAAAAACCCTTTGGGAAGGCTGTAGAAATACAATCTTTCTTTTGGAGATTTAGATAGAAATGAATAGAGTTGTTTGTCCTACAGCTATGCTAATACGCTTGCCTTCGAATCGTGGTCTTCTGTATAGTAAGTTCACAGGAAGTAATTGACGAAAGTCCGTTGTCTTTGAGATATCGACGACAGCCTGGTGTCTGGTTGAAGCGGGCAAAATGGTGGAATACTTGATTGACAAAGGTTCCTCTGGCGTTTTGATAGCCTCGTAAATTGGTTTAAATAAAGAAAAGCCAGACTAAAATTCTCGATCTTCTCGATAGAGGAATGAATATCTATTTAGACGTTGAAAAATTCACTCTCTTCACCTAGCATAACGAGAATGTTGCTTTCAATTTTCACTTTTTGACTTGAAGTAGGGTCATATACTAGTTGATTTATTGGCGCATTTTCAAAATGGTGAAACAGTTTCTCGGTAAATTCGCTCCCTCTCTCTCGCCCATCCTGGCTAGAATATAAAGGCCGTTACAATTGACCGGAGCTAGAGCAGATTTCTCCCCGTAATTATATTTCAGGATGGAGCTCCTCAGTAAACTCTCGGACTTTTGCCGCGCACGAGAATTCAGGCACGTGTACCCACTTCAATAAGATACGGAGCTGTTACTGATGTCTCACCGTGAGCACACAACAGAAGACAAGCTTCTTGGTGAAATTTCCTCCAACGCCTAACACAAGAAGAATTTCCAAACATTTTCCTGCTCTGACGAGACACAAACCTTCAGCCAATAATTACGATAAATGACGAAAATTGGCATCAAAACAGACACACAATCCAGAACAAATGTAGCACAGATGATTCTTTCCGTTTCCATACCAAAAATCGAAACGAAGGGAACCACCCAGAAATATAGGGGAAATAGAAGGTTGGTACAAACCAACTTGAACGACCAAGACAGGTTTTGGTTTGGTTCCGTAGAGGACTCACCATTATATTCTACAGGTTTACTCAAACGTAAAAGAGCTATGTCATTGGATACTGGTCTCTTGGTATACTGAGAATGCATTATAACTTCTTTTATTTCAACGTCGATAGGTGTCGCTCCATCTGATATCGCGTCGTTTATGTTCAAATCGCCGAGTCGAACATGAACCCTGAACAAATTACCGTGCTTAGAAATTGACAGATATTGAAAAATTGCTAACAATGAATGAAATCGAGTGCAGCATGAGACATAAAAGGCTAGAACTTATGACTGAAATGAACACGTGATTGAAAAGGTGATAACGTTCCATGACGATGTAAATAGAAAGAATTTTGAATTACAAAGTTCTACGAAATCATACTCTAGAGTCGAGTGTAGAGTAGTATAGTGTAGGCAAATAAGAAAAATTTTGCTGGAGCAAACGCTTCTTTGCTGAAAATGGTTCAGGATGTGATCCTGAACAAGATACTAAGAATCCCGCGTTTTCCCCCTGGAGCTTCTTTTTTTATGGGGGTTCGAACCCACCAAAAATAAGTTTATCGCCTATATCGTGTGAAATTTTATTTAAAAATCTTTTGAATAGAAGTTTTTCCTCGTCAAATTTCCTACCAAATAACATAATCAACTTTCGGCCTATGCCAATTGGAGCCTTCGCAAAGGGCGTTCAAAAAAGTGCCAAAATCAGTTTTTCCATACATCTCACAAAATTGGAATTTTATTAAAAAATATTTCTAACAAAAATTGTTCCTCGTTAAATTTGCTATAAAATAAGCTATCCACCCTTCAGGACGTTCTGTTTGAATAGGAGTTTCAACCCCCCAAGATTTAGTCTTTTGCTTATATCTTGTCTAATAGAAATTTTATTGAAAAACGTTTCAAACAAAAATTGTTCCTCGTCGAATTTTCTAGCGAATAACGTGTTCAAGGTTCAGCCCAGGACAATTAGTGCCCCATCAGAGCCTCAGAAGGCCGTTCAATAGAGGACCAAAATCAGTTTTTTCATATATCTCCCAAAGTTGAAATTTTATGGGAAAAATGTTTCAAATAAAAGTTGTTCCTCCTTAAATTTCCCACCAAATAGGTTCAGCCTCGGTCAATGTGTGCTCCGTCAAAGCCTTCAAAGGCTGTTCAAAAGAGGACCAAAATCAGTTTTCCATATATCTCACAAAATTGAAATTTTATGAAAAAGATAATTTGCCACTTTCATCGAAGAAAAAACGTGTATTTTAGCCATTCCGATCGCGATGATGAAGAGGCGTCCACATTAACATCTCAAATAACATAGTATCATGCCTCAACCATAAGTAGCCTATTGTTTGAATTTTTGTTGAAAATAGTGGTTCTTTTTTCTTCCTAGAATTAAAATGTTCCCCAATGTGTCTTGGGCAGACTTGCCTCAATGCTGGTCGAGTATTAGAGGTAGTAGACGTCATTCAGGACGCCTTGCAGGATGTATTAAGTCAGAACGAAGAAGCTGACCGTGAGTCCAGTACTGATGACGATTCCTCAGTAATCACAGGCGAAGAGTATGACGAGAGCGAATTATATCAAGTCCCTCCATCCCCAGTATAAGACTACTGTAAGTCGGCAGGCTAACGTACACTGCTCCTATTAGAAAGCGTAGAAAACTGGTAGGCAGGGCATAGGACAAATGGCGGAGCTCAAGTCATATGCGAGAAACGACCTCCCTCCTCGTGCTATGTTATAAAATTATGTGTACATATTACCTGAAATACACTAGCCCGATGGAGTGAGATGTAGTTGAGGACTCTACTGGAAAGTCTACCTAACACACTTTCTTCATAGACAAACTACTCTACTCTGAAAGTTGAATAGCTCATTTGAAAGGAAATTCAACGAGAAACAACTTTTATTTGAAACATTTTTTAATAAAATTCCAATTTTGTGAGATGAACTGATTTTGGTCCTCTTTTAAACGGCCTTTTAAGGCTCTGATGGGGCACTAATGGACCTAGGCTGAACTTCGAACGCGTTATTTGGTAGGAAATTTAACGACGAACAATTTTTGTTTGAAACATTAAATTTTTTAATATAATTTCTATTAGACAAGATATAAGCCAAAGACTAAATCTTGGGCGGTTGAAACCCTTATCAAAACAGAATATCCTGAAAGATGAATAGCTTATTTTATAGCAAATTTAACGACGAACAACTTTTGTCTGAAATATTTTTTAATAAAATTCCAATTTTGTGACATATATGGGAATGGGAAAACTGATTTTGGGACTCTTTTGAACGCCCTTTGCAAAGGCACTAATTGGCATAGGGCGAAAATTGAATACGTTATTTGGTAGGAAATTTAGCGAGGAACAACTTTTGTTCGAAACATTTTTAAATAAAATTTCAAATTCACACGATGTAGGCGCCCATAATTAAAGAAGCTCCAGGGGAAAACCCTGGATTTTTAGTATGTTGTTGAGGACCACATCCTGAACTATTTTCAGCAAAGAAACGATTGCTCCAGCAAAATTTTTTTCTCCCAAAATGGCTCTAATTTGCCTACACTAGTATAGGTACTAAACGTTTCTCATGGAATTTTATCATTCTTCTAATCATACGTTCAAAATTTCTAATTGCAGGAATTGTTTCTCCTCTTAATCGAGAAAAACTTTTATAAAAATACTTTTAACTTTTCGTATCTTACAATTTTTCATATTTAGCCTCCGGCACACAATGAGCTGCAGTGAGGACCCATTCTCTCGAAATTAGGGAGCCGCCACATCTGAACATGGTTTTCTTAGTCCGATCGCTGCGCATGTAAAGAGCTGTCATCCAAGGCCAAGCACCTTTTTTGCGATATGGTCAAATAAAATATCACTTGATATGCTACGTTTGTTAGAATTACGTTAAATAGATATCTTACTCACTCAATTTGGCGAGTTTTCCTCCGGTAACTCTGTTTCTGCCTTTTAATACAGAATCTCCACAATGCAGCTCAGGACTCGTCGATGGTAATACGGTTCCACAACATACATAAGGTGCTCCTTGGCTCCAACCGCAGAAAGCATCTTGGAGTGATTTTATCTCCTTTGCAGAGAGGCTTCTAGATCTCTCATACAATTCGAATAACTTCGGACATCGAAAAATGGATGTACAGGAGCCCCCTCCTTTTCCTGGATTCGAGCATTTAGAATCTGCAAATGCATACCAATATTTATACTTTAATCTTCTTTAGGTTAATTGTAGAGGACGATATCGGCAGTTGTGAGTTCACTTTCTCAAGACTGAAAAAAGTTAGAAGATTAAGAACTAGCAACGTTCAATTCTGAGTTTCTAGAAAGATCTTCCAAGTTGGTAAAGCAAGTTATTGAAAACAAGTGCTTTTCTGATAGAATTTTTTATAACGGTAAAAGCGTACAAGGATGAAGGGAGGTGGATTGAACTCGAATATTTCAAAATCAGTCTCATGGTCACGTCCAATTTTTTCATGTCTTGTAAGCTTTTTGATATCTTTCTTTTTCTTTTTCTACCTGCGCTTCCATTTCCAGTTGCTTTTGTTTATGCCTAGATGATATAATTTCTCGCTTTAACTACCCATTCGTAAACCTACATCATTACCTACCTATCACAGATTTTCAAAATCGTATCGAGGGTATCTTTCTGGGAGGTGGAAGGCCAACCCACACAGGGGATGTAAACTCGCAAACTTTGCAATTTGAAAGATATATGAAACATGTCAAAAAAAAAAAAAACTTCGAGCCAGATTTTTTGATCGATTTGAATGAAGAATTACGATCAGAATTTACAGATTCATCTGAAAAGGGATTGAGCAGAAGTAAGATGAGACGATGAGGATACGTTGTTAGAAAGAAGAACATAATTGCTGTAATTTCGGTTGCGGTTACATGTGAATCATAAACTGCTTTCTTCGACCCTCTCTTTTAACATACCATAATCAACGTAGGACACATAAGAGAGGTGGGATCCTCGTCATATAGAAAAGTAACTTACCATCTGGTTCGTTGCTGCCATCGACTGATGCACGACTTGCCACAGAATCGAATGTAACATTTTGTTTTGACTTTTGCGCGATACATTGGGTGAAGGTTAATGATATCAATAATACTAAACGTAACATTTTAACGAGATCAAGCGAGAACGAAATATTAATATTAATTCTTCAATACCGAAGATTTAGTAACGAAATGAATCTCGGTACTTGATGTTGACCTCTTATAATGTGTAAATTCATGTCGACGTCATTGCTTCTATCTCTATAGTTTTATGAGAACGATGAGATAAAACGGTTGACCGGGTATACGTCCACGTTAGAATATTTTTACGTTGTACCGACCTACCGGTTTTCCACGATGCTCGCTCTGGCGATAAATTCTAGATATGCGTCACGTAAATTTTGTTCGTACACGAATGACGCGTTCAAGATTGAATTTAATAACTACGTAGATTGAGTCTAACTTATAATTTTCCCAACTAATAAACTCCGTTGAATTTCTTTGTTTTTAGGATCGTGTTTTCTTCAGAAAAATTGAAATTAATACTAGAAGTTCATTAACAGCTAAATGATGTACGGAAATACACAGTTTTCCCGACGTTTGCTCATCATATTTATAAGTCCTGTGCGTGTGATGCTGAAGAATGGATAGAGGTTTGATGAGTGGACAGACGAGGAGGTGATATCAAAAGAAGATATGGATTTCTGACAGCAGCTGTACTATAAACGAGACAAGAAATTTCAGAAGCTCGTAGCCCTGACAAATCTATCGCTCGAGATCCCGTGGTTTGTTGATAGATATGGAGTTTGAGAAATGTTGAGTTGGGGTGTTATATTCAAAAATTTTTAAGAGCACTTTTTTGGTCAAACCTATGAAATTTTTCAGGGTGAGTGAGAAGCAGATCCTTATAAAAGTATATGAGCATTTGCTGATGTAGCGCTCGTGACAAGGAATTGGATCTATTCAGAAATTTCATCTGGTCTAAATGAAACGGCTGAAAATTTCCCCTTTTAGATTCCAGTCCAACAGTAGATAACTCAAACTTTAGTTTTGGAAGCTCTCGAGGATTTTCGGAACGCACCCCTTCCATAAGAATTGAATTGATTAGGTGCCCTTTTGACCGATAACTCCTCATAATGTATCTCAAGTCGTGACGTCACAATGTGTCGTTCGGTAGGGAACTTTATTTTGGGAAATATTGAATAGCCGCCAGGATGAATAGTTTAAGCATCGTGGAAATGAGCAGGTAGAAAGTGTTTACGCGAGACAAGTGTAACTAGAGCCCTATAAATACGAGTTAGGACATGGTCTGCCATATTTAGTCGTTACGTCATCATTTATCTCGATAGCTCCCTATTCAGATGAGGAATGCGTGTGATTAGTGAAGTTATTATACATTTCTCAATAGTGTTGAGTCTTGTATTTTGCTTTGGCACTTAGTCTAGTATGTTTTCTTATTGTTTTCAAATCATGATAAACTGTTATCAACCATTAAAATAGGAGACTGTGAAAATAATGATGACGTAAGGACTAAATATGGCGGTCCATGTCCTCACTCGTATTTATAGGGCTCCAGTGTAACGCGTGAGAACGCTAACTTTACCATTGTTGAATCGTGATTACAAACGACAAGTATTTTCTTGTATGGACGACAAGTTGAAAATTCTGCAATTCTCGTTTTCCATATCTCAAGCAGTGAACGTCTGCATCCTGCTTGATCCTTAAAACTTCGTGATAAGTCCTGCTCTCTCCTCAGCAAGGAGCTCGATAATACGCATAGAGCCTCCATTGAAACAGTGCGGCAGGCACTCCCACACCTCAGTGCAACTCTTTGTTGGATCTTTCTCTTTCATTCATCTTCATAGAGTCGGGCCATACTGGGACACCATATAGGAAGTTCAATAATACGGTATTCATCATTATCATTCTTCTCGCTTCCCTAGGCCTTCCTAGGTTTATCTTCAGGTGGCGCAGGTAGGTCACTACCCTGTCCGAGGAAAATCTTATCCGCCAAAAAACCATTTTGAAATGAAATACGTGATATTCGCTAGTCATTTTGATCTATGAAGCTGATATTGATTGGATTTAATAAACTACGTGATTGTAGCAGTGTTCACTGGGTGAAACGGACCCCCATTTTCCCAACCCCCCATGACGGAATTTTGAGTCGCGACTAATGCCATAATTTTGTTAAATTTTGTTCACTCGTCGTTTCTCCGCTACAGCCATTACAAATTTAAGGGGGGGGGGGGCTGGGGAAATGCAGCCCTCCATCTTCGAATTTTGGGTTCAAATCCATGTGATAATTTTGTTCAATTTTGTTCAGGAAATTTTGGATTTTATTCACCCATCATTTCTCCACTACATACATCTAACATTTTGGGGCCTAAGGAAATGTATACACCTCCTGGTTTCACGCGAAGGAGGGAATGATACCTTGAAGCTCATCTCTCGTCATGAGCTCGCGGTAAGAGATCCGTTCTGGTCCACCGTGTATAAATTTCCTCAGGCCCCCAAATTTAAAATGGATGTAGCGGGGAAACGACGAGGGAACAAAATTTCAAATTCGTTGAACAAAATTAAACAAAATGTAAACAAAATTATCACATATACTCATGTCATTAATGAGGATGTGATCGATTTCATTTTTTATTTTACCATCCGGTGACTCCCAGGTCCATTTTCTATTTGCCCTTTTCTTGTAGAATGATGCTGCCAACTTCAAGTTGTTTCTTATTGCAAACTCTATCAATTTCTCTCCTCTTTTGTTTCTATTCCCCAAACCATGCGGTCCCATTACCCCTTTAATTCCTTCTCCCTTTCCTACTTTGCTATTCCAGTCCCCCATTACTATATTGTAGTATTCTTTTTTTTCTTTAATGGTTTTTTCGACAATTTCATAGAATTCATCCATCTCTTGTTCATCTTTCTCATTTGTAGGCGCATATACTTGTGATATTGTTAGTATTATTTTTGGCTCTATTTTTATTTTCAGGACTCCTATTCTTTCCGTTATTCGTTTTACTTCGATCACATTTTTCCATAATTCCCCTCTTATATAGAACCCTATACCTCTAAATCCTTTCGACTCTCCATAATAGTATAAATAATTTCCATTCTTTCTCTTCACCAAGTTTTTCCCCTGTTTTCTTATCTCCGATAACCCTATAACAACCCACTTTAAATTTCCAATTGCATTTTCAAATTCTTGCATTCTCTCCTCGTTTGCCAACTCTTGACAGTTATAGTGAAGAATATTTAATTCATGTTTTTTGTTTGTTATTATATGCATATTATTATTCCTCTTTTCTTTAACGTTTGTATTATCCCCCCTTCCAATAACCCCCCCTTTTAATAAATTTGGCGGTCCCAGTCTTTTTACCTCCCCTCGGTGACTGACTCCGTCGTGGGGAGGTAGAGCCCAGATTTTGGGTTACTTGCCTTACATTTTATTTTGCATTTCTCCTCGTGAAGTTGTGCAGTGTCGTCTGCCCTAGGTTTCGCGTATTTTTGTACTTGCTGTTGATATGTTGATATTGGTTCTAAACTCCTTTTCTCTCTAGTAATCTTCCTCCTTCCGTATTTTCTCCACGTTCTTCTTCCCTTTTTCTTCGTCTCGACTCATTCCCGCCGACGTTGAATCTCCTTTCTCTATGTATTGACAATTATTTTTTTGTTCTTTCATTTGATAAATTTTGTACCTTAAATGTTCGCTGCTCCATATCCTTATCGCCCGGGATTTTTCGTTCTGTCTGGTTAATACATTTCCATCGTCCATCCACGCGAATTTGATTTCACCATCGTCTCTATATTTCCGCGCTGCATCTAACAGTACTCTAGTGTACTGCGTTAGATGATCGTTACAGTATACAATATACTACCTTGTTCTTCGTTTTTGGGTTTTTTAGATTTCAACGCCGCTATCAGTTCATATTTCATATCTGTATATATAAATCTCGCTATTACGTTCGGGATTTCCTTTTTGCCGTCATTGTTCCTCGTTGCTGGGAAATCTCGTTCGTTTATCTCTACTTCTATTTTTTGGCAAATTCGACGATCGCTTTTTTCGTGGCTCGTATTCCTTTTATTTTATCTCTTTTTGCATCCTCCTCTTCATTGGTTAGCATCAGCCCGCTAATTATTACATCATTCTTCATTCCGTATTGATTGGACCATTCGACCTGGCACTGCAATCCGCTCACTGCTTCTTCCGTCTCCTCTTGCTTTTCCTCTAGTTTGTTCACCTTACTGGCGATTGAGTCCATCATTTCACGAGTTTCCGTCGTAATTATTTTCAGGCCATTAATCTCTTCTAAGATTTTATCCAATTTTTGCTCCATTCCGCACTATATCATCTTCTTTTCTTCACTTGAGTACACTTCACAGCACTGTTCAGCACAAATCACTACGCTTCTGTGTTCTAACTTGCACTTTAACTTACACTTTATCAACTGCACTTGTTAATGCACGCATGCATATACGACCGTTCGCATTGACAACTAAACTGAACTCCTTCTAGATCTTGACATAGGAAAAATCGAGATCTCTTGAGCTCTAAATCTTAGTAGGAAAAGAAGCTCCAGATCTTTTGAAAAAAATTAAAACATTGATTTCCGTGACGTAACAGTCAATTAGAAAAAAAAAACAAGAGACCCGGATACTGAGGCGTATGGCGACTCAGTCTTGTTTTGTCTACAGCAGTGAAATGGGCTAAAACGTACAAATATTAACTTACAGCTAAGATATAAAAATCTAAGCGGGATTATGAGCCGCATCAATCATCCAGTTTATAAGGCCACAAATCCTGCCACCACAAAAATATGATATTGCGCTCTACAGACTAGAAAAACGGGTTCCGCTCAGTTCTTTCATGAGGCCGATATGCCTGTATCACGATATTGTAAGGGCAGACGTCAACAATAAGGTCGCAGTCGCAGGATGGGGAGTAACAGCCGCTGGTACAAAATGACTTTAGATTTCTAGACCAAAACGCTCGAGTTGGAGATGGAAATAATTTTGTTTCATTTTTAGGTGAAATAGAAAGCGAGTACTTACAAAAAGCAGTCATAAAGGTACTCGAAGAGTCACATAATTGCATTGAATTATTTAGAAAAGTTCAGTCGCTTGTGAAAGAATTTGACAAAACTACGATGATTTGTGGGGGAGATTTAGGCAGTAATAAAGAATCATATCCGGTAAGGTTCAAAATAAGAAAAATTGTTCGTCATGTCATTGACAATGTACAATAAATTTATTGTCTGCCCACTGAGATTCAAATGGGCCAATATTGGTTTCTATGTATGTATCTGCAAGTCGGAATGGTGTCGCTGTCGCGTGCACATCGGGAATGCGGTCAAAATAGGCCGGCGGACACAGAATGTAGTATGGCGAAGAAAGGACTTGTGAAAAGCTGTTTTGATATTTCTGTGGAATGGTCAAGATTTCATCTTTGAAAGTCTTAAATAGACAGCAGCGAAGAAATATTAACAAATATTATCCTGAAATTCAAATTTTTGACAGAAGAAAAACGGTGAAATTTTTTTCCTCCGTATCGTTGATGTATTTCACCACAGTTGGACGACTTATGTGATATTCATGTTTCTGAATCATCTGCTGGGTTTTCGATACGGCCTCGGAGCTTGTCCAAAGAAACTAGACTCAATTTATATCTTGTTTTCGTGCAGCGAGAGTCCGGATGTTTGAAATTGATAGAATACCTAATCTTGTATTAAAATTTATTCTCGCATGCGAAATTTAAAAAATCAACGATAAATAATATAAAATTTGTTCTTATCAAAATTGATGTAGTTTGCGGTTATGATTTATGATTACGATTATTTTCGAAAGTCGCGGTAAATTTATTTAAATAGGTACATAAATTAAAAACGATCCGATGCTTCATCCGGCGTTTCTTCTTATTCAGGGTTTGCTCGATCAGGAGAGAATATGATGCCTTCGAATAAGAATCCATTAACCGCGGTATCACGAATGAAGAACAAGAAAGGACGTTCAACCATCACATTTCTATCCACATCCAAGCTCAAAGTTTGAATATTGGCACCTGTAAAAATAGATTGAAAGTTTTAAAATATAATTCCATCTGCTTTCACGAGCAAACAGATCTTGCTACGTACCCGAAACTCCTGTGGCTTCCGCTCCCTCCTCGTTTATCTCAATTCTAGCCTTGTGGACGATATCGCTGACCGCGATATTCGATTCATCTTTCAACATGTTAGTTAATTTAGCATTTCTCCCAAACGCGGATTTCATACCCAGCTAGATGGAGAAGAAAATTACGAATCTTAATACTGACGTTTCTCACTGAGGAGAAATTGGCTAATGACTAAGACGAGGGCACTCCAATCAGCGAGAAGAATTATCATGCATACAATTTCTATAGGAAGTTGAACCATTTTTTTGACCCTCTTTGACTGATTGGAGAGTCTAGCAGTCAATGCAACTTTCTTCCTCAGGAGAGACTGAAGTAACGTTAAGAATCACCTGTTGTAATGTGTGGACTAGATTGCTAGAAAAGTCAATGACAGTACGCGGAAGCCAAAGGTTGATTGAATCTTCCTCCAACTTTTTGAACAACTCGAACAAGTCTTTGCGATCCAAACTTTTGAGTACGTCGTAGACATTCGCGTCTTTATGAGGTAGCATAAATACGATCGTGTAACGTGGATCCTTTTCAACAATTTAAATCATAAGATCACAAGGAAATTAGTGCAAAGTTAACAACGATTAGGGAGATTCAACTCTGACTATGTTAGATTCGCTTCTCTCTCTCTCTCTCTCTCTCTCTCTCTCTCTCTCTCTCTGCGAATTTTTGGGAATTCTTGCGCCCCGAGTACTTCAAAGACAGAATTGGGTCATCATCTTTTCCACCCCGGACCTATAATTCTTAGATCAAGTTGACGCCCTTGCTCCTCTTGAACTAAATGACCTTATGAGGTCATCACAGCGGAAAATGTTTCGAAATGACCTGTGCCCCCAACATGGAATTTCCCACTTGGAAGTCCGTCGCAGATCCAGCTCAACATCTTCACTAATACTGAAAACTCATCAAGTTTAGCTTCTCAATGTCTTATTCCTCTGTAGTCAGGTCTGAGATTCAGCCTTGGCCCGACCAGACTGGATTAAGCTAAATATTTGTTAGGCCTGAATTGAGGGCCAGGGCAAGAAATTCTGCGCAATCTCAGGCCTGTCTGTAATACAAATTTTCTATTATTCTCGTATTCTTTCTTGGACTCCAAACTCTGTTCCAACATCACATCTCAACTTATGCAAGCTCATTTTTCAACTGGGAATTTCTCTTATGGAGGGTGGGGGTGAGGAATGACGGGCGCCGTACGGGAAATCGAGGAACTTGAGAAAATTTCGACCTCAGAGCTATAAGTGATAAACGAGGGGTTTGGAAAAAGTTGGATTTTCAAGAAATATGATGGGAGAGGAACTTGGAAAAATTTCGACTTTGAAGCTATAAATCCTAGGAGGGGACTTGGAAAAATCTCGACTTTCAAGCTATATATTATGGGAAGGAGACTCAGACAAATTCCGACCTCCGAGTTTGATATTGGCCGCGAGTGACTCCTTCAAAACAAGTTCCCTGTTTGCATCAATTAACAAAGTTAATGAAGGAATCCCGAGCGGGCTGTAAGTTTTTTTAGGTTAGCCTCCTGCAGCATCACCTTTATGAATTTTTTTGTGTTCTCGTTCCATACTTGATTTTCCTTAGCCTCTCTTTCTTAAGGTAGTCTCATTGAAGGTCAACATGTAACTGTCCTTCAAGTCCTTCTATCATGCAATTGATTCGATGTCGTCGTTAGATCCTTCTATCATGGTTATTGCCCAGTCGTCTCGGAGGATCTCTATTAGCGGGGATTTTTCGGATACTGATAAACCTTCTTAAAAATATAACCATCATCTGCTTCAATATACCTCCTCTTCACGATCATATGAATTCACAGTTTTTCGGAAACAGGGCCAAAACCGCACTTTCATGCCTCATACTGCCTCCCATCTTCTGCCGAAAGTAAAATATTATTTGGAAATGCTCACAAAGTTAAATCATTATGAAGACAATACACGACAATACCTTGAAAGGAATTTCAAAAATTTCTGCTTTGTGTTCAGTCGAATCCGTATAATTTAAATTCCTCTTCTTGTACATGTATTTCACATTCCGACATTCTTTCTCCAAAGTGTAGAAACATCGTGTTTTTGTGTACTTCGGATCGAAGCTTATATCCCAATTCGCTTTTAGATAAATATAGTTGAGCAAGAATAGCTTGGTAGTCCCATCGATGTCATCTGTAATCAGAAATCACCAGCACGAATAAAAATATTTCCCATAGCCTACCTAGTGGCTTTCATCAAGTTTACCTTTTTCAATCACTTTTGGTATCAGTCCGTGGGTGACCTCCTTGACCCACTTATTTATCGCAGTGGAAGCCTGATCAGCTTTCTCGAAGTCTAAAGCCTCAATACCAGCGTTATAAGTATCAGTAAGAGTATTTTCGTACTCTTGTTTCAAAGCTACATCGGGCGCTCTGTATATTCGATTTTGAGATTCTAGAGTGACAGCAGAATGTTCATTCTGGAATATTGAACACTTCGTTAACCGATTTCAAAACACGTTAATGATCGAGAAGAGTGAAATTCGTACCTTGAGTAGGGAATGCAGCTTTCGCAATAACGCTACACTTTTTATCCGTTCTTTTTCCTCCGGCTTCAATTGAAGCATTCGCAGGATTTCCCTGGCCGTATCCTCCGTAGAACCCTCCACAAGTAGAGCTAATAAAGATTTCACACTCGCGGGTGATACGACAATGTTTTTATTGCGACTCTCTTTGGCCAGTTCCTAAAAAAGTATATTTCGTATAGCAGATTCGCCATACAGCTAGACAAACCGAATGAAACATTACTCACAAATAGTAGATCTCGATCAAATTTACTGAATTTTTTTGCTTGTAGATCTCGAATCAAGGGATCATCAAGAAGCGTATTCTTTGACGCAAAAGACCCCTTATGGGGCAAAGCTCGGTGATGGTTTTTATCGGGTTTCTCGTGTTCCTCGTGGTTTTGTTCTCCTACTTCGTGAGCTCCATCTTCGTCTGCAATTAACAAAATTTTCGAATTGTTTTCGTTTTATGGACTTGGGAGAGCATCACTGTTAAATACATACGTTTGATTGATTCTGGACAGCATACTTTGGAGCGGTCGGTCTTATCGCATAGATATTCTTTATAACCGGTGTGCGCTAGCACGAATTTTTCTGCACATGGTCGTTTTTGGCAAGTCCAAGTGAAATTACGATTGAGATGATCGCCGACTATACCACAGTCTTCGAAAACAAAAAAAGAGAGACTGTAAGCGCAAGATGGAAAAACTACGCAGGCATATGGAAAACTCTTCAGGAGATTCGCACGCTATGTTCTTAAAACAAAAGGTAAATCTCAACTTCCTGATCACCTTACGAAAAATTCCATAAAAATGTATGAATTTGTAATAATAAGTAATAAAGGTGATAGGTACCAATAGGTAAATTACCGGAGAGATGATCATATTTCGGGGCCTAACTTATTTTAATTTGTGCTATGCACGCTTACCGTATATGCGGTTCTTAATTTGGGCACTCGCGATACCAAGACAGAGAACTGCACAGAAAATTGTAAACAAATTCATTTCGAAGAACATCGTTGATAACTCCGCATAGTGTAATGTCGAAGTACATTTGCATACGAAAGATTGAGTTGTATTCAACGCGGTTTCCTGCCCGAATACCAATAGTGGGAATTCCTGTATCTGGTTTTCTACGGAGCTACAACAGCGTGTGATGTTTTAATACAGTCGCGATAGGTGGAATGACGTAACATCAAGTTCATAATGAATAGAAGCTCTCAGGCAAGGTCAGTTTGACTAAGTAAAATATCGTCTTGTATTTTTTCGTTCCTACTGTTCAGGATAATATTACGTATAAATGAAAAGGTAATAAGTCCAATTTTCCTAATTCAGAATAAATTATCCGTACGTTTCGTAGACTTGTACATGGCTTTACTAATAATGTCTGAAGAAACGAGTTATCGTTTACATTAGAATACTGGTCGCGATGATGAGAAATTGACGTCAGCGTAATTATCTTGATAGACTATGAAAAATTTTGGCACTGTTTTACGACGATTTCGGTGCACTACTTTGACGACAATAATTTCTGTATAAGAAGTAAGGAAAAATAATAAGAGAAATATCACAGATAGAAACGACATTAAAATATTGTAAATTAAGAATAGTTTTTTTGATAATCTCCGATTAACCTGTCCCGTTTTTATTTTTGGAGCAGCAGTGGGGCAGCTAGCATTTGGAGAAGAAGAGTCACCTCAATTCCTAAGTAAAATATTTCTTTTTGCAATTGAGCAAGAATCGATACCGAGAGAGAGGGAAAGAGAGAGAGAGGGATGATCGGCAACGCCCTTGAGGCCATTACAGCAAGCTAAGACAATGGAAGTGGTCTGGAGTCAATACAAAGAAGTTTTTAGGTACCACTACGGTACATAACAGAAATGAGTGAATGAATTCTCAGTCCCATTAAAAAAATGGGGGTGGAACGCCTGATAACACCTCGCTTAATTGTACTTCCATGGGCGAAGTACACAATCATCTGGCTTGCTTTTTGTCATCATTCATTATTATTTATGGAATTTCATGATAATATTATCACCTAACTAGCAATTTCCCACTATAATGTTATGTCGATTATGCGTAATATCCGTACTAAAATTTTCTTAATTTAAGACAATATCCCGATAAACCAAATCGACCATCACTATAATATGGTCGACATTGGTTGGTTTTTGGTCGTACGACTGAAAAAAGACCAAATATTATGGTACCATCAGAAAATGGTTGATTTTTAGAAAATTTTTGAGATAAATCCACCAAATTTTGTCTATTTATTTCAGTTGATTGTTGGTCTGATATTATTGCTACTAAATTTTTATCATAATTTTCGGTTGATTTTTGATCACTATGCGGAATACGCATTTCGACCCATTTTTTGGTCGTTTTAATATTGTCAATATAGAATGGAATTTGTCCTCGTTTCTTAGTCTAAAATTGTAGAATGAATCAACTGTCATATTGCTCGCAAACTCGCAGATAAATAAAGATATTTAAAATAAAATCTAAGATTTAAAAATTAATATTTTCAATAATAAAATTGTTCAATAAATGAACATATTCTACTAATCATACAAATATTAGATTTGTATTATTTAATTTAAGGAATTCCAACAGGGATAATTAATAAATATACATATTTTTTTTAATTTTAATTTTATATCAATTTTATTTTTTGAAATTAAATTTTAACTCCATTTAAGAAGTTTATAATATAATATTATTTTGAAAAAATAAAGATCTTATTTAAATTTTCTTGATAATTATAGTTGATTTAATTGACATTATTAATTTTTTTTCAGAATTATTTATTTAATAAAAATATTTATTATTCTTCAACAATTATAAAAATTATTATAAAACAACTAAAAAAATTGAAACTAAACAACTTTTTATATTTCATTCAATTTATTTAATAATTGATCCTTTAAATGAGAATGAATTATTTAATAATTTCTTTTAATACTTGTAATCATATTGAACCAGAATGATATTCTTCATTTTTTTGTTCAATTTTACATTCAATTAATAAAAAATTATTAGGTTCATTTATGACAAATAAAAAAATTATTAAAGAATAATTTTAAAAAAATTAATTTAAATAATAAATTAACATGAATTAAATTGATAAAAATCAATTTTATCAATCATAAAGAATAATAATAATTTTTTATTATATCAATTAAATTATACTGATTAAATTTAAAATTAAATAATAATGTACGAATTTTCTAAATTGAATTTAAATAATTAATACATACATATAATATTTAGATTCATTTTAAACAATTATTTAAATTAAATGATTCAATTTTAATTGGGGAAATCCATGACAAATTCCACAAATTTCTGACTCTGGTGTTAAGTTTACGACCTGTGTCACCAATGTAAACAGAGGGACAATCGCTGCACTGGAGATGAGAAAATATTTTATATCGTCAAGTCAATTGCAGAGGAAGTATGGTCAATGACTGAGGATAGACCATTTTAAGGCACCTACATCACCTACAGATCGACTAATTATTTCATTCAAAAATTTTGTCTGAGTTGCTTTAAATGTGGTCTAAATATGGTAGGGAAGAGCGGAAGTAAATCGACCGAAAAAGTTGGTCTATTATTAGTCACTCATCAGAGCGCCCGCTTAGTCTATTGTTGGTCAACATTTACTCAAAATCGACTGAGATATTCGGTCCATCTGGTTTATCGGGATTATACTCTTTTGTGACGTCATCAACCTCTGACATCGTCATACCCAATCTTAGTGACGTCATTAGTCCGTGAAATCATCTTCGCAAACCTGGAGACAAATAACTTTTGAGACAATACCCGCCCGCAACCTTGGAATCTCAACCTTGATGACGTCATCAACGCGTGACATCTTCCCAACCGTTGAAACGTCCTCAAAACTAACCCTCATGACGTCGTCAACCTGTGACATCATCACCCCCAACCATAGTGCCGTTATTACCCCGTGACGTCATGACCTGAAAACATGTAAACGCTCGACCTTTGTGATGTGATTAACTTGTAATGTTGTGAACCTTAACCTTGATGACATCATTACACCCAATTTTTGTGACTTCATCAACCCATGGCATCCTCGACCCCATCCTTGATGACGTTATCAACCCATGACATCATCACCCAAAACCATCACCTACAATGCAACCTTGATGGCATTGTCAACCATTATGTCAGTTCCCCAAACTTTTGTGAAATTATCAACACTGACATTGATGACATCATCAACCATGATATCATCACCCCATACCTTTGTGACGTCCGTAACCCATAGCGCCCTCAATGCTATCATCGTTGATGACGTCATCAACTTGTGATGTCGGTATCCCAGCTTCAGTGACGTCATTAGTCCGTGACGTGATCATCTCTAACATGGAGACACATAAGCTTTTGTAATGGTAACATCCCGACCTTTGTAATGTCATCAACCCATAAGTCTTTAATCTCAATCTTGATGACGTCATCAATGGTGACATCATTATATCCAGTTTTTGTAATGTCATTAATCAGTGGTGTCCTCAACCCTATCTTTGATGACGCTATCAACCTATAAGACATTATCCTCCTGAACCCCCTCCTTCAACCTCAAGGAGGTCACACCCAACCATTGTGACGTCATTCACCCATAAAGACCTCAACTTTATTATTGATGACGTATTGAACCCGTGACATCATCATTCTGAATTTTGGTGACGTCACCAACAACGACCTTGATGACATCATCAAGTGAGACATCATCATTACCCTCATCCTTAGTGACATCATCAATCATCATCACCCCTAATCTTGGTCATGTGACTAGCCCATAACGTCATCATCCTTAACCTGAAGACATCTTTAATTTCTGTAACGTAATCACATGGCAGTCTCAACAGCACCGAGGCTGCGGAGATGTCAGCTCTTTCAGAAAGTACTATCGCGGATCGAACTTAGTAATAAAAATTGCACTTGAAAGGTCTAAGGTCTAGGATTTGTGCTGCACTTCCCACCAGTATGCCTGAGAAACAATCTCGGAGATGAGGGCGTATCAAACGGATTTCGGGGTCGAAACTCTGAATCTGATACGTAGTACTCGTGCTTTTAATTTCTTAACTCACTATTTCTGGATCAGTCTTGAAGAGTAGAGGGAGGGTGACGTTGGTAAGAAATTCAGTTTCATTTCCGAACAAAATTTGATGATGTATTTTATGCTTCCAAATCTCTAATCTTGTGTCATTACCAAGTCGTGGAAGGAAGGGATATAAAAATTTCTGTTCATTTTTATTGAAGCAAGATACAGCATATAGCTCGAAATCAGCTTGGGGTTGTGATCGCCTCCCATTAGAGTGGTTGAAAGCCTTATCCCATCTGGAAGAAACAGACTTGAGAGCTGAAAATGTTCGCCTCGTTTGATGACTTCTTGCTATAAAATCTGAGTCTTCCTCTTGATTGCAAGGAACAAGTCATTTGTAGGATGATAGAGGAGGCCCCTGAGCTTCGGGGTATTTTGTGGCTTTAGAGACACGCCTCGTTTGAGTCCAAATCGCAAGATTCTCATAGAGGATAGCTCTGCGAATGCATCAAAAATTCTAACGAACGAATAGAGATACAGAATAAAAGTATGATCTCAACTGTTCGACCGCTGAATGTTGTAAAGAATGAACATTGTATATTTTGTTGAATCGAATCCCCATTGCAGTCTGAATCATACTCAATGTGACCTCTTGCATTCTTTCGTTCTACGCTAAACTACCATACTCTAAACGAGAAGAAAATTTACATTATCCATCAATTTAGCAATGATTCATTTCGGCGTAAGAATATATATTCCAGATGTCAGCAGTAGTACGCTAACTTACTCGTATGACCACCTCCTAATCTTCGTGGAAACGTTTAAATACATCCGTGAGACTGACCGGCATGTTATTATAATCATCATCTCGAAATAATTTGATCGTATTCATAAAGTGCGAAACTTCGAACGCATTCAGGGATAAAATTTTGAAGTTGAAAGAACGAAGACTTTAGTATTATTTCCCTTTTTTTCTTCGCGTCCACTGTTCGTCTGATGCGCGTCAATGTTAATTTCTGTTTCGCACCACATTTTTGCATATCTTAAATAATCGCTCAAAATGTGTAATTTATCCAGCTTCTACGTGTACATTACGATTGTGTTCGTTAGTATCGGTATTCCCGTCTTGGTCGCACAACGTAAGTTGAAATTGTAATGTTACTCCTTATGAAAACTGGTTTAGATATTGTGAAAATTTCGTGCTCAAATTGCGCTTCAGTGCGCGTCAGCTCGTACATAAAGTGTGGAAGAGAGGAGAATAGGTGCTATTGTTGACGAGATTGAAGTCTACTTCACGAGTTGTAGGAAAATATTTTAGCGAGCGACGTTAAGATGAATCCTCTGTCTTCGTAGGAGAATGTTTGTGGTTGACTTTCCAAATACCTTGCCCTCGTCATCTTCAATTTTTGAATAATTAAATCTTTCACGGAATCGAGTGAATCAGATAAACTATTGGTAACCGTCATTCATGACGGTCACGATGAGAATGATTTCATTCATAAGTGAAAATTACAGATCCCGCTGCGTGGAAATCTTCAATGAATATTGATCTTCTCTATTGCTTGTCGTCGTAAAGACTGAAACCATAATTTCTAATACTTTCTGGTCAGAAATGTAGCAAAAAAGTGACACAGTATGAGGACAACAGTTTTTCGACGACACAGCTGGCTTGATCTATAAATGCGAGGATGCGCAGAAGAACTGCCTTTGATAAAATAGTAAAATGGGTAACTGCCCTGGATTGAGACTGGAAAATATATGCCAAGGTCAAACATATATAACAGCTTCAAAAAATTTTGGAGTTAGTTGAATCAATTGCAAGAGAAGCGAGGGGGCTGAGAGCATGTCCAACAAAAATATTGAAGTTATTCAGTCAGTTTGAAATATTCAAGAATTTGTCTACAGTCCTGAATTGAAAAGAGATTCCTACCCATAAAACCAAATAAAAATATTATATATTTTTGTTTAGAAGGTTGAGTGTAAGTTGTTTGTGAAACCGGGAGGGAAAGGTGCAAGGAGATTCTCCACGAGGCCCAGACTTTTCTAAAAAACGCTTGAGAAACTGGTTTCGCTATGAATAATCCAACAGAACTGCGTCAAAAATGTATGCAAATCGTTCTCTTTTTTCACCCGTTCCACCTTTGATTCGCTTTCTCTCTCAACGAGCACATTAAGCAGAGTCAATGATATTTCGGCCAAAAATGTCTTAATACCTAGTTTGAATATGTGTTTAAATACCCCCACCTCCTCTCCGTTCTTCAACGTGTTTTTCAATTTCACGACGAAAGGGATAGTATTCTAAACCATTTGTTATGAAAGAAAAACAAGTCATAACTCTCAGTGAGTTCAAGAGATGTAATTCAACTTCTTGAAGGAGTTAAGTAGTTTCTAAGAACGTCCTTAACGCTATCTATTGGTGACGCTATTTTTATTAAATGGGAAGTTTATCTTGGTACAGATTATTATTTATAAAATTCCCTTGAAGCGTTCTTCAACCGATACTCCTCGGCGCCACTGGTCATACATCATTGGATCATGTTTGCCATAAGATCTCTCCAATATCCTCATTGCCAACGGAATCATATCTTCCATCTAATTTGTAATCTACCCTCTCTACTTTAGGATCAAATTGCAAAAATAATAAATCTTTGGGTAATAACGCCGTGTGGAATTGCGTTGAAACGAGGAAATGTGAATTTGCGGACTCAATTCCAGACCAAAATAAAGTTTCATGCGGAGCTGGAAACATTTGCTGCCCAGCACCTCTGGCTAAGACGGCAGATACGCGTTTGTCGTCAACGGTATCAAAACCACCAAAAACCAATGTAAAACCATCAGTAACAAGTACGAAACCATCATTAACAAATACAAAACCATTGACTCGAGCTCAAATTGACAAGGTTAATACGATAGCTCTGGACGGTACGTCATAAGATCTAACCATTTATACAAATATTATTACTTTTCCGTATACCTTATTGTCTTGTTTGCCTGATCGTTTAGAATGCCACAAATATCAAGGATATCGTTTTCGTAACACCACGGTACGAGGGACTCTTATCGATGACCCTGATGAAGAAATATCGGAGTACGATTGCGATTTAACTGCAACCTTAGTAGCTGGTGGTGAAGCAGTGGACGAAAAGGAGTTTCCGTTTATGGTAAGAAAATCGAAAATCTTGTTTCTGTAAGACTTTTTTGAAACAGTGGGTTGGAAAATGTAATACGGACATCCCCGATAAACCAAATCGACCATCACTAAATGGTCGATATTGGTTGGTTTTTGGTCCTACGACTGAAAAGAGACCAAATATTATGGAACCATTAGAAAATGGTTGATTTTTAGTAAATTTTTGAGATAAATCCACCAAATTTTGCCTATTTATTTCAGTTGATTGTTGGTCTGATATTATTCCTACTAAATTTTTACCTAAAAATTTTGGTTATTTTTGATCACTTTGCGGAATACACATTTCGACCCATTTTTGGTCGTGATATTGTCAATACAGAATGAAATTTTTCCTCGTTTCTTAGTCTAAGATTGATATTGTATTTATTATTCAATGTTGACAAAGATTTCTAGTTGATTTCTGGGCAGATATTGTGGGAGATACCTTGATCCATTTTGAGTAGATTTTTCTTCAACATCCATCAATAAATTATTTTTACTCTCTTTTTTGGTTCAAAATGAGTATTATGGGGCGAGCCGCATAGTCACCCACACAATTTTGACCAAAATTTCCAGTCAACTTCTCGGCGGATATCCCTAGGGCATATCTTGGTCCATTTTCAGTCGACTTGTCCTCAACATCTACCAATATTTTTACTCTTTTTTTTGGTCGATTCTCATGCAAACCATAGTCACTCAATTTTGCCCAAAATTTCCGGTCAATTTCTTTGAAATGAATCAATTGTCATATTGCCTGCAAACTCGCAGATAAGTAAAGATATTTAAAATAGAATCTAAAATAAAATTTGAAATTTAAAAATCAATATTCCTAATAATAGAATTGTTTAATGAATTAACATATTCTACCAATCATAAAAATATTAGATTTAATATTCAATTTAAGGAATTCGATCAGGATTAATTACTAAATAATATTTTTCTAAATTCAATTTTATATCAATTTTAATTTTTGAAATTAAATTCTAAATTTATTTTAGAAGTTTATAATATCTAATATAATATTATTTTCTTGATATAGTTTATTTAAACCTTTAATTAAAGTCATTAATTTTGTTTTTTAGAATTATTTATTTGATAAAAATATTTTATATTCATTTCTCATGATTTATATAAAAATCATTATTAAAAAAGTAAAAAAATTGAAACTAAATACTTTTTTTATCTCATTTAATTTATTTAATGAATATATTTGATCCTTTAAATAAGAATTGATAAAAATTATTTAATAATTTCAATGATTTTAAATAATATTTAAAACTTGTAATCATATTGAACCAGAATGATATATTCATTTTTTTGTTCAATTTTACATTCAATTAATAGAAAATTATTAGGTTTATTTATGACAAATAAAAAAAATAATTACTGAAGAATAATTTTTTTTTAATTAATTTAAATAATAAATTAACACAAATTAAATTGATAAAGAATAATAATAATTATTATTATTACTAATATAAATGAATTAAATTATAATAAGTAAATTTGAATAAATAAGTAATGAATTTAGATTCATTTTAAGAAATCATTTAAATTAATTTATTCAATGTGAATTGACATGAATCCATGATAAAGTCCACAAATTTCTGAACATTGTCCTTAAATAATTGAAGGTATAATAATTAATATTATCATTTTAGACCAAAATCGCACTCCTCTCAATACCTAGGTATAATCCCGCTAACAAGATTGCTATCTTCATTCTTTTCTTCTCTCACTTGAGGGAGGCTTAGATATAGACTGGTTTTTCTTGTCAAAAATAGTGGTCTATTAGTATCACCTAACTATAGATCGTTTTATGGCGTCTCTATTGTCCAAAACTTTGTCAAAAGTGGTCTATTTGTAGTGGTCCGTTAATATCGCTTGAATATAGGCTGCAACAGACTATTTTAATATCGTCTACATTGCCCAGAAATCGACCAATCTTTTTCGTCAGAAGAATAAAAAAAAAAAAAAATCTGTTTTCGTTTTTTCTAATTATGGTGGTCTGTTGACACTGATTGAATATTGACTATGAGAAACTATTTTATATCGTCATGGTTCTTTAGAAATCGACTGTTTTTTTGGTCAAAAATGGTCAAAATATAGTCAATTGCAGAGGAAGTATGGACAATGACTGAGGATAGACCATTTTATGGTACGTACATCACCTGCAGATCGACTAATTTTTTCCATCAAAATTTTGTCCAAGTTGGTTTAAATGTGGTCTACATATGGTAGGGAAGAGCGGAAGTAAATCGACCGAAAAAGTTGGTCTATTATCATCAGAGCGCCCGCTCAGTCTATTTTTGGTCAACATCTACTCAAAATCAACTGAGATATTTGGTCGATCTGGTTTATCGGGTCTGAGTCACAGCTAAATGTATTATTTTTTATTCCCAAAAACCCGCAGTGTAATTAAGAAAACCAACATCAACAGTGAATCAACTGAAAGAAGTGACAGTAAAAGTTCGAAATGTTTTCAAGTCCCGTCAGTAGGTCAAGGTCATTGACGACGGTATCAAGCGTGACAAAACTCGTGACGATTTTCGCAGTGGCTGGCTGGCTCTCACGAGCTCACTTTCTCCGCTCGTTCACCCCGTTCTTAGTCTAGTATAAATGTGGCTTACTGTAAATTGGGCTTATTTAATGAAGGCTAAACCCACACTACAGTAGTCTACTTTGAAAAAGTATAATGAAGGGTGAAGTGCGAAATTTTCCAAGTCCCTACAGTAGGTCAAGGTCATTAATGATGCCATCGCGTGACGAAAACCGTGACGATTTTGCAGGATTAGTCTCGGCCAGAACTTTTGAAAAATTGTCAAAAAACTGTGTCGGTTTTTTCAAGAGTAGTCCAAGCATATAAAATGCTCAAAATAAAATCAACTTAACTCAAAAAGCAGTTTCATCCTTCGTCGTGTTAGTGTGTCCCAATTTCAATATTGATAATACAAGTGGATATGAAATTTTAGACAAGTCTTCTAGGTATAAATTTATTGATTTGGAGGCGTGCATTTCGAAACAGTCACTTATTTAATTTTTCTCGCTGCAAAGGCTCTTCTTGGTTATGATAACAATGTGGAAGATGAACGAAAATGGCAATGCGGTGGTACTCTGATCAGCGATCAATTCATCCTCAGTGCAGCTCACTGCACCACAATAGGAGTGAAGTCAGTGTTCTATTACATTACATATTCATTAGATCGGAAGCATCGATATCACCGATTGAAAAATGTTCCTTTTTTTGTCTACAGTACCGCAGTGAAATGGGCTCTTCTTGGAAAGCTGAACCGTACAAATATCAACTTACAGCTAAGACATAAGAATCTATTCAGAATTATGGGCCGTATTAATCATCCACTTTATAAGGCCGCAAATCCTGACCACGAAAATTATGATATTGCGCTCTACAGACTAGAAAAAAAGGTTCCGCTCAGTTCATTCATAAGGCCGATATGCCTGTATCACGATGTTGTAAGTGCAGGTGTCCACGATAAGGTCGCAGTCGCAGGATGGGGAGTAACAGCCGCTGGTACAAAATGACTTCAGATTTCTCGACCAAAACGCGCGAGTTGGAGATGGAAATAATTTTGTTTCATTTTCAGGTGAAATAGAAAGCCAGTACTTACAAAAAGCAGTCATTAACGTACTCGAAGAGTCACATTGCATCGAACTATTTAGAACTGATCAGTCGCTTGTGAAAGGGTTTGACAAGACTACGATGATTTGTGGGGGAGATTTAAGCAGTAATAAAGACTCATGTCCGGTAAGGTTCAAAATAAGAAAAATCATTCGCCATAATCGTCGGTAATGTACAAATGTACAATAAATTTATTGTCTGCCCAGGGAGATTCAGGTGGGCCGATGTTGGTTCCTATAACAAATTATACGTGTATGTATCTGCAAGTTGGAATTGTGTCGCGTGGACCTTGGGAATGCGGTCAAAATAGGCCAGCAATCTATACCAGAGTATCGTATTTCCTACCGTGGATACAGAGTGTAGTATGGCGGAGAAAGGACTTTTAAAAAACTGGAATGGTCATCAAAAGACCGCAGTAGAGAAATTGACAAAGGATACAATTTAAAGGATCCAAAGATAGTACCTCAGAGTAAATTGTTCATACGTATACGTTTGTTCCTTCTTTCTAATTATCACCATTGCCGTTGTTCCTTCGATGTATGTAATGCTATAGAAGAAGTTGTCTATCATTTAAGATATTTGTAGAATAATTCAAAGCGAACGGAATTTGTGGAAAAAATTGTTGATGGTTTTTTCATTGGTACCTATGAATTAAAAATGTCTAATCTTTGGTAGAGGGCGCATCAGTTTAACTAAAAAATACAAAGTAGATCTCAAAAATTTAAATTGTTTACAAAGCCATGAGACGGTCTCTCTCGATACTATTTACCTCTGGGATCGAAAAGACGATTCAATCCGTTATCCGACTTGAATTGAAAATCACGCACATTTAAAGGGAACGAACAACGTCATTAGGTTTGTATCGAAAGACGAAAATCTGTCTACATCACATCCTTTAAATCATTTACGAGAATCATTTGCCGCGGACGTCTCAACGCTTGGAGTGCCACAAGCAAAGATTGTTCTCTTTCTCTCTTCCAAAACCTGATAAAAACAGAATAAATTACAGGGAGCATCACCACGTGGCCAGGTTTGATATTTTTCGTCTCACGTGTTACTTTCGAACACGTTATTAACAGCTAAAGATGTTTAATACGTTGATTTTTTCCTCAATTATCGCGATCTTATTCGTGAGTTTCGGGATTCCCAGCACAGTTGGACAGGGTAAGCGAAAAACATTATTACTGTAAAAACAAGTTCGAAAATTTTCATAAAATACAGGCTCTTTGCAGATTCACGCTTTAGTAATGTGTAATTTTCTTTTTCCCATCGCGCTTACCCATTCTTCGAATTCATAAATAAGAATGAAGAAATCAGAATTCGAATTCGTCAAAATCACTCGACCGCCTTTCATAACGTTCTAAAATGCGAAATTCTTTCGAACGTTTTCAGGATATTTTGGAATTTCACGCCAGGTCTCTTTCTCTAAATTTAGGGGGACTTTTAATTTTTTTTTCGATAATCGATTAGGACAGTTTTTTTGAATACGATGCTCATTGGATCTTTTCAAGTCCACTTCCTCCTCATTAATGAACTGGATGGACCAGGCTGAATAGCCTTTCGCTTTCAAATGTGACTGATTACATCGTTCAAGAGGCTGGATTTTCTCCTCTTTGCCTTTGCAATCTCCATTTGTTCCCAGAGTTCTCTTCTCTTTGTCCGCGTGTATGACTTCAAATATTTCTTCTACATTGTGTTGTTCTTTGTTGCAGTGTTTACCAAACAATGACCTCCTATCGTCTTTCTCCCTCGATGTTTCCTGCTCCTTCTTCCCGATCTTAAACTTCTACCAGTATCACCAATGTAGATACCATCGCACTGCTAACGACTGAGCTTTTACACACCGCTCAAGCATCCCTCGTCCTTTTCTTCCCTATAGTCATTTCTGATTCTCTTCACCATGGGTGGGTTACTATGGTTGCCTACCTTAAACGCCTCTATCACCATCGATCTGGAGCTTTTTCTTGTTGTTCCCTCATGGGTTCCTTTCTTAGCTTCTATTTTCACAAAGACTCCCGTACCACTCCTCAGGTAGCCTTTGTCGTCTGCTATCTGCTTCACTATTTGTATTTTAACGTGGGTTTTTTTTATCTAGGGGGTTTTGGGGAAATATGTCCGCTGTCCGACCGGCCGGCAAAGCTCAGACCTCGAAAATTTTCCAGGTCCTCCTCGTATTGTAAATAGATCGGTGGTCGGTGTATTTAGCCTCAAAAATGAGATATGCAATGCTTCATACATCAATTGACTTGACCCCTTCAATGAACCATATATGCAACGCTTCAAACATTGTAAGATTCTCTTCCTCCTATCATAATATTATTAGCTTGATGGTTGGTGTATGTAGCCTGAAAGATAGCCCCTTCAAGTAGCTAGATATACAATTCTTCATACATCGATTGACTTAGCCCCTTCAATGAAACAGATGAGCAACGCTCCAAACACTGTAAGACTCTCTTCCTCCTATCATAATAATTATTATATAGCTCGGTGGTCGGTATATGTAGCCTGAAAGATAGCCCTCTGAGTAACTAGGTATGCAACGCTTCATACATCAATTGACCAAGCCCCTTCAACAAACTGGAAAAGCAATGTTCCAAACACCATAGGACTCTCTTCTCCCTATCATATAGCTTGATGGTCGGATAATGTAGCGTGAAAGATGGCCCCTTCGAGTAACTAGATATGCAATACTTCATACATCAATTGATTCAGCCCCTTCAATGAGCCAGATATGCAACGCTTCAAACACCATAAGACTCGGAATGTCCTACGTATTAAAGTATTCAAGTCCTCTTTGTATCATGTATCTGACCCATAAAACAGGTTCCGTACCCCTCCTTGTGCAACTCCCTTAAAAAATCCGCAAGGGTTTTGGAAAAAATGTCCACCGCCCGGCCGGCCGACAAAGCTGGGAGCTCAAACATTTTCTAAGTCCGCTCATAGCTCGGTGATCGGTGTATATAGCCTAAACGATAGTCCCTTCAAGTAACTAGACATGCAATGCTCTATACAACAATCAAAGAAGCCCCTTCAATGAACCAGACATGCAATATAAGACTAAGATCGTCCTTCTGAGGCAGAACTTCCCAGTTACTTTAGCTCGCAGAACCCTTAGAAATAAAAAAAAAAAAATGCCCGGAATCACATGAAAAAAGTTGCTATCTAGTTCATAATGCGTCGCTGCTCCCTCATATAAAGCTCCATGATCAAAATTGGTCGGAATCCCTGAAGTAAGTCAGAGTCGATACCCGCCTCAAATCTCAATTCACCCTTTACAATCTGTGTTGCGCAGAGATTGATATTTTCAAGTTCCTAGTCGGAGCCCTCGAGCTCTTCGGAACAACAATTACCCCGTCTCTGAACTAGATTGTCGCAACTTTTATGCCCCTCTTATGGATCAGAATTTCAATCCATATAGCTCATTTTCGATCCCCTAATCAGAACCTTCACGAGCAACAATTTACTCTACAGCTAAATGGTTAAAGCTTAGCACCCCCTCCCCATCCTCATATATATGGCTCCGACTGTAAATTCTCCAAAGTCCTCCTTTCATCTTTTAATGGATGATCAAAATTCTTCTAAGTAAACTATTTTTAGTATATATTTTAACACGAGCAAACAAGCAGCCAAAGTAATACAAAGTAATTGTATGTTTTTGTCCTTACATTTAATTCGCCGCGATCATTCATCCTGCTGGTTTAGAATCGAAGTGCGAAAAGAATAAATTATTGAGCAACAATGCCCTGTGGCATTGCGTCGAAACGAAGAAATGCAAATATGCGAGTTTGATTCCTGCCAAGAATAAAGTTCTATGCGGAATTGAAAGTATTTGCTGCCCAGAACCTATGCCCAAAGTTACGAGGTCGCCGATTTCAATAGCCAATTCGAGAGCACTGAGTGGTAAGTCCACTGAAACGCTTTTTGTAGTACATTGTTCGATTTTTCTTTTTCATTATTATACGTTGCAGAATGCCACAAATATGAGGGATATCGTTTTCATAACTACACACGTGAGGCGGTTGTTTTTGGTGGAAAAGACGAAGAGGTATCAGAATATGATTGCGGCCTTTATGTAGACAATTTTGACGATTTCAGTGGCAGAACAGTGCGCGAAAATGAATTTCCGTTCATGGTAAATAGATTGAAACAGCACAATTCACCTATAATGCTTATACCAAAGTTGGGAAAAATAATTTTTTTCGAGTTATTTTCGACTCTTATCTGCTTAATATCCTACGGACGGTGATTAGTTTTTTTTTTCTGATATCTCTCAACACCTACACTCTTTCTGTAGCACTGATTTTAACTCGGAATTCCTAATCCAACTAAAACTACTAGAGTCAGTCACCTCTCTCGCCTCTCTCGACTTTTCTTTAGTACATGAATTTCCTTAAAATCTTTTAATTCAGGTTCGTATCTCAAGTCATCTGTCGATAGGGTGTACAAGGGGCTCATTGATTGAGTATTGAAAGTCCCCGTCTAAGGTCTAAAAATCCTCTAAATGCTTGCAAAATTCCTTCAACGTTCGAGGAAACAATTTTCTGAGTGAGTGTTTACTCGTCTTCTTTTTGAATTTAGGCTCTACTCGGCTACGATGACAATGTGGAAGATGAAAACAAATGGTATTGCAGTGGTACTCTGATCAGCGAACAATTTATTCTCAGTGCAGCTCACTGTACCAAGGCAGTAAAAGAGTAGGTTGAAAATCGGTTGAGTTCGACGGATGGAAGACCAGATTTTATATCAACATCATTTCGCTAATTTGTCCGCAGCACTATGGTAAAATGGGCTCTACTAGGACGTCTCTATCGAACGGGAATCACTCAAGAACTAAGATACAAGAATCTACTCAAAATTATAAAGCACTTTAATCATCCGCTTTACAAGGCTGCAAATGGTAACCAAGAAAATTATGACATAGCGCTTTACAAATTAGAAAGATCGGTTTTACTCAGTTCGTCCATAAGACCAATATGCTTGTATCATAATCTGACAACGGTGAACGTGGGCTCCAAGGCCACAGTTGCAGGATGGGGAGCAATAAGCCCTGGTACAAAATCTTTCCAAATTAATTTGTGAAACTTTCAAGTTCCGTATGATGATAATTTTGCATCGTTTTCAGGCGAACCAGAGAGCGAGTATTTACATAAACTAAGCATCGATGTCTTAGAGGAAAAGAAGTGCGTTGAAACTTTTCGAAATAACCGATTGCTTTCGAATGGTTTTGACAAAACCACGATGATTTGTGGGGGCGATTTGAGCGGTAATGGACGTTCGTGTTCGGTAAGATTCAAAATGAGAAACTCAGGGCTCTAGAGTGCTCACGATCGTAATCAATAATATATTTTCTATGCAGAGTGATTCAGGTGGGCCGTTGTTGGTCTCTATACCGAATTATAAATGTATGTATCTTCAAGTAGGAATTGTGTCCCTTGGAACTTCAATTTGCGACCGAAATGACTCAACGATTTATACCAGAGTATCGTATTTCTTACCGTGGATACAGAGTATAGTATGGTGAAGTCCTTGATCATAGCGTTTATCGAAAAGGTAACTTCCGGCACGGATCTTTTTTGATCCTGGTTAATAGAAAGGGATGTAGAGGAGAACACCATTCATGTATCAAATTAAGTAAAGAATATACCATTACGTACTCGTACTTGTATCCTTGTTCTATGGCTAACAAGTTTTAATTACTTCAGATCAATTACCAATTTCCTGGTCCAGATCGCTTATTTCCGTCCTCCATCTCGTTCTCAATTAACCTATCTTTTCTCTCAAAAATCAAAATAAAAGTACCTGGAGGAAAACAGGAGAGGTCTATACCCTGGAAGGGGTGGGAGTTACGGAATGTTAGTATAAGTAATTTTAAGTTATCCCATGCTGTAATAATAATAATAATCGCTTGAGTCACATGTGCAGATGTTGGAGTGGATGCTCCAACATCGGAATCGACCCTTTCGGGTATAACTTCAGTGTTGTGAGAATCTCCTCTGCAAACCCTCTCTTCTACTTAGCAACCGCCAAGCTACTGTACCCAAGGCACGCAAAACATTAGAACACACCAATGGTAGATCACTGTTGGAGTGTCTTCATTTTCTTCTTTCTCTTCTTCCGGTACATCTGAATGCGGCTGGTATACAAGTGTGGAGTAGGCCACAGCGTGGTTCTGCTTTGCTCATCAGCACAGAGAGTAAATGCTCATCCTTAGGGGGGAAATTAATTCGTTTCGCTGCACCACTGCTAAATAAAACAAATTCATTGTTTAGAAAAGAAACAACACAAAAAAAGAGGCTAAACTGGCAGAGCCAAATAAAAATAAAGATCATGTTTAATGTCTACTAGTAATCAACTTATTTATACCTGTTTTATGATGAAATTGTGGCCTAGCTAGTTTACGAGGGGCTCATTCGCTCAAACTGTCAGTTAAGCTATGTACCTCAAGTATAGATATCAACATTAGTGACGTCAAAACCATTCATGATGACTACCTGCAACGCCATCATCAGTAGCCGTGACGGCTACCTATGACGTCATCAGAATTCATAACGTCAATAACTTGGGCTCTTTCTCTTCCTTACTCTCTTTTGTTCTCGGGATCACTCACTTCGCTCGTGAGCCTCCCAACAGTTTCCATAATACTACTACTGCATGAGGCCTCTAGGTCACGACAGATGATGACGTCACGCAGACTTCAGAATTGGAGTACGACACCTTAGCCTGCTGGACTACACAGAATACTGAACTATACTACGTAGGTCTGTTATTAGCCTTCTTGAAACCACGCCTAGCACGAGCCGAACGTACACCAATATAAACGCCTTTAGTAAACCACTTATAGATTACAAGAATGAGGCTTGTAGATTTCAGAATCAGGCTCTGGATCTCGCCTGATGACGTCGTAGTTTATTATATAGGAAGAGAAGGGATACAATATACAGAACTACTAGGAGGTGGGGGCAGCTCGAAGGGTGGAGTAAACTCGCAAATTTTGGAACTATAAGCTGCTAAGATTCAGGGCTTGTGAAACTCGCAGATTTTCAATCATGTCCGAGGTTCCTTTCCGGGGGCGGTGGGAGGGGGGCAACTCGTGAGGGTGCTCTGAACTCGCAAATTTTGGAATTGGTGGCTGAGATTCAGGAAACTTTAGAAAAGACATGTTTTGGGGAGGCCACTCGCAGGGATGGTGTGAACTCCTGGAATTGGGTGCCAGAGTTCAAGAAACTTCAGGAAAGATATGAAATAAGTCAAAAATTTTGCATTGAAAAAAGGAAAGGTTGATTGAAGTATGTGTATTTCCAGTTACGGAGAGAAGAAAACGTTTAGGCCAGAGTCAACAAGGGAGAGGATGTCTTTACAACTCGTTTCAAATTCTGAATAAAATTTACAGAAATATATAAGCTCGAGACTTGAAAAAATTGAATCGTAGTAATTTGTATATTCCTTACAAATTGTCATTCAATTCATGTCATCTTCGTGCATACAGATACAAATCAACAATAAAAAAATATATGGATTCGATTTCAGCGAGCATAAGGATCGCTAACAAAGCGCGTATTTTGTACTTAATAATGATAGTACTTCTGCCGAATTTTTAAGATGTGTCTGAACTATGGCGATACACATACATACTCGTATATGGGAGAACAATGAAAAATTTTTAACAACTCTTGAATGAAGCCAAGTTGAAGGTTCTATCATACCACGTGATTTGTCTGCCGAACAAAGTTGGATGGACGTATATCCAAATCAACGATCGGGAAGAAGTTCTATTTTCTTAAAATAAGATTAATACGGCTAATTGAGACGTAAATATACGTTACCAAGACGATTTTTCGATGAAAAATCCAATTATCACTGTTATAAAGATTCTATTACGTGATTCTTGGATACCTTTCAATGTTGAACACGAATCTGTTGTCCTTTTTTTGCTAGCACGTCACAATTTTTAGTAATCACGATAAATATTCACGTAATCATAACAAATATTCTCGTCTACTCGCCGCGCGCTCTCGCGGAACGTAACGAATGTTTTTGACAGCGACGCTGCTATCGTCGATGTGTTACGCGACGACGCGCGGCAAGTAAACGAGAACTTTAATTGTGATCACTAAAAATTGTGACGTGCTAGCAAAAAACGGCAACGGATTCATGTTCAGTGTTGAAAAGTATCCAAGAATCTTTGTAACAGGATAGCTGTTGAGTAGTGTTATCATACTAGTTTTCCGATACAAGCATCCCTCTTTCCAATATTGGCATTTTTAAATCATGGTTTAATTTTGATGTATCTAACGTTTATTTCAACACAATTTAGAGTAAATTGCTCATCCTACGGGAATGAGAGCTCCAATTTCCTAGATCAGAATTTTTCCCTGTTATTCCAGCAATGAAGTAATGGTAGCGTGTTGTCACGATTCACAGACCTGCACGAATCGTCCGAAAGATACAGTTTGCCTGATCGTCTATTTGGATGTACGTCAATTTAACTTTTTACGGCACTTGTAGAATATGTGTGTTTGTGGACACTTTTTATGGTATTTCAGGAAGCCAAATCTGCTTCATTTAAGTGTTATTTTAATTTTTTCATTTCTATCTCATACACTGTCATAGTAGATTCCTCTTTCAATTGCAACCCGAGGCTAGCACTACTCGGATCAAATTAATTAAACGTTTAATTCACTTTTTACTCACCAGGCAGCGCGAGGATCCGCGGAAAATGTGATATTTGTAGTGGTAGTCGATAGTTTCATGCTATTGATAGTCTCAAAATTTTTTCCATGGTACTATCAAGACTATTGATAGTCCCAATAGTATTCCTTGAAACTATCAATAGTTTGGATGAAGAATGTCGATCAAGAGAAAGGTATCTACTCAAGATGTGGGACAGATACCTTTAACCTAATCGTTAATTTTTCTTGAAATGCTCGTCAAGGAATGCATATTCTTAGTGTTACCAGATGATGGACGCGAGCAGGGATGTCAAGCTTAAGCTAAAGCTTAAGTTGTTGTTTTGACCGTTATTTTTAAGTCTTAAGTCAGCTAATGATTTTCCTGTCTCATGATTGGCTTTAGGCCTAAAGTCAGCCATAAGCTAATGTGATTGACTAAAACTTGTAGTCCTGTATAATTCCTTCCTCGTATTCGGTTCATTCCGCTCCAGAGCCAGTTTACTCCACTCCGGAACCGGTTTACGTCACACCGGAGTTGGTTAATATTGGTCCGGAGCCGATTCATCACGTTCCAAGATGAGCTAAAAGCCAAACATTATTACCTAAGTCGATTGGGAAGGGTTGAAAATGGCTGTAAGTTTAAGTTGATGCAAGAATCAACTGAAAGCCTTAAACTAAAGTTTAAGTCAATGACGATTGGCTTGATATCCCTGGCCGCGAGCGACTAGAAAAAATCATAAAAACGTGGTGCAATACTCATTGCACAACAAGTCGCGACTCTACTTCCAAAACCTCGTAGGTCCATTTTTATAAATTTTGGGATTTTTGCATTTTCTTATTTCCTGCACTGTTCTGAATCAGTTGAGACTGGTAGAACAAATTTTTGGTTCTTTGGACTTACGCGGTTGTGCAACTAGAGTCGCGAGGAGGTACCGCCTGACTGATCTTAATTCATTGAACTGGCGCACAGTTTCGATTTTCACTTGTCAGTTCGCACCAATTTCGTGATTTTGATGAGAAAAGGAAAATTTTTCAAACTATTGACGATACTCTGTAGCCATTTTTCAAACATCGATAGTTCCCAACACCAATATTTACTGTCTGTGAGCGACTAGTTGGCGGCTGCTAGGAATGCGTTTTTGTCCGCGTTGGCGCGTTGTTCGTACGAGGTAGTGTACGCGGGCCCCGTGCGCCAATCGCCAACTAATCGCTCACGGACACTCTTAGACTATCTAGTTTATGGACCGCCGATAGCCCGTGAAAGTGGCGTTATCAGTCGTCTCAACATAGGAGGTTGGTGGTGTTTATATCATGATCGGCAGTCTATAGATGGTCTAAGCGAACACCACATCCTCTCATCCTCCACTTTCATTTTTCTGACTGTGACTTGAAAATATTGCTCGAATGGACGATCTCAAATGGACCCTAATAAGCAAAACTCGACCAAGCGACAATCACGTAGTTTCGTGATATTTAGACTTAAAGGAAATCGGTTACTTAAAAATAGATGGAGGTCGATGTTTTCAATTCATAATTATTCGACGACTATTGCGTTTCCAGTTTTCTAATCAGCACCGTTGGAAAGTGCTCGTTGAGCTCTTTCCAACGGTGTATATAACTCCAAAATCTCAAAAATGTCGCTTGGTCGAGTTTTGCTTATTAGGGTCCAAATATTTCTTTGATTGATTTCAGGCTCGGTTCAATTAAAGAAGGAATCAAAAATTCTTGAAATAATGCAGACAGAAATTTCTTGCTTTAATGATACAAATAGTATAGAATATTATTACGATAGAAGTATTTTAAAATCGGTACTCTCGTCATTTTCACTCAGGGAAAATCATTCACCGTCTGCACACTTGGAGTGCTACAAGTAGCAGTATATCTCTTTTTCTAAAAACTTACCTATAAAAACTAGTAAAAGTGAACTTCATCAGTCTAAACATTAGGAGAGTTAACCTCGCGCGTCATTTCCACATTTGGTAGAAGCAGTTGAAGATGTTTAATTCGCTGATATTCTCCACGTACACCACGATCGTATTCTTGAGTGTCGGGATTCCAGTCATAGTTGGACAGGGTAAGCCAGAACCGTTATCGTTATACGTAAAAACGATTTTGAATGTCATAAAAAATTCTTGTTCTGTCTATAAATTTGCGTTCTAAAGATGCATTATTCACTTTTTTCTGTCAATATTACTTTCTTTTTTGTTTTTTAAAATTGATTAGCTTAATGGGAAGTAAGTATGCATTAGAACTCACCTATCGTTCTGAAATTATTCGCGCGTTCTATTTTATATGATTTTTCAACAGAAGATTAAGTAAAGTTTTTTGAAATGTAAAATAATATTCATTCTCGCGAGAATGATACCTATCAGAAAATTCATGTGTTGCTAAAGAAAGCCTCTGCAGATCGTCTACGGAAATCACCTGAAGTTCAACTACTTTGGTTACCGGTCTGCTTTACAAAGGTGCGGTCATTAGGAAAACATATGTCTGCCGTCCTTCGGGTAAAATATGGTTCCAGAAGCGACGGGGGCTCTGAACTACTTTGAGGAATTGGAAAAATTTTGATCTTTGAGATGTACACGAAGAGGGAGGATAAGTTCAGAGAGAACATTGAATTTTTCTAAAGATGTAGAAAAATCCCAACATTCGACCTTGACACATTGGGAGGAAGACATGGAAAGTTTAGACTATCGACCTTTTTCTATGAAGGCGACGGGGGGGGGGGGAGGGACTCATAAATATTTTGAACTTTGAGCTATGTAATATATGAGGGATAAACAAAAAAATTTCGATCATCGACTTAAATAATATCAAGAGAGAGATAGAAAAGATGTTGACCTTGACGACAGACGTAGGACAAGACTCAACAAACGAAGGAGGAATTCATGGAACCTTTTGTATACAGGGCGAATTGGTTTCGACGTTAAGAATGGAATTTTGAATTGGAGTCCCAAAAAGATTAAAAAATTCTCATTTAATATGACATTATGAGTACAACAGTAATTTGGAATGCAAAATCTCACACTAGATTTTTTTCCAGAATGGAAATGCGAAAACAATACCGGTAATGCTTCATGGAAATGTCTTGAAGCGAAGAAATGCAGATTGGCAAACAAAATTCCAGCCCAGAACAAGATATCGTGCGGCGTTCAGAAGATATGTTGCCCAGAAGCACCGAATAAAACTGGAACTTCTCGACCTCTGACTCAAAAGGACGCAGATGACGCAAAACGAATGGCATTGAGCAGTAAGTTTTGTAACTACATCGAAGATTATGCAAACAAGTGATTTGAGTACCAATTTTTTTATCCTGCATTTGGTCTCTGTTCCTAGAGTGTCATCAATACACCTCCTATCGTTATAATAACTATACCAGACCTGGTGATTTCGATGATCCGCCGATAAATGTATCTGAGTTGGATTGTTTCGACTGTTGTGTACTCATTCCTGGTCCTAATGTACCTGACAAGGAATATCCTTTTTTGGTGAGGCTAACTAAAATAAAATAAGAATATGTATTTCAACACTGACCTAGCTCCATCAGTGGAACTTGCAAGCGGGAGAGTGGAACCGAGCGTTACAACCCTGATTTTGATTATCCTTGAACTTCATAGGGACCACCTTGATGGCATCATAGGCTGGTGAATTTTCATTATATGCCATACTAAGGGATCCAGAGTCGGTACCATCAGAGGTGAGGTGACTGAATCGTAACGCTCTTCCAGCCGGTGAGCTCGAGGACCTCGATTTGACGTCACCGCTCTGTGCAGATTGGCCTTGATCCTCTACCCATAGGTACTAACCTGATAGCGTCGTATAGTGGGCAACTATTACGACATATTCCCAGAAATATATGTCCTGCTTTTTTCCCCAGACTAATTTGACTTGCTTCATATCTTTACTAGTTGTGTTGCAACGTTATTGATTCAAACTTGCGACTGTGGTGTCTTTATTTATCACTCGAGGAACGTCTGAATCGTTTGTGTTTGGCTTTGAAGCTGATACAATTTGCCAAGTTGTATCAATTTTTGAACAATGGTCGATATGTTAGCTCGAGCTGCTCCTTGGGCAGAAGGTAAGGGCCTTATCGATCTGCTGCTACAAAGCCTTATTAAATGGTTAAAATAATTTCACCAATCTCGATTCAAGCATAATATCGAAGCCAAGGAATAAATCATAGGCAAGCCTCTATATGGCTGAGGTTTTTTGTGAATATTATTTACTAGAGAGGAGATCCGTGGCCAACGGTACTATCGTCTAGGCTGCAACTGCTGTCAAACCACTTTGATCCTAATACAGAATCCATCCATTACTTATCGTCCCCCCTTGATGCCGATTACACATGAACTCACAAGAGTCATGATATATTAATAATATCTTTCCCTACAACCAGACGCCCTTGAGTACATAAGCGGGTAGCTAGGGGGCTGCAGGAGAAATATACATTCCTCAACCCTATGTACAAGCTCTCGTTCATAACTTGGTAATTCATCGAGATAAAATATAATTACCTATGATATTTTTTAGGTTTTGCTCGGTTTTGATGATAACGTGGAAGATAAAAGGAATTGGCATTGCGGTGGTGCCTTAATCAGCGAACGTTTTATCCTCAGTGCAGCTCATTGTACAAAAAGATCTGGAAAGCAAGTAGAAAATCTCCGTCGTTGAAAAATTAAACGTTTTCAAAGAATTATGATATCACTTCCGTAAATTTGCAGCGCTTTCGTCAAGTGGGCATTGCTTGGGAAGCTCAGCCGATCAGAAATTTCTTCAGAATTGAAAAATAAGAATTTGTTCAAAATTGTGGCTCGTATTAACCATCCTATGTATAAACCAGGACACGCAAGTAATGATATAGCGCTTTTCAAGTTGGAAACTCCGATTAGATTGAGTCCTTCTATAAGACCTGTATGCCTGACGGATGAAGACGAAAGTAAAACGAAAAATTTTCAATCGAGGGCTAAAGCAGCAGGATGGAATTCACCACTAATATCAGGTATGCAAAAATTTTACATTTCCTGTGGACTCGGGTCAAATATTAACTTGACTGTCGGATGATTGTGTTGCTTGCGTCAGATGATGAAGACCAGGATTATGCAAAAAAAATATCCATCCACATTCTGGACGATAAATTATGTATCGATAAATTTAAAAATGATACGTCGCTTCGAGTAGATTTCAATAATAATACCATGATTTGCGGAGGTAGCTTACCGTACGAATTTGACAGCAAAAACTTGGTAAGATGTAGACCGTAAAGAAGTTTAGATTTCAATTATGTTCCGGGCACGTCGATATACCGAGGAAAAATGTTTTTGACGCAGATTGATGTAGGCTCACCAATGGTAGTACCTACTGAACGCTGTATGCACCTGCAGGTGGGAATTCTATCACATAGATCCTGGGAAGACGACGCAAACGGACCAGAAATTTATACTAGAATATCGTATTTTTTACCTTGGATACAAAGTGTAGTGTGGCCAGTGGCCAAAATACATAAAGTATAATTGTATAGGTACAGCTGGATCAATGGCCGATACAGTTTTTGGAACTTCCGCGTGCGACCCTTTGTTGCTTCATCGATGAACTTGACTTTATTTCAGGATTAGGAAAAATTTCAGAATGGCGACTTCAACCTCTGTAATGAAGAGCTTGTCTCAATTTTGAGCTATAAACCTGTAAGCTGGACTAAAACTAAAGAGACTTGACCTAAACAAAAGCTAGACCTACCTGAGTATTTTATGATCCGACTAATTTCGTGCTCTCGGGGTTACATCTCAACAACAGAACCCTTTTAGTAAGAATCAATAACATAATTCCCCTCTTTTGGTCCAAAACGGAGCCCTCCAAGGCGAAGATTTTCTTAATAGCTATCAATGATATCACCTCACGTGTCAATCCTCCCCTCATAATGCGTCTTTTTGCCAACGATTATAACACCTACATCTGCTCTGCTACAACCCCCAGTGGGCCCATAACTCCTCCAGGAAACTCTCAATTCAATTACTACATGGGCATCAGAAAACGGATTCAGATTCTCTGTTTCAAAAACATATCCAGTCATTTTCAAGAAAAGAAACCCCACTCCATCTATCCTTCCCCACACTTTACAGAACTTTGAAATTCCATCACGAAATTATGGCAAACTTCTCGGCCTACACTTCGATCAAAAACTCACTTAGGCCCCATACATTAAAACCCCTAAGGCCAAATGCACACGCGCTCTAAACATTCTAAAATTTTTATCTCACCCCTCGAAAGGATGTAACTACAAATTACTCCTCCAACTTTATAAAAGCCTCATCCGGCCAAAATTAGACTATGGTGCCCCAATTTATAACTTAGCCAACAAAACTGTTCTCACCTTGCTTGACCCAATCCAAACATTCTCCCTCAGGATTGCCCTGGGAGCTTACCTTACTAGCCCCAAACTTAGCCTATGCGTAGAAGCCACAGAACCTTCGTAGACTCACCCTAACCTCAAACGTTTCATCTTCTTTTTCCCAATTTCCGCAACTTCCGATTTTCAGCCGAAACTTTTACGTTAACAACAGTCAAGTCTCCACAAATTGTACACGCCTTCAATTTAATCACTCGCTTAATAAACCGCTCACAGAAAACCCCCTAGAACCCATTCATACAACCTACCCCCCTTGGACTCTCCCTCAACCCAAATTACGTCTCGATCTCACAGTAATTCCCAAATATGACAAAAGTGTTTGTGTCCAATTCGTCACAAAAGTACTTCAAGAATACCCTCACTATACACTCTGCTTCTGTGATAGGTCTTGAACATCTCATGAAGCAGCGTACGCTTACTCTATTGGCGGAGAAATATTTTCAGAACGTGTCCTCAACATAGCTTCCAAGAATTTTTGGGCATACACACCTGTCTGTTCCACCTCTCCCAACTTCCTCCAAACGGCCAATTCCTTCTCCTCACTGACTCCCTCTCTTCTCTTCATTCGTTTACTGATGCATACAACTTCAATCCAATCGTTCAACGCATTCTCCTCACACTTCATACTCTAAACCTAATCAACTCCCAAATAACCTTCATATGGATTCCCAGACACATTGGCCTCGCTCAACATGATGCCGTTCATCAAGCTGCTAAACAAGTTACCTCTTTCGACCAAATAACTGATAATTACCCTGCACCATCTCTAGACTATAAAAACTACTACCGTTCGCTCATCACCCAATCATGGAACACACTTTTTCAACATCAATCCAACAACAAACACCTTCGTATTAAAAAAATTCCCGTCCCAGAGACAAACGACGGGCCGTCTAAGAATTGGCCATACAAAAATTAATCACACTCACATAACTAACCGAAACATCGTAACCTCTCCATCTTGCCCCTACTGTCAACAAGACAATTTAACAGTTGACCACTTTTCTCTTGCCCTCAACTCTTACCTCTTCGTTCTTTCACTAACTTACCCTCCTCCCTCACTCAAGCACTCAAAAACAACCATGAAACCCTTTGTGGCACCCTACAATACTCACAATCAACTGACATTTCAAAGCTCGTAAAATGATGATAATCTTTTAAAAACGTCCGTCCGTGTTTGCTCTTGTGACTTCGTGGCCTCATCAATGACTTCTTCATAACTTAAGGACTCGGAGAACTTTTGAGTGACGATCTTTCATGAAGAGGGACTTGGTAAAATGTTTGAAGGTAGGCCCAGAGAAAAGTACTAAGCTCTGAACTTTCAATCTGGCTTATCGCTATAAGGTCTCGAACTAAATTTCTTCTGTGGACATAAAAGCTAGGCTACAATTAACATAGGTTATACCCAGGGAATAATTTAGGCTAAGATTTTTTTTTTTTTTTTCATTATGAAATACGTTTAAAGTCGGTTAATAGACTGTCTAGAAAAAATAGAAGTTGAACAAGTGTATGACGTCATCAAGAAGAGGGATTTGAAAAAATTACAAGCCTGAGAGCATTAAGTCATCAGAGCCGGACATTATTTCAAATGTTTAATGACGAAGAAGGTACGAACAAGAAAGTGCGACGTCATCAGGTGACGATTTGTGGGACTTACGAAATTTGATAATTACACACAAGGAGGAGACTTTCAGGACCTTCAAAAATTTTGAAGAGAAGTAAATGACAGGTGATGAAGAGCAGCGAAAATTTAGGAACATCGAAGGAAGTCATTTACCGTCTGCACACTTCGGGAGCTGCGAGCAGCAATATTTTCTCCACTAAAAGTTTATAAATTAGCGAACAACATGACGTCTAAATATTAAAATATTTTTACCTCGCACGTCATTTTCTTATGTGATAGTAACAGTTAAAGATGTTCATTTCGTTGATCTCTTCCACATGTATCGCGATCGTCTTCATGAGTTTCGGGATTCCCATAGTAGTTGGACGGGGTAGGTATTCCATAATTTTTGTTATTATCATGCATGAAAACGATTTCAAATATTATACGAAATTGCATTCCAATGGTACATTATTCACTTATTTTCATCTTTTTATTTTTATTTTTTTTTTGAGAAAATTCACAAAATTGCCCCAGCACTCTTATATGTTTTTGAAAATTGAAAATATATTATTCAAGATTTTTTTTTTTTTTTTTGATTTTCAAACGGAAGATTATAATAAACGTGAAATGTTTTCATAATAAATGAAGTGGTACTCGTTACGACGAGAATCATGTCGAAATATTCATGATACTCGTAGATAAATTGGCCACAAAGTCAGTAGATGTTGTAAGAAAATATTGTCTTTAGCTATACAACGATAGAAGTATATTTTATAAACTTTTTCGCATGGTTTTATAGGGGATTATTCGGGAAAAATATCAGCTATTTTACCAGGAATATTTGGTTCCAATGGAGGGTGAGGGTTTTGAACTACTTTGGAGACTTGGAAAAATTCGGACCAGTAAACTAGAATATATCAAGAAAGGGGACAAATTGGGACGTCTTTAACGGAGTTAATTGGAAGGAGCCGGAAACCTTCACTTCTCTTCTTTCTCTCTTTCCACTTATACCTTAACATTCCTCTATGCTTTCACTAGATTAAGTTATTTATGTAACCGGACACGTGTAGGTGGACGATGGATGGTAATTTCTCCAAGTTCTCCTTCCCGAACATGAAAAGTTTACATGGTAAGGAATTAAGGATGTCCAAACTAGAGGATGGAAGGGGTTTTCCTCGCACGGTGCAGTCGAAATTTTTCTGGGTCTTCCTCCTTGTATTAATAGCTCGATGGTCAGGATTTGTTTGACTCCCTACGGTAGGTCGAAGGAACATTTTCCCGGAAAAGATCTGCATGGTCAGCGTTCGGGCAATATGTCCAAAATTACTTTCTGTCAAAGGCTGAAAATCCAACCTACAGGCCATGAATAAGATAAGAGGGTAATATTGTGTGGTTCAGACGGAAGCAAGCTTTGACCTGTTACAGGGGCTTGAAAAAATTATAACCAATGAGACATCGAGAAATTTCAGTCCTTGAGCGGGTTATATGAAGGGAGCGGGGAGGACTCGACCTTCAATCCATCTAGAGGAGGTAACCGAAAAATTCTGACCATAACCTTACCTAATTATGTATGATATCTTCAAAGGAAGACTTGGAAAAATTTTGTATGAAGAAAAATCGAATTCCTGCTATTTTCCGACATGGTTTATTAATCTGGGACTTCTCGCGTGCGAGGCGGTTGCTAAAACCATTATTTTTATTTCATTTTTTATAAAATAATTAATTTATTTACTATATCATTTTTTTATTTATATTTTTATTTATTTTTTTTATTAAAAAATAATAATAGATAAAAAAAAACATACAATATTTTTCGAAAAAATTTTATTAATTTTGTTTTTAAATTTTTTAATAATTTTTATAATTTTTTATTTACTTATTTATTCTTATTAAATTTATATTAAATGTAAAAAAAAATGAAAATAATTTCAAAAGAAATAAAAAATAAAAACTTATTTAAAAAAACTGAACTTATAAAAAAATTAACCATCTAAATCAAAAATTTTAAACATTGAGTTATACTTGAAGGGAGGTCAACTAGGATAAGTTGTGATTTGGAGAGGGATGGATGCGGGCTCTCGAGAGGAAGTACGACGATCACGTCTTGATGGCGTCACGACTTCCTCCAAGTTAGTCATCTCACTCAAACAAAAGCTCATCACCTGCTTTCCACAATGAACTTCGTTAGTGAACTCGAAAATTTCTTCAATTTACACTTCACATGAACGTGCACATCACATAATTCAATGATTTGAACAATTTCACAGGACATCCCAAATAATTTCTATATTCTTTTTTCCCTTATTTAGAACCCAAGTGTGAAAGCAATAAAGCATTACCCGATAATATTTTGTGGAAATGTCGTGAAACGAAAAAATGCAGATTGGCGGACAAAATTCCAGCTAAGAGCAAAATATCGTGTGGAGTTCAGAGTATATGCTGCCCAGAAGCACTCATTAAACCTGCGAGTCCTCGTCCTCCAGTTCAAACGCAAATCGATGAAGCGAAACTAATAGCACTGAACAGTAGGTTTTGGACTAAGCACTTTCCAAAGATTAGGAAAATAACTGACTCGTCCTGTATTTTGTTTGTCCTCAAGAGTGTCACGAATACGGCTCATATCGTTACCATAACCATACCATAGAAGGTGTTCTAATTGGTGATCCACCGATAAAAGTTCATGAATTGGATTGTGCCGACTTGAGCACGATCATTACAGGTCCGGATGTACTTAGGAAGGAATACCCTTTTCTGGTGAGACAATTGAAATGAAGAAAGAATAGGTAGCTAGTCCTCCTGGACTAGAATATGTATACATGGTACAGCCTACCTCTACCCCCAGGCTAGTTTTAACATCTTTCAAACCTTCTCTATACAGGCTTTGCTCGGATTTGATGATGATGTGGGAAACAAAAGCAAGTGGCATTGTGGTGGTACCTTAGTCAGCGAACAATTCATTCTTAGTGCAGCTCATTGTTCGAAAGCACCTGGAAAGTAAGAAGAAGATTAGCGTGATGAAAGAGCAAAACTTTTTGTACTCAACTTACGATTTTATGTAATTGCAGCACTGTCGTCAAATGGGCATTGCTTGGGAAGCTCAGCCGATCGGAAATTTCTTTAGAATTGAGAAATAAGAATTTGTTCAAAATCGTGGCTCGCATTAACCATCCTATGTATAAGCCTGGGAGTGCAAATAATGATATAGCGCTTTTCAAATTAGAGACCCCTGTTCGATTGAGTTCTTCTATGAGACCAGTATGCTTGTATGAAAGTGAAAGTAGAACAAAAATTCCCGAAAACAGGGCTGAAGCTGCAGGATGGAAATCATCGCTAAAACAAGGTATCTACGAGAAAACTTCCCGGACCCCGTTGTGCAAAATGCTGGTACAGTTGCAGAATACTGTGCTAGGAGAGTGGTACCGTGTGTACCAGTAATTTGTGCCGCGGGTGTATCGCATGTTTGGCAAAGTACCTTTACGAGTGAAGAACATTTGCGGAATACAGCCGGAACTTATGGGTGTAGTGAGGCGATAATGTGCCGCGCGGTTTAACTGCGGCACAACGGCGGCATATCCAGGTTTGAAAGAGTAGTAGTTGCGACGGTCAAATTCTGAGGCAGTGACGCTAAAGTGATGACACATGACCTGAGTAGTCCAAACAAGTGTCTATTAAAAAAAAAAAAAAAAACTCTCTTATGACAGAAATGTAAAGGAGTTGTCCCGCAAATCAGTATTGTGAAATTGTGTTTTATGAATGACAACCCAAACATTGTCTGCGAGTAGTATGATTTCTTTATGAGTAGTTGAAGAACGCTGTGCACCAGCACATTGCTCCGCTGATGTGACTCTTTGATCAATTTTGAGGAGTTCGGTTTCGAGGTTGCGTTACATAATGACTATCATTTTGAGGTTCGGGGAATTAGCAACCTCAAAACGATAGTCTTTGTCGGCGGTTACAGTGGTGGAACAAAACCTCACAACTGCACCTCGAACAGAATGGGCGTGGCCAACAGATGTTCCGCTAATGTTCCTCAAATGTGATACTAATGTGAAGTGCTTGTGCCACAAGGCCGCAAATGTGAACCGGCACACGTAAAAATCTTGCACAACGGGTTTATATTCCTGTCAATCCAGATTAATAATAAATTTGACGGTATGATGTATTTCTAGTGTCAGGTGATGAAGACCTGGATCATGCGGAAAGGTCTTCAATCCATATTCTGGACGATAAAGTCTGTATCGACAAATTCAAAAATGACACCTCCCTTCGAGTAGATTTTGATAATAATACAATGATTTGCGGAGGTGACGGACCGTATTATAAAAGCAAAAGCCTGGTAAGATGTGAAATATTTAAAGTTTAGATTTCATTAGGAATATACGGTCGGACACGTTATTGATACTGAAAAATTATTTTCCGGCACAGATTGACGGCTCACCAATCATGGTTACCATTCAACGCTGTCTGCATCTGCAGATAGGGATTTTATCACACAGATATCGGGATGACAACTCGAATAAGCCGGAAATTTACACGAGAGTATCATACTTTTTATCTTGGATACGAAGTGTAGTGTGGCGGAAATGAAAACAGTACATACACAAACAACTGGATCAAACTTGATACAAGTATCTACAAGTACTCGATTTGTCTTAAGAACTACTCGAGCTGATGGACGTCATTACAAGTTGTATTAAATTTGTACGACTTCCCCTTCCTCTTGGGATACAAGCGTCCATCAGGTTAGGTAATTCTTGAGATGGATCAAGCCCCTCAATTTTCCAAATACAAAATTATATTATGTTGTGCGCTAGTGATTTTTTTTTTCTTCAATTTCTATTATAATTTTTTCTTTGTATACGTATTTGTTTTTTAATTTGTATAATAATTTTTTTTATAAATTTAATATTTAATTATGATTAAATTTAATTATTTATTAATAATATTTTTTAATAGATTTTCTACTAGAAGCAGTATTTCCAAAAGGAAAAAAATCAAAGCAAGATAGTGGAAGTCATAATGGAAGCAGACAACGCCTTTACACCTCTAAATCTGAAAGATGAAAATATAGAGGCCCTAAAAGTAAGAATACGGACAAGGGAAGAAGAGGCGCAAAAAAGATGGCAAAGTAAAGCATTACACAGGCAATTCTACAATGAATTATGTATTCACCCATACCTACGTATGTACCAACAAATTAAAAATAACACTCAATAAGAGCTTTTTCTTCTGAATGTTTTTTGAATTGAGACTATCTCTACTTTTCCAAAATTTAAAATATATTTCATATAAGATCAGCAAAATGGCGATGCATTCATGTAGGCAGGGGGGTGCAAAAAGATTTTTTTCTCATGAGAACCCATTTTAAATTTGTGTTTTTCAATAAAGAATAACTCGAGAACGGCTCGATGGATTTTTTTGAAATTACCCGCGTTTGAAAGGAAATTTTATGAACAATCGACGATCTTCTCTTCAATTTTTCTTTAAAATCATTATTTTTCGAGTTATCGATTAATAAATGTAATGCGTTTTTTTGCCCGAGCGCTCACAAACCCATGTAACAAGCGTCATTTATTAATTGATAAGTCGGAAAATAATGCTATTAGAGAAAAATTAAAGAGAAAATCGTGAATTATCCTTAAGATTTCCTTTTCAACGCGGGTCATTTCAAAAAAATCCACCGAGCCGTTCTCGAGTTACCCTTCATTGAAAAACACGAATTTAACACGGGCTCTTAATGGGGAAAAATTCTTTTTGCACGCAAAATTGTGATTATTGCGAATACGCTGGTCGGTCGGGTCGATTGGGTCGAAAAGAAGTGAGTATCATTAAGCAACTCACTCTACACCCCGGATGTGCGATATGTCTCGATGCTCGAGGATTCGATGTAGGTCGAGCACAGGTCGAACGTATTCTTCTGATTGAGCTCCTCAGAATATCAATTTCCTTCATTATTTGGATTACAGATTTTTCAATTAGGTAATGTGTGACTGCACGTCTACAAGCTTTGAAGTGAAGAATTCCAAACGCAATAATGGACATTAAACGTGATGCTTAATAGTTTAGGCCAGCACTCCTCAATTATTTTAGCTCGCGGAGCCCCTAGAAGTAAGAAAAAAGTTCGCAGATCCCGATGAAAAATTTTAATCTCCAAAAACTTTATAAATCAAAACTCTGACAACTTATTTATTAATTAGTGTGAAGTATGATGCGTTTTCGCTTTACAAATGTGTGATGAAGGTATAGTTGGACCTTCTCACATCCTAAGGGCTTTATGTAAAACGCGACACGAAAAGTATTAGGCTTTTATTGAAAAGTAAGACTTGACAAGGAAAAACTATAACGTCAGAATATTCAAAAGATAGTAGCTGAAAATGTAACAGAATGCTCGTAAGCATACAGATACATGGGTTTATAAAGGTGGCTATTGTAAGGGGAAACTAGGAGCTAAAAGGGGATAACCAATAATATTGTCTTAAATCTAAGGGGAGTAAATAGTGTCGTGTGCAACTTAAAATAAAGGGTAAATAGTCTTATACATAAGTGCGTATAAAGTAATAGAGAGTAACGTGTGCAAAACAGAAGTAGGGATATGGATAGATAAAACGGGCTAAGAACTGGAAGGAGACTACTAAAGGGAAATTGGGGAGTTAGTGGGAGTACGTATAAGTAGGGATAAAATAAGTGGGAGTTAGGATAAGGAATATACAACTTAATCATATGGTTAAATCTAAGTGGGGATAAAGTAGGGATACTTAAAGATACGTTATAATGGAAAAGTGGGAGTATGATATGTGTGTACTAGTGTACGTGTATATTGTAACATTGTATGCGTTAAGCATAATAATTATTTTACGTCGAACGAAGGTCTACAACGCTTGTTACAATTGTGACGTCATGGACATGAATGAAAAATACCGTTTGTCGTATATTTACATACGTTGGACAGTTATACGTGGCGCGATCGACCAGATCGCGTCACAGTGCCCCCCTCTCCACAAGAAGGAGGGTGAAGCATGCGGATGTTGGATCGGACTTTTGATATTTATGACCGCTGAGAGGTAGGATGCAGATGTTGTTTCAACCATGTGGCGAAGTAGAGGACCTCAACCATTGGACAGTGTGTTGGGTTTCTTCTGTTGGGCTGGTGACGGAGACAGCGATGGTATGGTGTCATAGCAACCTGGGTGGTGGCGTTTCGAACCAAATTGGATAGACGTTCTTGGGTGTATAAGATGTCAAATTTGGGGCACCCATGGTCGCCCAGGTCGATGTATTTTTTGCAACCAGCTTTGATAAGACGTTCTTTTTCTAGATTTCCTCCTTTGTACGCGATTGCGTTGTTGTTGCAGTTGCATTGGTCTACTATTTTCTGAATGATGTACTGTACTCTTTCCGCGGGGAGATCCTCGGGGTAGTTTTGGCATCTGAGTCCATGTTTGTTGTGCAGGTTCCATTTGGCTGTCCTTTGATCTTTTGGTGATAATTGGTAGTATTCCTTGGAAATTAGGAAACGGTATACATAACTGCGGTTTGTCCGGACGTTCGCGATTCCCATCTCCTTGCATTCAAATTGACCGTCAATGTGGAAGCCGTCCATGTCGAGGATGTAATGGATGGAATGGAGGTCCATTGCTGTTGCCATTTCTACTTGTGGACATTTAATGCAAGAGGTAATTTTATATGGTGCACAGGATGAAATATTCCTATCTAGGATAGGTGGAATTATAGGATGGTATAGGAAGAATTTGGGTATTAAAAACCATTTAGATGTTATAATGGATTTCAATATAAGATCAATTTTAATCAAGATGTTACATGTGCGCGCGTGGTCAGGTGTTTCTCCTTGGATGGAATCAATCAATGAAATTCTGGGGGAAAGGGGGAGGTAAGGAAAAGAATTGGTACCAAAGAAAAGGAAAAGAAAAGGAAGGAATAGGAGAACCAGATTTGCATTGAAGGAAGGATGACCAATTGATCTTTCTCTAATTTGCAGCTGCTCTATGTAATGAGTAGTTTGTCTCATTTTTATTTTTCTCTCAACTTTGAATCTCAATTTTTCATTTCTCAATTTCTCAGTTCTCAATATCTCAATTTTTTCTCTCATAATATTTTCGAAGCTTCGAAATGTGAACGGTCTGTTTAGTTCCATCATTGTTTTCTATAATAATAGATGATGGTCCTAAGACCTTGGTGACCGTATATGGTCCCGTATATTTTTTCTCCATCTTTTTGGGAAAGGGTGCCTTTATCATCACTTTATCTTTCTCTTTTAGCACCCAATCCTTTCTATTTTTATTATATGCTCTGGAATACTGCAGGAAGTTTTTCTGCAAAATTGATGGTATCTTCTCTCTAAATCTTAATACTCTCTTAATTTCTTCTTCTCTGGACTCAGTATGGAATGGTATACCATACTTGTTCTGGAGTATACTATCTTCTTGTCCAAAAAGAATGTAAAATGGTGACTTGTTGTCCAAACTTGGATGAGGGGCTGTGTTCCAAGCCCTTGCTATGTACTTTGCATATCGGCTTACATTGGTTTTTATCTCTTGGTCGTCCAATAGGGCCTTTACCGCTGTCCCAATCCATGCATTTGGGCGTTCAATTAATCCGTTGGTAGCTGGTGTGTAAGGAATGGCTCTCTGGAGTCGGATTCCATTGTCCTCACAATAAGCTTCAAGTTCGTTGGATGTGAAGTAACTTGCTTGATCGCTGAAGAGCTTTGCCGGAGGTGGGAACTGGGAGGTGATGTCATCGAGCATGGTGGTAATAGCTGTGGTATTCACAGTGGGAAGAGCTCTGATGAACATAAATTTGCTGAATTCATCTATCATAGTCAAAAAGTACCAGCTTTTGTTTTTTATTGTTAGGGGGCCAAGGACATCAGTGCATAATTTTTTCATAAGCCGTGGGTTTTTCTTATTGTATGACATCTTACCATACTTGATCCGGCTAGTTTTGTGTTCCATACATGCTTGACAAGATTGGACATATTTGGTGATATGTTGTCTCATATTTGGCCAATATACTATGTTGGATAATTTTAAGAAAGTTCTATTCTCGCCCATATGATTTCCTTTCTGAGGATTATCATGGACTTCACGCAACAGTCGTGTCTGTAGTGATTCAGGCACCACTGGTAGGAGAAGTTTCTTATTGCAATTAAATTTTTTGAAACATAGTAAACCATGTTCATCTAAAGCATGCCGACGGGCATATTTATGTAGGTGTTCAACTTCTTGTTTGGTATATGATTGATCTAGAGGTTGATTTCTCAAGATTCTTTTAATACCTACAATATCTCTTTGTTTATCTTGTTCTTCAAGTAAGTTTAATTCTGATGCTGAATCAGTTAGTAAATGAATTTTTTCATATTCTGATCCGCGCGATAATAAGTCGGGGATTAGATTTTCTTTTCCCTTTATATACTCAAACTTGATCTCAAATTGGTTTATTGTGTCAACTATGCGCCGGATTCTGGCTGGGTGCAATAATGTGTTCTCAGTGATTTTCATAGTGACCAAATTGCGACAATCTGTAAGTACAATAAGTGGTTTCATGTACAGATATTGGCGGAAATGCTTTAGAGCCTTGGATATTGCAATTAGTTCAAGGTCGTAAGTAGCCAAGTGTCTTTTTCTTTGCGGCATTTTTTCAGAATAAAAGGCAACAGGTTTTATTTCTTTGGTTCTCGGATTCTGTTGGCTGAGCACTGCACCAATGGCGTAACTGCTGGCATCAGTTTGTAAATAAGTTTTCCACTCAGGATTGAAGATCTGTAAAATTGGTTTAGATGTGATCATCTGTTTCAAGAGTTGAAATGCTTTTTCACATTCAGGTGTCCATTTGACTGCTTTTTTGCCATCTTTGGCTCCAGTGTTGTGGAGTAAATCCATAATAGGTTTGGCCACATTAACAAAATTAGGCATGTATTTCCGATAGAAACTGAAAGTGCTAATTATGCTACGTACATGTTTTACTGTTTTTGGTGGTTTGATTTTCAAAAATGCTTCTATGTCTTTCATGGCTGGTTTTATTTGCCCATTTTGTATCTCATTCCCAAGTAAGGTGACTTTGGGGAAGAAAAAATCGCATTTTTTTGTGTTTAATTTGAAATTATATTGCTGGAGACGAGATAACGTGGTCTCAAGCATTTTTAGGTGGGCTTCAAAAGAGTTACCATAAACACAAATATCATCTATGTATACTGTTAATCCACGAAAGAGTATATCTTCAAATATGTCATGCATAGCTCTTGTGACGCACTGGCTGCTATTTATGAATCCCATTGGCATTTTACAGTAGGCATATTGAGCACTGATAGAATCAAATCGAAAAGCTGTATATTTTCTGCTATCTTCATGAAGTGGAAATTGATAGTACCCATACGCTAGATCCATTTTGCTGAACATGGATGCGCTTAGCAAGGCTTCTATGATGGCCTCAATTCGGACTACTGAGGTAGAATCATTTTTGATATGTTTATTCAAGGCAGAAAAATCTGTCAGTAGGCGGGGCTTTCCATCAGATTTTGTTTTGATGAAAGCTGGTGAGCAATATTCTGAACGACATTTTTCAATAATTCCTGCTTGTTCTAGCTCGCGTAAGAATTTACGGGCCATTTCTCGTTCAAATTGTGATGCCTTGTATGGTTTCAGATTCACTGGGATATCATCTTTCAGTTGTATTTTATAAGGTTCAATTTTTGCTGAAGGTGTATCCTCAGTCTTTGTTGTGAATAAATTTCGATAGCGATACATCAATTCAAGTGCCTTTTTTCTCTGGTTAATGGGAAGACTTTTATTAATCAGGATGGGGATACCATCTGGATCACATACTTCTTCGGTGCCTGAGAATTTCTTAGTTTCTTGAATTACATCTAGTTGTGGAGAGCTAACTGCTCCAATTACTTCATTACCATAATATGTTTTTGCAATACATGTATTCTGGGGGATGTCAATAGGAATAGATCGGGCATTGACTAATTGCCAAGAATCTTTATTATTACCAGGTTGAATATACAGACCATAAGTACGGATATGCTTTGTAATTCTTGGTACTGCTGTGTTTGATGGGAGATTAATCATTCCCTTAGGTGGAATGGTGAAACTTCTTTGAGCTATGACAGAATCGTCATAGATTATGATAGCTGGTTCGTTCTTCAAGTAAGTTTCATCCATGGCTTGCAAATATTTTTCACATATTGGTATTCTTTGATTTCCTATTTTGATGGATTTATCTTTCCAATCAATTCCTCCAGTATGTTTCATCTGAAATCGATTTCCAAGGATTAAATCAATTTCATTATCATCTATAATGGACACTGGTTCATAAAATATCTGTCCACCAATTTCTAACCGCATATTGGTTTCACCCACATGTTTAAGTGGGTTAGCTGAAGACAGGGCAACTGCGTATACTTGGGGTTTTGTTATGTGGCATTCAGGCGTGACCAATTTCTGGCCCATTATGTTTATATTACAACCAGAATCTATTACACACTTGACTGGTTTTCTTTGCTTACCAAGTAAAATATGAGTTTGAAGATTAACAACACCAATAGTTTCTTTTTTTGTAAAATTGTCATTCTGGACAGGTCTGTTATCTATCTCAATTTTTTGCTTTGTTTTCTTATTCCATAATCTGGATTTTTGGATTCGTTTTTCAGAATTGAGATCACTTAGACAAGAAAATCTATTGCGTGTTTGTGTAGGTGTATATTGTTTAGCTTGGTACGCCTTTGCCAAGGTTGCCCTTTTTACTCGTTTTTTTGTGGGGGACTGCCCTGATTAGCCTGAGTATTTACAGGTTTTGGATTACGTTGTCCTTGGTAATTTGGTTTATTTTGCCAACGATTATCTGGTCGACGGTTGCCTGGAAGATTGTTCAGATCAGTTCTACAAAATCTGGCAAAATGATTCGGCTTATTACAACGGAAACAAATGATTGTGCGCCTGTATGTACTGGCGTTAGGCGGGTTAGGTCTCATAGAACCAAATGGTTGCCTATATGCCTGCGCGTACGATTTGGGTGCGTTCATACGTGCTGGTTGTGAAAAATATGATCTATTAAAGTTGTTATTTCTCGGATTAAAAGCATTTGCACTGCGTTGCATAGGCAAAAAACGCTGATTGTTCATATTTCTCCACTGGTGTTGCGGCGTAAAATTAATTTTTTCTTTCTCTTCATTCGAAGTCTTTGTATCATCGTTCTGTTTCTTGATGCTCTCGCGTATTTCTTGCAATGTCGCCAATATTTCAGTGTTCTCATCTTTGTATCGCAAAAAATTTTTCTGAATCGTTTGCAAATTTTTCATAAAACGTTCCACTGTATCGATATCACGATGTAAAATTTCTGTACGAAATTTAGGGAGTAGGCCGTTACAGATTTTGCTGATTATTGCTTGATCAGACATATTCTGGTTGATTTTCTTGCATATTCGTTCAATTTTCGTAGCGAACACCACTGCGTCATCTTCAGGTTTCTGCTTCATTTGCGACACAATTAATTCGTAATCATCTTCCGTTTTCTTATATTTTGTCTGGAGTTTCTCTTTGAGCGTATTCCAAACCAATCCTCGTTCGGATAAAACATTATTGAGAACGTACTCGTAAGCATCTCCCTTCAAATATTTTAAATATTCGCGACATTTTATTTCGTCAGACCAGTTATTTAATGCTGATAGTCTTTCAAAATTGGTGATATGATCTGCAATGTCCTCTGTGGGTTTTCCAAAAAATTCGTAAAAAGATGATAATTTCGACGTTTTGATCTGAAGCGCCTGAATTAGTGCATTTAATTGTGCTGCGTCCATAGTATTAGTAAGCTTCTTTGGCGTAGACAAAGAGGGTAATGGTATTATGGGAAAACTGGGTGTGGCACTTTGTGATCTCGATGTATCTGCGTTGGTGTTCGGGTTGGCGATGAGCGATGGAGTGAGAATATTATTATTTGATGACGGAGCAAAGAGAGAATTGAAATCAAAATTTAGATCAAGTTTTGCTGATGATGCAGGATTGCGTGGTGATAGAGATTGAGGAATGCGACACGGGCTAGAATTACGAAGATACGCAATACGTTCGTTAAATGTCTGTATTGCAATATTCGCTTGTGTTTGATCAACTTGAATATCCCGCGTACCGTTAGGATCTGCTCGGGATTCTTGGAATAATCTATCCAGATAACTACAGACTTCGGTTGAGTTTTCAAAATGTCTTTTGAGAGCTTCTCTTTTTTGATCAAGAGGGAAAAGATCTTTTTTATTTACTTTGTACTGAGTTATTAATTCTTCGAGATTAAGCTGAAAAGTTTCGGCTATATGCGCACATTCAGAATTACGGAGTTGTGAAAAAAAGGCTTTAGGCATTAGGAAACAGTTTGTAATACATTGGAATGAGAGAGAGAATGCACCATATAAAATAAACGTACCTCTGCAATTGATGACGTTGACAATTTCTGCGGACGCGACGAAAATGGGTACGTCAGCGAAATGTACTCGGAATGAACGGGATTGTCAGTAATTTAACGCGTACGATTATTGATGTTCAAATCGACACGAAGATAAAAATCTCGCGATTTTTTTGCACTCTTTTACGTCTCAAAATCTGATGCTTTACAGGTAGCCAATTTTTTGAGAACAAAAACGTAAGGATTTTTAAAGTGGTCCCGATCAGAGCTGTTTCTTTACAGGTAGACAATCTCTTCACGAGTGAAACTTGGCGATGGCTGTTTCTTTATAGGTAGACAATACATCGACCACGTAACCTCTTCAAAGTCCTTCACAACGCGAACATTATTACTTTAAGACTTTGAAAAAAAACTTTTGTTCGGGCGCCACTATTATGTGATGAAGGTATAGTTGGACCTTCTCACATCCTAAGGGCTTTATGTAAAACGCGACACGAAAAGTATTAGGCTTTTATTGAAAAGTAAGACTTGACAAGGAAAAACTATAACGTCAGAATATTCAAAAGATAGTAGCTGAAAATGTAACAGAATGCTCGTAAGCATACAGATACATGGGTTTATAAAGGTGGCTATTGTAAGGGGAAACTAGGAGCTAAAAGGGGATAACCAATAATATTGTCTTAAATCTAAGGGGAGTAAATAGTGTCGTGTGCAACTTAAAATAAAGGGTAAATAGTCTTATACATAAGTGCGTATAAAGTAATAGAGAGTAACGTGTGCAAAACAGAAGTAGGGATATGGATAGATAAAACGGGCTAAGAACTGGAAGGAGACTACTAAAGGGAAATTGGGGAGTTAGTGGGAGTACGTATAAGTAGGGATAAAATAAGTGGGAGTTAGGATAAGGAATATACAACTTAATCATATGGTTAAATCTAAGTGGGGATAAAGTAGGGATACTTAAAGATACGTTATAATGGAAAAGTGGGAGTATGATATGTGTGTACTAGTGTACGTGTATATTGTAACATTGTATGCGTTAAGCATAATAATTATTTTACGTCGAACGAAGGTCTACAACGCTTGTTACAATTGTGACGTCATGGACATGAATGAAAAATACCGTTTGTCGTATATTTACATACGTTGGACAGTTATACGTGGCGCGATCGACCAGATCGCGTCACAAAATGTTAGTTACATCAGGTTTAATGCTCGACAATTTCAATCTCAGGTCAGATGCTCCTGTAAGACAATTTCTGTATTTTGTTTTCATGGCAATGTATGAAGAGAAACCAGTTTCACACAAGTAGGTGGTTACGAATGGAAATAAAATTAAAATAGCCTTATTTTACAATTCAGGGTATTCATTTCTAACACTACACCAGAAGTCGGTTAATGACTGCTTCTTGAATGAGTCGCATAAGGTGGAATCGGACGTCATATCAATAAATTTTTCATACTCCTGTGCTGAAAGACCTTCTGGTTTTTCAGAGACGAGAAACGGATTTTTTACCCACTGATTCATCTTAACCGTGACGGCCCATTGCTCAGGAAAGTAATGTACAGTCACTGTAGGCAAATGAGAAAAAAAAATTGCTGGAGCGAACGTTTCTCTGCTGAAAATGGTTTAGGATGTGGTCCTGAACAACCTACTGAAAATTCCACGTTTTACTCCTAGGGCTTCTACCCCCAAAAAATTCGTTTTTCGCCTCTATCGCGTGGAATTGGAATTTTATTAAAAAATGTTTCAAACAAAAGTTGTTCCTCGTCAAATTCCCTACCAAATAACGATTCAATTTTCAGCCTATGTCAAGTAGTGCCTTTGCAAAGGGCGTTAAAAAGAGTCCCGATATCAGTTTTTCCATATATCTCACAAAATTGAAATTCTATCGAAAAATGTTTCAGACAAAAGTTGTTGCTCGTTAAATTTGCTATACATTGAGCTATTCATCCTTCAGGACGTTCTGTTTCAATAGGGGTTTCAACCCCTCAAGATCTGGTCTTTTGCTTTTATCTTGTCTAATAGAAATTTTATTTTAAAATGCTTCAAACAAAATTTGTTCCTCGTTAAATGTCCTACCAGATAACGTATTCAACTTTCGGCCTATGCCAATTCGTGACCTTAGAACAGAACTAACGTAAGTCCAAAAATTCGATTTTCGGATTATATCGGATTATTATAGTATGAACTCTCTTTCCATTGGTTTAATCAGTTCAAGTCCAAACCGTCGGGAAATTACCTAAAAATTGAAAGAACCGAAGTAGCGTAACTCATTTTGTCACCAAAAAATTGAAACAGAACTAACTTAAGTCCGGTACGTTTCTTCTGCTCTCAAAAAATAAATAGAACGTTGGTGCAGAAGTATCGTAACTCTGCGTACAAAGCGCGGGTGATAAGACTATCACTATCAGTGCCTGCTCTGTAATTAATTAATCAGTAACTCTTTCGCTTTCAAATAATGAAGATCAAAGTTTTTGAATTCTGCCTTATGAACATCTGACCTCGATGGCAACCATCATAGCGAGAATAGTTTAGTTATCGATATTTTGTTTCATTGAGATGAATCGAGGACAACGCATGTTGGAGATGCTGGGATGTCGGATTAATATTCCTATGAAGAAGAAGGATAAAAATATTGTTCTTGGTTATGAATCTGATGAAAACGAGATTGACACCTAATGTTACAATTTGTTATCTTTTTTTTCGTTCATAATAATTTCCTAAAAAAAAACGAGTTACGAGTATGGTTTACTCTATTACCTAAGTATTATGATATTTTTATTATTTTTTTACGTTCAATCCTATTTTTTCAAGTTCAATACTCAGTGATTTTGTAAAACAAAATATTTTTTTTTCCTACTTATACTTTTATATTTTCTTCTGACAAACCCACATTAAAATAATGGAAAAATTTTGATTCATGGTATCGTATGTCCTTTCTCTTAGCTATTTTATTTACTGCAGAAAGAGCTTAACATGGACATAAAATACTTCTGTTCTCAAGGTTTCAATGTTGAAGTATCGTATGTCCAGAACATGGACATAAAAAGTATCGTATGTCCAGAACATGGACATAAAATAGTTCTGTTCTCAGTGTTTCAACGTCAAACTATCGTAAGTCCAGAAAAAAACGGAAAATTCAATTATTTTAAATTTCTGACGATGAAAATGAGTTTAAAATCATTTTCTGATACAGAGTCAGTCTTTACTTTCTCTTCAAAATGTATTCTCAGAAAAAGGCAGCGATTTAAAACTTTAAATCTTTCCTCCTGTAAAAACACTGTTTTGGACTTACGTTAGTTCTGTTCTAAGGTCACGAATTAGTACCTTTGCAAAGGGTGTTCAAAAGAGTCCCAAAATCAGTTTTCCCATATATCTTACGGAATTTTATGAAAAAATATTTCAAATAAAAGTTGTTCCTCGTTGAATTTCCTATCAAATGAGCTATTCAGCTTTCCGGATAGAGCAACTAGTCTGTAAAAAAGAGTTTTCGACATTAAAGACGAAAAGATGTGCTATATTTTTTTTATATTCAGATAGTTTTGGTGCTGATTTATGGAAATCTTGCATCATTACAGATTGTAAAGACTATTTTTTTACCAGTGATAGAAATATTGAAAAAATGGAAACTAAATAAATATTTTTCTCATATTCATGACTCACATGGTACTTAGGTATTGAAATAGAAACAAACAAAGTCGCGTTGTATTAAAGACTCTAAGGCAGCTGCAATACTCCCTGATCTACGGTGGTACAAGAGATAAGGCATCGAACAAATGTCGCGGTTTCAAGCTTTCGCAAAAAAAGTCCGTCCGAAAGTACTTGACCTCTCTACCTCCCATTGAAGACGCTGTACGGTTACATTTATACAGAGTGTACCACTAAGTACACTTTTGTAGCTTGGTCATGAATAAGTTCCATTAGAATGGAGGTGGAAGCGAATCGATGGAATATTGAAGCCTATATCAATAAACAAAGCCCCAGCGCCGCGCCAGAACATCTCCTATAATTTACTTTTAGTGGGTGAGTTGAAGGTATTAAAAATGCTTGTAGCTGCTGAAAAGCATGTGAACAATAGATATTCCATACATGAAAGAGGATAATTTGGCACTTTCATTAAAGAAAAAACATGTATTTTAGTCATTCCGACCTCGATGATGAAGAGGCGTCTACACTATACTTCTCAAATAACATAGTATCATGCCTCAACCAGAAGTAGCCTTTGTTTGAATTCTTTTTAAAAGTAGTTGTTCTTCTTCTTCCTAGGAATAAAATGTTCCCCAATGTGTCTTGGGCAGATTTGCCTCAATGCTGGTGGAGTATTAGAGGTAGTAGACGACATTGAGGACGACTTGCAGGATGTATTAAGTCAAGACGAGAAAGCTGGCCATTAGTCCAGTACTGAAGACGATTCCTCAGTAATCACAAGCGAAGAGTATGACGAGAGCGAATAATATCAAGTCCCTTCATCCCGAATATAAGACTACTGTAAGTCCGCAGGTTAACGTTCACTGCTCCTCTTAGAAAGCGTAGAAAACTGGTCGGTAGGGCCAGGACGGATGGCAGAGCTCGAGTCATGTGCGAGAAACGACCTCCTTCCTCGGGCTATGTTATAAAATTATGTGTACATATTACCTGAAATATACTAGCCTCATAGAGTGGGATTCTGTTGAGGAACCTACAGGAAACATGTACCTAACACACTTTTTTCATAGACAAATTACTCTGTTTTAAAAACTGAATAGCTCACTTGATAGGAAATTCAACGAGGAACAACTTTTATTCGAAACATTTTTTATAAAATTTCAATTTTGTGAGATATATGGAAAAACTGATTTTGGGACTCTTTTGCACGCCCTTTGCAAAGGAACTAATTAGCATAGGCTGAAAATTGAATACGTTATTTGGTAGGAAATTTAACGAGGAACAACTTTTGTTTGAAACATTTTTTAGTAAAATTTCAATTTCACGCGATATAGGCGAAAAACGAATTTTTGGGGGGCTTGAACCCGCATAAAGAAAGAAGCTCTAGGAGGAAAACGCGGGATTTTTAGTATGTTGTTCAGGACCACATCCTGATCCATTTTCAGCAAAGAAACGTTTGCTCCAGCAAAATTTTTTTTTGCATACCCAAATCGAAACTGAAACTTTCAATGGCGATTAACTCCACGGAAAGCACTGCTTTACTAATGAAGCGAAACGCTCGGTATGTAAAGGATTTTACAAGCCATGGCATGTAAAGAAGTCATATTAGCTTGACGTCACTAGATGTCCGTTGTAAAATGTATCGTATATCTAGTATGTTATATGATCTATGATCGACTACAATCAGGAGAATCACTTCAAAGGAACATCTTCGAAAGTTTCAATTCGATTTGGGTATACAAAAAAGTACCTAAAGGAACATCTTCGAAAATTTCAATTCGATTTGGGTATACAAAAAAGTACCTTACACGGCATAACTCGAAGTGTGTTTACATGTCTCGGACATTTGCTACACTCGCTGCGCTCACTCCGCAAACTATTGTCCTCGTCATGTAAACACACACTTTCGAGCCATGCCGTGTAATATACTATTTTTTCCAATATGGCTCTAATTTGCCTACACTATAATAAAGCAAACGAAATATTTATGCTATGTAATTTGGAGACATCTCGTGCGGGGGGCGGTATTAGAAACCATTCCGCTCCGAATGCATGCTTTTTTGTATTTATCATAAAAATTAAAACCATCTTCCTATAATATAGAAAATACAAATACCTACATTTCTTTTTAATTCTCTCACCTGATCTTGATACATTTTCCTTTTCTATAAGACGAATGAAATTCCGTCATTCCAATGAGAGCGGATTGCAGAAGGTAGAGAGACGTTAATAAGATCACGTTTAGCCTGTCGCCTTTAATATCCAGCTTTTCATTTTGATGGTCGACCTTATCCGTCGGATTTTCAGACCTTTTTAATTTTGTTTAACTATACATGCGGAAATAGTGAAATGTGAGAAATGTTTGTTACACCGCGAAAATTTTATACTGCGCAGCGATCTAAAAGCTTATCGCAAGCGTACAGCGAGAAGATCATCAATGGCTTATTGTAAAAGACTCAAAGTGAAGCTGTTTGCGTTTAAGCCAATTGATAAGAAATACCTACAAATCACCTTTCTTGAATACGGTAGTAAAGTAAAAAACAGCGCAACAAAATGAGCATCCTGTTGAACGTCATTCCTTATCTGATTCAGTGAGGTGACCTACAGTTTCAGAGAAATAGAGCAAATGAGAATCACATTTCATAGGAAGAAAGTTTGCCAAACAATGTCTGAAAAAATTTGAGACGATTATCACGTGATAGAGTTCCTTTATAATTCAATAAAATATATTGGTAAATAATTATAACGTGAGCTTTGGGGAACCGTTCAATTAAGGTCGACCAATTAGGCGCGGCCGATGAGACAATGACGAGAGACTCGAGCTTATCTGAGTTGAATGTGCAATAGCAAAGAGTGAATTGAATTCTATGGAAAGAGAACGGGTACGTTTGGTGTTGCAGGTGATTTACAAAACCTCGTTCCAACCAGAGTAACAAAAAAAATTTTTTAACCCTTCGTTCAAACTATCGGGTGCGGCACTGTCACTATGTGAAAGATTCGAAATTGTACAACTGAAGAGTAGTTTTCGGAGAGCCCGGCTTGTTTTTAAAGTTTTCCTTCGCAAATTTTAATCGTTTGTATTCACAAAGTACAACAAAATTCACAGGCTAAAAATTAAATCTGTTGAGCACAGTTTTATTTTGGAAATAATAAAATTGTTCACAATTAAGATAACAGTTTTGCGATTACATTTTCTCCTAGTGCATACGTATTTGTGCAGTTACTAAAAAAAAATACCTACATAATGTATAATATTTACAATTCAATAATGCATCTTGTTAAATTTTCGAAGACTGTATTGAAATATTAATTTCATAGGCCTACTTAAGGTATCTGAACGTGATACGCTTATTATTCGATAGTTAAATGAGTTGAATTTTGAAATATGAGTAAGATACCTACGAAGCTGGGCATAGGCATCTCAAATGAAGGAGAAAATTCACACCATAAGTAGATTAGGTATACTTGTAGTCTACCCTTTCGTTTTTTTCGGGGTAAGTAATGAGATATTTCTATCTATCATATAGCGGTACTATAAGAAATTTAATTTAGTGTCACCGTTCGATCTAAAATAATCGTAGGTAAATATTTTACCATCAATTGGTACTATCATTGGAAGTCTCTCGCATTTGATTTTGAATGGTTGATATCCGTTTTGGTTGGCGTAGCTGCAATGCGTAAGACGATGAGTCCAATTTCTCTAGTTTGGAAATCAGTTTTTTTCCCCAAATCCACCAAAGCAGACCAAGGAATGCGCAAACAGCAATTTCAATGTAAAATCCATCCACTATTGTGTAGCACGTCTGTATAATTTAGAAATCAAATTAAATAGTGGTCTCTGCTATAAGGTGTACTAACTCGGTTCAATTTCAAGGTAGGTTAGTGAATAAAATAAAATAAACCATATCACTTTCTTGTTAGTATTCTTCGATTCTAATACATTCCTCTTTGGTTGCTCACTGTGTAACTCGATTACAAAAGTGAGAACTTTCAATTTCTTGAAAAGAAGCACCTTCTTTAAATTACTTGGTATAAAATTTTGTTTAAAAAAAAAAAAAAAATTATTTTGGTTTGGAAAATTTGATCTAGTTTCATCGATAAAAATACTCTAAAAGAATGAATCTTTGAAATTAAAACAATTAAGAAGTTTGTAAATGCACAAAACCAGTAAGAAATCGGACCAGGGAAAAAAGGAGAATCTATCAGACAGAAAAAATAGTTCTCTTCTTCGAAAGGAAATTCTATGTTCTGATTTGTCCGGGAATTTTCAAGATTGTTTTCCTGCACCTTCATTTTGATTATTTGTTCTAGGACTTCAGAACATTTCAAAAGTTTTTCATAGAAAAGTAATTTGAAGCATATACGGAGTAGTACTGTACCTCAGTCGAGCAGGACTTTATCGTGAGCGGTTCGACTAACGCCAAAGATATGGTAGAAATGGAAAATAAACCAAAATTACTCATACAAACATAAAGAGTCATATAAACACCGCCAAATCGAGGATCACTGATGCGAGCGCAGAAACCTTGTAGCGCTGTCATCATCACGAAACCGGTCATCTTCAAAATTTTAAAATAATATATTCACGTTAGGTTGTGGTAATCATCAAACGAATGTCGCTTAAGTCACAATATGATGAGATGTACCTTGTCGAAATTATGAACAACGAACAGTGGCCAGTAGTACCACGTTGGTAAAACATTACTATCAGACTTCGACTGTGAAAGCAAATACACATACAGAGCGAATAGCATATTGTTTATTGATCTGTAAAAATATAAATTGATGAACAATTACTTAATAAGCAGTGAAGAGACTTCGCAGGTTTTCTCGTCCTTTCACTTTTTTGATAGGTAGTCTTATCATTTCATCTTTGAACTCCTCTTTGCATTATATTTTCAGTAGCCTGTGAAGTATATATCTTATCATGATTAAGATTCCTCTCGCTTTACTTTCTTCTTGATTCTTGATATGGATATGTCTTGAAGCGAGGCCTCAACTTTTGCTGATGACAACACGAACTAAGTATATAATTAAGGAACACCTGGCCCGAGGAGAAGAGGTCAAGTTCAAACTGCGACATGAATACTTCGGAGATGAGGGAGCCCAAGGGTGATCCAATAGGGATCCCTATTTCATCAGGGAACTCGAAAAATTTCCCTTGGAATTTACAAAAATTCCAGAACCAACAGATATTTAAAAGATCGAAAAGTTCTTGGGATTCATTATGAGGGATATTGGAGTTGACCAATAACTGGCCCATACGCTACATGGTGGCAGCTTTAGGGATATTTGGGGACAGACCCACGACATCAAACGAGTAAAGAGTTGCGCCCGGAGGCAGTTTTACATCCTTGAGAGCATCAGCCAAGGACACCGAATTCAAAACCGAATGGGGAGACTCATATTCAATACGGTTTTTGAACCAACGGTCCAGGAATTTAGCAAGGAGGTAAGTGGCGGAGTAAACGAAAGAGACCACAGGCCGGATCGGGGTGTTCGTTTTGTATACTTTAGGCAACCCATACCACTAGATCGAATCTTTTAGTCCACTCAAGACTCTCTAGTATGCTTCCCCCCGTTAATTTTGATCGGTTTATGCGTGACGTCAACGGGAAGTGTCGTAAGTTTGAGAGTATTTTGAAGGAGAGGAAAAGTAGGAAGATATCCACCCTAACGAAGGAAAAGACCGATATGGTCAATGAAGGAGACAGTGACGTCGATTCGGTTCAAGTGTTCCACCCCCCCCCCGCCCCTTATAAACAACAGTCAGGTATTGTTCAATAGAGAGGAAACAGCCCTCCTGGAGAATGGGTTGAAGTTTCGTTTACCTCCCCCCAATAATGATGAAACGTTGGCGAATTTGGTCGTCAACCTCGCCGTGAAAATTGGTCCTGGGGTTAACACCCAAAAAGTTTGTGCTGAATTCGTCCGCAATACCCCCCTCCTTCGTATGAATAATGGCATGGGAGGAGTGATCAAAGGTTTACAGAAAAATATTAAGGAGGGAGATCTGATTGTCACTCAGGCAGACAAGGGTAATGCCATCGTGGTGATGGAAAAATCTTCATACGTTGCCAAGGTTCATGATGTACTCCAACAATGTGAGGCTAAAGAGAACAAGAATTTCAATTTCCCTGGCTACTTCAAAGAAGTCAGGAGTGTCATTAATAATTCTGAGGTTATTATTAGGACCCCAGCTATGAAAAAAACTCTCCTTGTTCCCAACCCTACGCCTCCTCTTCTTTATGGGTTGCCTAAAGTATACAAAACGAACACTCCGATGCGGCCTGTGGTCTCTTACGTTTCCTCCACCACTTACCTCCTTGCTGAATTCCTAGATCGTTCGTTCAAAAACCAACCGTATTGAATATGAGTCTCCCCATTCGGTTTTGAATTCGGTGTCCTTGGCTGATGCTCTCAAGAATGTAAAACTGCCTCCGGGTGCGACCCTTTGCTCGTTTGATGTCGTGGGTCTGTTTCCAAATATCTCTAAAGCTGCCACCATGCAGCGTATGGACCAGTTATTGGTCAACTCCAATATCCCTCATAATGAATCCCAAGAATTTTTCAATCTCTTAAATATCTGTTGGTCCTGGAATTTTTGCAAATTCAAAGGCAAATTTTTCGAGTTCCCTGATGAAATAGGGATCCACATTGGATCACCTTTGGGCTCCCTCATCTCCGAAGTATTCATGTCGCAGTTTAAACTTAACCTCTTCTCCTTGGGCCAGGTGTTACTCAATCATATACACTACTGGCACAGGTACGTTGATGACATTCTCTGTACGTGGACTGATCATCCAGATCTCCTTGGTGAGTTTCTGAGGTACCTCAATTCATTATACCCTTCTATAAAATTTACCTTGGAAGTTGTTGGTGGCTCTACGGTCTCAGTTAGAGATGGGGTCCATCAGTTTGAAATACCTCTACAGAAAAGATACTACGACCGATGTTTTAGTCCGTGGGTGTGCGGAATTAATTTGTAGGGACAATGAGCTTTATTTCTCACACAAAACAGCAAGAGAAGTTCTCAAACTTTTAAGAACTCCTAATTTCTCTCTCTCTTCTAATAATGATTAGTCAATCGGAAAAACTTACTTCATGATATAAAAAATGAAGTAGACCCGCATTGGTCGAGGTCCAGTTAAAAAACGACTCAGTAAGAACGGTAAAATCAACAAGATTGGCGTTGTGGGTGCAGTCAACAGAGCAAATACATCTTGAGGTATCCCCGCATCTAAAAGTTTCAGGGGGCCAACGCTTGATGTAGGAACAAGAAACATCTAAGCATAAAATTTACCTTTTAGAATAATTGTCAAGGAAGTGTTACTACTACATTTGTGACGTTTCCGCGATTCGAATCAAGCCTACACTGCGGGCTTACCCAATTTGTGAACATAAATAAGATGACAGTTTGAATGTTTCGAATTTTCAAAATATTCCATAAAAGCTCGTATGATCTTTTCAAACTTCCACGTATTTGTTGTTGGTTTTCTGAAGAGTCCTCTTTTTTGAATATGAGTATCACGGTGGTTACCGTCATAAACAGCACTCCCCAGAAACATAGGAAACCTAAAACACGTACAAAAAAGATATTGTTCATCATTGTATCGCGGGTCGTACGTATTGTTAGGAATACAGCCATAAAAATTATGAGTATGACTTTAGTTGGTAACTCGTTTTTACTTTTGTTGCGAGTACATCCTGGGAAATTTCTACATCTGTACGGTAGCTGCCTTCCAAGATCATCGAAAGTTCCTAAAACAGGTCCCAAGTTCCCGCCTCTTTCAAAACCACACTTACCTCAAGACGTCGCGTTTTTGATGTAGGATAAATTTTTGAAATACTCCCAGCCATAAGATGTACGTATATACATTTCGAAAAGATGAATAAAAATTTGGTTGGTTAGGAAAGGCCGGTCGATGGGCAGGAGCAAGTAGGTAAGGCTGGAAGATGTGGAAAAGAAAAATACTGCATGATGAATTACTATTAGCATTTATAGACAGTAAAGTTCAAGGTAGCATAAAAACTGTGCTCAATGCTGTAAAAGAAGTATACGATGCTGACATAAAGAAAGGCTGTAGCCGGGTAAGGGGGGGGATGGCCTTGATCGAAAATGTTTCAAATGTCCATCAAAATGTTGTCCCCAATAAGAAAACTCGAAACCCAAAATATTGGACCATTCCGCTCACCTCATTTTTAGGCCTAAAATCCGAATGGATGTATCTCAGGCAATAATGATCGCACAGCAATGTAACTTGAGGACATTTTAGTATTATGTGAATGTTCATTCATGGTATTTTTTTCAAAAAAAATCATTCATATTTTCCTCAGTTTCTAGCAATATAACAAAACTTCAAACTCGAATATTTAAAAAAATCGGGGGGGAGGCACTTGGAGAAAATCATTCATTTGAAGCGCCATACCCTCTACTACAACATACATCAGTACCACAATTCTCGGTGGGGTGGAACATTCCCAAAAAAAATCATTATTCAATGAATTTCCGTGGTTTTTCCATCAATAGCGGGGTGAACTACGACTGCTACCGCAATAGACCGCGTGAAATCGATAGTCAATGTTCGAGCTGAAAAATGCGCACTCCTCCGTGAGATGAAGTGAGAATGTAGATGGACCAAAAATATATTTTCAGTATTTCGTTCATCGATTAAGTCAATTCTTATGTAAATACATCCACGGATTAGGTGGAGTGCGTTAGATTGAGAAAAATAGTTGAAAACTTCTCCCGTCGCTGGAACAGTCTGAAAACAGTAGAGAAATGAGAAAATCCACTTTTTCACCCTGTAGGACCGTGAGTTTTGGAATTTCATTCATCAATTAGGTCGATTAGAATGTAAATACATTCGTCGAGTTCGAAAAAAATAGTCAAAAAATTCTCCATCCGCTGGAACGTTCTGGAAATGAAACAAATCGAGAAAATCCTATTTTTCACCCTGGAGGACCGTGAGTTTTGGTATTTCATTCATCAATTAGGTCAATTCCTAAGTAAACATATCCATTGAGTTTGAAAAAAGTGGTCAAAAAATTCTCCAGTCGCTGGAACGTTCTAGAAATAACAAATAATCCAGAAAATCCAGTTTTTCACCCTGTAGGACCGTGAGTTTTTTTATTTCGTTCATCAATTAGGTCGATTATAATGTGAACACGTCTACCAAGTTTTTCCGACTCGGCGGATGTGTTTACATAAGAATTGACCTAATTGATTAACAAAATATGAAAAATTGCACTTTGGTATGTTAAAAAGTGGATTCTCTGGATTTCTTACAATTTCAAAACCGTTCCAGCGACTGGAGAATTTTTTGACCACTTTTTTCAAACTCAATGGATATGTTTACTTAGGAATTGACCTAATTGATGAATGAAATACCAAAACTCACGGTCCTCCAGGGTGAAAAATAGGATTTTCTCGATTTGTTTCATTTCCAGAACGTTCCAGCGGATGGAGAATTTTTTGACTATTTTTTTCGAACTCGACGAATGTATTTACATTCTAATCGACCTAATTGATGAATGAAATTCCAAAACTCACGGTCCTACAGGGTGAAAAAGTGGATTTTCTCATTTCTGTACTGTTATTAGACTGTTCCAGCGACTGGAGAAGTTTTCAGCTATTTTCCTCAATCTAACGCACTCCACCTAATCCGTGGATGTGTTTACATAAGAATTGACTTAATCGATAAACGAAATACTGAAAATATATTTTTGGTCTATCTACATTCTCTCTTCATCTCACGGAGGAGTGCGCATTTTTCAGCTCGAACATTGACTATCGATTTCACGCGGTCTATTGCGGTAGCAGTCGTAGTTCACCCCGCTATTGATGGAAAAATCACGGAAATTCATTGAATATTGATTTTTTTGGGAATGTTCCGCCTCACCGAGGACTGTGGTACTAGTGCATGTTGTAGTAGATGGTATGGCGCTTCAAATAAATGATTTTCCCCAGGTGCCTCCCCCCCCCCCGATTTTTTTAAATATTCGAGTTTGAAGTTTTGTTATTGCTAGAAACTGAGGACAATATGAATGATTTTTTTTGAAAAAAATACCATGAATGAACGTTCACATAATAGTAAAATGTCCTCAAGTTACATTGCTGTGCGATCAATATTGCCTGAGATACATCCATTCAGATTTTAGGCTTAAAAATGTGGTGAGCGGAATGGTCCAATATTTTGGGTTTCGAGTTTTCTCATTGGGGACAACATTTTGACGGACATTTGAAACATTTTCGATCAAGGCCATTCCTCCCCCCTGCCCGGCTAGAGTCTTTTAGTTGTTGTGCATAGAGCGATGGTTTTTGCAGGAACTTGGTTCAAAGGGAGAACTATACGAACGAACAAAATAAAAAATTGATTAGTCAGACGAAGATCTCCTGTCTCACATTTCTCTCATTGTTCAAACAATCACACCGTGTTTTAAGTCATGAGAGCGAACATGTTGACCTGTCCATTAGATTAAGGAAAGGAGGATTATGAAATAACAAAAAAAAAAACGTTAAATTTCTATCTATTTCTCACTAAAGAATCTCACATTTTAACCCTTTGTGTACAAGCAATCGCCAAAAAATGTGCAAAAGTTTCTATTTTCATCATTTAACTCTAACTATGCTTAGGTATGCTTTGCACATCTCAATGTTACAGTGGTTTGGGCGACTGCTTTGTACACAAGAGGTCTCAAGCTCATAGGTGCCCCACTAAAAAGGAGCAGAAATTTAATGCATTTTTCGTTTCATCATAATTCTCTCCTCCTCCAATCATAATGTTTTTTTTTTCTTCGTCTTATGCATTACATATCACAAAATTTTATCAATTAGGTATCTGATATCTACCGGAAAATGTGATGAAACCGTGATCTCGAGGGATAGATCTAAACGTATTGCAGAAATCTTTGGAATCTAGGACCATGAAACCAACAAATGTTAGGAAGTGTCCGAATGAATATCCTACACTTTGGCAAATGCTTGCGTAGCCAATATTTTTCCTGTAAAGATACGTGGTTCATACCAAGTACGTACTCACACATTTGTTATAAAAATAGATTTACCATTACTGTACCTCTGAAGTATTGTTATCGACCATCCATCCACGGCTACATCCTGGGCAGAAGCGAGAAAAACGCAGACGAAGAACATAATTGTCAGTGAACGTACATTTGGTGGTTTTGTTGTATCCTCACTGCCTAACCAGTTGTCAACATTCAGTGAAATAAACAACAGTAGCGCACCTACACACAGCATATCATCGAGAAATACTAATAATTGAATACCTAAGTAAATGAAATGTATATAATTAATATTCACCAATTAAATACTGGATTGGTATCAACCATGTTTTTCGTCGTCCCATTTTCGTCGAGTATATGGCATCGATAATTGGAGCCCATAAAATTTTGAATGCGAACGAGTACCCAACAATGCTAAATTCTGCCTATAATAACAATCACAAGTCGTCGCGTCATCATTCTCCAATTTCAAACCTACCGAACTATAATCATTACATCTAGGTACCTAGAGGTACATTTCTCTGTAAAACGCCTACCTGATCCTGATAGGACGCTTTTCTTTTCTGTAAGATGAACGAAATTGTACTCGTCAATCCTGTAACAGCGGATTGCAAAGTGTAGAGAAACAGTAATAAAATTAAATTAAACCTGTCACCTTTGATATCCGGTTTTATATTTTGATCTTCGACCGAATTTACATTAGCCATTATATTGATTTGTTCTAATAATTTATACGCAACAAATGTGAAACGTGTAAGAAAAGTTCATAATATTGCGAACACTTAGGTAGTACTGCTGAGCGATCTGAAAGCTTATCTTGAGCACACAGCAGACCGATCATCAATATACGACGTAAATGACCTAAGGTGAAACTGCTCACGTATTTAATTGATAAGGAATATCGTGGCAGTATTCGAACGCGGAGATGCGTCTTCAGAATGAGCATTTCTGTTCAATCATTTCTTATCTTGATACATCGAGGTGACCTTAGCTTCGAAAAAAGAGAGTATGAATCAAAATCGGGAGTACGTTTATTAATACGTAAGAGAAAATGAAACTCTGTCGAAAACAATATAATTTACACATCTTGAGGGAGATGTACTTGTAGGTACCTAGTCACTCATCTCGAGTATTAGTCATTCCTACTTAAGACGAATTGATAACTGAAATCAGCAGGCCTTTCTGTACGTAGTACCTAAGGAATTTTTAATTCCGTAAAATTCGGGTCTTACCTTCAAAGAGGGCCGAAAAATCTTTTGGTAACATATACAAATGCCCCAGCACATTAAGTGACTTTAGTTATACCTTCACTTACTGGTACGAGAGGGAGTTATGTATCCGGAACTTATAAAGGCATACGAATACGTCCTCTCTCATTAGCGGAAATAGACCCGGGATTTCGCGGGGACTGTAGCCCCACAAAACAATTTGTCCGTACACAAAGTTAGATTTTTACCCCCTACTTCCCCCTTACCAAAAATTTTGGGAGGGCTAGTTCTGATTTTGGAGGCTAAGCCCCCCCCCCCCCGATCCCCTGAGTGAAGTGTTATACTGCATCGAGTCATAGTTGATTCGCTATTTCCTCATCAATAACATGTCCTCAGGACTTACCAGAAGTAGAATAAGTATTTCCCATTTGAGAGTGCAAAATAATCGCTTCAAAAATAGATTATGACGTCAACTAAGACCTCAGTTACTTCTCTACGTTGAACAACTCCTAGGTTCAGTGTAAGTTGTAACTTTTGCTACGAAACACTTTTTTTCGAGTCGTCATATCACGAACGAAGATATATCTGGTCGAACAGGAAGACCGAATACGCACAATGCGGAAACATTTTAGGTTTTTGCAGCGCTCTTTTATCTTCATGGAGTTCAAAGGGAGAGACTAGGAAAAAAGTGAATGATACCTACCAGATGTCTGCTTTTGACGTACGAATAATGGTCAAAGATTGGAAGAGAACCATCCCAGTCTGCTACCCAGCTTCGAGTTACGAATAAAGGATGATACGGTGCCTAATGAATATAACTTTTGTGATACAATTTTTTGTTTTCATTTAACGCTCAATTCTGTTTTGTTTTAGTCTTTCAAGCCATTGTCGAGATGCGAGAGTAAAGACATTTTATTCAGATGATATCATGAAATCAGAAACAATTTACGACGTTTTCTTGCTGTACCTATGTAGAAGATAGGTAGGATCTAGGATTCGTAACGGAAATTGTTACCTCACTGGAATCGCCTAGATTCAATCTTAGAGTTAGTTTTGGTTCTTTAAAACGATATTTTGTTTTTTCTCGGTACGAAAAATGAGATCTCATCTTTTTATTTTCAGGTATATTATGAAAGATCGTTTACTCGGAGGTGCCGAATTTGAACATAACTCTATAATGCGATTGATTACCGAACTAAACATACTACGAGCACTCAAAAATGACACCTCATACACAGAACTCATACAATACCTAAGCTCAGCCGAATTTTTCCCTCTACTCTAAAACATTTAACTACCTATCTATAAAATTAGGTAAAGTAAAATTAGCGTTTAAGAAGACTGTACCTTAGTGTAATATATCAAGCTATAGCCCAAAGTGTAGCTCAAAAGCTTGCAAAAATAAAGAAAGAAAAAAAAAAAAAAAAAAAAAAAAAAGTTTTCGAACGATGTAATCGATTGGTTATGTTGCTTTCGGACGAATTTATTCGAAGTGATACAGATATATTCTATCGAGGGGGAGTTAGAATTTCCGGGGAGGGGAAGAAGAAAGAGATATAAGTAAAGGAAGACTGGATCGCAAATAGTTCAGCAGAATGAACCCGAGAATTATTTCCAAATAAGTTGAAAAGTTCATCGTTTATTGCGACATATTTGATGGTGTTGGACTTGACTGAGGTGTAATTGTCAAGCTTTTAAAATTTCTTAGTAACTTATGCGTACAAGTCGCACGTCAATATCATTTCTAATTTTTCATTTTCACTGCTACCAAAACTCACCATAATTTTTATTTTTTCATTCTCATTGCTACCACTTGAGACGCAAGCTACCATAATTTCTATGTTTTTATTTGTATTGTTATTTCTGAAATGACTGATTCTTCAAATACTGTTCTTTGTTTGGCTTGTTTTTGAGTAGGCCTAGGCCTACATGTAATGAAATTATAATTTTGTTGGAGTTTTTCGTCTATGAATGATATAAGAAAGAAGTTACGAAGATTTTGCGAAACATCTCAGGCTATGATTAATATTCTGCACAGAATCCGATATATGTACTGTATTATGAAATCATTCATATTGTATTCGGTACTCTTCTAAGCTTGCAGCTCTTCAATGATTAAATCTGGAAAATTCGTTGAGATTGAACGAATAAATTGAGAATCGTCCTATTTTCGGTACAGGTTCCATTCCATTATGGTGGGAAGAAAGTTTTCCGAAATAATCTGTACTCAATTTTTATGCGTCTATATCAATCTAACTTCTGTCAATTCTAATTATGAATTTTCCGGCGAATAGGATTTTTACATAAATTTCAGTGTCTCATACTGGTGGAAGGTCCGCGATACGCATGGACTCTTCTTTCACTGTTTTAAAAGAACTTATCAACGTTTTTCGTGATGCTAATTTGTTTCAATAATATGCTCGATTAAAAATTACAATATTTTCCCATTTTTTAAATTTGCTTGTCAAAATGGTAAAATTTTCTCATTATTCTGTGAAGTACGTTTCGAAATTTTTGAAAAATAAATAATATATCCTATCGTGATATTCTTGTAAATCTTTACCTACATTTCTTGATTCATGGAGTAGGTAATTGTGATCAAGAATGCAGTTTCAAGCATACTTTTCCGTGTCTTTTACAGTTCTAGATGATTGTCTGAAGGTGTTTGAAAGTCGGTTCCACCCACCAAGAGCAGACAGTTCGGGCATTTTGACAGGATTGCTCTAAAGGCAATTAGGGAGTGAGAAGGAATGAGAAAAATGCGTAATGGTAAACGAGGAAAAGTTAGGATTGCTTCTAGGTATTAGTGGGTGGCTCCGATTTTGACTGGTACATTGAGACAAAGTTTCGGAGACTGTGTCTCACTGCGGTGGAAGGTCATTCCTTCCGCCAGTTGCAACTTGTATGGACTCTTCTTTGAACTCATCAGTATTTCTTGTGATGCTAATTTATTTTCAAGGAATATACACGGTTCAAAAATTACAATTTTTTTTTTCACTTTTTCATTTTGCTTAGGTATTAAATTTTAATGGTAGAATTTTCTAATCAGTATCCTTTGTCTTCATTTGTGGGAGTGAGGGATTCGGTTACGTAGTGTAATTCCTGGAAAATAAATAATAGGATTATAGTATTTTTGTAAATCTTTACCAACATAATATTATTGATTGTTTCCTCTAAAACGCAAATTACTCGCATTTTAAATAATCTTTTGCGAATTTAGTATTTTTCTTCTCTTTTACTATCATTTCATGAAGGAATTGTGATCGTGAAGACAGTTTCAAAAAAACTATACGACGGACTTACGTGTGGTTAGTGGTGGTCATGAGGAGGGGGAGGGGGGAGGGGGGTGATGAAGGAAACGACGACAGTCGAATATTATTTTTCGAAAAGTAGTACTGAAGGGATTTTCTCCTTTTTATTTAAGCTCCGTTACGACATCATTCAGGACCTAATCTCCGTATTTTTCCAAATGACTGAAGATTGCAAAGTCCTCTAAAAGAGAATTGTTCTTCCATTTGAGAAAGTTTGCAAGACTGGAAATTAGGTATGATTAGCTTCTATAGAATGTTGAGCAATTTTTTATTTTTACAAACTCTTAATTGTACTCGGGTTATGAACTTGCGATGCTGAATTGATTTTGTATACGTTGGATTGGTTGGTTGGAAAGAAGGAGGGTTGGGGCTTCGTTCAGTTTAAGAATGGTAATTACAATTGTTACTTTCCAAATAGATGGGAAGTTTATTATTTAGGTATCACATTATTACTGTATAGCCATTTTTTTTTTTTTTTTTTAAATTCAAATTGGAACCAAAATGATTTTACGAAAATAATCATCTACACATTCTTGTGATTGGTCCTAAAATATTAATCACTTCAGGATAAAGTCGGCTATCTTTATCCTTAAAATTATATCACCAGCTGTTCCGATCGAGACAGGCTAATAATCTGGTCCACACTGGAAAATTGTCGAACGATAACAAAATAAACCGTCTTTTTATTCCTTCTCGAATCTCTATACTTTAAAGCCTTCATCCTGAAAGTCATCAATCTTCTCTTTGAAAACGCTTATTTTATCACGTTAAGGTAGAACGTATGATTGAATAATGAAAAAATGGTAACCTAAGAAAAATGAAAACTAGATAAAATAATTAAAGTCAGTTTATACTTACATTCGCCAGCATCACCAAAACCTCTGTAACGATGTATGTAGCTGTGAAAATGAATAAAGATGAATATTTATGAATTGTCTCCTAATTTTATTTCGTTAATTTTTTTTTCTTTCACTGTTCTATAGTAAATTCAGAATTTCAGAATTTTCAACAATTTTGTAATTTCACTTTGCCCTAAGGTTACTTAATACGATGACAGCACTTTGCGATTCGCTTCTAGACTAAATAAATCTTCGTTTTTCATCTGCATCTTGTTTGATCATACGTGTAATCATGTACAATATTTTGTTTTTTTGTGAGACTTGTAGTTTCTCACGCTATTTATCTATCTCTGCACGTTGATTTGTCCATCAACTTTTTTTAAATTCTTAAGCACTTCCAGTTCACGTCAGGAACTTATAAGGAAGGTTAACGTTTCTAGAATATCATTTTGCGAATTCTAATTAATCAGAACTGAGGCATAAGCTTTCTGTACTGGGTTACTTATAACTCAGTGTTGAAAAAAAAAAAAACTCACCAAAGTTTCACGTCATCGCATCCGAGGTACCGAAAACAAAACATAAAATAAATTCAAATTTAGTAATTGTATCAATATCAAAAAAAAAAAATTTCTCTTAACGTTGAAAAATCTTGTGTGGAAACTTTCGTTTTGGAATAAAAAAAAAAAAAAAACATGCTAGGTGCCTGTCTGAAAAATTTCGTTTCGATAACGTAGGTTTTAATTATGCAAAACTTTTCGATGAGTAACGCCATCTTTAATATCTGAAGGTCGCTCAAGGCGACCAAAATTATCATTTCTTTTCGAATGGAATTTGAAGGAAATCTGCATACCTACTTGACAGATCGTCAATTTTCGCAAGAAACTGAAAAGTTGTGTGTATTTTTATTGATGAAACTACAAAAACATTCTGCGTGTGATTGAAAAAACAAAAAGTAGTTAGATAAAATGCTGCGTTTCGATGACAAAACGTGAAGATTATTCTGGTGCTGTAGAACAGTCTGACTTGACTCATTTATTTCATGTTGTGAAAGACTTTTCATTTTTTTTTTTTTTATCACTTCAGCTGAGGTTAGAAATCTTTCAATTATTTTCAACAATACATCTCGTATACATACATTTCCAACTTCGTCAATATTAGTAATTTTTTTCCCGAATGATATTTAGAGGAAATCTAGATACATAACAGATTGTCAATTTTCGCAATAAAATGACAAGTTATGTGTACCTATTTTTATTAATGAAACTACAAACACATTCTGCGTGTGATTTGATTATTCTAGTCTGACTTGCCACATTTAGTTATTTATCTTCATATGTTGAAACGACTTTTTTTTTTTCACTTCAGCTGGGGTTAGAAATCTTGCAATCATTTTCAACAATGAATCTATACATACATTTCCTACGAGCACTTGACTCTCTGCGAAGCAAAAACTTACATTCAACACAAACATTTATTAAACTTGTTGAAATCAAAAATTGACACTTGTATCCACCTTAACATTTATTTTCGCGACGTTTCGAACGCATTTCTTCGCCTGATGATGAACGCAATGCGTTCGAAACGTCGCGAAAATAAATGTTAAAGTGGATACAAGTGTCAATTTTTGATTTTAACCTACTTATTCATACCTATCCACTTTAAATTTCAACTTGTGATTAATTAAACTTTTTCCATGAATACAATGATGTACCTACGCAATCCATCAAGCGGCGAAATTCTTACTTTCTACAATCTCCTAGATAGTGTCTTTTACACCTTCTTGTAGCGATCTATTTTCATTAAAAAACCTGACCAATTCTTTTTTTTTATTTTTTTTATTTTATTCTTCGAATACCCGCTTTCTATTCGAAATTTTTCAAATTTTAGTTTTGAACCTCCTGTAAAACTTGGAAATTTATCGGGATGGGTGTGGTATTGGAATGAGAAAAGGCTTTGAAAATGTTGAGTTTACACTAAAAAATCTGATATGTAATAATTTAAATAAATTGGACTCCAAAATGGTTATTCAATTTTTGGCTTACTCACGTACATACGTGAGAGAAAAGATTGGAAAATATCTTAACTTCTACAAAAGTGAAGAATTAACAAACAAATAGCAGCTTACTGAACATGAAATTCCGCTTCATTTTGTACAGCTTAACTAAACGCCATACAGTACACAGTGGCTCGTGTAACTCACATTGTTCAACTTCATAATTATTCTCTTAACCGATTTTCTCTCACCTTTTCAAGCTCCTAATTCCAAACTGTTCTCAACTAATTCCATATATAGTACAACATATTCACATAATATCTCTTCTAACCATCGATTCAATAAAGTCTCATCTCACATTCGTCGGGATATCGGGTCACATTAACTGCAGTAGATGAAGCTGCTAGAAAAGCAACGTCTCTCTCTAAAATAACTGACCCTATTTCAAAATTTAACACTCAACTAAAATCTTGAAGCGAAGGAAAAAAACTGGAAAGGTCACCAACAACAAATTACGTAAAATCAAAAAAGAATCCTCATCTCACAGCGAATGAAGACGAGAAGAAGTAATCTTCTCCCGACCTGAGGATAAGACATTCCCGTCTGAGGCAGGCACTCTCACCTCTTATTTAACCTTGCTCTCGTTTTCTAACACCACTGTCTGGAATATGATCTCTCAGTGGAACATTTTTTCCCTTGTCTCGCACTATACAATCCACAAGGTCTAACTTCCAAATTCCATCGTCTACCAATTCAGCATTGAATGACCAGTCTTATAACGTGTCAGCAATTCTTAGAAATTAGACTCAACTCAATTCTACGAATAAATTAATTTGCCTATATACAGGATTTTTTTGTGCGCGGAACTCCTCCGAAACTACTGGATGGATATTTTTGAACTTGGCCTTATTAGGGTTATATCTGAAGATGTGCACCTGTAGTTTTTTTGAGGATCGGAAAAGTAGTTCTCGCGAAATTTTCGATTTAAAAAAAAATTTCACACCGCTATGAGTTGTTTCTTACGTTACAAGAAGAGGATTTTCCTATCCCTTTGTTATCAGTAGGTGTATTGTAATGAAGAATCTTTTTATTTTCTTTTTAAATTCTTTTCTTCGAATGATTGAGTACAATTTCTTAGTCTTCATCAATTAATGTACTGCGGAACTACCTTTAGACTTCATTCATGAATTTATTATCGATGAAAACATCTTTTTTTCGTGTAGGTACACCTAATTGATAGTAATTTATAGTTGATTCGAGGTGTCTCAGATGATGGAAATATTATTTTTTCGATTTTTTTTCTTTTTCTATTCGCGGTCACATACTTGATCGGTCATTATAGACGATAATTCTAAACATCGTTCCTAGTATGAATTATATCAACACTGTTGAGAAAATTTCTCATTTAGTCATTTTGGATTTAAACAAAATTAAATTTAGGCTTCCTTGCGGGTACTTTTACTCTGTTATCAGTTTCATGTGACTTGATGGTGATAGACTTTAATATTAACTGAGTTTTACTGTTCATTCTAAAAATATCTGGCTTGATTGATAGGTGATTGAGATTTATTCTGAAGACTCGGAGTAACTCTTTTAGTGAGTTTTGAATGTGTGCGAAGAAAAGTCGTATACTTGTCTACGTACACATTACGATATTTCATTTCCTTTGTACGTATTTAGTACAAAATTAAACTTTCAAACTAACAACCCGTTTGAGTAGTCAAACAGCTCGTTCAAAAAGAAGAAGAAAAAAAATTGTATATTTTCTTCTGCAATCCCAGTTTCCTCATCGCCACGTACAATAATTCAAAATAGGGATTTTTTTCAAGCAATAAGATAATGCTTTGAATTTTCGTTGATTGTTTTCCTTTTTCAATCACTTATCAGAAATGATACTTTCCTTTCAACCGTAAAGTTGGCTTCTAAATCAGACTGTTCGTAAAGTTCATCTTTCAAAAAAAAATAACGATTCAAATTCTTCCAAGCAAACAGCCTTAGTACAAAAAAATATAGTTCGATAAATCGCAATTTCATTCATATTATATATTCATTCGTCTTCCTCCCTTTTAATAATCTCGAGTTTGCCTTCATATATTTAAATCGTTGACCATCCATTTTAAATAAAGATTGAATATAAAATTTTATTAAGATTAAATCCAATCTAATTCACATCGATCTAAACTCAAATCATCTAATAAAATTTTAATCGAACTGATAACTTAAATTTATAAAACTTCTTTCAATTTTTATTTTTATTTTTTATATGATTAATAATTTTATTAATAGAATTATTACGTTTACTATTTGATTTAATTATGAAAGTGAACCTGAACTTATTTCTGGATTTAATTTAGAATTAAAATCATTTAAATTTATAATTTTATTTAATTGTATAATTTACGACGTATATCATCTACACTTATTTTCCATATCAACTTGTAATAATTTTTTTCCCCTTTGAACTGCAGTATTGCAAACTTAAAATAATTCCTGTACCGGTACTTTAATTTTTTTTCCTGTTTTTGTTTTTTGTGGTTGTATCGAGTGATTACTAATTTCATGTAAATTCTCTCGTTCAATATCGTAACTTTCTATTATGTACATACTTATTTTTCATTTATTCTTTTATTCCGAGCTAATAGCCATAATATAACTTGAATGCTAGTTGAATAATAAGTAATGAAAAAAAGAGCAGTAGTAATTGAACGTGTGGACCGTAAGTAGGAGAATAGAAAGTGTATTAGATTTTTTGATCTTAATAACCCAAATATCTAAACAAAAATAAGTTTTTTTTTTCTGTTAGCTTGATCATTATTATTATTATAATACCACCGAGCAAATAGACGCCCAGCTAAAATGCTCGTTAAAATAAGAAAAAAAAAAAAAAAAGGATGTATACTACTGTCGTTTTTGTTTTGAATTAACGTTATTTTATTGTAAAAAATCGTGCTAAAGGGCAAGCAAACTTAGGAATTTTCTAATGTTCGCACCTAGATCTTATCGTTTTGTTCTTATCATTCATTAACTTCATTCCAACGTGCAATTAAAGTTTTTCCAGAAATAAATGCCCTAGTCTGAAGAATTCGTAATTATTGAAAGAAGAAGAAAAAACAAAAAGAAAAACCTTTTTTTTGTGATAACATACCCATAATAAGAGTAGGATGGACTGGCGTAAGGACCAGTGCGTTCTGGCGGTGGCGGCGGTGGTGGTGGTGGTGGTGGTGGCGATTGTTGAGCGTCAACCTCTGTATAAAACGAGATACACAAAATCGTTACGATCAAAAAGAAAATTAATTTTTTCTCCATTGTACTGAAAAGCAGTTGGAATAAAACGTCGATTGAATCAGAAGAAGTCTTATTTCTAGAACGTACGATAATAATTATGAGGAACGTAGAAGATTTCTAACCTATTATATAGCTGAAAAATTGTAAGCGTGGCTTCGAAGACTCCATACAACACATTATTCATTGTTCAGCACTGACAAATATTTAAGGAGATGTGCCTGATTGTAGAAGACGCAGTTGAAATGACTATTTTTCAGTGGGAAAAGTAAATTTTCAAATGTGTTCTCGTTAAAAGTTTCGAAGATTTATCAATACTTATGCAGAAGATACAAACACTTCTGTTGTTTTGCGCTTCATTTTGAATTGAAAAAAAAATTCAATGTGTTTACGTAGTACAGTCGATGAAGACACAGAAAAAGTCATACTACGCTTGGGAAGGGAAAGAAGGAACTAGATTTGATTTTGGTATCTAAAATTACCTTAAAAGTCGAGTTTCCTAACTGCAGGCTCGTGGAGCTACGACAAGTCCTTGCACCCTAAAATAAACTTTTGACATGTTTCATGTCTTTGCTCTGGCCTGAATTTCGAAATTTGGGTGCGCGTGCGTGCGTGCGTGCAATACTAGCTTAGTACGAGCGTAGTATACTAGGCTTCATTATACTAGCCCTAATGTACATTATACTAGCCTAATATACTAGCTGAGCTATACTATTTGACATTGTATACTGGGCTTGCTTCATACTAGACTAACTTTATATACTAGCTCTAAACTAGACTTATACTGGACAAAGAAGGAGGCGAACGAGCGGACCCATCGAGAAGGGCTATGAAACCCAGACCTAATATACAGTATACTAGCATTATTCTGAATAGACTTATACTAGACGAAGAAGGGGGCGAACGAGCGGAGCGAGTGTTTTCTCTGAGCCCCACTCTAATTTCGAAATTTTTTATACTACCACTATTAAACTGGGTACCGCCTTTATAATGAACTATGTAATCAGCTATGACCCCTCTCCTTGTATACTACCATTGGGGCTTATACTAGGTCCAAACCTCCTTTAGAACAGCTTCATACTAGGCGCTTAGGAGGAAGCTAGGCTGCTTTTATACTACAGGCTTAGGATACATATGCAGTATATTAGCCTAGTATACTAGGCTTCATTATACTAGCCCTAATATACATTATACTGGCCTAATATACTTGCTAAGCTTTACTATTTGAAATTTTATACTGCTCTTGTACTAGTATACTAACAGCTTTTATACTAGCCCCGATATACATTATACTAGCCTAGTATACTAGCTAAGCTATACTATTGGACATTTTATACTAGGGTGATACTAGGCCCAAATTTCCTTTATTCTAGCTTCATACTTGGTCTACGCTTCTTTTATACTAAGAGGTCTGTAGTAGCAGTTTATACTAGGTACCACTATTATACTGGGTATAATAAACTATGTAATCAGTGACCCCGAAATCCTATGCAGTAAACTACTATACTAGCATTAACTGTATCCCAATTTCCCATTGAACTGGGCCTAACATTTTATAGGCCCAATATACAGTAAACTAGATCAACAAGGAGGTAGGTCTAAGCCTCCTTCATACTGTGCTTAAACAATTCTTATGCTAAACCGAGACAGGGCCCAAGGAAGAGGGCGAACGAGCGGAGCGAGTGAGCCCCACAAAAGCTGATAGCTCAAAAAATATTTCTCATACTAGATTCAAGAGACACCAAAATATTTCTCATACAAGACCTATACGACGCCAAGAAAGGTAAGGGGGCAAACGAATAATATCTCACGAACACTTGACCTAGTAGAAGCCTAGATTAAAATATTTCAAGATTTAATTAATTTGAATATTGAATAAATCAGCCTGATAGCCAACCTTGACCTTGACACTTGGAAGAATTTCTGCTCTACCCTCCCACCCTAGTTCCGATAACTGAGACCTACCCTAATACGTATAGTAGACCTGAAGTGGCGTAAGAAGGCTTGCCTTTCTTCAAGCTAATTCTTGGAATTGGGAAAGCTGGCCTCTCCTTGTATACTACCTTTATTATACAAGACCATCATACCAGACTTATGCTAAACCAAGGAAGCGTCCACGAAAGCCAATCGCCCAAAATATTTCATATCAGATTTCAGGCAAGCTGAAGGGTGATAGCCCAAAATGTGTCTTATCAGACTTTTGTCCCACGAAAATAGCTCAAAATATTTTATAGGTTTTCTCCGAAGCGTCACAAAAGGCGTGTAGTTCAATGAAAGTAGGTATCCTCATTCGGGTACCTAGTAGAATTTGAAACCGCTGTAGAATTGCTATATTGCTCGTTGCTGCGGAGCCCCAAAATGGGGCACCATATGTCCATATAGGTTGAAGTAGCATTTGGTTGTTTAGTGACAGTTTACTTTTAGCCCCTAACATCTAAGAAGATACGGCCCTGAACCGAAGTTTCGGTTCCTCACGTTTTTTGGAAATATGCGTTCGCCAGTTTAATTTACTGTCTAGATGGATACCTAGATACTTGACACTCCCTCTTTTTTGCACCACCTTGCCACCAATAGCGATGGGTTCATATGGTGCTGATCGAAGGGTAAAATCGATCCTTATTGTCTTGTCTACATTTAATTGGATTTTCCATCGTCTTGTCCAGATGACTATTTCTGTAAAGCGCCTGTTGGAACCTTGTCACCGCTGTGGAATACTCTTTATGTAGGGTTAGTAGTGCCGTGTCATCCGCAAATGTCGCCACCATGATATTTCTGGGTGTAGGAATGTCGGCAGTATAGAGGAGGTACAGCAGCGGCCTATAAATAATAAGTATATCATATCGTGATATTCTTGTCAATCTTTACCTAACTGTGTCTCATTGCAGTGGAAGGTCATTCCTTCCGCCAGTTGCGATTTGTATGGAATCTTCTTTCACGTATTAAAATAAACTCATGAACATTTCTTGTGATACTAATTTATTTTCAAGAATATACTCGGTTCAGAAATTACAACTTTTTCAAATTAATTTTTTCATCTTGCTTATTGAATTTTTTCCAATCGTATTCTTTGTCTTCAATTATGGGGTCCGGTTACATAGTGCGATTCCTGGAAAATAAATAATAGGATTGCAATATTTTTGTAAATCTTCACCAACATTGATTGTTTCATCTAAAGTGCGAACAATTATTTAAGTATTCTTCTTCTCTTTTCCTAATTCAGGAAATAATTGTGATCGTGAAGACAGTTTAGTAGTGGTGGGTCATGAGGGGGGGTGATAAAGGAAACAACGACAGTCGAATATTTTTCCAAATGACTGAAGATTGCAAAGTCCTCTAAAAGAGAAATGTTGTTCCCTTTGGGAAAGTTTGCAAGACTGGAAATTAGGTAGGATCAACTTCTCTAAATGTTCGGCAATTTTTTATTTACGGGTTATGAGCTTGATACTGAATTGATTTTGTATACGTTGGATTGGTTGGTTGGGAATTAGAGGGAGGTTTGGGTCATCGTTCAGTTTGTTGTTGTTTCCAAATAGCTGGGAAGATTGTTTAGGTACCTTTTTTTTTTTTTTCATTTATTCAAATATTGGAAAATTATTTCACGACATTAATCATCTACATAATCTTGTGATTGGTCCTAAAATATCCAACCCGTTATCTTCAAATCTCATTTAAATTCGCGATAAAGTCAGCTATCAAGCTTTATTTTTAACCTTAAAATTATATCACCAGCGCTGTTCCGATCGAGTCAGACTAATAATCTGATCCATACTGGAAAAATGCCGAACGATCACAAAAAAAAAAAAGTCTTTTTATTACAACTTAAATCTCTATACTCGCTTATTTTAAAGCCTTCATCCTGAAAGTCACGAATCTTCTCTTTGAAATCGTTTATTTTATTACGTTAAGGTAGAACGTATGATTGAATAATGAAAAAATGGTGAACCAAGAAAAATGAAAACTAGATAAAATAATTAAAGTCAGTCTATACTTACATTCGCCAGCATCACCAAAACCTCTATAACGGTGTAGCTGTAAAAACGAATAAAAATAAATTCATAAATTGTCTCCCGATCTTATTTTGTTAATTTTCTTTCTTTCATTGTTCTAAAGTAAATATTCAGAATTTTCATTAATTTTGTAACTTCACTTTGCACTAAGGTTGATATGATAAACGCACTCTACGATGCACTTCTAGACTAAATAAATCTTCGTTTTTCATCTGCATCTTATTTGTTTGATCATATATAACGTACACTATACGCAACAGCCTAAAAATTGCTGAGCTGAAATTATCAAATTGAAAACGAATTTTGGACGCTGAATTCAATGCCGTTCTCAGTTTTTTGATAGGACGTCTCAATTTTTCGTATTCGCATGAAATATTCACGTTTATTCGCAGCGTGTTGTTGCGGAACGTAACACAACTTCTCGATACAGTCTGAAGTATCGGCTATCAAGAAGGAACGTAGCGTTCCGCAACAACACGCTGCGAATAAACGTGAATATTTCATGCGAATACGAAAAATTGAGACGTCCTATCAAAAAACTGAGAACGGCATTGAATTCAGTGTTCAAAATTCATTCATAATTAGATAATATCAGCTCAGCAATTTTCAAATAGTTTGAATTTGTTGCGTATAGTGATAATTATAGGCCTAATATGATTGTGTAATCATGTCCAATTTTTTTTTTTTTTTTTTTTGTGAGTCTTGTAGTGTTCATTCATTCCTGCACGTTGATTTGTACATCAACTTATTCTCTTAAATTCTTGAGCACTTCCACTAATAAGGAAGGTCAACGTTTCTAGCATATCATTTTGCGAATTCTAATTAATCAGAACTGAGGTAGGTATAAGTCAGTACCTACTGGGTTACTTATAACTAAGTGTTGAAAAAAAAAAAAACTCACCAAAGTTTCACGTCATCGCATCCGAGGTACCGAAAACAAAACATAAAATAAATTCAAATTTAGTAATTGTATCAATATCAAAGTCTTGGTCGAACATTGAAAAATCTTGAGTGGAAACTTTCGTTTTGGAATAACAAAAACCCATGCTAATTTGGTGCCTGTCTGAAAAATTTCGTTTCGATAACGTAGGTTTTAATTTTGCAAAACTTTTCAAAGAGTAACGCCATCATTAATATCCGAAGGTCGCACAAGCCAAACAAAATTTTCATTTCTTTTCGAATGAAATTTGAAAAAAATCTGCATCTAGGCTACTTGACAGATATCGTCAATTTCCGCAAGAAACTGAAAAGTTGTGTGTATTTTTATTGATGAAACTACAAAAACATTCTGCGTGTGATTTAAAAAACAAAAAATACTTAGATAAATACTGCGTTTCGATGACAAAACGTGAAGATTATTCTGGTCCTGTGGAACAGTTTGACTTAACACATTTAGTTATTTACCATCATGTTGTGAAAGACTTTTCATTTTTTTTTTTTTTTTTTTTTTTTCACTTCAGTTGAGGTTAGGAATTTTCCAATTATTTTCAACAAAGAATCAAAAAGGGTTATCCAAATGTACAAATCTAAAATGCAAACTTACATTCAACACAACTTTTTCGATGGATACAATGATGTAGGTACCTACGCAGTACGCAATCTGTCAAGCGGCATAATTCTTATTTTCTACAATCTCCTATAGATAGTGTCTCTTCACACCCATCTCTTAGTGATCTATTTTCTATAAAAAACCCGACCAATTCTCTTTTTTTATATTTTACTTTTTTCTTGAATGCCCGCTTTCTATTCGAAATTTTTAAACTTTTACTCTCGAACCTCCTGCGAAACTTGGAAATTTGATTGGTTTCCGGGACAAATGAGTAGTCGTAGTAAACGAAAAAACGAATACTCTAAAGGGAGAGTAAACAAATGCAAACTGCAATTTTCTGCGGTTTGCATTTGTTTACTCTCCCTTTAGAGTATTCGTTTTTTCGTTTATGATGGATAGCCGTAACCTTAAGGAACGGATTCGTTTAATTGAGTAGTCGTAGTATTGGTATAAGAAAAGGCGTTGAAAACGTTGAGTTTATACTAAAAAATTTGATATGCAATAATAAGTATGAAAAATAAGTTGGATTCCGAAATTTGTATTCGAAATTTCGGCTTACTTACATACATACGTGAGAGGAAAGATTGGAAAATACGTATCTTGACTTCCGCAAAAGTGAAAAATAGAATGTCAATATTGATTAACGACCAAATAACAGCTTACCGAGTACAAAATTCCGCTTCAGTTTATATAACTTGACTAAAAGCCATATGTGTTTAGTACTAGGTGGCTTGTGTAACCCACATTGCTCAACTTTATATTTGACCAATTCTCTCTCATCTCTTCAAGCTCTCTCCAACCTGTTCTCAACTAATCCCATAGGTAGTACAACATATTATTCACATAGGCCTATATCTATTCTCACTATCGATTCAATAAATTCTCATCTTACATTCATAGGGATATCGGGTCAGCTGTAAAAAAAGCAACGTTTCTATCTAAAATAACTGACCCTATTTAAAAATTTGATACTCAACTAAAATCTTGAAGCGACGGGAAAAAAATTAGAAAAATCACCAATAACAAATTATACAAAATCAAAAAAGAATCCTCATCCCACAGAGAATTTTTTTATTTTCTTTTCAATTTTTTTTCTTTTGTCAAGCTCATTCTTTTTCTTTTTCTTTTTTTTTTCTTCATTACCTAGGTATTATTTGTTATACTCGACAGTAGTGAAAACCTTGAGTTTGAATGGTTGAGTACAATTTCTTAACCTTCATCAAGTGTGCTGCAGAACTATCTTACAGTGACTTTATCCATAAATTTATTATCGATGAATCATACTTCTTTTTTCGTGTAGACAATATAATTGATAGTAGCTTATAGTTGATTCCAAGTGTCTCAAATGATGGAAATATTATTTTTTCTATTACGTATTTTTTTGTTTTGAAATTAGGAAATTTGTTTTTTTGTTTTTGAGAAAGAAGCATTTTGCAGTCAAGGAACGTTTTTTCATTCGTGGTGTTACATAAACTTAATCGGTCATTATAGACGATAATTCTGAATATCGTTCCTAATATAAATAATATTAACACTGTTGAAAAAATTTCTCATTTTGGATTTAAAAAAATAAAATTTAGGCTTCCTTAAGGGTACTTTTACTCTGTCATCAGTTTGATGTGACGTGATAATGAAAGCTTTAATTTTAACTGAGTTCTACTGCTCATCCTACAAAAATATATGGCTTGATTGATAGGTGATTGATAATTATTCTGAAAGCTCCGAGTGACACTTTTAGTGAGTTTTGTATGTGTGCGAAGAAAAGTCGTGTACTTTGTCTTTATATATTACGATATTTCATTTCCTTTGTACATATTATAATAATAAAGTACAAAATTAGTCAAACAGCTCGTTCAAAAAGAAGAAGAAAAAAAATTGTATATTTTCTTCTGCAATCCCAGTTTCCTCATCGCTACGTACAATAATTCAAAATAGGTATTTTGTTTTTTCTAACAATAAGATAATGCTTTGAATTTTCGCTGATTGTTTTCTTTTTCCAATCACTTGTCAGAGATGATACTTTCCTCTCAACCGTGCAGTTGGCTTCTTCATCTTTCAAAAAAAAATATCGATTCAAATTGTTCCAAGCAAACAGCCTTGGCACAAAATATAATTTGATAAATCGCAATTTCATTCACATTATATTCCTTCGTCTTCCTCCCTTTTAATGGTCTCGAGTTTATCTTCATATATTTAAATCGTTCACCATTTTTTTATAAAGATTGAATACCATGCCATAATTTACGACGTATTCAGCTGCACTCATTTCCCATATCATCCTTGTAATGCACTTCTTTTTTTTTTTTTTTTCGTCTGAACTGCAGTATTGCAGACTTAAAATAATTCCTCTACTTTAATTGTTTTCCCTTTTTTGTTTTTTGCGGTTGTATCGAGTGCTTACTAATTTCATATCAAATTCTTTTCAATAATTTTACGATTTTTTTCTTTCTCTCGTTCAATATTGTAACGTTCTATTATTTTTCATTTATTCTTTCATTTCGAGCTAATAGCCCTAATACAACTTGAATGCTAGTTGAATAAATAAATTAAAAAAAAAAAAAAGGACGTGTGGTTGAACTCGATACTGTAAGTAGAAGAACAGAAAGTGTATTACATTTTTTGATCTTAATAAGACAAATACCAACACAAATTTTTTTTTTCCTGTTATCTTGATTATTATTATACCGCCGAGCAGATAGGCCGGGCCCCGCAGCTGAAATTCTCGTTCAAAATAAGAAAAAAAAAAAAAAAAGAAGGATGTATACTACATCGAAATCGTTTTGAATTAGCGTCATCTTATTGAAAAAAATCGTGCTAAAGGTGACGCAAACTTATGAATTTTCAAACGTTCGGACCTAGATTTCATCATTTTGTCTTATTGTTCATTCACTTCATTCCAACATGCAATTAAAGTTTTTTCAAAAATAAATGCCCCATCGTAAAAAATTCGTAATTATTGGAAAAAAAAAAAAAAAAAAAAAAAAAAAACTTTTTTCTGTGATAACATACCCATAATAAGAGTAGGATGGACTGACGTAAGGGCCAGTGTGTGCTGGCGGTGGCGGTGGTGGAGGTGGTGGAGGCGGCGGTTGTTGAGCTTCAATCTCTGTATAAAACGAGATACACAAAATCATTACGATCAAGAAGAAAATTGATTTTTTAACCATTGTACTGAGTAAAGCAGTTAGAAAAAAATGTCGATCGAATCGGAAGAACACGCATTTCTAGAATGTACAATAATGATTATGAGGAAAGTAGAAGATTTGTAACCCATTATATAGCTGAAAAATTGTAAGCATTATTTATTGTTCAGCATTAACAAATATTCAAGGAGATGTGCCTAATCGTAGATGACAGCTGGAATATTTATTTTTCGATGCGAAAAATAAATCTTCAAAAGTGTTCTCGTTAAAATGTTTATCAATACGTACACGGAAGATACAAACACTTCTATTTTAAATTAAAATAATAAATTTTAATGTGCGTTTACATAGTAGAGTCAATAAAGACACAAGAAAATTCAAACTGCGCTTGTTGAACTAGATTTGATTTGGTGTCCGAAATAACATATTGGAAGTCGAGATTCCTAACTGCAAGGCTCGTAGAGCTGTGACAAGTTCTTGCACCCTAAAATCAATTTTTTCGCTAATATCCTCTTTCAAGTTTTTTTTTTGAAGTTATAATCGCCTTGTAGGTAAAAAATGCGTTCACCATCAATTTCATTTGCAAAACAGCCCATAATGAACAAACCCATATTCTCTTTTTCTGAGGGTTTTCCAGTCTACACATTGGGGAGGGAGTGATGTATGGGTGTTGGCCCCTCTAGTAGTGTTGAAGGATTCAAATATTCAAAATATTCGCATATTACAATTTATCACTTGAATGATAGAAAGGGTATGAACACGTTACTCGACCATTGATGAAATTTATTATGTATGTTCAAGAGGCAGGCTTTCTTCCTCTTGGCTTTTGCAATCTCCATTTGTTTCCAGAGTTTTCTTCTCGTTGTGCGATTCTCTACGTGTATAACTTCAAATATTCCCTCTCCATCGTGGTTTTCCTCGTTACAGTGTTTCCCAAACAGTGACTTGTCATCTTCTTTCTCCCTCGACGTTTTGTGCTCCTTTCTCCTGATCTCAAACTTTCTCCCAGTCTCACCGATATAGATCCCCTCGCACTGTTTACAACTGAGCTTGTACACTGCGCTCAAGCTTTCCTTGTCCTTTTGTTCCGTCTGGTCATTGCTGATTCTCTTCACCATGGGTTGGTTATTCTGGATACCCACATTCACATCGTAGCTATTGAACGCCTTTATCACTTTGTTTGTGTACTTTCCTATATATGGTATCGAACCAGAGTACTTTCTCACCATGCTATCATGGGTCCCTTTCTTTGTTTCCATTTTCCCAGAGACTCCCTCCACCACACATCTGCGGTAGCCATTGGCTTCTGCGATCTGCTTTACTATCTCGATCTCTTTCCTCTTCTCTTCCTTGTTCTTGAGGATAGAAATTGCCCGACAGCAGTAGTTCTGGATTGCCGCTAACTTGTGCCTGGGGTGGTGGTAGGAGTCATTTGGGATGATGGTGTCAGTATGCGTCGGCTTCCTGTAGATTTTGTATTCTATCCTATTGTTCTCCATTGTGAGTGTAAGGTCCAAATAGTTGATGGTGTCATTGCCTTTTTCCACTGTGAATTTGATGCTCTCATTCATCGCGTTGATTTCTGAAAGGAATAGATCCACCTGTCTATCAGTGCCTGACCACACAATTAGGATATCATCTACATATCTGGCCCAGTGTTTGATCGAGTTTCCAAACTTGCTGCCCTTCAATATCTTGTTTTCCATATCATTCATGAGTATCTCCGCCAGTATTGGTGACAGCGGTGATCCCATCGCAAGTCCGCTTTCCTGACTGTAGAACCTGTTATTGAAGCGGCAGTAATTCTGGCTCAAGATCTCTTCCACTATGTTGGTGTACTTCGACCCATCGGGGTTCCCATGGTATCTGTTGTTTTTGAGCAGAGTGAGAAGTTCCTCCTTCGGTATGGTACCAAACATATTAGTCACATCAGAGGATATCAGCTTGTCGTTACTCCTGATTTCCAACTTGTCCAGTTGCTCAATCAGCTCTCCGTTGTTTCTGATACTTCGTCTGGGTACAAACTGGTAGTTTTCTTTCAGGAATGTGGCTACGATCTTTGATATCTTGTAACATGGTGATTGAATGCTGTTCACCAGGGGTCTCATCGGACGGTTCGCTTTGTGGAGTTTTACAAGCCCCTTGAGTTTTGGTGCAACCGGGTTCATCTCAAGCGTCCTTCCATTGCCGGGTACATTGTTCCGTTTCAACACAGCTTTCAGGTCATCTTGGTATTTCCGTGTTGGGTCCCTTGCCAGCTCTTGGTATCCATTAACTGCGATGTACGACTCCACTTTTCGGATGTAGTCCTCCTTCTCCATTACCACTACCGTGCTACCCTTGTCCGCCTTTGTCAAAATCAGGTTGTTCTGTCGGATTTTCTTTTGTAGATTTGTGACCTTCCTCTGCATTACTTGCGTTCTGTCATAGGTTCGGCACATATCCTCTTTGATGTCCAACAGTACTTTCCCAATTTTAGTCCGGGCTTCTGGTCTCACGTCGTGTTCCATGGTTTGGATTACTTGTTCGCAGCTAATGGTCATGCTTTCAAGTCTACACTGGTTCAGCCTCTCTGGCTGCACGTACTTGATGCCTTTGTCCAGCAGTCTTCTTTCTTCTTCTGTGAAGGTGACGCTTGATAGGTTCTCGGTTCTGGGAGCAAATTTGTGCTCAACTCTCGCTGTCTCTTCCTTTCTTTCTTCTTTTTTCCGGGTCAGTTCGGCGAGCTTCTTCTTGATCTGTTTTGTTTGGGCTTCCACTCTTTCTTCCACATAGTCTTCTCCCTCCTTCCCCTCTCCTCCTTTTTCAAACATCATTTCTTTGACTTCTTGCGGGTGGAGTAACCTGGACAGATGGAAATATTGATCATACAGTAGACCATTCAGCCTGGTGATTTTCTTGTAGAGTTCACCAATTTCGTTCTTCACTCTCAATCTTTCGGCTTGCATCTTGGTGCGTTTCACTGCTGCGCTGTTTCCTGGTAGCCTAATAGTCGCATACTTGGGAATAATGCCTCGTCTCAAGCATTTGTTATTGAACCAAATCTTCACATGTGTCACTCTTAGTTTGACCTTGGTCTTCAGAAACTTAAAAACCTCGTTAACCACGTCTGGTGTGCTATTATCGGAACTCATAATGAGTGAGTGAGGTGTAAGTAGAGCACTGATATTGAAAAAGGGGAGGGGGGTTTCAATTGTGGTGATTGGACGAGAGAAGAAGAACGAAACCAACCAATGAGACGGCAGGAATCCAGGTAGCCAATAGAAAAGCAGCATTTCGAACAATAGATTGAACCAATCACAAAGCAGTATGTTTTAGCCAATAAGAATACATGTCATATTATTGTAAGAATAAGTTTCTAAGAAGTGAACCAATCACAACACAGCATTGTTATCTATTATAATTAAAAAGAGAAGTTGCAAAATCGCAAATCCATTTAACTTTATTTCTATTTCAACTACGAACTTGGAATATTACTGCGAGGATCAATTTTTCTACCCTTAGGTTTTTTATTTTTATAAACATAACACCTAGAGCCAATTACTCGAAGATTTCTAAGATTAGGTTTCTTTTTAAAGAACATTTCGAATGGTGTTTGAAAATTAATAGACGAGTGAGGTAACCTATTATAAATATACGTGACAGTATCAGCTAGCTGCCCCCACATGTTTGCTTGAAATCCTGAATCTAGAGTCACAGCACGTAATTTTGGTTCAAAAACGCGTATCATTCTCTCAGAAGTACCTGAATGTTCATGGGTATCTGTTTCCGCATATTGAGGGGTCGCTCCATATTTTTTTATTACTTGTTGTGGTCCTTTTGAAGAATTCCCCCCCCCTGCTCTCTGTCACACCGAAAGATATCAAATCGGCCAGGACCCGGATATTTAGCCTGTAGAAATCTATAAGCCTCATCTACCATTTTTGGTACCTGATCTCGAGTTTTTAAAACAAACGTTTGCAGATACCTAGAATAGCCATCTATAACGAATAGTATATACGGTACCTATTACCAGTATAATATGTCGCAGGAGAGATAGGTCCTACTACGAGTACATCAGAATGGACAATTTCGCCAACTCTAGTCGCCGGAGTTCTTTCCTCATCAAAGGTTTTTCTTACCATCTTAGCTAACGCACACACCGCCCAGCATTTTTCATTTTCGCCGAATAATATTTCTTCAATTCCCTCAGATACTTTCCTCGATTTATAAATATATGGGTGAGCTGCATGAATTAGTCGTCTATGCCATTTTTCACCAGCTTTTTTACGCTCATTCGATTGTTTTTCGTTTAATTTCCTTTTTTTTGGATTTTAAACTAACTTTAAATTTGTTATCAGAATTATTTTGATCGATTTTTAGTTCGTTTTGTCCCAACACATTTTGTATATTACATATTTTTAAAAATTCACTTTGTACAAGTTGCTGATTAACAAATTCGTCTTCGATTATTAAATTATTGTCTAACGGTAAAAGACTTACATCGAATGTTGAGTCAAAGTAATCTAAATTTATTGGTGTATGATCAGCTTTCTCACCTGTTTCGTAGTCCACATGTTGTTCGATTTCTTTTACGTTGATTGTAAGTCCTACCGCAAAATACATATTTTCACAAACTTTGAGGGTCGCTATTCTATGATTCATTGCCCTGCAAATGATAGAGCCCGTATTAACATTGAGCGTAATTATTGTTTTGAACTGTACATTAAATAAGTTCGCACTAATAATATTAGCTCGAGATTCAGGGGGGAAATAGGTATACATTTTTCAGTGAAAAGATTGTTTCATTATTTTTACTGCGAAAAAGGATTGGCAATGTTCCAACACCAATTGCTTTCGAATGGTAGGTACCGGTACGTGCTTTGTTCTGTATTGAACAGCACATCGATCGGTTCAACAAGTTTTCTATAGTTCAATAAAAGCGCGGAATTGTTCACTGTATGTGTATTTGCCGATGAATCAATAGCAAAAACAGTCCGATTTTTAAACTCACTTTTGTGTATTTTTGAATACTCACTTCGTTCAGAAAAGAAGGGGCATTCCACACCTATATGTGCGAAATTTTTACAACGGTGGCACCTTTTCCCGGGATTCTTACAGATCCGACTGGTAAGAAAATAATCATCGCAATTCAAGCAAGTATTTTTTCGTTTTTCTTCTCTCGTCCAATTCCGAATTTTTTCGCTCTGTTCACTGGTATAAACTGGTTTACAGCTTTGCACCACTTTCACATTACGAAAATAATACGTTTCCCCTTGCTTATGATCTCCAGAGTCGATTTTGCTCGTGTTCTCAAATGGTTTTGAAAAATTTTCCACCACACGCTTGTTCCTATCATAATCATAATAGTTCCTAGCATTATTACGATCAAATCGTTGAGAATACTGTCGATCATTTCGTTCAAAATTCTGTCATTTTGCAGGTCGATAATCTGCCAAATGGTCGTTGAAACGTTTTTGATTATTCTTCCCGGTAAACGTTTTCTCAATGGTTGCCCCGGTATTGAGAGGGCAATAGGGGAATGACGGGGAAACCTTGCTTCATTTTTGCAAGGACTTGATATTGCCCTCTGTCTTCTCAATAGTTTCCTGTGTAATAAGAGGGCAATAGGGGAATAACAGGGCAACCTCGCTTCATTTTTGCAAAGACCTAATGTTGACCTCTGTGTTCCCAATAGTTTCCCGAATAATAAAAGGGCAATAGGGAAATTAAAGGGTAATTTTGCCTCCCTTCTTACGAGACCTAATGTTACCCTCTGTTTTCTCAATAGTTTCCCGAGTAATAAGAGGGTGATCGGGGAATTAGAGGGCAGCTTCCTTCAGCTGTTATGGAAACCTGATATTACCCTGTATTTTCCCATGTTACCCAGGGTTAAATCCAATTTTGGGAACTAGTTTTTGATTAACAGATACTCACAAGAGTTCTTGTGAAAGCAAAAAGCAAAAGCAAAAAGCAGAAAATTACTCACGAGAGTTAAGAAAATTTCAAAAACTGCAAAAATAAATTCTACAACTCAAAGCGCTGGCCCTTCGCTCCTTCGGTTTCCGGCCTGCGTTCTACAATCCTATTACAGTCAAAGGGTTGTTTGTCAAGCTGAAAGACCGAGTTTCTGAGGAGGAAAAGAGTTGGGTGCTTAGGTTAGAGTGTATGTCGGTGAGACTGGTCGACAGTTGAAGATCAGGGTGGCTGAACATAAGAAGGCCTGGGAGAAGGGCAGCGAGGAAGATTCGGCATTTGGTGACCATTTAATTACCAGTGGGCATACATTCCGGGGGGGTTCTCAGGTGCTTCTCCACAAGGAAGATTCGTACTGTAAATGCAGGGCCCTGGAACACATAGAAATCATTTGTCATACAAATACTGGTGGTGTCATTGTGCTGAACAGGCATGTACCGGATGAAGGTCCGATCGAGCTTGTTTATGAGTCACAACTCAATGATTAGTTCTTCTTTTTTGTCTTGATTTGGTGTCATTGTATTGTTTCATCGTTGGGTCAGTTGTTTTCTTGTTCTCGCTGAAGTTGGTGTTGTAACTGAAAGCGCTTCGAATTTGTTGAATTTATTTCTGCAGTTTTTGCAACTTTCTTTATACTCTCGTGAATAATTTTCTGCTTTTTGCTTTTGCCTTTCGCTTTGACTCTCACGACTATCCGTTAATATGAATAGCCGTAATTTAGAGCAGTGGTTTTCAACCAGTGTGCCGCGAACCCCTTCGAAGTGTGCCGCGAGATTTCCAAAGAATTGAAGTTCGAAAAAATATCCGTGGATAAATTTTGGATCAACATCTCGCGAGAATATCAAGCATTGTGTAAAAAAGCGTTTACCATATTACTTCCTTTTTCCACCTCCTATCTTTGCAAACAGCGCTTCTCAGCTCTTACTCTTATAGAAAGTAAGAGGCGGGAGTGCCTTCTATCTGTCAAACAAGAAATGCGCTTTTGTTTGTCGAAAATCAGCCCCCCATACTGACGAAATATGTGAAAAATCACAAGCGCAAACCTCGCATTAGATTTTTAATATTTAATTCTTGTTAACATACTTGTCATACATTTCAAAAATTTTTGAATACCTATATATTTTTAATTGGTGTGCCGCGAAAAATTTTTGTCATCTGAAATGTGCCGCTTCCCCAAAAAAGTTGAAAACCACTGATTTACAGGATTGGATTAATTCCATGAGTTCTGATTGATAAAATTTTACTGCATTAGCTTCTGGAAAAAATATTTGGGCAATGTGGGCAACAATCAAGATATATTGTTGTTGTAGTATAACCTTGTACTTAGTCGACTTTTCATCAAAAATGGGTTTTGTGTGGCTTCTTATAGAAAAAAATTTGAAGAATATGAATTTTTCAAATTGGTTCCTTGTAAGTCAACAACGCATTGTAACGCTTCTCCAAGGCTATTTAAAACTTCAAAAGTCCAATTTTTAAAATTTTGAGGCTAAAATCCTCTACTCGTATATCAGGTACAATTAATGCTTAAAAAACATACGAGAATTCTTGGATAGAATTTGTTTTAAATTTTGTGATTTGTATCAAAAGAACTCATATGTCTCCTGAAACAAAATGAAAAATTAGAATATTCATTTCATTAAAGAAAAATTCATTTTTGAAACGTATTTTTCTTCTAAAAAATTTGACTTTTTGAACCTACAAAGTATTTATATCATAGCAACAATAAGTCTTAAAATCTCAAGTCGACGCGTCAAGTTTTTTAGTTGAGAAAAAAAAAGTATATATATTATATAGAAATATACCGCAAGGAGAGGGGGTACTACACTAGAGACACCACCGGTTATATTGAAAAATTTCAAATAAAATCACCGAAAATATTTGAAATTCAAAATCAAACCAACCTATAAACATTATAATTAAAAATGGCACTGAATTTCACAAATAAATTTTATATTACAACCTTTTGGCTGTATACTCACTAGCGTTCTTCATAAAACTATATTTTAAAATTAATTTATAGATACGGATAAATCCACAAATTTTCTACAAAATTTAAATTTCACAAATTGTCGAAGACGGGCCACTTAAACTGATGTATTTAGTATAAAAATGGTTCACCGTGATTTCTCGTTTAGCCAATCTTAATACCTTGTTCTTCTCCTCCGTTCGTCAGTGTTGCTTTCATTTCAGGCTTGAAGATGGTTTATTAACCGAAAGCGCTCGTCGTTTTGTATTTTCTGCGGTTTGCAAGGTTTACTTTCCCTTCGAAGTATTCGTCTTTTTCGCGTTTATAGAGGTGTTAAGTTGTGCGAGGGAAAAGGAATTAACTGGGAGGGAGGAAGAGAGATGTGGGTAAGGTGCGACAAAAACAGAAGGCTGATAGTGGAGCAGATTATATGGACGACTTTTTCATAGAGAAGTATGAGACCTCATCTTTGATAGAGAATACATACCCAGTTTCGGAACCCGATTTGAATCCATCTGTAAAGCACTCCAATGATCGTTTTAATGTGTTTCAAGTAAATTAAGTTGGACAATTTTGGTAAGTCAGCCATGGTTGAGATGAATACAAAGTATGATGGATGTCCAGGGAGGGGTAGATGAGTATATAGGGAGAAAGGGCTTAAATTTGAGTTGGTAATCTAAACAGGATTCTAATGAAAGGTGCAGTGAATATAGTGAGGGAAGGAGGAAGAGGATAAAGATAGATATTTAGGTAAACTGGGCCGTAGACGCAAAGAAGTTACACAAGAGGAGTGTACACCCGAAGGTGTAGCAAATTATATTGAACCACAAGAAAATCAGCCGCTAAACGTTTTCGGTTAAACAACCATCATTGGAGCGTAAACGAAAGCGACTGAATCCAACATCGACAAAGACAGAGGGAGTTAACCAGAAGATCATGATTTAACCAGCGAGTCATCGAAGTTTGAATCATTCTCATATACTAGCTCAATCAGACCCCCATCAGGAATGAACCTGTTTAAAACGGTGAAGTCTTCGTTATTCCGGTGTCGTATGATTTCTATATTTTCTAAAGCCAACCGTTTAAAATATGAGTTCTCCCTATGGAGGAGGATACCAGAGCCTTCCTTGAATTTATGGCCATTCTCGAGTAGATGATCAGCAAAAGCCGAATCACCCAAATTATCCTTCTCCCACGCTTTTTTATGCTCCTCAATTCTTATTTGGAGCTGACGCCCAGTCATCCCTAGATAAATACCTGGGCAATCGTTGCAGGCTATACTGTATACCCCACTTCGCTCGACTGGAGGAATCGGGTCCTTCAATTTCACAAATAAACTTTTCACAGTATTGACATTATAAAACGCCGGCTGGAACCCAAAAGGACCGAGTACCCTGCCCAACTTCAACGAAAACCTGCCCAAGTAAGGGAGTCTAATCCAACGTTTTCTACTGTTATGCAAATCCCTAAGGAAGGAGGTGGTAGAATCGAGGCATTTTCTCGTAAGCCTTCTTCGGACCATTAAATCAATGTCCACTCGAACTTGGTTCACTCTGGCCAGGTACTTAATCGTCCCTAGTTCCTTCTGGAAAGCATCCTGACTCAAGGGAATACTAGTCAGTCGATGTATCAAACTATTAAAGGTAGCGATCTTGTGTGCAGCGGGACAGAAAGATGACCCATGGATTGTTACATCAGTCGAAGTTTCTTTTCTATAAATACCAAATTCATGGACGCCATCTCTAATAAATATGGACAAATCCAAGAAATTTATTAATAATCCGCCGACTTCCAGAGTGAATTTTATGGGAGGATATCGGCCATTTAAGTGAGAAAGGAACTCACTAAGGAGTTCCACTAGGCCAGTCCACGCGCACAATATATCGTCTACATACCTATGCCAGTAAAAAACATTATTTAGAAGTACCTGGCCCGAAGAAAACAATTCGACTTCAAATCTGGACATGAAAACCTCCGATATTAATGAGCCCAAAGGGGACCCAATAGGGACCCCCACTTCTTCCGGGAATTCGAAAAATTTTCCCTCAAATTTACAAAAATTGGGAGTCCCACAAACTCTCAGAAGGTCGAAGAATTCTACCAATTCCTCATGGGGGACACCAGTTTTTACGAGCAATTCGCCCATATGTTGGATTGCGACCGCCTGATTCAAACTTCGATGACTCGCTGGTTAAATCATGATCTTCTGGTTAACTCCCTCTGTCATTGTCGATGTTGGATTCAGTCGCTTTCGTTTACGCTCCGATGTGGTTGTTTAACCGAAAACGTTTAGCGGCTGATTTTCATGTGGTTCAATATAATTTGCTACACCTTCGGGTGTACACTCCTCTTGTGTAATATGAATAACCTTAATTAGAACAACGTATCGATTCGGCAAAGAAGTTGGTGGTGAAAGATAACGAGCGGAATTGTAGAGGAGGAATTCGCAAGCGTAGAAACGTAGGGCATCGGATTGTATTGCATTCGGTGATTATAGGGAAGATTTGCTAGTCTGTTTGTAGATTGGATTCCGTAGAGGGGAAGCTTGCGACGATAACCAGTGGAAGTTTGATGCGGGAAGTCCAACAGTATTTGAAATCGAATTCAAGGCCAAAGAATTTAGTAGAGAATTAAAAAACAGATCTGGAAGTTCTGGGAGAGAAGTTGGGTGGGGAGAGGAAGAATGTCTTTTATGGAATGTGAGTAGAACAGCTTTTTGGCGGGGAACTCGCTATCCCTTTTGTTGGGGCTACTTTCAAGAAATTTTCGTCCGCGAACGAGGTTGATGACGTCACGGAGAGGGGAGACTTGAAAAAATTTTGACCCTTGAGCTATATATGATAAGAGGAGGACTAGTTGGAGAGATTTTGACTCTCGACCTATATATGATAGGAGAGGGACTAAGAGAAAGTGACGGCTTCCTTAACGAAGCGAAACGAGGAACGCAGGGCACCTGTTTTATGAGTCAAATAAATTTGGTATTGAGAATTCAAGGAAGCTTAGACCTAGATAAACTAGAATAAAGAAGGCCTAGACCTACTATAAGGCTAGTAAAATATAGATTGAGAGTCAAAATTTTTCTCGAATCTCGAGTTATACAGTATATGAGAGAAGAGGGACTTGGAAAAATTCCTATCATATATGACTCGAGAGTCGAAATTTTTCCAAGTCCCACTCCTATCATATCCGTATATAGCTCGAGAGTTGAAATTTTTCTAAGTCCCCTTCCTATCATATATGGTTCGAGATTCAAAATTTTTCTGATTTTTTTGTTGGACGGCGCACGATCATCGCGGGGTAGGGCTGCAAATATGTCTTCATGAAAGCACAGCTCTACATCCTCAGGTTTCAGAAATGGTAGTCCGAAGAAAGACCTCAAAAAGGCACCATCCTCGGTACGTGTCTTATATACTCGCTGTAGACCCAGAGCCTGTATTTGACGAAACCATGCCTGCCCCAGATGGAACCGACATCCAGCCAGTTTACTCAGTGGCCACACTTATTACGAGCATTACATGAAATAACAAGTCTACTTCAGGTCTAATTTTTAGACAATCTAAAAGAACAGTATGTACGAAGTAATAACGTTATTTAATAGGGGTATATACAAAGAAATAAGCTCGGACGCAAATCGCCTCTATCATTCAAATCCTCCTCGGACGCAAGTGGGAATCTTCCACTTCTACCGTGGGACGCAAATGTAATATCGCATTTTTGCCTTGGGACGTACGTGGACACCAGCCACATCAACTTTATGGAATATGACCCAATTGTCTTTGCGAAAATTTCTTTCTATCCCACAAAATTTCTGTTCCTGTACTTGCCGCTGCTTCTGACCTTAGAAACTATTACCGATCCCTGTCACTTGATTCCCGGTATGACTTTTGGAAAAATCAGCATTCAAACAAACTTGGAGCAATCGAAAGGAAAGCAGTCCCCTGGACTTCTTCCAATCAAAGTAGCCGTCATGAAGAAATCATTCTCTCCCTCCTCAGAACTGGTCACACACGTCATACCCATTCCTATCGTTTTTTTAGGTTTATTCTCTCCCCTCCCATCTTGTCAGTACAGCCATCTGTTCGTCACCATTTCTCGTGTCCCTCCCTTCTGAAACTCTGTTTTTCCACGTTTTCGACCTGCCCTTTGGAACGATTCCAGAACGGGCACTAACTCTCGTAATTATCTGCCTTTCACTTACTTTCACCCTCTACTGCAGTAAAAATCCCTCCCTCCCCTCACACCGAAAAAAATTTATAAGGAAGGAAAAGGAGGAACAGGAGGAAATGATGGAAAGCTTTTTTTTTTCAAAAAAGTCGTGAATTCTCCCCCCGTAAATCATCCTGTGATCCACCCATCGTTAGTGACTATACCGCATACTTAATTCTTACCGGAATTATCAGCCAAATGGTATTTTGTCCAGTTCTCAAATTTTGTAATATCGATACAGATCCCAGCAACTCCTTTGACTTCTATGTATTTTACGCTTTGTTCGATACTTTCTTTAACTTGTCTAAACTCACCTTCCAACGCTTACAGTTCATCACTTGCGATCTCGATCTCTATTTTGTCGATTATGTTTTCAATAGAAAAACTCGCTCTTGTTTTTTTCACATCGGCACTCAATTCTTATTCCATTGTTGATTGTCGAACTATTTTGTTTCCTTTCAGTTAAGTTAAATTGTTGATGAAAAAATCGAGAACGTAGTACCGTACGAAAGTCGTGATATTTTTTCATGGAAATTAGTGAATCATAAAGACGTTAAACGCTCAAAATTATAAGCGGCCATCAATCGACCCTCGATTCGTATTTCCAAACAATTTTGACCAATTTCGTCAAAGTAAAAAACTTTCATTTACGCTTACATGCTCCACGATGGAAAATGCCGCCAGAAATATCTGACTTTCATCCCTTTAAAAGGCAATTTTTTTTTTTAAGCCCCTCCCCCCTATTCTCGATTCTGCACTAATAGGAAATAACACACAAAGTTTCAAGAAAATCGGTACCATACATTTGGAGCCTAGGTTTAGTTTAATGAAGGCTTTTCGAGATCTCACGGCAAATTATCTGGATCTCAAATATCAGTACGTATGTGGTATTTGCGGAAAAATATATATTGGGATAGAGAGTCTGAAGGGACATATTATGTCGACTCACAAGTCTACTTAAGTTCTCAAAAATCAACCAGTATGTGATATTTGCAGAAAAAAATTTATAAAGAAAGTGAACCTGAAGAAACATATGAGTCGCGCTAAAAAACGAAAGAAGGTTTGTAGTTTTCCTCGTAATTTGAATCTTTAGAAATTTTTACAGCGGTCAATTTTGATGTTAGCGAACCTGATTTTTTTTTATTCGAAAGCAGAACACCTCTGAAAATTTCGCCAAAAATCAGAATTTTTTTTTCCGACTTAGTACATGGTTTCGCTGAGCGCGACTCATATATTGGATTACAAATATGAGATTAAATGTGATATATGAGGGAAAAAATATTCACTGATGCGGAATTCGGGAGAGCTATGTATGAATGTCCAAGAAAATATAGCCCATCAGAGTGTAAAAATCACTGGCCCAAAAGTTTGATGTGATAATGCATAATATGTATGCTCAATATGCATACATTTGATTTAAAGGTCGGATATGAGAAATTTTTCAACAAACAATTATAGTCAGTACCTAATATAAAACGAACATTTTGTATATTATTATACAAAAGTACCGATACAATCTTTTCAATGTAAACTAAAATTTTTATGTCATAGTTGTTAAATATTTATGTATTATTCTATAGATTTTCATTTATACAATAAGTATGCTTATCACTATATTTTGAAGATGAATCCCATCAGACTATGGACTACTTGAAAAAGTTTAAGTAATGTAAGAGACATCTCTTCAATAGGTCTTATATTAAATTATATAAAGAAATCCTTATATTTTTCAACTAATCAGTCCCTGTACATATCATTTGTATGTGTAATATTTTAAATGATTTTATTGATACAGATTGGATTTTATTAGGATGTACAACATGTTGAAGGGAGAGGAGTATTCATATGACAAAAACAAAATACAAACGAACTTCTGCTCTCATTTGGAGGAGTTTGGATCTAGAACTTCTCGTGAACAAGGTTGTTGTCAAAACAATTCCGTCATTCAGATTTGTTGAAATCTGAGTGCATTTACTCTTTTTTTTCTCATTCCAACTTTGATTTTGTTCATTCAACTGTTAGAGGAGATATAATGACCACATGACTGAGGCTGCAGCAAGTGCGCACTAAAACTTGCAGTTGAGTCAAGACCTTGTAAATCAACGTGGCTCCATCACTCTATTATAGAATTTTTCTGTTTGTCCCTAATAAGAGTCATCGCACGTGTACTGAATTTCCTGCCCAATTTCTACTATTCAACTCTACACAATTCTTGATTTTGTCAACAAAATATTTCATTGTCTGACCTTAAGCTCGAAAGAACCAGACCCAAATTTAAGTTGTAGGAACGAAATTAATATTAGAAGTTTTTGTGGCCTGAATATGCTAATTTCTGAATCAAATTATGATGAAAGGAGTGTATCGGAATTTAAGATTTGTGGTATGTTTAGAAGATCTTATGGTTGTGGGCAAGCACCCCAACACACTTCAAGATCTCAGAAAAGTATCTCCTTCAGTGAGACTTGATGAATTGATTCCCAACCTATGATATTTGAGCGAGGTTATAGAAGAGTCTGGGGCTAGAACAAGAAATATGTATGTAAGAACGTGAACGTTCTTCACTGTCAGTCGCGACACTCTCCTACTCACGGACAAAGTTCGGAGCTCCGACCATATAATGCTATTCTTCTCTCGTCCTGTTTATCCTTCCGAGTGCAGTCAGCTTACCTGCCTTTCCTTCGGGAACTCGACTTTTTGATTCGATTCTGCGGAAACACAGCATCGCCAGATTTGTCAAGATTTTACATTCTACATGTATCCAGAAAATCTTGGTAAGCCTGGGTCCGGCGAAAGCTCTGACCTATTTTGAGGTGTTATAAAAATGTCCTCTTTGAGGTAGTATGAGACTAGTATAAAGAAGGCCTGGACCTACTATAAGACTAGTGTAATATAGTTCGAGAGTCTAAATTTTTCTTGACTCTCAAGCTATATTATGATAGGGGAGGGACTCCCCCACCTATCATATATTGCTCAAAAGTCGAAATATTTTTGTAAGTCCCACTCCTATCATATATAGCTTGAGCGTCAACACTTTTCCAAGTCTCCCTCCTATCATATAGAAAAATTTAGATTCTTAAACTGCATCATATTTTATTAGGCTTATAGTAGGTCTAGCCTTCCTTGAATTCTCAATACCAAATCCCATTTGTCTCATAAAACAGGTTCCATACGTTCCACGTTTAATTTCGTTAAATTAGTCGTTGTCCACTTCTTCTTGTTTGAATTGGTTTCTCATTTGCCCCACAAATACTTATAATATCAGTTGATGCTCAACTTGATGATACCAATGATGTGCGTATCAAAACATCAGCTCTATTCTCATTTACTGATCAAAATAGAACTGGTGAATACAAGATAATTCTTATGGAAAAAGTGTGTTAGTGGAAGAAGTATTCCTAAATTTTATTTCATTCTTGTGCTGATTTCAGGCCATTTGGTTTAGGTTAGAAATCAAGTGAATATTCTGGTTGACGTTAGATCCACATCATTGTATACCCTCAAGAATTCACGTTAGAGATCGACTTTGTATGGAAGCCATTCTAACCAAAGACAGCAATCTAATGTCAATACTTACAACTGGATTCGAATTCTCCAACTCATTCTATTGGTTCAAGATTATTGACAAATAAACATGATCCAGATGTGAGATATCCATTGAAGGGGGACACTTGGAAGGAAAAAGTTACATTTCAAAGTCTGTTTTGAAGATACTATACATATTATCAAGACACACAACTCCGATCTAAATCTCAAATATACTTGCAAAATACCAGTTACATGCCAATATCATCCAATGAGACATAAATATACTCATGACTCTAATTCAGATCTGAAATATTAATTTAAATGTGATATTTGCGGAAAAAAAATTCATTCGAAAATGGAGCCTCAAGATTCATAGGCTATTATGACTAACAAATCCTAATCCAGATTTGAATTATTGAATCAAATGTGACATTTGCAATTATGAATGTGTACTGGAAAGTAATCTGAAGAAAATATGACAACTCACCAGACTAATCCAGATCTTAAATATCAATTTAAATGTGACATTTGCGGGAAAAATTTCAGATATAAAGGAAACTGTAAGAGACATATGTTGACTCATGAGACTAATCCAGAACTCAAATATCAATTCAAATGTGATATTTGCGGACAAAAATTCACATATAAACGTGACTGTCAGATACATATGTTGACTCATGAAACTAATACAGATCTCAAAAATCGATTCAAATGTGATATTTGTGGAAAAAAAATCACACAGAAATATAACTTAAAGCAACATATGTTGACTCATGAGACTGATTCAGATCTCAAATATCGATTCAAATGTGATATTTGCGGAAAAAAATACATATATAAACGTGACTGTCAGATACATATGTTGACTCATGAAACTAATCCAGACCTCAAATATCGATTCAAATGTGATATTTGCGGAAAAAAATTCACATATAAACGTGACTGTCAGATACATATGTTGACTCATGAAACTAATCCAGATCTCAAATCAATTTAAATGTGATATTTGCCAAGATATCTACGGAAATACCGTCTTACGGAAATACCGTCTTACGAAACATATATTGACGCATGAGACTAATCCAGATCTCAAATATCGATTGGAATGTGATATTTGTGGAAAAAAATTTGTAAAGAAAGATGTCTTGAAAGGACATATATGGAGTCATAAGCCTAATTCAGATCTCAAATATCAATTTAAATGTGGTATTTGCAGAAAAAAATTTACAGAGATCGGTAACTTAAACAGACATATTATATTGAGTCATGAGCCTAATTCAGATCTCGAGTATCAATTTAATTGTGACATCTGCGGAAAAAAATTCCCACACAAAGCTGCCTTAAAGAGACATAGGTTGACTCATGAGTCTAATCCTAGTCTGAAATATCAATTTAAATGCGATATTTGCGGGAAAACATGTTCATGGGAGTTAGAAGATATTAAGAAGCATATATTGACTCATGAGACTAATTTGGATCTCAAATATCAATGCATATGTGACCGTGCACGAAGAAAGGCGGTTAGTGACTATTTTACAAATGTTGGGAAAACGCGTTTAACGTTGAGCAACCCTGTTTCGTATTTATACACGTTGTTATGCGTGTTTTCAGTGTGGTACAAAGTAGAAATATAAAATACTCGTTCACGTACTATTCGTCCGTGCTCCTAAACCATTCTCATCGAATCTCGTGGACCGTATGATCGTTTTTGGAGGGGGTCGTATAGCCAGCGTTGTCGCGTCATGACTGATTTTCTTTGGTTGTTCTTCGGCTCATTCGTATTTTTTTTGCGATTTTTTTTCCATCACGACTGTACCACGGCCTGGTACACACACATTGACGAATGCACAGTGCACGTAAACACGCTATACGAGAACTCGACTGGTCAATAAGACGTGTTTCTTTCAGTAGCCTGGCTAACTTATTGCTTATTGTATTGACTTTTGACTGATTAATCACGCGGTGTGTTTCTAATTAAATTACGAATTTTTTGCACGTATTAATTATTGTTGTCAAAATTAAAAGTATAACAATGATTGAGTTTGACGATATTTTATGTGGTAATTCGAGCAATGATGATCCATGGCCATTATTTTCGATTTTTACAATATTTTCCCAATTTTTAGAGCCATTCTTGCGGCCTTTAATCCCCCAAAAATAGAAGTTTTACTCATGTTTGAGACATATCGTAAAAAAATGTTGAAAGAGGAATGTCCAAACATGAAAAATCAGTGAAAACCCAAAAATCGTATTTTTAGTCATTAACCGCCTTTCTTCCTGCACGGTCACATATGTGATATTTGCGGAAAAATATATTTACAGATAGAGAGTCTGAAGGAACATATTATGTCAACTCACATGTCCAGTTCAGTTCTCCAAAATCAACTGGAATGTGATATTTGCGGAAAAAAATTCACACAGAAAAGTTTCTTACAGGAACATATTATGTTGAGTCATGAGTCTAATCCTGGTCTGAAATATCAATTAAAATGCGATATTTGCGGGAAAACATGTTCATGGGAAATAAAAGATATTAAGAAGCATATATTGACTCATGAAACCAATCTGGGTCTCAAATATCAATACATGTGTGGTATTTGCGGAAAAATATTTATAGGGATTAAGAGCCTGAAGGGACATATTACATCGACTCACAAGTCTACCTAACTTCTCAAAAATCGACCGGAATGTGCTATTTGCAGAAAATAATTTACACAGAAAGGGAACCTGAAGAAACATAATATTGGATCACAAATATGAGATGAAATGTGATGTATGAGGAAGAAAATATTCACTGATGCGGAATCTGAAGGGCTATGTCCAAGAAAATAATAGCCAATTGGAGTGTAAAAATTACTTGCCCGAAAGTCTGATCTGACAATGCATAATAACTTATTATGCATTATTCGATCATGCTCAATATTCATACTTTTGATTCAAAGATCAGATGTGAAAAATTTTTCAACAAACAATTATAGTCAGTGATATAAAGCGAACAATTTGTACATATACGAGTATGTTACACCAAATTCGGGCAATTACACAAAATTGTGAAAGAAAAAAAATAAGCTCATCCTTCTCACAGATTTGTTCCTAGTTAGCCTATTAATACCAAATTATATTTTTTCATTTTCAATTTTAGAATTTTTCTCCAGTTTTTGTAATGTTATCAAAATACTCCTATTAAAAAAGTACTTATTATGAGTAAAATTCTTGATTGCTTCACGACCCACAGTTTGAAAACCACTGCTTCAAACGGTTTATTAAGCGAATGATTAAATTGAAGGCTTAGGTTTTGTGGAGAGTTGACTGTTATTAACGTGAAAGATTCAGCTGAAAATTGGAAGTTGGGAAAATTGACAAATTCATGAAATGGGCAACGACTTTGCTCATCTCATGAATTAAGCAGAAAACCCCTTTAAAATTGCCCATTTCATGAATTAGGCAGGTGACTTTAACCAATCAGAATGAAGGTAATAATTTGAAGTACTACTCGGGTAATTATTATGTTCTCGGGTAATTATGTTCTCGAATAATATATAACACGTGAGTTTAAGATAGAATACAACGTACAAATATTAGAGTCGTAAGTATTAGAATATTATCAATGTCACAATTATCTCGTTAAGTCGTTCGGTCAAGATCCTCATCGCTTCTTGTTCTCTTTCGACTGTCCACACACCTTCCTGACTCATGCTTACGAAATAAATTGTTAATTTACAAAAAAAATCGAAACTTGAACGATGAAAGATTAATACGAAACCGCACGCATGAACCGTCAGATAATTTATAGTAAAATACTTTAACAGGTTCAGTTCAAGGTGTGTGAAAAGAGGTGTGCTCAGTTCAATTGTAAACAAAATGCAACCCGCACGCACATTTAAAAATACATGGGACGCGGAACCGAGTGACGTCACCCGGTTCCGTTTTTACATTGTTTTAAATGGAGATCAGCTGATGTAGCGCCTTGTTGTTTACATTGAGCTGAGCACACCTCTTTTCAAACACCTTGGGTTCAGTTATGAGAATGAATGAGATTGTGTGGATGTTCCTTTCTGTCTGCATTTTTGCTATCGTTTTTAGCGATAACAAAAATTGAATAACTGGTATCTACGAGTACTCCACGTCATCTCTCCGATGACTAACTTTTTCCAGTTCAAGATTACGTTTGTTAGCCGAATGAAATTTTATCACATTAACGTACCTATTCTTTTCATGTACTACTGTGCATCAACAGCCGAGTTCCGTTTTTCTTATTTCAATTCCAACTGTGTGGCTGACGAGTGTAATGAAATAATTCCTTCATTCGTATTGGTTAATCTCGTTGATCATTTCATGAGTTGAGCAGAATTTTCATTTCCCATTTCATGAATTCAGCAGACAATTTCTGCATATTACGTGAAATGGGCAGCAAAATTACTTAATTCATGAAATGAGCAAAGTCGTTGCCCATTTCATGAATTTGTCAATTTTACTGCCCATTTCATGTAATGGGCAATTACATGAATTGGGCGTAACATAATTATATATTCTTAAAATTTTATTTATTATTAATTTTATTGAAGAAAAATTTATATAAATTACTGTAGCAATTATTAGTTTTAAATCTGAAATTTTAAAAATTAACAATTGCAGAATTATAAAATTATTCCAATTAAACTTAAATAAAAAGAACTAATTTTATTATAAATAAATTTAAGAATATTATACTACAAATTATACCAAATCTACATAATTTTAAAATATCAGAAGATAATAAAATTGAAAGATTCGTTCTGCGGCCTCTGCGCATAGGCCAAGATTGAGGCTTGTACGGTAAGCTCCCAGGGCAATCATGAGGGAGGATGTTCGGATGGAGTCAAGTAAGATGAGAACAGTTTTGTTGGCTAAGCTATAAATCGGGTACCATAGTCTATTTTTGAGTGGATGAGGCTTTTATAAAATTGGAGGAGTAATTTTTGGTTGCATCCTTTCGAGGGATGAGATAAGAATTTTAAAATGTTTAGAGCACGTGTGCATTTGGTTTTGAGGAGTACCAATACGGTGAAGAGCCTTCTGGTCAAGTTAAAGGATCCGATACCGATGACCGAGAGGGGGGTGTTTAAAGAGTGGCGTGTGGTGATTGCCCGAGCGTGTACATAGGTATGATTAGCCGTCAATTCAAAATTAGAGTTGATGAACACAGGAAAGCCTGAGAGAAAAGAAAAGTAGGAGAGTCGGCGTTTGCTGACCACTTAATCGAATGTGGTCATAGTCTCAAAGAGGGATCTGAAGTTCTCTTCCACAGGGAAAAATCTTATTTTAGGCGCTTAGCATTAGAAGAAATTGAAATTCATCATCACCGAAATATTAAAGACATTACCGTACTGAACAGGTACATTCCTGAGGAGGGATTGATTGAATTAGTCTATGAGGATGATTCACATTTCGATGACTCGCTGGTTCAGTCATGACCTCCTCGTTCGTTGTTACACGTTCTTGTTGGTGTTAGGTTCAGTCGCTTTCTATACCGTGAGAATGGCTGTTTAACCGAAAGCGCTCGGATTGTTTGATTTTATTGCGGTTCTGGTATTTGTGTTTCTTACTCTTCGCGAGTATATTTCTCTATATGTGGTGTGTTTAGGAGATCTTATGGTTGTGGGCAAGCACGCCGACACACTTTAAGATCTCAGAAAAATAACTCCTTCAGAGAGACTTGATGAATTGATTTCCAACCTATAATATCTGGGCTAGGCTATAGGAGAGTCGGGGGTTAGACCAAGAAATATGTATCCAGAAAATCTCGGTGAGCCTGGGTCCGGCGAGAGCTCTGACCCATTTTGAGGTTTTATAAAAATGTACTCTTTGAGGTAGTATGAGACTAGTATAAAGAAGGCCTAGACCTACTATAGGACTAGTGTAATATAGTTCGAAAGTCTAAATTTTTCTTGACTCTCAAGCTATATTATGATAGGGGAGGGACTTAGAATGATTTCGAGTCCCCCCCCCTATCATATATTGCTCAAAAGTCGTAATGTTTTTGTAAGTCCCCCTCCTATCATATATAGCTTGAGAGACGACGCTTTTCTAAGTCCCCCTCCTATCCCACATGGCTCGAGAGTTGAACTCTTTCCAAGTCCTCCTCCTATCATATAGAAAAAATTAGATTCTTAAACTGTATCATATTTTATTAGGCTTATAGTAGGTCTAGCCTTCCTTGAATTCTCAATACCAAACCCCATTTGTCTCAAAAAAACAGGTTCCATACGTTCCTCGTTTAATTTCGTTAAATTAGTCGTTGCCCACTTCTTCTTGTTTGAATTGGTTTCTTATTTGCCCCACAAACACCTATAATATCAGTTGATGCTCAACTTGATGATACCAATGATGTGCGTATCAAAACATCAGCTCTATTCTCATTTACTGATGAAAACAGAACTGGTGAATACAAGATAATTCTTATGGAAAAAGTGTGTTCAATAGTAGAAGAAGTGTTCCTAAATTTTATTTCATTCTTGTACTGATTTCAGGCTTTTTGGTTTAGGTTAGAAATCAAGTGAATACTGTGGTTGACGTTAGATCCACATCATTGTATACCCTCAAGAATTCACGTTAGAGATCGACTTTGTATGGAAGCCATTCTAACCAAAGACAGCAATCTAATGTCAATACTTACAACTGGATTCGAATTCTCCAACTCATTTTATTGGTTCAAGATTATTGACAAATAAACATGATCCGGATGTGAGATATCCATTGAAGGGGGACACTTGGAAGGAAAAAGTTACATTTCAAAGTCTGTTTTGAAGATACTATACATATTATCAAGACACACAACTCCGATCTAAATCTCAAATATACTTGCAAAATAGCAGTTATATGCCAATATCATCCAAAGAGACATATATAAACTCATGATTCTAATTCAGATCTGAAATATTAATTTAAATGTGATATTTGCGTAAAAAATTAATTCAAAAATGGAGCCTCAAGATTCATATTATGACTCACAAATCCTAATCCAGATTTGAATTATTGATTCAAATGTGACATTTGCAATTATGAATGTGTACTGGAAAGTAATCTGAAGGAACATATTATGTCGACTCACCAGGCTGATCCAGATCTTAAATATCAATTCAAATGTGATATTTGCGGGAAAAAATTCACACATAAAGGTGACTATAAGAGACATCTGTTGACTCATGAAACTAATCTAGATCTCAAATATCAATTTAAATGTGATATTTGCGGGAAAAAATTCACACATAAAGGTACCTTAAAGGGACATGTGTTGACACATGAGACTAATCCAGATATGAAATATCAATTTGAATGTGATATTTGCGGAAAAAAATTCACATATAAAAGTGACTATAAGAGACATATGTTGACTCATGAGACTAATCCAGATCTCAAATATCAATTTAAATGTGATATTTGTGGAAAAAAATTCACACTGATCGGTAACTTAAAGACACATGTATTGACTCATGAGACTAATCCAGATCTCAAATATCAATTTAAATGTGATATTTGCGGGAAAAGATATTTACGGCAATACAATCTTAAGAGACATATGTTGACTCATGAAACTAATCTAGATCTCAAATATCAATTTAAATGTGATATTTGCGGGAAAAAATTCACACGTAAAGGTACCTTAAAGGGACATGTGTTGACACATGAGACTAATCCAGATATGAAATATCAATTTAAATGTGATATTTGCGGAAAAAAATTCATATATAAAAGTGACTATAAGAGACATATGTTGACTCATGAGACTAATCCAGATCTCAAATATCAATTTAAATGTGATATTTGCGGGAAAAGATATTTACGGCAATACAATCTTAAGAAACATATATTGACGCATGAGACTAATCCAGATCTCAAATATCGATTTGAATGTGATACTTGTGGAAAAAAATTTGTAAAAAAAGAAGTCTTGAAAGGACATATAGTGTGTCATGCGCCTAATTCAGATCTCAAATATCAATTTAAATGTGGTATTTGCAGAAAAAAATTCACTGAAATCGGTAACTTAAGGAGACATATATTGATTCATGAGACCGATCCAGATCTGAAATATCGATTCGAATGTGATATTGGTGGAAAAAAATTTGTAAAGAAGGATGTCTTGAATGGACGTATATTGAGTCATGAGCCTAATTCAAATCCCAAATATCAATTTAAATGTGGTATTTGCAGAAAAAATTTCTCGGAGATTGGTAACTTAAAGAGACATATATTGATTCATGAGACTAATCCAGATCTCAAATATCGATTTGAATGTGATATTGGTGGAAAAAAATTTGTAAAGGAAGATGTCTTGAAAGGACGTATATTGAGTCATGAGCCTAATCCAGATCTCAAATATCGATTCGAATGTGGCATTTGTGGAAAAAAATTTGTAAAGGAAGAAGTCTTAAAAGGACATGTGTTGAGTCATGAGCCTAATTCAGATCTCCAGTATCAAGTGAATTGTGATATTTGCGGAAAAAAATTCCCACACAAAGCTGGCTTGAAGAGACATAGGTTGACTCATGCGTCTAATCCTAGTCTGAAATATCAATTTAAATGCGATATTTGCGGGAAAACATGTTCATGGGAATTAGAAGATATTAAGAAGCATATATTGACTCATGAGACTAATCGGGATCTCAAATATCAATACATATGTGATATTTGCGGAAAAATATATATACAGATAGAGAGTCTGAAGGAACATATAATGTCAACTCACGTGTCTACTTCAGTTCTTAAAAATCAACTGGAATGTGATATTTGCGGAAAAAAATTCACACAGAAAAGTTCCTTACAGGAACATATTATGTTGAGTCATGAGTCTAATCCTGGTCTGAAATATCAATTTAAATGCGATATTTGCGGGAAAACTTGTTCATGGGAAATAAAAGATATTAAGAAGCATATATTGACTCATGAAGCCAACCTGGATCTCAAATATCAATACATATGTGGTATTTGCGGAAAAATATATATAGGGATAGAGAGTCTGAAGGGACATATTATGTCGACTCACAAGTCTACCTAACTTCTCAAAAATCAACCGGAATGTGATATTTGCAGAAAATAATTTACACAGAAAGGGAACCTGATGAAACATAATATTGGATCACAAATATGAGATTAAATGTGATGTATGAGGGAGAAAATATTCACTGATGCGGAATCTGAAGAGCTATGTCCAAGAAATTAATAGCCAATTGGAGTGTAAAAATTACTTGCCCGAAAGTCTGATCTGACAATGCATAATAACTTTTTATGCATTATTAGATCATGCTCAATATTCATACTTTTGATTCAAAGATCAGATGTGAAGAATTTTCCAACAAATAATTATAGTCAGTAATATAAAGCGAACAATTTGTATATATACAAGTATGTTACGCCAAATTCGGACAATTACACAAAATTGTGAAAGAAAAAAAATAAGCTCATCCTTCTCACAGATTTGTTTCAGTTACTAGAACCAAATTATAATTTTTCATTTTCAATTTTAGAATTTTTCTCCAGTTTTTGTAATATTATTGAAATACTCCTATTAAAAAAGTCTTATGAGTAAAATTCTTGATATCTTTGCGACCCACAGTTTGAAAACCACTGCTGTAAACGATTTATTAAGCGAATGATTAAATTGAAGGCTTATAGGTTTTGTGGAGAGTTGACTATTATTAACATGAAAGATTCGGCTGAAAATTGGAAGTTGCGGAAATTGAAAGACAGAAGATGAAAAGTTCGATATTAGGGTGAGTCTACATTATAAATAATAAAGAAGAACTAAATCTATGAAGAAAATTTATGAATACAAATACTATATATATTCTTAAAATTTTATGTATTATTAATTTTATTGAAGAAAAATTTGTATAAATCACTGATGATATAGCAATTATTAGTTTTAAATTAGAAATTTAAAAAATTAACAATTGTAGAATTATAAAATTATTCCAATTAAACTTAAATAAAAAAAACTAATTCTGTTATAAATAAATTTAATAATATTATAATACAAATTATACCAAATCTACATGATTTTAAAATATCAGAAGATAATAAAATTGAAAGATTCATTGAAACTTCACAATAAACTTTTAATAATCATTAATAAAAAAAAAACAATTTTATATATATCAATAAATATATATTATACACATATAAAAGTAATAATTCGCACACTATTACCATCACCATATTCATCCCTAACCCATCATGCCAAGATGTAAACTCCACCTATACTTATATGTAATATTCGTGGAGCTAATAGCCCGGTTGTGTTGCTTAAATGCTCGTTAAAATAAATTTAAAAAAAATTTAAAAAAAAAATAATGAAATATAAATATTGATATTTTCATTAAAAAAATTGATAAATTCATTACTAATAATAGATTTCCCATATTTATTAAATTTATTGAATAAAAATTTAATCATACCTAATGTAAAATTTTTAAAATTCAATTTAATTAAAAAAAATATCATAAACAATAAAATCAATAAATTAATTTTTTATTATTAATAAACTTAAATTAAATTGATTAATCAATTTTATTATTACAAAAAGTAATAATAATTTATCAATTATAATTAATACTATATAAATAATAGATAAATTCAAAAGTTTGAGGTTAGGGTGAGTCTATAAAAGTGGAGGGGACGTTCTGCGGCCTCTGCGCATAGGCCAAGTTTGAGGCTTGTACGGTAAGCTCCCAGGGCAATCATGAGGGAGGATGTTCGGGTGGAGTCAAGTAAGAGGAGAACAGTTTTGTTGGCTAAGTTATAAAATTGGGGCACCATAGTCTAATTTTGAGCGGACGAGGCTTTTATAAAATTGGAGGAGTAATTTTTGGTTGCATCCTTTCGAGGGATGAGATAAGAATTTTAAAATGTTTAGAGCACGGGTGCATTTGGTTTTGAGGGGTTTAATGTATGGCACCCGGATGAGTATTTGATCGAAGTGTAGACCTGGAAGTTTGCGGTTGTTTCGTGATGGAATTTCAAGGTTTTGTAAAATGAGGGGAGGGATGATGGGATGGGGTATCTTTTCTTCAAAGTGACTGAATATGTTTTCGAAGCAGAGAATCTTAATACGGTTTTTGATGTCCACGCAGTAATTGAATTTAGAGTTTCTTGGAGGAGTCTGTGGGCCTTCTGGGGGTTGGCTGAACAGTTGAAGATGTTATAATCGTCGGCAAAAAGTTTGTGAGTCACAATTCTCGTTTACGGTATCAGTGTAAAACTCGGACAATCCTTTTTGCGAAAGTACAAAACATTTATATTTAATGATAGCAGTGAAGTTCCATTTATACCGGATACTGGCAGTTCTGTGCCGTTATTAATAATAAGAAGAAATAACACAAACGATCATTGGGTGCTAGAATTATTTTGGATCGACTCAGATACATTCCAGAGTAGAATTTCTACACTTTAAAGTCCTAATCGATAGTACAAATATTATAGCTATTGTATTTTTATCGCAAGATACAAACAGTTATTCCAATTCTACACTATACATCCTCCTGATAACATTTTATCACGAATGGTAAAGAAAATTCACTGAGACTGATACACACATAGTTGTATATTTCCACTAGGTATAAAATCGAGAACTGATGGCGCGGTTTTCAAATAATCTATTTCGTAAATTCTAAGAAAAATTTTGAAAAATACACCACGAATTTTAAACGAACAATCAACCTACGATGTAAGCTAATTTAGGAAGTTTGTACGATCTAGTTTTTAAATTTTTTTATACGAAATATTATAGGCTACCCGACAAAAATACAGTTATAAAAATTGACACTAACTTTGTGCGCAAAAGAGCCCCTCTCTTTGAGAATGTGCGTAGACGGTCATCGCCCTATTCAACTATGTGAACCATTTGACAGATCCAATTTTCAACAAAAAATTCTACGTCAACTTAGTACCGATTGATAAGAATGCGATGCAAACTTGTAAATGTATTTTTCTAGGTTTTTCGTAAAACTGCCTCAAATTTATTTGAATATTTCGGATGGCAGAAAAATAAACTCTGTGCGTTTGTTGATTTAACACGGACAGAAGAAAGAGAAATATAAAACGAGGGCTCTCAATCTTATAATACCTATTTCTTATCGACTGATTCATCACAGGCCTATGCGTGTATTATTTTTACAGTAATTCGTCTCATGTTCTAATTAATTTTGATATATCAAAATGCTGGACGAGAAAGAAGAAAAGGGGGCAAAATAAATGCTTAAAAGAAAATCTGAACGAGCTCAACATATCAATATTGAAAAGTGTAAATATTACAACGATGATAGTTATCGAAGCGCGTGTAATTGAACAATATTTGCAACGTTTAGATATAGCCTCGTGCGTTCAAATTTTTCTGGGTATGCCATATAAATGAAAGTTTTTCATAATATTATTCGTGCTTCTACAATTTCATCATCGTAGGTAATACACCCGAGAAATTACAAATAACTTTAGATGAAGATAAATTACGAGGATCGATTTACTTACGCAGTAAATTGCAATCACTCAACAATTTGTTTGCTACTATTTCGCCAGATATGATGCTAGTCGGTACACCGGGTCCCGGCATGGTCAATTGTCCCGCGTAATATAAATTTTTGACGACGTTATTTCTGATGTTAGGTTTGAAAATAGCCGACTGTGACAAAATATTGGATAAGCCGTAAGCGTTGCCTTTGAAGGCGTGATAATCCGAAGCGAAGTCATCCAGAGCGTATGATCTTTTGTAAACCACAGAAGAACGAATTTCTTGTTCGGTGATAAGCTCCAGTCTGCTCATGACTACGTCGTAGCAAGTTTTCCGTTCGTCTCCGTCGTCTTCCAAGTTGACACCTAAGGGTACGAGAATGAACAAATTCTCCATTCCTTCAGGCGCGATAGTGGAGTCGGTAATCGATGGAACGCAAACGTAAAATAATGGGTTGGTTGGCCATCTATTCGGAGTGTTGAACATGGCTGCACCGTGTTCGTCCAGGGATTCGTCGAAAAATAAGTTATGATGACGCAAATTTTTCAACCGTTTGCTAACGCCTAAATAAAATATCAGGGCCGAGGGTGCCATTTTCCTAGTATTCCAGTACTCGTCGCTATAATTGCTGTAATAAGTGGGCAACAACTCTCTGTCAACGTGTTGATAATCGGCGCTAGCGACAACGAAGTCGGCCTTTAGAGTCTCGCCGGACGTCAAAGTTACTCCCGTGACCGCGAACTCACCACGATCGATGTCAATAGATCGCACTTCCGCCGAATAACGTAATTCGACTCCTTTCTCTCGGGCTAGAGCGACCATGGCTTTGATAATCTCGTACATACCACCCATCGGATACCAAGTACCCAACATAATATCGGCGTAGTTTAATACAGTATAACCCGCTGGCATATCTTTGGCTAGCCCGCCTATGAAAAGCGCCGGAAATTCCATCAATTTAATTATTCGGTCGTCGTTGAAGTACTCTCTTACGTGATCGGCCATACTCTGAAAAAGGTTCATTTGTTGTATATCTCGAAATAATTTGAAATCGAGTAGATCCGCTAAAGAGATTTCCGTTTTACGTATTAGTCCGTTCTTGATGCCAATTTCGTAATTGTTCTTCGCTCGAGCAATGAACTCGTCAAATTTCTCGCCAGAGCCGGGTTCGATCGATTCGAGCATTTTTTTAAACTGCTCGTGGTTGGCGGGAATGTCCAATATTTCGACGTCGCTATAAATAACGCGATACGAAGGATCCAGCCGAATTAATTTATAATAATCTTCGACATTTTTACCGAATTTTTGGAAATACTGCTCGAAAATATCCGGCATCCAATACCAACTAGGTCCCATGTCGAATGTGAATCCTTGTTCCTGGAATTGACGTGCTCGTCCTCCCGGCGAATCATTTTTCTCGACGAGAACTATCGAATAATTTTCTTTATCCAGTTTGTCGGCTAAATGTGTGGCTGCCGACAGTCCAGAAAAACCGCTCCCGATCACAACTATTCGTTTTCTTTCCGACATACCTATTGCAATAATTGCGCACTTTTAAATTTTCAACAATTTAAGAAGTAGGTAGGTTTGCGAGGAACTACTCTATTCTATTGATAAGAAAAAAAAAAAAACAAAAATTGAAAATACGGCACTTACTTATGCTGGAAATAGATACGTTTGTATGATAGGTAGATAGATAGACCGATATCAACGCGCTACGATCGTGATATGCTCGATTTCGGTAAATCCGGATGCTCTGACAAGAATCTTACTATTGCACCAGATGCACAGAAAACAATGCACGATTCTACTCACTCACGTGCGCTTCTCACTTATTATTTGTAAACACGCGTGGCGCTTATCTAGATATAGTCCTAATGGAAAAATAAGTTGTCGGGTCAGAGTTCTTTGGTGCGAGAAGCTCTTGATCAGCATATAGGAAAACAAACGCGCACGCGTAAGAATCAGGGGTCTATAAACGTCGACTAATACTAGTAATATCAAATGTGGTCCCCCTTTTGGCGAAAACGATGAAATTTCGGTCGCAGAATGCTTCTCAACTCACAATTCTGCTTGCAAATCTGCAAATCAACTGTATGTAGGCAAATTAGAGCCATATGGAAAAAAAAAAACATTTTGCTAGAGCAAACGTTTCTTAACTGAAAATGGTTCAGCATGTGATCCTGAACAACATACTAAAAATCTCGCGTTCTCCCCTTGGAGCTTCTTTTTTTTATGGGCGTTTGAACCTCCCAAAAATTAGTTTTTTGCCTATATCGCGTGAAATTGAAATTTTATTAAAAAATGTTTCAAACAAAAGTTGTTCCTCGTTAAATTTCCTACCGAATAACGTATTCAATTTTCAGCCTATGCCAATTAGTGCCTTTCCAAAGGCCGTTCAAAAGAGTCCCAAAATAAGTTTTTCCATATACACATATCTCACAAAATTGAAATTTTATGAAAAAATGTTTCAAATAAAAGTTGTCCCCAGTTGAATTTCCTATCAAATGAGCTATTCAGCTTTCAGAATAATTTGTCTCTGAAAAAAGTGTATTAGTTCATTTTTCCTGTAGGTTCCTCAACTGAATCTTACTCCATGAGGCAGGTATATTTCACGTAATATATGCACATAATTTTATAACATAGCCCGAGGAGGGAGGTCGTTTCTCGCACCTGACTTGAGCTTTGCCATCCGTCCTATGCAGGCAGTTTTCTACGCTTTCTAATAGGAGCATTGTACGTTTGCCTGCCGACTTACAGTAGTCCTATATTCGGGATGGAGGGACTTGATATTATTTGCTAGTCGTCCTTAAGTCATATACTACCTCTGATACCTCACCAGCATTGAGGCAAGTCTGCCCAAGACACATTGGGGAACATTTTAATCCTAGGAAGAAAAAAGAACAAAAATTTTCAACAAAAATTCAAACAATAGGCTACGTATGGTTGAGGCATGATATTCTGTTATTTGAGAAGTATAGTGTAGACGCCTCTTCATCATCGAAATCGGAATGACTAAAATGCACGTTTTTTCTTCGATGAAAGTGCCGAATTGCGCTCTTTTATCTACGGATATGGAATATCTATTGTTCACCTGCTTTTCGGCAGCTACAAGCATTTCTACAATCTTTAGCGCACCCACTAAAAACAAGTTGTAGGAGATGGTCTGGCGCAGTGCTGGGGCTTTGTTCATTATTATAGGCTCCAATATTCCATCATTCTATTGGATGTTTTTCATGACCAAGCCACAAATGTACTTGGTGGTACACTCTGTATAAATGAAACCGTGCAGCGTCTTCAGTGGGTGGTAGAGAGGTCAAGTACTTTCGGACGGACTTTTTTCGCGAAAGCTTGAAACCCTGACATTTGTTCAATGGCTTTTCTCTTGTACTATCGTAAATCAGAGAGTATTGCAGCTACCTTCGAGTCTTTAATACACGCGACTTTAATTGTTTTTATTTCAATACCTAGGTACCATGTGAGTCATGAATATGAGAATAATATTTATTTAATTTCCATCTTTTCAATATTTCTATCACCAGTAAAAAGATAGTCTTCACAATCTGTAATGATGCAAGACTTCCATAAATCAGCACCAAAACTATCTGAATATAAGAAAAATACAGCACATCCTTTTATCTTTAATATCGAAAACTCTTTTTCACAGACTAGTTGCTCTATCCTGAAAGCTGAATAGCTCATTTGATAGGAAATTCAACAAAGAACAACTTTTATTTGAAACATTTTTTCATAAAATTTCAATTTGTGAGATACGAGTATATTAAGGAAAACTGATTTTGGTGCTCTTTTGAACGGACTTTTAAGGCTTTGTCGGGGCACTAATTGACCAAGGCTGAACCTTGAATACGTTATTTGGTAGGAAATTTAACGAGTAACAACTTTCGTTTGAAACATCTTTTAATAAAATTTCAATTTTGTGAGATGCACGGAAAAACTGATTTTTGGACTCTTTCGAACGCCCTTTGGAAAGGCACTAATTGGCATAGGCTGAAATTTGAATACGTTATTTGATAGGAAATTTAACGAGTAACAACTTTTGTTAGAAACATTTTTTAATAAAATTTCAATTTCACGCGATATAGGCAAAAAACTAACTTTTGGGAGGTTCAAACCCCCATGAAAAAAGAAGCTCCAAGGGGAGAACGCGAGATTCTTAGTATGTTTTTCAGGACCACATGCTGAACCATTTTCAGCTAAGAAACGTTTGCTCCAACAAAATGTTTTTTTTTTTTTTTCTTATTGGCCTAGACTACTGCTAATAAGGCATAAAATTAAATGAATGCGCATAATTTGGTAGGATATCAGTTCAAAATTTAACCGCATTGAAGTTTTGGGATGGGATAAAAACGTGCAATATAAGTTTAGCTGATAGAAGCCGCTTAACAGCGCCTTAATCGAGCCACAGAAACCTCTAGGTTATGTGAACTTACATAGGAATAAAATGTTCAACCTATTATCCCCTCTCCTCCTTCAATCCTAGTCATTCAGAACTGAGTAATACTCATTATGTGCGATGTTCCAGTTATTTAAAAAGAAGAAAAAAAAAAACATGAAAAATAACCCTCAGGCAGTAGCGTAAGTAGTGCACGACTTTTTTCTCACACATTCAAAATTCCACTCCCGCTCACTCTTTAGAATAAATACCAATCACCTATCAATCAAGCCAGATATTTGTAGAATGAACAGTAGAACTCAGTTAATAAAGCTTATCATCATCATGTCACATCAGCCTGGGAAACCTAAATTTCATTTTATTCAATCGAAAATGAGAAATTTTCTCAACAGTGGTAATATTATTAATTTTATATTGGAAACAATGTTCAGAATTCATAATGAATGACCATTGGGATGAAGACCTCTGGGGCAAACCCTACAAAGTTATAATGAAGAAATTAGGGGGTCCATCCACAATAAGCCGAATGGAGCCAGAGACTGTGGGAAGAATGATTGATACACTGTTTCTACAAGGCCCGCCTCTTATGTTACGCTACCAGAAGTGGAGGACTTGCCACTCTTTAGTACCCAGGAGATCAATGCAGCCGTTCAAAGGCTGCCCGGCAAACAAAGGAGAGCTCCCGAACCAGATGAAATACCCAACGCGGTGTGAAGCTCTCTCCACTTAGTGGTCCCTCAATAAGGCACTTACAGAGGGCGTGTACCTCAAAACTTGGAAAAAGCCCAGGTTGGCGCTGACAGAGATGGACAAACCACCTGGCCTGCGGTCCTCCTACCGACCACTCTGCCTACTCGACACTGTTGGCAAGTTATTTGAGTGAGCAGTGGTAACACGGTTGAAGAACCACTTAGTGTCAAAGAAGATAATTTCTGGGAGTCAGTACGGTTTCCGAGCTGGACGCTGTACTTCGGATGCCGCAATCGAACTGAAGAAAATAGCCTTTCCAACAATGAAGAAGCGCCAGTTCTGCGCAGCCATCAGCCTCGACATAAAGAATGCGTTTAATTCCATTCCGTGGCTGAAGATCTTGACAGTGCTATAAAATGCAAGAGTGTCTGGTCACCTGCTAAGGATTACCTGTAGTTACTTGAACTGCAGAGAGGTCGAAGCAGAGACGTCTGCTGGCACGGTGAGAAGAAGCGTTACATGCGGTGTCACTCAGGGCTCTGTTTCGAGCCTTACATTGTGGAACGTCGCATTTAATGGACTACTCAAGCTAAAGTTGCCACCAGGGGTGCAGGTCATACGCTACGCCAACGAAACACTGGTGTTTGGCTCAGCCGACATTGTTGCCGAGGTGAACCAGGCGCTGGGTTGGATCGAGTCTGCCGGATTGAGCATGGCAGTTGACAAGAAGCAGGCCATTGTTTTCACAACCGTCGAAAGTTTAATCCACCCACTTTTCGCATGCAAGGTGTGGACGTCATGACTAAGAAAACACCGAAGTACCTGAAGCTCTGGTTCTACAACAAGCTTTGCTTCCGCTATCATTTTGTGAAAATGGCGGAGAAAGCTTCCAGGGCGTCCAAGAGAAGCGTAGCAATGTCGGTCCTCCTCTATTTAGCCTCGGTGTGGGCGACTCTGCAAAAATTGAAAATAGAAGAAGGGAAATGGAAAGAATCCAACAAAGAGCTGCGCTTAGGTGTGTTAGTGCCTACCGCACTGTGTCGACGGATGCTCTTTGCATATTAGCACGGACACCGCCAATTGATCTGCTGGCAGAAGAGCAAACAGTGGTATTCGAAGCAAAAAAGAAGACAAGGACCATCCAACAAGCCTTGCGAGTCAAGCAAGAGGCCAGGCGCTCCTTGCTTGCCGAGTGGAAAGAGCGATTTGCCCAGACAGGAAAGGACGAGTGGATCCGCATGGTAGTATTCTTGACAAGTAGATGGACTGAGATCATGGTCAGCTAAACTAACATCTCACACAAACGATGAGCGGCCATGGGTTTTTAAACAAGTACCTTCACAAAATGGAGAAAGTTGAGCAACCATCGTGTTCACACTGAGCGGGATGGGGGACTTAAGTGTGAGGCGTGGAGACGGGAGTAGGGTGAGCTAAAACGGTCTGTCGCTGAGATCGGTGAAGATGAAGAACTCGCCCCAAGTAGTCTGGTTTCGTGCATGCTCAGAACAACGCAGGTATGGTACCATGTATGTACATTTGCCGCTGAGATAATGAAGAAGATAATGAGCGCGGAATGGAGCGGCAGATGTAAAGCCACGTTATGGCCTCTCACATCTACAAGTACCATCCCCATGCTGCTGCTGCTACCAACATCAGAATCAACACCAGCACAACAAAACACAGGGCCCGGGCGCTTAGGAGGGAGTGCCTACAAGAAGGAAGGGCAGAAAAAAATCCACACAAAGAAAAAGAATTGGAGGAGGAAGAAACCCCCGCCTGAAAAGCTAGAGTCGCGAAGCATTGCTTACCCATCTTCAGATATGAGACTATAACTTGTGTTGAATTTTCAGTTATTCAACTTCGACCTCCCGTGTCGAAGATATTATTTGATATTATATATTCAAATCGTGATAAAGTACATGAGTGCAAAAAGGGCGGAAGTGACAATCCGCCCTGTTTCATATTATCGCAGAAATGAAATCTTTGAAGTATCTTCTTTCGAACGAGCCATAGATGAGATCGATAGAGTTCGTATAGTTGTCGTGATATTTTCGTTTGAAGTTCTTAAAATGAAGTAAAAATCATCAGCCCCGTTTTGTTCTCGCAATGTTCGTCTCTTTCCCAGTAAGTTCTTGATAGTTGGATCGATCACCTGGATGAATTGGATTGTAATAATTATTCGAATTTGAAGACAATTTTACTCATCTGCCATAATGGAATTGACGCAGGTTACACCCTTAAGTATAAAAAAAGTCATGAAAAAAAAAATTCTATAGATACTAAATTTTCAATTTATTGACATAATTACGAATTGAAAATATGATTGGTAACTTACAGATTATCACATAATAATTAGTTACAAGAAACCAGAAATTTTGTAGATTACTATTTCATAATGAAATTCTTTGTGTCGTAAGGTTGTTACCAAAGTAAAAAATAGGAGATTTTCTTTCACGTAGGTAACCAATTACTCTCCCCTGCCTCCTTTCCGAACTGCAACCAGAAATCCTTACTTAAACATCATCTTTTTATCCAAAACTTTAAACTCTCCATATCGAAACAATTCACAAACAGTCACGTAGTAACTCCATCATTCACAATTATTACCCTCTCTTCAGCCTTTCAATCTCCATTTACCTCATCCACCTAATCTGCGAGAAAAACTTCTAATGCTAGAATATCGATGTAACGCGAAGCTTAAAACCATAATATTCGTGTAAAGTAGACAGTAAATAGGCTAAGTAGTGGGAAAGAAAAAACAATTCTACATTGATGCGAAGTTTTGTTCTTACGTTTAATTTCACACTTTATCTTCCTTTTATTACCGTAAGCACGAACGAAACTTACCTAGGTATAGCTTTCTTCCTCTAGCTCCCACTCTTTGAGGCTATACTTAACCTTTTTCTTTCTCGAAGAAACGGATGATCGTAATTCGGTCTTAGCACGCAGAAGATAAGACATATTGAGGATTCCAATCGGGTAATTACGTACGCCACAATTTTATGACATCACCTACACTCTCAACGACACCTGTTACAAATATCATAAGCGCGATAGCTAATAAAATCATATTTTTCAAAAGGAAAAAAATGAAACGACTCGACGATTTGAACGAGTCCCAAAATACCAAAGTATGTAACATAATGGGTATGACCAAACTAGTTGAACTTATGCCCAAAGCGCCAACCAGCGAGATAAAGGTACTTAAATTAGGAATCGCGTACGCCATCATAAATGTGAATAAAGGAATCATTGTGCGGACAACGTACTCCCATACAATCTTATTAGATTTGATCTGCAAGCTCAGAAAATTCTTCCAAATAATATCAAAAACGACGTAATAGCACAGGAAAAACGTAATCATCACTGCCAACGAGTATAACCCTTTGATGCCCTGGGCCAACAATTCGTCCGCGGGCAAATTCAGGGTAATACTGCCCGCTACCTTGTCCCCGTATCTTAAATAACCAAAAAATCCAAAAATTGAGTACAAAAAGGTAATGGGTATTAGGGATATATTCAGCACGCCCAGCGCAGCACCGAATTGTCTTGGTTTTCTCATCTCCGCTTTTAATGGAAGTACTATACCGGTACATCCGGTAGCGAACATTACTGTCGTCAAATAGTGAGGGAGGTTGAAAATGTTACCAACAGCCACCCGATTATTCAAAGTCAGCGGCTCTCGAAGTAGGTACCAAAATACCAGAATGAAACTGGCGACAGTTATGAAATTGGCGACCGCAGACAATGGCACGTAAATTTTTAGATTGCGTATCCAACATATGAGAACAAGAGGAACCATTATGTAGACCATGAGGATTCTCACGTTGATGTCGGTGTGGTAATAAAAATCTATGAGTTGTTTGAGATTGCTGGAGACGAAAATGATGTAAACGGAGCAAGCACCACTCTCGAATACCATAAAGAAGAAATTTGCCAAGAATTTACCGATGTCAGCCAACCAACGAAGCCGAGGTGGACCTTCGGTAAAGGCTGCATGGACTGTAGCTGCGTAGGACATGTTTGGTATACGTTTGCGTTTGCATAATTCGTATTCGGTGGCGAAGAGCAGATGAATACAGGTCGCGTAATAAACACTGATGAATACGATGCCACCAACACCCATTACATATCCTGATTCATTGAAGGCACTGGGTAAAGCGAGGATACCGGTACCGATGGAGGCCTTCAGGTAGTGTACCACAGAATCGCAGTAAGATGTAGGTTTTTTACTTGTGCAATAGTTGTATGGATCATACTCTTTGATCTCGTTTGTTGTACGTGAAGTTGGCTCGATTACGCTGATTTTAAACACTTTTCCATCTCTTTTGTCGTCGTGGTTGTCTCCATCATTCTTGGTGGTAAGCTCGTTGAGCACCATTGTAAATCTGCAACAGAGATGTGAGCTATTAATTACGTGAGAAGTTGTTGATTGACTTCTAACTTGGAGTTAGGGGTCACTAATAACACTAAACAAACCCTGAGGATTGAAATAGAGAAATATTTTCAAAGAACGGCGTATTTTTGTTCATAATATTCGAGAGACAGAAGAACGTTCGAGTCTTTAGATACAGACGTGAGTGAGGTTTTCAAAGTCCGTTTCAGGATATCGTGAGGAATATTGATGGTGGCGATTATTTCCAATGCATCATGATTATGAGCTCAAGTACATGGAGGAACTGTGCCTATTGGGGAAACTACTATAAAAAAATACACTATCAATTTGACCTCTGGGGTTGTGTGGAACAGACTTGAGAAAACACAAATTTTGCAAAATCTCCTTCTACCTATCGACAAAAATTCAAAATTGTTTCAAGTCCTTGCTATCATATAAAGAAAGAAGGAAAAAATAACTATATTATGTAAATAAACCAATAAATAAATAAGTAAATAAATTAATAAATTGAAAATAAATAAATAAAATAATACATTATTTTGTTTCGGAATCAGCGTTAAATTTCACTTTTAAATCAAGTAAAATATGGAAATTTAAACGATTTTTAATTTTTGAGAATTTTGGCAAATTAGTCAATTTTTAGCACATTCTGGGCCATAACTTGACTGAAAAATTTTGTAGAATGAAGATAAAATTGAGATACAAATTTTGTAGACTTGAAGTATACATCTAACGTTTCGCGTTTTTCTGCTGGAGTGAATTTAGCGCAAACTCCCATTTAACTGGTAACATAGAGGGGAATGTTAGGAGGGGGACTTGGATCTATTTATTTATTTATTTATCTATTTATTTATTTATTTATTTATTTATTCATCTATTTATTTATTTTCTATTTATTTATTTAGTTATTTATTTATTTATTTATTTATTTAGTTTCTTTCTTTCTTTCTTTATTTATGTAATAGAAAGGACTCGAAAAAATTTCATCCTCCAAGCTTTATACAATACCTAAGAGTCAAAATTTTTCCAAGTTTTTCGCCAACGGCACACGAGAAATGTCTCAAACAAAAAACCATAGAACATATTCCCTGTTAAAATAATTTCTTGGAGAGAAGGTGCAATCAAAATGAAGAAAGTGGTGGCGTATCCTTATTTTCTCTTTGGCCCATCACTAGCTGCAGAAATATAAAAATTTTTAACATGTAAATGTGTATTATAGCAGGTCTGTAAAGCGGGGTAAAGTGGAGGTATTTTCACACCAAAACCATAAATTTGATGATAACAGTCTAGATCTTTCTTCAGGACTTCACATATGTGCAAACAAAAATATCAAACATAGGCAGATGAGATATCTAAGCAAATAAAAATGAGAAAGTTCCTTTGTTTGTCCTCATATACCTTGAGAACTGTTCAACCGATTGACTTAAAATTTTGGCCGCATATTTGTGTTATTCAGGAATACCTTTTAGGCCTAAATCATAAATGAAAATTTCAGCTGCTACAGAAAAAAAGTAATGATTGAAAATTGTGCTCTAAAGGCAAAGAACAAAGAGGGGTAAGATAGAGAATCACCAGCAGCAAACGTAATGTTATTTGTGTCCAAAAGTGCACGCATAGCGAGGCAAGATGTACGTGTAAATTAGAAGACAAAAGTGCCCTAGAATTTTTTTTTTTTTTTCAATCTATCGTCTCGACAAGTATCAATTTTATTTCAAGATCAAGAGTACAGTGTAGCATTGATTGGGCGTGCCGCATTGGCTAGTCTAAATATATTACAAAGCAGAAATTTTATCTGTTTGTTCTCTCATAACTCTAGAACCGCTCAACTTATCAATTTGAAATCTTTGTCACATATTTGTGATATCCGTGAATTCCTTTTTAGCCACAAATGAACATTTTTGCTTCCATAGGAAAACTATTCCCATAAAAAACTGAGCCCTCGCTGTCACTTAACATAAGGAAAGACAAAGAGCAAAGAAGAACAGGATAGAGAATAATCTGCAGCAAACGCAATGTTATTTGGATCAACTTAATTCTATCCAGTACATGCGCAGTAGTACAAGATCAAGAGTACAGTACAGTGGAGAGTTGACTGAGTGCCCTGCAGGCAGGGCCGGATTTAGGGGGCCCAAGGGGCCCCAGATCCCACAAAATGAGGGCCCCCACATTTTCATTAATTTATGTCCTTGAAACATTGTACAGGCAAGGGCAAAGCGTGAGACAAAAAAAAAATTTGGGGCCCCCACAAACCTGGGCGCCGGGCATTGAAGCTTTTAAATCCGGTCCTGCCTGCAGGGGCTAGTCTGAATGTTTTCTAAAGCAGAAAGTTTGTCTGTTTGTCCTCTTATAACTCGAGAACCGTTTAACTTATCAATTTCAAATTTTTGCCACATAGTTGTGTTATTCAGGAATACCTTTTAAGCCATGAATGAAAATTTTTGCTCCCATAGAAAAAAGTTTTTAAAAATTGTGCACTTGCAGAAGACAAAGATTGAAGGAAAACAGGATAGACAATCATCTGAAGCAAACGCAATATCATTTGTGTTATTTTATCCAGTGCATGCGCAGCAATACAAGATCAAGAGTACAGCAGAGAGTTGATTGGGTGTCTGGCAGAGGCTGGACTAAATATATTGTAAAGCAGAAAGTTTGCTGTTTGTCCTCTCACAACTCAAGAACTGCTCAACTTATCAATTTCAAATTTTTGCCTTATATTTGTGTTAATGAGGAATACGTTTTCAGCCACACATAAAAAAAATTCTTTTTAAAAATTGTTCCCTCACTGTGTATACACCCTTTGACGCAAAGGGAGGTAAAGATCAAAGAAAAATATGATAGAGGATTATCTGAAGCAAATGTGATGCTATTCATGTCATCCTGTTCTGTGCGTTCATGTAGACTGTAGAGTTGTGTCCTGTCATCCATCAGCCAAAGGATGAAGTTGAAAAGGTTTGAGAACTATGCAAATATATACGAGCGGGACCCACCTCTAGATTTACCGAAGCGGCTATTTGAGGAAGCATGCAAGAAAAGTCATCCAAAAAATCTAAAATTACATTCATCAGAAAGAAGATTGAAAGGGAAACAAATTTTATTCTCTGCATTTTTAATGAAAAACGATTTGAAATAGTGAAATTACGGTTTTATTAGTTTGTTGTGTTATGTTGGAAAACACCATGATCTTTTTTTTGCAGAACGAGTAGCGCTCCTAGCGGGACCTTTATCGGCGAATACGTGATGTGGACTAGCAGGGCATTGTCAGAAAACAGCTTGACTGAAGTAACCTCGTTCAAGGCAAATGGCCGTACTGCTTGGCGGCAACCTAGAACTATCAAATAACTTTTTCCCCGCTGTTTATCAAACATTCTTCTTTGTGTGATATTTGTAACGCGTTACGTATAACTGCGACCACAACGTAGTCAAAATAGCCTACCTCAGCTCCTTCATCTAATGGACAAAAACTTGACTTTGCTCTTATGGAGTGCTGCCAGCCCATATTATGGAGTGCTGCTAGTATACAGGGTGAGGCCAAAAAATGTTGCTAGTTAAATGGGAGTTTGCGCTAAATTCCCTCAGTGGAAAAACACAAATAGACCAATCTGCCAAAATCCTCAAAAATTAGAAATTGTTTAAACTTCCATATTTTACTTGATTTGAAAGTAAAATTTAACGCTGATTCCGAATAAAATACCTAAAGAACCCTACAAAGCTTGAAATTTATGGAATTTTCAATTTCTTATTTCAAAAATCTTGGCAAACTGGTCAATTTAGGCACATTTTGGTCCATAGCTTGGCTCAAAAAAGTCGTAGAAAGTTGTGTAGAAGCGCAAATTGAAGATAAAGTTGAGATATAAATTTCGTAGGTTTAAAGTAGGTATATCTACACCTAACGTTTCGCGTTTTTGGACTGGAATGAATTTAGTACAAACTCCCATTTAAATGGTAACATCTTTTTGCCTCACCCGGTATAGTCAAAGGTCACACTAGTCCACGGCAGCGGCTAGTGCTGACTAAATTACTCCATTCTAGTATTAATCTATACAAGGCTACGGAATAATATTACCTATCTGTACAATGACGTCATAAGCTGGGCAAGTATTAGTATATTCCATGCTAACGAATCCGAAGTAGGTTTTAGCGAGAGATAAGTTGAGAAAAAACCCTGTTTTATGAGTCGAATTGGTTTTGGTATTGAGAATTCAAGGGAACCTAGACCTAGTGTAAGCCTAATATAAAATTAGAATACTGCATGGAGCGGAAGAAGGGTAGAAACACTTGATGACGTCATCAGTGACCGTGACTTATTTTAAGGACTTAATAATATAAAGAAAGCCTCGACCTAGTATAAACCTAGTATAAAATTAGTATACCGTATGGAGCGGACGAAGAGGGAACGCCTGATGACGTCATCAGTGACCTTGACCTATTTTATAAACATTGACGCTGTTACATCACGGTCTGATGACTTCAGAGGTCAGTTTTCGCCGGACGGCATACGGCAAATTTTTCAAAAAAAAAAAACCATAGAACAAGCTCCCTGTTAAAAAAAGGACTAGGGCTCTATTAGCTCAATCTTTGAGTTAGTTCATACTAGATTAAGGGGTGCAGGTAGTCCAACCAATGACGTCATAGAAAGGAAAATATTCATGACGTCGTTGGAGGACTTTGAGCTTATAAATGTACGGCTGGTGCTGGAAGCATGATTATGGTAGAATAGTCGAGTGCGATTTTTGATTTTATACGTTTTACTTTAAACTAATGATGAAATCATAGTACATTCTTGAGATAAATATTACTGGTAGGTACATGCAAGTGTAAAAAATTGAAGACACAAACTAAAACATCATAAGCATTATATCTCCTTAATTTTATTTGGTATATCGCTGCTTTCCTGGCCGAACCGGAGAATTCGCAATCGAATGAAGGGCAGGGAGACACTATGGATGTCAACTAGGACAGAAATGTACAGGAAAAAAAGGGTTGACCTAAATCTGAGATGTTCGTTCTCATCTTTCAAATTGACAGAGACAATATTTAATGACTGCAAAGAAATTTTATAAAGTTTGCAAGCCAAGCTATCTTGAAAAACTTGTCGGCTCATCTTCCTAATGTCGCATTCGAAAAATGTATCTGAATTGGACTAACAATTTCGAGGTAGAACTTTCGAGCAGATACAATATTTTTAAAATTATCAGAAAGTTCTTTTTTAGTTCGATGGTTTCGATATTCGCGCTGTTTCTCCTCTTCCCCCCAGAAAATTTTCAACGTGGAATTTTATTTTCGTTTATGTATCCCGATAAGCGTTATCCTACCTGTGTCGATAAATATATACCTTGGTAAATCACGCATACACGTGGTTCTTTATATACTGGGTAATACAAAATTACGGATTCCACTTTTCAGCCAATATGTCAGTGAATAATCGAATGTTTTTATGTTATAATTATTACGTTTGAAGTTGAATATTTCAAGATTGATAAAATTGTCAAGAAAGGAAACTTTACATACCGTATTATTGTGTTTAAAATTAAAGTAAGCGCTTTCCATCAAAGGTCATCTTCAAGCTGACACATTGTACACGAATGAATGCTGATAAAGAAAGTCGAAACAGACACAGAACATAGAAAAATCGAACCGTAGAATTACAATTACTCATCATTAGTCGTCATATTATAATTTATTCTACAGTTTGCAGTTGCATATACTTTTACAAAAATTTCGAATGCGAAAACTAATTTCCTACCCGCGTAAAGAACAGACAATGTAGATTTACAAATACCGGTAGGGCCTAGTATTGCAAAAATTCACTATCGAAGCGCTAAGAGGAAAAGTAATTTGTTAAATTCTGTTTAGATACGTCCAAAGCAATAATAACTTCAAATACGGCCATATTATTTATTTTTAAATGCTGTAATAAATACCTGTTGGATATTTTACGTTCCTTCCAAACAAAATGAAGGCTGTATTCATTACTCGATTTATTCTACACAATTTGAGATAGCCAATTTACAATGAAAAAGTAAACTAATTAGAATAACGAAAAAAAAAAAAAAAACACGCACGACAACGTTATTAGACAACGCGAGTGTTTTTGGTGAGACAACTTTTTTCCAAGTGAAGACAATTACATACAGGCCATCAGAGCAGCTAGTGCTTTGATAAACTAAGTAAACAAAAGTGAGTCTCCTGACATAAAAATTCCTCGTATATCAAAATTGAACGAGGCAAGTTCTTACATTGTTACAGCGAGTTGGGAGATCGGTAGGGGGGGGGGGGGGGGGGGTGTCGATGCCAAAGTTTTAAAATTTAGTTTTCGGTCCATCACTTGAATTGATTTTTTTTACCTTTCAAATAAGAAAGCAGTGGATATCAAAAGCTCATATAATAAAATTACATTCTAAAATGAATGAAGTCGGTTGCTCTCTTTCAATGGAATGCCGGGAATCAGTCTAAGGGTAAATCAGAAGCAATTTTCAAATTTAGACATCCTCATAACCGTCTCTTCGTTTTAAAAAATTATTACACTTAGCGATATTGCTTCATCTCCTACTTGAACCAACTATGTATCTAAATAAAATTGTGCCCTTTTCGTAGTACATGAGATAGGGATTGCTGTACTGTACCAATTTGCAGCATCATTGGTATGTACAGCTAGGCATAGGTACTGAATAATAAAACAGAGTGATAACCAACTGTTTAGAAACGTACGTTATGTACGTTTCGTCATCGACGATGTAATCAGGTCATCATCGACCTCTTTCAATACCTACTATACGTTCCTTTCCTCAGCAATGTACGAGTAATACTACGGTGTACCATGACAATCATAAACTTACGTTTAAATTGTTGTATTCGTTCATCGCATCGAAAGTTGATAAAGTTTTTAATCGGATAGTATTTTACAATTATTTTTACGGAATTTTTTCGCTAGGTATAATCCTATAGCCTAATAAAATAGCTAACGCTGTTGAATAAATTTGCATTAATACATTTTTATATTGACGCAATGAATATTATGATGTAGTCGTGCGAAGTTGTCGCATGCAACTGATCACAGTAAGCGTCCGCAGTTAAATCAGCCTTTGAGAAAATTGAATCCGTATGAGAATAACGCTCCTTGTTTCCACAACCCTGGAATCGCGAATGAATACCTCAACAGTCATACAAGATGTAGCCAATCTCGGTGTGTATCTCGATAATCACTTACGTTTGACACCTTCTGTTTTATGTGAGCGCCCACTCGCCATACAGCTTTAACCTCGCAAGAGCATTCTCCAAAACTTTTGTCCTGTGCAGACTATGACGACTACACCAACTCGAATCCTCTCCCAGACGACCCAAGAGATCCCAACCCTGCACGTTAACTCCAAGTATGGAACTTATCTGTCACAAACCTGCGTACAAAATTTATTTGAAAACCCTCCTTAAGCCATAGCCTTGTATCGGTGATCATTTCAAGGTATAGGCGTGGTCGGGCTTCTTTTAAATCCAACTCTCAATGGCGTATTCAAACCACAAATTCGACAACACTCAGAAATCTTACAAGCACAAACTCACGAGCTCTCAAAACCTACCGAAATCAATGAAACAATCCGTGCCTATGGACTCTACCGTAAACAGCCAAGTACACAATTTAAAGGCATACATTAAACAGCACAATGAAAAAGATACTAAGAGCAGTAAAAACGATGGTAAACGCAGTTATTTATGACGTTCAGCAGCATTTAATTAAGAGAACAGTTGATAATAATTTTGCGCAGTAAAACTGAGAAGTTGACAGTAAAAAAAAAAAATCAACATTGACAAAAGTGTATCACAGTTATTTAATGGATATCACGCTTAAAAAATTGGGTATTAAAAAAAAAATTGATTGATATAGTAATATTAAAAAAAGTTGTTAATGTAATATTATTAAAGAAATATATATATAAAATTCATTGGACCAGCAACGCCCGCTTTGCTTTTGAAGGCCTGCCGCGTTTCCTCTTTTGGCCGAGACGTACCTGTTTGGCGTTTTCAGGTACGGTCACGGTACGTTCTCTTATCTTCATCCCCACCACATGCTTGCACACCGTGTGTTGAATGAAGTGAGGACACGTACAGGTGGTTCCTTTGGAGGCAATGTGCGGTACTTCAACGACCCACAGGCCAAAATGACAATCCCGGAATTCATCGAATGTGGTCCATTTCATCCGGCTCGACTCGTACACATTCAACGTTGTTGTGGTTATTGGGTCGTGACCACCTGCCGAGAAGAAGAAACGCGTGCAGTCGGCGTCCTTACGCTTAATAATTTTGTGATTCGCCAGCGCCCAATGGTAAGCATCCGTCCAGATTTTGAGCGATATTGACGGCTCAACGTGGAGCTCCTTATAATTAGGAGATGACGGATCCCGATCTTCCGACCACTTCCTGACAAGGTCGCAGATTTTTCGGAGAAACTGCCCGACTGGTAACCGCTCCCTAATTGTATGTTGGCGCTTTATCCATGCATTTGTACTCTCCAGCCCATTGTTCGTAACTGGACATCCAAGAAGTGCTCCAGCAAATCAGTCTGCGTTTTTCAGTATCCAGTTCTTGTGGAAGTATTTGATGAAGTCCTTCACTCTGGAATTTTTCACCGCCCTCCACTTCTGCAAAAACAATTCGACCGCTATAAGGAATACATCTTGATTCGGGCACGAGTATAGAGCGGTGATGTCATTTCTTATTTGTCCACATACGCCACTTTTTGTGAGTACTTTCAGGTACGGCTTCAGATTCTTGACCATGTGAAAATAGCACATCAAACGTGTAAATTTTCGTTGTTCATTAATTAATTCAATTGTTGAAGCAACAATTATTACTGCTTGTACACATCAAATTACTGCGACTGAGTTACTGCTCTTTGTACTTATATTTACTGCTGCTGCTCTTTGTTTTACTGTCCATGCACTACCTACTGCTCGTACCATCTTTTTTACTGTGCAGTTTATATTTCCCCCAATTTAAACGTATTAATTTTTCACCACCTTTTTATCTTATAAACTTCTACAAGAAAATTTGAATATATCCTTCGACTCTCCCCTACAACCTCCCAATATCTGAAAGAGAACTTGAAACCACAAATAATAAAATGATAAAATGTAAAGATCATGTTTCATGTCTCTTCTATTTTATCAGTAATCTTGGAATATTTTGGTGTAGGCTTCTACTAGGTCAAGTGCTCGTGAGATATTACTCGTTCGCCCCCCTTCTTGGGGTCGTACAAATCTAGTATGAGAAATATTTTGAGCTATCAGCTTTTGTCGCTCCGGTCGGTCGCCTCTTTTATTGGTATTGTATACGAGAACCATCAGCTTTTGTGAGGCTCACTCGCTCCGGTTGTTCGCCCTCTGTCTTGGTTTAGCATAAGTCTGATATAAAATAATTTGGAAATTTTAACAGGGAACCTGTTCTATGGGGGGCTTTTTGAGAAATTTGCCTTGCGTCGTCCGCCGTCCAGCAAAAATTTTAGACAAATTTCGACTCTCGAGGGGTACTTGGGAAAATTTCAACTTTCGAGCTGTATATGATAGGAAAGGGACTTGGAAAAATTTCGATTATTGAGTCATATATAGTAGGGGAGGCACTCAGAAAAATTTCAACTCTCGAGCTATATAAGATAGGAGAGGGACTTGGAGAAATTTCATATTTATATATAGCTCAAGGGTCGAAATTTTTCCAAGTCCCCCTCCCCCCTCCTATAATATATAGCTCGAGAGTCAAAGTTTTAACAGGAACCTTTGGGGGACTTTTTGAGAAATTTGGTGGGCACCGTGCGCCGTCCAACAAAAAACTTGGAGAAGTTTCAACTCTCAAGCCATGTATGATGGGAAGGGGGCTTGGAAAAAATGTCGACTATCGAGCCATATAATAGGAGAGGGACTTGGAAAAATTTTAACTCTCGAGCCATTTATGATAGGAATTTTTCGAAATCCCCCTTTTATCATATATAGCTCGAGATTCGAGAAAAATTTAGGCTCTCAAACTTTATTATACTAGGCTTATAGTAGGTCTAGGCCTTCTTTGTACTTGCTTTATCTAAGTCTAGGCTTCCTTGATTTCTCAATACCAAATTCCATATGACTCATAAAACAGGTTCCCTGCGTTCCTCGTTTAACTTCGTTAAGGAAACCGTCGTTTTCCAAGTCCATTATTGGGGGAGGTGGAGGGGGTGGTACTCGCAGATTTCTCAACCACCACCCATGTATGAAAATTTTTTTCGAAAAATTTTCCAGGTATATTATTGGGGGGGGAGGAGGGTGGTACTCGCAATTTTCCAATAGTGTATTGCGTCGAAAAGACATGAAACATGTCAAAGATCTAAGAAATGCCTCTCCTGGACTGGACAATATTCACGCAGCCATGCTAAAAAAACTCCACCCTAACTCACTTTCCTACCTCCTCTCCCTTTTCAACTCCATTTTCGCCCACAGTATCTACCCACATTTTTGGAAAACTGTCATCTCCCCATCCTGAAACCTGACTCATACCCGCTCCACCTGGCATCATATCGTCCTATAGCATTATCCAGTGTCTTGGGTAAACTATTTCAAAAAATACTCAATAAAAGACTACTTTGACTTTCCCCTTGCCCAACGTCTTTTTGGTGATGATTACAACATATCTATCTGCTCTTCCAACCCTCAAAGAGGCCACAGACTTCTACAAGAAACTCTAAACTTAATCACTATCTGGACATCAAAAAATGGCTTCAAATCTCTACCTTCAAAACCTATCTAGTTATCTTCAAAAAAAGACGCCCTATCCCCTCTCTTAAACCACTCTCCCTACAAAATTTTGAAATCCCACTCCGAAATTTTGCTAAACTTCTTGGCCTCCACTTTGATCAAAAACTTACTTGGATCCCACGTATCAAATTTCTGAAAGCAACATGTACACGAGCCTTAAGCATCATTAAATTCATCTCACATCCCTCTAAATGATGCTCCAGAAAACTACTACTACAACTCTATAAGAGTCTTATTCGATCTAAATTAGATTATGAAGCGCCAGTATACAATTTAGCCGAAAAATCTGTCCTCTCACTACTCGACACTATTCAAACTTCCTCTCTGAGAGTGGCCCTCAGAGCCTATCGCACAAGCCCTAAACTCAGTTTATGCACTGACGCCGCTAAACCTCCACTCTCCTTTCGTAGACTCATACCAACTTCTAATTTCTCATCCTCTGTTTTTCAATTCTCTGATCTCCCTACACATAACACAATCTTTCTAGAAAATATTGAACCCTTTTTGACTCACAATAAAAATATCCGTCTCCAATTTGACCTCTCCCTCAATAAGCCTTACAAAACAAATCCCTTGCAACCTTGACTATATTCTCATGCTTTTCCAATCTCTCTCAACTCTCTCCAAACGGCAAATTTCTTCTCCTTACTGATTCACTTTCTTCTTTACACTCCATGATAGAAAATCTACAGCACTCACCCCCTCATCCAACGCATCCACCTCACATTACACAACCTTAACTCTATCAACACCCAAATCAGCTCATATGCATGCTTAATCATATCGATCTAACTAATCATGATGCAGCCGATAGAGCCGCCAAGAACGCCATCATTTTAGCCAGAATAACTGACTATACCCTACTACCAGGCCGATTACAAAAATCACTACCGTTCTCTCATCCCTCAAAAATGGGGATCACTCTGGAAAAATCAAACGTCTAACAAACTTCTCAGAATTCAACAAACCCCCATACCCTAGTCGACCTCTATTAGAAGTCCTAGACGGGAAGAGGTTGTTCTCACCCATCTAAGAATTGGTCATACCCGAATCACACATTCCTACCTCATCAACCCAGATCTTCAAGCCCCCCCCCCCCCCCTTCCTGTTCTTACTGCGAAGAAGAAACTTCAACAGTCGAACATTTCTTTTCCTGCCCTCTACCTGCACCTCTCTACTCCTCCCTAAATGTTGCTTCCTCCCACTCTCAAGTACTAATAAATAATTCGGACACGACAACCCTCTCCCTCCAATACATGAGGCTCGCCCCATTCTATTCTTCCATAAAAAAAAAAAATTACAATAACCTACCAACACACACCTTCTTCAATCAAATTTATAAAACTTTTCATTGAGATGTACCTCTAATTATTTCTAACATTTACGACTATGTAATCTTGTCGAGCAAATAGCCCTTAGCGTAGCTAAACTGCTAGTAAAATGAAGAAGAAAAAAAAAAATTATATACATTTCTGAAATTCATTTAAAATTTACAAAGTACACAAGAGTAGATATATGTTTTTAAATATTATTTATTTCTACAAATCTTAGTCTTCGAACTTGTCCAGCAAAAAATTGACTTGAACCGACTAGTGGTCACAGCTGCGTGTAATTGAAATTGTGCCTCTTTCATGAGTCATCAAAGAGTAATTGTTGTACTTGTCCCAATCTGCTGCATCATCGGTTGAAGTTGGAATATAGCCACTGAATAAGAAGCCAGAGCGGTAATCAACTAAAATTAGAAAGTGAGTAAGTAATTATGCGTGAATTATCAATTTCGAATAGTCCGGTAATGAAAAACTAACGCTGTTGAATAAATTTCCATTTATACGGAAAAATCCAGCTGCACTGATGCAGTGAACAGGACGTAGTCGCAATTGTTGCAAAAACTGATGTACCTAAATATAGAAATATGGAAAATATTACAATACGGAATGTCGTTCTTTCCATGAATCTACTTCGACAAAATTTAGCAATAGAACTAACTTGTAAGAGTACGTCATCTGACAGTCCCGTGGTTGGCAACACTACCACATCCTCGGTCAAGTTAGCCTGTAATGAAAACTACAGTTATAGATTTCATACTTCTTGACAGGGGAGTCTACAAGAGAAATTTTAGCATCAGTTTAATCATTTACCAGAGGGTGGCATACTATTTGTATATTCAAGAAAGAGGATTTCTCTCCTCTAAACACATACTAGGAATTCATTTCAAAAGCATTTTACCCAGTACTCTCATTATCTTTTTACATAGTTGTGTTTTAAGTCTGGGGGTCTATATGAAATTGCAAGACAAAATGAGTCACAAGCTGGTGACGTAATGGGTGACCTTGACCTACTTTAAAGATGGAAGAGTTTCAACCTTCACTACTTTGGCACCTGTATCCTTAGCATTCATTAAACTAGGACCTAAGCTACTGGGCTTGACATACAGCATATTGTGGCTTCTTTATTATAGTCTCCATAACTATAGGCCTGGCGTATTACTACTAGGCAATACTAGACCTAATAAAACGCAAGAGTGTCTGGCTACCTGCTAAGGATCATGTGCAGTTATCTAAACTTCAGGAAGTCGAGGCACAGTGAGAAGAAACTAACACAGTTACGATGTTCCGCAAGGCTCCGTCTTAGGCCCTACTTTGTGAAACATCGCATTTAACGGTCACCAGGGGTGCAGTTTATATGCTACGGTAGTTGGCTCGACCGACACTGCTGCCGAGGAGGAGACCAAGGTGAACGAGACCATAAAGGCTATGACCAAGTTGGACAGAGTCAACCGGCGGATTAAGTTTGGTAGAGGCCATTGTTTTCACAACCCGTTGAAAGTTGAATCCAAGAAGGTGCGGTCATTAAAACTAAGAAGATATTGAAGTCCCTGGGGCTCAGCATCTGCCACCATTTCGAGAAACTGGCGGAAAAAGCTTCCAGGGTGGTTACACACTTGTCCACCTGACGTCGAACCCAGGAAGACACGAGAAGCTGTAAGAAGGCTACACATGAGCGTAGTAACGTCAGTCCTCCTTTACGGAGCCCTAGTATGGGCTGACTCCATGAAAGTTGAGTACAGAAGAAGACAAATTGAAACGAGCTGCGCTTATAGGTGTGTTAGTGCTTACCATACGGTGTCGTCAGACGCTCTTTGCGTATTTTTACGGACACCGCCAATTGATATGCTGGCAGAAGAGCGAGCAGTAGAAAAGAAAACACGGATTATTCGACAAGCCTTGCGTACTAAACAGGAGGCCAGGCGCTCCTTGCTTGCAAAATGGAAAAAGCTACTCACCCAAACAGAAAAAGGTGAGTGGACCCGCTTGTTAATACCTGATCTTGACGAGTGGGTGTACCGAGAGCATAGTAAGCTGAATTTTCATCTCATGCAAATGATGTGTGGCCATGGGTGTGCCAACAAATACTGCATAAAATGGGGAAAGTTGAGCAACAGTCGTGTTCCCGCTGAGATTAGGAGCGACCATCTTCGATTGTGAAGCCTGAAGACGTGGGCAGAGTGGCCTAAAATGGTCTCTCTTTGAGATCGGGGAAGATGGAGAACTCACTCCAAGTAATCTGGTTCCATACGTGCGTAGAACAACGGAGATATGGAACAAGGTATTTAAATTTGCCACTGAGGTAATGAAGAGGCAAATGAACGCGGAATGGACATGTAGAGTTACTTTATGACCTCTTACACTTACGTTTATCATCCTCCATGTTGCTGCTGCTAGCCAACGGCACCACTACAAATGGGGCTCTCAAGAGAGCGCTAACGAAGAAGAAAAATCGACTTAAACGAAAAAGCGAATACTCTAAAGGGAGAGTAAACAAATGCAAACCGCTTCTGCGATTTTCTGCGGTTTGCATTTGTTTACTCTCCCTTTAGAGTATTCGTTTTTTCGTTTATGATGGATAGCCGTAACCTTAAGGAACGGATTCGTTTAAAAATCGACTTCTTGCTTCACAAAGTTAAACGAGGAACACAGAGAACCTTTTCTGTGAGTAAAATTGGTCTTTGTATTGAGAATTTAAGGAAGCCTAGACCTAGTATAAGTCTAGTATAAAATTAGCATAACGCATAGAGCGGAAGAAGCGGGGCGGGAACGCTTGATAATGTCATCAGTGACCTTGACCTATTTCAAGGAGACCTAGTATAAAGCTAGTATCGAAGAGGCGTAGACTTATTATAAAGTTAGGACGTCATTAGAGATCTTGACTTATGAGACTTAATACGCAGGTTAATAGAAAATTGACTTTAATCTTCATTATTACCCGCGGCTTAGTATGACGTGACGAAGTGATGACGTCATCAATGATTATGACCTACTTTAAGTATACAGAGTAGGGCAAACTGATGTTACCTGTTGAATGGAATTTTGCGTTAAATCTGTTCTCGAAAATTGTATCTCAGTTTCATCCACAATTTGAGCCTAAAACGAACTTTCTACGTTTTTTTTTGAGCCGAGTAATGGACCGAAATATGCCGAAAATTGACAAGTTTGCCAAAGTTTTTAAAGCACAAGTTCAAGAATTCTTTCGTTTCGAAACGTTGTAAGGTCATTTAACTATTTTTTCAAAATCAGCGCTAAATTTTATTTAGGGGGCAAAAATCTCTAAAAACGTTCTTTTGTTTTAAGGGGAGCGAAAGTACGCTTTTTGGAACCATTTTGTTCTTTTGAGAATATCTAGCAGGCTTATTACCTGCACTTCCTCAAGCACCCATATCCCGGCCAAATAAGATAATTAATACACATTTCATGAATGAATAAAGATAGATATGTGTATTTAGGGTAGAATTCAAAATCCAAAATTTTGAATCGAAATGCCAGACTAGGAAGGCATTTAGACACCATTAGGAAAATTGATGGATGACTACTGACTCTTGGCTTAGGACTGAAAACTTAAAAAGTGTCGCTATTTAGGATTTAGAGCCTCTGATAAGGCCAGATAATGACCAAGGAGAACTCATATAGAAGTATACCTCTGATTTTTCGGTGAGTGGTTGGAATTTTGTTCAACTCATGTGGAGGCTTTACACACTTTACCCCCGCGAGTCCCAATCTTTCTTTGTTGGGCCATTTGGTGGCACTTCCTCAGAAGATGAGGTGTTATTAGAGTAGTCCATCTCAGCTTATTTCAAAAATGAGGGACCAACGTTTACAGCGCAGCCAGTCTTTTGAACGTACCAAAGAAATCATATGCAACGTCGTAAAATTAGTCACGGCGATGGTGAGTGCAGCGTAGATAAGAAATACGATGGCAGGCGGATTTCCATTGCACACCATGTAAAAATACATTATCACATTGAAGAACATCATCGTATGCAGGAGGACCAGTCTGGATCCTGTACACGCGTTCACACTTTCCACAATATCCAACAAATGATTGTACAATAATTGAATTTCGTTTATCCTGGTAGATAAATTGGAACGTACGAAAGGGAGATGGATTTTCTTCACGACCAACTCGTGCCAAATTGTCTTGAGAGCCTTGAATCGAAGTATGAGATTCTCAATGATGTGGCAGTAGAGAATCATGAATAGGATATGGCCCAGTTTTCTAACGAATCTCAAACCGCTCGCTGCAAGTATAAAAGATACTTTTTTCATTTGTAAATGCATTAAGAACATGAAATACAGAAAGTCGAGAATGAAAAGAAGCAGCAGAAACTGAATACGACGAAATCGGTAAAATTGCTTGAGGTCGATCGATCTGAAAAAGGTTTGTCTCCTGAACAGACTGTCAAACTTGTCGAATGAGTAAAATAAGCGCACCAATCGATCGTTATTCACAACGCCGAATACAATCCACATTAGGATTAAGTAACGAGTGAAAAACTCGAATATGATGCCGAAGTAGTTCTGATTGCCCAAATTTCGACGCATCGTTGTGTGGAATACGTACTCGAAAACGGCGAATATTAAAACACATCGTAACGTAGTAAAATAATGGTATTTACTCTTGGAAAAAAATTGCCCGGATATGTTGTACGGCCAAAAACCTAAAATTCGATTTAACACGATCCACAGAAATAAAGTGTCCCCGAAGTAACGAGAAGGTCGACTCATCACGTTGTGGCATCAACGGCGAACAAACGAAAATGTTGCAAAGATGATAGATACGTATAGGTATTGCAATAAATGGCGAACGCCATTTTTTATCGAGGAGGAAATCTCGACATTTCGATCATCAAATTGACATGCATACGAGGAAACACATTGAATAAATTATACGCTCCGACCTTCAGAACATAATTCGGTGGTATTTTAATTGAGCCTACTTTTGAATATTGGACTATCAAATGCTTAATTTCATTATGTCTAAGAATATGACAGAAAGAGGTGTTGTTGATTGGATCTACCCTACTTTTGTTTCCTGGTCCAAGTTTTATAAATTAGAGAACTAAAATTTCTGACTGTAGAAAGTACACCCCTAAAAAACTATAATGTAGATGTACTCAGAATACCCCCCTTTCCGGACAAAATAGGTTCCCTGTTCAAATTTCCGTGCTCCGATTTTTTCCGGCCGGCGGGATGGCGGAAGTTTTTTTCAAAATCCCCCCCATAAAACAGGTTCCCTGGTAAAATACTAATAATCAAATCACAGGGTCAAATTCGAACCATGAATCCTCTTATCATTCCTTCCCCTTCTTGCCCTAGTACATAAATAAAAGAAAAGAGATTTGGGGCCTCCAGCACTAAATTAAAGATCATAAAATTTTCCTTGACGACGTACCTTTCTTCTCTAGCTGCTTCCTCTATAGTCTCAGGAACTCGAAATGTTCCTAAGCCCTTGTACATAATTACATCGAGCATCAGTTAATGGATCGATATTGTAACTGGGAACCTGTTTTATCGGGAGGATTTTTCCGAAAAAACGTTCGTCGTGCGGCGTCTGGCCGGTTGGAAAAGCTCGGAGCTCGAAAATTTTCGAAGCTCCCCTCCCATCAATCTTGGGTACGGAGCCTGTGACGTCATAAATCATCTTTGTGACATCACAATCTGATGACGCCATAGATTCGTTTTTTCAAAGTTTTCCTCTCATTATTTATAGCTCCAAAGTCCGGGCCTGTGACGTCACAATCTGAAGCCGTCATAGATCAATTTTCTTTTTCCAAGTCCCCGTCCTATCATTTATAGCTTGGGGGCGGAGACTGTGACGTAACAGTTTGATGACATCATGGGTCATCATTGTGACGTTGCAATCTGGTGACGTCAGATCAGTTTTCTTATACGTCCCCCTCCGATAATATATGGTTAGGGAGCGGAGCTATTATATGATAGGGGCTCGAATTCCTATTATTTATATATATAAAGAAAGAACGAAAGAAAGAAACTAAATAAATGAATAAATAAATAAGTAAATAAATAAAAAAATAAATGAATAAAATAATAAATAAATAAATATATGAATAAGTAGATAAATTAATAAATGACTGGTTCTCTGCCACCCCTTGTTCAACTCCGTTAATGAATCTTTGAGTAAGTCGTCCTCCTATCAAATATTTATTAGCTTGGAGGTGGGAACTGTGAAGGCACAATTCAATGACGTCATATATAAGTTCTTTCTCGAAGTCCCCCCCTTCTATCATATACTGCTCGGGCGGTTTAATGACATCATAGGTCTGCCTTGTGACGTCACGATTTTATTTTTGAAGTTCCCTGCCTATCATATAAAGTTTGTGGGTTGTGGCCTGTGACGTCACAATTCGATGACGTCATTGGTCAGCCTTGTGACATCATAATCTTCATTTTTCAGAACCCACATGCCTCATAAAATAGGTTCCCTGCCATCCCTCGTTCAACTCCGTTGAAAAACCCAAAACCCATACATTTTTCCATATCCCTTTTTTTTTTTTTTTAAATTTAATTTATCTTGTTGCTATCTTGAATATCATAAGAAAAAAACAAAAATATATTTAAACCATCTCTATTTTACTTTACAATCATATTTCATGGGTATGAGATCCCGACCTATCGACCGAGGCTTTAATAATAGTAATTATTAAGCTAGCTCATGCGGTTTGCTACGCTTCAGCCTGAGCACATTGTATTGGACGTCCAGCAGTTGATTTGCCTCAGTGTTTGGGTGCTTCAGGAGTCTTCTTTCGTATTTTAGCGCGTATAGTCGAATCACTTCATTGACAGGTTTGATGTTGAGATCTTGATGTAGGTCTTCATTTGGCGTGTACCGGATGGCGTTGGTGATATGTACGAGTATTTTATAGAGTGCCGACCTATCAGCCAATTCATCTCTCGCATCTTCTGCTTTATTTGGGAAGCTCACTGTTTTAGGTGGGGTTTCCAGGTTAGCCTAGAATCTAAATGGAGTCCTAGTCACTGATGTATAAACAATAGTGTGGATTTCTGTAATTGCGAAGAGCAAAAGTGACATGCACAGTTCTGAGCGTGTGGCTTGATCTTTTACGGTTGGGCCCATTCTGCTATTCTGTTAATTGCTTGCTGCAGGAGGTCTGTAGCAACCAGTTTTACGATTCACTGGTTGCTGTGATTGCTGTATCAGGCAATTTCAGTTTCTAATGAGGTTGGGATATCAGCAATAACTCATGAAATCTATCAATTCAGTTTTTTGCCAATTCCAATTTTACAATTCACAAAAAGCCAAAGCTGGTGGAGATCAGTAATTCTACCAGTTCGTTTTAAAATAAATCTTAACATTTTGCATTTTTAATTCAGAATTCAAACCAAACAAAAAGAGAGCAGGGCCAGCTGTACAATAATTGACGTTCAAAATTCAAACGCTTGATCGCCTGATATCTGCAAATCCGATTTCTTGATCAGTGGATAGGAGGGGGTCTTGGAAAAATTTCCTCTCGAACTATATATGATAGTATTGAGAAGTCCAGTAGTGTAATATATGATAGAGGGGGGACTTACAGTGTTTGAAGCATTGCATATCTGGCTCATTAAATTGAAGGGGCTAAGCCAATTAGTATACGAAGCATTGCATCTCTAGTTACTTGAAGGAGCATTCTAATGCTGGACGCATCATATATTATGCCTCCTTCAACATCGTTAAGGAAGCCGTCGTTTTTTTATAAAAGCTGAACGCTTACGCGCCTGCTATTGGAATTGATTTACTTTATTTTATTTTTCTCGTACAATAAGTAGACGAAAGTTAAATACTAAGTAACTTTTATTATGTCGATCCAACACTTTATGCACTAGTAACAATAGTGATCTTCTTTTCTGAGTCAATTATAATCATTGAGAAGAACGCCTGCACGTTGTCAGTATTGAAATGTATGCGTCGCGGTGATAGCTGTACTTCAGATTTTGATGGAGCTCACAGCCCATTGTTTGATGGACTTCCTGTCGAGTTTCTCCATTTTCGTTTGGGGTAATGAATCCACAAATCTGACACCACCATGCAGCCACTTGTGGTGGGATACCTTACCTACAAAAATATCCATGGTAAATAACCTTCTTAATGCAAATTGTTTATCTTCCCTAATTTTTGGTGACTCTTCACACTTACAGGCAACATAATCCATAATTTCATCTTCAGTTATCGAACTTCCAGGTTTTTTTACTACATAGGCACGTGCTGATGCATTTGCGTCTCCAAGTATCTTATCTGGAACGCCTGTAACGGCAACTGCTGCAACATCAGGGAGCTGACCAATCAATGTTTCCAAATCGCGAGGAAGGACCTGGGTATTTCATATTATGGATATTAATTTATTACGATCGATTATCGCTGACTTCTTACTTAGAGTTTCATAGTTCTAACATTCAAATGCGCAGTATGGTTAAGTGAATATGGATTGTCCATGCTTTAGAAAAATTATTCCAATTTACCGGAAGACCTTCGCATGTGAAACCATCACGGAGTCTACTGACTATGTAAAAATTCTGATCTGGGTCATAATATCCAATATCGCAAGTATGTAGGAAGCCGTCTTCATCTAATGCATTGTTTATATCTGCGTTCAAGTATCCATTACATAGTGAAGGTCCTTTTACACAGTATTCTCCTTCTTGGAAAGGTCCCAATGTTTTTTTATTCTCAAGGTTAACAATCTGCAATTCATAGGTCACATCAATGAGTCACATTTCATAGTGGATGAGCAATCGCAGTACCACAGTACACACCTTTGCTGTCATCCCAGGTATCAGACGACCAGTGATACCCTTTCTTGATGAAGGCGCTGTAAAGAGATTGGTTCCGTTTGTTTCGCTCATACCAAATCTATTAAGAACATTGTATCCAAATCGTTGCTCTAAAATTTTTTCGACTCGATCGGAGAGAAATTCTCCCCCACAACTCAAAAGCTTGACGCTGCTTAAATCGTGGTCGTCAATGTCGGTATGAGTTGCAATCAGTGCAGCATTCATCGGATTCATCATGATGGTACTAATCTGAAAAAGGAAAACAGAATTATCTAAGCACAATCAAAATGCGATATCAATACAGGGTGTGTATGACCTACTTCGAATTTTTCGATATAATGGAAGATTGATTTTTCAGATTTTAACGGTATTCTTATGTACTTGAAGCCGAGTACGCAGCATATAAGTATTGTAGTCAATTCACGTAGGTTGGCCTCTGGTACGAGTCCTACGACGACATTGTTCTCCGGAAATTGTATGATTTTTTCCGTCCTAAAAGAACAGATCCATCAAAATTGTAAGGTAATATCACTTTTCGACGTGCGAAGCTACTAGGGTGTACAAATATTGAGTTGTGCGAATTAAATCCTCATGGTTTTGACTTGAAAGTACTGTGACTTCGCACCAGTGAGGGGTAGGGTTCGCGAACTAAGTGGTCTTGACTTACAGTGCAGTTTAGACAATAGATCGGCTCGCGATTTGAACATATTTAGAGGAAAGAGTGACTGGAGCAATGAGTCCGAAGATCTGGGAACGTTCAAGAGACTTGAAAAATACGCGTGGCTAGTTGCACCTAATCTTGATTGACCTATATATAGTGATAAGAAACGATTTGTGAGACTGATGACCTTGACCTACATTAGAGACATGAAAATTTTCCTACCATGCATCGCGGAAGGAGAGAGATTCTCTCTCAAATAGCTTGGGACGAGACGCATCATCTACTGTTTGTCACAGAAAGACATTCCTTCTACATTGATTTTGAAATCTTTGTTGAATTGGATTCTAAATTTTAATCCTTGGAAGTCTAGAATTACTGACATATAATTCGATTACCTGAACATTTCTAGCGTATAGATCCATGATTTATGTGACAAAAGAACTGCTTTCGATAATCCTGTGGTACCGCTCGTGTACACAATTGAAGCCGTACTCGTCGGATTTACTTGGATACAATTTTCATCATTACCATTGCGACAGTATTTCGCTACAACTTTCGCTATACCTATCTCGTCTAGATTGACTATGAGTTTTAGGAACGGACATTTCGATTGTAAATCCCTGATTTTTTTATTCAACTTCCTCGACGTGAAAACTATGGAAGGCTTTGATAAATCAAGAGTTTTCTGTAATTCATCTGTAATGATTATTCGAAATTTCAGAATTACGAAAACGCGTTTCTACAACCCAAAACTGAAGTACCATAGCAAATTCGTATTGATTAGATTCGTTTTCATACTAGCAGGAGAGAGAGCACTTATTGATGTGTATATGGCTCCGATATTCGTTATCCCCATTAGCAATGCAGGATACTCCAATGAATTTTCGCAAATAACAGCAACCACTGAACCGGGAGAACAGCCCAAATTTAAGAGCAAACTCGCTACCCTCTCACTTTTTTCCAAGACGTTCCACCATGTGACACATTTCTCTGTTTCAGCGTCAATCTATTAACATGGTGGACAAAAGTTGATAAATCGACACAGAACACAGTACACAAGCTATGATTTTCGTAAATACATAGTGAGAGGGAAATGAAATAGATTCTTTACATAATTTTTCCAGAACTACCATGGATTCTGTGATTCTCGTTAGTTACTGAGGAGTGCGAGTGCCTTTAAAAACTACGTACATATGAGAAAAGCTCTTCAAAAAAAAATTAGAAGCCATTGCAGACGTTGCAATGGCAGCGGCCGCAATTTCTTAACACGACCTCTCAGGTGGTGTGGAACTGAGTTGATAATCTTGTCATATAATTCAAATCGAAATTATCATTCTACATTCCCTTCTATCATATATAGCTCGAGAGTCGAAATTCTTCTAAGTCCCCCTTCTATCATATATAGCTCGGAAGTCACAATTCTTCTAAGTCCCCCTCCTATCATATGTAGCGCGAGACTTGAAATTCTTCCAAGTCCCCCTCCTATTATATACAGCTCGAAAGTCACGATTCTTCCAAGTCCCCCTCCTATCATATATAGCTCGAGACTCGAAATTCTTTCAAGTCCCCCTCCTATCATATATAGCTCGAGACTCGAAATTCTTCCAATTCCTGTAACCTAACCTAACCTTAGGTTACTAACTTCGCGGACGCGGACGTTTTCTGAGGATGTAATCTCCTAACAAAATGGATAGCGGGTTCCCCGCTCAAAAACTGCTTCAGGGCACCTGTCAGGACGACATAAAAATCAATATGTATTGTATTCTGAATTCAAGTTATTACGACTTACCATAAAAATGTTGTCCTTATATTCGTGGCAAGCTTTTGTCAAGTAAGTACCCAAGGCTTGATTGACATTGATTAACGTCACTTCAGATACTGGTTCTCCGTAAATGATGTGACCACTCATCTTATCATACTCCGGGGTAAGTCTGAGTAAATTGGGGTAAGAAATCAACGCTTCAATTAAACGAATCCGTTCCTCTAAATTACGGCTATCCATAATATACGCGAAAAAGACGAATACTCCGAAGGGAGAGTAAACAAATGCAAACCACAGAAAAATGTAAGACGATGAGCGCTTTCGGTTAATAAACCATCTTCAAGCCTGAAATGAAAGCAACTGACGAACGGAGGAGAAGAACAATGTATTAAGATTGGCTAAACGAGAAATCACGGTGTGAATCATAAACCAGTTCGACCAGGCCATCCTCCGGAATGAACGAGTTGAGTACAGTGATACCGTCAGTGTTGCGATGACGCATTTTCTCTATATACTCGAGGGCAATGCGCTTTCGGTACGAATTCTCCTTATGGAGGAGCTTTTCGGATCCCTCACGGAAGCTGTGGCCACTGTTTATCAAATGATGACTCCCCTAAGCGTCCCTTCTCCCAAGACTTCAGGTGCTCAGCTACTCTAACTTTCATTTGGCGGCTGATCTCACCAATATAAAAGCCTCCACAATCCCCACATTTCAACTTATAAACACCACTCCTCTCATCAATGGGTATGGGGTCCTTCAGTCTCACAAACAACCCCTTAACTGTTGTAGGGTTGTAGAACGCGGGTCTGAAGCTAAACGGGCGGAGGGTCCGACCCAATTGGAGGGAGAACTTCCCCAGAAAAGGGAGACTGATCCAACGCAACCGGCGATCACGGATCATGTCTCGGGGGAGGGAGGTAGTGGAATCAAGAATGCTCATTGTAACTTTCCTCCGAACCATCACGTCAACGTCGACATTGACCCCATTCACTCTAGCCAGGTGTTTCATTGTGAGTACTTCTTTCTTAAAAGCAGACTGACTCAACGGAATACGAGTCAGTCTGTGAACTAGGCTATGAAATGCAGCCATCTTGTGAGCAACCGGACCGAACGAACCACCGTGGACTAAAACATCGGTCGTAGTATCTTTTTTGTAAATTCCAAACTCATAGATACCGTCTACAATAGAGATTGATAAATCCAAAAAGTTAATGGAAAATACCCCTATTTACAACGTAAATTCGATGCAACGGTTTTAGTGTCCTCCTCATTTTAATAGCTATCAACGATATTATTAAATGCGTTCATTTCCCTCTCACTCAAGGTCTCTTTGCAAACAGTTGTAACATTTCCATCCGGTTAACCAACCTTCTTAGAGCCCACATGTTCTTCCAAGAAGCTCTCGATGAGTACAAATGGTTCCCATTTCCTCATCTTCAAAAAAATAAATCACATCTTTCTTTACAAAATTTTCAAAGCCCTTCCCGCAACTCCGACAAACTCCCTTGTTATACATGTTGATCAAAAACTCACATGGACCCACCACATCAAAATTCTCAACGCTAAATGTACTCGTGCCATAAATATATTGAAATTCTTCTCTCACCACTCGAAAGGCTGCAACAAAATACTCCTCAATCTTTACAAGAATCTTATTCGCTCGCGGCTAGATCGTAGAGCACCGATTTATAACCTAGCCAATAAATCGGTCCTCTCTTTGCTAGACACCATTCAACCTCCTCCCTCAGGATGGTCATGGCCTTTCGAACAAGTCCTGACCCAGAGCTGCCGAACCTCCTCTTCACTTTTTGTAGACTCATTCTAACCTCCAACTTTTTAATCAACTGTCTCTCAGTTCTCTCATCTCCCAATTTTTAATTTAATCATCAAACCAAAAACTCACAAGTTCCTTGACGGAGTTAAGCGAGGGGTGGCAGGGAAGCTGTTTCATGGGGCACGTGGAATCTGAAAAATGTAGATTGTGACGTTGCAGACCCTGACTATGGAGCTTCATTCAATAGAACAGAAACTAAACGGTATATGACGTCATCAATCTTAAACGCTCGCATAATAAAAAAAAAAAAACATCAATGGTACGTAGGACGAGGGGAAAAAAAATTATGAGAAGTGAAAGTTCGGTCACTATTTTTCCCCACAGCTGCTCTGTATTATATTCTTCTTTACATTTTAAGAAAAAAAAAACAAAACAAAACAAAACAATTCATCACAAGGAAAGGCAAAACAAACAAAAACGAAGAACGGTCCAGATTTGAATCAAATCACTGCGAAACCAAGATTTTAGAAATCAGAGGAAAGTATAAAAAATAAACCGACGAGAATTCATCTATGCTTACGTTTCAGTGGTCATGGCCAGTTGATTAAAATATTGAATGTGAAAATAAAGACCTCCGGCGCACAATTCCGTCAAAAGCAAGTTTTGATTATAAGAAGGACATCACCGAATGAAAAGACATCATACTCGTAATGCTCGTGAAAAATTGTGATTAGTTCATTTTAATATTTTTTGGTTTGTTTTGCCGAGAATTAATCCATTCGTCTGCCTATTTCTGAGGACAGAAAAGATAACCGAAAACAATCTGTAAACTTGGGAGGCCTATTTAAATAAATGATAAGAAATTTATACCTAATGATAATGATAGGAGTCACACTTTTTATTTCTGCTTCGTAAGTATTATCGTCAGTATTCGTTTGCTTACATTATTATAGGCTCGTTCCCCATAAAACATAATAGGTATGTGTATATCTTTGTTCTCTCGTATTTTGTGAAGAGAAAATGATCGGCGCCCGTGTTTAGTCGTTAACGGAGACTAAATGCCGAAAATTAGCATAGAATTGCACAATTGTAATTTTTACGAGTTCATCGATTCAGACAAAGGCTCGAAAGTAAAATTTCTTCCATGATCTTCAATTATAGACCGCAGCTCTAATCCCATGTCGCCAATATCCATTAGTCATCTTTGAAAATCTTTAGAATCCCTACCAAGTCAAAACCTATGCCCTTATAATCTGCCAGAAATTGTCCAGGCTGTGCATTGAAAAATTCAAATTCGTGAAAACTGAGTCAGAGCTCACTCCCCTTCGCGAAACTAAAGTAACTTCCGAAAAATTTTCTTAGTCCTGTTGAACCTTAGATCCACTTTGGAACCGCGATTTTCTGTTCATTTTGTGAAGAAACCACCTTTCCGAGCGTATGTAGCCGTGAATTGAATTTGTGTGAGTGTTACTCGCTCTCCCTTCGTTTCGTAATTTTTTATAATCGCAGCAGTGTCACGGAGATCCCGTCGGATGCGTACCTGTGTTCGAACTCCGTCCCAATTCGGTTGGTGCCTCTCGCAAAAGTCTTTTTTTTAAAGATTTGCATGAGTAGCGGGACATCGAATCCGCAGCCCTTGTGGAACTTTTTTTGTTTTACGTGAAAGTGTAGTGAGTGATGAACGTTTGAACAAAACTTCGCGTAAATGTGCTGCCATGCGTGCCGCGTACATATATCAAGAACTCAGACGAGACCTGAGTGAACGTTTAGGCATGAGCCAACTATGCGAGATTCGGTCTTGTCTGTGCCGACAGGCATCCGTTGTAAAGAACCTCACAGAAGCCCCGGTAAATCCCCGGTAACCCAGTGTTACGTTCATGAAAGAGTATAATCACGTGTGCGCCTATTCAGCGTGCTTCTTGGGGATTACCTCAGGCTTGGTTCGAATCGCCGGTGGTACAATGAGGTATTTGGAATCACGCTTGTCATACGTCCTACCACCAGCCGGTGACTCTAGTCGGGTCCTCAGCTTATCTTGTGATAGATCTAGTTCTAGAATTCGTTTTCGATCGAATTATACGAACAGCATTTGTCAGCTTAAAGTCCATGACTTGTAAAGTTCGAGTACGTACGCCATTATACAATTTATAATCTTTTTATATTATATCCGAATTACATGAGCCGTAGAGTTTTTTGTTTGTACTGGTCTCCTTCCCCTCCAACCGTCTGTTCGTACAATCCGATCGAAGACGATCTAGAACTAGTTCTACCACAAGATAAGCTACGGACCCGACCAGAGTCACTGGTCGGCCGGTAGAGAACTGTGAACTTGTACCAAGCCCTGTCCTATTCAATTTTTGGCCTGAAAATAGGCTGAATTGCTTGTGCGACGATTTTTTCGTGTTTTTCAATTTTGGACACCCCTTTCTCCTCCAGTCCTTTGGGGAGGGGGAGACAGAAGACATGCAGAACCCAATTTCGATAATTGGCAGTTTGTAGGATAAAAATGGACGGAATCGTTGGTTCTATATTTTTTCTGGTATCCTTGTCCTCCGATAGTTTTCTTCTTCAGTAAGGTTTTAAGGTCATTGCGAGAGATCGACTATGACCTCGTGTTTAATTGCGCCAAGCTATCGTACTAAAATTCACGACATCTCTGGCGATATAGTAAGAATAAAACCAAGAAGCTCGTTATCTGTTGTAGAGTGTAGAGATTGACTAGAATCTTGCAAAGATCAAAGCGGGGAAATATGCTGAAATTCCGTTGTTTTCACGCGGTGAAAGCCGAAGAAATGGTCTCCTATTGTGTACTCAGGGCGAGGGATTCACCACAGCCCCGCGTATGATCGAAGTGGGCGAACGTGCGGAAATTTTCGTTAATCCAGATCATGAAGAAGATCATACCGACAAATTGGTCACCTATTGTGGGCTTGCGGCGAGAGATCGTCTACAACCCCGCTTCGATCACACACGGGGCTGTCATCGACCTCTCACTGCGAGCACACGATAGATAACAAGTTTCTTGGTAACATTCCCTCCATTGCTTGGAACAGTGAGAATTCTAGCAAGTTTGCCCACTTCGGTCGTAAGTGGGGTCGAAATCAAGCTCTCACCGCGAGTTCACAATAGAAGACCACTTCCTCGGTTCCTCATTCCCTCCGTCGCTTGGCAAAAACAGAATTTCAGCACGTTTTCCCACTTTGATCATACGCCGGGCTTTAGCCAATCTCTCACCGCACACTCACAACGGAAAACGATCTTCTTGATAACACTTTCTCCGTTGCCTGACACGACAAGAATTTCCGCACATTAGTCCGCTTTCATCCCTCACCGCAAATTCACAAATAAGCGAAAGCTAAATAATCTCATTTGGTAACTAGGTCTAATACTTTTAGTCCGGAATAGTAACAGTACTGATCTTTTTTCTGACACGTGAAAATGAATAATTTTAGTATAGGTACTATCATTGAAATGAACGGCTGCACATTGCGAGCGTTGAAATTTTGTTAGAGCTCATGGCCCATTGTTTGACGGTCTTCCTGTCAAGCTTCTCCGTTTTCGTTCGAGGTAATGAATCCACAAATCTGACACCTGCATGCAGCCACTTATGGTGAGATACCTTACCTACAAAAATATCATAGTAAGTAAATGGTAACTTTTATTCGTCTTTTCTAAATTTGTCTCTCTCAACACTTACAGGCAACGTATTCCATAATTTCATCTTCAGTCATCGAACTTCCAGGTTTTTTTACTACATAGGCACGTGGTGATGCATTAGCGTTTCCAAGTATCTTATCTGGAACGCCAATAACGGCGACAGATGCTACATCAGGGTGTTGACGAATCAATGATTCCAAATCATGAGGAATTACCTGAGCATTTTATATTGTAAATATGAATTTATTACTATCGATCATCCCTGAACATTAGACTCATGCTTAAAATTTCATAATCCTCGGGTCAAGATTCGTATCACTCTGGTAACCCTGCTTCATTCATGTGAGCAGTAGGTATTCTTTAGGAACTATAGATTTTGAACCCATCTAGGCGATATGAAACACTTTTACTTTAATTTACCATAAGACCTTCGTATGTGAAACTATCACAGAGTCTGCTGAATATGTAAAAATTCTGATCTGCGTCATAATATCCAATATCGCAAGTATGTAGGAAGCCGTCTTCATCTAATGCATCGTTTATATCTGCGTTCAAGTATCCATTACATAGCAAAGGTCCTTTTACACAGTATTCTCCTTCTTGGAACGGTCCCAATGTTTTTTTACTCTCAAGGCTAACAATCTGCGATTCATAGGTTACATCAATGAGTCACATTTCATATAGTGCACGAACAATCGCAGTACCACAGTACATACCTTTGCTATCATCCCAGGTATCAGACGACCAGTGATACCCTTTCTTGATGAAGGCGCGGTGAAGAGATTGGTTCCGTTTGTTTCGCACATACCAAACCTATTGAGTACATGGTATCCAAATCGTTGCTCTAAAATTTTTTCAACTTGATCGGAGAGAAATTCTCCCCCACAACTCAGAAGCTTAACGCTGCTTAAATCGTAGTCGTCAATGATGTCGGCATGAGTTGCAATCAATGCAGCATTCATCGGATTCATCATAATGGTACTAATCTGAAAAAGGAAAACAGAATTATCTAAGCACAATCAAAATGAGATATCAATACAGGGCGTGTATGACCTACTTTGAATTTTTCGATATAATAGAAGATTGGTTTTTTAGGTTTTCACGGTATTCTAATGTACTTGAAGCCGAGTACGCAGCATATGAGTATTGTAGTCAATTCACGTAGGTTGGCCTCTGGTACGAGTCCTACGACGACATTGTTCTCCGGAAATTGTATGATTTTTTCCGTCCTAAAAGAACAGATCAATCACAATCTCCCAAGATGTGCAAATATTGAATCGCCCGAATTGAGTCTGATGGTATTGACTTCAATGTACCCCGACTTCGCAGCCCTGGTCTCATCTGACTGGTATAGGCCAGAGAGTGAGAGGCCTCGCAAGCTAACTGGCCTTGACCTACAGTGCAGTATAGACTAAGTACATTGAAACGCGACCTTATAATTTCAAGAGATTTGGAAAACGTGACTGCACACACCTGATCTTGTGACAGAAAAAGACTAGTGCCGTACATTGGAGACTCGAAAATATTCTTATCATAATATGGTGGGAGGAGAGTATATTTTCCTCAAAAAGCTTGAAAAATTTCGATTTAAAAATTTTTGATGAGAGACATAAATATGATCTTCATCTTTTATTACTCTTGCGCTGAAATTTTTCTTGCTTATATTGATTGTCAGGGAAAGACGTTCTCTCCACATTGAATTTGAAATCTTTGCTGAATTAAATTCTGAATATTAATCTTTGATAGTAGAAACCAATTACGTTAGTTTAGAATTACCGATATCCAATTTTGTTTACCTGAAGATTTCTAGAGTGTAAATCCACGATTTATGTGACAAAAGAATTGCTTTCGATAATCCTGTAGTGCCGCTCGAGTACACAATTGAAGCCGTACTCATCGGATTTACTTGGATACAATTTTCATTATTACCATTGCGACAGTATTTTGCAAAATCTATCTCGTCTAGATTGACTATGTGTTTTAGAAACGGACATTTCGATTGTAAATCTCTGATTTTTTTGTTCGACTTCGTCGACGTGAAAACTATCGAAGGTTTCGACAAGTCAAGGGTGTGCAGTAATTCGTCTGTGAAGATTTTGCAAAATTTCAGAATTACGAACAAAATTCAAGTACCATAGAAAATTCGTACTGATTAGACTCGTTTTCTTACCAGCAGGAGAAAGAGCACTAATTGAGGTGTATATGGCTCCGATATTCGTTATCCCCATTAACAATGAGGGATACTCCAACGAACTTTCGCAAATAACTCCAACCACTGAACCGGGTGAGCATCCATAATTTAAAAGCAAAATCTCTACGCTTTCGCTTTTGTCCAACGCTTCCTTCCATGTAACACATTTCTCTGTTTCAGCGTCGATCTATCAACATGGTGGACGAGAGTTTAGGATTTGATATAATGGCGGCTTCAGGAATTCTGCCTGAAGTAGGCCAACCCAAAGCCAATGAATTGTCAGGCAGGTCGAGAATTAGGAAGGTATGGGAGCTCAGAATTTAAATTTCGAGACGGTCTGAAGTCTAAACCGAGGAATGTTTTGGTGGACCTGCCCTGCCCGGCCACCCCGTAGGAGCCGCCACTGATTCATACCTGATTGTGGAATTTCTCTCCACAATAGATAAAATCGATGTTGAATGACGAATGCAGGGAACCTGTTCTATGGTTCGAATGGGGAAATACAAACTGCGGCCATAAACAAATCGCGTCCGGAGTGTAAATCTTTTCACTCCAGCTTTAATGCTAATTTTCATTCGCCGCACCCGAACATTTTCATATTCCTCCAAGTACTCCAACACAAGCAGACGGATACCAGAATCTAAAACAATTAATTTTTTTGGGATGTAAACCAGTTCGCCTCCACGTGGTGTATCCTGGATAACGTTAAATGAACTGGTGCCCAATTTGTGTACGGCCGCAGTATGAGCATTTACACTCCGGACGCACTTTGCATACAATTTTCTTGGGCTGCTCCAAGGACCGCTATTTGATCACAGGTTGGGCCGCGATTTGCAAACCCCCGGTCGAATTTGTGTTAGTAATGAGGTTTATCAATTCGACCTCTAGGGTAGTATGGAACTGAATTGAGAAAACACCAATTTTCAAAAATCTCCTTCTATCATATAATTATGACAAGAATTCAAAATTTTTCAAGTTCTTTCCTTAATATTCATGACTTGGAGAACAAAACTGTTTCAAGACCTTCCTGTCATAATATAAAGAAAGAAAGAAAGATACTAGATAAGTAAATAAGTAAATAAATAAAATATAAGTAAATAATAAATAAATAAATAAATAAATAAATAAATAAATAAATAAATAAATAAATAAATAAATAAATAAATAAATAAATAAATAAATAAATAAATGAATAAATAAATAAATGTATAGATAAAAAAAAAAATAAAATAAATAAATAAATAAATCTGAGTCCACCCCCTTATCAGTCCGCTCTTATCATACATATATAGTTCAAGAAAGAAAGAGAAAATTTTTCTAATTGAAGCGCTGCGTGGAAAGGGGACCTCCGTTCCATAAGAAATACATTAGATGGAGGCCCCTTTTCCACGCAGCGCTTCAATTCCATTTCGGCTGGACATCGGACGCCGAACGAAAAATTTTTCAAAAAAAAAAAAAACATAGAATAGGTTTCAGGTTTTCTGTTAAAATATTTTCAATCGGATATTCGATCTCAGATTCTTCTTCCTCTCGTGAAGTTGGTCCTCCCTCAAGTTTACCCAGGGCTATCATTTGTGATATGTCCTCCTCAGTTACTGAGGAATGCCTCCCCAAAGAAAAACTAATGAGAAAAGCTCTTCAAGAAAGCACCCATTAGGACGACATAAAAATCAATATTCTATCGAATTTAACTTTTTTTTTTTTTTATTACATCCAACCATGGAGAAAAATTATAAAAGAAAAACACAAAAAAAAACAAAAAAACAAAACAAAAAAAAGAATAGGGGGAAAAAAATTACACACATGCATAAATGAAAAAAAAAAAAAAAAAAGAAAAGAAAGAAAAAAAAAAGGTTATTATGACTTAAAATAAAAATTTTATCCTTATATTCGTGGCAAGCTCGTGTCAGGTAACTACTCAAGGCTTGATTGATATTGCTTAATGTTATTTCAGAAACTCGACCTCCGTAAATGACGTGATCACTCATCTTGTCATACTCCGGCGAAAGTCTGAGTAATGTATGGTAAGAAACTTCAAATTATAATATGATTACAATATCGTTTTTCGTAAAAATCTGTGAACGAACATTAATGGTACTTTTTTGATCTCGTTATGGGCATATTTCAAGACTGTTTCCACAAAATTTCAAATCGTTATGTAAGGTGTCATCCGGAAACTAGAATCTTGTTAACCTTGATTGTATGCGACTTAGTAATCAAACTAGTTGAATTTCTTTCGTCTACGAAAACACATAGGCTCGCATTTGCTGGTTGATTCGCAATTTTGATTGCAATTTTTTTATCTGTAGACTATGCTGCATTTCCACCATTTTTAAAATTTAAAAAAAAGAGTATCGTTGGACGAGGAAAAGGGGAGAAGTGAAAATACAAGAAGTAGAATGTACGAGTAAATTTAATATTTTGTACTGAGGGTACTCAATATATTCTTTGCACTTCGAAAAAAAAAAATTCTGGCATGGCCAAAGGAATAAAGATTATGTTTCATGTCTTTCTCAGTAGCTAGTGGCTTTTGGGGAGCTCACTCGCGGATCTAGGATAGGTATCTGATCTACATTTTTCAGATCGCACGTTCCCCATAAAACAGGGCCCCTGCGACCACTCGTTTAACAGTGTTAAAGAACCTTTGAGTTTTTTTAAGTCCTCCTTCTATCATTTATAGTTCGGAGGCGGAGTCTGTGACATGACAGTTTCATGACGTCATGGGTCAGCCTTGTGACATCACAATCCGATGACGTCGTAGATCAGTTTTCTTTCTACGTCCCCCTAGTACATATGACTCGAGGCGGAGCCCGTGACGTCACAATCTAATGACGTCATAGATCAGTTTTTTCAAGTTTCCTTTCTATTATACATAGCTCCAAAGTCTGGTTCTTTGACGTCACAATTTTATGACGTTATAGGTCATATGGGTGGGGGACAAAACCTGTGACGTTACGATCTGATGTTGTTTTAGGTTTCCCTCCTATTATATGTAGCTCCAAAGTCCGGGCCTTTGATGTCACAATTTGATGACGTCATGGGTCAGCCTTGTGACGCCATATTCTTCATGTGCCTCATTAAACAGATTCCCGGCCATTCATCGTTTAACTCCGTTGAAGAACCCGTGAATTTTTCCATTTTCCAACCTTATGAGGGAGCTGTAAACTAGCGCCAGGCCCTGTTTTATTTAAATTTTGGCCAGAAAATAGCCTGAATTGCTTGTGATGCGTTTTTGCTGTATTCTTCTCTCAAGTTTATCCATTGTGGACACCTCTACCTCCTCCAGTCCTCTTAAAAAAATGTCGACTCTCCAGCTACGTATGATGGGAGGGGGACTTGGAGAAATTTCGACTCTCGAGCTATACATGATGCGAGGGGGACTTGAAAAACTTTCGACTCTCGAGCCATATGTGATAGGAATTTTTCCAAGTCCCCCTCCTATCATATATAGCTGGAGATTCGAGAAAAATGTAGACTCTCTAACTATATTATACTAGGCTCATACCTAGGTAGTAGGTCCAGGCCTTCTTTGTACTAGCTTTATCTAGGTCTAGGTTTCCTTGAATTCTCAATACCAAATTCCATATGACTTATGAAACAGGTTCCCTGCGTTCCTCGTTTAACTTCGTTAAGGAATCCGTCTTTTCTTCTTTGGTAAGGTTTTAAGATCATTGTGAGAGATCGACTATGACCATGTGTTTCATTGGGCTAGGCTGACGGGCTAAAATTCTCGACATTTCAGGCAATAGTAAGAATGAGACACACAAGGGGCTGCAGTTGATCTCTCACTGCAAGCACACAACAGATGACAAGTTTTTTGGTAATATTCCTTCCGTGGTCGAAGTCAAACTCACACCGCACACTCACAACGGAGTACGATCTTCTTGATACTACTTTCTCCATTGCCTGACACAATAAGGATTTCCGCACATTAGTCAGCATTCATTATACGTAGGCCCTTGACCAATTTCTCACCGCAAACTCACAACAGGGAACGATCTTGTAAATAAGACGCGCTTCAGTGTACTATAATGAGCGAAAGCTAAATAAGCTCACTAGGTAACTTTTATGACAAAGGCCTAATACTTTCAGTATGGAATAGTAACAATACTGATATTTTTTTCCGACTAGTGAAAATGAATAATTTAAATATACTATCATTAAAATGGACGCCTACACATTCCCAGTATTCAAATTTATTCCTCGCGACGAACTGTACTACAATTTTTGTTAGAGCTCATAGCCCATTGTTTGATGGCCTTCCTGTCAAGCTTCTCCGTTTTCGTTCGAGGTAATGAATCCACAAATCTGACACCTGCATGCAGCCACTTATGGTGAGATACCTTACCTAAAAAAATATCATGGTAAGTAAATGGTAACTGTTATTCGTCTATTCTAAATTTGTCTTTCTCAACACTTACAGGCAACGTATTCCTTAATTTCATCTTCAGTTATCGAACTTCCAGGTTTTTTTACTACATAGGCACGTGGTGATGCATTACCGTCTCCAAGTATCTTATCTGGAACACCAGTAACGGCGACAGATGCAACATCAGGATGCTGATGAATCAATGATTCCAATTCATGAGGAATTACCTGAACATTTTATATTGTAATGAATTTATTACTATCGATCATCGTTGAATATTAGTAGAACATTTTCTTCGTGAGTACGATCCATAGTAGGCTATCTGTCTTTGGGAATCACAGGCACGTAACCAATTAGTGTGTCGCCAATGAAGTCGTACCGATATTCAGGGATATTTAAGAAACTCATTTGAAGGGCAATTATGAGATTGAATTTTTGGTCCATACCTGATGGTGGTATAGGGTTGGTCCTACCGAAACCGGTTGTAATATTTTTCCACATAACTAACCCCTCCATCTTGCCCTTACTGCCAACAAAACAATTTAGCAGTCGACCATTTCTTCTCCTGCCCCCAACTCTACACCCTCCACTCCCACTCCAGCACTCAAAAACAACTACATACAAAACCACTTGTGGTACCCTAAAATACATACGACTAACTAACTTTTACTCCAACATCCAAACAAAGCCAACTGCCCGCACTCCCTACTAATTCCGCAACCAATAATTCAAACTGATGTGTCTAAACTGAAAGATTTTTGTGTTTTGACCCACAATTATATTATGATGCTGTGTTCAACGATTTATTAAATCTTTTTGCTGTATATCACCAGTTATTCAAAGGCTGACAACTATGCCAGCGTTTTCCTTGGAATTTCTTAAATATCCCTAAATGCCGACACAACTTCATTCAAACGGACTAATTAGCTACGTACCTGCGATTCCCAAAAACAGCTGAACATTAGACTTCATGCTTAGAGTTTCATAATCTTCGAGTCAAGATTTTTTATCACTTTGGTAGCCTTGCTTTATTCCAAAGGACAGTATTGTTTAGGAAATATAGATTGTGAACCCGTTTAGGAACTATGAAACATTTTTACTCCAATTTACCCAAAGACCTTCGTATATGAAACTATCACCGAGTCTGCTGAGTATGTAAAAATTCTGCTCTGGGTCATAATATCCAATATCGCAAGTATGTAGAAAGCCGTCTTCATCTAATGCATCGTTTATATCTGCGTTCAAGTATCCATTACACAGTGAAGGTCCTTTTACACAGTATTCTCCCTCTTGGAAAGGTCCCAACGGTTTTTTATTCTCAAGGCTAATAACCTGCAATTCATAGGTTACATCAATGAGTCACATTTCGAAGTGGATGAACTATCGCAGTATCACGACACACACCTTTGCTATCATCCCAGGTATCAGACGACCAGTGATACCCTTTTTTGATGAAGGCGCGGTGATGAGATTGCTTCCGTTTGTTTCACACATACCATATCTATTGAGTACATGCCATCCAAATCGTTGCTCTAAAATTCTTCCGACTTGAACGGGGAGAAATTCTCCTCCACAACTCACGAGTTTAACACTGCTTAAATTGTACTCGTGAACGTCGACATGAGTTGCAATCAGTGCAGCATTCAGCGTGTTTGTCATGATGGTACTAATCTGAAAAAGGAAAACAGAATCATCTAAGTAGAATGAAATGAGATATCGATTCAGGGCATTTGTGACCTACTTTAAATTGTTCGATGTAATGAAAGATTGATTTTTCAGATTTTGGCGGTATTCTAATGAACTTGAAGCCGAGTACGCAGCATATAAGTATTGTAGTCAATTCACGTAGGTTGGCCTCCGGTACGAGTCCTACGACGACATTGTTCTCTGGAAATTGTATGATTTTTTCTGTCCTAAAAGAACAGATCAATCAAAATTTTATGAAACATTACTTTTTAAGCGGATCTCCTAGGATGTAAAATTATTAAACAGCCCGAATCGAGTCTAGTGGTTTTGACTTGAAAAGACCCTGACTTCGCAGCCCGGATCTCAACTGACTTGTATAGGTCAGTGAGGGAGAGGGCTCGCAAGTCAACTGGCCTTGACCTACAGTGTAGTAAAGACTATATTGGAACGCGACCTGAGAGAGGCTGGAGTGATGAGCCCAAAGATCTTGGAACGTGATCTTAAACGTTCAAGAGATTTGAAAGACGTAGCTTCACACATCTGATCTTGTGACAGCGAAAGACTAGACATCCCTATCATAGGTTGTATGGTGAGAGGAGTGAATCTCACTCAGGAAGCTTGAAAAATTTTGACGAGACACATAAAATATGATCTTCATCTACTGTTTGTCCCGGAAAGACTTTCCACATTGAATTCGAAATCGTTGCTGAATTGAATGCTGAATATTAATCCTTGAAAGTAGAAACCTATTACGTCAGTTTAGAATGATTACCTGTACATTTCTAGGGTGTAAATCCACGATTTATGTGACAAAAGAACTGCTTTCGACAATCCTGTGGTACCGCTCGTGTACTCAATTGAAGCCGTATTCTTCGGATTTATTAGGATACCATTTTCATTATTACTATTGCGACAGTATTTTGCAAAATCTATCTCGTCTAGATTGACTATGTGTTTTAGGAACGGACATTTCGATTGTAAATCTCTGATTTTTTTGTTCGACTTCGTCGACGTGAAAACTATAGAAGGTTTCGATAAGTCAAGAGTGTGCAGCAATTCGTCTGTGAAGATTGTGCAAAATTTCAGAATTACGAACAAAATTCAAGTACCATACCTATAGCAAATTCGTATTGATTAGACTCGTTTCCTGACCAGCAGGAGAAAGTGCACTAATTGAGGTGTATATGGCTCCGATATTCGTAATCCCCACTAGCAAGGGAGGATACACCAACGAACTTTCGCAAATAATTCCAACCACTGAATTGGGTGAGCATCCCAAATTTAAAAGCAAACTCGCTATCCTTTCGCTTTTGTCCAACACGTCCGTCCATGTAACACATTTCTCTGTTTCAGCGTCTATCTATCAACATGATGGTGGACGAAAGTTAATAATTTAATATAGTGGCGGCTCCTGAAGTAGGCCAACCTGAAGCCGATGAATTGTCAGACAGGTCGAGAATTAGGAAGGATTGGGGGCTCGAAATTAAAATCTTGAGATTGTCTGAAGGCTAACCCGAGACATTTTTAGGTGGACCAGCCCGCCCGGACCTCCTATAGGAGCCGTCATTGACCAAACATCTGACTCTTTGTATAATTAACAGAAAATAACAGTGGAATTTGTCTCCACAATGAACAAAATTGACTTCCTCAACGATGTTGAACGAGGAATGTAGGGAACGTGTTCTATGGGTTGAATTTCTTTTAGTAATGAGGTTTATAGGCCTATTGGGGAAACCACTATTAAAAAATTGGGATGCCGTTTCAAGTTTTGCAACGGTAAGCGGAGAACCCGCAAGACATGTATATTCCACTGCAGAAGGTCTTTCAAAAAGTAGAACATATGAAAATTCCTATCATATTTGACTCGAGAATCAAAATTTTTCAAGATTTTTTTATCATACTTATAAAGAAAGATAGGAAGGAAGGAAGAAAGAAAGAAAGGAACTGAATAAATAAATAAATAAACAAATGAACAAGTAAATAAATAAGTGAATACGTACCTAAATAGATAAATGAAATAAGTAATTATAAATAAATAAATAAATAAATAAATAAATAATAAATAGATAAATAAATAAATAAATAAATAAATAAATAAATAAATAAATAAATAAATAAATAAATAAATAAAAATAAGTAAACAAATGAATAAAAATGAATAAATCCAAGTCCCCTCTTCTTATTTTCCTTCTATCATTTATAATTCAAGAAAAGAAGTAACGTTTTTTTCAGGATCCTTTTTGGTCGGACGTCGAACGGAAAATTTTTCAAATAAAACCTTAGAACAGGTTCCCTGTTAAAATGTTTTCAATCGGACATTCATCTCAGATTGTTCTTCCTCTTGTGAAGTTGGTCCTCCCTTAAGTTTATCCGCCAGGACTACTATTTGTGACATGTCTCCCCTTAGTTACTAAGGAATGCCTCCTCAAAGAAAAACTAATGAGAAATGCTCTTCAAGAAAGCACCCATCAGGACGACATAAAAATCAATACCTATTCTATTGAATTCACTTACCATAAAAATGTTATCCTTATATTCGTGGCAAGCTCTTATCAGGTAACTACTCAAGGCTTGATTGATATTGCTTAACGTTATTTCAGAAACTTGACCTCCGTAAATGACGTGATCACTCATTTTGTCATACTCCGGCGAAAGTCTGAGTAAAATATGGTAAGATAGGTACTTCAAATTATATGATTACCAAATCGTTTTTCGGAAAAATCTAATGGTACTGTTTTGATCGCGATACGGGAAAATTTCAAGACTGTGTCCACAAAATTTTAAGTCGTTATGCAAGATGTCATCTGGAAACTAAAATCTTGTTAACCTTGACTGTATGCGACTTAGGAATCAAACTAGTTGAATTTCTACGAAAACACATAGCCTCGCATTCGCTGGTTGATTCTCACTTTTGATTGCACATTTTCTACATACGTAAACTATACTGCATTTTTATCTTTCTTCCTGATAAAATTTTTCAAATTAAATAAAAAAAAGAGTTACGTACGTTGCAGTTGGACGAGGAAAAGGGGACAAGTGAAAATACGAGAAGTAAAATTCGCGAGTAAATTTATTATTTTGTACTGAGGCTACTCAATATATTCTTTACGCTTTGAGAAAAAAAAAAAAAAGGAAAAAAAAATCATCAGAAAGGAAACGAAAAGAAACAAAAATGAAGCACAGTTCGGATTTGAACCAAAAAACCACAAAGAGTAAGGTATTAGAAAGTATAAAAAATACTATAAGTAATTCATCTATGCCAAGCTTACGTTTCAGTGGCCATGATCAGTTGATTAAGATATTTAAGAATGTGAAAATATTTAACACGTGTTACACAGAGAACATCGCATTTAGACTCTTCTTGGTTTACTTGGCTAGCTTACTTCTGAGGATAGAAAAGATAACCGAGGACTGTAGAGATGGTAAATAAACGAACGATAAGAAATTTGTAATGGTAACGATAAGAGTCATACGACTCGTTTTTCTGTTGTAAGTCTAATCTTCAGTTTTCGTTTCGTATACAATTATACGCACGTAAGTTCTCTCATTTTTGGTAAAAATAGAACTATTGCCGTACGACGACGACGGAGACTGAAAACCAAAAAATAGCATAAAAGTGTTAATCAATTGAAAAATCTTAAAGTTTCACGATTCCTACAAATAGGCTCGGAAATCAAATTTTCTCAAAGATCCTCAACTAGGCCAGAGTCCTTTACCCCGATATTGACAGTCATCTTCCAAAGTTTTCAGAATCCCTAAGCTAATGACCGGAGCTCCTATCGCCGACACCCATAGTCATCTCTGAAAATTTTCAGAATCTCTAAACTAAGTAGAAGCCACCACCTTCCTCGTAATTACAATCCACCGGACGGATGGCAATAAAAGTTGGCCTTTTCTTACATACATTGAGAAATCTTCTCAAGTCCATGAACTACGTCGCGTCGGAGCTTCCTTCCCTTTGGAAAACAAAAGTAACGCAAAAATTTTTTGTAGCCCCGTCGAATCTCTCATGAAAGTCGCAATTTTCTTCAAAAGTCAAAATATCCTCATGTCCCCGAAGTCGCTCCGATCCCTCCCTCACCTCAATGTGTAGTTTGAAATTATAAATTCCTCTATTTCATGGAGAAACATCGAATCATAGTAGAGTGGTAATGTATGTTCTAGGACAGTTCTAGATTTCTATGACAGTTCTGGATTTCTAAGACATTTCTGGATTTCTAGGACAGTTCTAGATTTCTATGACAGTTCTGGATTTCTAAGACATTTCTGGATTTCTAGGACAGTTCTAGATTTCTAGGACAGTTCTGGATTTCTAAGACATTTCTGGATTTCTAGGACAGTTCTGGATTTCTAGGGCAGTTCTGGATTTCTAAGACAGTTCTGGATTTCTAGGACAGTTCTGGATTTTATGGCTTTCTAAGACAAGTCTGATTTCTAAGACAGTTATGGATTTCTCACTTTTTCACTCATTTTTCTGCACTTCTCATCAATCCTCAAGTTTCCATTTATGAGCTACAAGCAGCCAGATTTCTCACTTTTTTACTCATTTTTCTTCACTTTTCATTGATCCTCAAGTTAACACCAACTCCAACGCGTACGAGATTTTCACGTAGAACATCATTTGTCCTTGACGAGGAAGTGCACTTCCACAACGGTATACGCGAGTTGGCTACTATGTCAAATTGTTTGGAGAACTAGTTGAGTGTGCACAGAATTCAAAGCATGAAAATTGTCGAAGTTGTCCTTGACGAGGAAGTGTACTTCCACGACGGTATACGCGAGTCGGCTTCTGTCATTATGAATTTTTTTATATACGCGATGATATACTGATGGTCGAATCCAACCACTTTCATGTGAATTTTTTATTCGATCACCGTAGGTATTTGAAAATAGTTCAACATAGAGGAAAAATTGAAAATACTTCATAATGTTGTCACCGATATAGTAAACAAACTCAAAAGAATTTAGACTATCTTAACGATGGAGGTAGAATTTCGATAGGAACGAGTTCAAGAAATGAAATTCGAAATGATTTTTTGATCAAAAATGCCTCATAACTCAAGGCAAATTAACATTGATAGGATTGAGAAGACATTTTGATAGGCAATTCAAGGAATGAAATTCGAAATAATATTTAGTAAAAGCTGATTAGAATATGAAAATGCTGAGATAAAATTAAGAATTTATATGAAATGAACGGAGCCATGTGATTTTACGAGACAAATGAGAAAGCTGATAACCAGTACCTACCCTACGAAGGAGAATTTCATTTCATCAATATTACACCAAAATTTCAAACAAAATAATCCGAAGAGGACTTGGAGCTTAACACTGAGAAGTATTTTCAAAAATACCTGTGAATTAAATCATATTGAACCAATTTTAAATACATTTCAGAAATAGTATATTACTAGATACAAGAGGGTAAAGTGACCTTTTGACATCGAGTGCGGTAGTTTGCCAAACGAGTCAAAGACGAGTTGAGCAATCGCACGAGTATGTCAATGGTCACTTACCCTCTTGTATTGTAAGATATTTTTCTAAATAATATGATGTTAAAGGAAGATTGAGAGAATACGGCAATGATAATTCTCCATAAAGAGCTGCTGCGCTCGTCGCGCTATCTTTGCATCATGCTGGAAATCAGACGCTGTTAAAACGCAACTTTATCCACTCTTTTGCGTGGGTAAAAGAGCTCTTTAACATCATGTATTTAGAAAACGCCATTACTGTATCACGTACACATAGTCCAGCAAAAAAAGAATCTGAAAGAATGATAACACGAATGAATTTCATTTCAACTTCGCATCGTAATGCCACAATTCTGATGGAAATAGAGAGTTGAAACAATGCCTCGACAGAAGAGTGAGAAAAATGAAAGCAATAATACTAGACGTCGTATGTGGCATCACCGTTTGTCCACATGTAGTAAACGGTCAAATATGGCTAAAATTGAAATTTAGAGTTTTCTAGTTTTATTCTGTCAGGCACTGATCATCATTTAATTTAGAACGAAAAGATTTGAAAACGTACACGATCATTTATTGTACAAAACGTTCAACTGTCACATAGAAACGTGTATCTCTCACAACATTGTTAACCCAGATGACTCGTTTACGGCAAAGGCGAGAGCACTTCTCACATGTTACCATGTAGTACTGTGGGGACGATTGTATTTGTGCGGAACGAGTTTAGTGTGTCCGCGTGGCACATAGGGGCTGCGGGTAAGCAGTACCGTTGACACCCCCTCCCACACTATAACGTGTGAAGCACAGTAATTGTGTTGAGAGAGAGGCGAAGAACTCATTATTACAAGACAAATCTTATTCTTATTTGACTTTTTTTTTTTTTAAATGATTAACAAATTCAAATATATGTCGCATGTACGAACCTCGCAGTCTCAGAAACAGAGTTTCTTCTATGCTAGTTCAAAAAGAAGGAAATAGACACCCGAAGTACCACAGAGATCGAGTCTCTTCTGTACCAAGAGAGAAAAAAAATTGTACCACAGAGATCAAGTCTCTTCTGTACCAGGAGGGAGAGAGAAACTGAATCGTACCACAGAGATAGAGTCTCTTCTGTACAATGAGTACATATAATTTTTAGTAGGTAATTTAATGAATATCACTACAATAGTTTTACATTGAGTACAGGTACTATACTTATTATAAATATTTAATTAATTATAACATTATGTATAAATAGTAAGGAAAATAATATCTAAGGAATTTTCAGAAATAGGAATTTTTTTTTTTTTTTTTGGCCTAAGGACCTATTCACGTATACCATCTTATTACAGCTGTATCATATATTCTGCTTATTGACTTTCTTTCTATACAGGAAGTCTCAGCAATTTGGTCTTTATGACTTAATTCATAAAAGACTCGTACTTTGTCATTAGTTCATTTCTACATTTCACAAAGGGACCCGTGAACAGGGGTTTTGTGAGTATGTCAGCAAGCTGGTTTTCAGTTCCAACTTGGATAACTTTTAATAGATTATTTTGCACGTATTCTCTAATTTTGAGCTGTCGTAGCTCCACATGTTTTAGTCTGCCTCTTCCAACAGTATTATGAGACTGTTGGAGGGCCGCATAATTATCTTCGTATAAGGTAGCTGGAAAAAGATCAATTCCCAACGTTTCTTTTGTCAGATGCGCGAGAAACAGTACATCATGAGCTGCCTCATTCAACGCTACAAATTCTGCTTCGCACGTATTTTCGGCAATACATTTTTGAAGCCGAGAACACCACATTACAGGAGAGTCAAATAATCTTATTACAAATCCTGTCGTTGATTTTCTTGTTTTATCGCCAGCATGATCTGCGTCTACAAAAGCTTCTAGAATATTCGAACTGTAATTTTTCTTGTAGGTTAGACCAAAATCTGACGTACTCTTCAAATAATTTAAAATTCTCTGTACTAGTGCCCAGTGTATAGGCTGGGGATCGGATTGGAATCTCGCCAGCTAATGAACAGCGAAAGTGATATCAAGACGTGTAGAGTTAGCTAAATACATCAGTGCACCAATTGCTTGGCGAAAAGGAAATACGGTAATGTGTGGAATACTCATGTGATTTTGTTGAGACAGAGGAGGCATCGGGAAGGATGGCGATTTACTGTCGGTCTTATCGGAAGAGAGAAATTTTTCAATCACCGCTTTTGTGTGTTTACACTGATGTAAAAACAAATTTTTACCTTGCTCCTCAATTTCAATTCCGACAAACATTTTAGGATAGCCCATGTTTTTGAGCTCAAACGATTTCCCTAGTTCTGCAATCACATTATTAATAAAAGTCGACGAACATCCGGCGATTAGAATGTCGTCTACAAATGCTAGCAACAAAATTGTGCTTGTTTCATTTTTCATCGTATATACGCATGGTTCTCGTTCATTACGAGAAAATCCTAACTCTATTAATTTTTTATTTAAAATCTTATTGAAACACAAAGGTGCTGTAGCTAATCCGTAGAGAGCTTTCTTTAGTTTGCACATAAATTTGCGAGGATCTGCTTCAATTCCTTGTGGTATTAAAACAAATTTTTCTCGATCAATATGACCGTGAAGGAACGCATTTGTAATATCAAGTTGGACAAGTGTCCATTGCATATAAACGACGATAGCGAAGAACCAACGAATTGTTGATGGGCTGGGTGTCGGTGACGCAGTTTCAATTTTTGAATATTTTTCTGTATCACGACAACCAACAGCTACCAATCTGGCCTTGTATTTTCCATTACTTTTTATTGTGAACTAGCCGCTTGCGGCGCCAGACAGGCTCGCGCTTCGCGCTCGCTGTTTCATGATTACGGGCTCGCGCTTTGCGCTCGCTGGTTTGTTTATTAGTTTTGTCATGACGGACTCGCGCTTCGCGCTCGCAAAGAGCACGCCGCCAACGGACTATCACTCGCTGAACGATACCTACTACCTACGCGACAGAGCAGATTTTTATACTTCATGAGAGCTCATAACGTTTGAACTTTCAATAGTCAAATATGTATTCCCATTTGCCATCTAGTTCACTGTTCCCACCAGTACACACACACACACACACACACAATTCCAAACTCAACCAACAAACAGCCCGCTGGCATGGGTAAAGGCTAATTTTGTCCTAGCTCTGTCAAGACCAAGGTGTGGGTTTCTGACCATCATAGTCTTATATTTTTCAGAATTTCTTCAATATGAGTCATATGGGATTTGGTATTGAGAATTCAAGGGAGCCTAGACCTAGATAAAGTAGTATAAAGATGGCCTAGACCTATTATAAGCCTAGTATAATATAGTTTGAGAGTCAACATTTTTCTCGAATCTCAAACTATGTATGATAGGTGTGGGACTTGAAAAAATTCCCATCACATATAGCTCGAGAGTGGAAATTTTTCCAAGTCCCTCTCCTATCATATATGGCTCAATAGTCGAAATTTTTTCGAATCCCCTTCCTATCATATATGACTCGATAGTCGAAATTTTTTCCAAGTCTCCCTCCTATCATATAAGTATGGCTCGATAGTCAAAACTTTTCCAAGTTTTTTGTTGGACGGCGGAAGGCAAATTTCTCAAAAAGCCACTCATAGAACAGGATCCCTGTTAAAATTTTTTGACTCTTGAGCTATATATATGATAGAAGGGGGACTTGAAAAAATTCCTATCATATATGGCTCGAGAGTCAAAAGTTTTCCAAGTCCCTCTCGTATCATATATGGCTCGATAGTCCAAATTTTTCCAAGTTTTTTGTTGGACAGCGGACGGCAAGATTCTCAAAAAGCCCCCTATAGAACAGGTTGCCTGTTAAAACATCACTAAATATCGCGACAGCCACATCTAACCACTTTCTCTGATAATAAAATCCTACTGGAACTGGATACTTCGATTGATATTGATAAGTAAATTAATTAAGCGTAGATATCATTTCAAACAATCAAAGGTCACGTTCTGTATTCATAATTCGAATCACGATTCTACATATTGTATTTACGCAATTGATCAAAAACTCATCGCAATTGATCAAAACCACATCGAACTACTCCTACTATTCAGATGATATTTTTCTATTTACTTTCGGGATTTGTAGATTAAATCTCATTGCGCTTCTCTTTTGATTTACTTAAAGCATTCGAGTTCCTATGAGAACCAAAACGTAAGAACCTACAAAATAATTTGAAATTTCATAATTCACAAAAAGCAGAAGCTATATGCGATCAAGTATCATCAGTACTGTCGATTAAAATATCTACCTCTTACGACATTATCGAACATTTTCTAATGTTGTTCCGCGATTTGTGAAATAAATCTCACAGGCTAGTTTTTCCTTCGATTTCGAGAATTCAAGTACCGGTACTTGCGGACTAAAACATAGGACCTACAAAATAGTCTAACGATAAGGAAAATTCATCTACCAGTATCGGACACCAGGATTGATAAATAAGTAAGAGAAGGTATCACTTCATGCGATCGACGATTCTATATTTCTATTTCTGCAATCGATCAAGAACACAACATCAACCTATCGTACTTACTATTTTCAACCTCTTTCTCCTGTTAATGAATAATAGTTCACTTGCGCTTGTTGATCTTTTCATCCGATAGACTTCATCCACAAGAGAAAACACAAAACCTGGCCGTTCATTTCGTATTGGTTTTCTTAGGAAATTAGAATTTCAACTTCTCGCTGATCCTATTTCGTTCCAAATTTCATATAATACCAGTATACCAAAAACCGAAGCTAGATGCGATCACAAATCAATGATACCCATTTATGTCTTCCAACACTATCCTATCGAACAATTTTTAATTTTGTTTCGTTATTCTGGCTGAAAAATGAATATCAATTGTTTCTCAGTTGTTCAGTTCAGTCGTCTTTCAATTTCAAAGTTTCCAACACAAAATAGCAGAATGATAATAATGAGTAATGACATATGAATTTTGATGATAAAAATTTTCTGAAAATATTCAACGTATCGATGTTGTGCTGAATGATAGCCGATAGCACCCTCGCTGTCGACACGCAGGACCGAGTGAGCGCACCCCGGTGGCCACCGACAGACACCACGTTCGACGGTTTGTAAACAAACTGTGCTTTATTATATAGGATACCCACTTAACTGGAACACATTTAATACTTTTGTCGCGCGGAACAATGTCCCAAACGTCATGTCTATCAATCGCATCTAGTTCAACTTTTATAGCAGCTAACCACTTTTTGGCATTTTCTCCCGTTGTTGCCTGCTTAAAAGTGAGAGGTACGGGAGTGTCACAGAACCAATTTTTGTCAAATTCACCAAAGTTTCTCAATTTATTATCCTGCGAACCAATAAAGCATTTATTTACTACTATTTCATCATGGTCACTCCAGTCTTCATCCTTCATCGAGTTCTATAGAAATTACACTAGTAGGAGAAGAAGGAGAATCATTCTCGTACATTACTTCTAATGGGTTCAAATTTCCGGTTTCATTTCGAATGTCTGACTGATTTCTGTTTTCAGATTGAGTCACTATTTCTTCTGTAGCCGTTTCATGTAAGGAAGGACCCCCTCCATTTTCGGAAGCCCCCCCTCCTGAGGAAGGCTCAGATTGTTCAAATAATTCAAGTACCAACTGACGGTTTGTGTCAGGTGGAGGAAAATCATCTTTGAATTTAATATTTTCATTTATTGTCACATTACACACTGGTTCTATTTTTCTTGTCTGAGGGTCAAAAACAGTATATCCTGTTTCTGTGAAGCCCACTAAATATCTCTTATTGGTCCGGAAATCAAATTTTCGACCTTTTGGTACCTTCTCATCTACTACTTGTACTCTTGACCCAAACATTTTTATTTGTAGAAGGTTTGGTCGCTTCTCATAAAATTTTTGAAATGGTGTCTGAAAATCCAAGGCAGAATGTGGGGTCCGATTGTATAACCAGCAAGCTGCCTCTACTGCCAGCCCCCACATACCTGCTGGAAATCCAGATTCGCCGAGAATGGATCTAGTTCGTTCCTGAATCGTTTTCTGTACTCTCTCTACAAGACCATTAGGTATGTTCACTACAAAATGGCTCTGAATTTTGTAATCGCACATCAAATTTATCTAAGACAGAGATTGTCTCTAAACATGTAAATTCAGTTCCATTATCAGATCTCAGTATATTAAATTGGCCTGGCGCTGGATATTTCGCCCGCATTAACCTATAGGCTTCATTCAAGCACTTGGAAATTTCAGACTTATGTTTAATAACAAATACTTGAAGAAAGCGAGAATAATCGTCAATTACGCTAAGGAAAAATCTATTCTTGTCAACAAATGTGGGAGGTGAAACAGGCCCAACTGTATCCGCATGAACTATTTCTCCTACACGAGTTGCGCGTTCGCGATCTTTTGTAAAGGATTTTCGAGTTTGTTTTGCCCATGCACAAATTTCACATGTTTGAATATTTGCTGTCGATATCATATCGGGAATATTATCGGCAACAAATTTCAATTTATGGACATAATCGGATGAAATATGACCCATTCGTCTATGCCACTTATCCCCCTCCAATTTGAGTAATTCAAGTTGTTTTGGACTCAATTTTCTTTTCATTGCACGTTTTTGGTTTCTATTTATTTTCGTTTTAAAGCAAGTGATTCGATTTTCTAATAACTTACTACTTGTTGCTTTACCTAATAACTGAACTGTATCATTTTCACTTAGATTGAGAATACAATCTGAATTACCAATTTCAAAATTTATATTACACGAATGAATTTTATCAAACTTATTTTCAAAACTCATATCATTATTCATATTATCTGGTCCATGGATGAAAGCTTGCATACGAAACATTCGATTGACCGCGTATAATTTTGCCAGTTTTGTTTTCATTTTTCTGGAAACAATAAAACCAGTTTTCACATTTAGCACATACGTCGTTTTGAATTGTTCATTAAACGCTCCGCAGCTGATGATAAAATCATCAGCATTGGGAACATATTGAACTTGTTTCAATAACAACACTATTTTTGATTTTTCATGTTCAAGGTAAACAGGTAAAAATCCTTCTCCCAAAGAGAATACTTCATTGTCAAAGGCTAATGTAGATATTCTCTTTGGTTTCTCATATTTAACAAATTTAATCAGCAATTTTTGGTCGCCAATAATATGATGGCTTGCCGCACAGTCAATTAAAGATGTTATCTCATTATTGAAATACTTATTAAGAAATAAATAGGATAATATACCTGGGCATCTGGAAGCTATATGTCCATGTCCATAACATTTAAAACAGAGGGGACCGGAGCGGAGGCACATCTCAGATGTGTGGAAAAATTCCCCGCACTTCCTACACTGTATCTCTTTCTTCTGCTTTAATTTTGTTTGAAGATGTATTAAATATTTTCATTTTTCAAATTAATGTTCAGACTGTTCAAACCACAAACTAATGAGGTGTTGGTTGGGCTCAATGAGCAAAATCCTTACAATACCCACATTAGGTGAGGATGTATGGATAATATTAGTAGTTTAGGGAATGACTACAGCAATTGCATGTTTGGAATAATATATTCGATATTTTTTATTCTTTAGATTTGTGGAGGAAGATGATGAGATCAAACCCAGAAAATTATTTTGTTCTCATAGTGCATAGAAAGATTACACAGAGTGGCATCACATATTCTCGTGACCATGATCGTTCGTTTATATAGTTTTTTTGATCCGTCATTGTCTGTATTGATAATTTTTTTCCTTTGTAGTTTTTGTAGTTTGTCTTTGTCTTCTCGCTTTTATCGTTAAGTGAAGACGCGAATTTTGTACATCAAGCTGTCGCTTTTTTTTTTTTTTGCAGTAACCTTCGAATTCGAATTAATTCCGTTATTTTACTTTACTTTATTTTACGGATTTTTTTTCGTGATTTGTTTAATTTAATTCATTCAGTTCAACCGTTAATTTTTGTACAATTTTGTGTATCTGTTTTTCCTTGTTTTTATTGTGTTTAATACAGACTTTCGGATTAGTCCAAACAAAGAAAATTTCGTTTCATTTCACTGTTTTTTTGTCTGTCCTCGTTTATTTTTTCTCATCCATCATTTCGAAAATTATCGTATTAAAACTAAACACTCAGCAATGCTGAATTTGTAATAGATTAGTATTTCACTAGCAAAAATTTACATTTCTATTTTTCAAATAATTTTTCATTATTATTGAATTAGCCAGTGATAAATTTCTTATTTCAATTTAATAAAAGAATATCAGGTACCAATATCATTGTCTTTGAAATAGAAATTTTGTTTGTAATCTACCCTATATTATAAAATCATAAGAGGATTAGCGGCAAGCGTTTGATGAAAAATAAATGAAAATTGTAATATCTTCAGTTCTAATTAAGATAGAGAAATGATTGAACGCGCGGGTCACCCAGCAAAAAATTGCTCATCAGATGTACTACAGCAAATTAAATTTGGTTAATTTGGGAAGGCGCTAGAGGGTAATATACGCGAAAAACGATCTCAATTAACGATCAAAGAACTAGCAGGTACTATTGACCCGCGTTCCCGTGTATCTCTTACAATAATTTTATATACCCGACCTTTTTTTTTCTATTCCGACTCTTCTTTCTACAATGCGTTTTTATAACCATCTTCCTTTCTTCCTCAATTCCTCGGCGGCCAGTAAGCGCAGCTCTTCTAGTACTTTATATTATTTTGTGTCCTAAAAAATGTTTTTTGTGTAATTTAGGTCTATTTATTCTCTCATTTGTCAATTTCTCTATCTGTATATTTTGAAATGATAAATAAGATCTCCAATTCTTCCATATTTTTGATTACCTAGCTATAATACAATCCTCTGATGTTGATTTAGATGTACCCTAGGAATTCCATTCACGTTCCTGGATATTTCATGGCTGTCATTCAGTGAAGTTGAACTATCTAAAGTACTATTGTAACTTAATGACAACTTTCAGGTTTTTGCAATGAGGTATTCACAGTTTTAGAAGATTTAATTGAAATCTTCAACCACTCTTATCATTCCACGGAAAACACAAGGTTTGTATGATTCTATGAATTTATTTGTGAATAGACTATAGTATTCTCAAAAGGAATTTCATAATGTGACAAAAATTGTGACTTGCTGAAAAGAAGAAAAATTCTTGATTCCCTCATAAATTGAGTACTTACTTAAAACCTTCTAAATTGTCAATGAATGATAAATAATCAAACTTTTTATTACTTCGATTTTCTTTTTGTTCATCTCGAACTTTTCTTGTAGAATCTTTATCAATTTTATTATCATTGCAATGTGATAGAATATCAGTTTCAGGTTTTTCAAAAATACCAAAAGTGAATCGTCCATTTTTATCTCGATTAATTTTTATAATATTCAGATTTCTTCTATGAGGAATATCATATTTTATTAGATATTTATTGATAGTTTTCAGACTTATACCGGTATTATATTTCTCCCTGAAAGATTTTTTCGTATTATTTATGAAATCATATTCTCTCATCAATTTGATTAGTGTTGCATGATCCATTTATTTATAAAATTTTTTTGAGAATGGTAAATGGGAAATGGTAACTGGAATGGAATGGAAAAGGGAAAGGGAAATGGTAAAATGGAATGGAAAGTGGAATGGTAAATGGTAAAAAAAAATATAGAAAAATTTTATATATAAATGCCAAATGAAAAATCTTTGGTTACATTAACTTCAATAGTTAATTCATTTAGCGCAGATGTACAAGAGATGATAAGTTTTAATCTAGAAAATTTGAAACATTATTATGAAAATCAATCAATATCAGATATTGCTAAATCATACATGGACTTGATTCAAAAATTTCATAAAGGAATTAATGAGAAAAATTTTGATGATGAAACTAAAAAGAATTATAGAAAGCTTGTTAATGCAATTTTTGCTCCTGCTTGTGAAGCAAGATGTAATAACATACTCTATCAAAATTTATCAAATGATTTAATAAATCTTCTAAATAATAGTAAACACTTGGAAGAAGAGAATAATCAATTGAAAGAAGAAAATGATAGATTGCTTAAAAAATATAATGAAAAATCTCAAATTAAACCTGTCAAATATGATTCTGGTTTGGATATATCTGTAACAACAAAATCATTCAATTTACTACCAGTTTCAGAATTAACGAAAATTCAAAAGAAGGTAGATGAAATGAAAATAGAATTTGGTAATAAATTCACAAGAGTTGCTGTCAAAGATTCAGATATTCCATCTAAAGATAAAATAGAAAGAATTTATGCAAAGACTAGGTAGTGAATCAGAAAAATCAGTCATAAATCAAAAACCTAAGAAACTAAAAAATTAACACTTAGAACTTAATCTTAGAGATGTTACATAATAAACCTAATCATTTTTCAGAACTTTTTACATTGATTAATTTTGGAAGGTTTTAAGTATGTCTATTTTTATGTCTTGAAAAGTTTTATGTCGGTTTTTACTTCTTGACAGGTTTCAAGTCGGTTTTATGTCTATTTTGGGCATAAGAGTTTTTGAAAAGGTTTATTTGTGTCTATTGATGATATATTTTATGTTGGTTTCTTGTCTGTTTTATGTTGGTTTTGTGTCTATTTTTGAAGTTATTCTTTTTTGAGAAGGTTATGAATGTATTTTTAACATATTTCAATTTTATATCTATTTTAAAAATGTTTTATGTCTATTTTTGGAACAACCTATTTTGGGAAGGTTTTTGTTGGATCATTGTTTACAAAATTCCTTATTAAAAAAATTTCTATATAAATAAGAAGAATGAATCTATCTAAGAAAATTATTTTAATTTATAAGACAATACAAGATGAGGACTTATTTTCAGCTATTGATGCTGGAGAGCTTCATCTGTGTACTAAATGTCAGAAATTTAAAAGCAGTGATGAATTTAGTAAAAATCAGTATTATTGTAAACCATGTAAAAATTTATTAATGAAAAAACATAATGATGAATTGAAATTAATTGATAAACAGTGTGAATGTGGAAAGAGAATAAATATAAGAAGTTATAATACCCATTTAAAATCAGATTATCATAAAAGAAGATTAGAAATGACAAAGGAAAACATCAATTTTAAATTAATCTCTTGAAAAAATAATTTTGTTATTAAAAAATTTTCTATATAAATTAGAAATAAAAAAACTTCTACACAAAAATGAATAACAGAAATCAGATATCAATAAGCATCATAAGAAATGAAACAAGAAGACAGGATACAAATATTGGTCACTGGATTCCGTTTTTTAAAGCGCACAATATTTATGTAAATAAAACTACAAGGCAAATAGAATACTATTTAAGAAAATATAGGATCTGTGTAGTTTTTAGAGGACAGGAGGTAATAGAAAAATTAAATAAGTTATATGAAATATTAATTCAAAAATTGGAGAATCAAGAATTCATGAAAGAAAATTAGAAGTTTCCTTTGAACTAAATAATGAAGAAATCAATTCTTGGCTGACTGGTACACCATTCAATTTTAATGAAGATATATTTGAAGCAAATACAACTTTATTATCACAAAATAATTACAAAATTAGACCTAGATTTGTAGATCACTGTGTTGTAGATGAAATTTTTAGAAGTAGACATGCACAATTTGAAATTCAGAATGAATGGGGAATTCAAGATTTGACAGAATTTTTACGTGTCATGAAAAAACTACTTTTGGTCTCTTGAAAAAATATTTGAGACAACATGTTGGAATTAGAGCTAATTTTTGTGTTACTGCAACCTATGAAAGAAGAGGTCAAACAGAAATCATCCAGACTGAATCAATGCATTTACAGACGGAAAATTATACAATTCTTCCTGAATCTAATATGGATAATATGTATGATAATGTTATCAACTACATAATGGGAAGACATGAAAATATATCTGAAAACTTAGAGGGGTCACAATGGGTTTTAGCATCAATTGATAATTTTAGAATCAATATAAATAGATATGATCCATTAAGAGCTAGTTCATTCATTCAACTCCCAAAAATCTTAGCAAGTAAAAAAGCTATAGTAAATGTAAAGAATGAACGAGATAATAAATGTTATTTATGGTCTATTTTAGCTGGTTTATTTCCAGTTGATGAACATCCAGAAAGAGTGAGTAAATATAAACAATATGAATATATTTTTGATAAAGCTTTAAAAGGGATTGAATTTCCAATCAAAGTTCAAGATAATAATAAATTTGTAAATAGAGTTAATAGGCTTAATTTGATCAAAGGAGGATTATCAATTAACATATATCATCATAATAATCAATATAAAATCTATCCTTTATCAGATATAACTAAAGATGAAAAAGAAAATCACATTGATTTATTATTTTTAAAAGATAATAATAGAAATGCTCATTATTGTCTAATTAAAGATTTATGGAAATTAGTTGGAAGACAAGTTACAAAAAATTGTAAAAAGAAATATCCTTGTAAAATGTGTTCAAATAGTTTCCCTTGTGAAAAAGTATTGTCAGATCATAAAAATTATTGTGGATTGAATAAACCTGCTAAAGTAATTTTACCTAATAAAGCAGATAATATTGTTGAATTTAAAAATTATAATCATTCAATGAAAGTACCATTTGCCATATATGCTGATTTTGAAAGTCTTATAAGAAAGCTCAAGCAAGCAAATAAATTGAATGTCAAGATAGAAGAACTGAGTAAAAAATTAAATAAGACAAAAGAAGAAGTTGAAAAATATGAATCCTATACAATAAAGCTTCAAAAACATTTTCCAATTAGTTTTGTCTATTATATTAAGTATGCTAATGGAGAAATTCAAGAAAATCCATTTGAATATTTTGAATTAGATGCTCTAAAGAAATTGTATGAGAAATTAAAAGAAGACGCAATTTCCATTGGTAGAGAATATTTAGATAAAAAGATGAAAATGAAAGATTTATCTGAGACACAGAAGATGGAATATAAATTTGCTAAAAAATGTCATATTTGCGAAAGAAAACTCAGAGATACTCCACCTCTTGTGGAAAAAGAAATTCGAGTATGTAATAAAAAAATTGATATTATTTGTAGTATTTTAGTGAAGATCAAAGATGAAGATAGAAAAAAAGAACTCAATGATGAACTTTCAAAATTGAAACAGTTTGTTGATAATGCAAAAGCAAGTGAGGTTTTTAATAAAATGAAAGTTCGAGATCATGATCATTTAACTGGTGAATATAGAGGAGCATAGTAATTGTAATCTTAATTATAAAGTTCCTAGATTCATACCTGTTTATTTTCATAATTTTTCTGGATATGATGCTCATTTATTTGTTAGAGAATTTGGAGAGGATTATAATAACATCAAATTAATACCAAATAATGAAGAAAAATATATATCATTTTCAAAAATTATAAAATATGATTCCGGTTTTACAGATAAAAAAGATGAAACAATTAACTTTAATATTGAGTTAAGATTTTTAGATTCATATAAATTTCTATCAAGCTCGTTATCTGAATTGGCTAAGAATTTGAAGAGGTGTCACTTTAAAAATTTGAAGAAATGGTTTAATGAAAAAGCACCTAAAAACTTATGTGAAATTGAAAGAAAGTATTTATTTAAATTATTGAGTAAAAAATTAGCTTATCCATATGATTATATGAATTCATTAGAAAAGTATAATGAAACAAAATTACCCTCGAAAGAAAACTTTTATAATTTATTAAATGATGAGCATGTTGATGATGGAGAATATCATTATGCGCAAGAAATTTGGAAGTATTTTAATATTAAAAATATGAAAGAATTCACAATGTTATACAATACAATAGATGTACTCTTACTAACTGATATTATGGAAAATTTTAGGGAAACATCTCTCAAAATATATAAATTAGACCCTGTTTGGTATTACACAACTCCTGGATTTGCTTGGGATTGTATGCTGAAAACAACTAAACAAAAGTTAGAATTATTAACTGATGTAGATATGTTATTAATGTTTGAAAGAGCTAAACAAGGGGGAATTTCTCAATGTTCAAATAGATGTGCAAAGGCTAATAATAAATATATGGGAAAGAAATTTGATAAAACTAAAGATTCTGTATTTATTCAATATTTAGATGCAAATAATTTATATGGATGGGCTATGTGTAAGTATTTACCTTATGGAGGATTTGAATGGACGAATCCAGATTATTTTGATGAGAATAGAATTGAATGAAAGATGATCAGAAAATTGGATATCTTTTTGAAGTAGATTTGAAATATCCTAAAGAGTTACATGACGAACATTCTGATTTACCTTATTGTCCTGAGAATGTAATTGATAATAATCAACTTCCAAAATTATTTACAACCTTATATGATAAAAAGAAGTATGTCCTTCATTACTTAAATCTTAGACAAGCTCTTAAAGCAGGATTAAAATTAGAGAAAATACATAGAGTTATAAAATTTGATCAATCTGATTGGATGAGAGTATATATTGAAAAAAATACTGAATTAAGACAAAAAGCTAAAAATGATTTTGAAAAAGATTTCTTCAAGTTAATGAATAATTCTGTGTTTGGAAGAACAGTGATGAATGTTAGAAAGCATGTGGATATAAAATTAATTTCTGAGGGTAATAAATATACTAAGTATGCTTCAAAACCTAATTTTGAGAAATCGACATTTTTTGGGAAAAATCTTGCAGCTGTACAAATGAGAAGAACAATGATTAAATTCAACCAACCTATTTATGTAGGAGTAGCTATTTTAGATATTTCAAAAACATTGATGTATGATTTCTATTATAGATTAAAGGAAAGATATGGAGATAGAATAAAATTATTATATACCGATACAGATTCATTAATTATATCCATAAAAACAAAAGACTTTTATGAAGATATGAAAGGAATGCTTGATGAATTTGATACATCAGATTATAAGCAAGATAATATTTATGGTTTACCACAAGTTAATAAAAAAGTACTAGGTAAGTTTAAAGATGAGATGAACGGAAAAATGTTAGAGGAATTTATAGGACTAGCTTCTAAGTTATATTCTAATAAAGTTTTTGCTACAAATAATGAAATGAAGAAAGCTAAAGGAGTAAAGAAAAATATTGTTAAAAATCAGATAACTCATAATGATTATAAGATGTGTTTAGAAAAGAAAATAACTAAGACTATTAAACAGAAGATGATCAGGAGTATAAGACATAATATTTATACCATTGAACAGAATAAAAGAGGATTGAATTCATTTGATGACAAAAGATGTTTAGTTGATGGACAAACTGATACATTACCTTGGGGCCATTATAAGGTCAATGTAGAAAAAAATAATTTTATTCATCATTTAAAAAATCTCAATAAAAATGGAGTTATTGAAGAAAAAGTATAAAAATATAAGCAAATCTAGTCTACAGATGTTTATGAACATAAAAAAAATATGGATGTCTATGAAGTTCATTTTGAACAAAATTTTGAAGAGTATATGGAAGTTATAAGAGCAATCAAAAGTGCAGAAATCATGTTTTTAGGTGGTAGACCACTTTGGGATGATATTCAATTTTATGATACACAACCTGAAGTTGATCTGGGATATGAATCAGGGAAAGAATCAGATAAAGAGATAATCAATGAACCAGATATAGAGATAATCAATGAACCAAATATAGAGATAATCAATGAACTAGATAATAGTTTACTATCAGCTAGCACATCTTGTAATAACTTGAGAAATAAATCTAATCAGGAAACAGAAAATAAATAAATAAATAAATAAATGAATAAATAGTAGACCTAATTATTTTTTAAACTAGAAATATCAATCAACCTTTTTATATGCTTTTCTACTTATATAAATAATAATCAAAATGGAAAATCAGAACAGCATGCAAGATAATTATAATGACTATGAAAAGAAGAATATGAAAAATTTACTCAAAAATGTAAGGGTAGGGCAAGAGAGAGAATGAGAGAAATAGATAGAATGAAGATAGATAGACCTATTGATAACTATGATAAATCACCTATAAGAGAGGATGATTTTGAATCAGATATTGACTCAGAGGAGGATTAATTTTCTGTATAGTTTATCTCAACATCAGATTCAAAATCATCACAAGGTAGGTTTAGATTTTTTATTTCTTTTTCAATAATTCTTGATAAAGCGCTTAAATGAGCGATAATATTCATCATGAATTTAGTATATTTTATTCTTTTATCTTCAGGTAAATGATGAATTTTATCTGATAAGGGATCCATCAATGTTTCATATTTTGGTCTTAATCTTGCAACTGGATCTTTAAAATATGGTATAATATTTTTGAAATCAAATTCATTTAATCCAACAAAAGAACCTTCATAGGCCTCCATTTATATTGAATAAATTTTTAAATGGAAAAGTTGCTCGAAAAAAGTTGGATGAGAACAATTAATTGAACAAGAAAATCTGGTCACGTTTTTGGCAAAATAAAAGTGAAGAATTTTTGGAGCCTTCAAAAGTAAAGAAAATTGAATGAAAAGTTCAGGAATCCATAACTGTCGGCCTAGAACATGAAACTTGAATAATTTTGTGAATTGATTGAAAGTGCTAAAATATGAGTGGAAAAAGTAAAAAATTTGACAGCTTGTAGCTATCATAAATAGAAACTTGAGGATCAATGAAAAGTGAAGAAAAATGAGTAAAAAAGTGAGAAATTCATAACTGTCCTAGAAATCCAGAACTGTCCTAGAAAGCCATAAAATCCAGAACTGTCCTAGAAATCCAGAAATGTCTTAGAAATCCAGAACTGTCTTAGAAATCCAGAACTGCCGTGATAGGAACTTGAGGATCGACAAAAAGTGTAGAAAAATGAGTAAAAAGTGAGAAATCTGGCTGCTTGTAGCTCATAAATGGAAACTTGAGGATTGATGAGAAGTGCAGAAAAATGAGTGAAAAAGTGAGAAACCATAACTGTCTTAGAAATCCAGAACTGTCCTAGAACATACATCACCCCTCTACTAATCATGTATAATTATGTCTTAGAGCGCGTGCAAAGAAATACAAATTGAAATATATATCAATCTCGGTTGTATCGGAATATTAAAGATTCTACACTCGGTTACTGTACTAAGTTTAGCATTTATTATAGGCCCAGCATATACGACCTAAAACCACTACTTATCGTTTGTCGTATATTTCTGTTAATTGGCTGGAGGCTGTAACGTTAGTTTTGGGGAAAAAAATTACAAATATGGATGCACAGAAAAAATTATTTAAAATGTATAAAATGGGATGGGAACTTCATTAACTGACAACAGTCATGCAAATAGCCCGAAGTGATTGAATATCATTTTAAAATAGTGGACAATCCAAAAAAATTATACAATATTAAAAAATAAAATCCATTATTAATTAAAATAATATTATAATAAGAATTTATTCTATTCCTACGCGCAGTAGCAGTATGATTAAACTGTTCAAATCTATCTTCTTTCACAAAAAGAAAATTAACGAGTTGAAATATTTTGTTTTTCGAAAATTCTCAAGAAAGTTCGAGCATTTGAAATTATTTTTAAAAAATACCGGTAACACTTAACTATAATAATATAATATGAAATAAGAAACAAACAAACAAACAAATTTAAACTGGAAAATTTCATGTTATTATAGTTTGAATGTAGATTTTAAAATAATTAAATTCATGATGATTAATAAATTAAATTATTAATTTTAATTTTATTTCATCAATAATTAATTTAAAATCATTCAATTCTAATTTAATTATAAATTAAGTTGATTTTGCTGAGTAATTATAATTACTTCAGTTTTATTACCTAGTTTAATCATTCCAGTTCTAAAGAATAACAAAAGGAAAAAGTATTGCTACGTACGATCATTTGGGTTGCTGTACTCCAGAGTTTTTGTTATTATAAATAGGAGAATATTAAAGTGAACAAAAAGAAAAAGGTGTTTGAACAAAAAACAAAATTACGAAAGAATTATCCAACAGAACGAAATAAAAACGCGTAAAAAAGAAAAGTACAGTACACGAGATTTTCAACTGTTCTCCCGAAAAGAGAAGATGATACACGAAATTTTTAGTGTCTTCTCAAGAAAACAAAAGAAAAAACGATTTCTTAGTACCTATTCGAAGGTTTCTTGCATCTTAACGTCAAGATCTGGAACCCAAAAAATCTGAAGTTTTCTTCTTACTGAGATTATTCAAAAGATCGAAATTTCATTCTGTTAAAAAGTTTCGAATCTTTTTGTTCTAGTCAGATTGGAATTTAATTTTTCATTCCATATTCTTTAAAATTGATTATTTGCGAAGGAAAGTTTTTAAATTGAAAATGATGACGTCTTATTTTTATTGTAAGGTTCGCTGAATATTATTTTCATTTCAATTTTCAATTTTTCAATTTAAATCATAATACATAATTTCTTTTGTATGTATTAATTTTTTGGGTGAAAGTTTTCAGTTTGTTTTTTCGTTGGGAATGTTTATGTATCATTTTTAAAATTCATTTTTTAATTTGTTTCGTGAAATTATTCTTAACCGCCTAAAGTCATCGTTTTTTTGTGATTTCGGACTTTTTATTTCGTGCGAAAAAATCCCACCCTTATACTTAAATATCAGTTCTGTTTCGTTTTCCGGCAAACAAGAAAACACAGTAATCCAGTCCTCTTATTTTATAAGGATTCATCTCCAGAATGCTGATAACAACCTGTTTTGATCTCGAATTTTATATTTATTGGGTGATTGTTTTCTTCGGTTTTATCTTTGGTTTTTATTCAAATATCCTGAGGAAGGATGCGTCAAAGATGAAATCAACAACAAAATAAATAAAAATGATAATTGAGGATATTATTGCAGATTCATTGTGCACTATTGTGAGATTTCAAGTATTTTGAATTTTTCATAATTCCCTCTCGTTTTTCATCTAATTGACCTAATTATTTTAATTTATTATGACAGTTGTTTGTCTTTCTTTCTTTTTTTTACATATTTCTTCTTCTAGTTTGTACGAGTGTTATTTGAGTTTATATTTAAGACATTTTTTTTTGTCTACAAGTGAAGGTTGTTCGACATTTTATCTTCTCATCTGACTAAATTTTCTTCATTGTAATTTGTTTTTCTTCCTCTCTTAAAGTATTTCTATCGACAATAGTTTTGATAGTAATTGAATAAGTATTTCTTTTTCACAAGTTAGTGTTATTCTAGTGTATATTTGAGACGTATTTTTTTTTTTTTTTTCAGTGTCCACAAGTTAGTGTTCTTTTAAAATTTTATCGTCTCTTCTGACCAAATTTTCTTCATTGAAATTTGTTTTTCTTCTTCTTTTATGGCATTAAGTCCTTTAAATAAATAAAAAAAAATAGAAAAGAAGAGAAAAAGAGTATTTCTATCGACAGTTTTTTTAAATACCAATTGAATAAGTAGTTCTTCTTCACAAATGTTATTCAAGTTTATAATTGAGTCGTTTTTCCTTTTGTTTTGTTTTTTTTTCCTTCCTTTCCTAGTGTGCACAAGTGTTGCTCAAACATTTTATTTCCCTTGTGGCCAAATTTTCTCTATCTTTTGTTTTTCTTCTTCCTTTAAATTACTTCCATTGAAGACTTTTTCAATACCATTTTGGATATTTCTTTTTCACAAGTGTTATTCAAATTTATATTTGGAACGTCGTGTGTTTTTTTTTCTCGTGTGTACGAGTTTTGTTTATTTACTTATTTATTTTTCTGATTTTCCTCTTTATAAGCCTTGAAGAGCGACACTTATTCACTGGATTCAAAACTCAGCACTAGTCTTGACAACGGGTTGATATGTAAAAGTAATTGTTTTCACTTTTATGATATTTTGTAATTTCCCCCCCCCCCTTTTCCTTGGGGTAAGTATTTATTTTTTTTAGTGATTGAATGTAATAAAGTGCAACTAATCACACCTTTCTTTTTCTTAGTAACTGAATTCCAACTTGAGCACCAGTCCTGATAACGGATTTATTAGGTCTGTTACTGTCGGAGAGTAATTGTTTTCAACGTTATCATATTTTAACAGGGAACCTGTTTTATGGGGGGCTATTTGAGAAATCTGCCGTCCGCCGTCCGCCGTGCGCCGTCCAGCGAAAAACTTGGAAAAATTTCGACCCTCGAGCCATATATGATAGGAGAGGGACTTAGAAAAATTTCGACTCTCGAGCCATATATGATAGGAGAGGGACTTAGAAAAATTTCGACTCTCGAGCTATATATGATAGAAGGGGGACTTAGAAAAATATCGACTCTCGAGCCATATATGATAGGAGGGGGAGTTAGAAAAATTTCGACTCTCGAGCTATAGATGATAGGAGGGGAACTTAGAAAAATTTCGACTCTCAAGCTATATATGATAGAAGGGGGACTTAGAAAAATTTCGACTCTCGAGCCATATATGATAGGAGAGGGACTTGGAAAAATTTCGACTCTCGAGCTATATATGATAGAAGGGGGACTTGGAAAAAATTTCGAATCTCGAGCTATAGATGATAGGAGGGGAACTTGGAAAAATTTCGACTCTCGAGCTATATATGATAGGAATTTCGACTCTCGAGCCATATATGATAGGAGAGGGACTTAGAAAAATTTCGACTCTCGAGCTATATATGATAGAAGGGGGACTTGGAAAAATATCGACTCTCGAGCCATATATGATAGGAGGGGGACTTAGAAAAATTTCGACTCTCGAGCTATAGATGATAGGAGGGGAACTTGGAAAAATTTCGACTCTCGAGCTATATATGATAGGAGAGGGACTTAGAAAAATTTCGACTGTCGAGCTATATATGATCTAGGCTTCCTTGAATTTTCAATACCAAATCTCATTCGAATCATAAAACAGGTTCCCTGCGTTCCTCGTTTAACTTCGTTAAGGAAGCCGTCATTTTTTTTATCAGTTTTACTTTTTTTTTTTTTTTTTTGGTACCTATTTCATTTTCTTTTTATAATTGTGTTATGTGGTTGGATGTATAGAAAATATAAAAGATTTACCCTTCTGCCGAAATTTTCTTTATCAAAACTTCTTTTTCTTTATTTAAATTACTTTCTTCGAAAATTTTCTAAATTTTAATTAAAGATGTCCTTTGCTCAAGTCTCATTCATATTTGAAATGTTTATAGGTAGTTTTTTTTTTTTTTCTGCGCACAAGTGTTGTTTTATTTTCCCTTCTGACTAGATTTTCTGTATCGAAATTTAATTTTCACCTTCTTCTAAATTACTTCTATCGATGATTTCTTAAATAGTAACTAAAGATTTTCTTTACCTTGCTGACTTCAGCCTATTTTCAATTTGCTTTATTGGTATTTTAAGAAATTGAAATTTGGTGTGAAGATATTATAATCTTGATTTTCCTTGAATACTTTTCAGTCGTTATACTTCTGCGCTCTCTTACTTTCGCTCTTCGTTTCTTGGTTTGATTGGTATTCGTCGAAATTTGATAAAAAAAATTCAATGCTGCGTTTAAAATGAATTTTGTGTGAGAAAAGCCTAGCTTGTTACTAAAGTTCATTTCTCTCTTTCTGAATTTTTTTATCGCTTTGAGATACTTTTTGAGGAGTCGCTGTACAAAACGCAGCTGTGTAAATCTGTGGATTGTAGAACAATTAAAAAAAAAAAAAAAAATCAATAAGAGTGAGAACGTTTTTGAATCTCATGAGAATGACTGACTGTTGTTAGGTGGAACATCAACAATATTTTCAGCGGTAAATTATAATGCAAACGAAAGATTTCATCGGTTGTAAACCAATTATTATCTCATCTCAAAAATATCATTGCTTTCTTAAATATTTCTCCACCTTTTTGTCCCTTTGTAGGCTGATTTTCGATGACTTCTAACGCTATAATTATTTAAAATCGATGTCTACCGATTTCTGTTCTTTTCTTTCTACCTCTCATTTTTCTCACATTAGAAAGTATTCAGCTGATCAACGCAGGAAATTTTGATTTTTTAAATTCGACCTACCTCCTTTCTTCCCCGGTGATATCGAAAGCCAAATTTCAACCTTGGAAATTGTCAACGATAATTTCTTGCATCAGCTTTTCGAGCTTTTAAATTTGAACAGATATAATGGGAAATTCCGAATCCGATCTTCGGAAGTTCTACAAAACTACAATAATTTATCATTTTCCAGTGAATAAAACGATATTATACAGTCTTTTCTACTTTCGAATGAGATCACAGAAATTCGTTATAATTGTTATTATTGTATCCATCATGTTTTTCGTTCTCAGCTTTTCATTATCGTTTTTTTTCTGACACCTCGACGACCAGGAAAAAAAAAGTCCTCAGATTGAAATTATCGTTCTTGTTTATCGGCTGACGAAAATAAACATGATGTAGATGTAGGCTTGTACCCATATTATTAAAATCTGTGACTAACACCCACTCATAAATGAGTGAAAATATAGGTACTTGAACTGAAATACGTCTTCGACAAATTCTAAAAAAAAAGTAAATAAATAAAATGGGCTAATAGAGCAAAATGTGCCTCATTTGCGTACCTACATACAACTACTTCAGCCAATTCAAAGAAGAGAACATACGCGTTTGGATTTCCATAGCAACCCCTTATGTACACATAAGAGTAGCCTGTGGAATTCAAGTTCGGTTTTCTCGGTCCTCAAATTTATTCTTATCAGTATAACTCAGTTCGAACGAATTATTTACAATATGCGTAAAAAGTATTCTCACGCGCTAGCTCCATTAACATAATGGGTGCCATATTGGCTAAGATGAATGTCTTCCATAAAAGCAAACCAACGTCACCAGCTGTGACAACGTTTTCATGGTTCGGGTTGTTCACTTTTTTACTTAATTTTCTCTTAGATTTTACTTAAAAATTTCTTCTCTTTCTAGGGAAAGGCGGAAAACATCCTCTGCGCCAGTTGGTGATTATTTATTGGAAAATTTGAAAGACTCGACCCAGTGCCGAACACCGGGTTCGGTAAATGGTCAACAATTTATCGTACAAAATTGTCTCAATTGTAATATATTTGTATTCGACTGCGCCGATAGTATAATCGTCGACGACTGTAATCAATGTACAATGATTTTTGGACCCGTTAGAAGGAGGTTAGTTCATACATGCACGTATTATTATTTGTGAGTATTTATAGCACGTACAATTCGTATTGTGAAATTTATCACTATACATATATAGCTTACGTCACAATCATCATTCTGGTCATTTTTATAAAACGGTTCTCTATCGCTGTCTAATAGGTTTGAACCAAACCAGACAAAAATTTACGATAATTACTTGTGATGGAATAAAAAAATGTGTTTATTTTTTTTTCAGTATTTTCTTTCGAAATTGTGAAAATTGCCGAGTAGTTGTAGCTTGTGAGCAGTTCCGATTGCGAGATTGTAGAAGCCTGGACGTCTCTCTGTATTGTGCAACTCGACCCATCATCGAATCGTCTAAAAATATAAAATTTAGTTGTTTTCAATTAATGTACAACAATATTCAAGGTAGGTGTATGACAATGAGTGCAGTATTGTGTATAGGCCAACATGGAAATATTGACACGCATTAATAAAAAATTTCAATGAATATAGCACAAGCACACACAGCACCCATATTTATCTACTTAGGTAATAAATTCATAAATTTTAATTTTCTTTATTTTCAAAATAGAACTTTCACCCTGGTTGGTTAAATTCTGGCGCTGTATATGATGTGTACTGTAAGTTACTCATTCATTCCAGAGCTTATATTATTGAATTTTCACTTGCATGAGTTATTAATGTTCGTTTATTGATTTTGGAATACCACAAGCAACATTCAGGTTATCCACTTACGTAATGAATGTTGTGCTTATCTGATATGTCCACTATAGTGACTGATACGCATTGGTTAGGTGATCGACCGTCTCAACTACACTGATTCTTTCTTTTTATAGACCATTTCAACGAGTGTGATTTAAATTCATGGAATAATATGTGGTATAAAGTGCACGATTACACGCCAGCCAATAGCAACGACTACCCTAATTGGCATTTTGGTGAAGTTGACAACGTTGAAATAATTGAGAACCTACCCGACGAAGTTCGAGAGTGAGTATTTTCCCCCTCGAGCACAGAAGCTTTGTTTTTTGAACATCCTCCAATTTTTGTCACTGGCCAATTTTCACAACCTGGCCGACAGTTCTAAATTTAGGTTTAATTCCGTTCGTTAGTCGATTGGAAAAGCACACTGCCTTGTTATCCGATTAGGACGATTTTTCATGTACCCGGTCAAGTTTTGGGCAAAAACCTGGTATTTAGTTTCAGTTAAAGAGTCCTTCCGATTTATTTCGTCGCATGAAAGCACAGCTGTCATGAAGTCAATTCTATTGAGGGAAGGGAGAGTTGGGCCAATTAGTAAATTTGAATAGGGTTCTATGTATGATAAGGGTTTTTTTTCGAAAATGTTGACATGCGGCGTCCCGCAAAAACTGACCTACCCTAAGAAATGAGTTGGACACAGAAAAATTTCTTCGACCTTCGAGCTACTTATGATAGAAGGAGACTCAGACAAATTTGAACTCTTCGGGAATCCAGTTTGTATTGAATTCTCAATATTAAAACTAAATGAACTCATAGAACAGGTTCCCCTCGCGTTCTTCGTTTTTTTTCGTATGTGCAGCGCCGCTCGTCCTCCAAGCTGGAGTGGATGCGGGTTGCTAGGCATTAACTTTGCTTCCTGCAACACCGGAATCGACCCTTTCGAGTATAACTTCAATGTTGGAAGAATCTCCTCTGCAAACCTCCTCTTTCTTCTTGACAACCGCCGAGCTGCAGTGCCCTCAGGCACGCAAAACTTCAGATCACACAACAACAACAACACCAATTCAGATATAGTAGATCGCTGTTGGAGGCTGTCCTTCTTCTTTACTCAACGTTATACGTTAATTATATCTATATAGACGAAAGACTTTCATGGAGATATGAAGGACATAATTGGTGAATTTATTTATTTACGTATTTAACGAGCTTTAAAACTACATAGTTATTAGCTCGACGGTAAGGCATAGAATGAGGATAGTTGGAAGATAAGGGGGAAGAAATTAATGAGGAGAGGAATTAGTGTGGACGGTCAGATTGTTTAGATGTTGGTGTAAAAGTCAGTTGATTGTAAGTATTGTAGGGTACCACAAATGTTTTCATGGTTGTTTTTGAGTTCTTGAGTGAGAAGGAGGGAGTGTTAGTGAAAGAACGAAGATGTAAGAGTTGGTGGCGGGAGACGTGAATTGTCTTGTTGACAGTAGGGGCAAGATGGAGCTCCCGGGAAACACAATCGACCTTCGAAATTAAATTTTTTTGTAGTCACTCACAATATCGACCATAAATCGACCGAGAATGAATAATCAAGACGTCTTTATTATACTATCAATCTACTTTTCGATCCAAATTAGACGTCGATTCATGGTCGAAGTTTGTTAGATTGATTTCTGTATGACTAATCGATCGTTTTTGGACGTCTTTTTTCAGTCAAAATAAAAATGGCTATATTTCGACGTCTTTCCTTAGTGAGAATGAAAACTAGGTATACTGTATTTTGACGTCTTAGTTCAGTAAAAATAAAAATTACCATATTTCGACCTCTTTCTTCAGTACAAATGAAACTTGTACTCTATTTAGATGGCTTTATTGAATCAATCTATTTTTTAACCCAAATTAAATATTGATTTATGGTCGAAGTTTGGTTGGATGATTTTTGCATAACTAATCGATCGTATTTTGACGACTTTTTTCAGTCAAAATGAAAATTACTACATTTCGACCTCTTTCTTCAGTACAAATAAAATTTCCATTCAGATTCAAAAAAGACGTCGATTCTTCAGTCAATTATTGGTCAAAATAGAATCAATTTCCAATCAGGTTCAAAAAAGACATGTATTCTTTGGTTGATTATTGGTAAAAAAAGCGAGTCGTTTTCCATTCAAATTCAAAAAAAGACATCGATTCTTCAGTCAATTGTTGTCAAAATAGAATCAATTTCCATTCAGGTTCAAAAAAGATGTCCATTCTTCAGTCAATTATTGGTCAAAAAAGAATCGATTTTCATTTAGGTTATTAGAAAACGTCGATTCTCCAGTCGATGATTGGTAAACAAAGAGTCAATTTCCATTCAGATTCAAAGAAGCGGTTAATTTTTCAGTCAATTATTGATCAAAATGGAATCGATTTTCATTTAGATTAAAAAAGACGTCGGCCCGACAAAAAATGTGGAAGGAACGACAAAATGATACCCGTTTGCGCCATTTCAAAGTGTGGAACGCCAAAATAAACGCTGGGCGGGAAATAAAAGTGAGACCCGGGAGATATGATGATGGAACGACATTCATATATTTTAAAAACAAGAAAAAAACGACGAACGCCAAAATGAACGTTGATACGCGGATATCCACGGTAGTAATTGTGTAGTAGGCAAGGTACTGAAGTGGAGGCAGTTGACAGAAGAGGCATCACTTGATATCAACCAATGACAAATTAATTTCCAAATATTATTCAAAATTTGCCGAAATGGCAGATGTTCCATAGAGTGTGAGAACTTTTAATTACTCCTCCGTCCCCTCGGTACCGTTGTTGATGCTAGGTTAGGTTCCCCCGCTGCGCCATTTAACCACTGAAAGTTCTTCTCCAATCAATTGTTGTTGAAGCACTTTACGAATTCAGGCATATGCGGCTTACATTTTTTGAGAAAGAGATTAGATGCGGCACTGAAAGTTTAGAATTGTCGCTATTTAGACATCATATGACCTATACATGTTCTTGTCATTTTCAAAACCAAAAGGCGTTACGTCAAACTTTTATGACAATGAAAAAATATATTCCAAATGCGAACCACATATTCAATAAGAAATGCCAAACTTCATATTCCATTAGAAATGCTGAACCACGTATTTTATAAGAAAGGCTAAACCACACAGGTATTCCATTAGAAACGCTGAACCACATATTCCGACAGCAATTTTGAACCACATATTCCATAAGCAATTTCAAATCACATATTACATAGGTATTGCTGAACCATACATTCCATATGCAATGCTGAACCACATATTCCATTAGAAATGCTGAACCATATATTCCATATGCAATGCTGAACCATATACTCCATAAGCAATGGTGAACCACATATTCCATGAACAAAGCTGAACCAGATATTCCATAAGCAATGCCGAACCACATATTCCATAAGCAATTTTGAACCACATATTCCATAGGTATTGCTGAACCATACATTCCATATGCAATGCTGAACCACATATTCTATTAGAAATGTTGAACCATACATTCCATAAGCAATGCTGAACCACATATTCCATAAGCAATGCTGAACCATATATTCCATAAACAAAGCTGAACCACATATTCCATAAGCAATGCTGAACCAGATATTCCATAAACAATGCTGAACCACATACTCCATAGGCGATGCTGAACCTCATATTCCATAAGAAATGCTGAACCACATATTCCATAAGCAATGCTGAAACAGATATACTGTAAACAATGCTGAACCAGATATTGCATAAGCAAAGTTGAACTAGATATTCCATGAACAAAGCTGAACCACATATTCTATAAGCAATGCTGAACCAGATATTCCATAAACAAAGCTGAACCAGATATTCCATAAACAATGCTGAACCACATACTCCATAGGCGATGCTGAACCTCATATTCCATAAGAAATGCTGAACCACATATTCCATAAGCAATGCTGAAACAGATATACTGTAAACAATGCTGAACCAGATATTGCATAAGCAAAGTTGAACTAGATATTCCATGAACAAAGCTGAACCACATATTCTATAAGCAATGCTGAACCAGATATTCCATAAACAAAGCTGAACCAGATATTCCATAAACAATGCTGAACCACATACTCCATAGGCGATGCTGAACCTCATATTCCATAAGAAATGCTGAACCACATATTCCATAAGCAATGCTGAAACAGATATACTGTAAACAATGCTGAACCAGATATTGCATAAGCAAAGTTGAACTAGATATTCCATGAACAAAGCTGAACCACATATTCTATAAGCAATGCTGAACCAGATATTCCATAAACAAAGCTGAACCAGATATTCCATAAACAATGCTGAACCACATACTCCATAGGCGATGCTGAACCTCATATTCCATAAGAAATGCTGAACCACATATTCCATAAGCAATGCTGAAACAGATATACTGTAAACAATGCTGAACCAGATATTGCATAAGCAAAGTTGAACTAGATATTCCATGAACAAAGCTGAACCACATATTCTATAAGCAATGCTGAACCAGATATTCCATAAGCAATGCTGAACCAGATATTCCATATACAATGCTGAACCACATACTCCATAGGCGATGCTGAACCTCATATTCTATAAGAAATGCTGAACCACATATTCCATAAGCAATGCTGAAACAGATATACTGTAAACAATGCTGAACCAGATATTGCATAAGCAAAGTTGAACTAGATATTCCATGAGCAATGCTGAACCACATATTCTTTAAGAAATGCTCAACCACATATTCCATAAGAAATGCAGAACCATATACTCCATAGGCGAGGCTGAACCTCATATTCCATAAGAAATGCTGAACCACATATTCCAGAAGCAATGCTGAACCAGATATACTGTAAACAATACTGAACCAGATATTGCATAAGCAAAATTGAACTAGATATTCCATGAGGAATGCTGAACCACATATTCTTTAAGAAATGCTCAACCACATATTCCATAAGCAATGCTGAATCAGATATTCCATAAACAAAGTTGAACCACATATTGCATAAGCAATGATGAACCACATTTTCCATAAGCAATGCTGAACTACATATTCCATTAGAAATGCTGAACCACATATCCCATAACTTAACCCTATGGTTTGGCATTTCTTGTGGAATATGTGGTTCAGCATTGCATATGGAATACATGGTTCAGCACTACTTATGGAATGTATGGTTCAGCATTTCTTAAGGAATATATGGTTCAGCATTTCTTTCAGAATATGTGGTTTGGCATTTTTTATGGACTATATGGTTCAGCAATGCTTATGGAATATGTGGTTCAGCATTTTTTATAGAATATGTGGTTCAGCAATGCTTATGGAATATGTGGTTCAGCATTTCTTATGGAATACGTGGTTCAGCATTCCATACCTGAACCATATATTCGATATGCAATGCTGAACCATATATTCCATATACAATGCTAAACCATATATTCCATATGCAATTTTGAACCACATATTCCATAAGCAATCCTGAACCACATATTCCATAGCTGAACCATATATTCCATAAGCAATGCTGAATCACATATTCCATTAGAATTGCTGAACCATATATTCCATATGCAATGCTGATCCACATATTCCATAGCTGAACCATACATTCCATAAGCAATGCTGAATCACATGTTCTATTACACTACTGAACAGCCATCCTGTTCCAAGAATTTCATTATATACATTTAGAGTATTTTTCAACGCTGAACACGAATTTGAAGTTCGTTTTTCAATCCGAGCTAAATCTTTTATGGAATGAGTGAAAATCTACTCGTTCATTTGCCGCGTATCGTCGCGGAACGGAACACGAGTTCTTGATATCCGTTGATACTACGTTCGTTAAGCGCGCGACGATACGCGGCAAATGAACGAGTAGATTTTCACGTCATTCCATAAAAGATTTAGCTCGGATTGAAAAACGAACTTCAAATTCGTGTTCAGCGTTGAAAAATACTCTAGATGTGTATAATGAAATTCAGGATACAAATATTTTTTTTTTCTTTGTTCAGTAGTGTTAGAAATGCTGAACCTCATAAGTTATAAGCAGTGCTGAACTACATATTCCATTAGAAATGCTGAACTGCTATTCATAGCTCAACCATATGGTTTGGCATTTCTTATGGAATATGTGGTTCAGCATTGCATATGGAATATTTGGTTCAGCATTTTGTACAGAATATGTGGTTTGGCATTTCTTATGGAATATGTGGTTCAGCAATGTTTTTTATAATATGTAGTTCAGCATTGCATATGGAATATTTCAGCATTTCTTATGCTTTTCGCCGATGGACTTTTAATGATAAATTTACTCTTGTTGATAGGATACTTCTTACCTCTTTCACATGATTGAGAAAGCTGAAGAGTTAATTTTCAAGGGCCGCACATTGATTGAACACTTTGTAAACTTTGGTGACCTAAGGAGGTTTCACCATCACCGGAATAGCATTCTTCTTACCAGCCTTAGGGAGAGTGACCCTCCTCTTCAGACATTTAATCATATCTCTACGAGCCCAGGAAAGGAGGGGGAAGTTTTCGTTCCATTTCCATCTTTGCCACTGCTGCAGTAAACCATTGCATCTGTTTCCTCTTTTGCAAGATCCTTACAAACTCTATGCGGTACGAGAGGGGGCGGAAAAATGAGAGATTTCTGCAAACTGGTGTTTCTTGAGCATCAAGAATGGATTATTAGATTTGTTCACTGACCGAATTTTCCTTCCAATTGTCAACTACAGTCTTGTCAAGGGTGGAAGAAAGCTCCTCCTTCATTATCTCAATCTGGATCTTCCTTTTATGCAGTTGAAATAGGCAAGTTTTTGGAGTGTTCTTCACAATCCTTGGGTAGCAATTATAGTTGGTATAGAAGAACACCTGCACCATCTGTTTTCTGGAGGAAGGGAGAGAGGTCGTCATCAGGCTCGAAAAGTTTGTCCAGGCTAAGGGAGGGTCCTTTCCACGGAAAGGAAAGTTCTGACTCAGTTTAGGGACTTGTAAAAATTTTTGAAGGTGACCACAAATATCCGAGGATTAAGACAAATAAGGACGAGAAGGAGGGTGTGGCTGCCATTTCGCCCCTAAATTTTTTCCTATTTAGTGTTTCGCAACTAATTAACAGATATTGCATAAGATGCTAAATTTGTATTCCTGATGATTTCTTTTCTTTCGTTTCAAGGCTCAATGTTTCGGCGAATCAAGAAAGGTGCTTCATTCCCTTCACTTTGGGTGCACTCGAAAATACTTCCGAACAGGGTGAAAATTGTTTGGTCATTTTTTGCGACGACTATTCAGCAAAATCTTTCATTCGTTCGATAAACCACCGTAAGGTAAGAAACGTATCTTTGAAATTACTGGCGTACATTTACGAACATATGATTAAGGGGTGCAAAAGTTTGGGAAAAGAAGCGTCGAGAGAGGAAAAGGCTAGAATTGGAAAATTTTCCGGTACGATTGAGTGTACCGAATTATTTATACTTCTTCACCACCAATTATGTTGTCAAAATGGTCTTTAAATTATAATGCGCCTCATGTCCGATTATTGACGTAGCAAGCCTTTCCTTCGTTGTTGTTCCTGAACGGGAAAGCAGGGCAATGACCTCTCCCTCTTCTTCAAATCCTGACCACGCAACTATATCTGGAAAAAGTTTAGTGAAATAAATACCGCGAACCCTAAAATAACCTCTCGTCATGATTACTGTTGACCTATATGAAACCTTGACCAACGCCTCGCTTACTCTGAAATATAAACAAACATCATGTCTTCCGTAGGTATGGAATTGAGGCCCACTCTCTTCATCAAACACGAATGTCGAGAAAAGATTGACTGTCTTTTATACTCCAATAAAGCATTAAAGTATAGCGAGACTATCATTCTTCACTAATTAGAACTTAGCTTTAATAAAGCGGCTAAACCTGTGTGACTGTCGTGTCTAATAGGCGTACAATTTACTAATCGACGTATAATAAAATGTACCTGTGCAGATAAACGTTGTATTAATTAAAAGCAGACGAATCGAAATAACTGCGCGTCACGCCGAATCATTATTTTTTACTTCCAGTCTAGTGAATGCTGTACAACATAGTCCGATCATCGGTCTCCATATGTACGGCAAAAATGCTATCAACGTTTGTTCTCAGGTAAGGATTGAAGGATGATATTGGTATTATCGTTGTAAGTAACCGGTTTTCTGAAGAAGGGATCTTACAATGGTCCGTACGAACGATCGTCTTGCCTGTTGGTGATCATTTTAGGCGTACATATGTACCTATAAATTCGCAATTTTTTCTTTGTTATTCTATGGTAGGTATCCAACCGGTTTATCTCGGAGCGTAAAATTAAAGTTACACGTTGTAAGAATGAGTCGACGAGGAAAACGTGAAAATGAATCATTCGCGGCAAGTTTAGGTGCCGGATAAATGTAAGAAGGAAAAAATTATGTCGCTATACTCATAGGTCCTATATTGAATTCTAGATTTCTACGAGCCTCTTGTTACACGAAATTCAATATTTTAGGGATTACGTTTTGAACTGTCTCTTCATATTCAATCAACTTGACAATGGGACCACGGACAGAAAGTACGCCTTGTTTTTTTCAATGATCTTCGAGGTGAGAGAAGGCTACATAAGAATTTTGAGCATATGTTGAAGTTTGAAACGTATGAAAGACGAGCTTCTGGAGAAAAATGAAGGTGTGGAAGAATTTTTGAACTATTTTTTGGCGGTTGAGTATGTTTATACTCTTCTGAGCGAATCACGAGAAAATAGAAACAATGGCAAGAGGTTCTCAAATCAATAGAATTACAAAATAATTAACCACTCCCCAACAATTTCATGCCGGCCAGTCTACCTAACGGATCTCATTCGCATATTAATGCACATTTTACTAGCCGCTCACCCCTCTTAGACCACCAGAGTAGGTATAGCTCTATTTCTCTCAAACTAGAAACTCAGTTTGTCATCTATCCACCCCTGTAAATACTTTATTCATTTTATTTGAAATTGAAATGGTTAACATACTTACTCTGAAAAGCAGGCAAATGGATTAATGAGCCTGTAAAGAGTCCAAAGTAGCGCATTTTCTCAAAAAAAAGTTGCAATTTTGAGATTGAAGAAGTTTCCCTCCGTCGAGGAAACGATAGATGAAATACAATACAAAATTACGAGCTGAACAACAAAAAAACGAAGAAGAATGCTTTACGGGACTGTCTTCCCTGCCTGGAACAACGAGCTACTTTTGTCCTGTTGCCCCGCTTCAATCGTGCGCGGGGGCTCCAACCCATCTCTCACCGCTAGATCACAACAATGGACGATCTTCTCGGTAAGACTCTTTTCACCGTTAGAAACAACGAGCTACTCTCCTGCTTTCACCCGCTTCGATTGTGAGCGGGCCTCCAGCCCATCTCTCACCGCGAGAACACACTACAGCCCGATCCTTAATCAAGTCGGGTAAATGCGCAAAAAGACTCGTAGTTTCAGTCTTCTGTTGTGATCTCGGAGCTCCAAATGGACTAGAGGCCCGAGCGAACAAGAGCACGAGAGAAGCTCGTTGTTTTAGGCGGTGAAAGGAGTCTTACCGAGAAGATCGTCCTCTGTTGTGATCTCACGATGAGAGGTGGGATGGAGCCCCGCTTATAATCGAAGTAGCTCCTTGTTTCAGATTATTTCGAACTAAGAGTCAAGTTTTACTGTGAAATTGAGAAAAATTCCCAAGCTCACCAAATTTCCTAACTTGGAACAATTTTGAACCTCCTTAGACCCATTCGCTCATTTCGTAGCCTTGTAGGGTCATTTCGAGATTTTTTTCAGAGAATAGAGTGAAAAATACAAAGTTTGAGCGATTTTCACTTTGAGGAATTTTTGACTCCTCTTTAGGCCCATACACCCATTTTGGTGCTTTGTAGAATTTTTAAACTATTTTTTTCGTCAAATTTCCTTCGATTTACGACAATTTAATTCTTAAAATGTTTGAAATTCACTTAAATAATGCTGGAAAATTGATTATTTTTGAACATTATTTTGAGAACCCTGGCAAATTGGTCAATTTTCGGCACATTTTGGTCCATAACTTGGCTCGAAAAAATCGTAGAGACTGTATTTGGCACAAATTAGAGATAAAATTGAGATACAAGTTTCGTACCACCGAAATCCTATTTAACTGTTGACATCATTTTGGCGTACCCTGTATAGTCAAGAGATGAAACTCCACTAAGACCCTCTAGTCATCGGTCGCCGATCCTCAAGTTGGTACACTTTCATCCAGATATATATTTGTACCTCACCAAATCTCAAATCAAATAACGAGGGCTCCAGAGACCTCCGTTGCAAACGATAGAGATGAAACGAGAGCCAAAGTTGTAGCGTCACAAATTACAAGGATCGGGGAAATTCGCCTCAAACACTGGACCAAGCCAAAAAAAGGGGGTCTCACCGTGAGAGGGAGAAAAACTACAGGGATGTCAGAACATTTTTTTTTGTGTGAGACTAGAAATGCTCAAAACTAGGCCGAAAGAAATTAATTTTGTAAATACGAGGGAAAAGGTTTGATCCAGTCTCTGAGAGAAAGTACAGAAGTCCCGGACGTAATAGTGGACTACGATATTTGCGCTTTCAGGGAAGGAATGGCGCGCGTGATTAAAAGTCCAACCCCTAGCTGAATTTAAATGGGGCATATTCAGCAGACCTATAGACAGTAAAATGATAAATAAACAATGGAGAAAAGGGGGAAAAAGAAGCAAATTTATTCGGTTATTCGACGAATAAAATGAATAGAACAAAATATAAAATGACAATACGTATGTGTCTAAGGGCGACAGCGCCGAAATATTCAGAAAACTGAAATAAAATAATAATACGTCCAGTGACATAAGACCCGCGAAGGGGGAAAAATACGAATAATTTGTGTGTCAACACACCACAAATAAAAAATCATAAAAATCATAAAAGGCCAACTCCACTCAATAAATCCCTGGAACGATCACATCAGCGATTTTGAGTATCGAAAGAGTAATAAACTTGTAAGAAACTCGAGGAAATGTAACCCCTAGTATAAAATTATCCCATGTAGGGAAAAAACGGATACGAGATCGAACCTCCTCTCACGAAATAGGGCGGGATGAATGACTCAACTCGGAGTAAAAACGTAAATCGATAAAATCAATCAATAAATCAAATCAATAAGAGAAAAGAGGGAGGGGTGCGCATATTAGCGACTTTTCCCAGTCCCAAATAATAAAATGTGGCAATCAATAGGCCAATAAAATCAATAAAGGGGGGGGGGGGATACATCCGATCAGAAAAATAAAATGATAAAAGTAATAAAGTACTCGTAATAAAGATTAAGCAATCGGGTAAAAACAATGATCGGGATGTGCCCAAGCCTTGAAGTAAAAGAAGTAATCATCACGACCCGAATCACAAATAAAAAGCGGAGAGAAAGAGTTCGATCTCCCGCTCCCCCCCCCCCAGTAAGAAAGAATAAAACCAATTTAGAGGTCAAAAGAGTGACAGAGCACAACAATAAAAAGTACCATCGGAGGCGAGTTGTGCACAAATCGACGATCCGGAAGCTGAAAAGTAAAAGTTAACCCTACATTTATGAGAAAGGGTGCTTAGGATGTTTCGAGGATTTAGAGAGCGGAACTTAAATTAGAAAGAAAGAACTTCACGTTCAAAGTAAAAGAAATATGAGATTCATGTAAGTATAATAAGAAATCATCGGAATAACGAATAAAGTTACGAAAGTGTGAACAATATAGAAATAAGAATTTAGTCTTTCAGTGGCGGCAACGGCAATTGATCGGCACACAATGACCAGATTAAACATCAGCGCGGCCTCCTTGGCCATCGGAGACCGGCTGGGTCGAATGGATAGTCGAAATCACGGCATTTTGGCTTAATGGGCGGGATGGTCCCGCGAAATGGCTTAACAGCCCATAATTAGAATTCCAGAAAAGATATCGAGCGCATTAACTTCACAAAATTAAAATGAACAAATTTTCGACGCTTCGAAATAAGGAAATCGGTGTCTTTAATAGTTCGGATACGGCGGTTAATTACGATGAAAACGACGCGTTCGGGTAAAATTTCCAGCGTATAAATTTAGTGGATGGTCCGAATCGGGTCATGACCGAATTAATCGGCGGCCAAAGGCCAGAAATCTTTAAATTACGTGCCTATACGCATTTTCACATAAGAGGAACTGTGGAACAACGTGCGACAAGAGACAAAGAGGCACATGCTGTAACATCGAGTCCGAGAGCTTCGTCGTCTTTTTTTTCGATGATGCAACATTTCAGACCACCAAAAAAAAAAAAAAAAAAAAAAAAAAAAAAAACGCTAGCAGTCAGGGTAGAACAGCCAATCTTTGGATTTTAAGAGTACGTGGACAAGTAAATAGGATTTTGATTCGGTGATCAGAAACTCCTTTGAGAGTACCTCGTGGACTTTAGAAAAGAAGATATTGAAAAACGAGACAGAGAGACGAAAAAGAGAGAGAGAAGAAACAGTCGAGATTTAGAACTATGAAGCACGGTTGGAACGACAGCAAAAAAAATCGGCGACATCCTGACGCTCTCGCCAGGGACGCACCAGGTAAATTCGAAGTCGTCCCAACGCACGTGTTCACGAGCGAAATCTATTCTACTTCCTTGTATGAGGATGTAACAGACAAGGGGATTAGAAGATAATTTCGAAATAAGAAAAGAATCAGGTTGTAAAAATTTGGAGTGAGTAATACAAAAGGTTTGGAACGAATAGGTATACGAGATTTAAACGGACAATAGGAAGAGAAACGGAGCTAAATTCACTGTCGGACCACAACTGCAAAACGACGATCGAAAATCGTCAAGAAGAAATTCGACCACGAATTTTGAGACACTACAATGTAACTTTGATTTGTTTCTTCTTGTGACCTCAACTTGGTGTCTGAGAGAGTAATAGCATAGCGGGGCTACAGAGACTGTATCTAGAGGTGGATTTTGGCCAAGGTGTTTGAAAAGAGGTGTGCTCAGCTCAATGTAAACAACAAGGCGCTACATCACCTGATCTCCATTTAAAACAATGTAAAAACGGAACCGGGTGACGTCACTCAGTTCTGCGTTCCATGTATTTTTAAATGTGCGTGCGGGTTGCGTTTTGTTTACAATCGAACTGAGCACACCTCTTTTCAAACACCTAGGATTTTGGCTATTTCTGGGAGTAAGTGGGGTAATGCCAGAGGATGACCCGTATAACAACCTGAAAGCACAGCCATTCGTCTATTCCCAATTTCTCTATCTATCTGCAGAAATCGAGATAGAATCATTCTTCAGTTTTCGATAACTCAGACATGCAATATGGTTCAGTTTTTCGCTCGAGCGATGACTTCTTCTTAGACAAAACCGGTCATCGTGCTCCGTACAGCAATGATATAAGAAAAATTATTCGCAAATTTTACCTCAAATAATTAATACTTAACGACCGGGATTCGGGCTCCTTGTCGCAAAACTGGTCACTCTTCTTCAACTTCTAACTTGAACAGACTGTGTCTCATATGGACCGAGTTCTATTTCTACCGTACAAACCTATTATTATGACTATAGATGTACGAAGCCAGCGAATTAGGTGCCCCATTTTACGTCATAATAAATAAAAGTTACACACAGTAATGATTTGTATGGAGAGTGAAATATACCAAGTACCGTGCAATTATTTTGTACTTGCAAATCACGTGATTGCTAAATAAATGGGACGTGGTTCTTAAGTATTCTTGCCTGTCGTAAAATACCCTCACTAGGACAACACGCGCGGAGACGCGTATGGCTCGCGTAGTACGACGTGGTTCAGAATTTCTCGTGTGGGCTTTATTTTTCAAAAAAAAAAAAAGAAAAGAAGTATGCGGTACGTCAAGTTTTAAACAAAAAGAGGGAAATGACCGAAAAACGAGCACCTATACGATACAGACTTTGTCTCATCCGTGAAACATATTTCGCGCGTCCTTGGTTCCTTGTATACAGCTGAAATGTCTAAATTGTTCAGAAATTAGCATTATCGGAGGACGACGAAAAGCAGATAAAAATTTGCGCACATGTCTGTATTATTTTGTATAATATTATATCGATGGTAAGAGCGCGTAAAGCTTTAATTATTACCGGTACCGACTTCAACCTCGATGTAGTGTAAATAAATATTGCGTAGTATTACATTGTCGTTTACGTTATAGTATATTCGTGCTTCGGTAGTCGATAAAAAGATTGTGAGATAACCGAGCACTTTCCGAACCTCTTCTGGCCCCCGTTTGTACAACGCACTTTACGTTTCAGAAAGTTCAGGATAGTGACATTCACCTTCAAGACTATATAGCTGACCGTTCAACAATAGGTTGGTCTTGCATTATGTTTTCGAATATCTCTTGCTTATCTCAACTTTTCGTGACATCAAAGTAAAAAATTTCATACAATTTCTCTTTCGAAAAACCATATCTGAGCCTCTAGAATCTCTTTCTTACCCATACTTGATCCGATTACTCCTTCAGGTCCATGCGTACTGAGTTTCTGCTTTGATGGAGAGGTTACCTTAAGGCTTAAGGCAAACATTTCGTGGCCATTGAATGACCTTGAAATTTGCGCATGCCCTGCCCTGAGGCCTAACTTTATACCTGCATGGCCTATTGGGTGTACAGACACACACCTCTTAGTCTCCTGAATCGTTAGCCCTGAGCCCAGTTCCATTAGCCTCTTATTAGGCTAGCTATCAGGCACGGCCTGGCTAGGAGTGCAAAAAGGCAAATGCACTCCGGGCCCTTACCAGCCGGGCCCTTTTGCTAGAAACTTCGATGTGTTGGAACTAATTTTTGACGGGCCCTTTACACTTCGGCACCTTAAGAATTTAATCGCCAGGCCGTGCCTGCTAGCTATCATAGCCCGCATATTTTTATTTTTTTTTTCTTTAATTTACGAGCTACTAGCAGCCTGCTTTCAGGGCTATGAGCTCGGCGAGATTGTGTGATTACACTACTGAACAGCTATCCTGTTACAAAGATTCTATTACGTGATTCTCGGATACTTTTCAGCGCTGAACACGAATCCGTTGTCCGTTTTTTGCTAGCACGTCACAATTTTTAGTAATCACGATAAATATTCACGTAATCATAACAAATATTCTCGTCTACTTGCCGCGCGCTGTTGCGGAACGTAACGAACGTTTTCGATAGCGACGCTGCTATCGTCGATGTGTTTCGCGACAACGCGCGGCAAGTAAACGAGAACTTTAATCGTGATTACTAAAAATTGTGACGTGCTAGCAAAAAACGGACAACGGATTCGTGTTCAGCGTTGAAAAGTATCCAAGAATCACGTAATAGAATCTTTGTAATAGGATAGCTGTTCAGTAGTGTTATATGCGCGAGAGGAAGTTGGCTTGCTATAAGAAGTTGAATATGTTGGGGATGGAGGGGAAGTCATCTGAAAGGGCCTCTGTTTGGTTGTGAGGGATGGATAAGGAATTACGGAGTTGGGTCAAGTTTGGGCAGCAGAAGATGTGTTGAACGGATAGAGGGTGTTCAGATTCGCAATAAGGGCATGAGAGAGGCATAAGATGAGAGATGAGATGGGTGTGAGTGAGTGAGTCTGGTGAGGCCGATTCTGAGACGCGTGATGACTATTTCTTCTCTGCGTGTTGACAGATTTGAAGAGTCCCATGGGGTGGGAATATTTTTAATTTGCGATAGTTTGTTTGTGTGTGATTTGAGATCAGACCAATGAGTGAACCATGTTTGAGTGATAAATTTGTTGATGTGTTTGGAGAGATCTGAGCGTGAGGGGAGGAAAGAGCGGTTGACTGGTGGGTTATGGGTTGCTAGTTTTGCTGCTTTGTCGACATTTTCATTTCCTGGGATACCTTTGTGACCGGGTACCCAGATGAAGAATAGTGGGATGGTGTGAAAGATGGCAATGAGAGTGTGTATACGACTTATGAGTGGGTGGGAGGAAGTGTGTTTGGATATGGCGTCAAGTGATGATAGGGAGTCGAAAATGACCAAAAATGGGTTGAGAGGAAGACGTGAGGATATGTTCTAAACAGCTAAAGATTGCTTATAGTTCAATGGTGAAGATGGATGCGGTGTTGCAGTATCGGTGAGACACTGCAGATGTGACCCATTGAGTATGCAAAACCGGTTTTGTTTTGATATTTAGGTGTTAAGAATTTTGTTAAACTGTGCCTGGTATTCTTCGGAAGAAGTTGAAGGACAAGGGAGGCGGTTTAGGTCGCGAATGATGTTGAGTGGAATAATGAGCCACGGAGGGATTGAGGGAACGATGTGGTTAAGACAATGGAACACGAAGAGGCGGGCTGCTAATTGGAGTTCTAGGTTGGAACGTAGATTGGTCATGGAATTTTGGTTGTGGTGAGGGGGGAATATGCGATGGTGGACGGGGATTTGCGGATATTGTAGGACAGTTGTGAGGAAGTTGGTTGTCAGTATGAGGCGTTGATAATGAAGGGGGGAAGCCAGTGTCTGCACAGAGGCTTTGCTCCAGTAGTTATTTTGAGTGAAGAATTTTGAATAGTGTCGAGTAGTTTTAAATGAGAAGAAGGGGTGAGACCGTAAATGGGTGATCCGTAATCGAGGATGGATCGAATTAAGCTCTGGTAGAGGTGGAGAAGGATTTTTCGGTTACAACCTTCTTGAGGCTGGGAAAGGAATTTCAGGACATTGAGTGTTCGAGAGCATTTTGATTTAGTTGGTTTGATATGGGGATCCAAGAGTGACGGTTGTGGAAATTGAGGCCAAGAACTTTAGTAGTTTCAACTTGTAGAAGTAGTCAACTATTGTGAGAGTGGGTAGTTCAATAATTTTCTGGCGTGGTTTTTGGAAGATGATGAGTTTTGTTTTGGGGTAACAAATGTGGAATCCTAGGAATGAAAGCCAAGCGTGTATTTTATTGATTGTTTCTTGAAGCAGACGATGGACGCGAGTTGTGTTACTGGAACGTAAATGGATGCTTAGGTCATCAGAGAATAGTAGGGTTTGAATTAGAAATTTTATGATTTTTGTTATGTTGTTGATGGCGATGAGAAAAAGGGTTCCACTAAGTGGGGATCCGTGGGGGATACCGAAGGTTGAGGAATACTGATCGCTTACGCAGACTCTAAAAGATCGATTAGTAAGATAATTTTGAAGTAGGAGAGGGAAGGGTCCTCGAAGACCAGGTTGATGCAGGATGACGCATATTTGGTATGTCCAGACTCTCGGGAAAGCATTCTTCATATCAAACGATATTGAGTAGAGGTTCGCTCCGTGAGCATGGGCGTCGTAGATTTGGGAATCGAGGTCAGCAAGGCCATTAGAGCTGATCGACCCTTACGGCAACCACATTGTGTATTACTTAATATGGACGTGTTTAAGCAAAACTCGACCAAGCGACATGATAACGATCCGGGGAAAAAGAGATTCTCCGCTTATTGTAAATGAACATTTCTTCAGTTCTCCAGATTGTTATCATGTCGCTTGGTCGAGTTTTGCTTCTTTAGAATCAAGGAACCAGGAGAGTCTATTATTGATAATTTTTTCGAGAATTTTGCTAAGAGCACTTAGTAGTGATATGGGTCGGTAGGATAGAGGGTGTGAACGGTCTTTGAGAGGTTTTAGGATTGGAATGATTAGAGGTGTTTTCCAGTTATTGGGGAAGGAGGTGGAGAAAAAGATTCGGTTAAGGAGTGAGATAGCATTTGTATGAAGTTTGTGTAGCATGGCGGGACTAATTTGGTCGAGATCGGGAGCTGATTTTCTGGAGCAGAGGGACCATGGTGTGGGTGACTTCTTGTTTGGTGATTGGTTTCTTGTAGGGAAGTGTGAGAGTTTGTGACAGATTAAGGGAGAAATCTATTGGGGTACTTTCGGGTTGTTGTTTGAGTTGAGTGAAAGGTGGGTCGTAGTTAGTGTTGGGGAAATTTGAAAATAATTCTCAGCTAGTATTTTGCTGATTTCTGATGGTGATTGACAGATTTGGTTGTTTTTATAGAGAGGTTGGAAGGAGATTTTTGTTTCGAACCTGTTAACTTTTTAATGTTACTCTACATGGCGGAGCAAGAAACAAGTCGATTAATTGACGAGACAAACGAGTTCCAATTTGGTTTCTTGGCGGAACGACCGCATTGAAAATACTAGAAGCGCTCCTCTCCGCTATGCTCCAGTATGAGTCGCGTCTAGACCACTCTCCGAGAAAATGAGATTCCGTTTACAGTCGCTTAAAAATTTCTCAAATTGCATTGACTCTTTAGTAATTTACTATCTCAAAGGACTACCGAGCGGGCTCAGCTCCAACTATCCTTCAAGCGGACGCACTCTATCGATCTCCTTGCCAATCGTCTACTTGAGTCGTAAAGAGAAATTGAAACAGTTGAATAAAATCGCTTTTTGCTGACTACAAGGTTGCTGCAGGATGTCTGTCGGCCACCTTCGGTGTTACCTGCATTTTCACTGGAAACGTAGAAACTGCACTAGCCTCACACGAAGTACAAAATAGTACGAGTGCTCTGGCATAGCTTCGATCAAAATTTCGGTGGTATTCTTTTCTCTCGTATGAGTAGCGAAACAATTCCTCAATTTTGGATTTTAGAGAAGAGATTAAAACTACAGTGAAAAGAGAATACGGACGTCTAAATTCGATACACTCGAATTTTAATTCAGAGAAAGTAAGGCTAACATCGATTTCTTAATACCATCCCTGCGTATTCGAAAGCCTAATAACTGTGATATTGGAAGAGAAATATTTCTTTCAGGGTTATTCCCCAAGACCACTGTGATACGCTCGTCTTAAGAGACTATTTTTCTTAGTGCTGTGTGGAGCAGATCTTAACATGTATCAATATTTTCGCGTTTCAGTGTCCGTGTAGTGTATAATTGTACGTAGGTCTTGTATCGTAGTGGCCACTCTATTGCCTACAGACTCTAAAGAACGAGAGAGTAACCCCGTGGATAACCTCACACGAATACTATTGTCCTGAATCATCGGACTGTTTTTCCGCTCGGGGTGGTTCAATGATATACTCGTAGTGCGAGTATGCGTATCTAATTTTAGCGCTTATGTTTGTACAGATGGCCGCAGTTGGGTGCCGTAAATTCTCCTATACTGGTTTTCTATTCGAGTAGGTTGACAGGACAACACTCATCCAGGGTTCGTCCCTTTATATAAATTTCGTTACAATAATTGTAGTTAAATCAGCCTAATTATTTTTTAAGGAATCGTTTTGAAGAACGAAATTTTTCGATGATAGAGCAAAAATAATTTTCTAATTTGTCTTTCGGCGTATTGCGAATACCACTATAAGCTTCGAACTGTCACTCCATAGGGATGCAGGTTTGGAAATAACACGGTCCGATATGTTTCGGCTCGACATGATTACAGAATACTCAAAGTGTAATCGAAAAGACTGATTGCAATGACCGCTGATAAACAGAAGAAGATGCGAGATCTTTCGGTCAACAAACCACCATCGGACAAAGCTAGAACGCCACTAACCCAGATGCGACTCGTAAAACAGAATACCAACGGAATCAAGATTGAAGGAGCGAGCCTTCGCGAGGTGATTCAAGCTCGTAGACCAATTCAACTAAACCTTCGTCGGGAAAATACCTGTCGAGCACGGTAACATCACTGTTCAGATGACGCACTATTTCGATATTTTTCAACGCAATACGCTTAAAATAAGAGCTTTCTTTGTGAAGGAGGGTAGGTAACCCTTTCTTGAAACTATGACCACTGGAGATATGGTGGTCCGCAAAGGCCGAATCATCTAAATTTCCTTTTCTCCAGCCCTTAAGGTGTTCCTCTACTCGAATTCCAAGCTGGCGACCTGTCTCACCTATGTACACGCCGTTATAGTCCTTGCACTCCAATCTCTACACCCCACTCCTCTCCCCCCCGCGTGATGGGGTCCTTTAGCCTAACAAACAAACCCTTCACGGTAGTGAGGTTATAGAAGACAGGCCTGAAGCCAAAGGGGCGGAGGACACGAGTCAGCTTGCATGAAAATTCACCCAAAAACGGGAGCTTGATCCAACTTAGTTTTTTATTATCATTATTACAGCTCAGATAGCGGGCGAGGGAGGAGGTGGAATGAAGGCCTTTCCTCGTAAGCTTTTTACGGACCATACGGTCAATGTCCAAGTTTACCTCATTCACAGCGGCCAAGTGCTTAATGGTCGCAAGCTCCTTTTGGAAAGCTGGCTGACTCAGCGGAATGATGGTCAATCAATAAATACGAATATAACTATTAAAGGCAGCGATCTTATGAGAAAATGGACAGAAGGACGATCCGTGGACAACTGTATCGGCCGAAGTATCCTTTCTGAATATAGCACAATCATGGTTCTCGTATCTTTCAGAGATAGTGAGATCCAGAAAGTTTATGGAAGAACCTCCAATTTCTATAGTGAATTTTATGGAGGGATACTTTTTATTCAGACGTTTGAAAAACTCACCAAGGACCGGTCCACGCACATAATATATCGTCCACATATCGTTGTCAGTAATGGATGTGATTCAGTAGCACTTGGCCCGAGCAAAACAAGTCAACCTCAAATCTGGATATGAATATCTCCGAAACGAGAGAGCCCATAGGAGAGCCGATGGTGATGCCTAACTCCTCAGGAAACTCGTAAAATTTCCCATTGAACTTACAGAAGTTAGGTGACCAGCACAAATTAAGGAGGTTGAACAATTCTTGTGACTCGTTATGAGGAGTATTGAACTTGACAAGTAAGTCACCCATATACTCCATAGTATGGGCCCTCGGTATATTGGGAAAAAGGCCGACTACATCAAATGAGCAGAGGCTTGTACCCGGAGGTAGAGTATCATTTTTGAGCCTCTCGGCCAGAGAAACCGAATTTTTAACGGAGTAAGGGGACTCATACTCGATTCGAGGTTTGAACCAACGATCCAAAAACTTGGCCAAAAAATAGGTGGGGGAGGAGGTGTAGGACACAACAGGCCGCATAGGAGTATTCCTCTTGTGCACATTAGGCAGCCCGTAGAGAAGGGGGCGGGGTTAGGTTCGAGCAGGGCTTTTTTGAGCAAAGAAGTTTTTATAATAAACTCACTTCTGTTCACAACTTTTCTAACCTCTTTGACGTACCGTATTTTACCGCCTATAATGCGCAATCGTGGATAATGCGCAGTAAAAATTTGGAGCGATGTGATTTTTAAAAGTTTATTCATATGCGCGTATAATCGCGACCCGCGCATAATGCGCACCCCATATTTACGATCTTCAAAAATGGAGAAAAGGTGCGCATTATACGCGGTAAAATACGGTAGTTAGGAAAGTTAAGAGAGGTATTTTCGATAGCTCCACATTGAGTGAGAACTTCCTGAACCTTGGATACGTAGGAGGACGTCTCCAAGACTACGATCGCGTTACCCTTGTCAGCTTTAGTAAGGGTTAACCTCTGGTCCCTGATTCTGCTCCTCAGATTATTCATCACCTCATCTGCGTAATTGTTTATACGAGGGAGCGGGTTGCTGCGGACCAGTTCGGCGCAAGCTGATCACGCAGGGACCAATTTTTATGGTAAGGTCGGTAACAACGTTAGCAAGAGTTTAATCTTTAGGAAGGGGAGGGAACCCAAATTTTAGACCCTTCTCCAACAAGTACGTTTCATCTTACGAGAATTGCGCCTGGGTGCTATTGATAATGCGGGGCTGGAAAGCTTGAACAACACCATTATCAGCAGAATTATTTTTGAGAACAATAGCTTTGGAGTTCAAAAGGCAGGAGATTTTCTTTTCTTTTTTGGCTCTAAGCTCAGCCTGAAAATCCCAACAATCCTCATTAACATTCCGAATAAACAGGTCGAACTCACTCGGCGGAAGCAAACTGAAGAGTCTGGAATGGAGAAGGAGATTGAGACGAGTAGTGACATTCAGACGGCCGTCCCATCTTCTCAGTTCGGAACGAATCCATTTGTTAGTGATGGTTTCCACCCCCAAACGGTAAATTCATTATTCTCACTGACTCACTTTCTTCACTCCACTCCCTTACAGACGCATACAACTCTAACCCTATAATCCAACGCATCTTCCTCACGCTACACACTTTAGAAACAATCAACACTCAAATTATCTTCATATGGATCCCTGGACACACCAATTTCCCCAACCACGACGCAGTTGATCAAGCTGCTAAACAAGCTACCTCCCTCAGTCAAATAACTGATAATTCACCCCTACCAACCCTAGATTACAAAAATTACTATCGTTCTCTCATCACACAATCATGGAACACTCTTTGGGAAAATCAAACAAATAATAAACTTCTCAGTATCAAAAAAACCCCGGTTCCTTGGGTATCCTCCATTCAAAACACAAGAAGAGAAGAAGTAATTCTCTCTCGTCTCAGAATTGGTCACACAAAAATTACTCACGCCCACCTCATCAGTCCCTACATCCTAACCCCTCCCTCATGTCCCCACTGTCAAAAAGACAAATTAACAGTGGAACACTTTTTTTCATGCCCCAGACTTTTACCCCTTCGCTCTTCTTCGGATACCCCCTCTTCACTCACCCAAGCACTCAAAAACAACCAGGACATCATTTCGAATACCCTACATTACCTAAGACAAACTGACTTTTACGCTCACATCTGAACACATACATCGACTATACCTTGTGATGTAGCAGGGTACGAGTAGAGGCATACGAGTACAAACACATAAACCTATGACACTAAATTTCATGGGAACATTGTTGACACGGCTCTATCAGGATGGACGAGACTTGAGACAAGAGTTCGTACTTCATCAAAATGTCGTAACTAAATCTAATCCTCGAATTAATCACAACCCACATCAGAATGTATTCGACTCCTACCTCAATTCCCCTCCACCTGAGAGGACCGGCTCGGACTAGCTCAATCGAAGCGCTAAGAGCATGAATACATCTTTCTGAGGGCATGAGTAACTGAAGATGGACCACGGTCAGTTTTTGGTTCACTTTTTGAGATCACATAGGCTATACGAAATATCTAGATAATTGAGGCTAGCGTTGTCGTTGATACGGGTTCTACTTTCCCGTCAAACAAAAGAAAATAGTTTGTCGTAGTAATTGTAAATCGGATCGTAAGAAAATAAATATAAAAACACGAACATAATCTCCGCTCATTCGATGAGGTACGTGAACGAGCACTTTATAAACCTGAAAAGAAACAAGGACTGCACAAGTCAGTCGGTGGTACCTAGAGAGAGTGGGGGACTACGGGTAACCTAAAAAGAGTAAAATTTAGAAAAATTGGGCCAGAAGATTCTTCGCTGATAACTCGCAGACTGCAGCTATATTCCTCGGCATAATCACCTAAAATATCCAATTTTTCGGGGATTGGGAGATCACTGAAAAATAAAACTTTCGCCGCTCATCGGCTAGGAGGAAAAGATTCGAAGTCTTCGATAACAGGTAAACGTATCTTATTATTATTAGCGAATAACACAACCAATGACTAGCAAATGAGATTGCAGCATTGGGAAATCGTCGAACTACCAATAATAATTATTATAATTGAGCAAACTTTACTTCATCGATGTTACTGCTCCTTCGAGATCAGATGACTTTGGTCAGATTTTTCCTCGTCGTCGATAATGATTTTAAAGCGTGGATGTAGACGGTTGTCCTCTGTACAACCCAAATTTCACCTACTCGACAAATATCCTCGAAATCCGAGCGTGGACGAACTATACAGGCGTCACGTATAGTCGGAGTTATTTATCCTGAGGTCCGGTACACGAATTCCTTATGCTCAGTCGATGTCTTATTCGAACATACGAGTTGATACCCTCGATATGGACTCATGACGCGACACCACTTTTATTTTACGATTTCGAGTCGAAAATAACTTAAAGAATTGGTGGTAAATTCCGATCTTCGATAATTAAAATTCTTAAAAATGACATATCTTCGTATCAATAAGAATATGTCTTCGCTAATTAAAACACCCTATCAAACCACGCAAGTAGAAAGAGAAAAACCTACTCTACTCGACAGACGGGCCATTGAATCGGGGAGAAGCACATGTTCATCGAAATCGTGAGAATACGAATCAAATTCGGCAACGAGAGATGCATCCTTCGATGCGGAAAGAGAAACGTACACTGTCTTCGCCGTTGACCAAAAGTCACCGGTGAGACCTCAAAAAAAAAAAATTTAATTCGTATTCTCACTTACCGTAGTGGATTGTGGTAGAGCCGAGATAATGGGAGAAGAAGGAGAGAATAAGGATAAACTTCAGATAAGGACAGACACGAAAGGGGGAAGGTAGGAAAACGTACGCTACACGACGGTAGATTAGGAAGTAACACGGATGCACGAATATCAGTTCGATTATCTCGCCTCTACACCAATACCATCACAGTCTACACGCTCATACAACTACAAGCAACCAGAAAGTTTGTTCACCGTCATTGTCGCTACATCACAACCTCTACAACCTTCTACATACACACATTGTAAACTTTTACACACCATTACCTGAAGCAGTTACACTCGACATTATATTCCATCCTCTTATCCTTCCTCACTTTCCGTTACTCTACCAACTTCCTTAAAACCTCCCTTTCTCATGTGTCATTTATAATATTCATAACTTTTGTAACGCCGAGCCAATAGCCCTCGTGAAGCTCTAGTGCTCGTAAAAATAAAATAAAAAAAAAAAAAAAAAAAAAAAAAGAAGTGATGGTTTCCTTCAATTTTTGAGTGGTGTGCTTACAGTCAGCGTATAAACGAAACTTTACAAACTTTGATTTCAAGCGCACGTCTCTCCTTTGGGCTCTCTCGTTTCGGAGATATTCCTGTCCAGATTTGAGGTTGACTTGTTTTCCTCGGGCCAAGTGCTACTGAGTCCCATCCATTACTGGAACCAATATGTGGACGATATAATATTATAAGAACTCCTTCGGCCAGCATTCTACTGAGTCAGCCAGCTTTCTAAAAGGAGCTTGCGACCATTAAGCACTTGGCCGCTGTGAATGAGATGAACTTGGACATTGACCGTACGGTCCGTAAAAAGCTTACGAGGAAGGGTCTTGATTTCACCTCCTCCCCGCCCCCGGGATCTGAGCTGTAATAATGATAATAAAAAACTACGTTGGATCAAGCTCCCGTTTTTGGGTGAATTTTCATCCAAGCTGACTCGTGTCCCCCGCCCCTTTGGCTTCAGGCCTGCCTTCTATAACCTCACTACGGTGAAGGCTTTGTTTGTTAGGCTAAAATACCCCATCCTGCGGGGGGAGAGGAGTGTAGTGTACAGATGTGGCCATTGCAGTCAGTCTTTTCGATTACTCTTTGAGTATTCTGTAATTACGTCGAGCCGTAACATATCGGTTGAATTTTGTGGGCATCTATTTTTTCTTCAAGGATCTGACGAAAATCAAATTTGAAACACGCACTGACGCAGGTCCGCGCGAGCTAAGAAGATTGATAGTTTTCGAAATAAAAATATTGTTGACCTCCGATTCTCAGGTTTTATTGTAACCCTTTGTTCTCTTTATTCACTGTAAATAGTTTCATGATTACAAAATTTCAATTAATATTGCTGTCATCGTATGCCGATATTTTTTACGTTGATCTTTTATTCTTGTTGAGTGTTTACAATTCTGTAAGTTCTCGCCATACGTTCGATTTCTGTCAAGACGATAAAAATAGTGATCTATCCATGGACTCATGAGTACTATAATTATTTTCAAGAGTTACTTCATCCTCGATAATACTCAATTTTTTTGGCTTTCTGAAATTTACGTGAAAGAGTATCGACATCGCCAGGGATCTAAAAATATCAAGATATCTGATTTCAAATAATAATACAAATATATCGAGTGACGTACGTGTGAAGTACACTACTGAAGTGTTGTCTGACAGACGTAATATAATATTGTAAATCTTATCGTAATTGAAACGCTTGGTCAGCTATAAAAAGTATATTGTTGATGAGTTGGAATATCGCCTCTTACAAGTTCCTTCGAAAATTTTTAGAGTTTCTAAAGCCTTTTTTTCCCTCCACACGCACAGCGGAAATCCATCGTAGAATACACCATGGAAAATGAAGTGGGAGTTTTATAAAGAAAAGAGAGACGTATCATTTTTTTTTACTTTCCTTCCGAGTACCACTTCATACGCAGCGAATTAAAAAATTTTACGATTTATAATTAGAAGGCGAGAAAAGACAGTCCATGATATTTTGCTCACAAACGTAGCACGAATGATTTAATATACGTGATAGGAATGCAAGTTATAATCTACGACCGTGACATTTTCTTGACGGTAAATAAGACGAAGATTGAAATTTTTTCCAAGTCTTAGGAGGTTAAAGACTCAGCTTCTTTCAATTAATATTAGAAATTTTGAATCGAAAAGTATTCGAAAAAAGTAGAAATGTTTATGTATGCAGAATGTTGCAAATGTTTTAATTCGTTGTTGGAAGAGGGGACACAAAAGCTCGCACATGATTTTTTTTTAGCCAGGAACTCGCTTTCTATGGGGAGGGGGCATCCTCAGAAAACGGGTGTGTACACGAGCGCGTCCGACTTTTGTGACTTGGCCCCTTCAAGAAGCCAAATATGCGATTCTGCAAAGCTTGAAGCTCGAATTCACCTCCTATAATATACAGCTCGGTGGTCTGTGTATATAGCCTGTAAGGATGCCTCTTTGAGTAACTAGATATACAATGCTCCATGCACCAATTGATGTAGCCCCTTCAATGAACCAGAAATGCAACGCTTCAAGCATCTTAAGATTCATAATATTCTTCTAAAGTATTCTCAGCCCCCCTCCTACATAGAGTAAACAGAGTTCGTCCAAGAGAGCTAGAGACACCGGCATCATCCAAATTTGTAGTTTAGGGTTCGCCTAACGCAGTTGACCGAGTGGTGAATCTGCAACACTCAACAATTTGCATTGTGTACTGCTGTATGCAGAGCTTGACGCGCACTCAACGCGTTAGGCGAACCTAAACTACAAATTTGGATGATGCCTGTATTTGTTAACGTTGTAAGTATAGCAAAGACGACCTCTGTTTACTCTGTGCCCTTCTATCATATGTATCTCGGTCGTCGGTGTGTATAGCCTGAAAGATAGACCCTTCAAGTAACTAGATATGCAATGCTCCATACATCAATTGGCTTAACCCCTTCATTGATTTAGATATGTAACGATTCAAACTCTAGAAGACTCAGAACGTCCTTCTAAGATATTCTAAGTCTCCCTCCTAACATATTATATAGCTCAAAGTTTGAATCAAATATAGCTTTGAGGTTGGCATTTTTAACAGGGAACTTGTTTTATTGGGAGGGGGCGGTTCTTGGAAAAAACGTCTGCCGGCAGACTGTCTGCCACAGCTTGGGGCTTGAAAATTTTCGAAGATACCCCCCTATCATAATAATGTATATCTTGAAGGTCGGTGGGGCATAAAGATGTTACCAGTTAAATGGGAGTTTGAACTAAATTCACGAAAGGTTAGATGCACACATTAAATGTACGAAATTTGCATCTCAACTTTATCTTCAATTTGTGCCCCTACTCAACTTTATACGACATTTCTAAGCCGAGTTATGGACCAAAATGTGCCAAAAATTGATCAATTTGCCAAAATTCTCAAAAATTAAAAATTGTTCAAACTTCCATATTTAATCCGATTTGAAAGTGAAATTTAAAGCTGATTCCGAAAAAATTACCTAAATAACCCTATGAAGCTTGGAAGTGGGTGATTTTTCAATTTCTTATTTCGGAAATCTTGGCATATTGGTCAATATTTGTCATATTTTGGTCCATAACTCGGCTCAGAAAAGTCGGAGAAACTTCGGATATGGCTCAAATTAAAAGTAAAATTAAGATACAAAATTCGTATATTTAAACTACACGTCTAACGTTTTGTGTTTTCGCGCTACGAGAGATTTAGCGCAAACTCCTATTCAACTGGTAGCATCTTTCGCCCCCCCCCCCCTCGGTATAGCCTGAAAGATAGCACTTTGAGTAAGCAGATATGCAGTGCTTCATACACCAATTGACTTAGCCCCATCAGTGAGCCAGACACGCAATGCTTCAAACATCATAAGATTCAGAACGTCCTTCTAAGGTATTCCAAGTCCTCCTCCTATTATATACAGCTCGGAGGTTGAATCTTATACATCTTGGAGGTCGGAACTGGAAAGGATTGAGTATGGGAAGAGACCCGAAATGCGTTTGAGAAAATGTAGTAAGGTATTTCGAGGGGAGGCGAAAGCAGTGTGGGTAGAAAGTTCCGGAAACTCAGCTAAGGATACGAGGAAGTGGGAAAGTAAGAGGTTCGGCTGCTTCAGCGCAGAGGCTGAGGTTAGGGCTGGTAGGGAATGCTCTTAGGGCTATTCTGAGAGCTGTTGATTGAACAGTATTTAATTATTGAAGAGAGGATTTGTTAGACTAAGAGTAGGTCGGGGAGTCGCAGTCCAGTTAGGGAGCGGAAGAGACTTACATAGTTGGGAGAAGTAATTTTCGGTTATATCCTACCCGGGAATGAGATAGATATTTAAGAATATTGGTGGCATTCAAAAGCGATACTATGTGAGAGATCCAAGAATGATCGTGGTTAAAGGTAAGGCCCAAGAATTTATAAGAATTAAGAATTTTGATCGAAGGAATAGAGAAGGTAGAGAAATTTGTGGTCGGCGGTTTTCTTGGAAGATGACGAGACCAGTTGATAAGCACGGTCTGAAGTCCATGTAGATATTTCATCTGGTTGGGGGAGTCTTGATACTCGATGAGGGTCTGAAGATTGGAAAAAAATGCTGTAGTCATCGGCGAAAAGGCGTTTGTAAGGGGGAAGCAGATACAAGTTGTGACGTCATTTATGGCTAATAGAAAGCGGGACACTTCAGACTTCTCCTTCAGGCAAAACTTCTGCGAAGAGAAAATTGACTTCAAAAAATTCTCGTCGGGATCAAGACTGATTCCATGTACAAAAGCTAGTGGACTTTATATAACTATCCGAAATACGGAATTGATACCAATCGGTAACTGATAATGTAATTCTGTCTATACACGTCAATAGGAGATAAAAGTTTATAAAATTTACATACTAGGTATAGCGTAACGAAACTAATGGAAGTGTTGCGAAGTCATATATTATTATGTTGACTTTATGTTGATTATTCCCTCGATAAATGAAAAATATAGAAAACCTTGAACGATATTGTTCCGAATCGGAATGAAATGCAATAACTTCCTGATTAAATTCGCTACCTATTTACGCGCGGCGTAAGCTCGCACGATGTTTCTGACTGCGGTGACGCGCGTAAAAAATGAAGTCGCTCACACCTCGTTTGAAAAAATTTTGGTTTCAGGTAATAAGCGAGACCAGTGAAACTTCATTGTACTATGTCAGTCCGACGACGAATATGGCTTCGCATCAAGTAAACACATTTTTCAGCATCGCTGATCTACAAATGGAGTGTTACAGCTAGGAGAGGGAAAACACTGACTCGCTGGCTACGATTTATGAATGCACAATTATTATTATTATTCGTTAAACCTATTGTAAACTTACTTATAATTTTTGTTTGGTATCAAGTTATTTAGTTTACTTGTACACCCAGCTAGACGCTACAATAAGTATAATAAACGATTAAGTGTTCTTTTTGTATTTTGGACCAAAATATACGCGTGGAAGGTAACAGACAGCTATGCTTTTCTTTTCGAATTTTTGCCGAAAATCAATTTTCTATGCCCAAATTTGTTTGAATAAATATATTCGGAGTAGTAGGTGAACAGTTCAAGGCTTATTTATTTTTTTTTAGAGGAATTTCAAAATTATTTGACCGCGTCTATGAAGGACAGATCATTGCGACAGAAATATCTTTAACCGTGGGAATGGCAGGGAAAATAGTGGTTCAGATATTTTGAAAAAGGAAGTGAAATTGGATACCAAGTGGGTATCTTTCGTTTTCACTTAATATATTGGTTCGAAAGTTTCAATAATTAATGACTTAGTGGTGCTTATACCCATTTCGTTAATGCCTCCGCTCTTCAAGGAGATCCTTGAGGCTGTAGAAATATCTCCCTGTAGACATACTTCAGGATTTTGAACTCGATCGCCTGAAAGAGAGTTGCGGTCCTTCCCATGAAAGTTTTGTTGATGGATGTCCTCAAAGTTCCATCGGTGTTGCCCAAATATTAGCCTTTGTGCTAGAGCTCCTGGACTCCTCGCACATTCGCAGAGCCCCTAAAATCTTCAGTGCACTATAACGCAGCTATTAATATTTTACCTTCTGATCGTTCCAACTTCCCACTACACTAGCAATAAAGATCGAAAAAGCTCTCAAATTGAGATTTTTGTAACTCATCTGGCAATCACTCTCCCGCGACGACCATTTACTCGACCATCAGTTGAGACTTGGTATAATAATCGAATGCTGTTTTCCAAACTGAACATACCAACCCCCTCCCCCTCCTTCCATAGTTCGAAAATGCGGTCAAACATAAAATCAAAGAAATTTTCCCAAATCTCACTTTTCATACCTCGAGTGATGGACTATTTGGTAGCGAGCTCCCTGATTGGTGGATTAGGACACTCGTGTCTACTTAACCAATCAACAAAATTTTCCCTCTCGTAGCTTATTCGACAATTTTTTGAAGTCCGGAGGTCAAAATGCCGGACCACGAGAGCTACAGCCTTGGCACCTTTTGTAATGGCAACGGAGAAACCGCAATCCTTACTCGTACCTTCAACCATTTGCCGTGAATTCTTTCCTCTAGCTCAGCGAGTCCCCTCTGTAATCAAGTGCCCCTCTATTCGCGAGTTGAGATAACTGAGTGTACTCGTAGTCGTATTGCCTCCTTGGAATGACATTTGCTCATGTCCAGTTATAAATAATGATGTCACAGAGAGGTTGGAAGTGACGTAACGGGTTGATGACGACACAAAAATATATGATGTCTCAAGTTTAGGGACGATGACATCAGGGAGTGACGACAGAATCAAAGGGGTCAGTGACATCACCAAAGTTGGGGGTGAAGACACCAAGGGTTGATGATGATGTCACCAAAGAGTATAATAGGTCCAAATGATAAGGGTGACGACGTCACTGAGGTACAAAAAATGATGAAACGGATTGGTGACGTCATCAAGGTTGGGGTAGAAAACATTAAGGATTAATGACGTCCCAAAAGTGTCTATGTCTGAATGTTATAGGGGGATGATGTCAATAAGGTAAGGGAATGATATCGTGGGTTGGTGAAGTCATCAGGGTTAGGGTTGATGACGTCACTAAAGTACCTAAGGGAGTTGATATTGTGGGTTGATGACGTCAATGAGATTTGGGTTGAAGACGTCACAAGAGAATGTATGTCTGGAAATTAGGGGTGGTGATTTTACTAAGGTACGGAGAATGATATTGCGGGATGGTGACGTCATCAAGGTTGAGGTTCAAGACGTCGCGGGTCATGACGTCGCGGGTCATGACGTCACAAGAGAGTGTATGTCCAAAGATTAGGAGCAGGGGTATGAACCGTTATTATTTTTTTTTTAGGATTCCGCTTCCATTCGTGCTTCAACTGAATCGCCGGATCCGCTTCCTTTTGGTTCTGCTTCCAAGCAGCAATTGCCGGATCCGCTTCCTTCCGGTTCCGCTTCCGAGGAGCAATTGCCGGATCCGCTTCTTTTCGGTTCCGCTTCTGAGAAGCTTTAGCCGGATCCGCTTCCTTTCGGTTCTGGTTCCAAGAACCATTTACCGGATCCGCTTCCTTTCGGTTCCGCTTCCAGGGAGCAATTGCTGGATCCACTTCCTTTTGGTTTTGTATTTTCATAAAAGAATCTTTCAGGAATTGCGCTAAACAATTACGGTTATCCTTTAAAAAAAGGCACAGAATTTCGGTTATCCTCTATTTTTTAGGGGATATCCGCTATTTTTCACATATTAAATATTGGTTACAATTCTTTGGCCAGATTTCAAGATCCGCTTCCCTTTGGTTCCGCTTCTAAGGACCATTCTCCGGATCCGCTTCCGAAAAGCAATCGCCGAATCCGCTTCTTTTTGGTTCCGCCTCCAAGCAGCAATCGCCGGATCCGCTTCCTTTCGGTTCCACTTCCAAAACCCGAAAATTCAGGTCCGGATTCCGGATACCATTTTGGATAGCAATTCCGGTTCATACCCCTGACTTGGAGTGAGAACTTCACTAAGGAAGGGGGATGATGTCACAGGTTGGTGACGTCATCAACATTGTAGCTGAAGACATCACTGATTGATGACGTCACAAAAATATAGAGAGAATGATGTCATGGATTGGTGACGTCATCAAGGTCGGAATTGAAAACGTCACGGGTTGATGACGTCACAAAAGTGATTATGTTTAAAGGTGAGAGGTCATGACGTCACTAAGGTATAGGATATAATTTTGCGCATTAGTGACGTTATCAACGCTGAGGTTGAAGACGTCACCATATGATGACGTCACGAAAATGTAGGGAGAATTATGTCACGGATTGGTGACGTCATAAAGGTTGTAGTTGAAGAAGTCAAGGGTATTATGTTTGAAGGTGAGAGGTGATGATATCATTACAGTATAGGAGATAATTTCACAGGTTGGTGACATTATCAACATTGAGGTTGAAGCCGTCACAAAAGAATATACGTCTGAAGGTTAAGGGTGATAACTACGGTAGGAAGATGATATAACGGATTGGCAACGTCATAAAAGTCTATACAAATGCGTCGTCCGTCGTCTAGCCAGCCGGAAACTTCGGCTCGTACCGTCGTTTAGAGGTCAAACTCTCATAATATATAGCTCGGAAGTCGAAAATTTAACAGGGAACCTGTTTTATCGGAAGGGGGTCCGGAAAAAACATCTGCCATCCGGCCGGCCGGTAAAGCTTGGAACTTGAAAATTTTCTATGTCCCGCTCCTATAATATATGTATAGTTAGGTGGTTGGTGAATATAGCCTGAAAGATAGCCCCTTCGAGTAACTAGATATGCAATCCTTCACACACAAATTGGTTTAGCCCCTTCAATGAGCCAGATATGCGATGCTTCAAATACCATAAGACTCAGAACGTCCTTCTAAGTATTCTAAGTCCCCCCTCCTATCATATATAGCTCGGTGGTCGGTGTATATAGACCAAAAGATAGCCCTTTGAGTAACTGGATATGCAATACTTCATACACCAATTGACTTAGCTCCTTCAATGTGTTAGATATGTAATGATTCAAACTCTAGAAGACTGAGAACGTCCTTCTAAGATATTCCAAGTCCCCCTCCTGTCATATATCTCGGTGGTTGGTGTATATAGACCAAAAGATAGCCCTTTGCGTGACTGGATATGCAATACTTCTTACACCAATTGACTTAGCCCCTTCATTGATTCAGATATGTAACGATTCAAACTCTAGAAGACTCAGAACGTCCCTCTAAGGTATTCTAAGTCCCCTCGTATTATTTCATGCCCTATAAAACAGGTTCTGTGCCTCCCCTCGTTCAACTTCGTTGAAGAACCCGTGAGTTTTCGCCTCCCATCATAAATAGCTTGGAGGTTGACATTTTTCCAAGCTTCTCTCCTATCACGATCATAATATAGGTATAGCTTGGAGGTCATATGATAATTATATAGTTTCCCATTTTTCGAATCCCAAATGCCCCATAAAACAGGATCCCTGTCAGCCCTCGTACAACTCCATTAAAAAACCCGTGAGTTTTTTCCAAGTCCCGCATTTTGGTGGGCGGTACCCGTCAGTTTTGCTTCAGTTTACCCCTGATAAAGCAGGTAACCTGTTAAAACAAAAACATGAAACGTGTTTTGTTCGCATTTCATCCCGTAAAAGAGGTTTCACCGAGATGTTTGTAAACTTTTGGAATGTTGACCACAGACTCGTTCTCAATAATTTCTCGAAATTTTATCTGCTGGTTTTCTTTTCATTATCGTGCAGAAATCATCGGCGATTTAATTTCAATCATTATCACCGGCGCACTCTAATACATCGTCCTTGACTCATCGTCTTCTCTCTTTGCTTCAACAGGTCTCCATCATAACTTTCATGAGATTTTTCACTTGTGTGCAGGATTTTTGCCAAAATTTCTACGTTTTCTTATCTTCCAAAACGATTTTATTAGTAATTATGATTTACGCTCACCGCGGGAGTACCCACGAAAAGAAAAAATAATCGAGTAGTTTACACTTTGTTGCTACAGAGAGTCCCACGAAGAAAAATTAATAAAAAAAATGAAGTATTTCTTTAGTCATTGAAGCATCTTCTACACGTTTCTTAACGGAGTCTAAGGTAAATGGCAAAGTTGGCAATGATTTCGCGAAATTTCTCATAGACGAAACAATTTTTTTTATTTCATCAGCTTTATGTATAGATATCACGCGAATTCCGCATTCGTCCAAGGTACGAGACGTCGAACAGGATGCGTTATTTACATCACTCCGCCTTACTGAACTAGATTGCGAATGTTCGAGCGCCTATACTTATAATCGATCACCCTATATATAATAGAATAGAAAAACATCTCAAGAGTGCGATCCGAACCCATGAATTAACGTCGCACAATCAGTCCGCGCACGCTAATATTTTTACGTATCATCGTACGTTTGCCAGGAATAATGCCAGAGAGTGAACCCACCCACCATTCTCGCATTCTCAATGTTTTCAATAAAACGCGATCAGCTGTGTTGTCAGCTGTTCGATGTGAACAGGTACGATACAGAGGCGAGGGGAAGCATTTCATATGTTCGGTTCATTGTTCCTAGCCAGCATTCGTTTATCTCGAAATCCCTGTGTACTGCTGCTACTACTTTTTACGAAATTCGCGTGCAAAATAAGAATAATATCCTTGATATGGTCATTCGACCATTTCCTATAAAATCTTCTATCATCAACGCAGGAAACCGGTTCTCTACGAAATCGATCACCTCGCTGCTCGGATACCGTACGAGCTCGAAACCACGCAACTGCGTGAAAGTTATACTCGACCATCGCCAACTGCAATCGTAAATCATTGAACATTTTGCTACTTATTCGAAGCACACTTTTTTTCTCTTTATTTTGTACTATCATTACAAATTAAGACTTGTCTGGTACAAATTACCTTCCAAATAAACACATTATCAACAACGATGAATAAAAATGAAAGAAGAGAGAGAGAGAAAAAAAAACACTTCAATGCGCGTTTCTTTCTAACGGCACGTGTTTCTCTTCGCATTTCATCAGTACAATAGTTTATAAGACAACAAATATTTACAGTACAATAATTACAAATTTGAAGTTGTACAATTTTGGGAAACCTTTTTTACAAACATTATAATATTATGAACTATAGTCTATCAATTAAGATGCACAAAACACAAGGAAAAACATTGGTATAAAATTATAATTCTAGATTAAAAAAAAAAAAAATTATATTATTATTTTGCTCGTACACGTGATTAAAAAAGGAGAAAAAGAAAAACAAGGAACTACATGAAAGAAAGAAAGAAAGAAAAAAAAAAAAAATTACACATACGTACGTGTAATAGTTAGCTTCTTTAATAATACATCAGATCAATAAATGATATAAAGAGAAAGGCTAACGAACTTTCACACAACAACCGTAAAGACACATTTTCAAAGAGAGGTAGTTGATGAAATTAAACGTGGCACTTCACTACGTGTACAAGCTTTGTATTCTACTTCAATGACAATATTTATACCCACCGAAATATAATATGTAATCACTTACAACTTGTAATTTGGGCAGTGACACGCTTCGAAGTTTCCAACTGTACCAAAAAAAAAAAAAAAAACAAAAAACAAAACAAAAACGGATATACGGTTGTCTAGTAATGGTGCGATTCTCCTCTTTTACTTTGTGTCACGACGATCGTTATACTATCAGTATATTATTCGGTAAGACTATTCACTGTCGTATGAGGAGCGATGTTCTATTACCAAAATGCCCTCAAGTTAAAATTAGCAGCGGTCAAATACTGTTTTCTATCTTTATACCTATTCCAACGTCAGTCTTCCTAACGGCTCAAATTATGGTACACTGATATCAATTTGGGTACCAAAATGCCCTTAGCTCGGCACTGAGTTACGGTAACATCTTCCAAGAACCCATTTCCCCTCTATCATTCATCACTTAGGCATTTTGGAATATTACTCCTCAATCAGTAGACAAAAATAAATGATAGTTTATTTCATTTGCATTAAATAAAATCATAACACTAACTATATAGAGGAGAAATGAAGAGGTCAGAAAGAAATGAAAAAAAAAAAAAAAAAAACTGAATAATCACGCGCGTTGCGAAAAATATTACAAAATAAAAAAAAAAAAGGAGAAAGTAATGGTAAAACTAAGAATACGAGAACAACGAAATGGTAAAATCATCACAAAAAGTCAAATTACAATTTTTTTTTAAATATTATTTTTTTATCTTTAATAATGCAATTCGATAAAAGTTTTTACTCTTACATCATTACACGAGAGTATTAAGTAAAATGTAGTAAAAAAAAAAAGGAAGGTGTTTTCTTTTTTTCAAAGCAAACTGCACGAGGTCGTCTCTGCAAGTGCGTAGCGATGGAATTCGTTTCGAACGCATTATTTTTAATTTTCCTTTTCACGATGTCTGCGAACAAAAAAAACAAACAAAAAACGTTGAAGGACGTAAAAATGATATTTGAGAAAAAAAACATACATTGTATTACTATTTTATGTGAAGACAATATTTTGTATGTGCCATCATTCCAGCGACCGACCTACGATAAATTTTCGTCTAAATTATCCTTACCAGAATCCATTATTAATGTACGTTTTACATTTTGTATTTTTACGACCACTTTTATAATATGTATCTTGTAAACCTACTACGTCAGTCATTGAGCGCGAAAAACGCAATTGTTTTTATTCCGCGAAACGAAGAAAAACGGAATACAGTGCAAGTGTGCGCCAACATTATGTTAACAATTGAATGGAAGTTCGCACTTAATTTGTTCTCGCGGATAAACAAATTTCAGAGGTATAATTTGCATGCAAAATTTGTATCTCGATTTCATCTATAGTGCGATTTGAAATAGGTCGGAAATAAGAGTTCCGAAGGTCGATGGTGAGATAAAAATGGTAGAATACGATAAAATATGAGTAGGGTGAGAAGATTGAAGAAACGAAAATCAGTCTGTCAATCGTAGGGGAATAGGAAAATGTGGGCGAGGTAGGATAGTAGAACGACTATTCTAATCATAAATGCGGAATAAGACTTCAGAAACTTCCTCCGGTGGAACCATGTTCCCATCTGGATTCCAAGTTTTCAAGGTTACCTGAGAATTGGGCGGAGTACTTGGTGATTATGTTTTCGGACATCTTAGAAGCGCCTACACATTATATTGAACTGTCACACAAACTCTTCTGCCGATTGCGGAAGGGGCCATAACCTACTTACGGCCAAATGCACAATGATACTGGCTAGAAGGAGGAAACAGAGCGAATCGATATTAGCCTCTTCAGTATAAGAAGAAACACGGTGAGCGAACTACAAAGATAGACCAAGAGATGGAAAAAGTTCGACAGGAACGTGGTATTGGCGAAATAAGGCATGAATGGAAAACCGCAGTCATTGAAGCAGCAGAAGGTGATTGGTTGAACATCAAAGAGAGAAGAAGAAATCGGTACGGATTGTGGATCAAATACTGAACATGATAAAAGGCAGAGACAGATCCAAGACTGCTGAAGCGAAGAGTAAAAAACCGGTAACACAGAGATACAGACGGCATGTCGCGCAGCCAATAACAAGTGGTACCGTCTTTTGATTGCAGAAGTGACCAAACCTACTCATGGCCGAATGCAGAATGGTATCAGCCAAAAGGAAGAAACAGAGTAAATCAACATCAACCCACTCAGGGATAGAGGAAAAGCGACGGAGCTAACCACAAAGATGGACCAAGAGATGGAGAAAGTCCGAGAGGAAGGAAGTATTAGCGAAATGTGGCATGAATGGAAAAGCGTAGTTAGTGGAGCAGCAGAAGGCGTCTCGGTTGAATAGCAAAGAGAGAAAAAGAAATCGGTATGGATGTTGGATCAAATACTGAACAGGATAAATAGGCAGAGACAGATCCAGGACCACTGTGGCGAAGAGTACAAAATCGCTAACATAGATATACAGAGGGCATATTGAGCAGCCAAAAACAAGTGGTGCGAGGAAGAGTGCCGAAAAATGCAATTGATGAAGAATCTGGAAACACAAGAGGATTGCATCAAGGGATAAAATGTCTAATGAAGCACAGCAACAAAGACCGGTTTGCCAATTGTAAGGGAGCAGGAAAACGTGGGACAGGTAGGATGGTAGAATGCCTATTCCACTCATAAACGCGGAATATGGTAAAGATAGAAATTTCTTTGGGTGAAAGAACAAACACTGCTTCCATCTGGATTCCCCAAGTTTTCAAGGTTATCTGAGAACTGCTCGGAGTGTTTGGTGACTATCGTTTCAGGTAATCTGGAACAAAATATCAGTAGCACCCACAAATGGTTTTAAACTGTCACACATACCCGTCTGCTGATTTCGAAAGTGACCATGACCTATTTCTGGCCAAATGCAGAATAATACTGACGAAAAGAAGACAACAGAGCAAAACCCACTCAAGAGTAGAGGAAAGCGGTGGAGCTGACTACAAAGATGGACCAGGAGAGGAAGGTGGTATTGGCGAAATTTGGCGTGGATGGAAAATCGCAGTCATTTGAACAGCAGAAAGCGTCTTGGTTAAGAATCAAAGAGAGGGGAAGAAATCGGTATAAATGATGGATCAAAAACTGAACATGATGAATAGGCAGAGACAGCTCCAGGACCACTGGAGCGAAGAGTACAAAACCCTTGACAGAGAGATACAGCTGCATGTCGCGCAGCCAAAAACACGCGGTACAAGGACAACTCTCGACAAATACAATTGATGGCAGAAGCTGGAAACACACAAGAGAAATGCATCAGGAAATAAAATAGCTGATGATGCAACAGCGAAAAGGAAGATCACATCAGAGCAACAAAAAACAGCCTATCAATTGTAGAGGAGCAGGAGAACAATTAGTATAATGCCTATTTCAATCATAAATACGGAATACGACTACTGGTGAAGATCGAAATTCCTTTGGGTGTGAACTGCAAACCAGTTCCCATCTGGATTCCACGTTTTCAAGGCTACCTGAGAATTGGTCGGAGGGTTTGGTGACTATGTTTTAAGTAATCTGGGCGGAAATATCAGGACTACCTAAACTTATAAAACTGTCACATATACCCGTCTGCCGAAAGCAGAAGTGACCATAACCTACTTATGGACAAATGCAGAATGATATTGGCGAAAAGAAGGAAACAGAACGAATGAACATCAGCCCACTCAAGAATAGAGGAAAAGCGGTGAACCAAGAGATGGAAAAAGTCCGAGAGGAAGGTGGTATTGGCGAAATATGACATGAATGAGAAAGCGCCGTTATTGGACCTACGGAAGGCGTCTTGGTTGAACAGCAAAGAGAGAATAAGAAATTTTTATGGATGATGACGGATCAGTCATCAAATTGTGACGTCGCAGACCCGGACTTCATAGCAATGTATATATAATAGGAGGGAACTTGAAAAAATCTATGACGTCATCTGATTGTGACGTCACAAGGCTGATCTATGAGATCTTCAAACTGTGACGTCACAGGCCCCACCTCTCAAGCTATATATGTGACCTGCGATGAGAAGAGGATGCTCATTGCCCACTGACAGAGATACCATTTCTCTCTGATTAGATATAAAATCAGGGAGAAATGGTGTTCCTGCGTCAATGAGTAATGAGCATCCATTTCTCATCGCAGGTCACATGTGACAGGAGAGGAACTTGAAAACTCATGACGTCATTAGATTGTGACGTCCATGGTGTCTACTGAAAGGAACTTCTGAAAATACTTGACTTTTACCTGACCTTTTGCAATTGAAGCGAGTCAACAAGCAAGAAAAAGAGAAGTCAAATTGGCTAAAAATGCTGTTTTTTATTCTTTTAGCTGAGAACCCGCTATCCCTTTTGTTGGGGGTACTTTCAGGAAATTGTCGTCCGCGAGCGCGGGCGGTCCAAGATTGATGACGTCACGGAGAGGGTGGGGGGGAGGAGCTTGGAAAAATGTTGTTGGGAGTACTTTCAGCAAATTTTCGTGTCTGCGAGCGTGAGCGCAGGCGCGTGCGATCCCAGGTTGACACGAAGTCACGGGGGAATTACACCTTGCTTCGTCACAAAGTTGACCTACGACATCAAAAAACTGTGAGTTGGAAACAGAGCATCAAATTCACTGTGGAAAAGGGCAATAAGACCATCAGCTATTGGACCTCACACTTACAACGGAGAACAACAAAATAGCCGGCACCATCATCCCAAACGACTCGCTTCACCACCCCATGCACAAATTCGCGGCGATTCGGAACTACTGCTACCGAGCAATTTTGGTCCTGAACAACAGATCGTAGTAGCCAATGGCTACTCTAGCTAGAGACGTGGTTAAGAATGTCTTCGAGAAAGTACGAACAAAGAAGGAAATGCAAGACAGCACAGAGAGGGGGTGGGCATCCACAACAACCCACTCATGATGAAGAGAATAAACAACGACCAGACAGAGGAGAAGGACTAAAACAAAGGAGAAGGAGGCACAAGACACGTAACAGTAAAAAACTTTTTGTCGTGACTCACAAATTATAATGTCAAATAGAACACACATACAACACGAAAATTTTAGTTAAAAGAAAAAGAATTTAAAATAAATTTGAAAATAAACAGAGAAGTAGTCAAAGTAGGGTTCCTTTGTATCAATATGGCTCGTACACTTGAGGATTCTATTATTCTTATTGAAAAGGACTAAATAGACAAAATGCTATAAGTCCATCAAGACGGAAAGAGAGGAAAGGAGAGGGTGGACTGTAAATCGACTACAGATCGATCAACGTAACAAACGAGTGAAAATGGAATCGACAACTGATTCAAAGCTTACATCGAGCGAGATTTTTGCCCGACCAGCCTCTATTTTTAGCGCACTAAATATAGAGGTTCATTCCAGCACTCCACGAAGACCAGTTTTTTTTCTGATTTTACTCCAAAAAGATCCCTCGAATTTTTTAGACTATAATTTTCCCCTTTTCTCTCTAACAAAAATCCAATTCCAACTTGCACAAACAAGTTTTTCTTCTCTCTTTTTTTTTTAATTTTTATTCATGAAAGTGGCCTCAACGGGTCTCAGGAAATTCTGTAACTTTTCTATAAACACTCAAGTTTCCTGACTTTTCCCGGTTTCCCATCAGAAACTTGTCACCTTGATCATGTCCGCTCCATATCGACCTCAATGTACAATCAATTTTCAGCAATTATTGAGGATTTTCATTCCAATTTACGATAGATTCGCAAAGTGAACCCAAGTAACTTCCCGAAACACTACAAATCGATTGTTAATCGACGCGACAAAGCAACTGATTCCAAATCGGTCAAAATATTTTCCAAGGGTTTACTCGAAATCAACGTCGCGCATGAGCTGAAAAGAAGTCGATGTAACGACCTGACACTGTTAGTCAACATACATCGATTTTAACGATATATTTCGACCAAGATTTGAACGACAGTCAATTTACAGGTGATATTGAGTCGATTTTTGTTCGACGTTGCGTTGTATACAAAACTCAGAATCGAAAGCAAATCGGCTGTCGACAAATGGCGCCATTAACGGACAGGGTAGGTGTGAGTTTAATGGAGGCCATTGTCAAGAAGTTAGGCAGGAGTTCTGCGTCAAATATATCCATAAACAGCTACGAATGCTATACGCTGATGATACGAGAAAGTTTACCTTTAAAATGAGCCGAGGCATTTTAATGAGGCTAATGATGATTTTACGAGATCAAGATTTTCTATTCGCAAATCCTGCAGAAACATTTTCATATTATCGTCTCTAATGAGATCATGATTCATTCACTCTTGATTTAACGACGTGAACGACGATAATGTTTGGAGTCGGATATCGAGGACAGTCTCTAGCTAGTATCGGAGATTTTTCTTTGCAATTTGGTGATTGCTCCGGCAGGTAGGGGAGTCCTGGAGTCTGGACAAACCAGGATTTAAGAGGAATTTTTCTGCACTAAAGTTTGTGGAACGTGTACGGAATAGGTGAGACAGTTGAAAATATGGGTCAATGATGCATATGAGACAGCTAACGGTGATTTAAATTTTGGAGATAGAGGGTGAGAGTAAGGGAGATATGAGAAAACGTTCGGATGTTGTGAAAATTGATAGAAACAGCAAAATTACTATGCCTTGATAACTTGAAATAATTGCAGTTCAGTAGGAAGAAAAATCATCTGTCAAGAGTGAGAGAAAACGACATCAATTCATTTAGACACGAGTCACTCTCGCACTCCCGGAAACAAAGCAATCAATCGAGCTAGAAGCCACCTTCCTTCCTCATGGGTTCGTCATGGCGTCATACTTTTCCATCCGATCTCCAAGCTGGCGAATCCAAGCCCTCAAATATATTTTTGCCGCAAAGAAAATACCATCATCCCCTTAAGTACCGTCACAACCGCCAGACGGAAGCATATTCACGCACCACATCCTTTCTTTCAGGGTTACAAGAACAATGGCAGCAAATTCACCTTGGACCACCTCGTTGTACGTCCTTATTACACGTCATGCACCCCAGAGAATTTTTCACCAGAAATACACCACTCACCTGCTTCTTTCCCACAAGTATAATTAATCATATTCAAGATTCGAAACATTCGGAACTCTCCCAAACCTTAATTAAAGACTTACAATCGCACGTTTATCTCTACGTCGACGTCATTGAAGGCCAAAATTGGCGAGTTATTTCAGAGTTATCTAAAAAACGTCCGCAAATTCATCAATTTTTGCGAAACATAGGTCCATCATTTGTCTCAGAGGAAATGTTAGAGGTTTGCTCGTGATAAAATTGATACCGCATAGATATTGGAAATCGAAAAGATAACTCCAAAAACATTCATATTGACATTATTTTGGCACACCCTGTTCGCACAAGGCGATCATTAAAATTTGTAATAATACGAATATGTATATATAAACCGTAAGAATGAATAAACAGTCTACAAACCTGGCCCGAGTTTACGTACAAACAACATAAATTGTAATTACAATATCTATCTCTCGTCTGAGGTATTTTTTCTTACACGCTCAGCTTGCGAATCGTTCTTTCAAGAAGAGAAAAAAGGAAGTACATTTCTCTCAGTAACGAGGAATGATTAGCTGTCTATAATTACGTTCGCGTCTTCGTCGCTTTTTTAGCAGAATTTATTTCTTCGCAACAAAGAACTCTCAAATTGTATAACAACCGCCATCATTCGCACTCGAACTAAAAATAAAATTTCCTCGATAGGGGACGTGTGAGGGCGGGAAGTACACGATCCGATCCGCTATATGCAGCTTTCAAATTGTCCTCTCTCGAAGTGATAAACAAACATTGTCTACGATGATTTTTTTTTTTCTTTTTCCTACTACTGTATTTGTTTTGAGCCTCTCTCTACACTGCAGCAGCGTGGCGTGAATGACAATGGCACCATCGTCGTCGGTTATAAATTTTTTATACACACGCGCGTAAAATGCGATATCGTTTGGTGAACTCGAGAGCTAAATCCGATACCGTAATCGAGATCACCTGTTCGTGGCTAACACACAGCCCAAGGAAGTAGGTATATTATGAGCATTATATTTTTGTGCGCGATTTACCAGCACAGATAATGGCGGAAATCAGGTTTTCTGTCTTCATTTTCCGCGTGATAGATACGCGAACTCTTTCTCCACCAGATATACAATATAACATCAACAACATTCGAATATACGCACACAACCAGTTTGCTGTTTGCGCATGACACAATTCACCTCATTCCAGCTCCCTCAGAGCGATGTTATCATCTCTTCTCTCTGTCTCTCGAATATGTACACTCGCGTGAAGCGTGCACAAATTTCTTGTTCTTCGAGATCTTATATACTCCTAATATCTTGAACGTTGACAGTAAACACGTCGATCAAAGGCGAGTTAGAGTGATAAGGAATGTTCTACAGTGATAACAGGCTCAAGAAATCCAATGGCAACTCTGTCTTCTAACTTATCATACGAATATAGCATACAATGTAAATTTGAAATCGGAACAATCAAGAGCTTCGCATTTCCTCTTTATCAGCGGCGATATAATTATCGAAAATATTATTGAGAACAATAGAAGATAACATTTGGTACGTACGCTCCGTCTGGATGTTAAAAACTATTGTGTAATAGGCTCGAAATATGTATCACAATTCACTGTTTTACAGTACGAGTTACCAAAAAATATTGTTTCGAGACACGTGCGTAACAATGAGAGTGGGCTCCCCTCGCATGAAGCACTGAAGAAAGGAAGAAAACACACTTCAACTACACAATTTTCGAGATACGGGTTCGCGCCTGTTTTTTAAAACCAGACTAATGATTTGTTATTCTTCCATTATTGACAATAATTTGAATGCCACACATGTCAACGACTACGAACATCAACAATGGCATGGAAGGGAACAAAACAATATACCAGGTACAGTTGCGAAGCATTCTCCAGACAAAATAAATTTTTCAGAGTCTATCAGGACTCTCCGACCTTTGGAAGTTATTTAACAGTGAAATTAGATTTCAGAATTTGAAACAATATTTTGGTACCGTGGTATTGTTACCGAGATTGGAGATAAATAATGAGGACCCTGGAGTTAGGGAGGAAGTTGGAGAGAATCGGAGATACATAAACAAATAGGAGGACCTATACGATAGGGAGACGGTTCATGAGTATCAGGGATTTACTTTTTTGAATGCTCAGAATTACCAAATTCAAGACAAAAACTATTCAGAATGTATGAATTTAAATTTTCCAACCCCTCTCCGAGCTACTGACCTTCTAAGAATTATCAATTTTCCCTCATATCTTTAATTTCCTTAAAAATCTTCCGGAATCCATCACAATTTGACTTACATGATTCATAACAAATTTGTTAAACGAGGTAAGGCCTAGTTGCCATCCTCCAACACCCTGTTTATTTTATTTTATTTTTGTATTTTTGTATTTTTTTTTCCTTCTAAATTTCTGTAATTTTGTTCTTCTCTTCCTTGTTTTGTAATGTTTCTTTTTTTGTTTTCATCTTTATTTTTTATTTTTTTTTATTTTTATTTATTTTTTTATTATTTTTACAATAAAGGGTGTATAAAAAAAAAAAAAAATCATAAGGAAATCCTCATTCCCTAATTCGCTCTGTTCACCCAAACAAGGCCACTTTTATTTATTGGTTGAGAGAGGATAGATAAGATCCAAGACAAGTGTTAGATATGACTTGAAAATTTTTCTCTTTACGAGGCCATCTTCATTTATTGACATGTATTCTTCAAAGTTTCTTGAATCCTAGCCCCGTTCCCTCACCCTAATAATCCAATGTACCGTAACTCTTCTCTTCCTTTTTAATCATCAGTCGTGACATCAGGGCCCCTACCAATTATGACGTCATCAGCCGTAACCCAAAGCCTGATTTTCAAATTTACGAGATCAATCCACCACCCCTTTCTCATCCTCGTAATCTATAAGTGGTTTAATATAGGCTTTTATACTGCTGTTTGTTGGGCTTATGTTAGGCCTGGTTTCATGAAGGTTAAAATGGAGACTGTCGGGAGACTCACGAGTGGAGTGAGTGATCTCCAGAATAGAAGAGAGTAAGGCAGAGAGAACGTTTAAGTTGATGACGTAACAGACAACCGTCACGGGTACTGATAATGCCGTCACAGGCAGTTGTCGTGGCTGGTTAGGACGTCACGAGCTGCGCGAGTGAGACCTGTAGACTAGATAGCTCAACTCACAAACGAGTGAACTCACCTGAGCTAGATAGCTCACCTTATGGTAAACCACACGAGGAACTCCGTGAGAAAAATTCACAAACTAGGCCATGATTTCATTGCAATGCAGGCGTGGCCTCAAAATGTAAATGAGGTCATTAATTAGCAGACATAAAACATGATTTTTATTTATATGGCTCTGTCTTTTTCTCTTTTTATCCTCTTTTTCATCACGAAAAAGATCTTGCTAATAATCGAGAGATGATTCTCTCCTCTTCTAGTGCCAAAATCATCGAATTCAAAATTTCTGTTCAAACAACATTTTGAATTTGATGAAAGAGAGACCGTGATGGACTGCTTCAACCAAGACACCTGATGGTGACGCTAGAAATAATATTGAATTTTTCAACAGGATAGGGGAGGGGGGGGGGGCGTTACGGTATTTGAGAAAAAATGACAGGCGCCGTCCACTACCGGCAAAACGTGGGACTTGGAAAAATTTCGACTTCAGAGTTATTATGATACGCGGGGTACTTAGAAAACTCACCAAGGGGGACGGGCTCGAAAAAGAAAAAACTGATCTATGATGTCATCGGATTGGGATATCAAAAGGCAAACCTATGACTTCATCAAATTGTGACGTCACAGTTCCGGACTTTGGAGCTATATATGATAGGGGGGAAACCTAAAAAAAGCTGATCTATGACGTCATCAGAATGTGATGTCACAAAGCTGACCTATAGCGTCATCAAATTGTGACGTCACAGTTCCGGATTTTGAAACTATACATGATATGAGGGGAACTTGAACAAAAACTGATCCATAACGTCATCAGATTGGGACGTCACAAGGCTGACCAATGACGTCATCAAACTGTGACGTCACAAGCCGCGCGCCTCAAACTATGTATGATGGGAGCAGGATTTGAAAAAGAAAAAACTGATCTTTGGCGTCATCAGATTGTGACGTCCCAAGACTGACCTATGGCGTCATCAAATTGTGACGTCACAGGTCCGAAATTTGGAACTATACACAATATGGGGGGGGGGGAAGGAACTTGAACACAAACTCATGTATAATGTCATCGGATTGGGACATCACATGACTGACCTATGACGTCATCAAACTGTGACGTCACAGGCCCCATTTCGATATATGATACGAGGATGAGGGCGACTAGGAAAAATTTCGAACTCTTAGCTTCCGAACGGCGGACAGCAAATATTTTTTCCGAAAAACCCCAGATAAAAGAAAATTTAGCAAATAATCTCTGACGACCATTTGTAGCATTGTAGTACCAAATTTGACCTCATTTTGCAGTTTTATCACCTCTTTCCCACAAATTATCAATAAAGTTACATTGTACCCTTCTCTTATAAATTTACACTTCAGATTGCGAGACAGAGATATTGGGTCATAGGTGGACGAAATACGAAGGAAAAAAGGGGGAAACGAAAAATTAACGAAGAATCTCCGAGGATCATTTGAAATGTCTAGCCCAAATTCACCTCAATTTGCAACGCAATCTTCGCCCTCTTCTCATATTGCCCAGATATGGCTATCTTCTACCCTTTTATTGCGGACTTGTGCCTCAGAGGATACAGATGATGGATATAGATGAAACAAAAAGAGACGAGATCAGTAAACAACATCCGTCGACGATTTACAAATTATTGCCAGACACGACCCCCTATTTGGCAGTTCTGTCTTCTGTCCTCAACTTTTTTTGTCCTCTCCACGTGGATTGGTGCTTGAAAAGGAGGAGGAAGTCCACAGATAGAGACAAAGAATAGAGAGGAGAGATCAGTCAACCAATCTCTGACGATCGTTGCATTTATTGCAATGCTCATTTTGCAGCTTCAACTCCTCTCGCCCTCAAACTGCCACGGTATATTCTTTTGAAAGAAAGTCCACTTACCTAATTATTAAATTGATTCTGTACTTGAAATCCTTTTCCTCCTTGAAGCTCTCCAACACTCTGTACTATCGAATTGTTGAATTAAGGCACGGGAAAAGAGGATGAAAGGCAAATTATCAGAGAATTTCACGAAAAAGACCGAGCAGATCACAGATGGGAATGAGACAGATGCTGGAGAACTCACTTACCCTTTTCTAGAACAGAAACCAGTAACGTTTTGTAGGCAGTGATCAATTTCAAATTTGAGTTCGTAATTTAATCTCTTATAGTCCTTCTATCAATGACAACCTGACAATTTCCACCACAAACAAAGAAACTATGATAATCGAAGACAATTTCCGCATAAATAATAGAATATTGAAGGCAAATATTTGGTATGTTTGAAAGGAAGAGGGAATTTGACGACATAAGTAAATAAAGTCTTTCCTTCCTGATGTCAGGTGCACATAATGACTTCGAACGAACGTAGGAAAGAGTGAAATTAGAGCAACAGACAGACACAAAAAAAGTGGGTCAAATGAAAGTTCATAGCTTCCTTCGATAATTCACCATAATTCGAGCAGTAATATTTACTCATTTTCCGAACACGTGAGAGGGATATCGCCAGGCAGGCTAAACTAGGCCAAATCTTATCTTTAATCCACACTCAAAATTGTATTGGTCGTTACGCGGAATACCTTTATGGAACAGAAGATTCATTTTATCGATCAGCACCTTCGAAATATTTTGGTGATCAGCTGTTACACAATGTTTTTGAACTCTCTCCTGCACGAAATCAGATAAACCTTCAAGTCCGCGAGAAAAAGAGCAACGATTACCACAAAGCTATCAGGAAATTTTTTGATTTTATTACTCATCGAGTGTAGCGGCTCGTACAATCGTATCTTATCTAGGGGAGCTTTAAACTTTAACGAAAACGATTTACTTCTCTTCTCGATAAGTGCATCAAGTATACGAGTATAAGTCACCTCGATTCGAAAATGAAATTAATTCCCTCGATGCTCACGATGGTGGAGTGTCACTTCCTAAACCGATACGAGCGCGCACGATGTACATTCACAAGGTGATGAACTACATCAGGCAGATGAGGCTCACGAGAAACGGGAATCATCGAACTTGAGAATATCTCGACAATATGCGACGAAATACAGAGACAAAGCACGACAGACAGTGAGGCACTTCACGCAGATATGGCGACTCGAAAATACTCTTACGTCATGGCGAACTGGTTGACTGGTCGGTGACAGAACGGTATACAGCCACGAAACTGGAAATTACATTTTACAATGGGGAACACGATTTAGAGTATAGTCATGAATCATCGACGCTCTTGTCAACCGACGGAGAGTATTGTCACGCAGTACAATACTCGCATTGTGTACGAAAAACAAAATTTTCATTTATTTCTCACCCGAATGACATTTTCATTCTTCGAATCGAAGGCCCTCAGAGGGCTCCAGGATACGAAACTAAACGTGCATTGAAAAATCTCTCCAGGATACGAAACTAAACGTGCATTGAAAAATCTAGGTACGCGCCGACGACGAAGATCATTACACAATGATCCAGAATAACAAGAAAAAAAAACAGGTCAATTAACTGAAATATAAGACAAGTGTTTCCTAGTATGTGCAATCAAAGTGTCGAGAAGTTGTTCGATGTAGGGACTCGATAGTAGAAATACATCTAAATTTACCGAAGACCGTACACAGAGAAGTTTTGAGACAAGTTAAGATCAGTGTACCTCGCTTCTCGCAGCTTTGAGTACAGGATTTATTCACGCTTTCAAATCATCGTTCTTATACAAGAAGAGGTTAAAAGAATAGTGACATTCCTGCACTCTGGTAGTAACGTAAACTAACAGAAGATATTCAAATCAGCAGGACACCCAAGAAGACAAGAACCTTGCTGAAGACGTCAGTAGAATTTTTCGATTCAGAGGTAGATTTAGCCTTTCAAAATTCCGAAAAAAAACTTCTTCCAGAAACACTTCAACATCTTCATGCACAAAAGTGATCGTATCGAATTCTATCATCTAGTCCGGATGAATATTATAATTCCCATCGTTCCCATGTTGTACAAATTATCTAAAGTCTTACCTCTCGTGATTTCCAGAGAATAGCAAACTTCTCATCTGTTACAGCGTCGACAAACTCTCGAACTTCTCACGAGAATAAGGTCGTCTTCAAAACTTTCCCCAAGGCATCTCTTAAGGACGGCGGACAATCTGAGGTCATGAATGAAACATTGAAAAGGTAAGGCTGCACATCTAATAAATCCGTATTGAATACATAGGCAAGCTCTTCTGAGACCGGAGTGGTAGGCAGGTATTCGTTGCGATTCACTATCTCGGCTATATCGATAATCTTCTCTCCCAAGGTAATGCCGACTGTCTCTCGCAGATCTTCGTTGTATTGTTTGAGCAGATTCACGCGTAAATTCCACACCTCCCACGTTATACTTTCCGGATTGAAAGGCCAGAGTGATTTCTTACGCTCGAAGAACTCTAAAGATATCTGACCGCAGCCTTTGTGGTCTCGGCGTAATTTATGCGAGAAAATTGAGATCTCTTTGCGGAGCATTTCCTGCAGAAGCTGTGACGAACAGCAGAGATAGGTGACGTCGATGAAGTTACAGTCCACGTCCTGATATCCGACCGTACCGACCGTGTAGGAGCCATCGGGTTTGAAATTGAACTTTCCCAGCGTTCTGTACAGCAATACGGTATGGAATATAGACGATACGGCTTCTTCTACCTGTCTTCCTTCCAGTCTCAGTTCATAGGTTTGGGATCGTGAATTCATCTTGCTGGATGACGCGGATAACACTTCCGGGCATCCCTTTGCAACGGCAGTGTGTATCTGAGGTAACGTACGCTTTGTTTCTAGTTCATCTGAGAACAAAAAAAGTTTAATTAGTTCTCATTGTGACATTCGACTTCGCAACGACGATTGTTAACTACCAAAACGATTATGATGAAAAAAGAGAGGAAAAAAAAAAAACTGTAATTAATATACGGACGTTAAAAAGAGTTAGCGAACAGAATTAAAACACGAACACTCGATAATTACGTGTGGGTTAAGAAACTAGAACTGAAGGTTCTCCTCTGTATCGACACAAGTCTCGTCAATTTAGAATTCAAATTTGCCAGACCGAAAATAAGTGTGCGCGACAATGAAACTATACAGAGAGAATATTTATACCCTAATATTATGCTACACGAGATACCCATCAACTATAATCGGAAAAAGAGAAGCCGAATAATGAGAAAACTTCGGTGCCTACCTTTTTCGTTCGAGGATTAATGATTGTTCTTCGGTGAAAGAAAGAAACACTACCAACATTGAAGTTCGCGAAAAACAAATCGATATACGATACGTATCATATAATTGCGAAATTAAATGCACATTTTTCTTTCGATCGAATTTCACGAAATTAAAGGAATCACGTTTTGATTGGAACGAAATAATCGAATACAGACGCAAATTACTAATGACGATCTCCAGCAAAACTCAACTGCGTATGATGTTGATGTATTCTTTCCAATACGAAGGATTATAAAAGGTACGTAAACAAAGAACGAAAAAGAGGAAAATATGAAGACTAGACTTGGAATATTTATAATTTTAGAAAACTCGACGATTGAAAAGTAGAAATTTCTTTAGAAAAATTTGATTATACGTGTATTATGATACATTTTTAGAATAAGGAAAGAAAAACGTCCTGTACAAAAATTATTAACACTAAAATAAGTGTGATTAGTGTTTTCGAGAGTTACACACTAAAACAAGAATCAAGAAAGGAGAAAGACAAGCACAACATTTACACAGCGGACAGTGGTCGACTCCGCACGGCTGATGTCACGGAACGATCACACTGCGTGACTGCAGCGCTACCACGCGAAAGAGCGAACGAAAAAAACGAACGATGCGTTGAACGAACGGTCACGCAGGTCGCGGAGTTAGTACACAGTAAGTAAGTGCAGAACGCGGAACTCCCGAGAACGCTTGGTAGTCTTTTGGAGTTGAACTTGTCATGTTGAGGTGAAAGAATCATCGTTCATGAGTTTTCCCTTTTGTCATTATTGTCATACACTGCACTGTGCATGACTGTGCTCATTGGTTCTGTATCGTGCGTAGTACCGTATGAAGATTTTTCGGTGATATTATTTGCATAAAAGAGCTTCTTCTACGGGATAAAGAAATGCTATTCTGCTGATTGTTCTTTAATCACAATGACCACATTACGTTCAATTCGTATGCGGAGATGTATATTAATTGTATGAAGCCCCTTGACTACACATAATATTTCTGCGACGTAGTAATACAATAGATAGAAAAGAAGCCTTGAAATGAACCGAGTGACGAAGTTCATAATATTGTTGCGATTTTCTCCTAACCAAAACGGTTGAACGATCGGAGAAACTAAATAATTATAATAATTTCCTCCATCTTATGTAGGTACCTACAATTTTCTATCGGATTCAAATACTCACCTTAAGTTCACGATTGTCCAAGGCTCAACAAAAAATATCCTAATTAGGTGAAATTAAACGATCACAATTTGGCAAGTGGTTCGATTACGATACGCTACCGTATACTTATTTAGAATGACGATTTTTGACAAATTCCATATAATAATCGAACTATTTTCATGTATTTATTCTTTCAATTAATATTATATCATTTTTCGAAAATTTGATCGAAAATTCTATCGTTCCAATCTGCTGACGTTTATTGATGAGATCTTTGTAAGAAATTCCTGATGCTCACAAAATTGCTATGAATTAGAGAAGAAGAAAAAGAAAACAGAACAATATTGTTAGAATTATCTACACCTTAAATTAATTCTCAAAAAACAATTTTTCTAAATAGACAGTATTCAATCGGTATACTTCTATTTTACCATTAATTCAAGAATTGTTATACCGTAGCTACAAATGCGGTTTCTACGCGTGATCGAGCTTTGAAAGCATTCCATTTCTTCCGATCCGGATATTTTTGTGAAATCTACCTATCACCTTTTTTTTCTTACACAGGCCTACACCTAGTTTAGAAAATACGTCCAATTTTTCAGAAGCCATATGATTTCTTATTTCTATATCTTTGCATCACTATAACACGATTCACACACTCTCGTAATACCTATAACTAACTGTCTATGTTATCAAGGAAAACCCTACTTACGGTTCACACTTATACAGTAGGCCTAATTGGATACATTGCCTGATGCTTTTACCTGAGTTTCGAAAATAATTATCAATTAACTTGATTTTGGTATACCGATGGCGTGGTATTCGAATTCATTATCCTTAGCTCTATCGAGAACCAAATTCGTTCTCACCAAATCATGATGTAAGTAAACAGGAACTGAATAACTTAAGGACATTTTACCTAGAGCTAAAAGTTATATACCAAGAATACACTAGGTAAAAATATAGATTCCATGGACGTACCTACTTTTTAAATCTAATTTCACAAATTATGGTCAAACATTTTGAAAGAAGGATTTTACATCTCTGTGAAATTGGCAGCTCAAAAGTTACTTGTTGCAGTATCATTCTATCAGTAGCATTAATTTTATTTTTACTTATACTGAAAGAATTCCGAAATAATTCTCACGACTGCCCGAATTTATAAGTTGATAGTGAGATTTGCAGGAGATATCGTCGGTAGAAAATTAAAAAAAAAAAAAAAGAATTTATTATTTCCAAGCATTGACAAGACTTGAGATATAATCAATGTAATGAAGAAAGAACAATTATGATTCAACGAGGTTGATATATACCTTCACGAAAAAATTCAGGATGTATGTAGCCGTGGCTCAAGGATCGAGAAAAACTATACGTAACCTAGGTAGTAAATATTGTTCAGAAAATGTGGAGTTATCGAGAATAATTTACGAAAAAAAAGTAAAATGCTTCCTAAAATTGATTGCAAAATTTATTCACATACCTACCTAGGCAAATTTTGTTTTTCTTATTCCTAATGAAACGGTTTGTACTTATTTCATGACAAAAGATTTCAACAGCTTATTTTAATTCTTCCGACAAACAGTAATTCCTGAACATTTTTCAAATAGATACCTATGAAAATTCTCCCAGCTACTTACACTTGGAATTTGATAACCAGAAGAAAATGACATATTATTGATATTACTGATGGAAGTACGACCATCATTTTCAGCCCTTTTCAGAATCATCGATAAATTAATAACCAGGGTGAGACATGAAATCCGATCTTTATATTATTTTACAGCCATCCATAAGATGTTTTTATTTTTCCTTCTGTCCTGTTTCAAATACTTACCACTAATTTTTTCGTCAACATAGCCACTGAAGGATATTCTTACACTATTCCATAGAAGTATGTTTCCACTTCCTAGGTTTCTGCAGTTTGCACCCAATATAAATTCAAGAAGAGAAAAGTTTACTCGTGGTACCTATACTTATTAATTAAAAACAAAAGAACGGCACTTAATACTAGGTACTAATTTTTAAATTTTTATTTTGAATAAAAACCGACGTTTCGTCGCTCACACGACATCATCAGGGATTACAAACGGAATGTACTAAGAGAGAACATGAAAAGAGAAGATACCTAAACAGATTACTCATTATTTTAAAATGGACTTGTATACTCCTGAAAGTCCGTGTAAATCGGTCTTAAAATTGACAGTATTGTTACGTAATATATTTATAACTTCGAGAGTTTTTCTTTTTTTATTGTTGCTTTCACGACCTACAATTTCGGTACGCTGAAAATCAAACTTATGGCTAGTACGATTTGAGAGTGTTGGGCCAGAGCAGTGATACCATTACCATCTCTTACATCAGTTTCATGCTGAGTTCTCTCTTAGTACATTCCGTTTGTAATCCCTGATGATGTCGCGTGAGCGACGAAACGTCGGTTTTTATTCAAAATAAAAATTTAAAAATTAGTGGTATTAAGTGCCGTTCTTTTGTTTTTAATTAATATAAATTCAAGTTTGAAATGAAATTTTGTCGTTTGGTGGGGCACAGAGAACACTCGTAGAATATGTTTAAAATTATTACCAAGAAAAAATGAAAAAAATAAGGAATCAATTGTGTTCGAGAATCAAATGAAAATAAAAGAGAGAAATGAGAGAGGATAAAAAGTCGTGGAAAAAAAGAAGGGAAAAAAGTAGAACCTAGGTATCTTGTCGACTGATTTTTGTGTAGTTATGATGCTCGAAAACATCTTGAAAACAAAAATCAAGATTATAACATTTTGAGAGGACAAAATATCGAAAACTGTTCCAAGACTGAAACAATTACGATCGCTAGAGGAACTTTCTTCGAGTTCGCACACCAGAAAATGTATGGAAACTGTGAAGAAGAGTACAAATAAGGAAATAAATATTTTTTCAGATACGTACTCCATTTGCTAAACGAGTCGTGTGCAACGTATGATACATATCCGTATTAGAATATTTCAAAGTGAATATTTAATGAAGAAAAATGTAGCTGTACTTAACCAGGTACGAACTTGAATATTTCTTCTTAAAGCAGGCATTGAAAACCTACATTATTTTTTCAACTGGTTTAAATCTTTTCACGACGATCGATTCTTATTTGTGAAACAATAAACCATCACATAGTTTTGACAATAATTTAACTATAAATTACAAAGAAAACAACACATGTGTGCTTACTGTCGTTTACCTATTTGCTCGTGTTCTCATGCACCTGATGGAAAATCTTCCTGAAACCCTACCTATATAAATATCTCAATTTTCCACTGTAATTCTTCATTGTACAAGTTCAGTGATTTCTAATCATTTTATATGTCTTGAGTGTTTCATTGTACTTATTCGAGAATTCATTTGGTTAGTTCCAGAGAATTTTATTTTCTTTTTGTTTGAAAAAAAAAAAAAAGTGTACTTAGATATTTTATTCAATTTTTTTTTCGTTTTTCCTTTCAGTATTATCGAGAAATTTAATTTTTAATTTTTATTTTCATTCAATTTTATTGCGTATTTATTCCCGTAGGGCTACATGCATTAAGAATTTTACTTAATTCCCTTTCGAATTAAGAATAAAAATATTTTTTTAATATTCGGTTTCAAAATAGGAGTGAGTGTATCAGTATATAAGGTTTCTTAGATGAATAATGATATCTCAAAAAGAGGGGCCGATGGGTGTACATATTATTATGTTAACGTTCAAGTATAATCATTATCATTCGAAGTATTTAATTTCATATCATACTCCACTGATACTCATTTCCTCTCCCCTCTCATCAGCTGCATTAAAATTCGTAACATCGTTTTTAAGATATTAGTACAGTTCAGCAGAGGCCAGATTAAATTATAGGGAGGCTCAGCCAACTTCTTTTTACCAGGAACAGTAGGGGGTCTTACAAAACTTATGGAGAGGAAAGAGAGTCGAAAAACGGGAGGAGAAGAGAGAAGTCAGTAAGGCAGGATACAATGTCTGATAGTTTAGCAGAATATGGTGGCCAAGTTTTTCATACGATAGAGTAAGACTATTTCGCGATCCAATCTAATCCCGATTTTTAAACGACGGTCAAGAGAAAATTCAATTTACCATAGCCTAGAAACGTTCGACGCTTCAAAGGGGGTAGTTTTTACCCATAAATAACATTTTTGATCTAATCGATATTTTCTTCGTAAAAGTTGTACAAAATTTTCAAACGAGGGAATATACAATAAACTTGTGATTTCCACAATGAAGAAAGCAAGTTTCTAGACAAATATGAGTGGTAAGGGACAGAATTTGATGCAATTAGATGGTATTTATATTTAGTACTTATTCCTCCCTAATTTTTTCTTCTTATTCCCTAAAAACAACAATTTGGTTTGTAAGTCATTAATCGACGATTTTTTAAATTTTATAAAACTGTTAGGTAATTGAAGGAAATAAAACTGAGGCAGTATAGGCTATGATATGAAATTGAATATTTTAAATGATCATTAACTTTGTTTAATATCTAAGTGCACGTATCAAGGGACATTTTTTTTCTTTAGTTCTTTCAACGTAAAATTGTTAGAAACAATTCAGCTCTCTTTTTCTCTACCTTTAGATAAAGTTCTTCCCGGTAAAGTGTACCTTTAGAACAAGTTTCTGTTACGCTCTTCTCAGGAATTAGAATAGCCAATTTTCTCTTAGCTTGTTTTTTACTAACCGCAACATTATTTTAGGTGAGTACGGTACGATGAAAAACTACCAAGTTTTCACGCTCACGTTGTTGGTGCTTTTTGGCAGCATAAATGCGAAAAATTTTTGGTCATATAAGGATGGAATGACTCATTACAATTCAGGTCAGTACATCTTACTTCACTACAGACTGTCTTATTGTTCAAATTATGCATTCACTTTCGAAGCATGGCATAATTCGTAATCGTAAGGTGTTCAAAAATACGATGTCTTTTTAGTTACAAGAGAGAAATAAGTTTTGTAATTTACATAAATCATAGTCAAATTTTTCTTCGTTACAGGCCTGGTAAAGATGATGACTAAATCAGTTATGATGGGCTATATCGTCTATGGAAATGGTGTGTATGCGCAACCCGACGACGACCAAGTTGTACCCGGTTCGCCTCCTGACCAAGTTGTACCCGGAAGTCCATAGTACGACTCCAACAATAGTTGAAATAATGACTATCGCGTTCTTGATATTTTATTGCTTTATCTTCCTCGTTTAGTATTTAAGATGCTATTACATTTAAAAAAATAATAATAAAGTAAATGGATATAAAAAAAAGAAAAAGGCTCTTCCTGCACAATGTTTAAGATTAATTTATGGTCACATTTCGAGTAGCCTGTATAAGAGCATAGGCTGCTGGAGACGTACGAGTGGTAATCATAAATGATAATGTGCAGAAAAACCTTTTTCTTTTTATTTTATTTCAGTGCACGCAAAAAAAGAATATTCGTATAATTATTTAAAATAAATGAAAAGAGAGTTTCTTAGCGGAGTTCATTGAAGAATGTAGGGAACATGATTCGTCCACTGCGCAGAATCGACCTCTTCGGTAGTCAATACTAACCCAAAGAGTGAAATTTTTTTCAAGTTCCACTTTTCTTTATAGTGAAAATTATTTCATTAAATTGCAAATCGCGCAGAAATAAAAGTACCTTATTGAAAGGTACGAATCAAAATATACAAACACGTTTTCGGCACAACTTCCATTATCAAGTTCAGACAAAGTTTCTCCAAGTCCCCCTCCTATCATATATACCTCGAGAAAAATTTAGACGCACTCAAACTATATCATACTAGGTCTTACCTAAGTCTAGGCTTCCTTGAATTCTCAATACAAAATCCCATTTGACTCGTGAAACAAGTTCCCTGCGTTCCTCGTTTAACTTCGTTAAGGAAGCCGTCGTTTTACTTAAGTCCCCCTCCTATCATATAAAGCTTGAGGGTGGGGCGCGTGACTTCACAATTTGATATCGTCATAGGTTAGCCTTGTGACATGGCTACATTTTTCAGATCCCACGTGTCCCATAAAATAGGTTCCCGGCCACCCCTCATTTAACTCCATTAAAGAACTGCTTCCAAGTCCCTCCCCTTCAAGTAACTAGATATGCAATGCCTTATACACCAATCGGCTCAGCCCCTTCAATGAGTCTGATCTGGAACGCTTCAAACAACGCTCCTTTGATGAGCGAGGTATGCAACCCTTCGAACACCATAAAACTCAGAACGCTCTTCTAAGGTACCCCATAAAACAGGTTCCCTGCCTCCCCTCGTTTAACTCCGTCCAGAACTGCCACAAAACGTCCACGAATCAACTCTCGTTTTTTTCCCACTAAAAATTATCTCCCCCACATCACCCTCAGTACGCGATGCGTTCCTCAACGGTGCGACTCATTATAAATAAAAGATGAAAATTGAATTCACGATGGAAATCGAAGATACTTTAGCCGCAAACCTTAAATTCACACCATCCACCTCAAAATTATGGACGGGTGGATCACACTCTGACAAAATCAATTGTCATCAAAGAAATTAGCTCAATTAAAACCATTACCATTCACAAGGTCTTCATCACACCAAGAATCCCGCTTGCCGTCACGAAATCTACCTTATACTTTTCCAAATTGGTCATACCTCGCTCACCTTCCTCCCAAGCCTTTCCTGCTCTCACGCGAACATTGTAGCCTCAACCACCCTGTACGTATGTCAAGTTGAAATCTTAAAATTGAGAGTAAATAGAAACCAAAAAAAGAAAATCTTCGTGATTCTTGAGTATGGAAAGATCCACTACGTCACTATAATCGAATGAGAGGTACAGCTGTCAAAAATTAGCTGCAAACAGTAAAATTTAACTCTCTCCCAATGATATGGCTACCCAAAGTTTTTCTTCGCAAAGCTTACTTTTGCGAGATTATTAATACAATAGTGAAATTCAGACTTTTGAGATCATTCTGAATAAACTTTCTCTAGTTTTGGAACTCTGGGTTCTAAATTTATAAGCAATCTTCTCGAACTCTTCGGGAATTCTATTGAAAAATTATATTTCTTTTTTCGACAATCAGCTCAAGCTGACTAACTCGGTTTTTTTTTCACATTAATAACAGATGACTGAATCGTTATCTCTGTCTTTTTTTCAAACTGATCCTGTAGTTACATGTCTTATCACTGTTATTAAATATTTGTTCTCATCTTTGCTCGAGTTTCTAAATCTGAATACTTATCTTAAAATTTAACCTCATCTAATCCGCGACCTAAGCGTGTGTTCGTTACTGTTTCTTCTTCTTTGTTAAATTTTTGTCATTAATTGATGAAACTCGTACCTTGAAATTAATTTGGAACTTATTAGTGTCGAACCATGGTCCAGGTGAGTAATAAAATCATATGATAGTAGCATTGTTGTAGGTATTTAACCTCATCTCAACAAATCTTTGCAGGCGGTTGTTAACGCACCACAGAAAGGAACAGATGAGGTAGAAGACAGTGTCGACATCGTTCTTCCCAATAAAATGGGAAAAAAACGTATGTTGCGGACAACATGTGTCGAACCTGTGCTGTTTTTGATAGTTTTAAGCAGCAGTATATTTGGTGAGTCGTTCCTCGGGTCTTATTTAATTTTTTCGTTACATTCCTTAGGCAATCCAAATCTCAACCTGAAGACCACCCAAACTTCCGATTGCGGCAAAGAGCTTTCTTTGTCCACTCAATTATTTCCATAAATTTTTTTTTTCAACCCTAAAAATGAGTACCTACTTATTCTCGAGATGTAGGCCTAGTAGACTTTTTAACTTATACATGTACCGGTAACTAATTATAATTACCCTTTTTAAAATAGGTATTGTCCAAATTAATGTCGTAGAACTGCAGTATTGTAAATCTGTTTATGGTATTTACGATCAGAATAGATGCCTGAATACGACAGCATCATTTTTTACGAACGTCCAGAAATATACATCGAGTAACTGGATGTACCAAACTATCTCTATATCCGTCTTCTCAGCAATACCATTGATCTTTCTCGGGCCCTGGAGTGATACATTTGGCCGTCGACCACTGATGTTAATTGGTTCTTCGGGTGAGCGAAAAAAGGAGTGAATTTAGAATCCTGCCTAACAGACATGAGTCTACCATTTTTAGTCAAAAACTTAATCAAAGCGTTGAAAGAATTTGATTCCACTCTTGCGAAATTGATTTATTTTTTACAAAATGTAAATGAATTGAGCCCGGCTTTGCGTTTCTGGATTAAAGGATACATTCTGACAGTAGCTCTATGGACGTGGGCTAGTGTTGCGAATCCACATCCGAATTACTTCTTACTGTTCGACTTGCCATTGTCACTAACTGGCGGCACAGCTGTAGTCCATATGGCAGTATTTTGTTACCTATGCGATATAACGACCTCGGACCAACGAGCTTTTAGGTAAAAATTATCTTTTATATTTTTTTATGGATATCTAATGTACAACGTAGTGTGACAGAGCCGTAGCAATGCAGTTCAGTACCTACTTTAATTTTTAAGAGTAAATTACTTTAGGAGCAAGAGTTGTGTCTTTAGGCTGGGTCGATAAACCATTGATGAGAGTAGTCTGAGTGGCCCTCTCTCTCTCTCTCCTCTGAAGTGAGCTTGATGGTCTCGACCTACCGACACACATGTGATCCCGATTAACCTCGATTCACTTGGAGACTACCTTGATGACTGGGCAAGTATTAGTATGTGCTACTCTGACAGATCTCGAGTGAGCGTCAGCTCAATCTGCGTCTGGGTGCACGGGTGGGATGGTAAAATATCAACTTCTGAGTTAATATACAACCTAGAATACCGCAGACGCAGATTTAGGAGTACACTTTGAAAGGCATACTCCATTACTCAAAATTTTTTTTAGTCAAATTCCGTGATTTCAGCCATTTTTTGAGATTTTGGGAGACGATGTATCCTCTTACCGCCCCTCCCTTGGTACCAGACTTCTACATGCCAATGAAACCTAGGGAAGGGCACTTTTTTCCGTGGGCTCAATGATTCGACCTCACGTCGCGTCCCTGATCCCGATTGACATTTACTGTAATTTACGTATTGACTTTATCTCATTACAGGTTGGGTGCAGCATTGGGATTTCTCTACTTTGGCTCGCTGTTTGGTACGTTAGCTGCTCCGTACCTTAAAGCCATCAGTTATACTTTTACCTTGGCTGTTTGCGCGATTGGAAGTTTGATTCCATTTTTCTACGTTTTATTTTTTCTTGAAGAGTCGGTGCCTTATACGAAGGTAACAATATAAAATTTTGTGATAATGTTTGGAAAATTAGGGTGGCATTGTATAGGCAGGTATCGAGAAATTTATTATCCTTAGATGATAACTCAATCTATAGAGTCCTCATTAATACCATATTATATTAACAAACAATCTTCCTGAGGAGTCTTTGACCGTCGTTTTCTCGTTTCCATTAATGATTCAGCCATAAGAAACTTGGGGTAAAAAAGAGGGCAGAAGTACACGCACACGCACGTGTATAAGTTTTCTCTGCCTACTTTTTTTTGGAGCCACAATCTGCATGGCCTTTATCTCAAATTTCAATCGAAAATTTCATAAATCTTCAGAGGGATCGCTGTGGACACTTTCACTTTCAAAACCACCTTACCACCTTCAAAGTTACCCTAATGCGGCTATATTGTGTTTATATTGAAATTGAAGTGATGATGTTTCAGGATGCAGAAGAATCAATTAGCAGAAACCCATTCTTATGGTCACATATTACAAGCATATACGAAACGTGTTACACGAAACAATCGAAGCGTCTTGTTAAAATTTTGGTTTACGTTGGACTATTGACTACTATTTCTCACGTACAATGCTACGGTGAGCTTCATAGTTGCTAACATGGGCATTGGCCCGTATGTAAAAACCGTAAAGATTCCTAAAGGACTGGTTTGGTATTTTTACTCCCTCTTCCCGATCATCTATAGGAGTTATTGGGTAAATTCCGGAGTCTCAATCCGACATAATTCCTGATTTACTAAGATGAATGGTAGAGCAGTTAAAAAGACGGGTAATAAAAGACCCTAAACTAGCGTATCACATTAGGATTCCCAGTGAGGTCCACAAACTTGAGACAATATCATTTTTGACAAGCTTCAGCGATAAAATCTCAGTACTCCTACTCTCATATCTCTCTTTTTCAGGTGAAGGGGCGGTTTTCTACTTATTCGCACAAAAGACCCTCGGATGGAGATTGGCTCAATTCACGGAATTGGTTTCCCTCTGCGTGGTTACTTCTGGTAAAAAAATGATATATCAGGAACATCAATTTTGCATAAAGAGGACTTCATATTTACGAGTACTTCTTATCTTGCAGCATTTTCAGCTTGGATAGGAACCAGTAAAATATTACGTCTGGAAGATTTAGAAATTATAAATATAGTAAATGGAATTCGTTTGCTGAGCGCGCTTATATTTTATTTCGGCTCGCAAAAGTGGCTCGTCTATTTGACGGCTGCGTTGAGTAGTACTGCTGGAATCTATGGAACAGTTTTGAAAAGTTTTCTGTCGAAAATTATGCATTCTGATGATGTAGGTAAGAAAGGCGTCACACTTTTAATCAGGGTTGAACGAAGCTGAAAGTTTTGATTTCAGGTGTTTAGATTTTAAAATTTTGATAGATGTTTCAGTAATTGTGTTGAATTGATTGTAGGAAAAGTATTTGCTTTATGTACCACGTTGGAGGCACTATCGCCCCTTGTTGGTTCACCTATTTATAATACGGTGTACGAGCAAACGATTGATACGGATCCAAAAACAATTTTCCTCGTTTCAGCCTGTTTATGCTTCTTGTTAACGATTTTGACGGCGTAAGTAATATTTTTATAATTGATAATTCATTAAAAGGTGAAAGAAGGGTCAAGAAAGCCTAACTAGAAGGAGAAGAATTTATTTTTGCGATAAAAAAAAAAGGTAGAAGGGTAGTAAAAAAAACACACACAAAAAAAACAAATATCTTCATTTTCACGAACTTTTTCATTATTTTATTCTGTAGGAACGAAATTTGGTATCTTTGGTGTCTAGAAAATGAGTCTCCCTGCCTCCTCCTTTGCTATAATTATGCTATTGGCATACGTGCGTCTCCAATAATGCTCCAATTGAATTTTTACTTTCAGAAAAATCGTCCATTGTCATTTATCTGGTCTTCTGAACGTTTCGAAAGAAGAAAAGTTACCGTCAAAAATTACAAAGACTACTACTTGAGGTTGTTTTCTGGTTATCAAGATCTCTTGAGATATTTTTCTGCTTTTTATTCATCTCCTAATACCAATTATTTATTTTCAAATTTTTTTCCGAGAGAAAAAAAAAAGAAAAGAAAAGGAATGTTGTGCCTATATGTGATATGAATAAAATTTTTATCAAAATTATGTACCTACTGTCATTATTTAAAAAATACTATTTATTTAACTGTCCTAAGGACAATTATATTGTTTTACTTAGTGTAGCATTCCTTATTGTATTAAAGTGAATGATTTGTTATTTTTGAAGTCATATTCCTGCTCTCTGCACAAGAATAAACTTTCTGGTCTTCGTATTCGTGATACCTATTATGTTTAATTTTTGCAATAAATGTTTTGAATTTAGAATTCCTCAGATATGTATTTGTATCAGTATACCTAGGTACCTACGTAAGCAGTGACGCAAATGATAAACTGCTAGAGTCGAGGTGATACCAATGATAATATTCTAAGAATGTCTGTGAAAAAATAGATTTTAATAGCTTCATCTGTCTCGATGAATAGCTGTAATTTCCATTTAATTTATTATCGGGACGATGAACGAAGGTCTTAACATTCTTTTTCGATATAGCCTAATTTCAAATTCTCGAGTACAAATTATAGTTAAAAACAATTGATGTTGGCCTATTAAAGATGCATTAATAATTGTCAAGAAGAAAAAAAAAAAAAAAAAAAATCATTAAACCTGTAGGTAGCACCCCGACTTTTTCAATTATTGTAACTAGGTATTTTTGTAGTTCTGGTAAGAGTACCTATCCAAAAGTCTAAGCTGATAATATGAATTTTTATAGGTATAACAATTAACTCGAATTCTCTAGATTCATACCGAATAAGCTATCCTACATTGTTTTCTCTTTCGGTACTTTACGATATGCTAATGCGTAAAAGTTCAAATTGTTGTTAATTATGATTTTTCATTATTCGAGCGAAGAGATATTACGGTATATGCGAATATGTACCTAGGAACAGTTTACGGAAGGGCACGATAACTATATGACGGATCTGTAGAAGTATTCCGCTTAATTCGATAGTCTGTATTTCTGACCAATTTCGTATTATTTAGAATAGATACCGTTGAGGACACTGCGGGTAGGTACGTGGGAATACGTTTTTGTTTTCGAGTTCTCGATATCTCAAGTTCAATAGAATTTCGATGTTATGATGATTACTTCGGAGGTTGTTGCATGTTTTTCTTAAATAAATTATTCCTAGTAAAAGAGGTTAAAACAAAAATTAGCTCCTCTTACTTGTGCGTCAACTCATCTACTTGTCTCTATAGGCCTAACTAAGTTGGCTTGTAAGCTTTCGAACTTGTTTCCAAAATTCTTTCCTATATTCCTTTGACACTATAAATTACATTTCTCTACTTCGCACCTCACGTACGTGTAATAAAAAAAGTATCTCTTCACAACTGTACAAGAAAACCCTTTCTCGTAATTTCATAGGTTTTTCTGTTTACGTTTCAAGTGTGACGAGCGCTATTGTCGTAATCAGCCGACAAAAGGCAACACGTCAATAACAAAAAATTCTCAGAATATTTTCAGTTTTCACGGGTGGCAAGGCAAAAATCTTCATTCTTCAACTTTGTCGGCGTCGCATATTTCACTTCGCGGTACGTTCTTCTTCGTAGCTTTCGGCTTTCGCGTAGAGAGGATGAGAAAAAAGTATAACTTACAAATTCCTTCGCTTTGAATCGGAATCGTAATAACAAGGGATTTCAATACGTACCACTTCGACGAGTACGTGTGTTGTCGAATCGTGTCGTCATCGACATTCCAAACATTCCTATCCGTGAGTAAGACTGCATAATGTAATCGCAGTACCTATCACCGAAAAATGTGATTTTCATTTTCATCATTTCCTCTGTCCATAGTCGATCACTCAGTTACATTCGTATTTTGAGATTCTGCAATCATATAAAACCGTGATCTCTTTCGACTTTTTCGACAAATGTCAGCGTCGAAAATATCACCGATGTAACCAACAAGTTGAATATTAAATGTGAGTAAATTTACGATTTTCGGATGCTAGAATAATACCTTGTAATGTGTATGCTTTTCTAGACTTGTACCCAACTCGAAGTCGACAAATCTCTCTCAAATCTGCTCTCGTTATATTTATTCTTTGTAAAGCTTTCGTATGCTTCTCGGACGTTATTATCGATAATCTTAATGACGTTATTCTATACCACGTTCTGAATAGAAGCACATAGCACTTCGCTGTGGTGAGATGATCTGTCTCGAATCGATAGCCATCAGAATATTTTCTATAACCTAGTAAGAAGCGTTATCCATTACTCGATAGTCGAGCGTTGTTTTTCGCTCATACCTGTACTCGTGTCCACCTCACTTTTCATTTCTGGCGCGTTTTTTCCGCGTATTGTAAAATGGCTTCGCTATTAAATTGCCCAAATTCTCTTACGGTTATGCATAAACTTTTAGGCAGTAAGTTGGATTATGCTTTCGTGAAGTCGCTGTAATTTTCTCATGAATTTTCATTGTGATTTGATTTCAGTGTCGTTAAAAGACAGCAAGGGTGGTAGTATGAGTTACCACAAAAATGGGAAATTCATTCCTTCTGCCGGGAATAGTCCAAAAGATGGAGGTAACGTATCAGCGGTTCCTCGACCGATGTTTTTATTTTAGAAAGATTGACATCATATTGACAAAACAGGGGAAAAGGGTCAGTCACCTGTGTCACGTTTATTTATTTTTAGTTTCTCCGCGAAGAGGCAGTGAAGCGTCGATGCAATTTATAAATACATCAACGCCGTGTTCTCGCGGTTGAGAAGAGACGCTTTCATTTTTCGTGAAAGACGTTATCTCATCAAAAAGTTTTTTCTCCCTATCTCATTCGTATTCCTACAATTATTATTTCAATAATTCGTGCTCGTTTTTCCACGAATTCAGGTCAAAACGTTTTTTTCTTGCAGTGTATCCGATCAAGAAAGCTAGCTTAAGTGGTAGTAGCGAAACGGATATTTGCAGTTCCAACGAAAACCTATCGCAGGAAGATAGGTATGTGATACCGATACGTAACAAGATTCGACAAGAACCACAAGGTCAGGAGAATAATCCAAACAGTACAGATTCGTCTTACAATACGCTAATCATCCATGGATCTGGTGATGAACGCAGGTAAAATGAACTTATACAATTGTAACAGTAAAAAAAAAAAAAGGTCAGAAAAATACCTACAACGCTATCATCTGGTAACACGAGGTTTCTTTCTATTAAATTTTATCTGAGCGTCATTTACGACACTGAAATAAGTTGTTATTATCTTTTCGAAAAGGAAGGAAAATTCTTGAACTTATTTTTTTTTCCCGTTGACTTTCTTTGTCTGCGCGGGCCGTTATTACGTATCGCGTTTATTTATAATATTCGCGAGCTAGTAAATTACGACGAATTTCCTGTTTTTCTAGTGTCTGTTATAAATTCAGATAAAAACACGTTGTAAAGTAACGTAACTCTTTTCATCGTGATAACTTAATTTTTCTAGATTTTCAGCGGGAATGCCGCCATTCGGATATCAGTATAATTCTCCTGTGTCCTCACTTCTGGGCTCCAAGGACTTATCGTATCGTATGTACGATCCTGGCGTACACGAAATAACAAATATACCCGATGATTACCTGAGCCAGTCGCAGGTACGAAGTTCGTTATTTGCCGAGAAGCGGCGTTTTTGATTTGTAAAAAACTTTTTGGTTTTTCTATGTTAAATACTGGTGACGTGTTGCTACTTTGTTTAGGTACTCAAGCATTTAGCGAAAGAAGTTAAAGTGCCATACAACCCAAACAATCCGAACTGTGATAAGCCTGTTGATAATATTAATTCGTCGTCCGCTTCGGTTGACGAATGGAATTACGAGCAAAATTCGCTTAGTCAAACCTACCGGTCGAAATCGCAGCCCGATTTGACGCGTTTGTCGAAAACGAAATGCGACAATTCGCTCAAACACACTTTAGGCAATAAAAGGTACGTATTGTATTGAATTTTTGAGCGTGGCTCGATTATTGAAGGTCATCGATTAAAATACCGGACTTTCATGGAAAAATAACGTTTTCTTTTATTATTCTTTATTCTTTTTCACGAGCTTTGAAACTATTAGGTCATTAGCTCGGGGGTGCAATTAACGATGAAATAGTAGGGATGGATGAAAATAGATGACAGATAAGAGAGGGAAGAGATTAATAGAATTGTTCCGGACGGTTAGGTTTGTTTAGATGTTCGGGTAAAAGTTAGTTAATTGTACGTAAATATTTTTAGTGACTAAAAATACCGGATTCGGAGATGATATGACTTGATAAATTATAGAACAAACTGTGTTTGCTTATACCAACTCTTCAATTCTTTTTTGAAATCTTGTATTTAAATGGGTCATCATTGGTGTTTTGACCTTTTTCTTTTCCTTTTTAAAAGTTATCTCTTTTGAAAAACGTCTACCAATCTTTCTTAAGAAGTAAGTATTTTATTGGAACCCATTTTTTTTTCAAGGGTCATTTATTTTTGATAGTAAGGAAGTATTTGTGTAGAAAACATAAAAGTAATACCGTTATCTTATTGCCGAAAATTTTATAAGTGTGTTCGCGTTGTGAACAAGTTTTTCCATTTTCTTTTTTAATCCATTGCCATCAGTAATATAGTCAGGATTTGAAAAGTGGGATAAAATTGGTTCTTTTTTACTTAATGGCTCAAGTTCAAAGAGTTGCAAATGAAACAAAAAAAAACAACATGGATTACAAAAGTCGCAAATTTTAATCATATAAAATACGAGTGGAGAAACGTTTTGGACCGACTGTATTTTATATTTTTTAGTTTTATTTGTAATTAAAATGGGTCGTACCGTTGTGAAACAAATCGAAATTATCAAGGAGCAGAAGGAGTTTCACGTGATCCCTTGACCCTTCTTCTGCTGCGTTATTATATTGCTCAATATCAATTTACTGCATTTTTGCAGAAGGAAACTCCACTAAAAAGCGTTATTTCCTCTTGTTCGTTCTACCTTCTCTATTTCGTTCAAAAACTATTTAAATTTCGAAAGAAAAGAAAAATTCGGCTTTTATTTCCACTGAATACAAACGAAATTGTAGGTGACGAAAGTAATGACGAAAAGAGAAAAATATTAGAGGTTGTCAACATCATTAACAATAATAAGTAGGATATCAGTAGTCTACTGATATCCATGGCTTATATCGAACGTCTACTCATCTCGATTCTCATGATTCACCTTCCGGTTATTACTTGTCTCCTGTAATTTAGATTTCTTCGTTTCCAAATTATTATTTTAGGTTAGTTTACGTTTGTGTACCTCGCTGGTGATATGTACAAAATCGAACACGTGCGTCGGTAAATTTTCGTTTGTATTCAGTGGGAGTAAAAACAGTTTTTTTTTTTTTAATAATTAGAACGCGTATTTTTCAAAGTAATGAGGTGACAAAATCGGTGTTGAAAATGTAATTTTCGGTGTTATTTTTGCTAAAAATGCGTGTTTTTGCAGGGCGAAAAAAAAACTCGGTCAACCTCTAGGTCTCTTCCCGGACTAATGACCCGTTAGTAGTTGAATAGCACGTAAAAAAAAAAAAATGCTTTTAACTTTGCATTTCTTGAATATCAATTCGGCAGCCTACTTTTTTGTCTTCTTTTAGTACTTCTAATTTTGATGATAAATTTGATTTGACAGGCGCAACCAGCGATGCATACAACTCATGGAGAAATTAATTCAAGAAAATAGTAACCTCAAATTAGAATTGGAAGCATGCTACCAGAAAGTTTCAAAGTCGCAAAAAGTGAGAATTAGTGTTAACATGTGTGTCTGTAAAATATAAATTTGACCATGTATTTAGAATTGATTATTATCATTATTATTTTACTTTTTTTTTTTCTTTTTTTTTCCCCCTAATAATATTTTCTCTTTGGGAGGCCATTTTAACATTTTGCATGGGAGTGAAAAACTTCAAAATTTGGTTTTAGTTCGAATGAAGAAACTCTAGCTCTCGCTTTTCAGAAATATTCACTATCTTTGGCTTTGGGACTTGGGAAAATTTAATTTTCGAGGTTTTTGAGCTTGTACGATTGGGAAAAATTCTGATAGTCAGCTATTTCTGGCCTTACAACCTGAGACGATTCTCTTTGCCACAGTTCAGATCCTACGTGCCTAATAAAAAAATTGAGGCTCCCTCAACAATGTTAAACAAGCAACGTAGGGAACCTATGGGTTGAATTTGTTCTAGTCAAGAGGTTTATAGGCCCAGTGGGGAAGGTATTATATAAAAAAAAAAAAAAAAAAAACGCACTATTAATCTAACTTCTGGGGTAGTGTGGAACTGAATTGAGAAAACACCAATTTTCCAAAATCTCCTACTATATATTATGACAAGAATTCAAAATTTTTCAAGTCCCTTTCGTCAATATTCATGACTTAGTGAACAAAATTGTTTCAAGTCCTTCCTATCATATTATACAAGCCGTAAACCTGCTAAATATTATAGAATTTCAAATTATTTTCAAAATTCTTGATATTTATTTATCATTAGTATTCTTTTAGTTCAATTTCTAATCCAATTCTTTTAATTTCCAATTTTTCAATCTAATTTTTTTTATCGTTGATATTTTGTTTTACACTTTCAATCTCCTTCTCAATATCTTCTCTGATAGTCGGATGCCGTCTTTTTAGAAGATCCTTCGCGCATTCTTCTTTCATATCGGAAACGATGTCATTTGGCCGTTATTAACCAAAACGATTAGGTAATATAATGTAGCCAATAATGAACAAAATGGAAAAAAGAAGTAGAAATGTAGGAAAATGAGATAGGAAAAGTCGGTTTCGCTTTCGCGCTGCGAAGGCTTTTTTCTTTTCTTAGTCCTCACGTTAAATTTGAAATAATAAAAGACAACCACCACTTTTTCAGATAATTGCTAAGCAAAATCTTTATCGTAACCCTACACTATTCGATTACTCATAGTATGGGTCCAGTTAAAAAGAACCATTTTCCAAAAATGATTGCCTAGCACACATTAATTTTCGATGAACGTCAACAAAAATGATTGCTTAGCATTTTCAATCAATAAATTGATAAATGATACAGATTTTTCATTTCTTGAATCATTCATGACCCCCCCAAGATAATACTACACGCCATTCGCCTGATTTCGTAACTTCAAATTCATTACGCATAAACCTTCTCCTATGCAAACTAAAGCAATGGAAACAAATTCCAAGTTCGTAGGTGAAATAGGAATAAAGTTAAATGGATTTGCGACTTTGCAACTTCTCTTTATATAATAGATAAGTATGAAGAAAGAAACTAAATAAATAAATAAAATAAATGAAATAATAAATGATTAAAATAAACAATTGAATGAATCAAATGAATAGAATGATGAATAAATAATAATGAATAAATAAATGAATTATTCAAATAACAAATAGATAAATTAGATAGATAGATAGATAGATAGATATGTAAAATAAATATATGAAATATTAATTGATAAAGTGAAGAAACAAATAATTAATTTTGTCCATTTTCGCCAAATGTTGGATGTCAGCAAATTTTTCAAAAAAAAAAAAAAACATAGAACAAGTTCCCTGTTGAAATATTGACATCTAAAAGAATGAAGATCAAAAGAAACTAAATAAATGAATGAATAAACAGATAAGTAAAAATAAATAAGAGAAATAAATTTAAAAATATGTATATGAATAAAATAAACAAATAAATGAATTAGTTAATAAATGAATGAATAAATTAATTATGATTACTTGATAAATAAAATAGATAAAATTAATAAATGAATCAATTAATTGATTAACAAATAAATCAAAGTCCCCGCCCCCGGGGGTTGCGTCATTTTCGTTCAAATTACCCTCCCATGTAACAGATATCCTGTTTAAAAAAAAATCCATAGAACAGGTTTCTATGCCACCCCTTATTTAATTCTGTTGAAGAACCCTCGAGTTTTTCTAAGTCCCCACCCCCTCCCTATCAGATATAGCCTGAGGGCGAAGCCTGTGACATCACAATTTGATGACGTCATATGAAGGTTCTTTTTTCAAAGCCCCCGTCTGTCGTATGTACCTCGTTCGGCGGGGTCTGTGACGTCACAGTTTGATGACGTCATAGGTCAGCCTTGTGACGTCACAATTTGATGATGTCATATATGATTTTTTTTTCTAAGTCTCCCTTCTATCATACATAGCTCGGGCGGCAGGATGTCATAGGTCAGCCTTGTGACGTCACAATCTGGTTTTTCAAGTTCCTCGCTCATTATATAAAGGAGCCTGTGACGTCATACAGTCAGCCTTGTAACGTTACAATCTGATGACGTCATAGATCAGTTTTATTTTCCAAGCCCCCCTTCCATCATTTATATCTTAGGGGAGAGGGGGAGGAGGGGCCTGGAACGTCAAAATTTGATGACTTCTTAGGTCAGCCTCGCGGTGTCACAATCTACATTTTTCAGATGCCACGCTCTCCATAACAGAGGTTCTCTGTTGAACAACCTCCTTGCCCTGGTCCATTATTCATATTAGGAACACTGGACGAGAAGAAGCTGTTCTTTCTCGTTTAAGAATGGGCCACACAACAATTACGCACTCGCACATAACTCACCTACACTTAGAATCAATGCGTTTTTTAATTTTACGGTCATCCATCATAGAGAAATATACTCAAAGAGAGTAACGAACAAATACAAGAACCGCACAATATTATTGTGCGGTTCTTGTATTTGTTCGTTACTCTCTTTGAGTATATTTCTCTATCACCTACACTTCCTAACTTCACCATCTTGCCCCTACTGACAACAAAACAATTCAACATTTTGATCATTTTTCTCCTACCCCCAACTCTTAACTCTTCTTTTTTCCATTTAATCTATCCTCTTCTCTCGCTCAAGCGCACAAAGACAACCACGAAACCATTTGTGAGACTACAATATCGGAACAACCCCGCAACTGTTCCCTCCGATTCCGTTGAAAGTTTATCTCTTCCCTCTTATCCTTCATCTATCCTTACTCACATCTATGGTATAATTAATTTTACCGCCGAGCTAATAAGCATAATTATTCTAGTTTTGATGCTTGTGAATAGATATAAAAATAAAATCAAAAAATATCCTAGTAAACAACAGAAAACGGATTTGAATTCAGCGTTGAACATACGTCCAGGATCTGCAAAAGACTACCCTTTAACTGGATAGCCGCATTCGATAGTGTTATCCAAATCAAAATTGGATGTTCAATTAATTACCATTTATAGAACAGGTTCCTTAGATTTCTCTCTCAATTTCCTTGTAGAGCTCGTAAAGTCTCATTCTTTCCTCGCTGTGTTTAAAGCTTCCGAATACAGGCTGGGATGTCTCAGATTCTTAATATTTTATAAATTTGCTTCTTCGTGAGTGTAAACGTAATTGATTACTCGGTGTTAGAAACTAGAAAGTATAATTTTCTCAAGCTTTAGAAAATACTTTAATCGGACATTATGATTTCAGCTGGAACAGGAGGTGCAGAAGGTACACCGCGCCCACGAAGACCTGGTTGAATCATGCGAGCGTCGAGAAAGGCTCGAACGAACAGCTCGGGGCAAACTGCAAGCCGAAATCCGAAGATTGCAGGATACAAATCGTGGTCTACGCGAACAAGTCGAAATCGTCTCGAAACAAATGATGGCTGCTCGAGTATCACATGGTAGTGGTATTGATGGGCCCGAACTCTCCAAACGGGACGCACTCATTGCTCAACTTGTCTCCCAAAGTATGTATTCGACATCTGTAATCATATCAATTAAATGCAATTTTTTACGTATTCGCACATTAATTTCATTTATGTAGACAAAGAATTGATGGCTACAAAAGACCGGCAAGAGATCGAACTATCGGCTCAACGAGCTACATTAGAGGAGCAACGTACCCATATTGATATATTGGATACGGCGCTCACCAACGCCCAAGCGAATGTCGTCCGTCTGGAAGAAGAAGTTCGTAACAATTTGGATTAATCTGAACGGAGTTGAATACTTTTTTACTTTTTATATTCTTTTGTCGCAGTGTCGAAAGAAGCAGATGCAGGTGGATCGTGTAGCGCAGTTACAGCGTGCTTTATCCACGCTGCAGTTGACAAGCGATCGACGTGAGCAAGGCGAACGTCAGTTAAGGTTGCAGCTCGAAAACGAACTAAAAATGGAGAGAGCTCGCAATAATAAAACCTTGCATATTCCCATTCCAGGAGGTACCTACAAACGATTATTCAAAGTATAAAATATTAGAATTCACCGTTGAACTTTCGTTCTATTTTTGTAGACAACGTTAAGGAGAGTCTACCAGAATTGAAAAGGAAAATGAGAGAGAAGGACGAAAAAATAATGCATCTGGAGGGTGAAGTAGCGAAATGGGAGCAGCGTTATTTGGAAGAAAGCGAACTAAGACAAGCTGCTATCGATGCTGCCAGTATTCCGAAGTATGTGATTGATATAGTCGTCAATGTGTAAGATGAACGAAAAAGTGCTCCGTGTATTATGTGTGTTTTCATTAATAGGGATGCTAAAATAGCAGCTCTTGAGAAAACGAGTCAGGAAAGTGAAAAACTGATAGCCGAAGCAAGAACGGATAAACTCAGACACATGGACGAGGTTCACGCAGCTCAAAAGAAGGTTACCGATCTTGAATCAAGGTATCTTGAATTTTTTTATTATCTGCGTCAGGTATGTAGACTTTTACTGATACTAGTTTATATTTAGGATGAAGGAACTTGAGTCAAAACTCGCGGAAAGGGACGCCATGATCAAGGTTCTACAGAAGAAGCACACCTATAATAAAGACGTTGCGACCAATTCATATCCGAGCATGTCGCTTAGTCATCACACGCCGCACTCTAGTTTGAATATGACCGATTTGAACTCCGATGATATTGGTGAGTTTTTTTTTCTCTCTCTTGCTTTTGAAAGCTTCAGTGTGCTGAAATTTGTATGAGAACTCTGGATAAACTTGAATAACGGTGTTAGAGTCAGTAAGTTCGGTCTGAATTATTGTATTTTGAACGAAATGAAAGTCTGGATTGAATCGGACAAGTATTAGAATGTAGATGGTTTTTGTTATTCTCTTTGATCACAACTATTTGTCAGGACTCGTGTAATTATAAAGATTTCGTTTTCTCCAGGTGGACCAGCTTCCACAACAAGCGTCTTGTCGACCGCTTCGAGTGTTCTTACGAGCTCTACCGGATTCGATTCGAACACCTCTTACGGTGGAAGTATTGCGAGTAATATTCATCAGCGCGGGAGCAACAAGTACGGTTTCGATGAGAAATCTTTGGATGATCAGCTGAAGGAATTGGATTCGCAACTCTTAAGCAAGGTAGTTTGAGTACTCACTAAAAAGTAACAAGAAAGCGAGTTTAAAATAGCGCTGGTATCGGGAGCTGATTATGCCCGACTCTTCAAGTAGCTGGTCCGATAAAATTAGGGTAGATCGGAGAATCTTCGAGGGTAATGCGACTCTACATTTCATCTTTACTCGTAAGTTCTGTTCTGAGTTGATGATGAACGGTAGTGAGGAGTTGAATATTAGAAGTGAGTTTGTGGGTGACTGCTGTGAGGTGAGCAGGGAACTTTGTTCAAACGGAAAAATAGGTCAGATCCTCTCTCTTCGGGACCATAATCCACTACTCCCTGTTTCATGTTTAGCTTATTGGTCCTAATTCCCCTCGTGCGTTCGCCGTCTGGAAAAAAACTTGGAAAAATTTTGAATCTCAAGCTATATAATATGATAGGAGAGGATTTGGAAAAATTTCAACTCTCCAGTTATATACTATGCACAATAGGAGAGGGACTTAGGCTCCCACTCTCGAGCTCTATATTTCGAAGTCAATAAATAGGTCGACGTCCTATTGCATACTAGGCTTATAGTAGGTCCAGGACTCCTTCATACTAGGTCTATACTATGTGTAGGCTTTCTTGAATTCTCCATACCAACCAATTTGACTTAGTTCCTCGTTCAATTTTTTCTTTTCAAGTGCTCATCCAATTATATATAGCTCTAAGGCCTGTGACGTCACAATTTGACGACGTCATAATGGGTCAGACTTGTGACGTCACAATCTGTATTCCTCAAATCCCACGTGTCCCATAAAACAGGTTCCCCTGCCACCCTTTGTTCAACTCCGTTGAAGAATCCATGTTCCGCGTCCCCCTCGTATCATATATATCTCGGAAGTCAAAATTGTATTTAGCTTTAGAGGCAGGGTCCATGATGTCACAGGTCAGCCATGTGACGTCAGAGTGATGACGCCATGGATCAGTTTTTCTAAGTTCCCTCCCATCATATATACATTGGGATGGCGGAGGCTGTGACGTCACAGTTTGATCACATCATAGACTAGCCTTGTGGCGTCACAATCTGGTAACAAAATAGGCCAGCCTTGTGACGTCACAATCTGATGAAGTCATAGATCAGTTTTTTTCCAAGCTACCCTCCTATTATGCATATGTGACCTGCGATGAGTAAAGGATGCCCATTGCCCATTGGTACAAGAACACCATTTCTCCCTGATTGAGTATCTAATCAGAGAGAAATGGTGTTTCTGTCAAAGGGCAACGAGCATCCTTTTCTCATCGCAGGTCACATATATACCTCCAGAGTCCGGACCTGTGACTTCACAAGTGTATGACGTCATTGGTCAGCCTTGTGACGTCACAAGGTACATTTTCCAGATCCCTTATATCCCGTAAAACAGGTCCCCTGCCACCCCTCACTTAATGCTATTGTTGAATCCGTGTTTGTAGAGCTCTATAATAATAAGTGAGGACATGGACGGCAATATTTAGTTGTTACGTCATCATTAATCCTTGCAGTTCCCTAATAGGGTGAGAAATTAATAAAATTGGTGGAACTATTTTGTGTCATTTAAAAGCACTACGTTTTGCATTTTATACTTTGGCACTGACACCTGTATCCTAAAAGAAATTCTTGTAGTTCTCTTATTATTTTCAAAACGTGGTAAACTATTATCAGTCAGTGAAATAGGGAAGATGAAAAATGACGTAACGACTAAATATGGCGGCCCACGTCCTCACTCGTTATTATAGAGCTCTCGTGTTTGAAGCCTCTGTGCTTCATATATACCTCAAAGATTGAAGTTTTTCCAAGCAACTCTCCTGTCATATACAGCTTGGGAGGAGGCAGGGTCCGTGACGTGACAGTTTGATTTTAATGATGTCATAGGTCACCCTTGTGACGTCACAAACTGACGACGCCATCGATCATTTTTTTTTCAAGTTTCCTCCCATCATATATACCTTGCAGGCAGAGCCTATGACGTCACAGTTCGATGACATTATAGGCTAGCCTTGTGACGTCACAATCTGGTGACAACATAGAGCAGCCTAGTGATGTCACAATCTGATGAAGTCATAGATTAGTTTTTTTCCAAGTTACTCTCCTATTACACATAGCTCCAAAGTCCGGACCTGTGACTTCACAATTTTATGACGTCATAGGTCAGCCTTGTGACGTCACAAGGTACATTTTCGAGATCCTTGTGGCCTTGCCACCCCTTTTTTAATTCTATTGAAGAACCGTGTTCCAAGTCTCAATCCTATCATATATATCTTGAAGAGTGAAATTTTCCCAAGTCACCCTCCTATCATATGGAGCCTTTTTAGGCAAACCCAACCAAGCGACATGATAACAATCTGGGGAAAAGGAGAATCTCCGCTCATAGTAAAGGAACATTTTTCTCCATTTCTTTAGATTGTTATCTTGTCGCTTAGTTGGGTTTGGCTAAAAATGGTCCATATATAGCTTGAGAGGCGGGGCCTGTGACGTCACACTCCGACGTCTATTAATATTTTTCAATGTTTCCATCCTATTATATTATATAGCTTCAAAGTCTGGACCTGAAAGGTCACAATTTGATGACGTCATAGATCAATGTTGTGACGTCTCAATCTGATGACGCCATAGATCAGTTTTTCTTTGAAGTACCCTTCCTATCACAATACCTAGGAAGGCTGAGCCTGTGATGTCACAGTTTGACAACGTTGTAAGTTAGCCTTGTGACGTCACGGTTTGACATTGTCATAAGTCAGCCTTGTGAAGTCACAATCTGATGACGTCATAGATCAATTTTTTTAAGTTCCCTCCTATTATATATAGCTCCAAAGTCCGCGCCTGTAACCCCACAATTTTATGACGTCATAGCTCAGCCCGGCGACGACACAATCCACATATTCCAGATTTCTTGTGTCCCGTAAAATTGGTTCCCGGCACCCCTCATTTAATTCCGTTGAAGAACTCGGGTTCTAAGACGCTCTTCTATTACACGAATCCGTTCCTTTAAGTTACGGCTATCCATACTAAACAATAAAGAGGAATACTCCACGTCGGAGTATTCCTCTTTATTGTTTACCCTCTCCTATCACATATATGTCGATAGTGTCGAAATTTTTCCAAGTCCGTCTCCTATCGTATAAAGCTTGCGGGCCGGTCTTTGACATCACAGTTTGACGACATCATAAGTCAGTCTTGTGACGTCACCATCTGATGACGTCATAGATCAATTTTTTTCAAGTTCTCATCCTATTATATACTCGCTTTAAAGCCCGGGCCTGTGACGTCGCAAGTTGATGACGTCATAGGTCAGTCTTGTGGTGTCACAATCTGCATTCTTTAGATCTCATGTGCTCCTTGAAGTAGGTTCCCGGCCATCGCTCGTCTGACTGCGTCAAAAAATCCGTGAGTTTTCTACTTTTTCCTGGAAGACACTCCCCTAAATAGACTCCGAAAACAAAATTTTCAATGAGTGCGATGGACATTCCCCCCAGTAACCCCTCATAAAGCAAATCCCTTGTTAACAAAATCTGACTTCTCTTTCCGATGTTTGATTATTTTCAAGTGAGAAGTCATGTGTGAGTGACCTCAGAATGATTTAAGATTGATAATGTGTTTGATTAGAATTTCTACTAAGTTTCTTTTTTTTGATGTCGAAAAATAACAGAAAATAACTACGGCCTGTACTCTCTTTCTTTCTTCTTAGTGACTATTAACCAAAAATATGCTTGTTTGAACCCAAAGTTTTCATCGAGTTGCCTTTAGTTTCGATCACCCGCTTTACTTTTTGACTTCCCTCTTTTCTAAAATTCTTTCCTCGCCACTTATCCAATTTAACCTGTTTATTTTTTTGCGTGCGTGCGTGCCTAACTTCAATTTCCTTATTCCTTCCCCACGTGTGCCGTGTGCCGGTTTGGTTGCTACGATTTGATTTTTGTTTGAAATTGCTGTGACCAGTGTGCGACTAATCCGACGACGACGTACACGTGAACATCCGTTCCTCACCTTCTCGATGGTTCTTTGTTTTGGAAATGTTTTCAGAGAGGTCTTTGCTGTTTTCCAGGCTTCTCTCATCCAGGCATTATGTCGCGAAAAGGAAAATCACCCCAACCACTATTGGCGAGTGTAGCTGCCGCAAATTTACCGCTGTTCGAACCGGGTAGTTTTCTTCAAGGTCTTATTAGTCATAGTGCCGCAGTAGCTTCTGGTAATCGGCCGGACGATATGTTGTTGCTGGAAAAACAAGGCTTGTGCTCGCAGGCGCAACGGCAACAGGATATGGTCCGCGGTGGCAGCCTTCCGCCCAGTTCCCTTCCACGCCCGCGTAAACATCGTAAGTCGTCCGCGACACCCAAATTCGGCGAGTACGGTCGTCTGAGTGACAGCGAAATACCGCATCAGAAATCGATAAATTCGAGCGCGGACAGCATCAACGTAGTGGGGAAATCGTCTCGAGAAACGACACCGAAAAAGTTGGGCGAATACACGCGCTTAGATGAGCGTAGCAAAATATCAAACCCGCCCAACGACAAGATGCGCGAATCTAGCATACCGCTGGCTAGGCGTTACGGCGAATACAGCAGAATTGCGGAAAGCGAGAAAACCTCGTTGATTGCTAGAAACGAGAACGAGAGATGCCCTTCTGTTACCCGAGAATCGCCGCGACGTTACTTACAGCCCGGATTCGAGTACAGTAGCGGAAGAAATGTGAACGATGGTCGCAAGTCGGGAGGTGAAAGTACGCCGAACAAACCGCGCGAATCTCCGTCACGTTCCATGTTTCTCAGGTGGGGCGAATATAACAAACTGAAAATCGCCGAAAACGAACGTAAGTTGTCCACGAATTCGACCAGCTCGACCGAGGGAGTCGTTAAACCGCGTAGTTCGCCGATGCGTAGTTTGATACCGTCTGCCAAACGAGGGGAATATTCTTTTACGTCGTCGTCAGGGGCCTCGGTAACTGCCAATGCCGAGCATAAAATCGGACCAAATGTCGAATCCAAGTTGAGAATCTTTTCGCCCGGTGGTATGCCCGGACGCAGAGGCTCCTTACAGCGTGAATGTCACACCAAGAAGGAGGTAACAGAAGGCGTGAGATCACTGCCGACGCCTAATAAGTACAGAATTCATTTTTAGTTAGTGATTTCAACCTACATATCTTCCGTTAGAATAATTTCCTTTTCGTGTCATGGTATATTTATGAAATGTTGCATTTAGACTTTTTTTTTTTTACCTTCTAAAGATTAGAATATGGTGGAAAGATTTAATAGTCAGCTACTTGCGAGTCTTCCAGAGCCGTTTGCCAACTTGGCCAATGTGTGAAGCTTTTACGTAACCAAAAGACTGTTTCTTTTTCTCTCCGTTTGTTTACTAATCTCGCGAAACAAATTAATAGGGTGAAACTTCTCCACGAAATAAAAATAAGTGTCTAGTCAAACTGTAGTAGATTTACATATGGTTGAATTCTATCGCCACTGTAGTTCGAAAATGAGCTCCGGTTCTTACAGCTTTACCTACTACCTTTTCTTTTTTTTAATTGCGACTTGAAATTTGGTCGTACCCTCGTTAAAATTAGAAACATTCGATAATTTATATAGGATGAAATATAATCTAGTGATACATTCCGTCAATTACCCTTATGTATAATTTATATTATACTCGTAAGTTTTAAACTATATTCATACTATTTGCTAGCGCTATACTAAGATAATTTGCTCGTTTAATGCTGTCTTTATAAAAGACGTATTAACGTACTTGAAATGTGCCTCGATTTTCGTCTACTTTCTTATAGACAAATTTACGATGGTCTCTTCTACTTTCTTTATTTTTTGGTTGTTTTCTAATACTTACTTATTCTAATCTATTCCGAGTCAATTTTCTAACGATAAAAGATGCGTGGATCACAATGATGCAGTCGTGTGGTTCACAACGCTACATTTACCAATATGAATTAGATTCTATTCTCTTGTAAATAACCATGTAAAGGAATTTGTGTGCAATCTAATTTTAGTCGGTATACTATGTTATAAAGACAAAAATATATATTTCTGAAGTTTACTTTCTAGACATGTATGATTGGCAATATGGATTCCGTAAAGGGTTGTCTACAACGAACGTACACCCCACACCGCCACCACCACTTGGTTTTTCGGATTCCGCATCTATTTACATTGAGCGGGAATACCTCTCATTTTTAGGCCTAAAATCCAAATGGCTCTATCTCAGGCAATAATGATTGCACAGCAATGAAACTTGGGGACATTTTAGTATATGTGAAACGGTGGCATTAAATTCACTTGATATCCTTGTCCACCAAGCAAACTCCAATAAATCAAACGTATTTCTAACAATTCCTTAAGAGGGAACCTGTTCTCTGTTTTTTTTTTTTTTTTGAAAAATTGGTCGTATTCAGCAAAAATTGACCCACCCTTGCCAAGACCGAATATAAAGCTTGAATAAAGGAGGAGGCCTAGTATTATAAGCCTGGAATACAATTAGTTTACTGAAAAGACTGGAAGAGATGTGGAAACGAAAATTTCAAATTAGGTCTAGAGTACCACACAAAAGCTTTCCGAGTCTATCAACGCGAAAAGAGAGCAACTTGGACAATGTCGAAGTAGGGGTGGGATTCAGCTAAAACATGTACCATGTCCAAACTCTATCAACCCCAGAATTTACCGCTCCCTCTTTCTAGAAATACTTGGCCATTAACAGGGAACCTGTTTTATCGGGAGAGTTTTTCGGGAAAAACGTCCGCCGTCCGGCCGATAAATCTTGGAGCTCGGAAATTTTCCAAGTCCTCCTTATACCATATACACCCTGGGGGACATGGCCTGTGACGTCATAGGTCAGTCTTGTGACATGACAATCTGATAAAATCGGGGCCTGTGACGTTAGTGTGATGATATCAAGTCGAGGGAAAAAAAGAAGGGGAAAAAATAGAACCTAGGTATCTTATCGAATGGTTTTTGTGTAGCTGTGATGCTCGAAAAAATCTTGAAAACAAAAATCAAAACTTATAACATTTCGAGTGTACGAAATATCGAAAACTGTTGCAAGACTGTAAGAATTCCGATCGCTAGAGGAAATTTCTTCGAGTTCGCATACCAGAAAATGTATGAGAAACTGTGAAGAAATGTACGAAGGAAAGAATTATTTTTTCAGATTTGTACCTACTCTGTTTGCTAAACGAGTTGTGTGCAACGTCTGGTACAGAATGAATGTTTAATGAAGAAACATGCAGCTGTACTTAACCTTGTACAAAGCTGAATATTTTCTCTTGAAGCAGGTATTGAAAACCTACATTATTTTTTCAACTGATGGTTTAATCTTTTTCATGACGATTGAGTCTTATTTGTGAACCAATAAACCATGGCATAGTTTCGAGAATAATTTAACCATAAATTTCGAAGGAAACAACACATATGTACTGTCGTTTGCCTATTTGCTCATGTTCTCATGTACGAGCTAGTGGAAAATCTTCCCGTATAAATATCGCAATTTTTCACTCGATTCTTCATTGTACAAGTTCAGTAATTTCTGATCATTTTATAAGTCTTGAGTATTTTATCGTACTTATTCGAGAATTCATTTGGTTAGTTCCAAAGAATTTTATTTCCTTTTTGTTTTTTTTTTTTAAAAAGAAAAAGAAAAAGTTAGGTGTTTTATTCAATTTTTTTTTGCGTTTTTTCTTTCAGTACGAGTAGGTATTCTCAAGAAATTTAATTTTTTTTTTTTTTCACTTTATTTTATTGCGTATTTTATTCCCGTAGGCTTACATTCATTAGGAATTTACTAAATTCTTTTTCGAATTAAGCATAAAAATATTTTCTTAATATTCGGTCTCAAAATAGGAGTGAGTGTAAGGTTCCTTCGATGGATATGGGTGTCCATATTATTATATTGACGTTCAAGTATAATCATTATCATTCGAAGTATTTAATTTCATATCATACTCGACTGCGACTCATTCAAATTCTAAATCTGATTTTTTTTCCTTTTTTACCATTTTGATAGAGTCAAGAAGAGGCCCAGTGAAATTATAGGGAGGCCCGGCCAACTTCTTTTTACCAAGAACAGTAGGGGTCTTGCATAACTTATAGAGAGGAAAGAGAGTCGAAAAGCAGGAGGAGATGAGAGAAGTCAGTAAGGTAGAATAAAATGTCTGATAGTTAAGCAGAATATACATTGAGAAAAATTCTGGTGGTACTTTTAACTAAAAAACATAGTAAAATTATAACGACTGAACAATATAGTTATACTGTAGCGTCTCAAAATTTGTGGTCGAATTTCTTTCGTGGAGATTCTTGATCGTTGTTGCAGCTGGGGTCGGACAATCAATTTAGCTCCGTTTCTCTTCCTATTGTCCGTTTAAATCTCGTCTACCTATTCGTTCCAAACCTTTTGTATTACTCGATCCAAATTAACGACTTGTTTCTCTCTTACTGATTCTTTTCTTATTTAGAAATTATTTTCTAATCCCCTTGTCTGTTACATTTTTTTTTTTTTTTTTTTTTTTTTTTTTTTTTTTATTTTACATGCTTTGAAGCTACTCTAGGGCTATTAGCTTGACAAGGTTTATTGAAAGGACGGATACTATCATACGGTTAAATGAGGGGGAAGATGTCGGATGCGGTAAGATATTGTATTAGTTGATCTGTAAGTGTAGTGTCGTTATTTGTTAATGCCTCTTTTCTGGATGAGGAATATTGTGAGTGTTTCGTGAGGGTTTTTTTTTTTTTTTTAATTTAACGAGCAATGCAGCTGCGCTAAGGGCTATTTGCTCGGCAGATAGTTCTGCTTTTACATAAACTTAGAATTTAAGTAGAAAGTTGAAAACAAAATACATGAAAAAGAATTGAGATGAAATAAAAATATAAAGGAAAACAAAAGTTGTTAGTTCGGGGCATGTAAATATGTGATTAACGTCAATTTTGTCGAGGTGGCATTTGTGGCATTCTGGTGGTTCAGAGTTATTCAAAAAAAGATATGAGTGGGTTAGTCGTGTATGCCCAATTCTGAGGCGTATAAGGACGGAAGTTTCTTTTCTTGATGGTCTGTTGGGAGTGTTTTGTAGGGGATCGATTTTGATAGGGAGAAGTTTGTTATTGGTTTGGTTAGACCAGAAATGGGACCATTTTTTGAGTATATGGGTGCGATAGTTATTTTTAATATCGGATGATGGAATTTGCCATTTAAGTGTTATTTTTTTGAAATGTGTTGACTGTTTTGCTACGTTGTCTACTCTATCACTTTGCGATCAGGGATCCAGATTAGTGTGACAGATGATAAGGTTTACGTTATTGTGTGAATGATGGTGTGGATTCGTTGAATAATTGGATTGTTCGAAAAAATGTTTTGTATACCCAAAAAGGACGACAGTGAATCAGTGACTATAAGGTATTGATTGTTCTGAGTGAGAGTAGATATTTCTTGTAGACATCTGAGGATAGCGAAGAGTTCAGCTGTGAAGACAGATGCACTGTCACAGATGCGGAATTTGAATATTAAACGGTCGATCGAAAAGGCAAAGCCGGTCTCGTTGTTGGGTCGTGAGCCGTCAGTGAAGCAATGGGTGTGTGATTGGTAATTGTTTAAGAGGTTTTGTGTTTCTTGTTTGAGTGTACTTTTTGGGGTATATGAGGGAAATTTAGTAAGTTCGTCGTTGAAATGGGGTGAATTTAGTGCCCATGGTGGAGTGGAGTTGAAGATGGGAAGTAGAGGGTTAAATACAAATTTTCGTTCGTGTATGCGTTGTAAGTCAAGTTTGATATGTTTAGTAGAGTTACGGGAGAATTTTTGATAGTTGGTAGGAAGAAAAAAGTGGTCAAATGTGGGAGAATTTGTTACATCTTAATATAAAGGAAGTAGAATAGATTTTGCTCGTAAACACGTGCGTTGGGACGACTTCGAATTTACCTGGTGCACCCTGATGAGAGTGTCAAGATGTCGCCGATTTTTTGCTACCCTTGCCTTCGGCCCCTTGTTGCACAAATAACTGTTCCGATATGATCGATGTTTTTTTCGTAAAAGCTGTACAAAATTTTCAAATGGGGGGGCGGGGTGTACAATAAAACAATAAAATTGTGACTTCCTCAATTAAGAAAGCAAATTTCTAGACAAGTATGAGTGATAAGGGACAGAATTTGATGAAATTAGATGGTATTTATATTGAGTACTCACTCCTCCCTAATTTTTTCTTCCTATTCCCTAAAAACAACGATTTGGTTTGTAAGTTATTAATCGACGATTTCTTAAATTTAATAAAACTGATAGGTAATCGAAGGAAATAAAACTGAGACAGTATAGGCTATGATGAGGAATTGAATATTTTGAATGATCATTAACTTTGTTTAATATTTAAGTACACGTATCAATAGGCGTAAAATTGTTAGATCCGGAAGAAATACAATTCGGGTCTCTTTTTCTCTACATTCAGATAAAGTTGTTCCCGGTAACTATGTTGAAACCAAATTTCTGTTACGCTTTTCTCAGGAATTAGAATAGCCAATTTTCTCATAGCTTGTTTTTTACTAACCGCAACATTATTTTAGGTGAGTACGGTACAATGAAAAACTACCAAGTTTTCACACTCACGTTGTTGGTGCTTTTTGGAAGCATAAATGCGAAAAATTTTTGGTCATATAAGGATGGAATGATTCATTACAATTCAGGTCAGTATATCTTACTTTACTACTGTCTTATTGTTCAAATTATGCATTCACTTTCGAAGCATAGTATAATTCGTAATCGTAAGGTGTTCAAAAATACGATGTCTTTTTAGTTACAAGAGGGAAATAAGTTTTGTAATTTACATAAATCATAGTCAAATTTTTCTTCGTTACAGGCCTGGTAAAGATGATGACTAAATCAGTTATGATGGGATATATCGTCTATGGAAATGGTGTGTATGCGCAACCCGACGACGACCAAGTTGTACCCGGTTCGCCTCCTGACCAAGTTGTACCCGGAAGTCCATAGTACGACTCCAACAATAGTTGAAATAATGACTATCGCATTTTTAATATTTTATTGTTCTATCTTCCTCGTTCAGTCATTAAGATATGAAAATAATAATAATAATAAAGTAAATAAATATAAGAGAAAAAGAAAAGGCTCTTCCTGCACAATGTTTAAAATTTTATTTATGGTTACTTTTGGAACATCCTGTAAGAGCACAGGCTATTGGAGACGTCCGAGTGGTAACCATAAATATAATTTCGATAGTGTGCTAGAAGAGCCTTTTATTTCTTTTCATTTTATATCAGTAATACATTGCATGCAAAAAAGTATATTCGTATATTTAATGTAAATGAAATGAGAGTTTCTTAACGGAGTTCATTGAAGAATGTAGGGAACAAGATTAATCCACTGACTGCACAGAATTCATTTCTTCAATAGACATCCCTAACCCAGGGCTAAAATTTTGTTGAAGCTCTAAATTCTTCAAGTTCCACCTTTCTTTACACTCAAAATTATTTATTAAATTACAAACCGCACAGAAAGTACCCTATTCAAAGGTACGAATTAAAAAACTTAGATGCCATTGCAGGACTGGAATGGCAGCGGGGAACCCGCTGTCCCGAGTCCTCCGGAGCCTGAAGTTTTTCCAAGTCCTGAAAATCATGACTTGACAACTTGAACGCGCTGCAATTTCAAGGAAGCCGTCGTCTTTTCAAGTCCCCCATAGCTCGGAGGTCGGAATTTTCCTGAGTCCCCCTCCTACCATAGAGCTAGAGGAGGCGTGTCAAACTCATATCATAGTGCGGGCCGCATTGCAGTCTTCATCTTGCTTGCGGGCCACAGATTAAACCTATAGAATACGAAAAATTTCTCATCTTTGATGTACGAGTGTAACTACAAGCTTTCCTGTCACCAAAAAGTCAAGATAAACAGCCGCGAATTATAATATTGTGTTCTTGTATAAAAATTTTAAAATTTCGCCTCATAATGGAGGAAACTATTGATAAGACAAAAAAAAGAAGGTTCATTCCGATGGGGAAGATTTTTGACAGCGTTTTGCTGATGTTAATGGTGGGAAAAAAGTTAAATTCTAGTTTTAAGAATTTAATTTTTTTTCTCCGGATTCTAGAAGTTGGACGCGGGCCGCACTTGACCATGTCGCGGGCCGCGTGTTTGACATTCCTGAGCTAGAGGGTCGAAATTTTTCTTAGTCCCGCTCCTATCATAATTATATAGCTCGAGAGTCGAAATTTTTCCAAGTCCCCCTTCTTATAAACGTGAAAGACGAATACTCCGACGTGGAGTAAAATATGCAAACCGCAGAAAAATAAAAGACGACGAGCGCTTTCGGTTAAATAACCATCTTCAAGCCTGAAATGAAAGCAACTGACGAACAAAAGAGAAGAGCGAGGTGTTAAGATCGTCCAAACGAGAAATCACGGTGTGAGTCATATACCAGTTCGATCAGGCCATCTTCCGGAATGTACGAATTGAGTACAGTGATGCCGTCAGTGTTGAGATGACGAATTATCTCTATATTCTCGAGGGCGATACGCTTACGGTAGGAATTCTCCCTATGGAGGAGCTTTTCGGATCCCTCGCGGAAGCTGTGGCCACTGTTTTATTAAGTGATCGGCGAAAGCTGACTCCCCTAAGTGTCTCTTCTTCCAAGACTTCAGGTGCTGGTGAGTTTCTGAGGTATCTCAATTCCTGGTACCCTTCCATCAAATTTAGATTGGAAATAGGGGTATTTTCCATTAACTTTTTGGATTTATCGATCTCTATTGTAGACGGTATCCATGAGTTTGGAATTTACAGGAAAGATACTACGACCGATGTTTTATTCCATGGTGGTTCGTTCGGTCTTGTTGCTCACAAGATGGCTGCTTTTCATAGCCTAGTTCACAGACTGACTCGTATTCCGTTGAGTCAGTCTGCTTTCAAGAAAGAAGTACGCACAATAAAACACCTGGCTAGAGTGAATGGGGTCAATGTCGACGTTGACGTGATGGTTCGGAGGAAAGTTATGAGGAGCCTCCTGGATTCCACCACCTCCCTCCCCCGAGACACGATCCGTGATCGCCGTTTGCGTTGGATCAGTCTCCCTTTCCTGGGGAAGTTCTCCCTGCAATTGGGTCGGGCCCTTCGCCCGTTTGGCTTCAGACCCGCGTTTTACAACCCTACCACAGTCAAGAGGTTGTTTGTGAGACTGAAGGACCCCATACCTGTCGATGAGAGGAGTGGTGTTTATAAGATGGAATGTGAGGATTGTGGAGGCTTTTATATTGGTGAGACTAGCCGCCAAATGAAAGTTAGAGTATAGCTGAGCACCTGAAGTCTTTGGAAGAAGGGACACTTAGGGGAATCAGCTTTCGCCGATCACTTAATAAACAGTGGCCACAGCTTCCGCGAGGGATCCGAAAAGCTCCTCCATAAGGAGAATTCCTACCGTAAGCGCATCGCGCTTGAGAATATAGAGATAATGCGTCATCTCAACACTGACGGTATCACTGTACTCAACTCGTACATTCCGGAAGATGGCCTGATCGAACTGGTTTATGACTCACACCGTGATTTCTCGTTTGGACGATATTAATACCTCGTTCTTCTCATTTGTTCGTCAGTTGCTCTCATTTCAGGCGTGAAGATCGTTTATTGACCGAAAGCGCTCGTCGTCTTTTATTTTTCTGCGGTTTGCATGCTTTACTCCACGTCGGAAAATTCGTCTTTCGCGTTTATTATGGATAGCCGTAACTTGAAGGAACGGATTCGTTTACAAGGAGAGGTTAGAAGAAATTGCTCGTGAAGGACTACGTCACATCCCCGGACTTAGGAGCTAGATATGATGAAGGGGACTTAGAAATAAAATCATGACAAAACTCACATTAGGATAGCCCCTGTAAGTAACTAGACGTGCAATTCTTCAAGGCTTAGCCCCTTCAATGAACCAGATATGCAATGCTTCAAACACCACAAGTCCCCCTTTCATCATTATCATGACCCGAGAGTTGACATTTCTCCAAGTGCCCCTCCTATTATATATATATATGCTAGATATGACTGAAAAGTCGAAGTCTTTCTCATGTCCAAATTTTTTACAAGGGTAGCTCAGTTTTTGCTGGATCACATGGCGAACGGCTAATTTTTCAAAACCCCACTTAGAACAGGTTCCCAGTTGAAAGTCGATTTAGCCGCCAAAACTGCCACAAGACTCTCGCGAATCAACTTGTATCCTCTTCCCGCTAAAAATAATCTCACCCACAGCATCCACTTCAAAATTATGGACGGATGGATCACAGTCTGTCAAAATCAAATCTCATGTAAAAGAAAAGTTTGAGTAAATTTCTCGACTTCATGGAAAAACACTAACTTTGCAAAGAAATACAATGTACGAGTAAAAATATATCAATCTCTCGATTATATCGATTACATTGTTCTTGACTATCAAAATGTCGATTCTATACTTGGCTGCTGTAGTAAGTTGAGCCTTCATTATTATTACCTAGTATGAGTCTAGTAAACAATATTTTAGGCTAACTTGCTATCGGAAGCTCACTCGCTCCACTCGTTCTCCCCCGGTCTAGTATAAGGTTATAGGTACTGTATACTAGCGACTCACACACGAACGCGTTCTTTCCAAGTTTTTCCCGCTCTCATGCGAGCCTCGACACCCTCCTCACAGTCACCCACATTTCCACTCGCCTATCTTTTAGCTTCTCTCCGCCACACCCACCAAATTTCACCATCCATCGAATCAACTCTCGCTAATGACCTCTCATCTCTTATCTAAAATCAGCAAATTACATTCAACGCACCTGAAATCGATTCATCAGCAAACTCATAACCCGAATGCAATTAATCACTTGTATTAGGAAAATTTTTCTTTCAGAAAATGTTGATGAAGATCGCTAAGCGTTGGTGAAACTGCACTTGTTTCTTCAGGTGTTGGAAAACTTTATGACGCCGTTCTCGAGAAATCAATCAAGACTCTGGAAATTATACTTGAAATTGCCTATAGTAAGCCATGCGCGTATGTTGCAAAAAGGATTTTTTTAAAAACTCGTTCATTACTTCGACTCATTCTGGAAAATTTTGGCTTAGATTGTCTAAGTTTCTGAGAGAGAATGCGAACTTCAGTACCTAACTTTTTTCCAATTTTCTCAGAATTCACTTTTTAAAAGTTGTATAACTTTGAAAGATCATGTCTCAGAGAATTTTCAATCCATGTGGAAAATTTTTTGTAGATTCAGAAAACTATCTTGAAAATGCAAAACAAACAAAAAAAAATGAAGCGAGTTTAGGTATGGTTTCTCAGATCGCCTCACGTATGCCTATTTGCTAAATGCGCTGTATACATATTAGAATATAAAAGCGCAAAACAACTATTTGATAAAGAGATTTTCCTAATTGGAATATTCTTTTTTAAAGCAGGCATTTCAAATCTAAATTATTTATTTATTTATTTTTACGAGCTGCTAGCAGCCTGCACTTAGGGCTATGAGCTTGGCGAAATTGTGTTTAGATGCGTGAGAGGAAGTTTGTTTGTTGTAGAAAGTTGAATATTCAGATGAATTGAATACACTATGTTCTAGTCTTATTTACGAAGAAATAAATTATAACAACTGAATCGGTTTTCTATTTGATCGTAGGTATGGCTATTGTTTCAACAGTAGTTTTGACCCAGAAATTGCTTACAAAAAGAAAAAAAATGTACAGTTGTTTACTCCTGAATTTTATAATATTTGCTCGCGTTTTCATGCATCTGGTGGAAAATTTTCTCAAAACCCTATAAAAGTCCAATTTTTGACCGTTTGTCTTCATTGTGCAACTTCAGTAATTTCTTATCACTCTATAAGTCGTGAGTATTTTATTGTACTTATTCGAGTATTTTATCGGGAGAATTCATTTGGTAAGTTCCACAGAATTTCATTTTCTATTTGTAATGGGGGGGGGGGGGGGGAGAGTGCCTTTTTTATTTTATATTTTTTCGTTTTGTTTTTCCTTCAATTTTAATTTTCCCTTTTTTTATTTACTTATTTACCATTTTTAATGGTTTACTTACTTCTGGACGGCCATGTATTAGGAATTTTACTTAATTCTTTTTCGAATCGAGGAGAAGAATATTTCCCTCAATTTGATTTTAAAATGGGAGTGTGTGTATTGTGTAAAGTTTCTTAGATGAATAACAATGTCTCAAAAAGAGGGACTGAAAGGTACACGCATGATTATTCACATGAATGCGTTCGTTGATCAGGAGTGCCGTAATCCCCTTGGTCCAATGAAGAAACCCCCTCAAACTTTAATTCCTTATAGCTAAAAAAAAAACAATATATAAAGGGCCTTCCTAAAACGACGGCTTCCTTAACAAAGTTAAGCGAGGAATGCAGGGAGCTTCTTTTATGAGTCATATGGGATTTGGTATTGAAAAGTCAAGGAAGCCTAGACCTAGATAAAGCTAGTATAAAGAAGGCCTAGAACTATAATGAGATAGTCTAAATTTTTCTCGAATCTCGAGCTATATAAATATTTGATAGGAGGGGGACTAGGAAAAATTCCTATCATGTATAGCTCGAGAGTTAAAATTTTTCCAAGTCTCCCCCTCCTATGCGAAATTTTTCTAAGTTCTTCTCCTGTCAAAGCATAGCAGGAAAACTTCTGAAAACAATATATCTGGCTTTGCAAATAAAAAATATGATACCGAAAAGGACAAAACGATTAATTTACATGGCATGACCCAATCCAAAATCCAATATGGAATTGCGGCATGGAGGGCCAAATCTGGAAACAGTAATTCGTAGTCAAAAGAAATTCATGAAAATTTTACATAACTAACCAAAAAGATACCACACAAATGACCTATTTAAAGAAACAAAGGTGCCTACAATAGAAGAACTACACAAAATTAGTACCATAAGATAATTATGTAAAAAAAAACGGCCATCTAAGAAATATACGGAGAAAAGTAGAAAAACTAGGAATAACGAACTTATTACGATTACACCACCGAAAGTAAAAACTGACGCAGGAAAACAAACAGGAACATATAAAGGACTACCTACAATACTTTAACCAACTAAACATGGACGACAAAGAAGAAAATTGTGAACGCAAAAATAACTAATTACAAAAAAACGATACGAAACATGATAGAAAAAAAACGAAAAGACTGACGCACACCAAAAAGAACGAAAACCAAACTAACCGATATCGTAAAGCTGAAAACAAAGTACAAAAATTTGTAGATATAAGTATCCGAGATCTATTTCAGTGGAGGGGAATAAAATATAGGTATATTTCAATTTCAATATATGGCCTCAGAGTCGAAATTTTTACAAGTTTTTTGTTGGACAGCGGACGGCGCACGGCAATGTTCTCAAAAAGCCCCCCATAAAACAGGTTCCCTGTTAGAACTAATGCGAAGAATCTTCTTCACGAAAGTGGCCTCACGGCACCCTTGTTGATATCCATAGTCTTACAGAACTTTTATTACTTTTTTTTTACCAGTTCAGTTTCTGGAAAAGGAATTCATTGAGGTACTTCATAAGTAGGTTTCATCTAGGATAATGAGGACCAACAACAACCAAAATGTGGATTAAAATTCAATTAAAAATTGTATTCTGAAAGCTCTAGGGGTGAAGAAAATAAATAATTTTTTCCAGCGGGGAATCCGCTATCCTGGTTGTCGAGGTGGTACTTTCAGGAAATCGCGAGTGGTCCGAGGTTGATGACGTCATGGGGAAGATGATAGGAGGGGGACTTGGAAAAATTTTGACTCTCAAGCTTCATATGATGGGACGGTACTTTGAACAATTTCGCCTCTCGAGATATTTAATTACTTACCGGCTCATTATCTCGAGAAGAAATATTGGATTTGTAGTAGTAGGTGGGAAAAAAAAGTTTAGAGTGTTAGTAATGGTTTCTAAGAGTAGAAGGGGCTTGAGAGGAGGCAGAAAATGTATGTCTGATGTTCACGAGAGAAGGGCAAGTGAAGAGGTTTTGCATGGCTTGGAGAGAGGAGAGAGAGAATCAGAGAGGAAGTGAGGAAGAAAAGTGAGGTGAATAAGGCAGGAATTTCATACGAAAGAGTGAGATTTCACTATTGATGGAGAAGGCGTTGCCAGTTTTGGAGACCGATTTAAATCCGTCTGTAAAGCCCAGGTTGTGGGAGGTGAAGTCATTAGCAATTATGTATTTAATGTGTCTTATGTAGATTATGTTCGGCGATTTCGGTAAGTTGGCCAGGTTGAGGCGAATAAGATGTGATGAGGATGTCTATGGAGGGGTGAATGAGAAGAGGAGAGAAGGGCCTGCAGTTTGAGATGGTGGTCTAGATGAGATTGTAATGAGGCAGAATGTCAGGAATAGTGAAACCATCTTCAGTATGATCTTGTTTTACAAATTGATTATCTCATCCCTTTCGAGATTTTTTTTTCGTTAGGTATTTTAACGAGCTGCTTGACTACTGATGGGTAACTAGCTTAAGAGTTTAATTTTGTACATTTTATACGTATGAAAGAAAGTAAACATCTTAATATTACATAAGTCATTTTGAATCAAGTCCGTTTTGTTGATAAGTAATTACGGTTAGATGAACGGGAATTAAAAGAAAAGAAAAATGGCAAAATTGACTCCCTCTTCAGTGCAAAATCCTCGGCTGAGAAAAAAGATTGTGCTGAGGATGGAATTGTCCAACAGTTTCAGCCGCGTATCATCAACTACAGTAGAGTTGAATTTAATAAAGACGAATTGACCCTCTTGGAGAAGGGACTAAAGTTTGGGCTACCTCCCCTCAAAAATCAAGAGACCCTCGCGAACGTCGTGGCAGATCTCACAGTGAAGATTGGACCTGGGGTAAATATCCAGAAGAAGTATGCCGAAATGATCTGCAGTACCCCCCTCCCTCTCATGAGTAATGCTTGCAATGACTTCATTCTAGGCCTAAAGAAGAAGGTCAGGGAGGAGGGGTTAATCCTTACGAAGGCAGATAAAAGTAATGCCGTCGTTGTCATGTAGCAGCGAATGAGTAGAGCATACGAGTACATGCACACGAACCTATACAGGAATTTATTATGAACTTGACACGGCTCTATCAAGTCAGACGAGACTCGAGACAAAAGTTCGTATTTCATCGAAACGTCGTAACTAAATCTAAGCTTCAAATTAATCACAACAAACATCCAGATGTAATCGACTCCTACCTCGATTCCCCTCAACTCGAGAGGACCGGACCTATCTAGTTCAATCGGGTCGACGTGAGCATGAATACATCTCTCTGAGGGTGTGAGTAACTGAAGATAGACCACAGTCAGTTTTTGGTTCACCTTTTTTGAGATCACATAGGCTATACGAAATATCTTGATAATTGAGGCTAGCGTTGTCGTTGGTTACGGGTTCTACTTACTCGCCAAACTGAAGAGAATAGTTTGTCGTAATAATCATAAATCCTGTATCTAAGAGTCTACTTTTAATCAAATAAAAGAAAAAGAAACTGAATACCGCTCATGATCAGAAAATATCTAATGAGCATACTAAGAATCTACTATTGAAAACAAGGACTGCACAAGTCAGTCGATTGAGCCTAAGAGAGATTGGGGGACTATGGGTTATATGAAATAAAATTTAGAAAATAGGACCGAAAGAGTCATCGTCGATAATTCGCAAACTGCAGCATTGACCTAGATATAATCACCTTCATGTCTAATTCGTCGGAAACTGAGTATTCTCTGAAAAATAAGCTAATCCGATACTCTTCTACTAGGAGGAATAGAATTCGTAGACTTCGAATAAAATATTGGAATTCACATTTATATTGAATGAGCTAACATAATCTATGCAAACATATACATACGATGCTTCGTATCACACGTCAGCTAGGAAAATCGTCGATCTATCATTATAATAAAAATATGTAATAGCAAACTTGATTTCGTCGATATCATGCCATTTTCACGAATTTAGGTGACTCTTGTTACCTTTTCCCTCTTCGTAGAACGATGTTAAAGCAACTACTAGACGCCAATTGAAATTGTTTCCAGTTGTAATATCGCCCACTCAATAAATACCCACGAAACTTGCGCGATCAATTCATGAGGTACCACGCGCAAATTGGATTTATTTTTTATTTATACTGAGTTCCGGGCACGAATCCTTCCCTCAGTCTGATGCCCTCGGAGTGTTCTACCCTTCGATGGAAACAGCCGGGATAGTTCTGGGTATCGACACCAAATTATGGTGAATGGAGATCAATAACACAATATAATTTGTTCAAAACACTTCGATTTCATCGAATAAAATTCATTTTACATAATACACGGAAGTTTCCACTTTACGCATATTTTCGCTCAAAACGTCCCTATCGGACCACACCGCCAAGAGACTCACGCTCGTTGTCGTCGACGGCACATCGACCGTGAACGGAGCTAAAATTCACCGCGAGTTAGCTTTTCGACGAGCAAGAAGCTCCTTCGAAGAACAAAACCAAACTCACCCGCGAGCCGAGACTCACCGGTGAAACTTCAGCAAATTTACCCTTCCCTCGCCAGTCATCAGCTTTAGATCCGTGTGCAAACGAGACAGCATAAGAAGTAGGGAACTATTAGAATACACGAGTTAGATAAGGATAATCAGGAAGGGGAAGTAGGAAAGATGCTCGCTACACAACGGTAGACTAGGATGTAACGAGACACACGAAAATGATTTTGACTATCTCGATTACACACCAATACTATCGCATCTCGCACCGTCGAACGAAAACGACCTATACGAGAAGTTCGCTCCACGTAATCGCTGCTACATTTCATCGTAATTATGAATTAGTTCTCCTTCGTATCTGGAGTTTATGACGTCCTCAGGCAGTGTGGTGCCCAAGAAAATGCATTTTTCAATTTTTCAAATTTTATCAAGGAAGTGAGGAATCTCGTGAATAGTAGTCAATTTATTATCAAAAGCCTCTTGACTAAAAAGGCCATCTTGGAACCCAATCCGGTTCCTCACCTCCTTTATGGGAAAAAAGATATCCCAATGCGGTCAGTTGTATCATTTGTTTACTTATACCTTAGCTAAATATATCGATCGTTGGTTTAAGTTTCGAGTTGAGGTAAACTCTACATCGCACCAGTAAAGAACTCTGGTTTCCTTGCAAATAAGTTGAAGGACCTCAGTCTTCTTCCTGGAACGACTTTATGTTCTTTTGATGTTGTAGGTTTATTTCCTCACATTCCAAAGGCCGTAGTCATGCAACACATGGGCGAGTTACTAGTTAAATCTAACGTTCCTCACGAAGAATTTGCGGAATTCTTTGGCCTTGTAGATATCTGCTGGTCCCCTAATTTTTGTAAGTTTGATGGGAAATTTTTTTAGTTCCCCGAGGAAGTGGGGGTTCCCATTGGCTCCCCCTTGGGTTCGCTTATTTCGGAGGTATTTATGTCGAAATTTGAAAATGATTTATTTTCCTCAGGCCAGGTGTTCTTGAGTCACGTCTACTACTGGCATAAGTACGTGGACGACGTATTATGTGCGTGGACCGGTCCTGTGGAACTCCTGAGTGAGTTCCTCAATTATTTAAATAGCCAATACCCTACCATAAAATTCACATTGGAAGTCGGTGGCTTATCAATAAACTTTTGGTATTTATCCATCTCTATTAATGATGGCATCCATGAGTTTGGTATTTATAGAAAGCAAACGTCGACCGATATTGTTATCCACGGATCGTCCTTTTGTCCTACTGCCCATAAGATTGCGGCTTTCAATAGCCTAATTCATCAACTGACTCAAATACCTTTGAGTCAGGCGGCTTTTCAAAAGGAACTTGTGACTATTAAGCACCTGGTCAGGGTTAATCAAGTTAGAGTGGATGTTGACCTAACGGTCCGGAGGAAGCTCACTAAAAAATGCCTCGATTCCACAACCTCCCTCCCTAGGGACCCCCTAGACAGTAGAAAGAGGTGGATTAGAATTCCTTTCCTGGGCAAGTTCTCTTTGAAATTGGGACATGTCCTCCGCCCTTTTGGATTCCGGCCAGCATCTTATAATCCTAACACGGTTAAAAGTTTATTTGTAAAATTGAAAGACCCCGTTCCTGTGGCCGAGAGGAGTGGAGTTTATAGTGTAGCATGCAACGATTGCTCGGGTATCTACGTAGGAATGACGGGCTACCAGCTCCAGATTCGGGTAGCTGAGCATAAAAAGGCTTGGGAGAGGGGTAAATTGGTTGAATCGGTATTCTCCGATCATTTAATTGAGAGTGGCCATAAGTTTAGGGAAGGTTCTGAGGCCCTCCTCCATAGGGAGAATTCGTACTTCAAGCGGTTGGCTTTGGAAAATATAGAAATTATTAGACACCGGAATAATGAAGACATCACCGTTCTAAACAGGTACATTCCTGGTGAGGGATTGATTGAATTAGTGTATGAGAATGATTCACAATTTGATGATTCGCTAGTTCAATCATGAATTTCATCTCGTGTTCCTCTGTCTTCGTTGATGTTGGGTTCAGTCGCTTCCGTTCACTTACGCTTAGAAGATGGTTAATTAACCGAAAGCGCTCGCGGCTGCTTGTTTTTGTGTGGTATCATTTGTAATACGCTACTCTCTTGAGTACAACCCTTTTTAATAATATGTAAGAATTGTTGTTATGTCATTGGAGTTGTTAGTAGCGCTGAACTGATAGATATCAGAACCAGATCTGATGGATTGTACCGCGGGACAAATAGATTATCTCTCAGACAGTGAGCACAGGAAGGGGGGCAAAGTTTGATAATAGGTGAGAATGCCTAAGACGGGTATGTCCTATCCTTAGATGGGAGAGCACTATTTCTTCCCGTCTCCATCCTTTGTGAGATGAGAACCAGAGGGTCGGTTCTTCTTCGATTTTGCGTTATTTGTTGTTGGTTTGATCTTCCTAAATTTTGTTCAGATGCTTCAAGATTGTAATTGAATAGTAAATTTGTAAAGCTTGTGCAGGTGATGGTGTAGGGTCAGTCATTTTAGAGACCTTCGTCTACTGTCATGAGGTGGAAAGTTAATGTGACCCGGTACCCAGACAAAATGAGCGTGAGATTTCATTGAATCCATAGTGAGAAGAGATAAGTGAATACGTTGTATACTTGAAGTTGAGCAATGTAACGTACAAAAGGTAGTACAGTGTTGAGTTCAGCTGTATAAATTGAAGTGGAATTTCGTATTTGGTGATCTGTTATTTGTTTGTTGATGGAGCACGCTCGTGATTTTACGTAATCCACCTGTCAAGCAGAGAGTTTTCGCAATACGTTGTCTAATGATTTCGTTTTTTCTTTTGAGAACATCGTCGGTCAGATCGAGGCGAATGACTGGTTGTGGGAAGGGCCAAGGACGAGATTGTGGTCTGGTTTAATTTTTAGGTCGAGGAAATTTTCTAAGTGTGTGTGGGTATGTCTCGTTGGGGACTCAAGAAAATAAGATTGATGTTAGAAATGATGGACTGATGCAAGGGAAGTTGAGGAGCTTGGGATAAATAAACCGACGATAGGAGTGAAGCGGCTCGGCCGCATCTGCACAGAGCCTTAATCCTGGACTGGTTCTAAAAAACAGTCTCAACGATGCTGACAGGACTGGGTCTAATAGTGATAGCGCTGTTTCGTGGGCTAAATTGTTGTGATCCTCAGTCGAGTTGGAATTGCGAACCATGCTTTTGCACAACTGTGAATCAGTTTTCGTTTGCAACTTGATTTTGTGGGGTCGGATAGATATTAAAAGGGAACCTGTTCTATGGGGAGTTTTTTTTTTAAATTTTCCGTCTACCGTAGCCACTCGGCCAAAAACCTGGAAAAATTTCGACTCTCGAGCAGCCATAATATATGATGGAAGGGGAACTTGAAGAAATTTCCACTCACGTGTCGTAATGTATGGTAGAGAGGGGACTCATGGTGTTTGAAGCATTGCATACCTGGTTCATTAAAGAGATAAGCCAATTGGTGTATGAAGCATTGCATCTAGAGTTACTTGAAGGGGATATTCCAATGCGTGTATTATTTTTCGTTTCTTCGACTCATTTTCAATTATTCTTGAAAATTTTGGCTCAGAAATTAAATTTCAGAGAGAGTAGGTACACGTCAAAGGCGGCGACAATATATTGAAAGTGAGGAAATTTTGAAAGGAGAATAATGAAATAGAAAGACCAAGTAAAACAGAAAAAAAAACTGAAGGAGACCATAAAAAAAAAAAAATTGATCTTACGATTTTGGCGGTGCATTGCAAAATTAACGAAGTGATCTTGCAAACTACACATTGTACTTTATCTACTTCATACGAGTAAAGTCAATCAAGCTTACCTTGGATAAGCCCGAAATAATCTGATACTGCTCGCCATGCTCAACGTTGCCGGTCTTCCGTCGTACCGTGGAACTAAAATATTTGTCAGATGTAAAAAAAACTGAGGAAACCATCAGAGTTGGTTCCAGTATAGCGACAGAATGTGTCCAAGGAGAAGATGAAGTGAAAAAGTACTAGAAGTTACTTCAGAATCTCTTTCCTCGTGGAAGCATCCCAGCATGTCGCAGGTCCGAAGTTCAGCTCTAGCATCAAAGTTCGAGGAAGACCTAAGAGATCTGTCCGGCAGTTATGCAACTGCCGCATGTGCGGAATCGGAGAAAGCACAGGACGGAGGAGCCCATGCCTTCCAAAACAGAGAAGCGGATAAATATGTGCACATAGAAGACGGTAATTCTTGCGGCGAGTGTGTCCAATTCATAGTTGACTTACAACTATTTCTTCGCGGTGTGAGAAACGGATTGAAGAGGACCAGGGAGTTGGGTATTTTTTAATTGAGCGAAGTTGGTTGCACAGTTGAGAAGACCAGAGGTTGAGCCACAATGAGGTGCTTTGAACGGTAGAATGATTTTAAGTCATAGACCGTAGAAGAGGAGCGATCAGTGGTTGAGTGGAGAAGCAAGGCCTGCTTAGCAGCCAGGTCCACTGTGTCGTGTTCCGGTAGACTGATATGACCACGGATCCAGAGGAAAGCAATTGAAGACAGGGAAGACGTTAAGGTGTGCAGGACTATGAGAATGCGCTATACGATAGGATTGGAAGAGTAAGGGTTTTGTATGGCTTGGAGAGAGGAGAGAGAGCAACAGGAATTTACAGGGCTGTGGGAGAAGTGTGAGGTGAGTAAGGCAGGTATAGATGGCAGATAGTTCGGCAGAATATATGGAGGTTGAGTTTTTCAAACAAAAGTGTGAGATAGAAGTAGCCAGTGTTAGGGCCTAATTTGGAACCATCTGTAAAGCACAGGTTGTGAGAAAGGAAGTCGTTATCAATAATGTCTTTAATGTATCTTATATAGATTACATTGGCCGATTATGGTTGGTTGCTGGGTCGTGGCAAATGAGAAGTGATGAAGATGTCCATGGAGGGGTGGATGAGAAGATGGGGAGAAGGGGCTGGAATTCGAGATGGCAGTCAAGATGAGATTCTAATAAGAAGAGTAGAGAATTTTGGGAGAGAAGGTAGGAGATGGGGAAACTGGGCTGAAGAAGCGAGGAAATTGGCTGTAATCGATAATGAGCGGAATTCTAGAGGGGGAATATCTGCATCAGCGCATAGGCTGAGCGTGGGGCTAGTCCGTAAGGCACAGAGAGCTAAACGTAGTGCTGTAGATTGAATTGTATCTAGGAATTTTAGGAAGTACTTATAGGACTGTCTGTAGATAGGGGACCCGTAGTCCAGTTGAAAAAGAATTGATGAGTTGTATAGTTGAAGGAGGAGCTTGCACCTGCAACCAGGCAGTGCGAGTGTGGGATAGATATTTAAGGACATTTAGAGAATTTAGACATTTGGCTTTTGGCGAAGGTAAGGCCGAGAAATTTAGTGGAGGGTTGAAAACTGAAGTTCTGTAGGATGAGTTGGAAGGGGGAGGAAGATGTAAGTGGTTTTTACAGAATATAATTAGAACGGGTTTTTGCTAGAGACTTGAAATCTACGGTGCGAGGCCCAAGAGGAGACCTTATCGAGGGCGAGTTAGAGAGGACGAGCTGCTCTTTTGGATTTGCGGAAGCGAGGGAAACGTTGAAGTCGTCTGCAAAAAGACGTTTGGTGGGGGGAAAGGGGCCACCGTTTATTATATCATTATGGCAATTAGAAAGAGAGGAACATTCCAAACCTCTCCCTGGGGGACGCCATTATGAAAGTAGTGGTTATGAATTGGAATTGTTATGGATCTGTCATGGAGGAAAGATTGAAGGAGGGAGAGTAAATAGCCACGAAGGCCTGTCTCAAATAATTTAGAGAAAATGTAATGTCGTCAAACACGGGGAACACTTCCTGAAGATCAGAGAATATTGTGTAAAGGAGAGAGTTATTACGGAATGATTCTTCGATTTGGAGGTTCAGGTAGGAGATGGCTTTTAAAGTGTTTCTTAATTTACGGAAGCCGTATTGACCAGGAGATAAGATATCGTTGGATTCGAGAAACCAGAATAATCTTTTGTTGAGGATTTTTTGAAAGAGTTTGTAAGATGAAAGGAGGGAGGGATTTTTTCTAGGTCTTAGATTCTAGGCTGAGGAGTATACTCCTTGGAGAAGGATGGAGTTGAACAGGGAGAGAAGGTAATGAGGGGAGCTGAGGTGGAGGTTTTTTAGCATACAGCGTGAGTGTTGTCAGAGCTGGGTGCAGTTTTTTAAAGATTCGTTTAAATGGTAGAGTCGAGTTCGGATGGGGAGGTAAGGAGATTGTAGAGGAGGGCGGAGAGGTCCGAGTTGAAGGAATAGGGGTGAGCTTCCGCTTGGGATTCGAGATTGAGAAAGTCATTGTCATAGTTTGAATCAGCTGGTACTGCTGAAAAGTGGGAAGCAAGGAGTTCAGAAATATCCTGGGGCAGGAAAACAGTAGTTGAGTCTGATTCGGATTTTAGGTGAGGGATAGACGGAAACGAAGATTTGGTCGCTAATCTCTTTATACCCTTCCACATAGAGGAGGTGGACGGGGGCTTATTGATACCCGCGACAAATGAACCCCTAGACCGTTTTTTGGCCAAACGAATTAGAGCTCTAGCTAGGCCTACGCACGCGGACTGGTAAACTTGACGAATAGGGAGCGGTGCCACTGGTCTACGCACACCTCAGCGGCAAGGTGCCGGCCTTATACACGCAGGTACTGGATGAGTGAGAGATGCTGCGTCCTGTGCGCCGACTAAATCATGACGGACTTCGAAGTATCTATCATCAACGCATGTAGAGACGTATTCCCACAAGTTCCCATATCGGCATGTTACTTTCACCTGGGCCAGATCATATACCGACGAATCCAAGACCCCGGGTTGCAGGCTGAGTACAGAATAATCCAGAGGACCGGACAATTCTAAAACGAACAAGGCTTCATGGAAATATGTGTTACGGAATTAGCGTTAGGCAAAAAAATGAAAGATGCGCCCGCTAGGAAATGGATCGACTTGCAGGCACGGATCGAAGCTATTGCGGGCGATTACAACAGGCCCAGGCTGGAGTATTTAAGAGCATGGGGCGCCCATGTAACCATCTCGTGAAATTAACAAAGTGTGTAAATTAATTAAATTTTTTTAGGAAAAATTAATGTTATAGAAATTGTCGTTAGACATTTTTGCAGTATAAAAAAAATGTTTAGAAAAAATTGATTTTAGAGAATTTGTCATTAGAGAAGTTAGCAACGTTTTAGAGAAAATTGAGTTTAGAGAATTTGTCGTTAGAGCAAATGTATTAGAGAAAACGTCGCACAATCGATCAATTCGAAGGATTTTTTCGGAGACTATCTTGGTGACTTTATTCTTAAATAAGTATTTTATTATTGAGTTATACATCATTTTACCCATTCCCATCTTCTTTCACGTTCGGAACCACCCAACTGTCCAAAATGTCTCTTCAATACAATAGACATAAATTATATATTTACATGCCCTGAACTTACAACTTTACGAAACTCACTAAACATACCCCACTCTAGAATACAAGCACTCAAAAATGACACCTCATACACAGAACTCGTACAATACCTAACCTCAGCCGAACTTTTCTCTCAACTCTAAAACCTTTAACTATCTATAAAATTATAGTAAAATCAGCCTTTAAGATGACTGCACCTTTAATGTAATACTGTATATCAAGCTAATAGCCCAAAGCGTAGCTTAAAAGCTTGTAAAAATAAAAAAATAATAAACAGAAAAAATAATTGATAATAGTTTATTGTTGATTTGAGGTGTATGCCTATAATTAGAGGTGATCGAGAATTGAGTCTCTCAACTTAATTTTCATTATTATTAGTCGTACTCGATGGTGAAAATCTCGAGTTTGAATGAATTAAGGACAATTTTCTGGTCTTCATCAAGTGTGCTGCGAGACTCTTGGTGACTTCATTCTTAAATTTATATAACTTTTATAGTAGTTTATAGTTGATTTGAGGTGTCCCAGAGGCGATGGGAGTATAATTTTCGATTGCTTTTCAAATATAAATAATATTTCTCATTTTGGATTAAATAAAATAAAATCATTATTTTTAGGTTTCCTTATTAGATCATGGGTACTCTTACTCGGTTATCAGTTTGATGTGACGTGATAGTGATAGACTTTATTAACTCAGTTTCACTGTTCATTATGTACAAATATTTAGTTGGATTGATAAGTGATTGGTATTTATTCTAAAAAAAAAAAGAGTGACTCTTCTAATGACGCTACTACGCGAGTGTTTTTTACTATGCCACCGAATAATCACTTCGAAAAAAAATGAAGAAAAACCTGAACTGGATGATGACAACTTGACAAGTAGGTGGTCGAACTGAATATTATTCGGTAAAAGCTGAAGAAAATGAACAAGATGAATGATATTTATAGAAGTATTTACCAAAAAAAATTTAAAAAAATAAGGAATCAATTGTATTTGAGAATTAAATGAAAATAAAAGAGAGAAATGAGAGAGGATAAAAAGTCGAGGAAAAAAAAGAAGAGGAAAAAATAGAACCTAGGTATTTTATCGAATGGTTTTTGTGTAGCTGTGATGCTCGAAAAAATCTTGAAAACAAAAATCAAAACTTATAACATTTCGAGTGTACAAAATAGGTATCGAAAACTGTTGCAAGACTGAAACAATTCCGATCGCTAGAGGAACTTTCTTCGAGTTCGCACACCAGAAAATGTTTGAGAAACTCTGCGAAATATTGTACAAAGGGAAGAATTATTTTTTCAGATTGGTACCTACTCTGTTTGCTAAACGAGTCGTGTGCAACGTATGGTACAGAATTTTTCAAAATGAATGTTTAATGAAGGAACTGTACTTAACCTGGTACAGAGCTGAATATTTTCTCGTGAAGCATGCATTGAAAACCTTCATTATTTTTTCAACTGGTTTAATCCTTTTCACGACGATCGAGTCTTATTTGTGAACCAATAAACCATTTCATAGTTTCGACAATACTCTAACCATAAATTACGAAGGAAACAACACATATGTATTGTCGTTTACCTATTTGCTCGTGTTCTCATGTATCTAGTGGAAAATCTTCCTGAAACCTTACTCGTATAAATATCGCAATTTTTCACTATGATTCTTCATTGTACAAGTTCAGTAATTTCTGATCACTTTATAAGTCTTGAGTATTTTATTGTACTTATTCGAGAATTCATTTGGTTAGTTCCAGAGAATTTTATTTCCTTTCTGTTTTAAAAAAAAAAGTTAGGTATTTTATTCAATTTTTTTCGTTTTTTCTTTCAGTATTATTAAGGAATTTAATTTTTTTTTTTTAATTTTTATTTTATTGTGTATTTATTCCCGTAGGCTTACATGCATTAGGAATTTTACTAAATTCTTTTTCGAATTAGGCATAAAAATATTTTCTTAATATTCGGTTTCAAAATAGGAGTGAGTGTAAGGTTCCTTAGATATATATGATTATGTTGACGTTCAAGTATAATCATTATCATTCGAAGTATTTAATTTCGTATCATACTCGACTGCGACTCATTCAAATTCTAAATCTTATTTTTTTTCTTTTTTACCATTTTGGTAGAGTCAAGAAGAGCCCAGTGAAATTATAGGGAGGCTCGGCCAATTTCTTTTTACCAAGAACAGGAGGGGTCTTGCATAACTTATAGAGAGGAAAGAGAGTCGAAAAGCAGGAGGAGAGGAGAGAAGTCAGTAGGGTAGAATAAAATGTCTGATAGTTAAGCAGAATATATATGGGGCCACGATACAGCCATGCAATCATCTAATCCCTGATTTTGAATTACAGAAGGGGTTAGTTTTTACCCGTAAATACCATTTTTGATCTGATCCATGTTTTTTTCGTAAAAGCTGTACAAAATTTTCAAACGGGGGGACTATACAATAAAATTGTGACTTCCTCAATGAAGAAAGCAAGTTTCTAGACAAGTATGAGTGGTAAGGAATAGAATTTGATGGAATTAGATGGTATTTATGTTTAGTACTCACTCCTCCCTAATTTTTTCCTCTTATTCCCTACTTTGGTGTGTAAGTTATTAATCGACGATTTCATTAATTTTATAAAACTGATGGGTAATTGAAGGAAATAAAACTGAGACATAGGCTATGATATAAAATTGAATATTTTAAATGATCATTAAATTTTGTTTAATATTTAAGGACACGTACTTATCAATAGGACATGATATTTTTTTCTCTTTTTGACTTCTTTCAACGTAAAATTGCTAGATCCGGAACTATACTCTGTTCACATTGAGAAAGGATAGAAAGTAGTACCTCGAGAACAGAATGGTAGATTGAAATTACCTGGAGCGTTCCGTTTTCAAGGTACTACTTTCTATCCTTTCTTAACGTGAACGGAGTATAATACAATTCGGTTCCCTTTTTCTCTACGTTCAGATAAAATTGTTCCCGGTAAGCATGTTAAGACCAAATTTCTGGCACGCTCTTCTCAGGAATTAGAATAGAAAATTTTCTCTTAGCTAGTTTTAACTAACCGCAACGTTATTTTAGGTGAGTACGGTACAATGAAAAACTACCAAGTTCTCACACTCACGTTGTTGGTGCTTTTTGGAAGCATAAATGCGAAAAATTTTGGGTCATACAAGGATGGAATGATTCATTACAATTCAGGTCAGTATATTATCTTACTTTACTACTGTCTTATTGTTCAAATTATGCATTCACTTTTGAAGCATAGCATAAATCGTAATCGTAAGGTGTTCGAAAATACGATGTCTTTTTAGTTCTGAAAGAAAATAAGTTTCGTGATCTTCATGAATCATAATCAAATTTTTCTTCGTTTACAGGTCTGGTAAAAATGATGACTAGATCAGCCATGTTGAGCTATATCGTCTATGAAAATGGTGTGTATGCGCAACCCGACGACGACCAAGTTGTACCCGCTCCGACGCCTCCAGGCCCTGACCAAGTTGTACCCGGAAGTTAATTGGAAAGTAGTACGACTACAACAATAGTTTAAATAATGACTATCGCATTTTTAATATTTTATTGCTCTATCTTCCTCATTCAGTCATTAAGATATGAAAATATAATAATAATAATTAAGTAAATAAATATAAGAGAAAAAGAAATGGCTCTTCCTGCACAATGTTTAAAATTTTATTTATGGTTACTTTTGGAGCAGCCTGTAAGAGCACAGGCTATTGGAGACGTCCGAGTGGAAACCATAAATATAATTTCGATAGCGTGCTGGAAGAGCCTTTTATTTCTTTTCATTTTATATCAGTAATACATTGTACGCAAAAAAGTATATTCGTATATTTAAAGTAAATGAAATGAGAGTTTCTTAACGGAGTTCATTGAAGAATGTAGGGAACAAGATTCGTCCACTGACTGCACAGAATTCATTTCTTCAATAGACATCCCTAACCCAAGGGGAAAAATCTTGTTGAAGCTCTAAATTCTTCAAGTTCCACCTTTCTTTACACTCAAAATTATTTATTAAATTACAAACCGCACAGAAAGTACCCTATTCAAAGGTACGAATTAAAAAAATTAGATGGATGTCCCGAGTCCTCTAGAGCCTGAAGTTTTTCGAAGTCCTGAAAATCATGACGTGACAACTTGAACGCGGTACAATTTCAAGGAAGCCGTCGTCTTTTCAAGTCCCCCTCTTATCATATATAGCTCGGAGGTCGGAATTTTCTTAAGTCCCCCTCCTATCATAAAGCTAGAGCAGGCGTGTCAAACTCATATCTAGAGCTAGGATTCCTCGGTTTTTGTCGAATGAGTTCGCTAACGGGCAGATCAGTAGAAATGAAATAGGAGTACGTTTCATAGTGGTAGGGACCCATAAAAAAATTTTTATTTAACGGAAAAAAACCGAAAACCTTTTCAAGTACCGAAAACAGGCATAAAACCGAAAATGACCGAAATGGTGAAATTTATCAAAACAGTAGAAAAAAACAGTACATAGCGAACAATTTTGAGAAATGGAAGTACAGAAACGATGCAAAAGATGAAAAAAACTGTGTTACTCATCTACTCCAGTCGACGTAGAACGTTCGTTCTCCGATTGTAAATAATATTCTTATGGACAGAAGACACTCTTTCACACAAGATAACCTCGAAAAGCACATTGTCGTGCTCTTCAAGAAGCAGTTTTTGTAAAAATGTCAAAATTTCAGAAAAATTTGTATCATTTTTAATTTTTTTTCTATTTTACCGAATAAAACCGAAAATGAGATTTCTTAAACCGATTTTCAATGTTTTTACAACCGAAAAATCCGAGCTCTACTCATATCATAGTGCGGGCCGCATTGCAGTCTTCATCTTGCTTGCGGGCCACAGATTAAACCTATAGAATACGAAAAATTTCTCATCTTTGATGTACGAGTGTAACTACAAGCTTTCCTGTCACCAAAAAGTCAAGATAAACAGCTGCGAATTATAATATTGTGTTCTTGTATAACAATTTTAAAATTTCGCCTCATAATGGAGGAAACTATTGATAAGACAAAAAAAAAAGGTTCATTCCGATTGGGAAGATTTTTGACAGCGTTTTGCTGATGTTAATAGTGTGAAAAAAAGTTAAATTCTAGTTTTAAGAATTTAATTTTTTTTCTCCGGATTCTAGAAGCTGGACGCGGGCCGCACTTCACCATGTCGCGGCCCGCGTGTTTGACATGCCTGAGCTAGAGGGTCGAAATTTTTCTGAGTTCCGCTCCTATCATATATAGCTCGAGAGTCGAAATTTTTCCAACTCCCCCCCCCCCTCCTATCATATATAGCTCGAAGGTAGGAATTTTTCTAAGTCTCCTTCCTATCATAATTATATGGCTAGAGCTTAGAAATTTTTCCAAGTCCTCCTCCTATCATAATTATATAGCTCGAAAACCTATATTTTTCCGAGTCCCCCTCCCCTCTCCATGACGTCATCAACCTCGCTCGCGCCCGCGGACGAAAATTTCCTGGAAGTACCCCCAACAAAAGGGATAACGGGTTCCCCGCTAATATAGGAACATATTTTCAGGACAGCTGCCATTATCAAGTTCAGAACTAGTCTCTCCCCACCCCTGCTCTCTCACAATATTGTTTTCTACATCTAGATCCGCATATGAAAGACTCTTATCTCCTCCACCCTCTCAACTTTTAGAAAACTATCTACAAACCTGTTCCTGTAGAGTCAGAGTAATAAATCAACTCTCTTCTGTTCACTTCCAACCCAATGGAGTCCCACGGGGTCACCCCTCTATCGTACATTTTTCTTAATCGTAATAAATGATATATCTTTAATAACATCGCTTGCCCTGTTAAACTAGAGCCCTAAAAATACGAGTGAGGACATGATCCGCCATATTTAGTCGTTGAATTTGTGTGGTTAGTGAAGCTGTTCTGCATTTCTCAATTATAGTGTTTTACTTTGGCACTTGGTCTAATTTGCTCTCATTATTTTCAAATCATGATAAACTGTTATCAGTCATTACTCATTAGAATAGGAGATGACGAAACTTCTAAATATGGCGATCCATGTCACTCATATTATTTTATAGGACTCTAGTTAATTCACTTTCACTCCTTGACCGACGATCATACCGCGAATTCCGAATGTCCTCCTTCAGATCTTGTGCTATGATTTTCGACAAAAAACGAGCTAAAACCCCATTTTCTCACCCTCTCTTCATACCTATCGCAGTTGATGGCACGGTAAAAGTCCTCGACCTCCCCTTCCATTTCAAAAATTCATGGCTACCGCACATCAAATAGGTTAAAACCAAAAGCCAGAGCTCTGAATTTCTTTAAAAATGTCGATCCCGTCCTCCCAACGGTTGCAACCGTCTACTTCTCCTATACCATACCTTGGTCTAGTCGATCTTAGATTATGGATCACCTATGGTGGGGGGACATCTGTTCGCAGGACGCTTGTTTTCAGATAATTGTTCGCATGGACAATTATTCGCATTTCCAACAATTATTCGCATTACAAAAAGGTCGTTTGTAAGACAAGTAAGCTTGTTAACGTTACCCAGAAGACACCTGATGTATCAATATAATCGATATTGATTTATTTTGCCCAAAGACGTATGTGCATGATTCATTGTTTCTCCATAAAGTGGAGAAATTTACTTAAAACTTTTTTCCCGGAAGACACTCGCTCAAATGGGCCCTAAAACCGAAATTTTTCGTGACCCACATTTTCCTCGAATAACCCCTCATACAGCAGATCCCCTGTCAACGGGAACCTGTTTTATCGGAGGGTTCTCTGGAAAAAACGTCCGCCGTCTGGCCAGCCGAAAAAGCATGGAGCAAGAAAATTGTATACGTCCCCTCCTACTAGATATAGCTTGAGGGTGGGGCTTGTGACGTCATAGTGTGATGACGTCATAGGTCAGCCTTGTGACGTCACAGTCTGATGACATCATTGATCGCTTTTCTTTCAGTCTCCTCCTGTCAAATATAGCAAGGGGCTAGAGCCTTTAACGTTACAGTTTGATGACGTCATAAGTCAGCCTCTGTCGTCACAGATCAGTTCTTAAATCCCTCTCCCATCACCTTGAGAGGCTGAGCCTGTAACGTCACAGTTTGATAAAGTCATAGATCGTTTTTTTTGACATGTTCCATGTCTTTTCTCTCGCCGGACCACGATTTTGAAACTTGCGAGTACACCCCCCTCCCCCCCCCCCCTCAAGAGAAATCTCTACCCCGTGGGTGATTCAGAAATTTGCGAGTACACCCCGCGTCATAATAATAATTAATAATAAATAAATAAATAAATAAATAAATAAATAATTAAATAAATAATTAAATAATTAATTCATTAATTAATAATTAAATAAATAAATAAATAAATAAATAAATAAATAAATAATTAAATAATTAAATAATTAAAATAATATTTAAAAAATTAAATAATTAAATAATCAAATAATTATTTAAATAAATAATTAAATAAATAATTAAATAATTAAATAAATAAATAAATAAATAATTATTATAATTTTAATAATTAGAAAATTTTCCATGTCCCTCTTCCTATCATATATGGCTGGAAAGTCGAAATTTTTCCAAGTCCCCTAGACTTGAATTGTCTCATACCATCTCAATACAACAGCGAGACAGGGGGCGAACGAGCGGAGCGAGTTCGCGCTACCTCATATTTCTCAAAAAAGACTTGAATTTTCTCATACCATTCCAATACAACAGCGAGATCGCTCGTTCGCCCCACGAAAGTTGATACCTCAAAATATAGAACACCCACAATTACCTCAAAATATTTCTCATACAAGACTTATACGACCCCAAGATAGGTAAAGGGGTAAACGAATAATATCTCACGAACACTTGACCTAGTAGAAGAATTAATAATAAATAAATAAATGAATAAATAAATAAATAAATAAATAAATAAATAAATAAATAAATAAATAAATAAATAGATAAATAAATAAATAGATAAATAAATAAATAAATAAATAAATAAATAAATAAATAAATAAATAAATAATATTAAATAATTAAATAATAAAATAATGAGATAATTAAATAATAAAATAATTAAATAATTAAATAAATAAAGGCTGAATAGTCGAAATTTTGCCAAGTCCCCTAGACTTGAATTGTCTCATACCATCCCAATACAACAGCGAGACAGGGGGCGAACGAGCGGAGCGAGTTCGCGCTACCTCATATTTCTCATTGAAGACTTATACGACGCCAAGATAGGTAAAGGGGTGAACGAATAATATCTCACGAACACTTGACCTAGTACAAGAATTAATAATAAATAAATAAATAAATAAATAAATAAATAATATTAGATAATTAAATAATTAAATAATTGAATAATTAAATAATTAAATAAATAAAGGCTGGATAGTCGAAATTTTTCCAAGTCGCCTAGACTTGAATTGTCACATACCATTCCAACACAATAGCGAGTTCGCGCTACCTCGTATTTCTCATAGAAGACTTATACGACGCCAAGATAGGTAAAGGGGTAAACGAATAATATCACACGAACACTTGACCTAGTAGTAGCCTAGACTGAAATATTTCAAGATGACTGATAAAATATAAGAGACATGGAATATGATTTTTATTTATTTGGCTATGCCAGAAATTTTTTTTTCAAGTCCCCCTCCTACGAATGAGATAGACTCCTCGTGAGTACATGGGCAGTTCATGTCATCCCCCTCCTACCATATATAGCGTGAAGGGCGGGACCTGCGACGTCAAAGCACGGATCCGGTTTTTTTATGTCACCCTCCCATTATATATAGCTTGAAGGTGATGCTTGTGACGTCATAGTGTGATGACGTCATATGTCAGCATTGTGACGTCACAGTTTGATGGAGTCATTGATCAGCTTTTTTTCAGCCCTCTCCTACCACATTTAGCCAGGGGATAAAGCCTGTACGTTACAGTCTGATGAAGTCATAAGTCAGCCTCCGTGATTTTTGATGACGTCATTGTCAGCCTTATGCCGTCACAATCTGACAAAATCGGGGCCTATGACGTCACGTTATAGGTCAGCTTGTAACGTCACAGTCTGATCATGTCATAGGTCAGACGGGTGACGTCACAATCTGATGACGTCATGGTTCAGTTTTTCAACAGGGACCTGTTCTATGGGGGTTTTTTGAGAAATTTGCCCTGCGCCGTCCAGCAACAAGCTTGGAAATATTTTGACTCCTATTATAGCTCGAGAGTCAACATTTCTCGAAGTTCTCCTCCTATCATATATAGCTCGAGAGTTGGAATTAGCTTGGAGGTCGAAATTTCTTCAAGTCCCTCTCAATTTTTCCAGGCCTCCCTGCTATCATATATAGCTTGAGATTTGAGAAAAATTTAGACACTCGAACTATATTATACTAGGCCTTATCTAAGTCTAGGCTTCGTTGAATTCTAAATATCAAATCACATTTGACTCATGAAATAGGTTCCCTGCGTTCCTTGTTTACTTCATTAAGGAAGCCGTCGTTTTCTCTAAGTCCCCCCTCTTATCATATAAAGCTTGAGGGTGGGGCCTGTGACGTCACAATTTGATATCATCAAAGGTTAGCCTTGTGACGTGACTACATTTTTCAGATCCCACGTGCCCCATAAAACAGGTTCCTAGCACCTCTCATTCAACTCCATTAAAGAACCCCTATCGTACATTAAAATACTCCTTCAAGTGACTAGATATGCAATGTCTCATACACCAATCGGTTCAGCCCCTTCAATGAGTCTGATCTGCAACGCTTCAAACAACGCTCCTTCGATGAGCGAGATATGCAACCCTTCGAACATCATAAGACTCAGAACGCTCTTTTAAGGTACCCCATAAAACAGGTTCCAGGCCTCCCCTCGTTTAACTTCGTCTAGAACCGCCACAAAACGTCCACGAATCAACTCTCGTTTTCATCCCACTAAAAATTATCTCACCCACACCTCCCGCAGTACGAATGCGTTCCTGACTGGTGCGACACATTATAAATAAAATATGAAAATTGAATTCACGATGGAAATCGAAGACACTTAAATTCACACCATCCACCTCAAAATTACGGACGGGCGATGGATCACACTCTGACAAAATCAATTGTCATCAAAGAAATTAGCTCAATTAAAACCATTACCATTCACAAGGTCTTCATCACACCAAGAATTCCGCTTGCCGTCACGAAATCTACCATACTTTCTTCCTAATTGGTCATACCTCGCTCACTTTCTTCCCAATTCTTCCTGCTCTCACGCGAACATTGTAGCCTCGACCACCCATCTCACAGTCATTCACATTTTTGTATGCTCATCTCTCTGCCAGGCCCATCAAATTTCACCATCCATCGAATCAACTCTCGCCGATGACCTCCCAACCATACAGAAGATCATCTCTTATCTGAATACAGCAAATCTGAGTGCAATCAAGAGCTTATAAAGTGATTTTTTTTTTTCTAAAAAAGGAGGCAACTGAATCCACTAAAAAGTATCGACACTTTGGTAGTCATTACTAACCGAAGGGCTAAAATTTTGAAATTTCTACATTTTCCAAGTCGTACTTCTCTTTATAGTTAGGATTCTTTTCTCCTCCATCCACTCCGTCCATCCACTCCGGAAGAAAAACGAGTTCTTCAAAAAATTGAAAAAGAAGCGTGCCTGGGTAGATACGTTGGCTCCTGAAACTTGACTCGTACGAGTATTAGTGTGCAACAAAAGTACGCACTCAATCTAATTTTGTTGCCGACTGTTTCTCACATCAGACGAGTTATGCTACTGTGGAGAGGGTAAAATTTTTGAGATCGTTTTATGGTAACACATCGATATCCAAATTGTAGGGAAATTGTACGTGTAAATCAAGATGTAATACTGACGCAAAGACCTACCTATCGTAGTTCCATGCAGGCTTGCGCTTACCTTTTCGCTTTCTATGTGTATGTCGCAGTATGTCATCGTCTGTTGACGACTTTCAACCGGAAGTGCTCGCGCATATTTTTTAATAATTTTACGACTCTGGTACCTTAATATGTTCATAAATTGTGACTTGAATTTGCGTCGTAAGTAAGAGGGAACGAACAATACATCACTGAACTCTGAATCGTATACCAAATTTCTGAAATTTCTCTCCATCATTACCTACGATCAAAACTTCTCATGCGGAGAATGAAACTTCCATCAGCATTTTCTTCGCAACACGAAGACATTATTTTGAAAAGTCTAACAAAAGGGGAAAAAAAAGAAATTTCTTTTACCATTCGTACGCAATACGATGTTGGAGATGACATTTCTGTCGCTTTTCGACATTTTTACACCAGTTTAATCAAGTCATTGGCAGGTGTCGAGCGAACGAATTACGTTCGTCGTCAGTAAAGTGTGACGAGTTATGAGATTGAACAGGGACGATTACAACTCTCTTGCGAACGATTGCCTCAATTGAAGTTCCCTCTTCTCGGCCTCCGATTAATAACGGTCTCGATCTAACACCGAGATCAACTAGCCATATACTCGACGAGTTACTGCCGAAATCTCGAGGGGGTGATTTCCGCGTACATAGCGAACGTCTTCTTTCCCGAGACCGAAGATCCCATCGTCTAAGAAGTTATATACTCTGAAACTTCCCTTTCGCTCGGATATATATTGTTAATATTTCGGCCCACGACGAAACAAGAAAGGTTGTTCGTTCTTTTTCTTTTTTTTTCACAGCGAAGGAATTGTTACGATCTAAAGGATGGTCGTGCGAGCGACGATAAAAGTGAAATTATTTAGAATAATATCGTATGACAGAAAGAGGCGGCGAAGGATGCGTGAAAATGAACTCGACTTTATTTGAAGAATTGACTATCAATGCGGATATATTCGGAAAGAGCATCTAAAATTCCTCGCACGTAAACCATGGACGCGAGTAAAGGCTGGTTGCAGGAGCACGCTTAAAAAGGCAAAAACAGAACTGACATCTTGTAAAATTTCGTCTGTAGAGATGACGAGAATGTAAAGCGAAAGCAGTGGAAAAAACTATATCGTACCTTTATAGTATTATGACCGCTGTCATTATGATGGAAAACAATTTTGACATAGACAAATGATATATCGTAATGATATACGCCATTTTTGACACAACCTACTGTCACCGTACTAATAATGAACATCAACGTTATATATCTTTTCGGCTGCTTTTGTCAGCTCGCTTTAGGGAGGAGGGTGAAAAAATGACAAAAGCTGCAGAACAAATGAACGCACGAGGCAGCCGCGAGAGTTCGAGAGAAGGAACTGACGTTCGGGTTCACGTCGAGGCATTCTGCAATAAAGTGCGAAGTGAAAGTCAAACAATTCCTCCTTTAGGATTTTCTGTTACAGAAATCAGAAATTCTCATTTAACCGTTATAGGATCAAAATATTTTTCAGAAGAATATTCATGACAACAATTTCGTCTGACTGATAATTTCAGAGGTCTTCGCACCAATAACTGTGATCGTTTCAAATTGTTCTGGTCGAACTCCCTATCCCCACAATGAAATTCCTATATCATGGTCCATAGCATACTTTTTGACTTGGATATTTCTTATATCTAATGTACGAGTGGCAATATATTACTCGACTAATAATAATTACAGAGTTGTTGTCTTTCATTGCTGAATATACATGATGTTGGAGGTGCACTTTTCTCCTACAAGTGCGGACAGTAAACTCATAAGTGCCTAACGTCGATACGGTTTACTGCCTTAAACATCATTATCTTCCCGTGACAAAAGCGAATTTCTCGTCGTTCTAATTACGATACATGATTCTCACTCATGGAATATGAAAAGTTTATGTGTCCTGTAATTTTAACAGAGCTAGAGACCTTCCCAAACAATGGATATGTTGCAACAATAGGCGATATAGACTTGCTACAAAGATAAGTTATTCTTTTTCCACATTTTCCTCTCGCAATTCGCGGTTTCCAATTTAAGAAAGATCGATGGTCGTCTGTTTGACTAAATTTGGATGCACAGCGAGTTGATTGAGAATCAGTTACTCTACTGCACATTGCATTATCCGGCATATTACAATATGCCTGGAGGCATATTGTAATAATCTGAAAAATCTCAATTGAATTGCAATACGCCTAGGTAAATTATAATTTGACGAGACATATTATAATAAGACTAGGTAAATTATAATTTGACGAGGGCTCTTCAGGCAGATTTCACTAACTCAAAAATAACATCTAAAATGTGCCTAGGTACATTATAATTTGACGAGACATATTATAATAAGACTAGGTAAGTTATAATTTGACAAGACATATCATAATAAAAGCCTAGGTAAATTAAGAGTAGATAAAAACGTTAACTCAGTCAATAAAAATTGAAAAAAAAATACATTATTTGTTTCAACATGGCCCACCGCTGTGGCATTTCGAATTACATAGGATTCCTTTTTTTAAACATGCGCACCTTCTACTATCACATCTCTTAATGCAGTTGCACCTCACAAACCCCTGTCCGTGCCCTCCCGCTTTTTGTGACTCCTTTGTGGCAGCAGACCTCAAAGAAATAGACGTAGATGCCGGTGGGATGTCGGATTCTTCTAAGAAGGTTTCAGCGGAAACAGTGAATTGGGATCTTGCATATAACTGCGGCAAATGACCATCACGAGTAGCGAGCTTGTAGAAACCATCTTCCGTTTTCTCTTGGACTCGAGCTAGGACCGACCTGTAAACACAAATAGGTGGGTCACTAAAAATAAAAGATATTATGATGCGACCTAATATGTGTTACCTTGCGTCAATTTTTCCTCTATCTACACCTGGTAGAGGGACACGTACAGTCGCACCAATAGGAGGATCTGGAAATTTTGCATTTAAATCACGCTTCATTTTCTTAGCTTGCCGTTCTAAACACTGTCTTCCAGCGGTCCTCTTCCTCGAAATGGCATCTTTTCTGTCTTCTAATACTGGGATTATCCTAAAGTTCTCTTCTGACAATAACTGTCCGTCGTTGTTGGGTTCCCGTATGTTTTCATCAGGTTTGTCGGGAACTTCTGAAACTGCTTCCTGTAGGTGGTCATCAGATATAGAAGATCCTTCTGGAACCGCGTTCTGCACATCATCATCGGATATCGAGGATATTTTGGAAACAGCTTTCTGAACATCTTCTTCACGCTTCAGTTTACCCCAAATCTCGGGAGGTAAACATGTATTCTCAAGGCCAACTTTTGCTGGTACACCAAACATGGCTTCGTATGGACTGCGCTTAATACCATCGTGATATGCTCTGTTCTTCATTAGTTGAACGAATCTCAGGCCTTCACTCCATTTTGACATGTTGTTATCACTCTTCCATGTGAACAACATCTCTTCAATGTCTCTGTTCGCCCTCTCCACGCTGCCCTGACTCTGTGAGTAGCGAGGTTTGCCGTGAACGATGTTCAGTCCTGGCCACATTGATTTCAAGCTGTCAATGACTGAGTTGACAAATTCGCGACCATTGTCACTTTGTAACACGCACGGTGCACTGATAAGTGTAAATATATCAAGTAAAACGTACGCTACAGCTTCCGCGTGTTTTGAGGTCAATGCTCTCAGGATTACGAACTTTGTAAGGTGGTCCTGGTATACGGCAATAAATTTGAATGAGCCGTCAGGTGTAGATTGTAAATCAATGAGGTCTATTTGTCCACGGCTGTTCATGTGAGAGGAAAGTATGGGTTTCACGACGATTCCCTTCCGCTTGTTCGATCTCTTCTTTTCGCAGTGCTCGCATCCAGCAAGGAAATCCATCACAACAGCGCGACTTACATTCTTGTAGTGGCTCTGGATTTCTTTCAACACCCCATCTCGTCCCCCATGCCAACTTTTTGATGTACAGCCAGCAGTTCCGAAAATAGTTCTTCAATGTGCACATAATAACGTATCGTGGAATCCTTGGCGCTCATAGGGTAAATCAGTTTCTCAACACCTTGCACCTGCAAAAGACCCATAGATATGTCTATCAAACTGTCTTTCTCCACGACGCGTGCGAAGTTTTGAATGACTTACTGTGATAACATCGTAATGCTTGCGAAGCCAGCTCACATTGGTATAACCAATTAACGTTTTGTCTTTCACGGCTTTCACCTTTGCAATTAATTCTTCATAGCTCTTCTTAGTTAAATTACCCGACCGAGATTCTTCTGCACGAGCACAGACTTTTTCTAAAAATTTTTTTCGACGTTCATCCATGTTTGGAGCGAATGAATTAGTACGTATCAGTAAACAGAATGGATAACACGAACCGACTACTCGTTATGTGAAGCTCTTTCAGGTGTGCAATCGACATGAACGGTTTGGAAAAGGTTGAATGTGGTACTTCGTAAGTTTCAGCCTGTTTCAACAGGAATACAACACCGCGACCACGTCCGAATACAATATGACTACAACAGTGGGGGCATATTATAATATACCTAGTCCTATTATAATGAGCCTAGGCAAATTGTATTACTAGTAAAATTTTAGGATTACATACAATATGACTAGGTATATTGTAATATGCCGGATAATGCAATGTGCCGGTAACATCTACATTGCTCAAAAAAGAACAACAAATACGGCAAACAGAACCCGCTATTCGGTCAGTCTCGCATTTCGGAGTTCCAAACTCAAATCCTCTTATTTTTTCTCGTCCCCTTTCCTCGACACATTCCTAAATCCCAGAGAAATGTACTCTAAGACGAACGGTTACGGACACTTCCTCCACGAAGCTCAAATACAATACCTATATGTACGTCAAGGTCAATCCGAATCAGAGACATGACGTCAGGTCGTGATCATTGAGCTCACCAAAGAAAGAGGGTACGATTTAGGTCACCACCCCCTTACTAAAACTCACTGTATGGGTAGATACCAATATGTAACTATCCCGCCCACCTTTAGGAACCACTTTGATGTCTTGAAGAGAAGAAGGAAAATTAGAGGGAGTAGAAAAAAAAAAAAATTCTAGCGGGGCCAAATAAATAAAGACAATTTTTAATGTCTTTTTATTGTTACTCGATCCAGCTACCAGTTGAGACAAAATAATTTTCGATAGTGGATAAAGGTACAGGAAAGACATGAAACAGTTGAAACCTCTTTGTCACGGCATCAATATCCGTGACGTCATTTGTTCGCGACGTCATCAGACGAAATTTTGAGAAAAACATTCAAAAACAAGCAACATAACATGTGGAAAGGGGAACCTTATGCGATGGATCGATCCACACAAACATCAACCAAAGAAAAGGAAAATCATGAACTTCGAGATTTTAGTCATGGACCAATATTAATAAATCGATTAATAAAAATATAAAAATTTCATTACATTTTTAAGATGAAATTTTTTAATATGATATTTATAAAAATTTATTAAAATAAATAATTTAAAAATAACTTCAATAATAATTGAATAGTAATTAATTTCATTAATACTATCACTTCAACAAATCTAACATTTTTCAAAAATAAATAACACTTAGAAATATAAAAAAAGAATTAAAATTTAATTTTAATGAATAAAATATCATGAATAAAACTATTAAATTAATTTTTAATTATTATTAAACTTGAATAAAATTAATTAATTAATTTTAATATGACCAAAAATATATACTTTAATTATTAAAATCATTAAGCAGAATATTTTTATTATAAATCATTAGAATACGTTTTTAATAAACTAATAAACAGAAATTTTTGTCAAGCTTATAAAATAAAATTTTCTGATTATATTATTTTTAATATTAATTTTAAATATAAATAATATTATATTAATGAAAAAATTACTATTTCTTGATAATCAATAATTAAAATTGATTAATATTCAAAAACATAAATTAAATAAAATAAATATTTAATTTTAATAAAAAAATTTTATTATTTATTAATAATATTAATTTTTTTTATTAAATTGATGTTATTATATTTATTAAATTAGACATTTTCATCAATAAAATTTAGTCTAAGCATAGTTATTGAATTGGAAAATTTGATGTTATTATAATTTAAATTCAGAATTAATTACATAATAAATCAATAATTTTATTGATATTGATTATTGGAACGTTTTTTTTTTTTTTTTTTTATATATTAATTGAACGAAAAATAATAAGAATAATTCAATTTCGTTTTGATGACATCTTCAAACAATAAATCCTATTAATCTAAATTGTTAATAATAGCAAAAATTATGTTTATTCTACTAACATTTCCAGTTTTATTAGTTTCTTGATTTATAATTTGAGATATAATTCCAAATCCAATAATTATTATTATTAAAAACATACTGATTATTCTGCTGGGAAGTGGTTTGCATGCAAAGGACTGGAAATGGTCAATGTGGTCAACGCTCCTACTCGAGTGCATCGAGTGCATGAAGGTTTTGGGTCCACTACTGATATCACCTTTGCCTCAGAGAGCCTAAACCGAAGAATAGAAGACTGGGCAGTACTGGATCAGGTGCTTCTTGGGAGTGACCATCGGTGTATCAACTTTCCCATCTATCAGGAAGTTGAGGTCGCTTTTCCACAAAAGATGGTAAGAAAATGGGCAGTCAAGAAGCTGAATAGCGTCCGTTTAAAGGTTAGCTACCTTGCTCTTACACGGGACCAAGTACAAGAGCAAGAAGAAAATGCAGAGGTGGCAACAGAGGGGATGATGAAATCTGTCACCAAAGCATGCAATACAACCATAGCCAGATAAGGTCGACGAAAGCAAAGGAGAACCGTTTACTAGTGGACAAATAATATTGTCAATTTGAGGAAGCAGTGCAACCGTCAGAGCCGGCCGGATACAACAGCGTAACAGAGGCCATGAAGGAGCGGGGGCTGTTGCATCTCAGTACTAGCTAGTCCGTAAGAGGCTGAAGAATGCTATGAAAGACAGCAAGAGTGCTGTATGGAAAGAGCTGTGTGAAATGGCAGAGGAATACCCACTTGGCAAGCCTTACAAAATGATGCTGAAGAAGCTAGAGAGCCTCTTAGCCATATGCCGAATGGAGCCCACGTTGGAGGGCAAATCATTGATGGCTTGTTCTCACAGCAGGCACCACCAATGGTGACTGTTCCCTATGCGATGGGAGAAAGCCAGGCTAGTTTGGATTGATAAAAATGATAAACCACCTGATGTACCATCTTCATCGACCACGTTGTCTGCTAGACAATGTGGGTAAACTCTTAAAGAGAGTTACATATCATGTCTCGTAGTTTCAAGGAAACTCCCCAACTTATTCTTAGAGAGAGTGATAGCCGATATATTGAGAGCTATCTGAAGGAAAAAGATATAATCTCAAGTAGTCAGTGTGGTTAGCCGAGTCAGCAATAGATACTCGTCAGTTTTGAGCAGCCGTCAGCCTCGACATAAGAAACGTGTTCAATTCGATTCCATTGGAGAGGATATTGGAAGTCCTCATGGACGCAGAAGTGTCCGAATACCTACTCAGTATGATCAGCTGCTGTCGAGAAATCCAAACAAAGAGGCAGAGGCTGGTACATCCATCAAGTGCCCCGTTACTTGTGGGGTGCTGCAAGGTGCGGTCATTGAGACGCTCTTGTGGTGCGTCGCATTCAACGTGAAGCTGCCACCTAGAGTTAAGCCTGTCCGCTTTGTGGATGCACTGCCGAAACGACTGTGGCGGTAGAGAGCTGGGGAAACCAGACCCTATAGGCAGTGACGCGTTGGATTGAATCGGACAGACGAGAACTTACAGTAGGTAAGACAGAGGTCATTTTATTCAGAACCCGTCAAAAGTCCAGTCTACCCCCCCTTTCGCCTGCAAGGTGTAGAAATTAAGACCAAGAAAATAATGAAGTACCAAAGCATCTGGAATGACTTATAGCTGAGCTTCAAGCCCAATTAGCGGAAAAGGTAGGCAGGGTATACTTAAGCCACCTGATGAAGAACCCACGAGGGCCGAGAGAAGAAAGAAGAAGCATCATGATGAGCACTGTCTTCTCGATCCTACTATATGATGCCCCTGAAGAAACCTTACAGAAGGAGACAGATAGTAAAGATCCAACAAAGAGCAGCGCTGAGGTGTGTTAGTGCCAACCGCACTGTCTCGACCGAGGCTTTGTACACACATACTAGCACGTATACCACCGATCGAGCTTCTTGCTAAATAGAGAGCAGTGGTCTTCAAAGCAAAAAAGATGACGACGACCGAGTTTTGAGACCAGGCGCCCCTTGCTTGAGAAATAGGAAGCACGAATTACCCACAGTGAGCTGAGTACATGGAAAAACCGTATGTTAATACGCGACCTTGAAGAGTGAGTGAACTCAGACCAAAGTCAGCTAAAGTTGAGCGAGCAACGTGTTCGCACTGTAATCGAGGGCGGTATGATCCACCACAGTACACCTTATTGAAGTGTGAGGCATGGAGGTATAAGCGGAGCAAGCTCAGTCAGACTGTTTGGAAGATTAGAGTCGATGTAGGGCTTGCTCCGACCATGCTAGGTTCCGAACAAGCATAGAGCCCGGTGTCTGTATTTGCAACCACAGTCATGAAGGAGAAAATGGACCTGGAACGGAATAGGTAAATGCAGGACCACTTTATGGCCTACTCGACACTTGTGTACCATCCACGTACTGATGTACAGGAAGAGTAATTGAACTTGAAAAATGAAGAAAGAAAGACTCTTAACAGTGATCTACTAATATCTACGGAGGTGTCGTTGTTGTGTGTTCCAAAGTTTTACGTGCCTGGGGGCATTTCAGCTTGGCGTTTGCCAAGTCACTGAGGAGATTCATCCAACATTTAAGTTATATCCAAAAGGGTCGATTCCGGTGTTGAAGGAAATAAAATTAATGCGACGGTATAATTATCAGGCGTTCACTATTTGGAATCGTATTTTAAAGATTACGGAACCGTGCTATTCTCGAGACTTGTACACTTCTTAGAAAAATACGGAACCTACTCAAAATGGAGTATAATTGGCACCGAAAAACTACCCCAAGTACATTCCGTAAACGAACTAAGAAATATGAAACTATAAAAGCATTCGAAAATACGAGTAATTTTTACGAATAAATATAGTGTTAAGATCTTTCTATCGTTTCTTTTATTTAATACGGTAGCTGTAAATTTCTTTCAACACTCCAAAAAGAGAATATAAAATTATTTGACATAGAATATAACTGAAAACTAGGTGGGTTAGCGAGCTATTGGTTCCTGTCTCTTTTCCGGAAACATTTTACACACTTCTCTGATGACTTATCCTCAAAATGAAATCGAAGCCATATGCAAAATATCGTCTGTTGTTTTGTCTTTCTGTAGGTGACGCTCGAATTAGTGTACTTACATTTTCTACACTTTTTCAGCTCATAATGCGGAAACTCTTGACGACAATTGTATGTAGAAGTTTGACTGACACAATAGACTACTTCTGTAAACAATGACGCGTATTCGATTGCAATTTGAAAAACTTACTCCGGAATTACATCATTACATCCCTGGTTCGCTTTCCGAAAAGCAAGCCCTAAGTCATTATAATATTCATGAATACGCATGTAACAATATAGATCGCAGTCTGCGGTGATGTCTACCGTTTGGTGAATAATAATTAAAGATGGTTTCACGGATGAATGTAGATCATTCACCTCATGTTCGATATTACTGTCTCGAAAAAAGTATCGTGTTCGAAAACGTGAAAAAGATTTACCTTACGAGAATTACGAGTGCCTATAACACCCTTGTCGAGGGAAGAGCCTGGAACACAGGACTTACCTACTCCATGATGTATTCAAGAAGCTGGGAAGCAAACCACTCTAACATTGTGCAATGCAAAGCTAGACGATAAAGACATCAATAAATTTCGCTATTCACCTTTTTTAAAATGTGTAGCTGGCAATCCATCGGGACTACGCACGTGAATCTATTGAAATGGAGTTTTCAAAGTCCAAGTACAAATTTAATAACCTCCAGGAGTACTGAAATCCATTTTTTGCACTTGCGCGACTTTTTGCAGCTTACCGCTGGTGTTCTAAATATTAATCTTTCAATGCATTTACAAACGTGTTAAACTTCAGCGCGCTCTAGCAGTCTTATATAGCATTATAACGAAAAAGTTACTGAACCTTTTTAGTGTGAAATTAGATTTGTATTCACATTCTTTTCTTGAGACCCATTTCTAGACGAGTAAACGCAGAAAAACCTCATTTCGCCCCCTTCAATCGTGACTGGAAGGGAGGATACTGAGCAATTACCAGATAAGAAAATTTTTGCAGCTCAGCGTTTTTCTAGCTTCATTGTCTGGTCAAATAGAGGGAAAATTAGCCTCGAACTTCCCCACTTTCATGTTTTCCTATGTATGCTAAAATGCACTTGCATTCATGATATGACGTAATGGAAATTGTGGGAATAAGAAGAAACGTTAATACCTACGGCGAAGAATAACGACACCAATGACCAAAAATACATCGGTGTAAATATTTCTCTTAAGGTCAAGTACCTTTTGGTACACTAATTTCATGATCGTAGAAGTATACATTATCAAGTGATTAGCTTACATCGTTGTAAACAAGGAAGTCGGTCAATTTACTTTTCACAACGGGTATTCTTGATGCAATTAACGGTGTCATCCGACGTAGTACCGGTACTCGAAAATTTTCGAATAGTATCAATGCAGTTGGCCCCTAGTGATAACGTGTACACTTATACTGGATCAGCTCTCTCAATCTGATGTGAAAAAGAAAACGAAGGTGAGTTTGTCATCAACTATCAGCACACACCCACAATAAACCAGGTTGGTATCTTTAGAGCTGATTTTTCAATTTTTTTTTTTTCACAATTTCGTTCACTTCGTAGCACCTTGCATCTGAAACTAATGAGGTACGCACTTGAATTATATGAATATATGTTTTCGTGACTGGTGTTTCGTCTTTTCAGTATGTCTGAAAAATTCAAGGTCGTCATCTCGGGTATATCAGGACGTTTTCCAGAGTGCGATCGCATTGATACATTGAAAGAAAAATTGTACAATGGAGGAGAATTCATCACTGTTGACGATCGGAAATGGCCTGTTGGGTACAGACATAAACGTTAGTATTGAATGGAAAATTTGTTTTAAGCGTTGGAATATCCAGGAGAGCGTTTTATAGAATTTTCAAGAGTGAAATAATTCTGTAACAAAAACATACTTGTTTATCTTCATGTGTGCTGAGTCCCAAATGAACATAGGTTAAGAATAAAATAGAATCCCATCATACTCAACATTTTCCTGATAATTTCAGTTACTGAATGGCATATTCCTGATGCGACGGGAAAGCTGAAAAATTATCAACATTTTGACAATGTAGTCTTCAAAGTCAAGCAAGGAACCGCTCTGAGTACCGATATCACGAGTCGACTAGCTTGGGAGCCTGCTTTTGAAGCCATAATCGATGCAGGTGAGCGAATCATTTTTTTTTTCAGAATAATGGAATTGAAAAGGATGGAAATGTCGTCTGTTTTTAGCCATCCATCATTTGAGTAAGATCTTGACTGTTCAGTCCCACGTTGAATTTGGCCTCAGCGGCGTTACTACCTTCACTTTTTTTGTTTCGAAAAGAAAAGAAATTAAATAGCGTCCACTGCACTTTCTGCGATGGCATGTCCCTCCGCTGTTTTCAATCAAGTGTCTACATGATCTCTTTTCTTTCTATGTAGGTTTATGTCCCCCCCTCGCCATCTGTATTCTTGGGGTGGGAGTGGGTGGATTTATTTGTGCTGCGTTTGTGGTGGATTGTGCCGTACACTTTTTTGCTTGTGCTGGTTTCCTTCTTGTCCAACTGGAACTGTTTAAGAGGGGAGGGACTGTAGACATGCAAGAACTAATTTGGACAGTAGCAGTAATTGGATTTTTATCACAAGTATTGATGAAATCGTTTGTGCTACATTTTTGCTGGATTGTGCCGTAGCGTTTTTCGTTTGTGCCGGTCTCCTTCCCCTCCAGCCTTATGAGGGGGCTGTAAACATGCCTGGCCTCTGTCCTATTCAATTTTTGGCCTGAACACAGGCTGAATTGCGTGTCCTACGTTTTTTCAGGGAACCTATTGGGGGCTCTTTCAGAGAAAACGTCCACCGTCCGGCAAAGCTCGGACCTCGAAAATTTTTCAAGTTCTCTTCCTATCAAATATATGTCGGAAGTCGATATTTTTCCAAGTCCCCTTCCTATGATATGTAGCTTGAGGGTGGGGGCTCTGATGTCACAGTTTCATGACGTCAAAGAGCAGTTTTTTTTCGAGTCCCCCTCCTATCGTATATAGCTTGGATGACGAAGCCTATGACGTCATAGGGCAGCCTTATGACATCAAGATCCCACGTGCCTCGTAAAACGAGTCCCCTGCCACCTCTTGTTCAACTCCATTAAAGAACCCGTGAGTTTTTTTTTGTATTATGCTCTCGAATTATTTTATTGTGGATACCTCTTTCCTTATTATAGTCAAAGCTCACAACAGCTAGAAGTCGAGTATTTAATATGAATAAAGCCATTTGGAGTCCTGAAAATAGAAAATTAATAAAAATGACGAAAAACCATGAAATTTAGATTCAAGAATTGGAACTGGGGTTAGAAGGACCGCACGTAAAAATTTAAAAAAAATAATGGAAAAAAAATTAGATGCCCTCGCTGTCCCGAGAATTTTTCCAAGTCCCCCTCCTATTGTACAAAGCTTAGAACCTGAAGGTTTTCCAAGTACCAAAAATGATGGCGTGACAACTTGAACGCGCTGTAATTTCAAGGAAGCCGTCGTTTTCTAAGTCCCCCTCCTGTCATGTATAGCTCAACAGTGGAAATTTTTTCAAGTCCCTAGCTCGAAAGGCGAATTTTTCTCAAACCCCCCCCCCCCCCCCGCCCTCTATAATATATAGCTCGAAGGTCAAAATTTTTCCAAGACTTCCTCCTATTAGAGGTCGAATTTATTCTAAGTCCCTCTGCTGTCATAATTAGCTCATGAGTCAAAATTGTTACAAGTCCCTCTCCCTCTTCGTGAAGTCATCGACCTCGTGACGTCATCAACCTTGGACCACTCGCTCTTCCTGAAAGTACCCCGCAACAAAAGAGATAGCGGATTCCCTGCTAGAAAGAAAGATGGAATAGTTTTTCAAAAATCAATAATTACATTATAGGAAGAGAGAATTCGAGTTGTGTGGATGTAAACGACCGGTTTCGGATCGAGGTGTTCAAACCATCTTCAGGTGTGTACTGAGCGAATCGATGAAGTAAAGAGAAGTCTAACGGGAGAGAAACATGTACTTCAGGCGCTCCAGTCTTTGGAGGAGAGGGAGCAAGAAGACATGCAGAACTCAATTTCGATAATTGACCGTTTTTAGGTGCTATATTTGTTCTGGTATCCTTGTCGCCAATTGTTTTCTTCTGAGGTAAGGTTGTAAGCTCTCGGTGAGAGATCGATATTGCGACTCAGTTTTCGATGGGGTTACGTGAACTTGCTAAAATTCTTGTTGTTCGAGGCGATATTATAGAAAATGATACCTAGAAGCTCGTTATCTGTTGCGTGCTCGCGGTGAGAGATCGACTTCGTGCTGAAATTCTGGTTTCTTCAAGCGTCGGAGGGAATAGAACCGAGGAAATGGTCTTCTGTTGTGGACTGGTGGTGAGTGTTTGGCTTTCCGCGCGCGATCGAAGCGGGCAAACGTGCGGAAATTCTCATTATTTCAAGCAATGGAAGGAATGTTATAAAGAAGCTTGTTATCTGTTGTGAGATCGATTAGAGCCCTGTGTATGATCAAAGCGGGGCTGTAGTCGATCTCTCGCTGCGAGTGCACAACAGGTGACCGATTTGTTGGTAAGATTCCCTTCATGGACAGGAACAACAAAAATTTCCACACGTTCTCCCGCTTTGATCATACGCGGGGTTCTAGTGAATCCCTGCCGGAATTTCAGCATCCTCCCTCGCTTTGTCCATTGCAAGGCCCTGGTCAATCTCTCACCAAGAGTACAAAACAGATAACGAGCTTCTTGGTTTCATTCTTACTGTCGCCTACTTTACCAAGTTAACTTGGCCCAATGAAATACAGAGAATAATTGGAGGACAAGAATACCAAAACAATGTAGTCGATCCCTTATTATCTTTGAAACTACCAATTATTGAAATTGGGGTTTGCACGTCTTCTGTCTGCTCTTTCCTAAGGACTGAAGAAGAAATCCAGTCTGTTCTCCGGCCTGGTATGCTTACAAACCCCTACCGACACAAACGAAAAACTTTTCAGCATAATCCAGTACAAATGTAGCACAAATAATTCCATCAATTCTTGTCCAAAAAATCCACAATTGTCCAAATTGGGTCTTGCATGTCTACGGCCCCCCAACAGCTGGAGGGGAAGAAGACCAGCCCACACGAAAAACTGTACGGCTCAAATCAGCACAAACCTAGCACAAACGAATCCAGCCAATCCCATCCCAAGAATCAAGATGTGGAACTGGGGGCATGGACCTGGTACAGGGAGTTGAAATGTTTGAAAGTCTTGGCTTTTTCCTCTATGTATTTTCTAGATACCACCTACTGATTTTTGTGAATCCCTTCTCTGTATCAATTTGAACGAAATATCGTCCCCTGATAACGTCACACTCTCTTGGTTGTACCACTTTCAGAATTTTAAGTGAACCGCGTTATGCAAAAGCTGTCTAAGCGACACTTCATCGTTTTGGGGAAGAGACCTTTAAATGCATTATGACAGTGTACCCATTCGCCAGATTTAAAAAATGTCGCTTGGACGGCTTTTGCATAACGCGGTTCAAGTGATGTTCAGGCCCGATAATGTCATACCGACATTCTTGTAGTTTTAAAAATTTCTTATTCGTCTCCTTTTGACCACCCAAGTACGCAGTGATGACGTCGCGTCCTTCTTCAACTTGGAGATTCAGCCTCATGGTAGCCGAGCTTATAGGCGTATAGCTTAAAGTTTTTGTTGGTTCAGAACCCGAGATTTTTTCTAATCTCCAAGTAAGGTCAAGGTCATTGATGACGTCACAAAGGTCGGATGTGAATGTTTCTTAAGGAAATCCTTCCCTCCCACACAAAAACACAAGAGAGAGCGAATTTCCTGCTGAAAAAATTGGGTGAACCGAATCTTTAACCTTTGGTTATTAGGGCCTCCAAAGCATAGTTGATTTTGCACTCTGCCTGGGCAACACTCTCCAATGTGCCATCTGTTTCCCTAGCGGTAGCTCAATTTTGGAGAGTACTCGATGTGGCTTCAAGACCTGACTGACGAAAGATGGCGTTTGTCACATTTTTCTACTGTTCCAGGAGATGCTTCTGCTTTGACCTTTCTGTAATATGTAGCGCTTCAGATATGGACTTTTGCGATTCATTTTAAGCCCTGAGCTCACCTTTTGTGCGTTGAAAATACCTTATATTTGATGCCTCTTAATTGATGGAGTTATTATAATCACTATATCGTTGACTATGCATTGTATGTAAATTATGTTATGATATCGCTGTCCAAGCACCAAAGTCAGAAAACGTCCATCATTCTAGGGAAGAAAATATCTACTCGAGTTATTTTTTATATCTCAATAACAATTATGAATTCTAATCGCTTTTGCAGGGATAAACCCATACTCGTTGGATGGATGCAATGTAGGCGTGTTTATGTCGTTGAGCTTCAGCGAAGTGAGCGAACATTCATTCGATGATACTGGTTCTATCTGTCTACTGTTGGGTTCGAACAAAACTATGTTATCGAATCGACTATCATTTGCTTTAAATCTCAAAGGTACGTCACCACAATACAAATAAAGCCACGATTCCAAACTCGTACGAGCATCATTACCTGGATGTTCCCTATTTGTAGGTCCAAGTTACACAAACTTTGTTGATATGCACGGTGGCCTAGAGTCATTGGCCATGGGATACAAGAACGTATCACAAGGATTCGCCGATTCAGCTATTGTAGGTGTATCCTCTTGTTTCAAAGATCCCAGAGTGAGCTTACTTTTCCCTGGACTTTTGAGCCCAGATGGTATTACTCGGGCATTCGATGAATCAGGTATGTAATAAAAATTATTATTTCTGGCAGTGGCATGGGGGGGGGGGGGATTTTGTCATAGAAGGTCGAAAAAATTTGATCGAATGAAAATGTTGATGTGGCTAAGGAAGGAAATAGTGAAGGTGTTGTCATTCAGAAATTCCATCCTCCCCCATAAATAATAGTCAAGTAGTATTTAATAGTGATGAAACTGCTCTTGAGAAAGGTTTAAAATTCAGTCTACCTCTCCTCAACAAGGATAAAACTTGTTGCGAATCTCGCTGTGAAAACTGGTCCTGGATACCCAAAAAGTCTGTGCCGAAATAGTCCGCAATAACCACCTCCCTCGCATGAGTGACGAATTGGGAAGAATGATCAAAGGTTTAAAGAGGAAGAATAAGGAGGGAGATTTAATCGTCACGAAGGCTGACGAGGGCAATGCCGTTGTGGTGATGGAGAAATCCTCCTCCGCTTCTAAGGGCCACGAAGTGCTCCAGTAATGTGGTGCTAAAGAGAGTGAGAACTTATGTTCCGTGTTAAAGAAGTTACAAGTGCAGTGTCATCAACAAGTGTGAGGCTATTATCGAAACTCCAGCTATGAAAAAATCCCTCCTTGTTCCTAACCCCACACCCCCTCCTTTACGGGTTGCTTAAAGTGCATAAGAATACTACCCCGATACGACCCCTGGTCTCATTCATCTCCTCTCCTACCTACCTCCTTGCTGAATTTCTGGACCATGCATTGATTTGAATCTCCTCATTCTGTCTCGAACTCGACCTCCTTGACTGATGTTTTGAAGGGTGTAATTCTTCCCCCGGGTACGACCATCTGTTCGTTCGATGTTGTTGGTCTGTTTTCCTAAGGCTGCTGCTAACCATCGTATGGGTGAGGTTCTTGTCAAGACCAACATTCCTCACAATGAACTTCAAGAATTTTTTGCGGAAACTTTTGTTGGGAGTACTTTCAGAAAATTTTTGTCCGCGTGCGGTCCGAGGTTGATGACGTCACGGAGGGGGGGGGGTGGACTTGGAAAAATTTCGACTCTTGATCTATATGTGATAGGAGGGGGCTTAGAAAAATTTCTACTCTCGAGGCTAAAATGATACGAGGGACGATGGGAGGCAGAGAACCTGTCTTTTGGAGTACTCGAAAGGGCGTTTTGAGTCTCATGGTTTTGCATATCAGGCTCATTGAAGGGGCTTTAATAATATTTCAGCGAATGGTTACGGTAGAAGCGATGCGGTTGTGTGTTTCTACCTACAGCGAGCAGAAGACGCGAAACGCAGCTACGGAGAGTTGAAATTTTGCGACATTCACTACCACGGATCTAGTGCATTAACCCAATGGGGCTGCGATGAGAGACATCTTCATACGTCGCTGGAAGAGATATACCGTCGAAACGACTACTTGAAAAATCGATCTGACGTTGCCTTTGTGGAGACGAGCGCTTACGGATTTAAAGTGAGTTACTCCTCACCTCAAAATCTCCTTTATCTGGCTAAGGAAGTAAATAAAAATATTGTACCATACCACAGAAAATGGATCAAGTCGAGGCAAACGGAATCGCTAGATTCTTCAATCGAACTGAAGCTAGTCCGCTGATGATCGGATCGGTTAAAAGTAATTTGGGTCATACTGAAGGGTCTGCAGCGTTTACGTCCGTAGTAAAAGCATTGCTCGCACTAGATTCAGGAACATTGGCTCCGAATTCGCATCTTTCCAATATTCATCCGGCTATCACTCCGTTAAAGACAAATAAGTTACAGGTTGGTATCTAGGAAAGACAATATTTGAACTTTTACAAGCGCATTTTAATGTTGTTACATTTCATGGTTAGGTTGTTCAAAAGCCCACAAAACTTGACGGTCATACAGTTGCTATCAATGCTATAGGTCTATTTGGTTCACTTGGCCATGCTGTAATACAAAAGAATCCAAAGTATGCTACCAACAACCAATTGATAGAAATAGAAGTTTGAATCTTTTAACCTGGATTATTTTTGTTTTCAGTGATTGTAAAACGGAAGATGACAATCTTCCTCGATTGTTGTTGGTATCAGGCCGCGTAGAGGAAAATTTGAGACAAGTAATGAAGAAGGTAGGCCTACGTCTCGTCTGATATTGTTCCTGTCATGTAGTCAGCCGTTAAAGTATTTTGTATCCTTGTTAAATAGATCGACAATGCTCCGTACAGCCCCGAATTTGTCGCTCTGATAAATGATTCTCTTGGTCAATATCTCCCTCTTCATTTGTACAGAGGATACACAATTTTGCCAAAAACAACGAAAAACGCGAGTGAAATGCAAGTTAGTCCTCTCACTTCCGTCAACAATCTCCATTACAAGTTTGTTCCATACTGATGAGTGATCTTCCATTGCTAGGTACGTGGCGCTGAAAATAGACCTGTCTGGTTAATTTTCTCAGGGATGGGATCTCAGTGGCAAGGTATGGGATGTGGTTTGCTCGACATACCAGTGTTTGCAGAAACTGTCGCCAAGTGCGATCAGATATTGAAGCCCAAAGGCATTGATATCTATCATATACTCACCTCCGACGATCCTACCATGTTCGAAAGCATTCTGAACGCATTTGTCGGAATCACCACAATTCAGGTGAGATTTATCTCGTTGTGGAACGGTAGAACTTGCGATTCTTGAGCTCATTTATGCCCATCTATATATCAGATCGCTTTATTTGAAGTTCTTAAAGCACTCGGTGTCAAAGCTGATGGTATAATTGGACACTCTCACGGTGAGAATTCTTGCGCGTACGCTGATGGATGTTTATCGTTGGAGGAGACAATGTTAGTATCTTGGACTCGAGGCGTTCATTCAATCGAGATGAATACTATCAAGGGTATGATGGCGGCAGTTGGTACGTTGGTAAACTATTCCTGGAAGTTACACTTTGTATAATTTCAGTACCTATGATTTTTGAAGAACATTACTTACAGGGAAAGGCTACAATGAAATCAAGGATTCTCTACCAGAAGGCGTTGAAGTAGCTTGTCACAATTCTGCCCAGAGTTGTACATTAAGTGGCCCCGTGGATAAAGTAAATTCGTTTGTAGACCAACTGAAGAGCAAAGGTACATTTGCTAAAGCGGTAGATGTCGCCAATATTGCCTACCACTCAAGTTATATCGCTCCCACCGGAGCAAAATTAATATCACGTCTGGAAGAGGTAGGTACCGTGTCAATAGAATTGAATACCCTTCAGTAGATTAGGAAGACGTTTTAACGTATCATAATTGTAGGTTATACCAGTATCAAAACCACGCTCATCAAAATGGATCAGCACGTCCGTGCCAGAAGATCGCTGGAACACCGAATTGGCTCAGAATTGTTCCGCGGAATACTTGACGAACAACTTTGTGAGTCCTGTTCTGTTTGAGGAAGGTTGTCGGCACATTCCTCAGAATGCGATCTGTATAGAGGTGGCTCCACACGGTCTGATGCAGGCAATTTTGAAGAAATCTCTACCCGAGACTTGTACGAGCGTGTCTCTTACCAAAAGATCGACGACGAAGGAAAATTTGCACTTCCTGCTGTCTTCGATCGGGAAGTACGTTCAGCCTTATCAAGGTGTGCGTTACTACACATCTCTTTGCTCTAGAAAATGGTGTAATTAATGTGAGACGTGTTTCAGGTTATATATTGCTGGAATCGAGGTACAAGCGAATAATCTTTATCCTCCTGTTAATTACCCCGTGCCGAGAGGAACGCCCTCTATTTCTCCATTCTGCACGTGGTATCATGATTCAGCTGAGGTCTTACCGCATTTTTTGGTCCCGAATCTGGTAATTTTGAATTTTTCACCTGTTTTGATATTAATGTTTATTCGGGGAGTACGGTCAGAAGGGCCTGGTGAACTGGAAGAGAGAAAATTCTTTGGTGGAGCGTTGAGGGAAAGAAAGTGGAATCTTAAGTTGACTTTCCTGGTTTTAGCAGCTCACTTAGAGCCATTCTGAATGCTGACATCCACTCATCGAGCTTTACGTATACAATTGAGGACCTTTCTGTCAAAAGAGCGTCCGCGATGGGACGGACCCCCTTTTGACGGAAAGATTTCCAATTAGACAAGCAGGGCACGGTCACATCCAATGCAGGTGTTGTAGAATCTTGGAGAATTGAAGCTCCAGGCTCGATGTATGGTGAGCAGTTCGGTTAAAAAAATTGGATTGTCTGGAAAGAAGTGGAAGCTATAATTATATTACCGGATTTTGTGTACCAGTCTAATGGCTGAATGTGGTCTTGGAGTTTGTCGTCCTTAACACTTGAAATGTTGATTGATTATTAATTTTTCAGTTTTTCCCACTGTCTAATGAATCGATTCAAATAAATATCAAAGAAGATTCAGAGCATACGTACCTTAGACATCATAAAATCAACGAAGAAATTATAATACCTCCGTCTTTCTTCATGGTGAGAACTGAAAATTTGTCCCATTCAAAAATTTAAATAAATATTTGCGATACATTTAAAAACTTTCATCTTGAAAAATGTAGTACTTGGCCTGGTGGATTTTTTCAATCCAAAGAAAAGAAAAGTTGGGATCAACGTCAATAGTCTTTGAGAATATTCACGTGGTAAAGCGTGTATCTATATCCCTCCAAAGTAAGGCCATCAATTCTACTATGTTGAATTCTTCTTGCGACCTTCATCATCTGAGTATCGTTTCTTTCAATATGCAGATTCGTTATCGGTGTTTGTCATGGTGCAACATGGAACCGGAGAATTCGAAATAATTCTGGATGACGGGAAATTAAAACAAGAGAATACTCAATACACCGTCCTCTTGACCGGAACTATTACAGCTTTGGAACGTGTGAAGGCTGAGGTCGACGAAGGTAAAATTCCTGATCACGCGACCATTCTTCTGAGGAAAGATCAACTATATGAAGCCTTCAGGCATTCAGATTATCAACTGGGTGAAGAATTCCGTCTCTTACAAAATGTTTTCGTGGATGAGTGTGGTAGGTGAACACCAAATTATAATTTTTGTTGATAAACTTTTGATATTTTTAATGTCTTTACCGGCACCCTACCCCACTATTGGAAATCTGCGAGTCTAAATTTGAGTTCCCCTGTCCTTGTATACAGTATATTAGGCTACTAGCGGTTGGCGACGCGCCTCCGGCGCGCCTGACCGCTAGCTGTGTGTTGAGTAGATATCTGTGTTTTATAGGTATCTGTATCTTGTAGGTATGTGTGTTTTGTAGGTATCTTGGAATTCAGATGAATTTTTAAAAAAGAAACAGTGGAAAGAGTTTTGCAAAATTCACACCTATTCAGTTCAAAAATAAGAAAATAGACACCAAAAACTGCGACTGTACTTATAAAAATATATCAAAGTTCCGAGTCGCACAAAAATAAAATCACCAAATTAAATTTTTTACACACTAATTCACTTGAGAGCTGACTTAACGCGTGAAGCCTGTATTCATCGCAGCAGAATACAGACAAATCCATTGACATTTTGCCAGTCCCTAAGAAAACATACGGACAACAGGTAAAAAAAAGGGTAATTTCCGTTAGCCCATACGCAGTGCGCACCGTGTTTAGACATTGGTTCTTGTATGAGATACCGGATGTAAAATCTTTTATGTAGGTGTTTTTAAAACTGTGAATAAAATAACTTGCTTAGTATGGAAGTACAGCGAATACTGTAGTCACAAAATTTCCTCCTAAAAATCTGGAACCGGGCTCATTCGAAAGGAAATTACAGGGGCTACAATTTTTGTTCTCTTCAATTTTTCATAAAAATCAGTTATACTCGAGTTATCATAATAATTCAATTCTCGAAACTGCGCCACTCAACGCGCGTAGGTCTAACGTACATGGCAAGCTACACCACCACGTTTTTTTATATTGAAAAAAGTCATTGTTTTCGCCCTTTTTTGAAATTACTCAGCACCTCCCCGTCAAATTTTTATTTTTATGAGTCTATGCGCTGCTCTGGGATGAGGACAATATATCCTGAAAGTTTGAAAGCGATCGGCCCAGTAGTTGTCGAGTTATAAACGGACAGGAGGACGGACAGACAAACTTTCTGCTTTATATATTAGATACTTAGTTAACTTCAAATTAGCCCTATTATGCGACTATACTACGCTTTACTTGTATTAGACTATACTAGCCTTAAACTAGACTTAGCATACGATATACTAGGTTATACTAGACTTCTGTCAAAAGAGAGAAATGTGATGACGTCACAAGCAGATTTGACGCACGATGATGACGTCAGATTATACTAGACTTCTGGCTGTCAAAAGATAAGAATGTTGATGACGTCACCAATTTAATGACGGAGTATTGCTACCGAAAATTTCAGCTGCAGTTCAAACTTATGACTTTGAAAAATTTGGCTTTTGGAAAAATTCGGCTAACTTTCGATTGATCAATGTTATGAGGAAATCTGAGTGCAGATGAAACGAACAGGAGTATTGGGGCTTTGTCATACTTCTGGAAGAAACCTATCCTCCAGTTTGTGTTCATCTTTATTGAATGACTGGCTCACAGGCTTCTATGCTGAACAGCTGGGCTGAACCAAAACCAATCTTTCTTATTTTTGTTAATTCTTTGACTAACTAGCCTGGCCTAAAGACTGGAGCAGTTGAACCTAAATTTTGAACAATTGAGCAGTGCATTTTCCTATTTTGCGGAAATCACAAAATAAAGAAAATGAAAAAAATTGGTTTATTTTGGCTTACAAAGGTTTAATCGAAGTTGGCTTTTTTAGCTTCTTTCTTTCCGCTAAATTCGGCTTTTAGCTTTAGCTGGCTGCAATACTCTGCTTTAAGACGTTGCAAGCTTGATGAGGTCAAGGCAAATTCAAGTTATTGACGTCACAAGTTTCATGACATCCAAAGCAGATTCGGCGAACAATGATGATGTCACCCCTGTCAAAAGCGAGAAACGTTGTTGGTGTCACAAATCAGTGACATCCAAGGCAGAGATGTTGCACGAATTGCACAAAATTCCTTGAATTTCGTTTCGGTATTTACTCTCGTTATCTTGCAATTTTCTGTTAAAACGAAATTAATTTCGTTTTTGTTACTGAATTTTATTTTCTCATTTCAGTCCAAATCGTTATTTTCGTTTTTGTGCAAAATACATTGATTTTGCTCAGACGTCTCCAAATTTCGTTTCAGTATTTCCTTTTTACAAAATTTTCTGTTGGAACGAAATTATTTTCGTTTTTGTTCCTGCATTTCGTTTCGTTATTTCAGCCAGAAAAATTTAGTCAATTTCGTGATTTGTTTTCGTTTTTGTTTTTGTGCAACATCTCTGATCCAGCGATTCGATTTTAGGGCTTAAGCTTGAGGCTCAAACTTAAAGTGGAATTTCTTTTCGCTTCTTGAGGCGCAAACTTGAAATGAAATTTCTTTTCGCTTAAACTTGAAGCTTATTTAAGACTTATGAGTTTTACCTTAGAAGTTAAGCTTAAAGCTTGTAACTAAGAGTACTAAACATATTTTTGTCGAAAAAAAAATTTTTTGTTGAAAAAAACATGTTTCTGTTGGAAAAAATATGTTTTTGTTGAAAAACACCTGTGTCTTGAAAAAACATTTTTTTGTTGAAAAAAAAAACATGTTTTTGTTGAAAAAAAATGAAGTTTTTGCTAGAAAACACATGTTTTGCCTTTTTTGAGTTTTAAGCTTTTGTTTCGCTTATTAAGTTGCTTAATTAAGCCAATGAAAAAACGTTTCGCTTTAGCTTATAACAGCTTAAAACTTGAGCTTACCACCCTTGATGACATCACAGTTAAAGTTATTGATGTCGTCACAGGCAAATTTAAGCTGGTGACGTCACGAGCAGATTTGACGGATGATGATGACGTCACAAGGAGGTTTAAACTGATTGACGTCTTTACTGTGCCTTTATCCGCTATCGATAATTCGCCAGTTTGGGATGACTTTCCTTCTTTTGATGTCTTTGCCAGCATCCTAGCCGTCTATTTAGAATCTGCAAGTCCAAGTCCGAGTTGATCTTCCTCCTCCCCAGAAAATTTGCGAGGAATCCTTGATTTGATCTAGAATGGTTATAAAAAGGAAAAAACTTATCGCCTCTTCCTTGAAGGCTTATTATATTAGACCAAGAATGGGGGCTCACTCGCTGTGCTCGTTCGCCCCATGCATAACTAGACTTATACTAGACTATGAATGGGCACAAACGAGCAGAAACAGCCTAGTATACAATCAAGAGATCGATACACTCAAGGTCGATGTATCGATAAAACGCCAAAAACGTATGTGTGACTCAACATTTTCCATAGAGTGAACAAATTTACTCTTTCTAGCTTTAAAATAGGCTTAGCATACAATGTACGATATTATACTAGGCTTCTGCCTCCTTCTCCCCTTGACCTAATCCAGAAATCTGCAAATACGAGAAAGAAAGAAAACAGGCTTTAGCCGGGTAAGGGAGGAGAACGGCCTGGTCGGAAAATATTCCAAATGTTTGTTGAGATATTTCCCCCTTATGAGGAAACCCAAAATCCAAAAAATTGAACCCACTCGCTTACCCACATGGGTTGCAGAGCCATTTTTAGATCTAAAATCCAAATGGCTGTATCTCAGGCAATAATGATCAAAGAGTAATGAAACTTGAGAGACATTTCGGAAGATTTGGACGTGCATCCATGGTATTTTTTTTCCCAAAAAAGTCATCTATATTATTCCCTAGTTTCTAGAAATAACACAACTTTGAACTCATTTAACAAAAAAAAAAAAAAAAAAAAAAAAAAAAAACAGATGAGTGGCACCTGGGAATATTTATTCATTTAATGCGCCATGCCTTGAAGCGCAATATACTTTAGTGCCATAGGTCTCAGTGAGGTAGAACATTTCCAAAAAAATCAATATTTAGTGAATTTCTATAATTTTGTCATCATCAGCGGGGTAAGATATGACTGCTACTGCAACAGACCGCCTGGAATTAGTAGTCAATGTTCGGGCTGAATGATACGCGTTCATGATATTCACTTTCTTTGCTTTGAAATTATTATTTTTTCCCCCAAGTCGCAGCGGTACGAACTATGATACTGCAAGTTGTGCACTTCACTTCAAAAATTGGCGTTTCTGAGAAAGGCAATATAAGGAGAAAATTGTTTTTTGTTATGAGCTCGCGGTTAGAGAACGACGCTCGCCTTTGATCAAAATGGAAGAATACGGGAATATTCTCGTTGTGTTGTACTGATGGAAGAGAATGATTACAAAAAGATTTTTATTTATGTTGTGAGCTCGCTTTGAGCAAACGTGATTGCCCTTTTTTTTGAATGAAACGCGGGAATACAAAAAAATTCTCGTTGTGTTATACGGATTTGGATTTAGACCTAAAAATCGCTCTGCAGCCCAAATGGGTGAGTAAATAGGTCCAATTTTTTGGATTTCGAGTTTCTTCTTGGGGGACAACATTTTAATGTTCATTTGGAATATTTCGCGCCCTTTTCCCCTCTTACCCGGCTAGAACCTTTTGCCGTCACAGGAGTTCTAAGTGGATGACGTCACGAATGTTGATGACGACACAAAAGGGGTTTAAGCTAGTTGATGCTTTTACTGTGTCTTTATCCGCTATCGAAAATTATTTTGTTCTATTTGTTAGTTGAATCGAGCAACTATAAAAAGATATTAAAAATAATCTTTATCAACATATTTTTATTCTGTTCAGATTATCACGCTGAAATTATATGGAATCAAAACTGGGTCACATTCATTGACAACTTGATGAAATTTCAAATGCTAGCTCACAATGAAGGGGATGTGGATACTCTCTATCCAAAACGTCTGAGACAACTTAAAATTCCGGCAGTTCAATTTTCAGCTTTGGAAAAAGGTAAATTCATCGTCGACAATACCTCGGCAATAAGTACAAATACACAGTACAGAAACTTGAAAGTGTCTTTGGTTACCCATCAGGAAAGACTTTGATATGCAGTGCCAAAATAGCCACCAAAACGTTACAGTGTGGCGGGATCGAGATGAACGATCTCCAGTACGAAAGATTAATTAATGAACAAAATCTCAGGATCCTGAAATATCATTTTATCCCGTATGCGAATCCAAAATGTCAGGTGGGGTATAGAAAACGTCTTAAATGAATTTTACTGAAGATTAGGGATCTATTTCCAATTGTTTTAATGTTCGCAGAATGTTTTCGAATTCATCACCCTATGTTTGCAAATAGCTGTTGAAAGTTTGTCTATGGTCAAGACGAATGCCGAAGCTAGTGAATTGATAATCGTCGATGCTACAGAAAGATACTCAGCGGTTGTGAAGCACGTCATCAACAGTCAAAATGGTATGAAGGTATGTATGCTTAGTGTTTCGATGTTTTGATACCACTTTGAGGAAGACTAATCTCTGCACCATAGGATCTCACAACATTCTTTGATCCTTGCCTCTAGGAACAGAGGTCCTTAAATATAAAAATGTCGAATCAAAGGCAAGTTCCTTGGACTCTTCTCAAACATGAATAAATCACCCTCTTACCCCTCAGAGCAGACTTCTGCTACCTCGTTCTTGGTTTTCCCTCATCTGTGCTATACTTTTTTTATCTGCCCTGAATCTCCGCTAGCTGTCTTTGCTTTCTGCATGACTCTGAAATCAACGCAAAGTTTAGATACAAGTGCAGCTATGACCTATTGACAGATGGAGTTCGATTATATCCCCCGTTACATTGTCTTATTCTAACTTGTATGGTAAAAGTTTTTGGCACACTATGAGACCTTATATTGGTTATAGTCTATTGATGGAGGTGGTACGTGAGATGAGGCTCAATTGTTCTCCAAGTTTATACATGTTGGATATGAAAATCTTTTGTCCTAGCTTGGCTTGCCTGCGTCCCATCTGACAGTTTATGCCTACATGCGGTCAACATTTTGAAGACTTTTCAGTACTTTTACAACTAATTGGTTTTTGTTTCAGTCGTCAGTAGCCGTATACGCAATCTCAGATCCCTTCTTGAAAACAAAATTGACGACGAATTCATTACTGGTTGTCACGGATGATGGAAATCACGACCTTACATTTGAGTCGAATGAAAATGTGTTCATTTTGTCGATCTCATCTTCTCCTTCCAATTCCGATTTCAAAATGAAGAAGCGATTCATAGAAATTACAAAACAGTCGTTCTCTGGAAATATGTTCACTCTTTTGCAGAAGGTACCCAACAAACCAAAAAGTAAGAGAATAAAAATTACCTACATTGGGGTAATAAAATATGGGTTATATTTTCAGAAACGCAGTCACAATTCGAAATTCACAATTTCCTATGAAAATCGTGAATTACAAAACGGAAACGGATACCACGATGATGAGGTTTCCTTGTGTATTGTACGTAAGAATATGGAATTGTCAGACATATCGACGACAGTGATTAGGAGGAAAGATCATTCTCTGAAGAGGTGAGAATGATCAGCCGTTTGTTTTCTTGGCCTTCTAACTAATTTTTGTTCCATCCTAGGTTTATTTATGTTTTGGATGCGGAAACAGATATGGATCGATTGAATAAATCAATTGAACATTTAATGCAATTGAATTTACCTGTATCGGTTTTGAAACAAGGGGAATGGGGTTCGTACAGAAATCTGTCAATGAGTAATCATCAAGAATCGAGCGAAAAAAGTTTATACGCTAGGCTTATATCGTCAATAGCCAATTTCAAGTAAGTATCGAGTTTAGTTACAGAACACGTATGAATGCTAAAAATCCTGAATCACCAGTACTTTTACAGCCTGGGATTGCAAGAGACAGCTTACGTGAGTGTTTACAACGAAGATATCGCGGATGCCCTGAATCAAGTAGGTTTCCAAAATTGTACATCCCCGACATTCATTTGTGAACCGTTAATTTCCCGTCTCCTTCAACAGCCGATAATTGGATTCACGTACGCCGGTGTAGCTAATTCTGAGGAAAAGGTCATGGGTTTGGGTAAGACATTTGACCCGGGATGCGCCGAACGTGACCCGTATCTCTGTTGGAAAGTTCCTAAAGAATGGAGTTCGGAAGATGCTATCTCCGTACCGTACATTTACGCCCAAGTAAGTGACCTACATCGTACCGAAGGTACTAAGTGAAAGAGGATTTAATTAGAAAATTTGTTCTCAGGCATACAGTTTGTTACATGCTTTTATGAAACGCCCAGTAAGGGTGAAGTCCGCCCTCATCAATATGGGCAAGGAATATCTATTGACCGAAGCTTTTATTACTTTGTGTATGCATTCAAGAATGGAAGTGTTCGTGACCGTCGCGACTGACGAACAAGCAGAACTTATCAAAAGAAAATTTCCAAAAGTAAGTGACCAGATTTTTGTCTAACGAGAAGTGGGGGTTTGTTTGCTTCCTTCATCGAGAAACTATTTGTTTTTTAGTTACAGTCTGACAAAATTTTGCGTCCCGAGAATCAGTCGTATGAATTAGAGATTCTAAGACGGACTAAAGGGGCTGGTGTTGATGTGGTGGTAAATTGTCTTCCGGGTGTTGATAATTTGACGGCATCCCTTTCTTGCGCAGCGTTGGCGGGGTATTGTATCGAAATGGGCACTCAGAATTGTTGTTTTACAAATACACTCGGTAGGTTTCAATATTCGATAAAACCTTACTATATCTTACCTATGGTCCCCCTCTTATTTCACGGTATACCGATAAGTCTTCGTTCCAAGGTAACCTCCGATGTAAGTCATGATTATTTTGGAGGATGCGGGTGATGTGAGGGTATTTCATGTCAAGGTCATTTAGTTCACTATAATAACCACATACTTCTTCCAATCCCACTATATTTGCTTCGGGTCCCAAGCCCAGTGTAAGTTATGACCATTTTGGATCATGGGCTTGTGGTGAGGGTCTTTCCTGTTAATGTCATTGAGCCCACTGGAATAGCCACGTTCTTCTTCTCATCCCACTAAGTTTGGGCCCAGTTCCGAGGTGGTCCCCAATATAAGTCATTATTATTTTCGATTATGGGCGTAATCTGAGGGTATTTGCTGCCAAGGTCATTAGGCTCACTAGACTAGCCACGCCTTTCTTTTCTTCCCAGTGTATTTGGGTCGATTTCCATGCCCGATAAACCAGATCGACCAAATATCTCAGTCGATTTTGAGTAAGTGTTGACCAAAAATAGACTGAGCGGGCGCTCTGATGAGTGACTAATAATAGACCAACTTTTTCGGTCGATTTACTTCCGCTCTTTCCTCCACATTTAAAGCAACTTAGACAAAATTTTGAATGAAAGAATTAGTCGATCTGTAGGTTGACCATTTTTGACCAAAAAAAGAGTCGATTTCTAGGGAACCTTGACGATATAAAATATTTTCTTATAGTCAATATTTAATCATTGTCAACAAACCACCATAATTAAAATTCTTTTGACGAAAAAGATTGGAAGATTTCAGGGCAATGTAGACGATTATAAAATAGTCTGTTGTAGCCTAAGTATATTCAAGCGATATTAATGAATTACTACAAATAGACTACTTTTAACAAAGCAGGATAATCAAGTTTTGGGCAATAGAGACGCCATAAAACGGTCTATAGTTGGGTGATATTAACAGACCACCATTTTCGACGGGAAAAACCAGTTCATACCTAAGCCTCCCTCAAGTGAGACAAGAAAACAATGAAGATAGCAATCTCGTTAGCAGGATTATAATTATTGAGAAGAGTGCAATTTTGGTCTAAAATTACAATATTAATTAGGTAGTATACCTTCAATTATTTATGGACAATGTTCAGAAATTTATAAAATTTATCATGGATTTATGCCAATTAAAATTGAATCAATAATTAATTTAAATAATTTCTTAAAATGAATTCAAATATTATATCTATTTTATTTAAATTTAAATTATAAAATTCCTACATGTTATTCAATTTTAATTTTAAATTTAGTTACTAGAATTTAATTGATATAATAATAATGATAATTGAAGCGCTGCGTGGAAAAGGGGCCTCCGTTCCATAAGAAATACATTAGACGGAGGCCCCTTTTCCACGCAGCGCTTCAATTATTATTCTTTATCAATTTATTATTGATGAAATTAATTCTTATCAATTTATGTTAATTTATTATTTAAATTAATTTTTTTTTAATAGTTTTTTAATACGGTAATTTTTTTATTTGTCATAAACAAACCTAATAATTTTCTATTAATTGAATGTAAATGGAATGAAAAAATGAATGATATCATTCTGGTTCAATATGATTACAAGTTTTAAATATTATTTAAAATTATTGAAATTATTAAATAAGTAATTCTCATTTTAAGGATCAAATATATTAAATGAATTGAATGAGATATAAAAAGTTATTTAGTTTCAATTTTCTTAGTTGTTTTATAATAATCCTTATGATTATTGAAAATTAATATAAATATTTCTATTAAATAAATAATTCTGAGAAACAAAATTAATAATTTTAGTTAAATCAACTATGTATATCAAGAAAATTTAAATAAGATCTTTATTTTTTCAAAATAATATTATATGTGTGTTATTATAAATTTCTTAAATAAAGTTAAAATTTAATTTCAAAAAATAAAATTGATATAAAATTTAAATTTAAAAAAAAATCATATTTATTAATTATTCCTGTTGGAATTCCTTAAATTGAATATATAAATCTACCTAATATTTTTATGATTTGTCCAATAATATTTAATAATTTTATTAATATTAATTTTTAAATTTCATTTTAAATATCTTTATTTATCTGCGAGTTTGCGAGCAAAATGACAGTTGATTCATTCCAAAGAAATCGACTGAAAATTTTGGGCAAAAATGAGTGACTGCGGTTTGCATTATTTTGGATTATAGGCGTGTGGTGAGGGTATTTTCTGTCAAAAGCACTGACCTTACTAGGATAGCCAAAGTCTTCATCTCTTCTTGTTATATTTGGGTCGGTTCCCAAGGTAGCGCCCAATGTAAGTCATGACTATTTTGGATCGGAGGGCGGTATACTCAAAAGAGTAAAACGAGGAGTCATGGGTTTGACGTGAGGGTCTTTTAAGACAAGTTAATTAAGCCACCGCCTCCCTGTCAAGTTCTGAGCTCGTTCCTAAAATAAATCAAGGTATTTAAGGAAAAAGTGTGTGACGTCCGGGTCTTTCAACTCAAGGTCAGTCAACCGGTATCCTTTCTCCTCACAATGTAGCGGTAATTCAGGATAGGAGAGGTGAATTCAGAACTGTAATTTTTTCGTTGACATATTATTATTTCTTGCTTCTTTCAGGATTGTACGGATTTATAAAATCTAAATCATTCATAATGGTAGCAAATAAGGTGTCCGATCTCCTAGCACTACCGTGTGAAAAGAAAATAAAGCTGAAAAACTTTATTCAAAACTGCATCGACGACGGTATCATTGTTCCACCCAATATTAGGCAGTACGAAGCTCACATTCAGTTAGTATTGATTGTTCACCAAAAACAACCGCATGTTTCGCATGGGGGGCATTGAAATTTTTATGTTTTGTACAGATCCGAAATTTACAACAGTATGAAAATTCTGAAATGTATTCCACCAAAAAAAGTACCTCGCTCTACATCGTCGCCGGTAATTTACGACGAGAAACATTCATACATGATCATCGGTTCGTAATTTTTTCTTCTATTTTTCTTCTCGAAATCTCGTCGCCGTCTAAATTACAATATTTATTTATCGCGCAGGAGAAAAAAGCGACGCGTGTCTAGAGGTACTCGAATGGCTGATCGCTAAAGGCGGGCGAAAATTTATCGTTTGTCTGGAAATGCAGTCGCAAACGGCGGAAATTTCGCGTCAAATAAAGCGCCTAGAGGAACAGACGAAAGCCGTTATAGTGCTCACGTCGCTGTCGAAATTGGACGAGATTGAAAACACCCGGCAATTGTACGAAGAAACGAGAAAAATTGCTCCTTTGGAGGCAGTTTTCTTTGTTTCTATTGTAAGTGCGTCGCCCTGCCGTTACATGTTCGGGTTAACAAACTTCTGTATTATCTAGCCGTTATTTTTATCACCCCGTAGAAAAAAGTCAGCGGACAGTTTTCAAATCTAGAAACGGTAGTTCCATCGAATGTACTCTTTGTCGGGTTCTCATCCGGCAGACTGAATGATTATGAGAATCGTCGAGCGAAGGGTTCTCCGGCCGTCCTTATACACGGTGACAAGTTGGAAAAATTATCAACTTTGTTCCCACATTTAGATGATCATTGCGCCGTAGATACTAGAGATTGGTCATCGGCTTTAATGTCGTACAAACTTGTCGAAAAAACCACTACGAGTAAGTTAGATCTACTTCAATGTCTCTAGTGGGGGCCAAACTCCGAAGAAGGTGGGATCTCTTAAATGGATTCCCATCAGTATCCATCTTAAAGATGCTGGGTATGAAGATATCATGTTATCAATACAGTAATAATTTGTTGATAGGAGAATAAAGTGATGGATGAAAGCGTTATAAAGAGGGTCGAGTTGATGCCTCGAGTGAAAGTTGATATTGGCTTTCAAGGCTGACAGAGAGTCAAAAGCAATGAGGAAAGTGTGTAAAAATGAAAGATGGCTCCGTTTGGATTGAGACGGAGTGGCTGTGTCACTGAGAGAAAAGTTCGTTGTGTTCATTTCGATTAGGCAGTAAGGAGAAGGTCTTTTGAATTTCACGAAACGGAGGCAGGTTAGTATTTTTGGAAGTGAGAGCTATAAGTTGGAAGTTTTTTCAGAGTGAGAGCGGTAAGCCTAAGTACTTGCGGATTTGTTGGGTAACTTATACTCCTCAAAAATTATTTTGGGGTGGAGTATGACCGATGGCGGTAAGGTAGGTGGGATGGAAAGAAACTGTGGAAATTCGGGAATTCATAATTTCAGATGAAGCATAGTTAAGGAAATAACACATATGGGTGACTGACTTACGATAAGTATACGTAAGTTGATGCTTGCTGAACTTGACGAGGATATTGTGGCCTAAAGACTGAAGAGGTTGAGGATAGAAAGAAGATTGGCAGTTGAATTAGGATGGCGGTAAGGTTTTCTGTTTCCAAGCCAAAGGTTTCAGATAATAGTCACCATCCCCTGTTGCTTCTGAGTCAAAATTTCATCAAGTATCCTTTTTCTGCTACGAGTATAATGGTTCGACTTTATATCCTTACGTGTAAGTCGTTTCCCGTTTCCTAAAAGAGTTGAGATTACACGATACCTTCTACATGCACGACTTTGAATTATTTATTACAGAAAAACGAGAAAGAAAAAATTTCGCCTTGCGAGAATATCTCCCATCTGACGTCGTCTCATTGGGTGGGATTGTAAAGAACTCGGCCTTAGAAACCGGTTTTGTAGAAGTGACTTCATTATCGCGAAAATATCGCACTTGTAAAGGAGTCTATCCGATTTTCTTACTGCCAGCAATACATCCTGATCTTTCACAACCACTCTATCAAAGACTGCAGTATCCAGTCTTCTCCGCCGTTAATATCAATCTAGCGACCGTGCCGACTACAACACGGAAACTTTTCCAGGTAATAATAATTATTTTAAAAAAGGAATAACCATGACACAGTACAAAAGTTAACATGTCTTCTTTAGAGGTATTTAATATGCTTGTCTAGTATCTATCCGACGAGGATCAGCCATAGTTGGTATAGGCTGGTATATTGTATGTTACAATGAAGGCGGAAGATACAAGTTCTAAAGTAGCGAAGGTCGGAATTTTTCTAAGTATTTAAAAAGGGTCAAAGTCACTGATGACGTCATCAGCTGTAACAAAACCCGTAACAGTTTTTCCAGGAGTAGTCTCAGTCGAAAGGTAGTATTCTGCTTACGTTGGGCCTAGTATAGAGAGGGAGATGAGCTAATTAGCTCAGCATGGTATATGAAGCCCCTAGTATGCTGTATGGTAGGCGTAATGTATTGAAGGCGAAGGGTAAAGGGCTTGAAATAGAAAGGGCTGAAATTTTTTCAGTCCTCAAATTGGTCAAGGTCACTGAGGACGTCATTGAGTGTGACGGAAGACATGATCAATTGATTTACAATCATAATATAAGGTTCTTTTTATGGTTTTGAACCAATAAAAGAAATTAGAATCATTATTATAATCAAAATTATAAATAAAAAATTTTCCAATTAGAATAAATTTATTATTAAGAATTTTTTATTCACTTCAATTTGGTAAAAAAAAAAAAAAAATGGAAAATATCATTCTGGTTCAATATGATTAGGAGTTTTAAATATTATTACTTGATTAATATTATCTGGATTATTCATTTTTAATGGTGAAATTATATTAATAGTTATTGAAAAAATATATAAAAATAATAATATTATTAACATATTCTTCAAAAATAAATATAGGATTATATTATTGTTTAAATTTAAAGTATTTGATGATTTATTAATATGTAAAATAATTAAATGAATTATTGATATTATTAAAATTATAATTTCCTGAAATAAAATGAATTGAAAAAAATTGAATAGTAAAAATATTATTAATAAATAGATTTCCTCAAATTAAATATATAATATTATTTCCAATTGAAGGAATTGTAGCAATAAAATTAGTAATTACTATTTTCACTTAATAAAATATTTGTCTTTAAAGAAATGAATAAGCAAGAAAAGAAATCATTATTAATAAAACTATTATAATATTAAACTAGAATATCATATTATTTTTGTGTTTATAAAATTTTTATAAATTATTCTACGTAATATATGAAGAAATTTTAAAATAATAATTATAGATGTTAAATTTCTATAAAATAATCGAATTGATAAATATATCAATTTAATATGAAAAATAATTTATTGAAATAAAGAATCCAATGAAAATTTGAATAAATGTTGTTAATATAATTAATTATCCAATATTTCATATTAGATTTAAATTTTTAAATGTTTTGATTAAAAATATTTTCATTAAATTTTTTGAATTTAATTGTTGAATTGAAATTTAGATTTAATATATAAATTAATATTAATAATAAAATCAAAAGTAATTATCAAAAGTATTTTCAAACATTTTTTTAAATATTATATGAGAAAAATTTTTTATATCTAAATCTAAATATCAAATTGATACAAATTATTATTTTGAATAAATAAGTATTAATAATTTTTTTATTTTAATATAAAATGAACAATTTTATTATGAAAGAAGTAATGATGAAAATTATTCTTGATATTTGAATTGATATAATTATTATGAGGATAATTGAATTTTTCATTAAAAAATTGATATCATTGTTAAAAAAGTAATTGGGGCGAAGCTTTGAATAAAAGGGTTCAATTATTAAATTAGAACAATTTATTATTATAATAAACAATATAATTAGTAAATTTATGTTTATAATTAATAATATTATTCAATTATGTACGAGATAATTATTCAATTCAATTTTAAATTATTTTTAATATTATTAACAAAAATATTGATAATTTTTTTCCGTTACCTATAGCTAATAATTTTATTAAACAAAATTTGATTAGTTTTAAATTATGATATCAATTATTTATTTATATTTCGTTTTTTTATATGAAGATCTAATTTCCTTTAAATTTATAATTAACTAAAGCAATAATTGCTTTTTTCCAATTTCTCTTTCAGTTCATTCATCAACTCTAGTTACAGTTAAAGTATCATTTTATTTTTCGATATTTAAATTTTTTAAGAAATGAAACAAATATTATTTAATAATTAGAATTTTTACTATAGAATTTTCATATTATTTATTTTTGATATAAAAAAATTAATAGCTTTATCAACAATAAATAATTTGAGTTGAATATTTTTTTTTTAATAATTAATATAGGTATATAATATTTTTTATTTAGTTATATTTAAAAAACCGAGATGGTTTTTCGTGACAGTTTTTCTTGGAGTAGTCCCAATCAAAATCTGGACCTCCTCCGAGGCAGGATTAGCTTATTAGCCTAGCATACAGTATAATGAAGTGTTTGATTCGGATTAGAATAGCCTAGAATGATGAAAGTAGTGAGGTCGGACCACAATGGTTTTTCGTGACAATTTTCCAATAGTAACCTGATCTTTGAGAGTAGGATTTTGTCCGAATCTCGAAAGGTTTCCCTACGGATTTTCGTCACAATTTTCATTGAGTAATTCCAAAACTTAAAATCATATAAAATGCTAAAAATGGAGAGCTTTGCTAAATTCGCTGGTATAGAGCCCTTCCTTGAAAAATTTGGAATACACTACCAGCTGGTGTCATAAAGATAACTTTTTTTGGTTTCGGTTAAAAAAACTAGTTATTTATTGTATTCTAAGGGAGAAACAAATTTGTAACGTTTTCGAATTTTATGGCAAATTTCGATTGTTTTAGATCGCTATAAATTTTCAAGAAGAAAATTTGAAGGTCGCCCTAATTTTTCAAACTTCTGCACCCGTAGGACCGCGGTCTGCAGACCCCTTTCGTACTCATTCTGTTTAATTTGTATCTTCTTTCAGTCCTTGAACGCTATTCAACCTACTGGACCGGTGACGCTGATCAGTGAAATGTGGAATTTACCTGTAACGTTGGATTTGGTGAGTCAAATTGAAAAAGCTGGCCGCAAGTATAAGGTATTTACCTTAGAAGGAAATCCGCGAGATTGGAATGAGCGTATCACGTCCTGTCTCGGCTCGACTCAGTCCACTCAAGATCTTCGTTTGGTGGACGAGATTTTCCATTTTGATCCCGACGTAAGCGAGGAAAACGAGTAACGTATTCCGTCCAAAAATGTCCGAAAACGACTTTACCTAATTTTTTTCTCTGTAGGTGAATCGTTGTCACAAACAAGAGCTGACGTCCTTCGAGGGACGGATTCGAGCGCGAGCAGAGAAAATCTCGAACGATAATGAAGTAGTGGAAAGTATTGTTGAAGCTGCCATCATTATACGTGATAAAATTTCCTGCATTACGCGATTGCAATTCGATGACAAAATACTCAGTAACTTCATTCTGTTCGAACGGAAGGCCCCTGACGACAACTCATTAAAGGTGTGTACAAATTTTGTCTTTTGATGGTCATCAAGAATAAACCATTTTTCTTCAGGAACATGACTGAAACTTCTGAGGCCCATGTCATCAGCCCCTTTACCCTCCCTGATATTGAATTAGTGCTTGTTAAACACTTGAGGATAAACGAACGAAAGTTTTCGTGCTCTTAGCTCTTAATCCAAGATCATGAAAATATATCCAACTGCCTATTCTCTAGTCTTATATCTATGGCTGAACTCTCGTTCCCATGTATATTCAGCCATAAACCCAAAATGTTGGTCAAGATTACACCTACCCTATGACGATTCTAAATTTGACACCCCCCCCCCCATCCCTCATTCTCCTCTCGCCTCCTTTTTCATTTTCCATCAAAATTTCATAGAAGGAGAGGCGGAGGCTGGTGACTGGATCTGAAACTCGAGTAATTCATATAAATATCTCTGAGTCTTAAGAGAGAAAATTATTTTTACTGATTCTACTCCATAATACTTGAAAAATTGCGCGGCGATTCATTCACCCGATACGTACTTCGTATGATACAGTTATCAATCACGAGTGACGTTGTTGTCTTAGAAGAACCTAATTATTGGAATTTGCTGACGAATCCTAAAACGTGTGTAACCATCAACGAGAATGCCGCATTTGATTGGTGGGGATTTCCTGAAGTTAGCTCTTAGTATTTCTATTTGCTGTTTATTTGGTAAAATTATATCAGTATAATATAAGGCTTTTACCATTGTCGTCATGGACATTAACTTTTCTCAGGAATAACGACTAGTAATAAGTAAATACACAATTCTACCTATAGATTATTGACGTTTCTTTCTTTTCAAAACATGACTCATTTTTACCGAGCGTAAGTCTCCTGCTCGATCAAGGAGAAGACTGAAAGATTCTAGGCCATTGGTAAGTCAATAAATCATGGCTATTCCAAAAATAAAATTTATTCAAATAATAAAACCAAATTCTTCCAAAACTGTTGTCAATGCCTTACTTGCAAAAATAATCCAGCCAAGATACTCCAAAAAGACAATATTATTCTTGATATTGTAAGACTGCGCGTTTACATTTTGAATATTCTTCTCGGCGACCTTCAGAGCGTCACTTATTTTGTTTACTTCGTCGTTAAATTGGTTAATTCGAATCGCCGAAGCTCCTGAATTCTTCTTCCGCTTCCTTTTAAGCTTCAATAAAATTGGTTCGAGATTCTTGCCAGACCTGGTGATACCTACGTAAAGGTGTGAAATTCAAAATTTGAACTTAAACGACCGAAACAATTTCCTAAAATTGAAGACTCACTTGTATTGTTGTCTTGTTGTGCGCTATAGTTCTGAAGTAATACCGAAGTCGTCTCTAGAGGCTCAGGCGATTGATTGCTGACCGCCGTCGTTGAATTTGTATCGTCTTGTGAGCCATCACTGATTACGAGCACTGCATCTATACTTGAATATTACAAACATCTCAATAAAAAGCTTCGTAAGAATGGCAGAATAGGGAGCATTGCATTCTCTTGAAATGTACTTACTTACATAAATGATGAAAAAATTAAGAACATCGAGCGTTTTAAATGCATATTGTAATATTGTGCAAGAAAAGTTACTGTGAAGACACGAAAAGATGTAGGTAACAATGAATATTTCGCATTATCACCTTGAACGGTTAAAATATTTGGAGTAGTAGGTTATCAATTTTTCATCATTTAATTCGCATGATATGAAATACGTTTTTAGATATGATTAATGATACCAATTTTGCGTGGGACTTTAATTTTATTGAATCAGCTGGTATTCCGGAGATACCTTCTCTTCTCATTTCTGCCGATCTTCTTGATCAAGGTGTGTCATCCCCTTAGTCACTACGTCCGTAACTTTTTCAAAATTATTATTATCAATTTTTTAGCTCGACATGTTGGCAAGAGGAATTGGCAATCAAGGCCATAGCCCGGTGTATGATTGAAAGAGGCTTTATATTGAATGAAGGAGGAAGTAGAGAAATGAATTTGCAAATTTCAGGAAAGATTTCGATATAGTTTAAAGATTATGAAGTGTCTGCGTTAGATGGAGTATGATCGTTTCAGTCTGAGTGCTGCTGAATATAATTTGTTCCCAGTTCTTGGAGTTGAGAACATCTAAAAAAATATGATTATAAGAGAAGTCGAGGTAGGGTTATTTTAATGCAGATGAATGTGATAAATTTATTCTTTTGAGATCGGGTGGTAGTCTATCATGGCCAAATCGAAGACGACTCAGTTTGGTAATGAATGCTAGTAAGTTGTAAATTGTCAGATCACAAGGAAAGGGTCTGAATGTGAAAGTGACGTTTAATAGTCTAGGTATTTTGAAAAATGCTAAAAATGAAAATCAAGCTATGTTAAAATGTTTCGATATGAAAAAATCGTGCCAGCCTTCAAATATATTTACAAAAATTGAAAACGTACGCGGACTTTAATGGAATTAAACGAGGCGTGGTAGGAACCTGTTCTGTGGAGCACAAGGGATCTGAAAAATGTAGGACGTTATCAGATTGTGACGTCACAGACCTGGTCTTTCTAGCTATATATGATAGGAGAAGGACTTTAAAAATTTCAACCTCCGAGCTATATCATGGGAGGGGGCTCAGAAATATATGATATGAGGGGGACATGAAAAAATTTTGACCCCCGAGCCGTATATATGATAGGAGGGAGACTCAGAAAAATTGAGGCTTCCTTAACGATGCTAGACGACGAACGCAGGGAACCTGTTCTATGGGTCGAATTTGTTTTAGTACTGAGGTTTAATTTTGTAAATCTAATTTTTAAATTAAAACATATGTTTAATATAAAGATTAATATTAGTAATAAAATTGATATTAATAAATGTTGAAAAAAAATTTTTTGAAAAATTTTTTTTTAAATATTATATAACAAAATTTTTTATATTATTTAAATTTAAATATTAAATTAATTTCATGCGCTGATGGCTGGGATGCTCATCTCTGGAACTGTTTCGAAAAGCAGCCTCAAGGAATGAATATAAGTCCCCCTCTTATCTACCCCTACCATTATATACAGCTCAAATTTTTCTAAGTCCATTTTGGCTGGACGTTGGCCGGCGGACGGAAAGTTTTTCAAAAAACAAAAAAAAAAAAAAAAAAAAACATAGAACAGGTTTCCCGTTAAAACTCGCGAGTTAATTAACGGAGTTGAGCGAGGGGTGGCAGGGAACATGTTTTATAGAGGCCGTGGGATCTTAAGAACGTAGATTGTGACGTCACAAGGCTGACCTAAGATGTGATCAAATTACGACGTCACAGCCCCGGACTTTGGAGCAGACTGATCTACGACGTCATCAGATTGGGAGGTCACGAAGCTAACCTATGATATCATCAAATCGAGACGTTACAGGCCCCACCCCAAGCTTGATATGATAGGAGAGGGACAAAGAGGGGGACTTGGAAAATTTTTGGTTCCGAGCTTTGCCAGAAGGCCTGACGGCGGACGTTTTTTCTTAAAAATCCCCCAATAAAACAGATTCCCTATTAAAAATGGAGAGAAATCTCACCACGAGGGCAAAAAAATTGTAACTGTCGATTCATGATCAGAGATTGTGCTGTTCTAGCCTTCAATCTTATTTAAAACACGACAGTGCTTTTAGCGAAGCTATCTAGGAATGCAATTAGGCACCTGTTCTATAGAGCGCATTAGTTTTAAGAGTAAACCTGTTTTATTGCGGGTTTTTTCGGAAAAAATTCCGCCGTCCGCCACGCCATCCGGGCGACCGGCAAGGTTTAGAGCTCGAAAATTTTCATATAGTTCGGTGGTCAGTGCATATGGCCTGGAAGATAGCCTCTTCGAGTAACTAGATATGCAATGCTTCATACATCAATTGATTTAGCCCCTTCAATGAGCCTGATATACAACGCTTCAAACACCATAAGACTCAAAACGTCCTTCTAAGGTATTTAAAAATTGAAAAGTCGACACTAGAATCCACAATTAGGTTTTATTCTCACGACGTTTCGTCCGCATAGCAGACATCATCAGGTGAGGAATTACAACGAGGTATTCCAAGTCCCCCCCCCCCCCCCCCTCATATATAGCTCGGTGGTCGGTGTATATAGCCTGAAAGGTAGCCCCTTCAAGTGACTAGGTACTCAATGCTTCATACAACAATTGGCTTAGTCCCTCAATGTGCCAGATCAAATCCCCCTCCACCCCCTTTCCTATCATGTATAGCTCCAGACGTCATAGATCCGCCACAAACAGGTTCCCTGCCACATCTCGTTCAACAACGTTAAAGAACCCGTAAGATTTTGATATTGAGAATTGAATTTGAAATTACTGCTCCTTCCCCTTTGCTCCTCCTTCCACCACTAGAACTACCGATTTCTGATCACAAAATCATCCCTTGGAAAAGTAATTAATGAATGGAAAAAACAGAAGAAAATTCACAAATTGAGTATTTCAAATTAGCCTGAGAGGGTTCGAAGACCTTCTAAGTCAGAGATTTACTCATTAAATGTTTGAAATATCTCAAAAAATCCTTTAAAACGATCTCGAGAGTTGCTTACAAGAGTACTTTTGAGTGTTAGGCCATCATCATCGCAGTTGTGTAGCTACTTAGGAACAAGGCCTTAAACCACGGCTGACTCTAATGAAGGCCGAATAAACTAATGTGACAACGTAGCAATTCTGCAAAGAGGCGACGCGTTATGTACGGTCTTATGAAAAAATTTTTGAGAAAGACGTTGATTTTCCGTGGGGAAAAAGTGAATGAATATATGGAAAGAGTAAACGATTCCCGATTTTTTAAGCTGTGTCTCGTTAAGATTGATCAATTACAAAGCCAGTTATAAACGTTTGAAAAAAAAAGTCCCTGGACATTTCCTCGAAAATGATGACGTCACAATAGTCAGATTGGCGAACGTCTCTTGAGAATTCCTCCACCTCCACCAAATAAAACAGAAAGTGAGTCCCCGCTAAAAACGCAGCTTATTTCATTCGGATGCTTGCGGGCCACTGACGAAATTTTCCACATCCCCTCACCCAACCTAGAACTTTCTACTATCTAGCCTTAGTAAATCAACCCAAATTTTTTCCAAGTTTTTCTCCTCATTATCTTTCTCTTTCTCTCTCTCCCCTTCTCCTCTTCTTCTTCTCCAAGTCCTGCGATAGTTATGATCAACCTCTTTGAAAATCTTGTCAAGTAATTTGTGTTACGTTTTCGGGAGTTTTATGTCTCGCATGATAAAATTTACCAGAAAGAAAAAACGATAAGAAAAAGCTTTATAAGTTGATGTAATACTCGCTATAGAATGAATCAATAAATTTACAACTTACAAAAAATTTTTGACGACCCAAGAGACTACGTGAGTAGCAATTCCTATAAAAATCTTTCGATAAAGTTTTTGAGGAGCGGTCTCAAGGCTCGCCCAATAACAAATACAGGGACGATCATCTGTATTTGGTACAATGTCTTACTAATACGTTCTATTTCTTTTGTAACTTGTTTCTCTTTCTCGTAAATCTTCGCCAGGGTTTTATTTGCATCGTTGTTGTGATTTTGAAAATTAAGAACTTTGTCTTTTACGTACTCAAAGTGATCGTTCCATGATTTATGCGTCGTTGCTGTAATCATTCAAATTTGAGAATTAGATTTTTTAAATGGACTTTTCGCAGATTATAGGCACAATACTTAGACTTGCCCTCACTGTTTGAACTGGAAGATCCATCATGAGACGATACTGAAGCATTATTGAGAAGGATACCATTTAATGAGACTTCGCTTCCAACGATTGTTGCGCCTAAAAATCAATATTTTGCGTACGAATTCAGTTGAATGCATTATTGAATAGAAATTAAGTTTAATGTTTGTACTTTGTACATCAACAGGTACTAAATGAATCTAGATCCCTCCCTCTCCGCTTGGCATCATACTGTCTCTTTCCATGGAACATAAAAGTTAGAAACGTGAAAAGACATTGATTGCAGGTCTCAGACTCTTCAAGGTAAGAGTAATTTGTCAATAATATAATATACTCACAGGTTATTGTCACAAGAAGAAGATGAATCATTATGAATTTGTATGGCCTTCCATCAAGAGAAAACCAACACATGAAGAAAATATAGGCTAAATCTCGCTAAATAAGTAGGAGACGATACAAAAAGTGCCGTGCTCGGTAATCACGAGATTTCATTGATTCCACTTTACGTACTTACACGATTTGATATTTTGTTGATGATAAGATAGGTCACAGATAGTAGAGCTACCAAATTAACAACGAAAGTCATTTTGGAAAAGAAGCTCGTCTACGTCATGTAAAATTAATAGCCTATTATACTCTGCAATTGCCTCAGATTCTTTTAAATATTGTTTTTGCTCTGTAATAGATATCAAATTGCTGATGCATTTCCGTTCGAATATCTCCTATTTGCCAACTGTAAAGTGGAGAAAATAAGGGAAAATTTTAGGACACTCACATCAGCGAGAATAATTTCTCGGATAGGAAAATTAATAATGGTGATATATTTGAGAACTCAGTGGTCTATAGTCAAGAAATTTTCGAAGACAAGGTCTCGAAAGAAATTCAACTACTACTGGACTGATGTCGGTAATTGGAAGTTTTAAGTAAAAAAAAATTCTAAACTCATTTGACTGAGAAACCTTTCAAGAACGTAATACTGACCAGACGATGTCGGTATATGCTATCCTGGAAGACCTAGAGTCAATATGGAGAAAGAGGGGCTGAGTATGGTAGAAAAGAAAGGCACGTCGTACGGACGGGACTTGGAAAAATATTGCCAGTGGTGTATTTTACCTATAGTGATCAAACTAACCTCAAGAAATAGATACAGGTTCGGTCTCTCCCAGTGAGCTCAATGATTTTGACCAGATACCATGAATATGATCTTCTGGATTTGCTTAGGAACTGCCAAAATGACGCCAGAGGCTGAGCCACTATGTGTTACTACATACCATTTTAGATCTAAAATGAGCACTAGCCGGAGGTGATCTGGAACCTCTCTAGTGAGCTCAATGTTAACAACTTGATCCGGATAGACTTTGACCTACTTAGTAACTATCTTGATGACGTCACAGGTCTCCCAAGCTACTCTGGAGCCAGAATGGGCGTTAGAGAGGATTGACGTAAAACCCTCTCCCTCTAGTGAGTTCAATGATCTCGACTAGGAATTTCTCGTGAAAGATGCAAAGAGCCTCCAGTTAAAAAATACAATTTTATTGACACTACTATTTAAAAATTCGCTAAAGATATCCTATGAGTTTTGTAAATATATCTTTAAGCAGAGGCGCTACTACACGAACAAAAAATATGCCCGATCCAATGGTTTGTAGGCGCGCTAAGTGAGAATTAATATTTCCTAGCGTTTCCGTAAAATTACTCAGTCCTTGGTCGATGTTGACTAATTCACGGCCAAAGTCTAATCCGCCTGTCTTATTCTTGACTTCGTTTTCAAGCTTGGTCAACTTGGACTCGCAGTGGTGATACGATGAATGCGAAGAATGTGTGGCTGCAGCATACTCACTGTTAACGGCTGTGAAAGGATAAACAGAATTTGCGTTATTTCGGGAATTTGAGAGGTTCTGTCTCCCCTGATCATCTTTCTTTCTCATTCTGCATTCTTCTATGAGTGGAACGTTCTACAATTTTCTCTCACTTGTCCTTTTACAAGTCAGTCTCATACTGTTCTAAGTTCTTGGACGAAGGTCTCTTCGAATCCATAGACTCTTACCAAAGGTGGTTGACACAGAATTGCTACTACGAATTATTTTCGCATCTATTGTCCCTGGAAATGAGAATTTCTTTAAGAATGATGAATGACCTGTCTAGGAAAGATGAACCATACGATCAAAACAAATTACTTGGTTGCGCGTTTATGTGTAGAGTCACCTACTCAAAAAACTCATGAGTGCAAGTGCTGTTTTCAGTTAAACGAGTGTTTGACAGATAGATTTTCGAAGCAAGGAATCTAAAGTACCTAATATACTTCTTGGAGTCGGGCTGTCAGCCTAGTCTCTTGGATCAGGAAAGCGGCGGAGAATCAGTGTTTTCATACCATCCTAGGATTTTTTATTCTCACTTCTTCTGGTACGGATAAAAATATTCTTATTTCAGAAAAATCATGCTTACATAATGATGCAACCAAAAATAACGATATTTGAAATAGCCACCGATTGGCGAATGTCATCGTGTTGAAATCAAACTCGGATTGGATCTGCAAAACTTTGAACGTAAAAATCGATCTTGATACTGCACTGTAGACTACGATACAACGCTCTCTGGGATGCAAAGAATAATACCTTATCAATCTATTAATGAGTAAGTTATGTAATGTTAGTTCGATTGCACTTTTTGATGTTTCATTAATCGAACGTATCGCATATTAGAAGGGGGAAGTCATCTCCAATCAATATTTTGTTTCAGCGTTGAAAGGTAGAACATGAAGTTGTTGAAGAAATAACTTTTCAAGACGAGAGTCGTTTTAGATTTACAGCTTGTTCTTCTAAAGCCGAGATTTCCAGTTTTTGGTGCGCGTGGAGGTAATTCCATCCCTTTTCATCTTTCAAGAAGAAAATGAATTTTTGATGACCCGCAGTTTCATATCTCATAAACTGCGTTTCCCCTCTTCTTACATCACATTCGGGTCACTCCAAGGTACAGTTCCCATGTAGATCAAGGTCAACCGGTATCGGAGGTGCTCCGTCAGGTCGAGATCTGCGGAACTTCCTAAAAGAAAGAAGACCGTACCCCCTCCTCTACGTCCTCCTCGCCCATGCTAGTTTGATCAGTTTACAAGTACATATCGTATATTGTGTGTAAATTGGCTCAGCAGTCAATACTTCCTCAAGCACCGCTTGGTCACCCGAGCATCTCCTTCCATTTTTAACATACACCCTCCTAATGTCCACTCCAAATTCCTGAAGTCAACATATTTTAATATTTTTTCAGCTCATGACGTCATCGATATAGTTCTTAGATGGGCCAAGGTCAGTCGGGACCAGTAGAAGTGTGACTCGAGCTTGAAATCATTGAGGGTACTCTCCACCCCTTGGCTTGTTTGATCAATACTAAATCATATTTTGGCTCAGAAGTCAATATTTTTCCACGCACCACGAACCGCTTAGTCACTTGGACGTCTTCTTCCATCATTTCAGTCCTTTTTTTCCTTAATGACCACTCCAGATTCCTTTGAACAGGATATACTAATGTTTTCCCAGGCCATGAGACGAGGTCATTGAAGTAGTTTTTATGTGGGTGAAGGTCAGTCAGGCTAAAATCATTGAGGGTATACCCCGCCTCTTGGCTTGTTTGATCAATATTCTAGAATGCTTTATTGGATCATAATAAATGGCTCAGAAGTCAATATTTTTCCACGCCCGAAAACCTTCTTCCACCATGTTCAGGTCACCATCTTCCCTCCCTAATGCTTACTCCAGAATTTTCAGGGTAGCATATACTAGTGCCTTTTCAGGCTGTGATGTGGTCAGAGTAATTTGTACATAGGTCAAGACCAATCGGCCAGGTCCAAGGGCAGGGCTTATCTCCTGGCATCTTTCCCGACCTAAAATGTCTCGGTCTACTATCTCTGAAACGTAAACACTCGGTTATTACCTGCTCAGCTGTCTCCTAACCAGTCTTGCGTCTGCTTGTCTCAGTTTGCTCCCTCTTCATCTGATACAGGTATTTGTTAAAGGGTACCATTTATCGGTACGGTAGGAATAAGTGAAATCACGGAGGAAGAGTCATTATCTCGGAGAGAAAAATGACTGAACGGAGGAAAAAATTTTGAACGCCTAATAAATGTAATAAACGGAGGACTAAAAAATAATCACATAGAAAAAACATTCACCGGGGGAAAAAAAGTGAAAAATTTTTTGGTTTCACCTAAGACACACACAGTGTTGATCATCATCAGTCACGGAGCAGAGTACGTGTTGTGAGCTTCAGACGGCCTCGCTTCCGTTTTTGACCCAGGGGTACTTCCTTGGCTGCAAGTGGTACATCAACCAGTCCAAGTCGAATTTTCATGCCAAGAACACGTTTACATACCTTTCGCTTGAGGTACGGCTGGCATGTGCAACTGGATGCAGGAAGGCCGACTGAATTAATGGTTACAACCCAGACGTCGGTGCTGCAGCGTCTGTACTCATCGAATAATGACCAATTTCCTGCAAGATTCAAGAAAGTTCTGACGTACTTCGCGGTGAGTTGATCCTTCATTGTCGACGACGACGGTTTCTGCACAATCTTCCTCGTTTGTGCAGCCCATTGGTGCGCGGCAGTCCACAACGTCAACGTCACCGTCGGTATGTTCGAGAAAGGTATGCAATTAACTGAGGCTGGGTCTCTGTCTTTCAACCACTTCGCTAGTAAGTCTCCGACGCCGTTTAGAAATTGCCCGACCGGCAGCCGTTCACAAAGAATATGCTCGGACTTTATTACACTATTGGGTCGCCTCCAATCCATTGTTCGTCGATCGTAATCCGACCGCTGCATCTTCGAACCATCGAGAATTCTTTGGAAGGGGTCGCTTTCAAAATATGCGGCAAACTCGTTGTTTACTTGCCCAACATGACTCAAAACCTCGAACAGGTGCATGCAAGAAACAGATTGACAGTGCAGTTGCATAATCACCTCTCTGTAGGTTTCCGTTCAGAAAAATTAAGTTTGTGTGATTCATCCTCCGTGCGCGAATCTCTTAAGAATACCGTCAATTCGTATTTTTTCATCGCTACTACTCCTCCGTTCTAACACCCTCCTTCTTCCGTGCTTAATATTACTCCCCTCTGTTAAAGACCCTGTACTTGCTTAACCCTGGAGCCAGCTAGAAACATGTAACCTTACGATCTTCCTTTTACTGCTGACATCAAACTCTTGGTACATTGGCCTTTACGACAGGCATCCCATTGAGGGCTTTTCTGGTATAGTAGGAAGTAAGTTGTGCACTTGAGTGTTTCATACTTCAGTCTGGTCGAACGACACAGTGAGATAGTTACATTCCATTTTCCTTCGAGACTGATGAAATTCTCATGGTTGTAGTCAAAGCTTCCTATTCTAGTCCTTCAGACTGTGTATTCGTGAGTTCTTTCACCTACCGACTAGCCTAACTCAAACTCAGGCAACTTGGAAAACTGTAACCCCATGAACGAAGACAAAGTTCTCCTATCGAATACTTTAAGAAACTTGCGTGTCTGTTTGTACTTTAAACTCTTGAAGCTGCTGATCACATTTTGAAAAAGAAGAAAAGGTTTTAGTACTTCGCAAATGAAGAAAAAGATCATTGTTAGAGATGAAGATGGAGTATTGTGAAATGAAGCATGCTCGAAAGCTCACAAACGAGTGAGCTTACGTAGAAGGGAAACTTAATTTGATACCCGCGCTCAAGAACTGTATAAAGTCGTATAACAAGACATAGATTATCATCTCTTCTAAGGATTTCCATTTTTCAACGCTTTTAATTTTCACCTTCTCTTTTTATCTCTCTTTCTCTCCCTCCCTCTCGCTTTCTACCGTTTTTCTCCCTCTGCACCTTGGTTAATTGGCGTATATATTCCGTGGAAACGAAGAAATTTTAATATTCGTGACGCAACGTACGGTTTCATTTTGTAAGGACGTGTAAACTCATTGCCGCGTCGAATGGTTATGGCGTTTTTATCCCCGGTATTATGTACGAATTTAAATTAACCGCCATCGATTTCGCATCCAGCGGCGCAGTGGTTACCGGTGTATAGCTATGGTATATTTTTCAAATTTTCTCGTCGTATTTTTCATTTCGCCATTGATCCGTCAGTCAGAGTGTTCTATTCGTATTCAGTCGAGATGACAGGAAGAGTCGTCAGCACAGCTGTACCACAGTAGTGTACGCGTATACTGGGATCGTTCGTGTTCACCTTTTAATTAATCGGTCCGACATTAAACGATATATCGATAATGTTCCGAGTGACTGTCTGACAGTGTTTTCGCAGCTGTCATAACCAGCATTCACGAACAAAATTAACAATTATTCGTCGTACAGTATAGGCAATACACAGTACACCACCTTCCGCACTCTTGTCATTCTTCATTTCGATTGTACTTTTGCCATAATAGGAAAACCGAACTGTGAAAGAGTTGAATCGCGCTGAATTAAAATGTCGAATTGTTCGATTTGGATGAGAATACGGTTCTGGCCAGGGACGAGATGGAATCTCAACACTTGAGGAATAAACGAGTTTAGAAGCTTTTTGTATAGTTCCTTAACTCTTGTGGACATTTACTAATTGCCCGTGATCTACTGCATGTATGTAGTATTACATTTTGAAAAGAAGAAATGAACTCCGAGGACCTTCTTGGTAGGAGGGCAATAATTACGTATTTAATTGTCTCATAAATCTACGAGAGGTGCGTATGTAAGAGTGGGCTACCAGAAATACTTTGGAATCGCGGAAAAATGTTGCAAATTTTCCCTTTTCATCATTCTTTTTTTGTTTCGAAACAGCATGCAGAACGGTGACTCATCTGAAACGTTTTTTAAAGGTAGATAAATTTGGCTTTTTATAACGATCCTTCATAGAGAAGGAAATTGAAAAAATTCAAAATTATAAACCTCTGTGAAGGTGGGACCATAAAAGGTTGAGCTGTATTTCTCTAGGGTTGTCTGTAAATATGAAGTCGTGAGCAAAATTTCTTCGCTGGTCATAAAAACTAGGCTACAACGAACATAAGTCGAGTCCTGATGAGGATTATAGGGTAAGACTCTTCAAGTTAAGACCCCTTTCTCACTATGAACTAAATTGAAGCTTGGTTAAAAAATTTAAGTTGACATCATCAATGTACTTAGTATCAAGGAAGAAGATAGAAGAGGGACTTGAAAAGTTATAAGCACGGGAGTACGACGTCGTGGAGCTGGACATTACTTGAAATTCCTAAAGTAGAAGCAGGAAAGTGTGACGTTATCAGGAAAGGATTTTTGGTTGAAATCCTTGGAACAAAATTATAATTTATAGGAACGCACAAACTGTTTGTAAAATGAATTGCAACAAAAATTTTGACAATTTAAATTTTCATCCTCAAAAAATTTCCGCATCCAAGTCCAATCAATGAATAAACAAAAGTGGGAAAAAAATGACGTTTTGGGAGGGGGGAGGGGAGGGAGGAGGACACGTGAGTGAAAACACGCTCTAAACGGGAAAAATGATGTTTTGGGCGGGAAAACCCACGCTCATGAAAGTAAGTATCGGGGGGGGGGGGACGCGTGAAAACGTGCCTTTAGTAGCAGAAATCAACCAATGGAACTGATTGCTGAACTCTGTGAAGAGCAGTACAGTCTCAAAAATACAACAGCTTAAATAAACTGAAGGAGCACAGTAAGACAATGTGTATTAGAGTCGATGCTAATTACAAACTGAGGAAACGAGTGTTTAATGATTATTTATATACTGTGCAAATGTGGCAGAATTTGCGAGTAGTAAAGTGACAATAATCAAAAATTGACAATTACATGTAAAGTATACAGAAAATGATTATTAAGCAAAAAAATAAATAGGAGTATTGAGTCTTCATCAAAGAAAAAGTAGAAGTTCGTCGCTTCTTGATGGCTATTGAGCCGACACGCGTTAAGCGAAAATAAAAAGTTTTTTATACTTACTGTATACGGTATGCGAAATCATTTCTTATTTGTTTATTTATAGTATTATTAATTATAAAAGAGATAGTGTTACATACACAAATATGAAGAATTAAAAAAGTTCATAATGAACAATAATTGTGAAAATATTGTGTCTTCATTTAAAATAGAATAGAAAAGAGTTTTTTCCATTCATAACAAGATGTTGTTACTAATAATATTGTCACCTGTAATTGGTCAAGAGACTGTCGGTGGCACCACTCTAATATAATTCCTCAATTAAAAAAAGAATAAAATGAAATAAAATAATAATGAAAAGCAATATATGTAGTAATACAATAGGCGAGGGACATGACAGCGCGTGAAAACACACCTTGAGTGGTAAAAAGACACGCGCGTAAAACAGCCTTGAGAGGGAAAAAGGACGCGTGTGGAATTATGCCTCGGGGTGCGTAAAAAATGACACTCCAGGCGACAAAAATCAGCAGCGCACAATTTCAATCTTGGTTTCTCAGTTTGCACCAATTTGGTGATCTTGATAAGAAAAATTTTTAAACTATGGATAGTTTCTATAATACTATCAACAATACTATTAACACTTTTTTTTTTTTAACCAAACTATCGTTAGTCTCAATAATATCGATAGTGTTCCCAACTCTAGTAGAATGGGAAGATTGAAGTCATATAGAAAACGAGAGACGACTCACCATTCACAGAATGTTAAAAGCTAAGTGTTGAGCTTCAATATTGTTATCTTAGATGCGCATGCGCGGTGACCTTCTTCATACTTCCTGTACTCGTATCAGGAGATATACGGCATAGTACAAATTTTTCGCTTCATTTTTAAGAAAAAAGTAAGAGAATAAAATTCATTTGTGTTGATGTAATTTTTATTCGAATAAGATCAATTTTGTAATTTTGTTCCCTGCAATTCTAAAATCACTATCACCAGATAGGAAATTTGAAGACGAACAACTTTAGCTCTCTTCATTTTTTCATGAAAATACATTGTTTCTGAGACAAAACAAAAATATGTGAACTTTACTTCATATTTCCTATAGTTGAAGAGGTTTTCCTGAGCGCAACACGGTCTAAGGCATTACGCATAACTCACTAGTCAAAAGACTATAGGGAAAATCATCCTCTGCCGTACAAAAAATAATTGAGGACAGACACCCGTTTCCTTTTGACAGATAAAGGTCTTCAATATTTGAAGTATAGGGCTTTTCCATATCGGCGTATTGCATACGTATTCTCCTACGCGTTATCGAAATGGTAGTATTTCTAACATTGCTCTTATGGCAAACTACTCCACAATGAAAATGAGTATGCAATCCAGCAACACCCATGAGAGCAATGTTAGAAATACTACCATTTCGATAACACGTAGGAGAATACGTATGCAATGCGCCGATATGGAAAAGCCCTATGTCAGCTCAGCTCAGTTATTAAAAACGACAATCCAGAGAAAAGATTTGACGTACGTTCAATTCAATGATAATTGTGCGTCTGCATGAGACCCTTTCGCAACATTGTTTTCAAAAAAATTTTGCTGACATTATGTCAATTATTTTTTGTACAGCAGTTCTGCTCTCGTCTGCAGTTTCGCAGAACGTAACGCTCCTAGCGGATAGTCAGCCCGAACGAGTGGAATGACGTAGGCTCGCGATTTCAAGTTGGCTGCTCACTGGCTTCGTGACTGCTAGACAAAAAAAAAAACCGACGCTCTGTTTGTTTACGTTGTTCCATTCGGCGAGTTTATTATCAACGAATATCAACGAACTCGTCGACAGCGAATTGAGTTGTAAAAGTTGAAAAATCAAGGAAAATGAATTTAAATCCGGTAAGTATACTACTTATTATTCACCTGTTAATAGGCTTTCGAATGATGAGAATGATCTTAAACGTTTAAATGGTAGTTTCTATATATTTGGAGGTAAGTATTCAGTAATTGACAAACCTCCATTTTTTTACTTATTCATCGTTAACAATCTATTCATAAGCATGTTATTTTTATTTTGTCTTTCTATTTATTCGATACTAATTTAACCTGCTAGTAAGCTAAAGAGCTAATTATTATGCGTTGTTATGTTATGTTTTCTCCCATGTAAGTCTGTCGATTCAGAAAATTACTTTGAAAAGCAGTTCGTTCTGAATCGACTTTCTTACAGCTTCTGTAGGACAACTTAATCCGCGATTATACTTTCGCGTAAGCCTTAGTGTTTATTTTTGTGTTTGTTTTTCGTTGTTTTAGAAAAAATAGTAGTTAAATAATGGCGTCTCCTCGTTTTTCGGGACCTCCTATGCGACAATACGGAGGTCCGAATTATTCGGTAAGTTGAAGTTTTGGAGAAAAAATTTGAAGTAATTTCGTAGCTGTTTCATTTACAGCCTATACCCATTTCTATTATTATTTTCGCGACTTTGCTGTGTAGCATTGACGAGTATTTCGCTGCGGTTTCGACCAGAACTAAGAGTGTTTCACCTCGAGCATTTTTAATAAATTCAATGTAATTAGTAAATATTCGTTCTGTTTTTCTAGATGCCTCAAAGACCGAGTGGTTACCCACCCGTGAGACATGGAGGTAGTAACAGCCAAAAGAGTGCTCCGCCAGCACAACCCAATAAAACGTAAGTACGAAAACGGTTCTTGATACGCACTATACGTTGGATCGATTCATTCAACAGAATATTTTTTCAGCGATTTTCCTCATTCGAGTAGTGGTGGCGTGAGCAAGAAGAAAAAGAAATTAGCGGATAAAATCCTTCCACTGAAAGTAAGAGATTTAGTACCAGAATCGCAAGCGTATATGGATTTATTGGCGTTCGAAAGAAAGCTCGATTCTACCATTATGCGAAAAAGGCTCGATATTCAAGTTGGTATTTCAATGTCTAAGTGTAGTATTCCCTTAAATCGGGTACTGACCGAGCAATATCATTTTTAAGGAAGCGCTGAAGAGACCTATGAAACAGAAACGAAAATTACGTATCTTCATATCGAATACTTTTTACCCAGCCAAAGAGCCTGGTGAAAGTGGAGGCCAGGAAGAAGGAAGCGTAGCTTCGTGGGAACTACGTGTCGAAGGACGTCTCTTGGAAGACGCGAAAAACGATCCTAACAAAGTACGAGCGCAATATTCGATTCCGTTTTTCTCGCTCGATCATAGTTCCAATTGAAAATTCTTTCCATTTTTCAGGTGAAACGTAAATTCTCGTCGTTTTTTAAATCATTGGTCATTGAATTGGACAAGGATTTGTACGGGCCTGATAACCATCTAGTTGAATGGCATAGAACTGCTACAACTCAAGAAACGGATGGATTCCAGGTATTCGATCGAATGTATTTCATTTTCGAGATCTCGTTTTGAATCTAATCCGAAGAACTTTTTTTCAGGTCAAGAGGCCTGGCGATAAGAATGTGCGGTGTACGATCCTTTTGCTGTTAGATTACCAGCCTTTACAGTTCAAACTTGATCCTAGATTAGCCCGACTTCTGGGTGTACATACCCAAACCAGGCCTGTTATTATAAGCGCTTTGTGGCAGTACATAAAAACGCATAAATTACAAGTGAGAAACTTTTAACTGGTAAATTAGTGTGTATCGAAAATATCGTCCGGATGTACCGCCCTTCACCATTGGATAACTGAAGGAGTATAATTGTCCCAATGACTTTAGTCGGAAACACTGTTTTTGTTTTTGTATATCAAGAGATATTGTTTCAGGATACGAACGAACGCGAATATATCAATTGCGATAAATATCTGGAACAAATATTCTCCTGTCCAAGAATGAAATTCGCTGAAATTCCTCAACGATTGAATCCGTTGCTCCATCCACCAGATCCAATCGTTATAAATCATGTTATAAGGTGAGCCATAATTGACAGCAGGTGCAATGCGATCCCAGTTAGTTTGTGTCTGTAGTATGTAGATGAGAAAAACAATGGGGTAATTGTAGTAATGTTTCTAGCGTGGAAGGTGTCGAACAGAAACAGACAGCTTGTTACGATATTGACGTCGAAGTGGACGATACGCTGAAAGCGCAGATGAATAATTTCCTTTTGTCAACGGCCAGTCAACAAGAAATACAAAGCCTGGACAATAAAATACACGAGACTGTTGAAACGATCAATCAGTTGAAGACCAATCGCGAATTCTTCCTAAGCTTTGCCAAAGATCCGCAGCAATTCATTAATAAGTGGATAATTTCACAAACCAGAGACTTGAAGGTAGGTTGCATAATCTTTTGGTTGATAATTTACGAATGTTATACCAGTTGGTAAAACTTTCGATGCGATCCATTTTACAGACGATGACAGATGTGGTTGGTAATCCGGAGGAAGAACGGCGAGCCGAATTCTATCATCAAAACTGGTCGCAAGAGGCCGTTTGTAGATATTTCTACACCAAAGTACAGCAGAAGAGAGCGGAATTAGAACAAGCTCTTAATATTCGGAACGCGTGAAAAAGGGTGGTGGATGTTGACCAAATATTTGATTTTTAATAACATTAAGATATTGTACTCATTCCATGTGCGTGTTTCTCATTTTCTGTCGTACATGTTTATTATTTTGTGAATAAACGTACGTGTCAGAAGTGGTTGCGTTAAATTTGCCTTTCATTATCACGATTATTTTTTTTTTCAAAGATTGACGGTGAAAAATTAACGAAGTAGTCCCTTTCTCAGTACTGAAAATCAGCACGAACTCTAGTTATTTCAGACCTTATGTCTTCAATACTAAATTATAAATAAGCTAATTTTTCGATCTTATTCTCCTATTTAGGTTGTTTCTTGATTTCAACACCTGTAGTCCACTTTCTCCGTTTCCTTTGTAGATTCCAACGTTGGAGGGATACCAAAATCATGACTATGACAAAACTTACCTCTGGATATTAGAAAATAAGATTTCAAGTAGCTATAATAAAAATCTTATTTTCTAATAATATTATGATGAGCCGTAGTGTCGAAGAGCGTATTTTTCAAAGTTACTTCTGGATCTGTGTTTGTGTGTGCTTTTGACTTCGAATCGATCTCAAACTGATGTCAAAATCTTCGATTCTCACTTGTCAACGTTGATATCGAGTTCACCCGAGACCAGATTTGTCGCCCTGATTTTGACTGGTGAGTGGTCAATTTTGAGTAAATTTCTCCAAAGACATCAGACTTCAAATCAGTAGCAGATCGATGTAGAATCATGTTGCCTTTCGGTCTCAAAATCCATTCCTTACTATTTTTGGGGATATTTTTTCTTGTTTCGTCGATGTCACGGGTCGACTTTATTAATTTGTCGGAACTTTTTCTAAGAAGCTGATTTTGTTCTGGCCACGAGCGTTATAACTTGTCTCATACAAACCGTACATATCATGAGCTTTCTTTTGCGCGATTCCGCTGCGACTGAACGCCGTCACTCAAAGATCACCATTGGCTCTTAACCCTTTGTTAGATCGTTGCCTAATACCAGCATGAGCTCCTAAAGACCATCGTAGGGGACTGTCTCCCCCAAAGTCTACTGTCTATCATGCAATATGACGGTCCAGCGCGCATCGACAATCATTATTGCTTTAAATATGATTTTATCTCGGGCACCTTCCTCCTTTTCCTAAATAAATTGTATACGACAAGTTTTCATATTTTATGTTTTTTTTTTTTTACACGGAGGACCCACCATCTGTTTCGTTTGGGGGGGGGGGGCACATCCCCAGAAAATGTCGACGTTCGCGTTCGACTTTGATGGCGTTATCAACCTTGTCATCACCTCAACCTGAAGAGTTACCGTGAGAAGATTGGAGCTATCCAGAGGCTATGTGACATCATCAGCTACCGCGCGTATCAAGATCTCAACGCGGGCGTAACCGGCCTGCTAGCTACCAGTCCTCCTGTCCACCTGAGGATAACAACTCGTTTTACCCTTTGGCTGCTCTAATGCGGGTACAAAGTCACGCACTGGGATCACCTGCCTCAACGACGAGAATGGCTTCGTACACAGCAACCAACCTATATCAGGGCCAGAGATTAGAAAGCTTTGGCCCAAAGCCAATCTCATTCACTGTACCATTGAGTAGCAACAGAATTCAAAAGGTGCCTGGACGCACCTGGTGCTTTTGATGTCCACTTCAGACTGACCTTGAGCAATTACGCACATTCTGAAGAAGTTAGGCCCTCAGGGGGCAAGGGGTATTCCGGAGGAGGAACCGCAGACCAGACAAATTCTGTCCCTGCAGACCATCAACAATGATGGTACGCCAGCCAAGAAGTCAGCGCACCACGTGTTCACGGAATGCTTACGATTCCAAGATGGCCAACTATTCGATGGGAACCATCCGCATTCCACCACATTGATTATATGGGGCAAATAGTTAAGAGGCTGTGGGTAAAAGAGAACCTTTACATTCGGGTCATGAGATTGGTTCAATACTCTTTTCTGTTAGTCCATGTAGGTATCGCAGCCTGAGCGGGTACCAAAATTTCTGCTTGGGCTAAGTTATATTCTTGTATCTTCGCGTTGAATAAATTAGCCTTATCGGGTGTGTCCGGACTGGGGAACATGTAAAAAAAAAAACCAGATTAGGTCAAGTTGGGGACACCTTCAGAAAATATCCGCGTCCAACTTGGATGACGTCATCAAGCAAGCTACTCGTAATTTAGGTTACGTCGCTTAGAAGATTTGTCTAGGCTAGATTATATAAATTTGTGTGGATTGGAATATAGGAATTTTTCTTGGGTAGATTATGAGAAAACTTGGGTCTGCTGGACGGTGTGACCTATTTCACGAAGTAGAATATAAACAGGGAACCTGTTCTATCGGGGGGGGGGGGTGGGGGGGTGGGGGAGGGATCCGTAAAAAACGTCCGCCATCCGGCTGGCCGGCAAAGCTCGGAGCTCAAATATTTTCCAAGTCATCCTCATATCATATACATCTTAGGGGAGCCCTGTGACGTCACAATTTGATGACATCATGGGTCCGCCTCGTGACACGTCACAAGCTTCATTTTTCGGATCCCTTGTACCCCATAAAACAGGTTTCCTGCCACCCCTCGTTTAACTCCGTTGAAGAACCTGCGGTTTTTTCTTGTATGTTCACTGAGCGTTTCCAAGGAGCGAGGGAAAGAAGGAGATCATAAGCTTGAAGATAGAAAGTATTTCCTTTTTTCAAAAAAATAAATTTTCTGGCATAGCCAAACAAAATAAAGATCATGTTTCATGCCTATTAGTGAGTTACCTCATTTTTGATGAAATAATGCCCCAGCCAGTGACGTCATACTTGGAAATTCTCGCATTGTGTAGGTTCCATTATACTGGGCTATAAGGTATACTAAACTCTACTAGGCCTGTTACTAATTTTTATTATTACATTTTTAATAATAAAGTATTCATTTCATATTAAAAATGAAACATCAAATATTTATTTTTCGGAAATGATAATTTTTTTCAATTTAATATTCAAATTTAAATATAAAAAATGTTCTTATATAATATCAAAAACAAAATTAAAAAATATTCTTCAAAAAATTTATATTAATATTAATTTTTATATTAAATATAAATTTTAATTTAAAAAATTTTATGAAAATATTTTTAGTGAAAACATCTACAAATTTAAATTTAGTATAAAATATTGGACCATTAATTGTATTAACAATATTATTAAATTTCTATTGGGTTTTTCATTTTAATAAATTATTTTTCTTATTCAATTGACATACACATACATATTATTCATTATTCAAACATTTATTTTTCGAAAATAATAATTTTTACCAATTTAACATTTAAATTTAAATATAAAAAATTTTCATATTTAATATTTGAAAAAATTTTTTTTCAAAAATATTCTTCAACAAATTCATATTAATTATTAATAATTTTTATATTAAATATAAATTTTAATTTAAAAAATTTTATGAAAATATTTTCAGTGAAAACATCTACAAATTTAAATTTAATATAAAATATTGGACCATATTTTTTTCAAAAATATTCTTCAACAAATTCATATTAATTCTAATTTGTATATTAAATAATAAATTTCAATTTAAAAATTGAATTAAAAAAATTTTATGAAAACATTTTTAATATGAACATCTCCAAATTCAAATTCAATATGAAATATTGGATCATTAATCACATTAACAACATTATTTTATTCAAATTTTGTATGAGGATTTTTATTTCAATAAATTATTTTTTTTATTCAATTGACATAATTATTTATTCATTATTTCACTTACGTTTAATTGATTGTAATTTGAATTATGGTTGAATTCTTTGATTTTTCCATAGGAATTTAACATCTATAATCTTTATTTTAATTTTGATCTATGTATTACGCGTACGTTGATTAATTTATAAACATTTTATAAATATAAAAATATGATATTGTGGTTTTATTATATAAATTTCATTAATAATAATTTCTCTTCTTGGTTATTCACTTGTATGAAGACATACATATATCATATTGAGCAAGAATAGTTACTACTAATTTTATTGTTGGAAATAATCTTAGGCCTACATTTTTGAGGAATCCATTTATTGATAAAATTAATCGATTTTTTCAATGTAGCCTATTCTATTTCAGCAATTAATTCTGATTGTTCTACTTATTCATTTAAATTATGTTACATATTAATAAATCATCTAATCCTTTAAATTAAAATAATTACCCTTATAGAAACCAGGCCTAACGTACAGTAGTATAAGAGCCTATACTAAACAACTTATAGATTGCAAGGATGAGGGGAGGTGGATTGAATTCACAGATTTCAGATTTAGGGTTGACGACGTCATAGTTGGAGAAAGTCACGGCTGATGACGTCAAAGTTTATTATAAAGGAAAAGAAGAGATACAGTATTTAGGACTGTTAGTGGTTGGCAGGGGCAACTCGCGAGGGTAGTGTGACCTCGCAAATTTTAGAATTAGGGGCTAGGATTTGGGACTCGTGGGACTCGGCTAATTTTCAGAATCATGTCTGGGGTTCTTTTCCGGTTGTTGGGGAAGGGCTGACTCGTAGGACTGTTGTGAACTCGCAAATGTTGGAATGAGGAGCTAGGATTCAGGAAACTTCAGGAGCGCCAACATGAAACATCTTAAAATGGATAGTATATTTTGAGATTAAAAACGTGCATAATTTTAGACTAGTTTTTTTTCCAGTGGGCCGCTGAGTCAGGGGGTTCTCCGCTACTATTGTGAAGATTTGTCCTGTTTAAATATAGCTAGATTTAATTTGTCTAGTGACATGCCAAAACACTTATGAATATTATTCTGTCTGATGGTTCACCAATTTGTCTCCCATTTCTGTCCCGAATATTTACACTCGAGGGATTGAAAAGCGCGTTTACAGTTGCTGAGTTATCATCGGTAGAATATGAAGTTAATTCCACTCAGAGGGTGTGTTGAATTAGGAGTGACCTTATCTTGAAGCGTTATGTGTAATTCGCTTAGCTTATTCACAGTTATTTTTTTTGAATGGACACACCCGTTACTTTTCTTGATCTAGACAGAGCGGCATCCCTGTTTCCCCAGAATTCTTGAGTACGAGAAACCGTCCGCTCTACCTGGAAAGGCTTGTTCGGAGAGATTGCAGCTGAGATACTGCAAAGGGGTACTCAATTTATTAGTCCAGCTTGGTCTATCGAGTGAGTTTTGAAGTCGTAGCCTTCAATTTCTGTCCAAATTTCAATACCCTTAAACGAATATAACAAAAGACAAACTAGCTCAGTTTTTGGATGACAACTGCTTAGAAAATTTTGTTCACGGCATGTTTAAGAGAGATCGATGCTGTTTCGCTCGTGACGCCTAAAGTTATGTAAACTCCTATTTATTGATGTGTCAACGGTACCGGTATAAATAAATGATGTCAGAAGTAGAAGGAAAGAAACTGCTGAAATTCTAACGAAATGCTACTGTGAACAGGACTCACGAAAGGCGCGAACTCGATACGAGTTAGTTAAATTTGAGACACGTTACGTTGGGTACCGTTACGGATTTGTCACTTCAATAAAAAGAAATGACACAAAAAATGCCGTTTGACTCCGTACGTGGAAAATTTTGGTACATACAAAGAATACGATGAGTGCTGCGGTTGATAAAGCGTGTCAGTCTGCCTGCCTAAGAAATACTGTACACACGCTAGCTGTATGTATAGGTGTGCGATATGATAATATTTGTTTACATTTCAAGCATTAGCATATTGTCCAAACGAATTTTGTAGTTTGACGAGCGAGTGTAATTCGTTCAGAGTGAAAACACATCATGTGATGGAAATATACTATATTATACTGGAGGGTATTCGTCGTACGAGGAAAATATTATTATGCGTTACGTTCGCGCAATTTTTGTATTCCATTTCATTTTTGTCCTTCTCCTCTAGCTACCAGTCTTCGAAGCATTAAAAATTCAACGACAACTTTTATGAAATTCTAAACGAGAAACTTCATTTGTGGTGCTGTTCGAAGGGAAATATTTCCTATCATTTTAGTCGCAAAAAACTTTCCATTTAGACTGACGCGCATAAGAAGTGATCTTTGACAAACTGATGAAAGTAGAATCTGAGTTCTGAATTCAATACTAGAAAAAAAAGTATTCTTGCGATTGCAAATAAAAGACGAGGATGAAATTTCGAAGGACTGGATAAATTTTTAGTTTATTTGTGCTCAATCCGTCGAGCAATCGCTGCGCCGGCAAGCGGGCCGTTGAATCGCGGTCTTCTGATTTAGAGGTGCGTGGTTCAAATTTCTTTACTGGTAGGGCAGATGAGATCTGTATTTTCAACTTTCTTACCGAAGCAATCAATTTCGAGGAACGATTTGAGGCAACTGTTCAGTTACAGACCTCATCATCTTGAGTTTCTAACTATTTCTGAAGATTTTGAATTTTCCACCGAAATTTTTTTGCTTGAATTCAGAGCTTTCACCTTGACACACAACTGTAGAAAGAAATACAAAGTCCTTAAATTGATTGATAAGTCGACGACCTTACTTTCTCAGTCCAGGAACAGTACTGTACACGAATCTTTAATTAAGAGAATACATGTGATATACAAAAATCTTTACACAAACAGCTGTTTTCACCGCGTGCTTAGGACGCGGAAACAATGATGTATGGTACAAACAATCGACAAGTACCAAAACAAAATATATGTGCTTACTTTTACGGCACATGTATGTGTAGATTCACCTTGCTTTCACCTCACAATTTTCAACATTCAAATACTTTCTATGAAGACTCTCAATTTGATCTTTGCCGTATTAATATGGTCTACTCTGTTCTCAAACTACCTATCGATGAAACAGTAAGTAGGTATTTTTAAATTTCGATCACTCTACAATCACTTGAAATTAGCAGGCATCAGGTGGTTCTTCTTCGAATTAATACGTTCTTGTATACTGATACAAAAGTTGTACTCCACGAGAGAGTGGCAAATATTAAAACCACACTAATCAAAGCCGCCAAGATCTTTCGGTTAGACAACCATCTTTGGAGCATAGACAAAAGCGACTGATCCAACAACAACGAAGACAGAGAAGCCAACTTGAAGATCATGATTGAACCAGCGAGTCATCGAAGTGTGAATCATTCTCATAGACTAGCTCAACCAGAGCCTCATCAGGAATATACCTGTTTAAGACGGTGAAGTCTTCATTATTCCGGTGACGTAAGATTTCAATATTTTCCGAAGCCATACGTTTAAAGTATGAGTCCTCCCTATGGATGAGTACTAGACCCCTCTTCGACTCTGTGGCCACTTTCGATAAGGTGATCGGCGAAGGCCGACTCACTTTTCCTAGCTTTTTTGTGCTCATCGATTTTTATTTGGAGCTGAGAGCCGGTCATTCCTATATAAGCTCCAGGGCAATCGTTGCAGGCTAAGCTCAGCTAGAAAAATGGGGTCTTTTAATTTTACAAAATATGAACTTTTTACCGTGTTAGTATTATAATATGCCGAACGGTACCCGAAAGGACTGCGCACTGAGCACACGGCCCAACTTCAATGAAAATCTACCCAGGTAAGGAAGTCCAATCCAACGTCTCTTCCTATCTAGGTGTGAATTCCTGGGCAGGGAGGAGTTAGAATCGAGGCTTTTTCTGGTAAGCCTCCTACAGACCATTAAGTCGATGTTCACTCACTTGATTTAAATTTCGTGAAATTCCTTTTCTATCCGGACTGCGACTCCACTATAAAAAAGTTGGAAGGTTACATAACGATCAAGTGGATGAGAACAGAACTGAGGAGGTGGTTTGGACAGATGAACGTCACTACAAAACTTAATGTGCTGGTTGACTCAAGGATTTCTGCCCCCCTTCACTCTGGTGAGTTCGAATCATTTATAGTATCGGTTAATGGCGACTGTCGCTCTTTTGAACGGAATCTAAAAGAAAAGAAAAATCGTAGAATTGCCTTCCTCCAGAGTTCTAAAGCTATGGCTGAGAAAGATTAGATGCCATTGCAGGACTGCAATGGCAGCGAGGAACCCACTGTCCCGAGTCCCCTAGAGCCTGAAGTTTTTCCAAGTCCTGAAAATCATGACGTGACAATTTGAACGCGCTGCAATTTCAAGGAAGCTGTTGTCTTTCTAAGTCCCCCTCCTATCATATATAGCTCGGAGGTAGCAATTTTTCCAAGTCCCCTCCCCTCTCCGTGACGTCGTCAACCTTGTGACGTCATCAACTTCGCTCGCGCTCGCGGATGGAATTTCCTGGAAGTACCCCCAAACAAAAGGGATAGCGGGTTCCCTGCTAAAAAAAGACTGTGATGGAGATAAAATAGTCCAGCAGTTGCAGCCCTTAATCATCAATTATAGTGAAGTTGAGCTTAATTCTGATGAGCTGAACCTGTTGGAGAAAGGGTTGAAATTTAGCCTCCCCCCTCTTGAGAACCAAGAGACTCCTGCTAATGTTGTGGCTGACTTGACAATCAAGATTGGACCTGGCGTAAACATCCAAAAAAAATGCGCCGAAATGGTAGGCAGTACCCACCTTCCTTACATGGGTAATACCTGTATTGAGGTAATAAAAGGCTTAAAGAGGGAGGTCAGGGAGGAAGGATTAATCCTTACTAGGGCAGATAAAAGCAACGCTGTAGTAATTATGGAAAAGCCCTCATATGTTTCCAGTGTTTATGATGTGCTAAAACAATGTGGTGCGAAGGAAAATAGCCTTTTCCGTTTCCCTCGGTTTGTTAAAGAGGTGAGGAAAATCATTAACAAAAGTGAATTCCTTATCAAGAGTCCACTCATAGAGAAAGCTATTTTGGAACCCAACCCGGTACCCCCCTCTTCTACGGGTTGCCTAAAGTACATAAAAAAGATGTTCCGATGCAGCCGGTCGTGTCGTTTGTCTCGTCAACAACTTACTTATTATTAGCTAAGTTTACAGATCGATGGTTTAAATCACCCGTATTCAGTACAGAACTCGGGCTTCTTGGTGGATAGGTTAAAGGACGTAAACCTTCCCCCGAAAACGACCTTATGCTCCTTTGATGTTGTAAGATTATTTCCTCACATCTCTAAGGCTGTTATTATCCAACACATGAGCGGATTGCTCCTAAAATCAGGTGTCCCTCATGAGGAGGTGGCGGAATTCTTTGATCTATTGGACCCCCAACTTCTGCAAATTTGAAGGGAAATTTTTCGAGTTCCCGAATGAGATGGGGATCCCCATTGGTTCTCCCTGGGGCTCTCTGATATCTGAGGTATTCATGTCCAAATTTGAGATAGACTTATTTTCCTCAGGCCAGGTGCTATTAAAACACGTCTTTTACTGGCATAGATATGTGGACAACATACTTTGTGCGTGGACCGATCCAGTGGAACTCCTTCGTGAGTTTCTCACTTACTTAAATAGCCAATACCCTTTCATAAAATTCACCCTGGAAGTTGGTGGCTCATTATTAAATTTTTTGGAGTTGTCCATTTTCGTTAAAAATGGCGTCCATGAATTTGGAATTTATAGAAAAGAATTGTCGACCGATATTACAATCCACGCTTTCTGTCCAGCTGCACACAAGATCGCTACCTTGAACACCTCGATCCATCGCCTGACTCATATTCCTTGGAGTCAAGACGAACTAGGAACAATTAAGTACCTGGATAGAGTGAATCAAGTGTGGGTAGACATCCACCTAATGGTCCGTACGAGGTTTACCAGAAAAAGCCTCGATTTTGACACCTCCCTCCCCAGGGATTCACACCTAGATAGGAAGAAACGTTGTATTAGACTGCCTTACCTGGGTACATTTTCGTTGAAGTTGGGCCGTGCGTTCGTCCTCTAGGGTTCCGTCCGGCATATTACAATACTAACACGGTAAAAAGTTCATTTGTAAAATTAAAGGACCCCATTCCTCTAGCCAAGAGGAGTGGTGTTTACAGAATAGCCTGCTACGATTGCCCTGGAGTTTATATAGGAATGACCGGCCGTCAGCTCCAAATAAGAATCGATGAGCACAAAAAAGCTAGGAAAAGTGAGTCGGCCTTTGCCGATCACCTTATCGAAAGTGGCCACAGAGTCGAAGAGGGGTCTAGTACTCATCCATAGGGAGGACTCATACTTTAAACGCATGGCTTTGGAAAATATTGAAATCTTACGTCACCGGAATAATGAAGACTTCACCGTCTTAAACAGGTATATTCCTGATGAAGGTCTGGTTGAGCTCGGTGACCCATCCTTCGGTAGGCGACCTTAATTTGAATAAAAATGGAATATTTTTTAAATGCAAAAATGTTGTACAAGAGGAACAACGGGAAGGAGGCTTTTACCGCCCAATTTTGAACCATTTTTACTCTTCACGGTCTCCTCGGGCTTCTTCCGTCATCATCTACAAAACAAATCCGTCTCAAGATTAGTAGCTGACCAATTCTCCTCCTTCCACATTCAAACAAATGGGGTTCTATATGGATAGTTCTTGATACCATTTCCTATTGCCTATATAAAATATCCGTTTCCACTGTCTGTTTTGTCTCTTATTTGCTTTACCCCTGTAAGCCGTACTTTAACCCAAACAAATTTTTAACCCAAACAATTGAGCCTAACTTCTTATCGTCATCACCTCCTAGAAATACCAAACTCCCATCTCGGCATCTTGCTTTGCTTCACAAACGGTACCTTCCTCATTGCTTCTAACTTCCTATCCGTCAAAACAGCGATTTCCAACGTTGACTCCACTCGTGTAATTCTGTCTTACACCTTTCTAAAAACCCTCTCACTCATCTCTTATTTTGTATCCTTCATCTGGTTCCTTAAGCACAGCGGAACCAATGGCAACGAAAGCGGCTACGAAGAAGCTAAAACAGCCACGAGGCTGCCACGGATCACTCAAATTCTCATTATTGGATCCGACCTCATCCATCACACCCAACTCGAAATTACGAATCAGGGATTGCCCATTGGCAAAAGCAAGTTCCACGAAATAAATTACCACAATTAAAACTGTAGCCTTTCTCAAAGCTTTAACCATCACATGTCCTCGCATCGTTCACTCATTGTACGCCCATCTCTTCTCCAACCTTCACCACTTCTTGTCCAAATATTGCAACCTATACTACCCTCTATCAGTCAGTCATATGTGTCCAGCCCTACATACCTAACACATTTCCTAATCCTTCTCAACAGCTATCATCAATAACAACCTCTCCTACCGCCGCGCCAACAATCACCTCTCGCTTAAGTGGTGCCATGCAGTGCAATTTTTCCACTTCGAACTTATCTTTAATCCATTGCATATTTTTTACAGATTTTTCCAACCAGTATGTCAAATGCCAGAATTCAATTTCGCTAATTTATGCGCAGAAATCTCAAAATCAGAAACATATCGGGACAAATATTCAATATTAGAAACCGAAAGCAACAATGGAGGATGCAAAGATTATGATATCTACCTACCCTCAGATGTGTACGTCACGGAAGTAAACACAGTGTCAGCTAGAGGTTGTCCCACTGAACCCAAATTGTTTTTAACCGACGGCTTGTACGAATATTCAGCTGCTGTTTATCGCCAGTATGGAAGTGATGGGTTGGAACTGATTACCGAAGTCAGTCATTTAAAAAGTTTGGGTTATAAGGAAGGATATCAAACTCGTTCCCTCAAAATGAGGTACAGTGATTTAAATTAATTGACATCATAAATTTGATTTAAAAAATAACAAAGGTGAAGTTATCTTATGGCAAGAGATGGATTGAACAAGTTAAATTTTTTTCCTTGAAATTTTTCTCTCATCAATTTAACTAAAGTATTACCTACATAAGCTCGTTCCTGCCTTTCAAAAAGTTGTAGGTCTGAATTTTTTTGTAAGTATTTTAGATGACTTAAGAATTTCCCTTGTAATAATTGCTCATGTATCTCTGCCCAAATGACAAGATCTTGATTTTTATTTGTTAGAAAGACCGACTGCTGATAAGACATCATCACTTTCACGCAAAAAGAGTTAGGAGGAAAGGCATCAATTAAAATATTGTATATTCTCTTTCTAGTTTCAAAAAAGTGTCCGTCGTGAAGATGCTAGAGAACAGATTTGTGCGGCTATGCGAAGAGATACTTACCATCTTAAAATTCAGAAATTACTCGATCAATACCCAAGGTGACTTGATGGATCGGATGGAACGTCAAAAATTCAAGATCTTCCAGTTTGATGCAAATGGTAGACCAATAGTCGACAGGGTGAAGGCTCGTGGCTGTCCAACCAATCCACAATTGTTTCTATCCGACGGTCCTCAAAAATATTCAATTTTTTTTTACCATTCTGTCAAGGGAGGTCTTTTACGCCTAGATATTGTGAAAAATCTAAGAAATCTCGGGTTTAGGGCATTTATGAGAGTTGAAACCTCGTCAATAAGGTAGGGTATACAAATCGATTTCAATTTTGATAAAATTTTCGTATTGATAATTATGGACATTTTTTTCAGCCACTTGGATTCAATCTACATGATGCACCCTTACCGATTCACACTTCTGTGCGATGAAATTCTGGATTTATCAGAGTTTCAAACATATTCTCGAGATTTACAAGCATATTATGAGGAGGTCCGTGAATATAATGTTTATTTACCTCCAGCATATCGTATTGGCGCGCGTGAGTGTCCCACCAGGCCAAAAATGTTTCTGTCTGAAGGACCGGTACGGCATTCTTTGTTCGTGCACGTGCCCATGGACTTTGGACTCGTTCGAATCGATAAAGTGAACAAATTGAGTGTCTCTCTTTCTGAGGATTATTTGTTGTCTACTTCTTCGGAGTAAGTATTTTCTCATCTCACCACTTCATATGAAACCGGTTCCCTGTTGGAGTGAGTTACAAGGCATTTTCCCAATTCTTCTCCCTTGGGACCACAGTTTTCTGTATGTCTAGCTTGAAGGTCGAAATCTTTCCTCTATAAATTCCTTGGTATAGATCGACGGTCAAGATTTTGTAAATATCTTTTCATTTTCATATTTGTAGCTAGGAAACCCGTTCTATAGGAAAGTTTTTGCCCTTCACCGTGCGCCGTCCAACCAAAAACTTGGACAAATTTTGACTCTCGAGGTATATATGGGAGAAGAGGGACTTGAAAGCTCGAGCCATAATATATGAGGAGAGGGACTTGGAAGGAAATTTTGACTTTCAAGTCATGATATATGGTAGGAAGGAAAGGGACTTCGAAAAATTCTCATTTTCAGGTTGAATACAGAGGACTCAGAAAATTTTAAGAATCTTCAAGATTTCGATTCGAATTCTCAATTCCAAAACAATGCATAGAACAGGTCCCCTGCTTTCCTCGTTTAACTTTGTTAAGGAAGCCATCGTTCTTCCAAGTCCTTGATATAGAGGTCGAAATTCTTACAATTCCTCAAAATATGTTGCAGAGTTCCTGTACATTCTCCAAAAAGACATTTTTCCGGCTGGTCCCCTCTATGGATGACGGACGTCAGACATTTTTCTCAGGGTTCCCTAAAAATACTGAGTCCAAGTCCAATAGATTCCTCATAATTTTGCATTATACTACTGAATTTGCAATGTTGTAATTCTTTTAGAGAGGACTCTGAAATTTTAGAAGAGGATCACGGCGTAACTTTGGAAGGAAATTCTGAAACTGCAAGAATGGACTCCAAATCTGCTCTCGAGATCCGTGAAACGTTATTCTATAAGCTGTGCAGAGATATCGTGGATTTTCCTGGATTTTCTTCTGATTACGCGATAAAATTCAACGTCAGAAGCGAAGTTTATATGGAGTGGGACGTTTATTCGTCAGATGAGATTAGCGTTATCGGTCGAACTGCAGTCCGTCTCTGCCCTTCTGAGCCAAAATTATTTCTGTCGAAAGGAACCAACAAATATTCAGTTCGTATTTATCGTAAAGCTTCCAAAGGACTCGTTCAAGTTTCCGAAGCGAAGAATTTGTCCGTTTTGGGCTTCAAGAAACCAAAAACCAAACCAAAGACGTCTACGATTGGATAATTTCAAGTGCCTAAATTCCTCGATGTAAAGTCGAGCTTATATTTTATTGCAACAGTCCATCTCAGGAAGTGAGGTCATCTTTACTCGATGCCGGTAGTTAAAAGACTTTTGACGCACTCTTACAATATCCCACCGGATGAAGATACATAAACGAATTTTTGTTTAAACGCGTAAGAGTGTCGTAAATCGCACTGTTTTTAGCATATTTCTTTCTTTTGTATTTCAACGCATAACGATCCACAGTTTTTGACTTAAGGGATTTTGTTCGCGATTCTGCTTTGTATCTTCATTTACCGCTATTATTACATCTACAACTCTGAGATCTTGAAATACATTCTCTCCTCTCTTTCTCTTTGTGTCGTCCGTATTTTATTCAGCTGGAGCGCTAAGATGAGAACTTTTACAATGTACTGAATCGCTCCTTTTTACTTCTTGAAGTCTTCTTCGTCTCTTTTTTTGTTACACCTGCGGGTCTTTTTAGCCCAATTCCAGAGCTTTGCTGATTGGTTGTCAAGAAGAGGTACAAGTTGAAGATGGGCGTGACGTCATCAATGTACTTCAGTGGTGAAAAGGAGTTGGAGGAGAAACTTGGAAAATCGATATCCTCTGGGTCGAAATAACTTAGAATCTCGAAGGACGAGCAAAGTACAACAAGCATGAAAATGTGACGATGGTTAGGAAGAAGACGACCAAGCTCGCCCTCAGTAAGACCATCATGCTGGTTTCTTCTCAGGACCGAAAGAAGAGGATGAAGTGCGTCTCTCTTCCCTACCTCCATCTTTTCACTGACACATGAGATAATTTAGTCAAAATTCATGTCTCGAAACCAACCTTCTACACGTACCTCCAATGGCGAGGACGCAATCCCGAGACTGTCCAGCTGTCTACATCGATGAATGTGGCAGAGTTTTTCAAGTCAGGATTTCAGACCACGTTGACACTTTCTTCAATGAGAATCCCTCGAAACCAGTCTTGACTACTCGCAGACCGACTTAGCTTGCCCCGCTCACGTCTCTACGCGACACACTCAATGAGGTGCGGTGTGGTTCATCATCCCGCCCTTGGTTGTAGTGCGAATACTTTGCCTGCTCAACTTTCTTCAACTTTGTATGAAGGTATTTGTTGAAGCAGCCATAGCCGCTTAAAACAGGCGTCAGATGAATGTTTGGCTGCCCATGGTCTCGATTCATCCACTCATCCAGGTCGGGTATCAACACACGGGTTCATGTACTCAGCTCGCTCTGGGCAACTCTTGCTCTCCATATTATGGTTGCAGTAAGTTGTATTCATGTGTCTTTTTTTTTATGGCAGCTGAGGACATAATTATATCTCATTATAACAGCAAATTGAAATCAAAAAATTTACAACACATGCCATCCATGTTGGCATTTGTATTACTAAAAAAAAAAAAACGAAAAACAACACGACGACATACAGTCATGACACTGCATGCGGTGTAACACTGCACCATAGAGTGCAGTCGCATATAATCGGCAATGCAAGGTGGGCAAGGGTAGTAAGCTAAGGTTTTATTCAAGTTTTAAGCCGTAAATAAGCAATTTTTCGTTTGCTTAATTAAGCGCCTTAATAAGCAGAACAATTTTCCATTTGCTTAATTGAGTGATTTAATTGACTTAATAAGCGAAACAAGAGCTTAAAACTTAAGAAAGGAAAACTTTTTTTTTTGACAAAATCATATTTTTTTCAACGAAAACATTGTCTTTCTTTAACGAAAACATGTTTTTTACAACAAAAACATAGAAAACATGTTTTTTACAACAAAAACATGTTTTTTACAACAAACGAAAAAATGTTTTTTTCAACGATAAAATGTTTTTTTCAAAAAACACATGTTTTTTTTTTCAACAAAAACATGTTTTGTGATTTCAGCTTCAAGGTTTAAGCTTAAGTTTCAAGTTGAAACTCATAAGTCTTGAATAAGCCTTGAGTTCAAACAAAAATAAATTTGATTTTAAGCTTAAGGCTTGAGCGAAAAGAAATTTCATTTCAAGTTTAAGCCTTAAGCTTAAGCAAAAAAAAATTCTACTTTAAGTTTGAGCCTTAAACTTGACCTCTAAAATCGAATCGCTTACCACCACCCTTGAAGGTGGGAAGAGTTGTGGGAGGAGTTAGGGAAGTATTGTGGCAGCAACGTGTCGCAGCAATGCGACATAACGCTCACTGACATTACCATTGTAGCCTATACGGCTAAATAAGCAGACAAATTTGTGTAATTTCTCGACTAAATGCAATTCAAATTGTCTGCATGTAAAGACAAGTATTTTTTGGGGAAAAAAATCAAGCTTCTAAATAGTGTCTGAAGTGAGATACAAGGGTCCTAAATCTCCAGATAGAATGAAAAATGAGCAAAAGAAGATTTACGGTCAAACACTACCCGGTGGTGTGTAACACCGGAAAAAACTACAATACTCAGCGTCAAAAATACCTCTAAAAATACCTTCAATAGTTTGTGACTGTGGATTCCAAAAGTTTAAAATTTGTTCATGAATGTGTAATTGGGATTTGAATAGGTTTCTTTGCCTAAGATTTCCCACTTTAAAGTAGAGAGATATTGTGTCAGTTTTTGATGACGGCGATAGAAGTGCATCTGTTCTACGGGTGAATTTGATCCAAGTGGTACAAATCTTCTCTAGGAAATATTTATCTATTCGATCCCACAAATTGGGATTTGGAGAAGTTTTTGGCCACCTCTTTCAAAAGATGCTCACTTTTGAGGAGTTGCCCTGAGTTATCCTACGTCTTGTGCATTTAGTTGAGTAGTCATCTGGACAAAAACTGTGCGATTGTAGAGATTGGACTGACAAACTCGAAGAGTCCAAGACACTCCCTTTCATGATCTGGTCTTGTTTTAGGGATTTGAAAATATTCTATATTAATATCAAGATACTGGAAGCCTCCCTGAACCCTGCATGCAAGCTCTTTGTCCTCGTACACTATAGGCAATACACAGTGTTCCACCATCACCTAACCTTGTCAATTCATTTCGGTTGTACTTTTGCCATAATAGGAAAACGAAACTGTAAACGAGTTGAATCGTGCGGAATTAGAGTTGAAATGAAAATACGGTTTCGAGAAACAAGATAAACGAGTTACAAGCTTTTTGTAAAGTTTGCTTTTGTAAACATTTACTTGACCTTGAACTACAGGACAATAGACATATAAGTAATTAAATTTTGAAGAGAGGAAGTGAACTTCGATAAACATTCCCTGACATTCAATTGTTTGATACTCGTAAGTTCACAAGAGACGCGTACGTAGGAGTACAGTGTAGGCTACAAAAAATATTAATTTGAAATCGCGACAATTTTGTCAAATAATTACAGGTTTCGTTTTTGTTGTTTTTTTTTCTCTCTGTTTCAATTCAAGAAACAGGATATTCCGTACTTTGAATATTTTAGGGGCTCGATTAATGAAAAGCACACTCGAAATGTAACTGAACAATAAGAACTGAGTCTTTATTAGTGTTTTGGACTCACCAACAAAACGTAAGGTGGATTTCTTGGAATAAACTTTCTTATTTTAATATTGAGAGTGTGTTTTGTGAAAAATGTACTATTAAGCACCGAAAGTGAGTAATACTCGTAGTTCATTTTTTTTGAGATTAAAAAATAGTATTTTGTCTGTATTTTGTGGGAGCAGGGCCTGGTCAAGCAAATAAACAAGCTCGCCCTCTTTGAACATTGTGCCCAATATCCTTTTACCAAATTCTTTTTTCCACATGTTTCATGTCCTTCATCAAGTTTCCCTGAATCCATTGGCGAATTCACACCACCCCCCCGCCAAAAAAAAAACATACTTTTTCTGAAATTTCCTGACTCTTGGACCTAAACCACACCCACGAGTTTCCTCCCTGTTTCACGGAAAGGAACCCTAGACATTATTTTGAAAATCTACGAGTAACACGAGTCCTGAATTCCGGCCTCTAAATCCAATTCTCTAATAAGCCTGTATTTTGTATTCCTTCTCTTCCTTTATAATAAACTATGACGTCATCAGCTGGTGTTTCAATGATATTCTTTCCTGAATCGCTCTTCTCCTCCTCCTCGTTAATCAGCTCTTGATGAACATGAGTTTTTGCTGACATAATGCCCAGTGGAGCGAGAAAACAGCGAACTTGAACCATCTTTCACGAAAAATATATTCCACCTAAGGAGTGACTTCTTATCAGAAGTACCTGACTGTACGGATGAATATAAAAGATCTTAACGTAGAAGTTGGGACGAGTTTTTGCAATATGGTGCATACTGTCATTAGATTCACTACTATTATGGAGTTGTTGTAGACTTTATCAACCCCATGACTCTTCACGATGACTGAGGTAACATCCTCCAATTTTGTCCAATGAGGTGTCTTACATAGATATCTCGAAGTTCGAAATTTAGAAAAGTTTTCAAGTCAGAACCATCCACCCCTTGTACCACAATTTACCCTTCCTACTTCCTATAAATTTCCCCAAGATCGTTTCTTCAAAGCTTGAAGCTCGATATTTTTTCTAACCTTCCCCTCTATCCAATGCATCAGTAGTCGAAAATCCTCTAAATCTCTCTCCTTCAAATATAGTGCTAGATGGTCGAAATTTTTCAAGCTACAATAGTAGGTCAGAACTTTCGCCTTCTCTCTTTTGATCACAAATCAAGATTTTCTCTTCCTTACGCAGTTGCAGATTTTCTGGTTTCACTTCGGCTAAAATTGAAGAAAATTTCAGAATTCTTCTCCACCTAAGTCTCTTTTATATCGCATTAATTTCAAGTTTTTATTCCAGGAACGATAAATTACAAATGTTTCGATGTTGAAAACTATGAAAATATTCCCTCTGTGACGTACCTATTTTGTATTTTTTAAAACTTAACCACTTCTTTGGAGTTATCAATTATCAACATTGAAGAAGTTCACTACGTCAAATCCTTTCTGTAAATTGATCACTGTAGCTAGAAGAGTCAAGAAATCTAGAAAGAGACAAGGTTTAGTCTTCATTTCCACAAATTTTCAAACACGATAAACGATTCATAGGGTGGTAAAAAATTAGAAAAAGAAATAACTTGAGAAGACTCTCGCTTATCAACAATAGGATCCTTTTTTTCTTAAATACATAATGTCACACATCATTAATTCCAACTGAACTCAAAAAAAAAAAAACAGGGATACAATACATTCAATACAATTAAAAAAAAAATTGCACAAATCGTAAGGAAAAAATTAGTTATAAAATATTTGTAAAATGAATGACTTTTTTGTTTATTCGACAATTTCGGTTTACAAGTAAATTTTCAGAGTATTGCGAAATGTATTATTACAAATGGGACAACGATGAAAATTTTGTCGAAATTTGGATGAACATAATTCACATAAACACAATTTAAAAAAATAATTTGCACAAATCGTAACGAAAAAATTAGTTATAAAATAAAATGATCACTTCTTTTTTGTCTGCTCGACAATCTCGGCTTACAAGTAAATTTTGAGAGTATCACGAAATACATTATTACAAATGGGACAACGACGAAAATTTTGTCGAAATTTGGAAGAACATGATTCACATAAACACAGATGACCACAAGGAATACACGCGATTCGCGGTTCTTCTTCAAGACAGATGACGCAGTTTAACTGCTCCTTGTCCTGCTGAAAGCGCGCCTCCTCTTCGTTCTTGTTCAACGCGCAGCTTTTTTCACAAAGTATTGAAGTTCTGTTCAATCCTGCAGCAACTATAGAATTCGAGTTCGTTGTCCTTGTAGAAGTCAAAGTTACGGACACATTATGCGTTACTGAAATTGACAGATTTCCAGCCGGCGAATAGATTTCTGTTCTTCGTCGATCAGGTCCTAATCTCGAGGGCGAAAAAGTAGCCGTCACTCGGGGCGAAATATGAAGAGTAGTACGACTCGCGGCTGTTCTCGAAGACGAATTCCTCTGTTGTAAACTGGCTCTTCTCTCCTCAATTTCAGTTTTAAGTCTTTCGCTGTAAGTGACCGATGCGTTGCATAAAGCTCTGAGTGGCCACAAACGATCCAATTGGCACACGAAACAAATCCAATCGTTCAATTTCGTAGTTCGCGCGTGAGCTCGGATGCATTTTCGACAAAATTTTCGCGGACATTGTTTACAAGAAATCAAATCGTGGGGAAATTTGTCGTCTTGAACGCACCACTGACAAATCTTATTTTTGGTCTCGGGATTGGCAAAACGTATTCGATGGCTGCATGAGTTACACACGATTACACCGAGAGAAGTGTGGACGTTTCTGCGAGTGACTAGACGATGTTGAATATTTATATTACAAATAGTGCAATTCAAACGACGCGAAATAACACCTTCACGAGCCAAACTTCTTTCAAAATTTTGCCGATATGTGGCCTCATCTTCCGTCAATAATACTGAATTTACGCTGGATGCCGATGCCATGCTAAGAAACACGAACTATGGTACGAACTGTAAACTATCTGAAAGGCAACTGAAACGGTCAGCAATTGTCACGAACTTTCCAGTCCTATTTCGATTAGATAGTGAATAATACTCTTTCGCACGTTTATTCAGGACTCAGAGAAGACGAATAGGATGAAGTAAGCTAGTAAGCTACGAAGATTTTTTTTTTTTTCTAACGTACACGTATTTCCCAGCTCTGTAAATGCTCAACAAACCCTGAAACATTAGTATAAGTTGGAGGTATGGGGAGGGAAAAATAAACAGAAATGAGATTACGGTACTATAAGGTACACTCAGAATACAGTTCTAAAATAACGTATATATATTCATCTCCTGCAAAGAAGAATGAAAATGGGTAAAATGGTCGATTCTAAACAATGAGACCATGAACTTTTTTCTTTGGAAAGATTTTGTTGGAGGGCATCCAAAAAGATGAAGTTTTCTATGATTTGTATTGATAGACCAGAAGCACAGAAATAACAAAAATTTTTTTGACTTTGATTTCGATGATTGATTGAGATCGATAATGGGTCAAATACTGATAGCTTGATGATCGGAGCTTGTCCGAATCCCCTCTTCTTATTTAAATTGAATTTCTTGCAACTCTCCTTACCTCTTCCTACATAAGGAGCAAGATGGACGAAATTCTCTCGCGTCCTATCCTCATAGCTATATCGATCGAAGGTCAACATTTTTTCAAGTGTCCATTGTCATCATGTCTATTGCTCGAAGATTGATTCATCTTCAAGCCTCTAAGATGGGCGAAATTTTTTGAAATCTTACTTCTGATACAATGAAGCTCTATGATTGGAATTTCCCCAAAATTCCTTTGCTCTTAATCATAACCCAGAAGGTAAAATTTTACCGGAGAACCTATTCCATATTTCCTTTTTTTTTTTTTGAAAAAAAATTTGACCTCCTGCTACTGATCTACTTAAAGAAAGTAAAAAATTCGCCATTGTAACACTTAAAGAAAGAAATTTGGTTCGTGCAAGGATATTAAGATGATAGAGAAACACTTAGGCTTTGCCCGCACTCCTTAAAAAGACAAACAATTTTATTCCGACGTTTCGGTTGTTATCAAGAGAGTACAAAAGAAAACTCAATCTAGTTGAGCGCTGGAGAAGAATTGTAATTTTTCCTCTTTTTTCCTCCCTTTTTCCTGCTTTTTTTGGTTTCGGAAATGAGATTCGAAAAAAATTCCCAGGAAATGTCAACCACCTGAGAAGTTGGACTCGAAAAAATGTTGAATATCGAGGTATATCGTATAAGATGAGAGGGAATGAATAACAAATTCGACTTTGGGCAACTCAAATTTTGGATTCCATTTTCGATATCGTAACCCAGAGTTTCTCAACCTTTCTTATATCGCGGCACATTTTTCCATGAGACGATATTCCTGCGGCACAGCATTTTTAGAACTTCAAATTGTAGCGAAAATTTTTGTGCGTTTTGACATTTGCATGTCTCTACAGATTTCCTCCTCCTAATTTCAGAATTTGTGGCCTACAAGATGGCTATATGAGGCTTCACCCTTCTTTCTCTATACTACAGTTCTGCGGGAAACAAGAGATCTTCCACCAAGAATAAAAAAATTTTGCCATCAATGTACACAAAAGTGTCTGCATGTTTCCTGCATTTACTGGAAACCCTCTGGGCTCTTCTAATTTCGAAATTTATCAGGAAACATGAAATAAAATCTGTATTTTTAGCCAAGTCGCAGAAATTTCTTGATTGTTATGACAGTGAGTGCAGGTTTGCACTCAAGTTTAAGTAATTATAACTGGAACTGACGGCATTCAAAAATTGGAACACATCGGTCCGATAGTGCTTATGATTACTTTTTCGAGTAATTTCATTAATAAATAATTTAAATTAAAAAAAAATTATTTAAATAAAATTTTAATAATAAATTAATATGAAAAAAATGAATAATCAATATTTTGATCATAATAAAAGTTGAAAATAATTATTATTAAATAAATTATAAATTTAATTTATATCAATTAAATTGAATACAAAATATACAATTAATTTTATTTATTTCAATTTTATTTATGTTTTATTTTTTAATAAAAAATTTTATTTAATTATACTTGAATTGAATTTTTTTTATATTATCATATTATTATCAGAATTTTCTTATTCTATAATATTTATTGTTGATAAATTATTTCAAAATAGAATAAAATCAGAGAAAATGATATATTGTCGGAGTATTCCATTTAAATTAAGATGTAATTCATTCATGAACATTACCATCAATAAATATTAAGATAGATTGTATCCCTAATCAATTAAATAGAATTATAGATTGAATTCTATAAATTATTTTAATATAATTCTATTAATTCAACATCGAGGTAACAAATTAAAAATATTTTATTTAATCATCCTGTTATCTTCAAGGATGTAATTATTTTACGTTGAACAGTCAAGGTGGTAATTTTACGGCACTTTTTTACGAATAACAAGTAAGAAATGATTTTGTATACCGTATATAAAAACACTTTTTATATACGGTATGCAAAATCATTTTAATTTGTTTATTTATATAATCATTAATATAATTATTTAAATTTATTTTCTTATTTAAATTAATAAATTGAATCTCAAAAATTTACTTTGCCCTAAGAATTGAAATTACTTGTATTTTATAAAATTTTTAAATTCGAAATTAAAAATTATATTTATTTATATTAATAAAATATTTTTTATTTATTTAGTTGAATAATATCATTAATTTGTCAAATTATGAGAAAAAAATGGCAATTATTTTTTTAGTTCATGTTAATTTATGTTTTTGATAAAACTTTTGCGGCACACCTGAGGCGGGCTTGCGGCACAGTGATGTACCGCGGCACACCGGTTGAGAAACACTGTCGTAACCAAATTCGTATTACGAATTCTTTTTTCAGTTTCTTCTTTAGAGGAAGGTTTTGATTATCCAGTTACATTTATTAAGGGGGGAAGGAGAATTTGAAAGTACTCTGCCAGTTTTCTAGAATTTCCTGGAACCTGTTTTATGACAGAGGGGATGGGTGTAAATAGAAAAAAATGGCCGGGTGCCGTCCGCAGAAACGCTGTATTTCATAAAATTTCGACCCCCGAGTTATAATTGGTAGGAGGGCTATTTGAAAAAATTTCCACTTTCAAGTTATACATGACAGTGGGGAATTTGGAAAAATTTAGACTTTCCCCCTATCTACGATTAGAAAGAGACTTGAAAAAATTGTGAATATCGAACTACATCTGATGGGAAAGGGCGTGGAAAAATTTCGACTTTCAAGCTGTATCTGATGGAGGCGAAGTTGGAAAAGTCTTGACTTTTGAGCTATATGTATAGGGGAAAGGACTTGAAATCAGTACCCAAGAACCGGGACAAACGAGCGGAGTGAGTGAGCCCCTCGTAGGCTAGCTAGGCCATGATTTCATCACAAAGCAGGCGTGGTATTAAAAGATAAATGAGGTCACTTGCGGACATGAAACATGATCTTTAAGTATTAAAAAAAAAAAAAAAAAAACGCTGAGAGACCACTTGGCCTGACAGGCAGAACGACGATGAAATCATGAGAATCTAAAAATTCCAAAGCCTGAAATTTCCAAGAGGAGAGGGTCAGAGTAACCTGAAAGAATTTTGGGATATTAAACTTTTTTGGAGGGAAAAAATTTTAGTCTCGTAAGCCTGCGTCGGTTGGTTCAATATCCCCAAGAAACTCGCAGCCTACATCATTAGCTGCTCGAAGTTGCCTTCATCAACTGTGTTGACCGAGGCAAACAAGAACCTGTTTTATGGGGGTCTCTTTATCTATACTTTTTCTAAAAATAACGATTGAATTTTGAAAATTTTCCCAAATCCTTTTTCCACCATTTGTAGCTTAAAGTCGAAATATTTTCCCAAGTTCGCTCATCAGATATAGTTCGATACTTAAATTTTTTCAAGTTCCGTTCCTATCATAGATACCGGTAGATTGAAAATCGAAATTTTCGCAAGTCCCTTTCTCATCATAGATAGGTGGAAAGTCAACATTTTTCCTAGTTTGTCCATCAAAAATTTTTTCAAGTCCTTTTCCTATCAGAATAATATTGGAAGTCGTAATTTTCCCAAGTCCTTCTCCCACCATGAAGAGCTGGAAAGTCAAAAGTTTTCCAAGTTCGCCCATTAGATACCTATAATACTTGAAATTTTTCAAGTCCCTTTCCCATTATAGACAGCTTGAAAGTAGAAATTTTCCAAAGTCCCTTTCCCACCATAGATTGCTGGAAAGTCAAAATTTTGTCGAGTTTGCCCATCAGATATACTCCGATACTTGAAATTTTTCCTATCATAGATAGATTAGAAGTCGAAATTTTCTCAAGTTTCTCTTTCACCATAAATCCAGACTCAGACTCCCTCTTTCTCTGTGACTCTCGATCAGCAATTAATTTTAATTCCATCGAGTATTCGAAGAAGATCACTCAAAACTGACTCCAGATTTTCTTCATTACTTTTTCTGCGTTTACTGCATCAGTTTCTGTCTCCGTAAAGTAGCAAAAGTGCTGTCCTAGCTCTATTTTTGGGAGAAAGAGCGATGCACCACCTATTAGTGATCACGTTTGCACTATTCAATGCTTTTGGGGTTTAGCTTTCAAGACCGGTGTTTCAGCTTTTGAAATAAGTTTTTAGGTAGAGTTATACATATAAATGAAATCTTCACTCCAGACACCGCACTATCTTTCCTTTTCTATCTCCTGTTGACTACTTGAATATTGATTTTTTCTCAATTTTCAGACTCCTGGGCCTTTTCATCGAAGAAGTAATCGCTTCAGAAAAAATGTCAATTATGAAATTTGCAACGCTCAAGAGGCATTGCTCTAGCGCATACAGACTAAAATTGCTTCGATTCTTTTTCTACATTACTGGTGGAATTTACAAAGCAACCGAGGTACCCAAGACGGTTAAAATTTTATGGATATGCTGTTGCTTTGTGACTCTAACGTTGATAATTATAGTCGGCGCTCTCGGATATTTGGTCACAGCTGAAAAAATTGATATCCTCGCTATCTACGCGCTTCTTTGGAGTGTGGACTGCGCTATCAACATTATAATCATTGTGCCCGCGATCACGTATCGCTATCACCGAAAGTTTGAAAAGCTCATCAATTTTATTGAAAAGTGTTCAACATCGTATCCGTCATCCTCCATTTTATTTGATGATTCTTCCACGATGAACAATTATATTTACCTCGAAAAATGCAATACCCTTTCAGAGGCCTTATTTTGGCTGACCACCGAGCTCAGCGCTGCTCTTGTTTTCTCCATGATCGGTTTCATAGATATGATGTATATGTGCAGTAATGAAAATTCATTTCGTGATATACATCATCATTTAATAGGATATCCTTACATGCATCGTGTATCGTCTATGCGTACAGCGTTGCTTATTTACACAGTGGAGTTTGTCATGTGGATGTCTGGTATATCTGTAGCTGTTTGTCATATTAATCTTCTGATGATAATCGCCAACGAACTGAACAATATCACTGTAGAGTACTGTCAAAGAATACAAAATCTGATTGTATTTATCAATGAACTGACCCAACCGTCGTTATTTCAACAGAAGTTAATCAACCTGATCAAACAACATCAATATTTGGTGAAGTAAGTCGATAATATATCTTAAGCACCCCTAACTTTAATAGTAAGTCAACCTATTTTCAGGATTGTTGAAACAATACGTCCCTACATGGAAATTTTTAGCACACTGACCCAGATTACCAATGTTGCCGGACTCTTATGCGTCATTTACGTAATTTTATTGGTGAGTTTGGAAAAATCGTTTTTGAACAATTTTGGAAGAGCATTCGATACAAAATGAGAATTTTACAGACTGACTTCGAAGTTGTTCTGAGACTGAAGCAAATGATATTGGCTGTTGCGTTTTGTATTTATTTTTATCCTCAGTGCGAATTTGGAAACAAAATCAATACTATGGTAAGATTTTGGATTTGCTTGCTCCAGGCACTACCTACACCAGGCCTGTAACCGAAGTCTATAGGGGCTGAGTATAGTAATAGGATTGAGGGATCGTGACACATCTAGTGAGTTTAGGGAGATGATAAGAGCGGACGTTCGCAAGAATCATATTATAGATGAGGATAGAAGGGGAAATATGACGAAAAAAGTGATGAATTTTCTGACGTAGCTAAAAATATAAAGATCATGTTTCCTATCTCTTCTATTTTATCAGTCATCTTGAAATATTTTAGTCTAGGCTTCTACTAGGTCAAGTGCTCGTGAGATATTCCTCGTTCACCCGCTTTCTTGGGCTCGTACAAATCTCGTATGAGAAATATTTTGATCTATCAGCTTATGTCGCTCCTGTCAATCGCCCTTTTTATTGGTGTTGTACACAAGAGCTATCAGTTCACTTGGTCCACTCGTTCGCCCTCTGTCTTGGTTTAACATAAGTCTGATATAAAATAATTTAGTGTTCTTCTTCCCTCTTCCCTTTTCCCTCTTCCTCCTTTCTCCTTTCTCCTTTCTCCTTTCTCCTTTCTCCTTTCTCCTTTCTCCTTTCTCCTTTCTCCTTTCTCCTGTCTCCTGTCTCCTGTCTCCTGTCTCCTGTCTCCTGTCTCCATTCTCCTTTCTCCTTTCTCCTGTCTCCTGTCTCCTGTCTCCTGTCTCCTGTCTCATTTCTCCATTCTCATTTCTCCTTTCTCCTTTCTCCTTCCTCCTCCTTCTTGTCAGAAAGGACAAAGGGGTGGTACTCGCAGAATTCTCAAACACCACTCTGGTATAAAAATTTGTCTTGAAAAATTTTTCAAGTCCATTATTTGGGGGAGGGGGGGGGTGGTACTAGCAATTTTCCAATAGTGTATGGGGTGTCAGAAAAGACATGAAACATGTCAAAAATCCCCTGGCCTGAGTGGGAATCGAATCTGCGACCTCTCGTTTTCATGACAAGTGCGATATCCCCTACGCTACCAGGCCAGGCTCTAAGATTAGATCGTCATATTTTGCCTTCTGATGGAAGTTCCACTTGTGAATGAAGGGGTCCGAAGTTGCCAATGCACATTAAAGCCTATAGGAAAGCACCGCGAATCCCTGCTAGTGGGGCTCAGCCGTCTGGGCTCCCATGGTTACAGGCCTGACCTACATTTTTTCTAGTTTATTACTATGTTTTGAAGTTGAACTCATTTTGCACATTTAGAATGAAGCGATTCACAAACAGGTCTACAATCTACCGTGGTACAATTTACCACCCAAACAACGCACGTTGGTGTTCATATTCTTGTCTCAAGTTCAACGTCCTATTGAATTTAAAGCTTTTATAGTGTATCCAGTGAACCGTGAAACGTTTCCAAGTGTTTTACGGAAAACTTATTCTCTTCTGAACGTTCTTCGTTATACAAATCGATTTGAAAATTCATGAGAAATTTTGTGACTCTTCATCTCAGGAGTCTTAGAAAAATCGGTAAGTGAATGTATTTGGACTTAGCAGCGCTATTATCGCCTACGTAGAAACTTTTCGCTCGTTGAATGATGTATGGCCGCAAAATTAGCTCTTAATCATGCTATAATAAATTCTTTTTATATGAATAAAATATAGAATTTTTGTACAAAAGTAAGGAGACAAATTCTATCAATCTCATGATGGCTCACGATACAGAAAAGAAAAACGAGGAGGGCGCACCAATACGGAGTTCAAATAAGCCTGGAGGAGGAAATTTTGGCATAGAATTTATTTAGAAACTACAATCAACACTTTTGGCAACAATTCATGATTATTATGAAGAGCAATTTTGAAAAATGTTTCCAACCTAATTCTATCTCAATAACGTCAACTCAAACCCAAATCTTATTCTATCTCAATAGTTTTGTTTTGTTTTGTATGTTTTTCTCTTCTGTTGTACGACCTCAAGTTTCTCTAGTTCAACGAATCCTCCAAAACCACCTGTCATTAGAAATCTTTTCTATCCTTCAGTAATAAGACACTAAGGAAGGGAGTTTTAATGGACAGCCATGTTGTCTAGAATCAAGTCTCCAGCTCGTGGCTGCACTGGCATTCGGGCATTCTAGTTCCGCGTTCTTGGCGTAGAATAATGCTAACCAGGATTGCAAAAAATTGGGTCTTTTTTAAAAAGAAAAAAAAAAGAAACTTTTTCTTAAGTTCTGAATTTTTTTTTTTCTGTTTAAAACATGTTGGAAATTGATATTTTTCCTTCAACGTTTAAAACAATATTTTAAACATGTTTAAAACGGCATTTCTATAGAAATTTTTCATAATTTGTTGTTTTAAAAATGATGACCTTGCGCTTATTCAGGAATACAATGCTTTAAACGAAATTATTTTAAACAGTGCATGTTTTGAACATGTTTTAAACGTAGGAATTCGAGAAAAAGCGTTTTAAAGTTGGATGACACGTTATGAATTTAAAGTCACGCGCACTCGCGTAAAAGAAAGCGTGAGTATCTAGGGAGAAAACCAGGAAAACCCCCGCAATAAGCGCAAGGTCATCATGTTTAAAACCACAAAATATGAAAAACTTACATAGAAATTCCGTTTCAAACATTTAAGAAAAAATATCAATTTCCAACATGTTTTAAACAAGAAAAAAAATTTTAAACTGAAAGAAGGATGTCTGGCTCCTCGGTTATTCTACCTATTGACTGCACCAAGGCAAATTTTATTTCTCAAAACGATTTTTTTCCTTAGGTTCTTCGAATTAGTGCCGTTATCTTCTGCCCCCTATTCTTCAATCGACTGATGGAGTAACATCCCTGCTCGAGCTCGTGAGTTTTTGTGACGTCAAGCCCTAATCATTGTCTCTTCTCTATGGAGGTTCATATCAGGAATCGTTCAAGTCGAAACGCCGTACTGGTGTAAATGAGCTTGATCGAGACATGAATTGAGAGTAAGCCACCACACCCTCAAACTCACAACCCACCTAAGAAATACGAAGATTTCTTCTTCAAATTTTCCCAGTTGGCTAGTAACAGTAAATCTCTTATTGCATTCGCATTCTTCTCGTAAAGGGCAAATATCGATATAGTTTTGGACCGACGACACAGCAAGGGAAAAGCAAAGTCAAACATCGACGACACAGAGACAACGATTTACACGAAAAACGTTTCACACACGTCGTCTATAACTACAAACAATTCGTACTGACGTATTACAGACTTGTGTGCAGCAGCAGGGTGCTGCTCCTGTGTTTGTATACGTATAAAGTTATCGCGCAGTCGAGGTGAAACAACGTATTTTATTCTCCAACTCTCAACGGTATTGTAAACAAGATCAGCAACTAAATTTCAATTTCCACCTAGCATATACACGTACTTTTCGTAGTCGCCATTCTTTCTCGCACCATGCCTCGCATCCCCTCGTTAAGATCAAACAGAATATATTTACGAGTTTTTGTCGGGTGATAGTTACTTTCGCACTCTACGACATCAAACTTTGGAAATATTGTACACATCGACCTGAAAGCATCTTATGGTTTTCTTCTCGCCCCGCGGGCTTCGCAAAGTAGAGTAGAGAGTGACGGTGACGATAAACAGCCTCGTCATCTATCGATCTCGTGATTCAAATTTTGGTTCTTCTTGAATTTTGATGAATTGCAACGTATGGAAATCGTGACAGGGGGATTCTTATGAAGCACTAGGTGAAGGAGGGGTATAAAAACAAAGAATTAGTACACATTCTTTTTGGTTCGTCTTTCAGAAGAGGCTCTTTTTGAAAACATGATTCGATAGCGTTTCATTATAATCGTACAACTCTTTCAGCGTATTTTTGTCATTAGAAAACCAAAATAACAAAATACCATTCCATCTCACCTCTATGCTGATTGTTGAGAAAGGAAAACGGTAATAGGAATTTTAGATTCACTATATCACCAATTTAAGATCCCGTGGTTCAGCGATGTTGAGCACTTTTGGTCAAATTTCTTGAGCTTGAAGGAATACTCGCTAAGCCAGAACACATTTTTTGCAGCAGTCGTGTACTTTGGCTCTAGTATTTTGTTCAGTATTGGTGTCGCTGCCCAAATTATATTTTCAAGTACCTGGCAATATTGCAACAGAGTATTAGGGCTAGCAGGGGGCTAATAGAACGATTGGGCAAGATGGAGTTCAATAATTATAATGTGAATGAAGATTTCTATCCACGGTGAAGAAAGTCAACAATGTTACCAGATAGAAGGAAAGGACAAGGGAACTGAGTCGGAGTGCACAAGCTCAAGCTCAGTTGCGAACTGTGTGAAAGCATCTACATTAGTGAAACCGGAAGAAAGTTCAGGAAGATTGTTTAGTGCAATGAAAAACAGCACAATGGTGGAAGAATATTTGAAGTCGTACACGTAGGAAACCCGACAGAAACCAGAAAACTCTATAAAAAGAGAAAGATTGCAAGTACAAAGAGAAGAAAGAAACTTGCTCCCAACTTAGTTGATTAAAGTTGCCTTCATTAACTGTGTCAATTGGAGAGTAAAAATTATTTTGCCTGCTTGGGGTCAACATGTTGCCAAATTGTGGCCGACATCTAACCAACATGTGGACAATATGTTGGTGATATGTTGCCAACATGTTGCCGGCATGTGACCAACATGTTGCCATGTAGCCGACATGTTGCCACATAAAACTGACATGTTGCCATGTAGCCGACATGTTGCCAACTGACATGTTGCCGACATGCTGCCAACATGTTGTCAATATGTGACCAACATGTAGCCGATATGTAGGCGATATGTTGCCGACATGTGACTAACATGTCTCCGACATCCAGCCAATATGCTTCCGACAAGTGGGCGACATGTGACCAACATGTGACTGACATGTTATCAATACATTGCCGACATGTTTCCAACATGTAACTGACATTTTGCCTACAAGTGGCGAACATGTTGCCGATACGTGGCCGATATGTTGTGGACATGTTGCCGTTATGTTGCCGATATGTGGCCGACATGTTGCCAATATATTGCCAACATATTGCCGACATGTGGCCAATATGTTGCTGATATGAGGCTAACGTGTTGACACAATGTGGTCGACATGTTGACAAAATATGGCCAACATGGGAACATACAAGGATTTTGTTTTGTTAGGAAAATTCCCACTCTCGCTATAGATGGTGGAAGGATCGTCACCAACAATACCTACACCAACACTACTTACATCAACGACAACACGTACAAAAACACCAAAAACATAACCAACACCAAGTGCACCAAGATCATGAAGAGGAATACTCACTAAGAGTAAAAAAGATAAGTACAAAAACCCAATAAAATTACACTACCGAGCGCTTTTGGCTAAACAGCCATTCTCGAGGTATAGAAGACGACTCCCAACACCATCTATACTATAACCAACAACAACACACCAATTTTCATCCCTGGATAGAGTTTATGCCCTCTCTTATCATATGTAGGTTGGAAGTTGACATTTTTTCCAAGCCCCATGTTTTTCCGACCGTACCCGGCCTTCTTTCCCCCTCTTGAACAGTGTAATTACATTTGGCTACAAAAGATTATTTGGCTTGGTGATTGGACGAGAGGAACAGAACAAACCAATAAGATGAATGGAGACGCAGCACATAAGTTGAAGTGTGAAGTAATCACAACGTGGCATTGAAGGAGTTCCAATGCAATATCGCAAGCATTGCGGGGACGCAAATCCTGTTTAGCGTTGGGTCCGTACCCTCGGCTGTTTTTAGGTCCTGCAGATAAACGTCATCAAGCCTCCTCCCCATATGTACGTCCCAGTCTAAAATTGAAATCTCTTCATGTCCCTAACGTAGGTCAAGTTTTTCTAAGGCAAGGCCAATGAGCTATTTTTCCGCTCTCCCTGGGATATGGGTCGAAAAAGTTCCAAATCTCTCCTCTAAATCATAGTTTTCAATATCATTAGCCCTCGCAAGAGAAAATTGTTCCGGTGCCTTGCAGTGGCGGCGTGAGATTTTCGGGGGCCCAAGGCAGAGAGTTATTGAGTCCAGTTACGTTTATTAATACTTTTTGTGAGAGTGAAATAGACTTATTATTTCCTTCTGATGAATGTGGCGCTCCCAATATCACGAGGCTCAAGGTGTACGCCTTGGTCAACTTGTCCTCACGCCATCACTGATGGCTTGCTACTCGCAAATGAATTATTTTGGGAAAACAGATATCATGTTACATCTTGCAAGGAGGGAGAGGGTGACAGATAGCGAAGTTCGGAATGATAGGGGTGAAGCAAGGACCTAGAATTCGTCAGAACAGCCGGCTCAATTCGTTGACTACTTGACAGGTCTGTAGATTGACCTGTCCGGAGATTTAGATTTTGATTTCGACAATCAACTGGGTTAGTTAAGTCTCTCTTCTCTCACGTTATACAATTCAAACGTAGAAATTTCTTCAATTGGGGTCACAGTTTCAAGTGAGTTATTTTTTTGTCGCTTATTATTAAAAAAATCTCGCCCTTTGGTAAAGTGAATTGGAGCTTCCGTATTTTCATATAAGAGGAAAGTTTCAGAATGTCAGATGACATCTCGCTGAGTTAATTGTGACAGTTGTTCGTTTGTATATAATATCATGACAAAAAATATTGTAGCAACGGAAGCGTCCTCCACTATGGAAAACTACAATCCGTTGTATTTACGCGCATATACGTCTTTCATCACATGTAAGCAAAATTATTCCTCGCGTCCGCGGTATTTTCGTAAACTTCATTTTTCGCATTGCGACAAGTACTCACGTCAGTACATACTGTACGATTACTCTACACAACATTGTATAGGGCGGCAAAATTATTGCGCAACATCGACGTCTCTCTGTGGTGGCAGAAAATCGACGCGACAAAGACGACATCGAGTTAAGAACGGTAAAGGCTATCAACGTGCCGCCACATCCGTATTGCACGAAAAGGCTGCAGAGAGTGGTATTTACACGGGCTTTACACGGTGACACTGGGTGAAAAGGGATGTGTTGACAAGTTTGTTACTTGTCAGGTCCCTGTTCATCGTTCGTGTATGTCGAGCGTCTCGCGCTTCTTCGTTCTACGCTCCCTTCTCATTTTCCCGAACAAATAGGGATTATTATACTTTACAGTAATGGGATTAGCAAAGATCTGCGAGCTGTCTGTATTTTCACGTGTGCAGAAAAACGAGAGAGGGTGAGCGTGGTGAACGATGGTTGGACGTAGTGCGTACGTTATTTCGAAGAAACTTTTGCAAAATTTAGATACCCCTGAAATTAATACCGTTTACGTCGATCCATCATGCGAGATGTATTGCGACTGAAGAAGAGTGCCACTGCCGAATGACGAAGACGAAACGTATATGAGGAAAAATAAGAGTAGGTTAACTCTGACGTTTTATTCGAAACTTTTTCCTTCCTTTTACGTAAACGACGCATTATTAATTATGTTAACGCGTTCCCAAAGGCCGTTCGTTGGTTCAATGGAAAGTAAGAATGTAAAATGGTCTGGAGATCGGAGTTATTTTTTGAAAGGAAGCGTGTCCGTATTTCGTTCTGTGTTGTATGCCGGAGAGCGCGGCTGATACAACCCGCAACACGAATACGTTGATAAAATTGTCTACAACGCACGCCGAATAAAGCGGTAATCATATTGAAATACATCATAAATTTCGTACTCCAGAAGGAATGAAACTGCAGTCATCTGAATAAAAGTGCCTATATTACTGTTGATTGTTAGTCATTATAACCCAGAGAAATTATAGAAACTCTCGAGAGGAAGGAAGAAGTAAAAATTGACTTGGGGAAAAAAATCAGAAGCCAACATGTCTCATCTACAGACACGTGGGGTAGCATCTATACACTTCAATGTATTTCAGGTAAATCGCTAACTTTCTCAGCTCGTTAGCTCTCATTCTTAGCCTTGAACAGTCCTTTTTAGTACACTGTAAGTAGCTCAAGAGCGGTCCCATTCTTAACCTGAAGTGTTGGGCTGATTGGCTCCCTCGTTCCATTCGCTCGCCTGAACAGTACAGTAAAGGCCTATGATGAGCCTCGTATAGGTTTATGACGTCATACCACGCCCTACCTTCTGTCTTTCGACCTAGTTTACTGCATATTGGGAATATGTTAGCCTAAGTAGCTAAGCCTGAGTTTTTTTTTGAGCAATGCCCTCCGGCATTCCTCAGATGCCCTCATCGAATCATGTGACCGCCTTTTACCACAAGAGGGGATACATTGTATTGGGGGTGAGGGGATACACAAATCACTATTAACATAGCTCATCCCTCCTCTTATGTACCAAAGGTTTTTCAAAGGGAGCGATGAGGGGATCAATATGCCTAAGGCTAAATTTTGTCTCTTACTAATGAACGGATTGGTTATTTTTAGGTATTGTGTGGATTCGTACGCTCAAGGCCTTATTCTGAAGGCTAATCAATTGTGGTATCAGATCTTAAATGATTCTTATAATATTAATAATCAAGAAAAATCTGCTTATTTGAATGATTCTGTTGGTAAGTACTGAGCTCCATGTCTTCTTTCTGCAGTCCATCTACACCATGCACTTCCTGGTGATATCAGGGTGATATCACCAGAGTTGGTTGTCTGATCGATTAGCCCGCTGACTTACACGGTCTTCTATAGGTTTAGATAGGTTCATGTCATCCGGATTCTCTATCTCTCTCGTGCACTGTGTGTTTCATTGCTCTGTAGCAGCTCTGTTGGATCCGTGAGATACGTCACAAACCCATCAGGACTGTCTCATACCGCTGGCCTTCCGTGTGCACAATTCAAGACGTGTTTTACATCCAAATTCACATGAGGCAGATCTTGGTTTCCTGTCCTTGTCCTATACGTAAGCTGCAAAGCTGCCATAACCAGCCAGCGCCATGCTCAGAATGTAACTTGTTGGGTTTCTATGTTATTTTGCAAGCGGCATCGGCTTATTTATCGATTTTCATTTTTTTATCGATTCATTTCTCAGCATTCAACTGCATCGGCATCAGCAGGTGGCTAACAGCGCTTTCTTCTTCTCTGAGGCCCACGAAATAGCTCTTGCAGCTATCGCCCATTATGACAGTTGCTGGAAGGTACGATAACGTGCGATACAGGCGCCCGTAACACAGCGCCATTAGGCGATGCGTGTGGTCAAAATATTTGCTATAATACTGGATGTCGATTCGATGTGCCCAGCATGCACTGGCGTTCATCAGTTGTGTACCTTATGTGCCACTCAGAATTATCCGACGCTATACCCGAACATGTTTATAGCTATAGAGCAGAGTTTCGGCATCAGTACAGCTGCTCTTTTATACATGACCTGAAGGTGACTCAGCCAAATCAGGCCTTCATCTCATATTACACTAAGATACTTGAAGGATCCACCTCGCCTGTAGCTACTGCATTATCATGTTGTAGCCAAGGTTCAACAGGAGAGGGCCAACTACACTCCCCTGGGGGCATCCTTATCGAGTTTCTTCTCTGCGCAGCCATACCTTACAGTCCGATTGCTTAGGTAGCTGCCATATATCCTCAGCAAATACTATGGGCTGGCGTATCTCCTTAGTACATTTAGGATGTGTGGCCACAGCAAGTGGTTGAATGCCCCCTTTATATCGAGGGACACAGCAGCAATCACTCGTCCCGATTTCCTCATTTTCGCCATACTCTTCACCCCTGCGATGCAGTCTTCGCAGTTGCGGCCCTTGCGGAAGCAATATTGTGAATTAGAGATTGTCTCTTCCGCAATCTGCTCCGTGCGGTTAACAGTGCACCCCTCCAGGGTTTTTCCCAAAATGAGCTGAAACTAAGTTAGTGTAGTATATTGGACGCTAACTTATACTGTAACAAGCGTCGCAATTTTCCCAAATCCCGAGAGGATAGACTAATATTCCTGAGCCAATATGCGGGTATTTCTGCGTCCATGAGGGCCCCCCAAAAACTCACGGGTTCTTTAACGGAGTTAAATGAGCGGTGGCAAGGAACCTGTTTTACGGTGCACGCGGGATTTGAAAGATGTAGATTGTGACGTCACATGCCCGGAATTTGAAGCTGTATATAATAGAAGGGAACCTAAAAAAACTGATCTATGACGTCATCAGATTGTGATGTCACAGGCCCCACTGCGTAAGCTATATATGATAGGAGGGTCTTGGAAAATTTTCGAGCTCCTGCTTTGCCGACTGGCTGTACGGCGGACGTTTTTTTCGAAAAACGCCCCGATAATGAGGGGTGGCAGGAACCTGTTTTAACAGGGAACCTGTTCTATGGGTGTTTGTTTGATGAATTTGCCGTGCGCCGTTCGCCGTCCGGCAAAACCTAGAAAAATTTTGACTCCTATTATATATAGCTTGGAGGATGAAATTTTTCTAAACAGAAAAATTTGAATTCTATTGTATATAGCTCGAGAGTCAAAATTTTTCGAACTCCCCCTCCTATCATATATAGCTCGAGAGTCAGAATTTTTCCAAGTCCCCCTCCCCTCCGTGACATCACTGACCTCGGGTCGCTCGCGGACGAAAATTTCCTGAAAGTAACAAAGGGATAGCGGATTCATCGCTCAAAATTTTGCGTACATGTGCGTGCGGACCTCTTTCACAGGCAACCTGTTTTATGGAGGGTTTTTAACAGGGAACCTGTTTTGGGGGGGTATTTGGGAAAATCGCCGTGCGCCGTCCGCCGTGTGCCGTCTGCTTAGAGAAATTTCGATCTCCGAGGTACATATGATAGGAAGGAGACTTAGAAAACTTTTGACGCTTGAGCTATACATGATAGGAGTCAAAATTTTTCCAAGTTTTTTGCCGGACGGCGCACGGCAAAATTCTCAAAAAAAAATCCATAGAATAGGCTCCCTGTTAAAATTTTGACTCCCATCATATATAGCTGAAGGGTCGACATTTTTCTAAGTCTCCATCCTATCATATATGTATAGCTCGAGATTCGAGAAAATTCTTTTTTTTTTTTTTTATTTTATTTACAAATTTTAGTCATGAGGGTTGGGTGAGTTTTACCATTGGTTTTTCCTCACCCCCCTCATGACGAGCTCGTAACATACTATGTTCTGTATCTAGACTACACTAAAATACAAAGCAATATTTTATTATGAAGAAAAGGTATATATATATTTTTTTTTTTATTATTCATTTGTTTACTTATTAATTGTTAGTATAGCATTTGTATGTTATTTTTATTTTTATTGAAGTTATTATTATTTCTCTGTAATTTCTGTTTTTGTTTTGAGTATTTGTTTTATATATCTGTTGACTTAACCATGAATTTGTTTATCTTGTAGGCATTTACCCAACTCTTCAGCTGCTGTAATATTGATTTCCTTTCTTATGTGTTCAAAGTTACTACATTTTAGGAAGGTATGATCTGGATCATCTTCAAAATTCAAACATTCCCTACATTTACTGTCTTTTATTATCTTAAATTTTTTTAAATAAGTTGCAGGGACTCTCAAACTATATTATACTAGGCTTATAGTGGCCTTCTTTATACTAGTTTTATTCAGGTCTAGACTTCCTTGAATCCTCAATACCAAATCCCATTTGACTCATGAAACAGGTTCCCTGCGTTCCTCGTTCAACTTCGTCAAGGAAGCCGTCGTTTTTTTTTGGGCATGCGGGATCTGAAAAATGTATGACCTCATTGGATTGTGACGTCACAAGCCTGACCCATGACGTCATCAAATTGGTACATCACCGGCTTGGACTCTGAAGCTACTTATGGTATGAGAAGGACTTGGACAAATTTCAACCTCCTACTGTATGTGATAGGAGGAGGATGTGGAAATGAACTTTTTGACCTCAAAATTATTTAATGATAGGAGGGGGACTTGAACCTGCTATATACAATAGGAGGTCAACCTCTAAACGACCTTAAGGTTGCCGGCCAGCTGGACGGTGGACATTCTTTCCGATAAATTTCCCGATAAAACAGGTTCCTTTCATATCCCCTCCTATATTGAACGCATTTCTATGTCGAGGTTAACGCCTGCGCAAAACTGATGCATTGCTATTGCTGACTCGATTATCCTCTTCAGCTTGATTCCAGCATCTGATATACAGCGTCCAGTTTGGAAACCGTATTGACTACTTGGGATTCTATCTTTTTCCTTCAGATAGTACTCGAGTCAATTGGCTACCACTCTCTAAAGTTTGCCCACGTTGTCTAGCAGACGAAGTGCTCGAAAAGATGATGACAAGCCGGGTGGTTTATCCCTCTCTAGCCTGGCTTTCTTCCGCCGCACGAGGAACAGTAAATAATTAAAATCGAGATTGTTGTCATAAAATCTATCTTCAAAGCGAAGATAATTTCGTTGGGATAAGTTTTTTTTCAAATTGTTACAGTTGCTCGAAAACAAATTACTACATAATTATTCATACCTAGCAGAAAACTGACAATTAAATTTTTCCTTTTCGCTCATTAGTATTTCGTTTTTCAGACCGGTCCTCTGTAATCTCTTCGGTGCATTCTATTATAATCTCTTCGGTACAAAACAACGAATTTCACCCTACACTTTAACAATTATCCGACATAAAATTGCGAACCTTTAATTACTAAGCTAGTACCTTCATCAAAGGCGAATGAATACCACGGAGATAAATCTGTCGAAATGATTTTGCATAAGATTACTCACGTAATAACATGAAAGGGTAGAAAGAAAAAAATACACCGCGTACACCCAGTCTTTGTATTCGGTAATACGCGGATTATAAAAAGATAACCGCAAACCGAGACGGATTAGCGAGTTCGCGTACATCGCAAACCGGTACCAATTTACCTCTCGAGGTGAAAACGACAAATATGACAGATGACGTACTAATCTACTAATCCTCGGCGAATTTCAAATTAGCTTTGACAGTCAGTCGCGACTAAAATGTGACGCGATAATCCTACCGCAGACTTTGACATCAGTCTACACTATACAACATAGAGTTAGTTCTAAAAAAATAAGCGATGGTGAATGTTTTTGAAAATGCTACACGGAGGGTGGTGGATAACTAATTCGTTGATTAATCTGCGCAGAATGGGGCACGACCAGCGCGTCCTCCTGGGGTCCTAGTTAGTGGCTTTAGCTAGCGAGCACTTGTACGTCGTACTTGTGTACGTCAAACGCGTATAAAAGATGATCGCAGAAGACACGGCTGAAATACGTATATAATATTAAAACGTTCGTTAGTCATTTATCATGAAATCAAGTTTGATATTGCCTTTGTTACAATATTGGAAGCGACGACGACGTTGACGTTCCGGGCAAATGACATTTTTCCATTAATGTACAACAAAAAGGATAAAAATATGCCGCCTCCCATCAACGTTCCGCGCTATGATACCTGTGTACCAACTCATGTATCAGGTGATTGTACACTCCCCTCACTTTGCTATAGCCACGAAAACTCAACCGAAAAAGCTCCTTTTGATTGATGGTTGTCAACCTATTAACTCAAATTTAGCACCACGCATACGACGAATACTTTATATAAGTCTAAGAACGTGTACAGTTCAGTAACGTGATAATGCCGCCTTGTCTTTTTAGCTCGACCCACGATTCGAAAATCCGTTGTTAATGTTTTACCGCAAGGTGACACTGATGATCCGACTATCATCTTTTAGGGATTACACGAGAGATTTTCGCGCATTTAACGCACGCTGCACGTTATTTGTAAGTTTTAGCAAAGTGTAGCGCTTTTATTTGTATTCGATTAGCAGTTTATAAGCGCGTTAGTACGAAAAACGTGACCAAACTAATATAAAAAGTAATCGTATACCGAGTCGAATGTTCGCCTTCGAAAACGCTTTGCGGATGAAACGCCGGGGATATCGCGCTCTCCGAATATTGTATGCACAACACTGCTACGGATTTCGCAAAGTATTGCGCACGATAACGTTGAAATGATGCGGTTTCGAAACGAAATTGATAAAATGTTCTTTGTAAGAAATTTCCGCAACTTTAGTTTTACTCGATATTTCAAATTAGAAGGATTATACATGAGTTGTTGGCTACCATTTTATCGTAAAGTTGCATTATCTCGCTTCGAAGTACTTCTTCAGTTTGGGGATAATATGGTATAGTAAGAAATTGCAACGAGTCTTCAAGGGCTGTGGAAGCAAGAAATATTATGAACGATTCGATTTCAGGTATAATCAGATTTATTTCAAGTCCCCACCTATACCCCCTTCATGTATATATCTATGATCGCAATTTCAATGTGGAGACCCTGTTCTACGGCTATTTGACTAAACAATCTCTAAAATGGGGTGGGAGCGATGAAGTAAGGACTTGCGTGACCAAAATCTCTGATTATCCCATGCGGTAGGCGCGGTATTCCCCAGGGCTCTGTTTTGGGACTCACGTTGTGGAATATCGCATTCAGCGGCCTTTTTAAGACAAGTTGATGATACCCTGGTGGTTGGCTCTGCCGACACTGTTTCCGAGGTTGAGATCAAGGTGAACCAGGAACTAGAGGCTGTGACCGGTTGGATGGAGTCGGCCGGAGTAAGCTTGGCAGTAGAAAAGACGGAGGCCATAATATCCACGACCCATCGAAAGTTTAATCCACCCACCTTTCGCCTGCAAGTTGTGGCTGTCTAGACTAACAAGTACTAAAGTACCTGGGGCTCTGTTCGACAGTAACCTAAGCTTCGGTCACCACTTCAAGATGATGACGGAGAAAACTGCCAGGATGGTGACACGCTTGTCCTACCTAATGTCAAACCAGGGAGGACCTAGAGAAGCTATAAGAAGACTCTATGTGAGCGTAGCAATGTCGGTCCTCCCTTATGGAGCCCTAGTTTGAGCCGACTCTATGAAGATCATATATAGAAGAAGAGAGATGGGAAAAATTCAACGAAGAGCTGCGCTTAGGTGTGTTAGTATCTACCGTACTGTATCGACGAATGCTCTTTGCTTATTAGCACGGACACCGCCAATCGATCTGCTGGCAGAAGAACGAGCAGTGGTGTTCGAGACAAAGATCATACAAGTCTCGCGGGTCAAGCAGGAGCCCAGGCACTCCTTACTTGCCAAGTGGAAAGAGCGACTCGCCCACACAGGAAAGGGCGAGTGGACCCGCGTGCTAATATGTGATCTTGACCAGTGGGTGGACAGAGACCATGGCCAGCTGAATTTTCATCTTACCCAAATGATGAGTGGTCATGGGTGCTTCAACAAGTACATACACAAAATGGGGAAAGTTGAGCAATCGTCGTGTTCACACTGTCAGGAGCGGAGTGATGGACCACAATACACCATCTTCAAGTGTGAGGCGCGGAAATGTAAGCGGGGTGAGCTAAAACGGTCTCTCGCGGAGATCGGGGATGATGAAGAACTCATCCCAAGTAATCTGGTTCTATACGTGCTCAGAACAACGCAGGAATGGAGCCATGTATCTTCATTTGCCGCTAAAGTGATGAAGAAGAGAATGAACACGGAATGGGAGCGGCATATGTAGAGCCACGTTATGGCCTCTCACATCTACGTGTACCATCCCCCATGCTGCTGTTGCTGCAACATTTCTTCTCGTCAGCACCTGCACCACTACATACAGGGTGCTCAGGGGGGGAGCGCCAACAGAAGAAAAAGAGGGCATTCACTAGGCATTAGTCAAGAAATAGAAGAAGAAGAAGAAGAAGAAGAAGAAGAAGAAGAAGAAGAAGAAGAAGAAGAAGAAGAAGAAGAAGAAGAAGAAGAAGAAGAAGAAGAAGAAGAAGAAGAAGAAGAAGAAGAAGAAGAAGAAGAAGAAGAAGAAGAAGAAGAAGAAGAAGAAGAAGAAGAAGAAGAAGAAGAAGAAGAAGAAGAAGAAGAAGAAGAAGAAGAAGAAGAAGAAGAAGAAGAAGAAGAAGAAGAAGAAGAAGAAGAAGAAGAAGAAGAAGAAGAAGAAGAAGAAGAAGAAGAAGAAGAAGAAGAAGAAGAAGAAGAAGAAGAAGAAGAAGAAGAAGAAGAAGAAGAAGAAGAAGAAGAAGAAGAAGAAGAAGAAGAAGAAGAAGAGAAGAAGAAGAAGAAGAAGAAGAAGAAGAAGAAGAAGAAGAAGAAGAAGAAGAAGAAGAAGAAGAAGAAGAAGAAGAAGAAGAAGAAGAAGAAGAAGAAGAAGAAGAAGAAGAAGAAGAAGAAGAAGAAGAAGAAGAAGAAGAAGAAGAAGAAGAAGAAGAAGAAGAAGAAGAAGAAGAAGAAGAAGAAGAAGAAGAAGAAGAAGAAGAAGAAGAAGAAGAAGAAGAAGAAGAAGAAGAAGAAGAAGAAGAAGAAGAAGAAGAAGAAGAAGAAGAAGAAGAAGAAGAAGAAGAAGAAGAAGAAGAAGAAGAAGAAGAAGAAGAAGAAGAAGAAGAAGAAGAAGTAAGAAGAAGAAGAAGAAGAAGAAGAAGAAGAAGAAGAAGAAGAAGAAGAAGAAGAAGAAGAAGAAGAAGAAGAAGAAGAAGAAGAAGAAGAAGAAGAAGAAGAAGAAGAAGAAGAAGAAGAAGAAGAAGAAGAAGAAGAAGAAGAAGAAGAAGAAGAAGAAGAAGAAGAAGAAGAAGAAGAAGAAGAAGAAGAAGAAGAAGAAGAAGAAGAAGAAGAAGAAGAAGAAGAAGAAGAAGAAGAAGAAGAAGAAGAAGAAGAAGAAGAAGAAGAAGAAGAAGAAGAAGAAGAAGAAGAAGAAGAAGAAGAAGAAGAAGAAGAAGAAGAAGAAGAAGAAGAAGAAGAAGAAGAAGAAGAAGAAGAAGAAGAAGAAGAAGAAGAAGAAGAAGAAGAAGACGACGAGGAGGAGGAAGAACCCCCGCCTGAGAAGCTATAGTCGCGAAGGATTGCTACTGAGCTCCTAGTGGGTTCCCAATGGTGACTGAAAGCTCAGGTGGAGGAGTTGATACGCGTCGTCTACGGTACAGAACTATCTGAATTCCAGATTTGAGTTCTGAGCGCTCCCTGGGTCAGTAGGATAGAGGCCTCATTGACGGACATTCCACAGCGCGTGGAACCCCAGGAGAAATGAAGCCAGGCCACTCTCAATTCTAGCCCTCTGGACTACCGACGCGAGGCCTCAAGAGGTAGATACCGGTGCCGGAGGTGCGGATTTTCGGGAACCACTTTGGGCGTGCGTGCACGCTTATACACCCTCGTCTTCAAAGGCGATCGTATAGAACTCAGAAGTCAAAAATTTCTTTTCCAAGTCCCCCCACCCCTATCACATAGCTTAGAGGTCGAAATTTCAACAGGGAACCTGTTTTATGGGGGGCCTTTTGAAAAATTTGCCGTGCGCCGTGCGCTGTCCGCTTCCGACCTCTTTTGTCATACATGACTCGAGAGTAGAAATTTTTTCAAGTCCCCCTCCTATCATTTATAGCTCGATAGTCGAAATTTTCTTCAAATACTCTTCCTATCGTATGTATTTTTCAAATCCCCCTCCTAGCATATATAGCTTGAGAGTCAAGAAACAGTAGGCTTAAGGTGTAGACCTTCTTTATAACTAGCTTTATACTAGGTCTAGTCTTCCTTGAATTCTCCATACCTAATTCAATTTGACTCATAAAACAGGTTCCCTGCGTTCCTCGTTTAACTTCGTTAAGGAAGCCGTCATTTTTCTAAGTCATTCTCCTACCATACGTAGCTCTTAAGTCCTACCCGGTGACATCACAATTTGATGACGTCATAGGTCAGACTTATGACGTCACAATCCAATGACGTCATACATTTTTCAGATCCCACGTGCCCCAAGAAACAGTTTACTGCCACTCCTCATTTAACTCCGTATGGAGGGGGGGTGGAGAAAACGTCCGCTGTCCGGCCGACCGGCAAAGCACGAAGCTCGAAAATTTTCCAAGACCTTCCTACCATATATGATTTACGCGGCGGGGCCTGTGATGTCACAACCTGATGACGTCATAGATCAGATTGTTTCAGGTTCCCTCTCATTATATACAGCTTCAAAGTCCGGGCCTGTGACGTCACAATCTAGATCTTTCAGACCCCACGTGCCTCATAAAACAGGTTCCCTGCCACCCCTCGCTTAACTCCGTTAAAGAACGAGTGAGTTTGTTGGGGGAGCCCTTACGGATGCAGAAGTGCCCGCATACTTGCTCAGGGTGGTCAGTAGTCATCTTAGTAGTAGAGAAGTCCAAGTAGAGACGTCTACTAGTACAGTAAATCGCCCAGTTACTTGTGGGGTGCCACAGAGGTCGGTCCCTGGGCCACTCTTGTGATGCGACGCATTTAAAGGGATTTTCAAGGTGAAACTGCCACCGAGTGTTGAGCTTATCTGCTATCGGATGACACACTGCTGGTATGCACTGCCGAAACAACTGTAGCGGCGGAGAGCGAGAGAACCCGAGCTCTAGAGGCCGTGACGCATTGGATCGATTCAGCCGGACTAGAGATAGCTGTCACTACCCGTCGAAAGTTCTGTTCATCCACCTTTCGCCTGCAAGGTGTGGAAATCAAGACCGAGAAACTAATGAAGTACCTAGGCATCTGGTTCGACTCAAAACTGAGCTTCAGGCACAATATCCTTATGATAGCGGGGAAAGAGGGCAGCGTAGTGATGAGAAACTTGAGAGGGCCGAGAGAAGCGAGAAGAAGGATCATGGAGCACTCCTGCATTGTGCCCCAGTATAAACCAACTCCATGAGGATACCCCATTGAAGGAGAGAGATAGAAAAGATCCAACGAAGAGCTGCGCTAGGTGGCTCTTTGCATATTAGAGTCTGTTTTCAGGGTCCGAAAATTTGTTGTTTCAATTTCAGGCCAAACTACTTTCAACGTTACCAAAATCACGGTCGCCAAAAGCAAAAAAAGAACCATTTAAAGAGAAATGAAGTTGAAGAAACTCGAAACGCGCGACATTATCCGGCAAATTTGAAATATAGCGACAATTTTGTCGACTGCCGCTAAGATATGGTTTACGCCACGATGGTGTAATGACGGTTGAAAAGCATATTTTCAGCGGCCAACCGCACGATTAATTCGCTCTCGTTGGCGCGTGATATACCTCTCCATTATGCTTATCAACGGTGCGCTTTACAAAAGTATTCCGCAGACAACATTCCGCCAGCTAATACACGGAAGAAGGATGGTCGTCGAGCTATAGGTGGGTATTTATTAAAGCGCTTTCGACGCGTTCGAAAAAAAAAAAAAAACGTGAAAGAGAAAAAAAATGCCAACTGGCAATACGCGCACATTGTTTCCGCTGTCAACACAATCTTAATAATTTCAGCAGCTAGTTTTTCCGTGCCGCTGGATCCGAATAAGTTTTCCTAAAATAAATGCGTTCGAGCGTGAATATCGTCTTGACGGTTTGCCGCTTAATTATGCGATCATCTAAAAAGTTCATTTTTCAATGCTTTCTCCGCGATGCGACGCGCGGAGAAATAATAGAGTGACTATTGTACAGAAAACGCGGTACACTTCGTCCATCGTCGTGCAGCATCTCGCCCGTCGAGCTGCTCTCTTTCCCGGTACGTATTATTATCGAATAATAATGGGGGATGGCACGTAGAGAGAATAGCTATGAAATGACGCTTGCCGAATGTACGCCGCGTATTTATAAGGAAAGCTCATCGCCCCGTTAGCTCGCATTAAAATCTCGGTTTTCGGATTATATACCCGGTAGTTCGTCGTAATAGAACAAGAATAATCTTGATATCGTTCGTATAAATGCGCAGTGGTGTGTCAAGCGCCTGTGGATTTTAGCAAGGTACCCCGTCTACGAGCTTTGTAATTTATAGAATTACTCGAGTGCGTTACAGGTAATTTAATTTATTTTGAATTGGAAATATATCCGAACGAGGATATCGTTTACGGCCCAATTAATACAGGGTGTGCGCGAGCAGTTGGACGACGACGACATAATAATAATAATAATCCTTATTGGAATACAATGACGGCCGAAAGATTCCGACGCGCGACAGACTGTTACACGCAGTACCATAATCCTTTCTTTCGGTAATTTTCTGAAAGAGGGCGGACACTTCTCTACAATCTTCAGTTGACGGAACATGAAATGCAAACTTCCGCTCGATTGAAAAATTTCTGTTTGACGATTTTTATACATGAAGGTATAGTAGCCCTATCAATGCACTGGCGCTCTCTGGGGTATAAAGTTGAAAGACAGTTTCGAATACTGATTTCTCTATGACTCTCTGGTGAGAAGGAGGAGGCAGTTTATGTAACCATATTATTCACCATCAATCCATTGTCCTTTAAAGCAGAGAACTGAGGACACAGATGAGTGAGGGCTAGAGAGGGACATCATAAATACGTTGTCGTTTCGACAAATTGTGATTCAGAGGGTGAACTACATTTGAGACTTGAAAAAAACTATTATACTTTATTCCTTGTCACCTTGGGAGTTTAGGCTCGAAAGCTCATATTTTTCCTAGTTTTCCCCCTATCAGATACAGCTGAAAATTCAAAAAATTTTTTAGGTCCCTCTCCCATCATATTAAATTATAGCTTAAAAGTCGCTATTCTTGAAAGTCCTCTCTTATTACCTACAGTTCCGAAGTCAAAATTTTCCCAAGTCCTTCTACTGTCATATTTAGCTCTGAGGTCGAGAAAGTTCTCCTCATTTCACGTATAACTACGAGGTCGAAAGTTTTCAAAATCCAATCCGAGCTATATATATAGGAGGAGGACTTGAACCACTTGCTACCCCTCATTTAACTCTGTTAAAGAACCTGTGAGTTTTCTAAGTCCACCTCCTGTCATATATAGCTTGGGGCTGGAGCCTGTGACGTCACAAATTGATGGTGTCCAAGTCAGCCTGGAAACGTCACAATTTGATGACGTCGTAGGTCAGCTCTGTGACGTCACAATCTATATATTCCAGATCCCTCGTGCCCCATAAAATAAGTTCCCTGCCACTCCTCATTTAACTGCGTTACAGAACCCGTGTTCCAAGTCCCCCTCCTATCACATATATCTCAAAGGTTCAAATTTTTCCAAGTCCTTCTCCTATCATATATAGCTCGGGGGCTGGGGTCCGTCATATCAAAGTTTGACGACCTCAAAAGTCAGCCTTGTGACGTTACACTTTGATGACGTCATAGGTCAACCTTGTGATGTCACAATCTATATTTTTCAGATCCCACGTGCCCCCTAAAACAGGTTTCCCACCACCCCTCATTTAACTCCGTTCAAGAACCCGTGAATTTTCCAAGTTGCCCTCCTATCATATATAGCTTAGGGCCGGGCCTGTGACGTCACAGTTTGATGACGTCATAGATTTTTCTAGTTCACCACCTATTGTAAATATAGCTTTAAAGTACGGACCTGTGACGTCACAATTTGATTACGTCGTAGGTCAGCCTTGTGATGTCACAATCTACGTTTTTCAGATCCCACGTGCCCCATGAAACAGATTCTCTGTTACCCCTCGTTCAACTCCGTTAATGAACCCGCGAGTTTTTGAATACATGCGGTTTCTCATCAAGACAAACGAATTTCAAACTTTATTAAGTGAAGAAGGATGACCCGTAAAAGAAGACTGGATGGAGACTTTTGGGTGTTGAAATCGTTAGCTCGTTCAGAGAAGAGGAGTATCAGAGAAAATATCCAAAACGTCATCAGCTTGAGCTATCTCTTTTCATTACTCTCTTCTATTCTCGGGATCACTCACTCCGCTCGTAAGCCTCCCAACGATCTCCATTTTCCTAGGCCCAATAGTAATGCTGCTCGAGTTTCCCTCATACTAGGCCTCTGGGTCACGGCTGATGGCGTCATACTTGCAGATTTTGAGAATTGGGGTGCCTCAGACTTCTCCGTAATCTCCCTTATACTCGGCTATACACTGTACAGTATACTAAACTATACTTATTAGCCTTTATGAAACCAGGCATAACGTAGGTAACCTTAATGCAGCAGTACAAATGCCTGTACTAAATCCCCTATAGATGACCAGGATTGAACTTCCAAATTTAAGCATCAGTCTCAGGATCACAGTTGATAACGTCACCAACTGAGGAAAAGAAGAGATGTACAGTATTATCAGGGAGAAAACTTACGGGGTGGCGGTGTGAAGTCACAACTTCTGGAATTAGGGACTAGGATTCAGGAATGGAACTTATTAATTAAAAAAGGTTGAATAAGATCATGACGTCATCAATGTACTTGAGTGGTTAATAGGCGATAGAGGATGGGCGTGAAGAAAATACAAACGTGAGAGTATGACGCATTACTCGGCAGCCCTGAACACAAAGGAAAGTACAAGCAGGAGAGTTTGACGTCATCAGTTATTCGCGGTTTAAATTCGCACGAAGGTATGACTTACGAAAATCAGAGCGTGTCATCAAGAGAAATTACAATAGTACCCTACAGAAAGGGGACTTGTAGTACTTTCAGAAATTTCAACTACAGGAAAAGGAGAGAGAAACAATTTTGTGACAGATATAGTGCAGGCAAATTAGAGCCATATTGAAAAAAAAAATTTGCTGGAGCAAATGTTTCTTTGCTGAAAATGGTTCAGGATATGGTCCTGAACAACATACTAAAATTCCCGCGTTTTCCCCCTGGAGCTCCATTTTTCATGGAAGTTCGAACCTCCAAAAATTAGTTTCTCGCCTACCTATATCGCGTGAAATTGAAATTTTATTAAAAAATGTTTCAAACAAAAGTTGTTCCTAGTTAAATTTCCTATCAAATAACGTATTCAATTTTCAGCCTATGGTAATTAGTGCCTTTGCAAAGGGCGTTCAAAACAGTCCCAAAATCAGTTTTTCCATGTATCTCAAAAAATTGAAATTTTATTAAAAAATATTTCAAACAAAAGTTGTTCCTCGTTAAATTTGCTATAAAGTGAGCTATTCATCCTTTAGGACGTTCTGTTTTAATAGGGGTTTCAACCGTCCAAGATTTAGTCTTTTGCTTAGATCTTGTCTAATTGAAATTTTATTAAAAAATGCTTCAAACACAAGTTGTTTCTCGTTAATAACGTATTCAAGGTTCAGCCTAGGAAAATTAGTGCCCCGTCAAAACCTTAAAAGGCCGTTTCAAAGAGGACCAAAATCAGTTTTTCCACTTATCTCCCAAAATTGAAATTTTATGAAAAAATGTTTCAAATGAAAGTTGTTCCTTTCAGAATAGAGTAATTTGTCTATGCAAAAAGTGTGTTAGCTTGATTTTTCCTGTAGGTTCCTCAACCGAATCTTACTCCATGGGGCTATTATATTTCAGATAATTTTTGTTTGAAACATTTTTTAATAAAATTTCTCTTAGACAAGATTGATATAAGCAAAGACTAAATCTTGAGGGATTGAAAACCCTATTAAAACAGAACGTCTTGAAGGATGAATAGCTTATTTTATAGCAAATTTAACGAAGAACAACATTTATCTGAAACATTTTTTCATAAAATTTCAATTTTGTGAGATATATGGAAAACTGATTTTGGTCCTCTTTTGAAAGGCCTTTTAAGGCTTTGTCGGGGTACTAATTGACCTAGGCTGAACCTTGAATGCGTTATTTGGTAGGAAATTTAACGAGGAACAACTTTTGTTTGAAACATTTTTTAATAAAATTTCAATTTGGAAAAACTTGATTTTGGGACTCTTTTGAACGCCCTTTGCAAAGACACTAATTGGCATAGGCTGAAAATTGAATACGTTATTTGGTAGGAAATTTAACGAGGAACAACTTTTGTTTGAAACATTTTTTAGTAAAATTTCAATTTCACGCGATATAGGCGAAAAACTAATTTTTGGGGGGTTCGAACCCCCATAAAAAAGAAGCTCTTGGGAGAAAGCGCGGGATTTTCAGAATATATTCAGGACCACATCCTGAACCATTTTCAGCAAAGAAACGTTTGCTCCAGCAAAATTTTTTTTTTTTTTTCTTATTTGCCTACACTAATAATTGACAACAGCAAAGTTTACTCGTACGGTTTCCTGCATGCCAATGTAGAAGTTGCAATAGCTGTCAATTTTCTGATTGTGTTTCAAGGCTGGTGGTCATTCCGAAATTTGGGTCACGAAATCGCGTCTCGAGTACGTTTCATAAAATTGACATTACGAGCTAGATGACGTCATGAGTGACGTTGACCGACTTTAAGATTGTGTGTTACTTTCGGACCTGTATCCTCAGCCTTTATGAACTATACCTGACATAAATACTTAAATCGATATAAATATAACAGTCGTTACATCGATACAGACTATATCGATATGATCGGTATTAACATGATCAATAAAATATGAAAGCATTTTTCCTTTTCTCTCGATCCTAACCTGGCCTACACCAAGAAGTTCTGAGTGATTTGGTGATAATATTGAAGTAATCAGAAAGAGGCCTCTCCACCGAAAGATTTGTTTTTTGGCTCCAACCTTGATTTAAAGAGCTGACATGACAATCTTATAATCTTCTTGTCTTCCTCTTACACCTTCGATTATCATTTTCAGTCCCCCAAATTTTTTCCGGAAAATAACTTCAGCATGTATCATTGCGAGTTCTTATCTGTACGTTGTGGAGCAAACATGTGCGCTTGTTCGTCTCGCTGAATAATTTCACGTCGTATGTATGAATTGAATTAAATCACGCGGAGTGGTGCCTGCTTAATCGTGTGTTAATATTACTGTCACGCCGGACATTGTATTGGGTATTACCTTACACTCGCTTATCGGTTCCTGCCCTTTTGGGCCAACTTCTCATAGCTGCGGCGATCGCCGCGATCCAGAATTCCAACCTGTACATCATGTTAGATAAGCAGGAGGAAACAAAGAATAATCGGTCAGATAAAACACCAGGTAAAACATTTAATCAAACTTCTATTAAAGATTATGCTCAAGATCAGTGGCAAACTGTAGTTAGCAAAAAGAGAAAAGTAACAGATTCTCCTAGTCCAAATAAACAACTGCCAAAGGATAAGAGTAAAATAACTCAGAATCCACTTACCTCCAATAAATTCTCTGTCTTAAATGTAGAAGGTGGGCAAGAGAATGACTCAAGTACAAACCTTTCAAAGATGGAATTAGATTTGAACACTCATAAAAAAACAATACCACCGCCGATATTTGTGCAAGGTGTTACCAGTTATAAAGGGATGTTAGATAGAATAAAGCAAACCATTCCTAGTGATCATTTCACAACTAAAGCCATTGCTAATGAGGCAGTAAAAATTAACGTGACAGAAGTCGATAGTTATCGCAAACTAGTCAAGGAATTCCGAGACAGAGAGATTAAATTCTTTACCTACCAACTAAAAGCTGATCGAGCCTTTAGAGTGGTTCTACGTCACCTACATTTCTCAGTCAACCCGGATGAAATCAAGGAAGCTCTTCTAAATGAAGGGTTCACCGCCAGAAATGTAATCAATATACGTCATGCAAGAACTAAAGAACCTCTTCCTCTTTTCTTCATAGACCTAGACCCGGTAGGCGATTATAAGAAAATATATGAAATGAAAACCCTCCTACACCATCGAGTTACCATTGAATCTCCACGCCCGCGAAAAGAGATTGTGCAGTGTATGAGATGCCAGAAATTTGGTCATACTCGCACTTATTGCACCCTTCCCCCTGTTTGTGTGAAATGCGGTCAAGACCATGACAACCGACTGTGTACTAAGACTACCGATACTGCGCCAACCTGCGGACTGTGTGGAGGCAACCACACAGCTAATTACCGAGGCTGCCCAGTCTACCTGAAAGCTAAAGCCCCAACGAAAACTCAGCAAAAACCTACTAGTAAAGTGAACGTAACAAAATTCAGTCAACAAGCTACAGCATTGGAATCTCTGGAGACCAGATAAGTAACGCCAACCTATGCTCAGACTGTGAGCTCTCAAGCTAATAATGCCATTCCAGTGGCAACAACAAGAATGGAGCAGATGTTTGAAAAGATGTGCGCGCACATTGAAACTATGATTAGCCAGAACATGCGGATCCTCGACCTGCTAATTAAACTAGCAACTAAGCTTAATTAATGGGCAGTCTTACCTCAGCCAAAAACCTCAATCAAAACACACGTATAATTACGTGGAATGCCAATGGCATTTTATCGCGGAAGTCTGAATTTATAACGCTACTTCGGTCCAAAGATATAGACATTGCCTTAGTGACTGAGACTCACCTTATTAATCGTAACAATGCTGGAGTAAGAGGCTACAAATTGTATACGTGCCATCATCCTAGCGGATCATCCCGAGGTGGATCTGCAATCTACATCAAAGAAAAACTACAACATCACGAAGCGCAAGCTTATTGTACCGAGTCAATTCAGGCTACTGTAATAACAGCACGTCTTCATTGTGGAACAAGTGTAAATGTTGCCTCAGTATACTGTCCACCGCAACAGCAAATAACTACCGATGAATATGAAGCATTCTTTAACCACCTTGGCCATAAATGGATAGCAGGAGGCGACTATAACGCAAAACATCACCTATGGGGATCCAGAGTTTTCACCAAAAAAGGCAGAGAACTTTATAAATGCATCAAGAAGATGAATATCCATCCTTGCTCTAATGGCCTGCCCACGTATTGGCCTACTGATCCAGCCAAGAAACCCGACTGTGTCGACTTCTTTCTAGTGCGAGAAATCTCTAAGTCCTACATAAACCTCAAAAATTTGGATGATCTTTCCTCCGACCACTCAATTGTCCTACTTATACTTAGCAACAAAGTAATGCGGAAGTGTCCAAAACCTCAGCTCACATCAAAAAACACTGATTGGAATAAATTCCGAGAGGTCCTCGACTCAAATATAAACCTTAGAATCAAAATTAAAACTACTGAAGATATAGATAATGCAATCCAACATTTCCAGTCAGCTATCACTAAAGCTGCTAAAGAAGCAACTCCAAGTATTAGACCGCGACCAGTTACAGCTTCATACCCCCATGAAGTGCTGAAACTTATCAAATCCAGAAGAGCAGCAAGGCATCGCTGGCAAATCACACGTGACCCGGCAGATAAAAGTAAATTCAATCGCCTCTGCAAGCAAGTAAAGAAGGAGATTGCTGAGATTGATAGCAAAACATTTGACAACCTCCTATACTCTCTTAATCCAACCAGAGAATCTAATTATTCTTTGTGGAAGGTGGCAAAAGCAAGAGAGAAGCCTCCAGATTATACTCCACCACTGAAAGAAATCAACGGAACCTACGCTCGCAGCGAAGAGAAAAAAGCGGCCACATTTGCCGATCATCTTGAACGCTGCTTTCAACCAAACGACATAGCGTCCGACATAAAACCACGCATCAACTACATTGACGGCCCTGCGCCGAAGTTTGCTGAGCCAAAAGAAATCCGAGCCATAATCAGTAAATTGAATACCTATGCAAAAAGCTCCTGGATTGGATCTTATCACTCCACCAATAATGGCTGAATGCTCTCGCAAAGCTGTGGTCTATTTAACGTACATAATTAATGCTTCTCTCAGAACGTGTCACTCCTCTCAACACTGGAAAATAGCCAAGGTTATAATGATCCCGAAACCTGGCAAGCCTCTTGAAGACCCAGCGTCGTACAGGCCAATCTCAATACTTCCTATACTCTCCAAGATTTTTGAGAAGATATTACACATCAGACTTCTTCCGGTGCTAGAGGATCTTAATATCCTTCCGGAACATCAATTTGGCTTTCGCACCCGGCATTCTACTGTTGAGCAAATTCATCGGGTTGCAAGAACAGTACGGAATGCACTGGAAGCTAAAGAATATTGTCCAGCAGTCTTCCTCGATGTCAAACAGGCGTTCGATCGAGTTTGGATCCAAGGATTACTCCATAAGATCAGTGAATATTTACCTGCGCACTACGTGTCACTCATAAAATTGTACCTCCATGAACGCAAATTCCAGGTTCATTATGGAGACTCAACTTCGTGCACCAAGGCAATCAAAGCTGGGGTACCCCAAGGAAGCGTGCTTGGGCCCCTTCTCTATTTGCTCTATACAGCGGACATACCCTGCACTAGCGATAACCCCATTGCAACATTTGCCGATGATACGGTGTGTCTTGCCTCAAACACCGACTATAATAGTGCCAATGATGAACTGCAAAAGAATGTCGACCAAATCATTAACTGGACTAAGAAATGGAAAATTTGTATAAACGCTAGCAAATCGGTCAAAGTCGACTTTTCATTGAGACCGCACGTGCCAACCCCTACAATCATCAGCGGCGAAGCAATACCCACTGAAGACCATGCCAGATATCTAGGAATTCAACTGGACAAGAAACTGACCTGGAAAACTCACCTACTCAAGAAACGAAACGAAGTGAACGTACGGCTGCAATCTCTCTATTGGTTATTTCGAGCGAGAAACAAACTGTCATTGGACAATAAAAGGTTGCTGTATCTCGCAGTACTCAGGCCAGCCTGGTCATATGGAGCACCAATCTGGGGCTGCGCGGCGGATAGTAATCTGCTCATCCTTGAAAGGTTACAAAACCGCATACTACGAAAAATCACTGGAGCCCCCTGGTTTATGAGAAGTGATTGCCTCCGAGAAGATCTGAATATACCCACTGTCAAAGAAGTCGTTAAAAAGCTGGCAATTTCGTACGAGAAGCGTCTACATAAGCATACCAACAACCTTGCTTTGCAACTCCTAGAAAATCCACCGATAGTCCGATTAAAACGGAAATTACCCACTGATGTCGTGAGCCTAATATAGTGATTAACACTATTAAACTAATCAATAACTCTAGGTAATAAACAGCTTTATTGCGAATGCGCAATAAACTGATTTCATGTGAATTTATTATTAGTATGTATCTGAAAAAGTGTCCGTAAATGTCCGCGAAGACAGTTCGGCATAAATAAATGATTTAAAAAAAAAAAAAAAAAAAATGTATCATTGCATATTTCCCACTAATCAGGAAGGTGTTAATCTCATATACAAAGCTGGACAATCATATGAGCAGATGGGTATTTGTTCGAGAACGCTCTGTAAACATTCAACGAAAAATTTCCTGAGTACAGTCGTTATGCTCAAGCTACACCCACAGGTAAAGTTGAAAGGTTTATTTGACAGTTCAACGACCACCTCTCCTTCGCCTCACCATCGTACCGTCGCGTTGGTTGTAGGGTTCCCTTCCATCGACAGGAGCTCGTACTCCATTAAAAGGTGGAAATTTAAGACGTATTAATTTCGTGACAAAACATCCTAACGTCGTATTTACGCGTTGTAAACGTGAAAGATGAGAATAATAAAGCAGTCGAACCCAATTTAGCCTTTTACCAACAAAATGACAGCCCATTTAAGCGAGATAACCGACAATACGCGTACAATGTGTACGAGAATACTATAATATCGCTGCGGCATAAATATTAGACGCAGGTAAATACGAGTACGAGCTCATCTTCATAAATTGTGTAATACCTACACGGATTGCTTTTGTGTACAGATGTGGTATTCTTTCCATTTGCACCACGCGGCACATTGAGAAAAATACACCCTAAAACGCTGGTCGAGAGCATTACGCTTAATTTACGTCCGCACACTAAGAAGAATGGTTACGTCGCGTAAAAATATGGATGGCTTCTAAATTACAATAAATTTTATGGCGAAAATAACTTATAAAAGGGTATACTGCTTAGGTATTATATTGGGCAAAATAAATTATTATTCAATTCGTTCGGAGGCGCATTTGCATTTAATATACTGTGGGAGCGGATACGCTTTACACAAGTATCATAATTTTTTACCGGAGTAAGCATTTTAAAATGCTCTCTCGTCGCGTCGCTGACATATTTATTTCGCTGCTTCGAATATTTAATTATACCGTTAAAGAGGAGAAAGATCTTTAGCCGATCTCATGCTGCGTGATAGCCAGCGATGTAATTAAATACTAAAATGTGTCCTACCTGCTTTGCCACCGAGTTCATCTTTCGTTTAGCATACGCTATGACTGTAATAGTTATTGCAGCGCCACGGAGATTTTACGAACGGCCATTTGTTGTAGTGGAGATGGAGAGTTTACCGAGAATTGAGAGATTAGCCGTCTATCGTTGTTTTAATTTACGACGCGTGTTTCCCATCCATATCCGACGAACAGATTATTCAGGTAATTATAGAAAATGTATATTAATTCTGCCGGCGGGGAGTCCCTGGGCCGCTGGGCTCGCGAAACACGCGGGCATAAATATAGGTGGAATGATTTAATTACCGATGAGGTGGCCACATCGATGTGTCACTCCAAAAGTCAAACGAACATCCAGACCAGTTAGTTTTTTTTTCGGAAGGTACAAAACGTGTAGATAAATCGGACCCGCTTAGTTGTAGTCAGAAGTTGTCATATATTTTCAACCTCCTAGGTCATTCCGCTGTATTATTATATAGCGCCAGTTTTTAGTCCTTTTATCGGCTGTGTGATTAGTAGTGACATTTATTCCACGGCATATCAAAGCGTTTGAAGTTATGTGAGCTGACATTCTTGCGGAAGGTCTCGAATACGCGGCGAGAACTCGCTGACTATGAGTAATGCTGAATGGTGAAATGGAACTCAAAAACTTCTGTTGCAGGCGGGTTGTTTTAAATCTTGCCTCTGAGCCTCGTCACAGTGAAGCTTCCTATAATTTATTTCGTACCCATTTCCATCCATTTTCATTCGAAATAAAATCTAAACCATGAGTCGAGTCATTATCGACTTCGATTCCGGAACCCTACCAGATTATGAAGTTGAACTCGACGTTATCGATGAATGACTTTGTTGATCTTCTGTCGACCCAGATTCGAAAGACATGAGCAAATAGCGCTCAACTTGGTCAGTGAAAACGGAGGCCGAGTTCCTTATAAACGATAGGCCGTATCTTTGTCCTGAATAGAATGTGCGCACCCTGTTTTATTTTCTATTTTGGACCATCAGTGCAGTGTAATTATTATGTGGTTGGAGAATTCTGCGATAATTTCTGTCGAGAGTTGTTTTCACTCTACAAAAATGTACTGAGCGACCGCAGATTACGATTCTCGCAAGATAATTGAGAAAAACACGTTCTCGTTGTACAAAATTCTGAATTTTTACATAATTCTGAATTTTCAATGAATGAATAATGAATGATATTGATTGATATTACTTGTAATTGGTGTCTATTTACTGGCAGGAATTTTGAATTAGAGTTTTGCAATTTTCCATTCTGTAGTTCCTCCCTTCCCAATCCAGCACTTTTTTTTTTTTTTTTTTGGGGGGCGGGTTGTAGAAGGTGGGAAGAAATATTGACATGCAAACACTCTTTTTTTCTCTTAGTTCATGTTCGTCGTTTCTCGATGGCTATTGAGCCGACGTGCGTTAAGCGGAAATAAAAAGTTTTTTTATATACAGTATGCAAAATCATTTCTTATTTGTTTATTTGTAATAAAACATGATATACAAACCTATACAAACGATATACAAACGATTGACAGGAATTTTGAACTAAAACTTTGTAGTGAAAATTATCGTTTTAACAACCCCCCCCCCCCCCCTCCCCTATGATTTATAATTTACAGGGAAAATTTAATATACAAACAATGAAACGTAATATACAAACGATTGACACAAATTGTGGTTGAAAAACTTGAAGTGGGGGGACCCGTGTATCCACGGCCTCCTCAGACGATTTCATGATTTTGTGTACAAAAAATTTCTGAAAAATTTATAAACAAATGATGAAAGAAGGTATACAAATCTATACAAACGACATACAAACGATTCCCGCAGGTTTCACTCAAAAATGATATGGAGGGGGGGGGGGGTCGTAGAAATGGATCCGTTAAGGGTTGAAAGCAATAAGAATTATACTTTTTCTGTAGCATCCAGGACTAGCTAATTTGATCGTCGTAAACGGTAAATCACTAAAAGCAGTACCTATCATTATTTCGACTGCACTAGACTTATACTAGACCAAGAAGGGGAAGAACGAGTGGAGCAAGTGAGGCCCCAAGAACTAGTTAGCCTAAAATATTGTATACTAGACTTACACAAGGTTATTATAGAAGAAATTGAAAATAAAGTTATCGCTTTTAGCAATTTATCTTTCAAAACGATTAAATTTGGGAGTCCCGGGTGCCATGGAAAAAGCATAATTCCTATCTCTTTCAATGATGTTGGATATAACGATTGAAATTGTGATCCTCTTTGACATCGTTATATCCAATTTGTACTAGTAGGAATCGCAAATAACAATGTCGCTTTTAGCGATTTACCGTTTACAACGATCTAATTAGCGAGTCCTGGCTGCTGTAGAAAAAGCCTATCGCTTTTAACGATAGATTGGATATAACGACTTTAATTGTTATGTCTAATTTCTACTGTAGGCTTGTAATGGAGGTTAAACTTACTACAGCAGGCGAGTATAGAATCGATGTTTGGACACAATCAAGATCAATATATTGATATAATGGAGATGGATATAATATCGATATTTAATCGAGATAGATATATCGCTACATTGTATTTCTTTGCAAACGCCCAAAGACAAATACATGATTCAATGTTCTTCCATAAAGTGGAGAAATTGACTTGAGTTTTTTCCATGTAACTTAGTTTACTTGAAACATGATCTTTATTTCATTGACTTTGTTAGAATATTTCTTTCTATAGAAGAGCTAATTCTATCTTTCTAATTCCTGCTCCCTCCCTTCTTCCACCTATGGTAGCTTAAAATTATTCAGAGCCTTTGGCCCGCATATCTAGCTAAATGTTTGAAATTTTTCAGACTTCTTCCTGATGTATTTACAGTTCATTGATTTGAACTTTTGAAAGTTCTTCTCTCCCCTCACATATGCCTCAAAAGTCAACATTTATTTTCATTCATTGGTCGGTATTTGGCTGGGTTCTACGTTTCTTTCACATTTTCTGTCATTTGTTGTTTGTTTGACCTCAACCTAAATTAAGAACTCTAAAAACATTCCTCTCATTTTTCAGCAGGGAACCCGCTATCCCTTTTTTTGAGGGTACCGGCGGTACTTTCAAGAAATTTTCATCCGCGAGCGCAAGCGGGTGCGAGTAAGTTGATGACGTCACGGAGAGGGGAGCGGGCTTATAAAAACGACGGCTTCCTTAACGAAGTTAAACGAGGAACGCTGGGAACCTGTTTTATGAGTCAAATGGGATTTGGTATTGACAGTTCAAGGAAGCCGAGACGTAGATAAAGCTAGTATAAAGAAGGCCGATAACTCCTATAAGCCTAGTATAATATAGTTTGAGAGTCTAAATTTTTCTCGGATCTCCAGCTATATATGATAGTTCGAGAGTTGAAATTTTTCCAAGTCCCCTTCCTATCATAATAATTATATAGCTTGAGAGTTGAAATGTTCTCCAAGTCCCCCTCTTATCATATATAGCTTGAGAGGCGAAATTATTCTAAGTCCCTCTCCTATGAGAGTCGAAATTTTTCCATGTCCCCCTCCTATCATATATAGCGCGATAGTCGAAATTTTTCCAAGTCCCCCTCCCATCACAAATAGCTCGAGAGTCGAAATGTTTTCCAGTCTCCTTCCCATCACATGTAGCTCGAGAGTCTACATTTTTCCAATTCCCCTCCTATCATATAGAGCCCGATAGTCGAAATTTTTCCAAGTCCCCCTCCTATCATATATAGTGGGATAGTCGAAATTATTCTAAGTCCCCCACCCCTATCATGTATAACTCGAGAGTCCAAAATATTCCAAGTGTCCCCCCCCCTATCATGTATAACTCGAGAGTTTAAATTTTTCCAAGTCCCCCTCCTATCATATATAGTGGAATAGCCAAAATTATTCCAAGTCCCCCCCCTATCATGTATAACTCGAGAGTTGAAATTTTTCCAAGTCCCCCTCCCATCACAGATAGCTCGAGAGTCGAAATGTTTTCCAGTCTCCTTCCCATCACATGTAGCTCGAGAGTCTACATTTTTCCAATTCCCCTCCTATCATATAGAGTCCGATAGTCGAAATTTTTCCAAGTACCCCTCCTATCATATATAGTGGGATAGTCGAAATTATTCTAAGTCCCCCACCCCTATCATGTATAACTCGAGAGTCCAAATTATTCCAAGTGTCCCCCCCCCTATCATGTATAACTCGAGAGTTAAAATTTTTCCAAGTCCCCCTCCTATCATATATAGTGGAATAGCCAAAATTATTCCAAGTCCCCCCCCTATCATGTATAACTCGAGAGTCGAAATTTTTCCAAGTCCCTCTCCTATCATATATAGCTCGAGAGTCGAAATGTTTTCCAGTCTCCTTCCCATCACATGTAGCTCGAGAGTCTACATTTTTCCAATTTCCTCCTATCATATATAGTGGGATAGTCGAAATTATTCTAAGTCCCCCACCCCTATCATGTATAACTCGAGAGTCCAAATTATTCCAAGTGTCCCCCCCCCCTATCATGTTTAACTCGAGAGTTGAAATTTTTCCAAGGCCCCTCCTAGCTAGAAAGTTGAAATTTTTCCAAGTCCCCTTCCTATCATATATATAGGTAGCTCGAAAATTGAAATTTTTCCAAGTCTCCCTCCTATCATATATAGGTAGCTCGAAATTTGAAATTTTAACAGGGAACCTGTTTTATGGGGGGCTTTTTGAGAAATTTGCCGTGCGCCGTCCAGCAAAAAACTTGGAAAAATTTCGATTCTCGAGCCATATATGATAGGAGGGGGACTTGGAAAATATTTCGACTCTTGGGCTATATATGATGGGAGGGAATCTTAGAAAAATTTCAACTCTCGAGCCATATATGTGTGGAGGGGGACTTAGAAAAATTTCGACTTTCGAGCTACCATAGCTGGAGATTCGAGAATAATTTAGACTCTCAAATTATATTATACTAGGCTTATAGTAGGTCTAGGCCTTCTTTTGTACTGGCTTTATCTAGGTCTAAGCTTCATTGAATTTTCAATACCAAATCCCATTTGACTCATAAAACAGGTTCCCTGCGTTCCTCGTTCAACTTCGTTAAGGCTAAGTCCCCCTCCCATCACATATAGCTCGAGAGTCGAAATTTTGTCAAGGTTTTTGCTGGACGGCGCAAGACGCACGGCAAAGTTCTCAAAAAGCCCCCCATGGAACAGGTTCCGTGTTAACATTCCGACCCTCGAGCTATGATAGAAATGGAACTTGGAAAAATTCGACCCTCTAGCCATATATATCAGAAGGGGGACTTCAAAAATTCAGACCTCCGAGCATATATGATCGGAGGAGGACTTGGAGAAATTCTGACTCTCGAGCTATATATTATGATAGAAGGGGGACTTGAGAAAATTTCATCCTCCAAACTACACTCGATAGGAGTCGAAATTTTTGTGTTTTTTGCCGGAAGGCGAACGGCGCACGGCAAATTTCTCAAAAAACCCTCCATAAAACTGGTTCCCTGTTGAAGAATTTTCACTCTCGAGCTATATTATGATAGATAGGGGACTTAAAGAACTTTCATCCTCCAAGCCATATACAATAGGGTTCGAAATTTTTTTATGTTTAGAAAAATTCAATGCTCCAAGCTATATTAGTCAAAAGTTTTTTTCGGGACTTAGAAAAACTTCAGGCTCTAAGATTTATCATCAACTATCATGATTTGTTCTACACTGTTGTACCTTTACACTAGATTCGGTAATTTTTCGGTTTGTAGTCCTTTTTCGGTGTTTATTTCATTTTCGTCAATTTTCGGTGAAATAAACTTCGTTTGCAGGTCCCATACCCTCCAGTTCGTGCTCATCTCTTATCAGAACTTGTTTAGTGCTTATGGAAATGGTTCGTTAAATATCGGGGAATCCGTTCTCTAGTTATTTTATTTAGGAATATTTTGTTAGATCCACACTTATATCGGAAGATGAATAGCCATGGATCAGGAATGGATGATTTTTTGAACCAATAAAATGATCTGAATATGTTTTCTAATCTACGTGCTCACATTTAGGTACTCAAACCTACGTAAAAATGTATGCAGAATCGAATTCAGACGTTACAATGGAAGTTTGTTAAGCTTTACTATTACCTACATTCTTGTTCATAGACAATTTGAATGAGTGTTTACTGCTGGTCATACCGACAGTGCTAATGAAAGCATTAATCTCGACTGACTAGATTATTCCTGCTAGAAAACTTATCACTGCAGAATTGCGACTCGTAAATATAGATAAGCGTTGCAAACAGATCACAGATCAGTTGGTTTTTGCCCTGCATCGGAGTGACGGTTTCTCCCTGGTTTTTGATTTATTATATTTTGATTTTTTCGTTCTCCGTCCACAAAATGCAATCAACCTCTGACCATGAAGATGAAAACTTTTACATTAAAGAAATTTTGGGTGACGACTGCGTTTGCTACAGTTGGTTTTTTCGTGCAAATCGCCTACAATTTATGTGCGCTCACTTCGGAACGACGATACCTTTTTTTGCTCTTCTTATTTATACCAAATTTATATATCTATTCAAAAATGAGACAGTCGATGATAGTTTCTCCATACTCGTATTCCTCTTTCTGGAAGGTATCATATACACGTTTTTGAGTATGTTTTCAATGATTCTATTCGATCAAAAAGAAAGATTTAAAAAGATGTTGGAAGATGAAAGATCTCGAAGAAAACGAACCTCTAAAAGTCGGCAACGACAATCAAAGGCGATACTGGATGTAGAGAACGAACTGATGCAAAGAATATTAGAAGCCGACCTACGGGAACAGATAAAAAAACCATCAGAACAAGAAGAAACTCGTTCTTCACAAGAAGGTGGAAAAGAACTAATTATTCCAGTTGTAAGTGAAGGGGGAGAGTGTAATAAGACGAAGCAGTTTGCTTATGTTCAACTTCACAATCCAGCAATATATTTACAAGAGGCTCCCGAATCATCTCAAACCTCTGTTACTCCGGCGAGCTTGGAAGTTCAAGGCAGTTTTGGAGCTGGAGCAGTACGTGATTCGGTTGTGTGTTCAAGTGATCCCCATTTTGTTGAGGTCATGCAATACGCAAGAAGCAATTTTGTATAAGCATCACCAGCGAAGAAAGCTGGTGACTGCATTATGAATCAAGAAATTCTAAATTTGAGCCAATAAGAAACTTGTTTGGAAGTCCGTTCGAAATACTTATGCGCCGGATATTTAGCCGTTCATCAGGTAAGTCATCTTTATGTTACTATGCAGCAAATGTAGAAACAGTTACATTTCGAAGTAATTAGTCGCAGATAATTTCTAAAAATTTCCCAGTTTTTATAGCGCCGGAAAATAAGTTTGTTTTCATAATGAAATGTACGTCTGATGTGATCGCTTTCGTTTGAGGTGCAATCTAGAAGGAAAATGATTGGAAGAAAGATGGTTCCTAAGTATAGTTTAAAGAATCAAGTAGTTACGTGACTGACTTTTAAAGATGACAGCAGGATTAAAATTAGGTCCGAAAATACCGGTGAAAGTGTTCATTTCTATTTTGGGACACGAAAGTAATGATGATGAAACGGGAGAAAAATTGTAAAAGTCATAAAATAATTTAAAGAAGAAAATGCAGTCACTTTCAAACTATTGATTATTCAACTGGGATCTTTCCGTTATTTGTACGATTTCTTATGATTCATAGCTAGGGAATTTCCGTTTTTTTTCTTGACGGTCCTACCTATGTATAAAATTAATTCTTTCTTATAATAATTTTCTTTGTTCTGTACTCTTGAGTACCTAACTCCTCTGTATTTAGCCTTGAGTATGATCCACATCTCATTGGCGAAGATACGTGAGTTTGGAAAGGAGAAGTGCTCAACTGACGAGTTATCTTGGCAGTGAGAGTATAGGAAATGAGCGCTAGGATTTGGAGTTTGATCAGATGAAGGTTTGAGTGATTTTTGTAAGCAAATAAGAATAACCACTTGACGGCGGGAGAGGATGACCAAGACGTGGGAGTCTGTTTGGCACACAGACACCAACTACGATCCTCAATAATTAGGCTACAAACTCAAGCAAGAAAAATTTGATATATCTTTTGTTCCCCTGAATGAACCCCCTCCATACAAACTCCCTATTTCTGAATTAGAACTTGAGACTGCTATGAACAAAAATTTGAGAAACGCTTCTCCCGGACCTGGCAACATACATTCGGCCATGATCAAAAATCTCCACCCAGACTCACTGTCGTACCTTTTGTCCTTATTCAACTCCACCTTCGTAAAAAACACTTACCCCACTCTTTGGAAAACAGTCATCATCCTCTCAAATAGTTAAATCCAAAGCAGACCCTCTCCTCTCTGCCTCATACCGTCCTATAGCCTTCTCCCCAGTTCTTTGCAAATTATTCCGAACAATCCTCTACAGAAGACTTTTCGTGAATCAAACAACATTCTTTCCTTTCCAATATGGCTTCAGAAGAGGACGGAACCTGATAAAATCCCTTTTTGACCTTCAATCCCGAATCTACGATGCTACCACCAGCAAATCCTGCCTGTGCCTCATCTTGTTCGACCTCCAAGATGCCTTTCCTCCGGTCTGAAAGGACCTTATGTCCACCAAACTCCACGAAATTGATCTCCGAGGCCACCTCCCCAATTATCCTTGGAACTTTTTTCAACGACAGAACCCTTTTACTAAGTATTCATAACGTAACCTCCTCCCCTCTCTTGATCAAGAACGGTGTCCTTCAAGGCAAAGTTCTTAGGGTTTTGCTTTTTTTTAAAGCTACACATGTCAACCCCCCCCCCCCTCACCCGGCGTCTTTTTGATGATGATTATAACATCTCTATCTGCTCGGCTGACCTTCAAAGAGTCCACCGACTTCTCCAGGGAACCTTCAACTCAATCACTGCATAGATTGAGATTTTCTTCCTCAAAAACCTGAAAAAAAGCCAACGGCAAACTCCTAGGCTTCTTACACTTCGATCAGAACTTACCTGGGCTCAAAGCCAAACGCACACTTGCCTTGAAAATTCTTAAATTCATATCCCACTCCTCAAAAGGCTGCAACAGAAAACTACTCCTTCAACTATACAAGAGCCTCATCCATTCAAAATTAGATTACGGTTCCAGTATTTATACCTCAACCAACGAAACTGTCTTCTCCTTACCGGTACTCGACTTCATTCAAACCTCCTCTCTCGGGATTTCCTTAGGAGCTTATTGTACTAGCCCCAAACTTGGGCTAAGCGCAGAGGCATCAGGACCTCCTCTTAACTTTCGTAGACTCACCCTCACCTCCAACTTTTTATCTTCCGTCCTACAATTTCTGCAATATCCATCTTACAGAAATTCCTCAATCCGACAAAATTATTCATACGGTACCCGACACATCAGGAATCTACTTCAAAAATATTCTCACTACAGAAAAACTTGTCCCTACTCCCGGTAAACAATTTATTTCCCCTCTGAAGCCCTGGAAAAAATGGGAAAGTACTCCTCTGATCCCCCAATTGGAGACTTGTTGATCTCCAGTCGAAGCCTTTTGGATTTCCAGGCTCAAAGAGCTTCAAGAGGGACAAACCTGAAGCCCTTCAGATCTCCGCCTGGTAAACATTGCTGCCACTTGAAGCCCTCGAATGCAAAAAGCTTCAGGAATTCAAAAGGGGAAACAGGCCTTCAAATGGGAATTCAATGGTTAGTTTTTCCCAAAGAACCCCGGAGATATTGGAGGCTTCAGGTTTGTCCCTGTTGAAGCTCTTTGAGCCTAGGAATCCAAATGGCTTCAAGCTTCCGTCCAAAACTTTTTTTTAAATTTCAAATGAGGTGACCGACGTTTGGAAGTTTACACCCTTCTTCTTCAGGGTCTAGGACACTACTAAGAATATAACGCAGGAACAAAACTGGAGAGGATATGAAAGAAAAAATTACATCATTGCGATGACGATTGAAGTTACTTGTGCTGAAAACAGGAGCGTACATACGTTATCAAGTGGATACGTTGGAGCATATTTGTTTCCTTTTAATGTTTATTATGTCCCAAATGCCTTTCAACCATCGTGCATGGAATGTTTCTTTTCCGGCCCCTTTCCTGTCTCAATCTACAAAGGTATACGAAAATCTGAAGTACATCCACTTGTTATTCCGGCTTATAAAAACGTGAGCTGAGGCCAAAATAATCTTGAAATATGTCCTTCGATACTCCTCCCACTCTTTCCTGCGTCACTCAGTAAAATTTAAATATTTTCATTGATATGTAACATCGACTCTCATTTTCTTTGTTTTAGGTCGGAAATTATGGATACAAAAATTCACTTGAGGGACTCCTTGTCATCTTCAACAGTTTGCAGATTTACGCAATACAGATTTTCTTTGTAAATATGTACCTTCATTAATGTTGTTCATCTTGAGTTTGTGTTTTATGGTATTTCAATTTCTGTGTCTATTTTGTAAAATGTTGACTTCTTTATTTCTATATGACCACTCACTCAATACTTGTACTACACGGACAGTTTTCATCTTCCTAATTGTACAATCCAAATGAGTGCTTCTCGCACACTTTTATATTATTCGAGTGATTAATTAATTTTTATTGAAAATTTTGAATAATATTTTGAGCTCTTGTTTCTGTATTTGTTTACTTCAGGAGAGAGGATGTCAACATTAGTGATGTGATCATCAATGATGGTTGCCTGTGACGTCATCAGCACAGCTTGGGCTCTCTCTCTCTCTCTCTCTCTCTCTCTCTCTCTCTCTCTCTCTCTCTCTCTCTCTTCCTTGCTCTTTTCCATCCTCGGAATCACTCACTTCGCTCGTAAGGCTCCCAACAGTTTCCATAGAGATTTTAGAATCAGGCTCGAAGTCACGGTTGATGACGTCATAGTTGAAGAGAACCTTGGGTCACGGCTGTAAGAGAAGGGATACAGTATACAGGATTATTGGGGGTGGAGGAAAACTCGCAAGGATGTTGTGGACTCGCTAATTTTGGAATTACGGGTTAGGATCCTGAAAACTCCAGGAAATCATTAAATCTCGACTTCGAGTCAGAAATATAAGGGAAAATTTCGACAATCCCGCAGGTGTATGAGAGGAGGGGATGTTTCGAAAAATTTCAACCTATGTACAGAATACAAATCAGGATAAAAATATAAGAATCTATATATGCAAAGGGGAAGACCATTTGGAAAAATTCTGGTACCGGAGAGATACTTGTAAAACGTCCGAGCTGTCCTAATCTTGCAATAGAACACAATGACTTTTTTTCTTAAGCATTTGTTGTGACAGATAGAGAAGCATACAAAGTCATGTAAGGACAAGAGGTGTTGTTTGGCTTCCGAACTGATCAGCTGCAAGCGTTTAATTAGTTGGCATTAGGGGGATGTATCCAGTTGTTCATATCTGGTGGGAACGGGAATTTGAGAAAGTTCGATTTTCAAGCTATAAAGACGTGGAGATGACTTACAGAGCGAGATATTATGAATTGCCTCAAAGAGAACGCGAAATGGGGGGTGGAATATGAAAAATTTCTGGTCGTCGTGCTTCGGAAGGAACTCGGAAAAATTTCTAGGGAGGTGAGGGAGGCCCGGAAAAATCCAGGCTTCTGGGCTCTAAAAATGTTTTCTTGGGAAGAGGCTTCAAGACAGTTCGGTTTCCGCACCATATTTTGGTGGAAGTGGATTTGGAAAAATATCGACTAATGAGCTGCTGTTTGTATTTAAATCGATCCTAATCGATATCAGAACCGAAAATGTCCCATAAAATGAATTTTATGCTACTCAGTAAGGAACGAGAAAAATGTGTTACTGGGTTTTCGATCCAGGTAATTTGTGTACGTCTCTTCCACTTCTTTAATCACAATAAGACAAAGATTCAGGTCGTAGAAATAAGAGCCCTCTCTCAAAAATTCCGACTTACAATAAAATAAGACTTGTAGCACAGATCAAAGTCAAAATTACATTTACTTTCTACAGGATTTGAAAATATTCATATCTTGCTCACTTTGTAGCTGAGTGTTGGAGGAATTGGTTCAGGAGTGTCACAAAAGCGTGCTTTTCTAGAAAAAAAATTTGATCGCTCCACAATGATACTTTCAATTTTAGAATTAGTCATAATTAACAGCTGCAGAGTTCGAACGTGATCTGCGAACAAACACTCTTTATGCTTTGGTGTTAATGCATGGATTTATCGGGCGACTAGATTATTCCTGCTGGCAAAAAGAAATCAGTTTGTGTTTGACCAGCTTGTAAGAACAACGGTTTATACCTCGTTCTCGAATCAGTGTGACACGACCTTCTCGTTTTTTCCATAAAATGCAGTCAACCGCTGGCGATGAAAGTGAAAATTCTTACCTTCAAGAAATGATTTCGGATATCGACTGGCCTTGGGTCCGATGGTTTTATTGTTTGAATCATCGGCAATTTACTTGTTGGAACATCGGAACAACAATACTGGTTTTCGGTTCTCTTCTTACTGTCGTATTCATCCTCCAAAAAGATGGAGTCGATAAAAGTTTCATTTTTCTACTCGCCTTTCTCGCGGGTATCATAGTTACGCTTCTAAATATCTACTCGGTGTTTCTATTTGAGATGAAAGAAGAATATAAAGCCGACTGGATCCGCAGAAGAGCAGCGTCTGAAAATCAGCAACCGCAACTACAGACGGCACAAAATGGAGAGGACGAGCCGATACGAATGGAGGAAGACTTACGACGGAAGAAAGAATAATTATCAGCACGAGAATGATTCTATAATTGTGACGAGGGCGGCTGTAAGCAGATGCGGCAGTCTGTGAGTATTCAAGTTCATAATCCATCAATAGATTCACTTAACATCTCAGAACAGGTACAAGATAGTGCGAAAGATGAAATTTGCAAGCTGGTCAAGAATCGCGGCAATCTTCATCAGAGAAGTCTGCAGTAAGATGGACTGCATTATGAATCTAGATTATAATTTGTAAAACTTTCATAATGGTGTTTATCTCGTGTTTGTGTTATATTTCAATTCTTCAATCTATTTTTTTTAATTTGGACTTCTCTATTAGACTGCCTAGTTAATATGTTTGTTTAGCGCGAAGACTTTTTCTTATGTGCAAATTTGTAATACTAAGTAATTCCCTGTACTATAATGCATAATTATACTCAACCCAAGTGTTAATCTGTAATATTATTATCTACCTAATTGTACCATCCGACTCTTTCATATTATTTCAGAGGTTGCTTTGATCATCAATTCTCATAGAAAATGATTCCGAAACATATTTTATACCTCTAATTGATTTCTAGTGTAATTATATGAATTTATGTCAATTTAAATCGCAAATAAGATTATTATTAATAAAATTGATTCTGAGATTCTTAATTCCTTTTCAAACTTGTCCGCGCCTTATAAATATGTAGAGCTTGATAAGTTGGAGGGTTTCTTCGAAACTACGAGATATAATTATATAATAGTCTATAGAGAGCTTGATGTGGAAAACTTTCCGAGTCCTCCTACCATCATACATATATAGATTCAAAATCAAAATTTTACCAAGTTTCAAGTTGAAGAGAACGAGAGGTAAAGAAAAAAATTAGATGCCACTGCAAGTCTGCAATGGCAGCGGGGAACCGCTGTCCCGAGCTTCCTTTTTTCCTAGTCCTGAAAATCATGACGTGACAACTCGAACGCGCTGCAATTTCAAGGAAGCCGTCGTCTTTCTAAGTCCCTCTCCTATCATATATAGCTCGGAGGACGGAATTTTTCCAAGTCCCCCTCCTATCATATATAGTTCGAGAGTCGAAATTTTCCCAAGTCCCCCTCGAAATTTTTCCAAGTCCCCTTCCTATCATATATGGCTGGAGGGTAGGAATTTTAACAGGGAACCTGTTTTATGGGGGGCTTTTTGAGAAATTTGCCGTGCGCCGTCCAGCAAAAAACTTGGAAAAAGTTTGATTCTCAAGCCATATATGATAGCAGGGGTGCCGTGGTCCCCCAAAGTTTAGAAAGATTTTGCATCCCCCCCCCAAAAAAAAAAAAAAAATTTTAACGAGCAAAAAAAAAAAAAAACCAAGAATGTTACGAGAACAAAGGAAAAAATCGCCCCCACCCACATTTCCTACGAAGGATCATCTTCAAGATAATGGCCGCACGGCACCCCTGTATGATAGGAGAGGGACTTAGAAATTTTGACTTTTGAGCTATATATGATAGGCGGGGGACTTGGAAAAATTTCGACTCTCAACCTATATTATACTAGGCGTACAGTAGGTCTAGGCCTTCTTTATACTAGCTTCATCTAGGTCTAGGCTTCCTTGAATTTTCAATACCAAATCCCATTTGACTCATAAAACAGGTTACCTGCATTCCTCGTCAAAACTTCGTTAAGGAAGCCGTCGTTTTTCCAAGTCCCCCTCACCTCTCCGTGACGTCATTTCATCAATCTCGTGACGTCATCAACCTTGCTCGTGGACGAAAATTTCCTGGAAGTACCCCTAACAAAAGGGATAGCGGGTTCCCTGCTAAAAAGAAAGAAAAAAATCAGAGGAATTTTAGTCAAACAACAGATGGTAGAAAATGAACCCTGCCAGAATATCGACCTATGTATGGACTTGGAGGGGGACTGAAAGAATGTTGACTTTTAAGGCATATATGAGGGGAGGGAAGAAATCTTGAAAGTTGGAATCAACGAGCTACGAATACATCAGGAAAAAGTCTGAAAAATATAAATCTTTTAGCGAGATATGCGGGATAAAAACTCCGAATAATTTTGAGCTATCCATAGGAGGAAGAAGGGTGGGAGTAGGAATTAAGAAGTCAGAATTAACTCTTCTGTAGAAAGAAATATTCTAACAAAGTCGATGAAATGAAAATCATGTTTCAGGTAAACTAAGTTACATGGAAAAAAAATTACTTCAATTTCTCCACTTTATGGAAGAACATTGAATCATATATTATTTTGTCTGTGGGCGTTTGCAAAGAAATACAATGTAAAGATATATCTATCTCGATTATATCGATATTATATCAATCTCCATTATATCAATATATTGATCTTGATTGTGTCCAAACATTGATTCTATACTCGCCTGCGTAGTAAGTTTAACCTTCATTATAAGCCTACAGTAGAAATTGGACATAACGATTTAAATCGTTATACCCAATCTGTCGTTAAAAGCGATAGGATTTATGCTTTTTCTATAGCAGCCAGGACACGCTAATTTGATCGTTGTAAACGGTAAATCGCTAAAAGCGATATCGATTTCTACTTGTAGAAATTGGATATAACGATGTCAAAGAGGATCACAATTTCAATCGTTAAATCCAACATCATTGAAAGAGATAGGGATTAGGCTTTTTCCAAAGCAGCCGGGACTCCCAAATTTAATTGTTTTAGTAGGTGAATTGCTAAAAGCAATATCTTTGTTTTCAATTTCTTCAATAATAACCTGGTATAAGTCTAGTATACAATATTTTAGGCTAACTAGCTTTCGGGGGCCCACCTGCTCCGCTCGTTCTTCCCCCTTCTTAGTCTAGTATAAGTCTCACAAATAATGATACCGCTTTTAGCGATTTACCGTTTACAACGACTGGTTGCTATAGAAAAAGCATAATTCATATCGCTTTTAACGATAGATTGGATTTAACAATTGAAATTTTGATCACTTGGACATTATTTCAAGTACCTTTTGGGAGGTCACTCACTCCGCTTGTTTGTACGCCTTCTTAATCCAGTATAAGGCTAGAATACTGTATATTGGGCATATATGATGAAGGTTAATAGGAGGCCCAGTTATTATTATGATGCCAAGTTGGTAAAGGCCCAGTATAATGAAGGCTAAGCTTCCTCGTCCCCCCCCCCTTCTTGGTCCAGTATAAGTCGACGCTAACTAGTTCACTTGCTCCACTCGTTTGTAGCCCGCCTTCTTAATGTAGTATAAGGCTAGCATGATGTATATTAGGCCAACTATAGCAGACTAGCTTTTAGGCCTAGTATCCTGTATATCAAGCCTAGTATAATGAGGTCAAAATTTTCGAGCCCAAGGTCATTGATGACGTCATGAAGCAAGGCGTCACGCATCGGCCAACTGACCCCCAGCCCAAAGACATACACATGTCAAAAGAAAGAAATAAAAAATAGGTTACTGTATGTTTAACTGCGCCATGGGTTATTTTGCCTCCTCTAATAGCGTAGTATGAGTCTATGATGTTGTATATTAGGCTGAGTGGCTCGAGGTCTCATTCTTAGCCTAGTACAAGTCTAGGAATGCATCAGCTTCAACATAAGAGATGTGTTCAACTTGATTCTATGGAAGAGGATATTGGGAGCCCCTGTGGACGCAGAAGTGCCCGCATACCTGCTGAAGATGACCAGCAGCTATCTTAGCTGTCAAGAAATCCAAGCAGAGACACCTGCTGGTACAGTAAAGCACCCAGTTGAATATGGGGTGCCGCAGGGGTCGGTCCTTGGTCCGTTCTTATGGTGCGTCGCATTTAACAGGATTTTCAACTTGAAGCTGCCTCTGGGTATGCGGGTGACACACTGGCAGAATGTAGTGCCGAAACAACTGTAGCGGCGGAGAGCAGCGCATAGTGACACGTTGGATCAAATCAGCCAGACTAGAACTTGCAGTGGGTAAGACAGAGGCCATACTATTCACGACCGTCTAAAGTTCAATCCACACACCTTTTGCCTGCAAGGAATGGAAATCGAGACCGAGAAGGTAATAAAGTGTATTGGCATCTGGTTTGACCCAAAGCTGAGCCTTAGCGGAATACCCAAGCCGCCTGATGAGCAACTTGGGAGGGTCCATGATCCACGTACATGGTGCCCCAGTATAGGCCGTCTCCATGAAGACACCCTAAGAAGGAGAAAGATGGTAAAGATCGCGAAGTTGAGCAGGCAACAAATTTGCACTGCAACCAAGGGTACGATGATGGACCACAGCTCACCTTATTCGAGTGTGAGGCGTGAGTGGAGCAAGCTTAGTCGGTCTTTTCAAGAGGATGGAGTAGATGAAGCGTTTGATTCGAGTAGCCCGGTAGCCACAATATTGAACCAGGTGTCTGCATTTGCACCCACAGTTATGAAAAAGAAGATGAACCTGCGATTGTCAAAAAGGAGAGTGGTTTGCCAAGGAGATTCTTCCAACACTGAATCGGTTTTGGAAGAAACAATATTAATCCAGCAACCCGCACCCACTCCATTATGGAGGACGGGTGGCCTTGCACATGCGACAAATGTCAGTACAAGTTTAGAGTACTGTATATTAGGCTGTACGGCTCACAGGCTTACTCGCGCCTCGTTCGCACACTTTTTCAGTCCAGTATAAGTCTAGTAGGTACCTGTATATCAGGCTGAGTGGCTCAAGGGATCATTTGTTCCGCGTATTCTTAGCCTATAGTATGAGTATACTAGGCTGAGTGGTTGCCTGGTCCACTCGCGAAAGCAAAACTTACACCTACATGTTACCTGATAAATATTTGATGAAGAAATCATAATGAGCCATAGCAGAGTTCAAACGTGGTCTGTTTGTTGAAAACTGCTTCCGAACCAAACCCTTCGTCCTCCTTTGTGAACGCTGCCAAAGCCAAAAAATAAACTGAAGAGAAAATATTTCATCATAATATATCGCCAAAGAATTCACCATTCAAGTTAAAGAATGAAAAATTGTCTACAATGGTCCTCTTCTAAATTTGTACTAGCGTCAATGGCCAACACCTATGAACAATCATTATCTCGACCGGCTGGATTATTCCTGTTGTCCTATACTTGAGCGTTACGAAGGATAATCAGTTTGTTCCTGCCCCGCGAACGATTCATGCTTAATTTTCGATCAGTACACCTCAACTTTTTCGTTCTCTGTCCACAAAAATGCAATCATCAGCTACCGAACTAGACCTAAATTCTACAGTCAATTTTGAAACATTTTTTCTTCTGAAAGACAAATGTTTTTGTGTCAGATGGTTTTATCGTGCAAATGGTCGGCAATTTACATATTTTTACCTCGGATTTTCGTTACTTGTTCTCGTTTCACTGCTTTTTATGGTATTTGAGCTTGGTCAATTGAGAGTCAATGACAATATTACTCTTACATGTTTCCTTATAATACTTTTCATATATTTAGCTTTTACTCTATTCGTAATCTCGAAATTTTTTGAAAAAGAGGAATATAAATACATGTGGCAAGACGGAGTACACCGAAGAAGAGAGTGTGAAAATCAGCTACTAAATGAAAAGGACGACGGACCAAAGAGGAAAAAACTATATGCAAGTGAAGACAGCAAGTCTCTGTCAGAAAGTGGAGTAGAACTATCAATTCCAGTTTTTAGTGACGGGGGAGTTTCTAATGGGACATGGCGGTCTATGAGTATTCAAGTTCATGATCCACCCATGGATTTCCAGCAGTCTCTTGATTCACCTACAACCTCAGGACACGTACACGATATTGCGTCGAACTTGAAGAAAGAAAACAGTTTTGGAAATGGAGAAGTTCGTAATTCGGTCGTACGTTCAGATGATCCTCATTGTATTGAAAGCATACAAGCGGAAGGAGATTCAGAGGTAAATATTCACGAAGTCGATCCCACAAAGGGAGAACAGGCATCTTTGCCAGGAGGACCTCACACCGAAGAATCGATTGAGCCGACAATACATGCAGAGGAAACTGAGACGGAATCTGAGACGGAACCTGATGAAGAAACATTGTGGTTTGACGATTATGGCAATTTGTATCGGATCACCAGAACTTTTTTCAATAGATAAAACGTCAGCTAGCTGGGATAAGATGATGATTTCTTGGAAGTCTGCGCCAAACATACTTGCGGGCTTGAAATTAGGCCGTTCATCGGGTATGTGAGTCTAGTTATCTTTATTTTACGGTACAGCGAATCATCTACTGATCTAGCCTAGTATTTGATTATTAGGTTTCTGAACTTGATGTCTTTTAATATCTCGTCATGAATATCTCCGCGGGAATTGATGACAGTGGTGATCAGATCGCTAATCCTCTTCCTGGCTGTAGAACTTGTTATAAAATCGGCACACGACGAAGGTGGAGATATCTGAAGACGACGACCTTCGAGTGTGTATGTGCTCCTCAACCCTAACCCAGTCCTACCAATAAAGAGGGCTGGACCATCCTGACATTCGATCTTATGGACACCATTTTTCTTTAAACTTTGGTTCTCAACAGAAGACGCCGAAGAGCATTATAGAATTATGATGAACAGGGAGGAAGCCAAAGTAGGGAAGGGTACGGCCAAACTCAAGAGAACATTTCCCCAGGCAGGGTGACTTGATCGAATCGCCTCTTCTTGTGCTCTGAAGTTTTCGAGGGAGGGAGGTTGTGAGGTCGAAATAGTTTTTCGTGGCCTTTTCATTATCATTTTCTTTATCTTAAGAATAAGGTGGTTCAATTTAGCGAGGGATTTGAGGATCTCAACTTCTCGGGTAAAATCGGTATAATCTATAGGAATGTGGATTAGTCTATGAATAAAACAATGAAGGTCCAGGAAATTATCTTGAGACCCCACCCACGTTTCTATAGTTAAACGAATAGAAACTCTTGAAGAGGTTGAAGAACTCGGCAAGAAAATTTTTTGGGAAATTTGAGAAACTCCGCCATTTCCTCGTTGGGGAGACACGCGTCATCAAGAAGCGCACCTAGAAACTGAGAGCTAGGAAATTTAGGGATGTGTGGGAAAAACTAAACAGCATCAAAAGAAACTGGGTGAGGACCTAGAGAGGAAGAGACGTCCGTAGTGGTGTCAACGAGGGTTACGGAATTTTTTATGGAGTAAGGGAAGACGAAGTGGATATGTGGGTCTTGAACCATTTGTACAGGAATGTAGCGTGCAAAAAGATGGGGAAGAGATATAGAAAACTACCGGATGCATCGGAATGGTGGCGGCGTGCACCATACACAAGAGGAGGTACCTCTCGAAGGAAGAACCATTGATGATATGCTCGCTTTTGTCAATCATTTTCCTCACCTCGTTTACATAGCCTGAAAATCGAAGTTTCTGTTCAGGATAGAACCACTCTTCTCATTATCGTTCGTCTCTCTCCTATATGACGAGAGCATTACCTTTATCGGATTCAGTGATCATCACGTTTTTCTCCATAGTGCTTTTCTGCTAGCCCATGGTTGCAGATTTGAGCGAGCTATCCATAGAGGGAATTGGAGTTTTGTTGAAGACTTTGGCTACGGAGTTGTGGACGTTAAAACCTGGACCTGCAATTTTGATGTTAAATTGACGACTAGATTTGTTTGAGCCTCTCAACAGAAGCATTGTGGAGGATCTCCTCATCAACCTATTTGAATTGTACGTAAAAGAGATTGATAAGCCGAAGCTGAAAGTGATAACCGGAAGTTCCGGTCGAGACATTGGAGCTGGCGCCGTGATGACCAGAGGCAATCGTTGACGAGTTGATTTTCTGGGTCTTCCTGTCTTACAAACAATCGCTGAACGTGTGGCACTCCTCATTAGGAACTCACCTAAGTCAGAAGTGGTGAGCAGGCTTCCAAGCAAATTGAAGCGTGTTGTAAGACTGAGTTTTCCGTACCATCGTCTTATTGTAAGAACCAAAGATAAAATTCTTAAAAAATGGAGAAGTGATGTCTACAAGATTGTTCAGCCCTCTTTATTAACAAGGCTGTGTGGGGTTGTGGAGCAGATACACGCTCGGAGGTCGTCGTCTTCAGGTATTTCCACCTTCACCGATCCCTTGATCTCAAATGATTGTCGATTCAGAAAGGGGTCGAAAGTTTTGCTACACATCGAGAATTCTCACTTTGAACGATTGGTGTTTAAGCGTCATTCTAATTATTCCGACAGCCTTCTTCTCAACAAGTTCTTGTCTGAGGGAGGCTTCACCAACATCATATAAGTATTCTCCTTCCTACCGTTGAGTCTGTTTCCAACTCATTCCGAAGATGGTTTTTCAACTCAATGTACTTAGTTTGTGTAAAATTAGAAATGGAGGAGGATAAGAGGTCAAACGAGAATTGAATTTTTATTCAAGGTTGAGTTGGAGACAGGAAGGTGAGGGAAACAGAGAACAAGAAATTGGGTTTGAATATGGGTCTATGGAAGGGAAGTGGAGGTTTGGTTGCTGTTGTACATGAGTCGAGTTCAGGGATCATCCTAGGGCTATTTCAAGACACCGAAATTTATTGATTGAACTTTATGGTAACGCCACATAATCAATCAAGTATTACGACTTTAAAGTTTGAATAATTTTCCGAGTCTTGTTATGCCTGAAACGCGTTGAAAAGATACTTTTATAAAGTAGAATACCATCAAAAAAAAAAAAAAAATTACAATAAATACCCTAATTAATCTCATAGGTATTTCTAAAGGAAGCTTTGGAGTAAATTACTCATTTTATCATGTAATATGACTGTTACAGGTCAGAAATTATCGGGACAACGATTGGGACAAGGACGTCATCTCCGTCACATATAGCGTGCAGATTTTTGTAATAAGATCTTCTACCAAGTTACGAGTATATTATTTGTTGTGAATATCTTAATGTTATTTATCGTGAATTTGTGATTTATATTTTAATTTCTGTGTACCTATTTTATAAATTAATTTTATTTTCTTCGTCAACTATTTAATTGATATTTTCGTACGACGGGGGCAACTTTTCTTAGACTATATCCGTATTTATCTACGCGTATAATCCAGGTGATTTTGTTTCAAATATTTTCATTTTATTTGAGAGATTACTTTAATTCTGGTTTCTCTATCGCTCAATTGTTTACTAGTGCAAGGATATAATATTATGTTAATTTAAATTGTGAATAAGGTCTTTATTAATAAAATTGATTTGAGGATTCTACGACTATTTCCAACAGCACTACGCGTAGTTGGGAAAGAAGCCTTCGAGCTAGAGGTATGATGGGAGGGTGGAAAAATTGGAAGAACTTTATTATTGAGCTAGTATTTATAAAGAAAGAGGAGATTCAAAAACCAGAGTCAACTAGCGAGCTGTCGTCTTTGTTAAAATCTATCCGAATTGATCGTCGACATAGAAAATATTTTTTTATTTCTAAATTCGTGTACTTTTTTCCGCTCCACTGTTCTCAAAAGAAAGTCTTAGTTTATAGAAATGCTGAACTATAAAACTTGGAGCCTCGATTAAAGTTGAATTTGAACTTATTTGTCATAGGGCTTGCTCACATTATGCCTGAAAGTTGAAGGAGTTGATTGAGGAGTGTTGCAGAATAAGCAGCTTTTCTAAATCTTAGATCGAAGTCATTTGAAAATTTAAACGCCATATTTCCACAGTAGTCATTATGAAGTACTCTGCATACTGGTAAGCCCATGGACCGCCATGTTTAGTTGTTTATTCTTACATTTCCCTAATTAGGTAAGAAATTCGTACAACTAGAGGAGCTACTTTGTGTCCCTTACTAACGCTGAGTTTCTTATTGTCGTTCTCCAACAATATTCAAATCTTGATAAATTATTATCGGTTATTTGAATAAAGCGCCAGAAGTATTCTCGTTCAATGTAAAAAGATGTCGAATCCGAAAAATCAAGTGGGGGTGGGAGGCGCTAGAAGTATTCTCGTTCAATGTAAACAGATGTCGAATCCGAAAAATCAAGTGGGGGTGGGCCCACCCCCACTTGATTTTTCGGATTCGACATCTGTTTACATTGAACGAGAATACTTCTAGCGCCTTAATTTGAACAGGGTAACGATTAAATATGGCGCTCCATGTAAAGCGATTACAACTTTCAAGCGTGGCCTTTTTATTGGAGACTGCAATGTGATAAAATTGTGAGGTCACAGACCCGGACTTTGGAGCTATATACAATAAGGAAGGACTTGAAAAACTCACGGGTTCCTTAACGGAGGTGAACGATGGATGGCAAGGAACCTGTTTTATGGGGCACGTGGGATCTAAAAAATATTCAGGTACCAGATCTATGTGACGTCACAGGCCCGGATCTTAAAGCTATAGTGAGGAGACTTGGAAAAATTCCGACCGAGCTATTTATGGTAGGAGGCGGACGTAGAATACTTTGGAAGGACGTTCTTAGTTTTATGGTGTGTGAAGCGTTGCTTATCGAGCTCATTAAAGGGGCTAATTCCATTGTGTAGAAAGCATTGTATACCTCGTTACTCGAAGGGGCTACCTTTCAGGCTATATAAACCGATCACAGGACGGGGATTTAGATAATTTTTAAGCTCCGAGCTTTGCTGAACCGCGGACATTTTCTCCAAGAACCCCCTGACATAGGACTGTAGAAACTTGGGTATTCTTGAAGTCATACAATAGTAGTTGGTACAGTGGCAGTGCAATTAAGTAACTTGCAAACTATATAGAAGGGCGACTTAGAGTTTATGGGGTACCTTAGAAGGGCGTTCTAAACCTCATGGCTTTTTAAGCCTTGCATATCTAATTCATTGAAGGGGTTATATACACGTATCTCCGAGCTACATATAATGTGAATATGATCTTAGAATACTTTAGAAGAACGTTTTGTCTTATGGTGTTCGATGCGTTGCATATCTGGCTCATTGAAGGGGACAAGTCAATAGGTGTATGAAGTATTGCATGTCTAGTCACACAAGGGAGCTATCTTTCAGTCTATGTATACCATCAACCACCGAGCTGTAATAAACCGAGCTTTGCTAGCCTGCTGGATGGCGGACGGCGGACATTTTCTCCAAAAGAACCCCGGATGAAGGATTCCGGAAACTTTGATAGACTAGTTGTATTTTGGGTATCCTTGAAGTCATACCATCAATGATTGGTTTAGTGTAGATGATAGAAGGGTGATTTGGAGTTTGATGCGGTGCCTTACAAGGGCGTTCTGAACCTCATGGTGTTTGAAGTCTTGCATATAGGTTCATTGAAGGGGCCAAGCAAATTGGTGTATGAAGCATTGCATATCTAGTTACTTGAAGGGTCTATGCTTTAGGCTGTAAACACCGATCCCCAAGCTATATATGATAATATGATACAAGGGGGACTTACAATACCTTGGAAGAACATTCTGAGTTTGAAGCGTTGCATATCTAGCTCATTGAAGGAGCTAAGTCAATGGGTATCTAGTTAATCGAAAGGGCTATCTTTCAGCCTATATACACCGATTATCGAGCTATAATATTATGATAGGAGTGGAACTTCCGGCCGGCCGACGGACGCAGACAGTGGACATTTTTTCGGGGGGGGGGGGGATAAAACAGGTTCACTGTTGAAATTTTGATCTTAGCTAGGCACATGAGGAGAGTGAGGGGATCATCGGGCTGTGTATAGGAGCCAAGAGGATTCCAAGAACTTCGAGTTTGCACTCGGCTATATTGTGTACTAATGTAGAAAGTGGTGAGGGAAACTTTGCGAATATCTGAATTTGGAACCATACATAAGTGAGGTTGGCTTGGAAAGAATATCATACAGATCTACATCAAAATCGATCCTAATTGATTGTCCAAATCGTAAAAAATGAATAAGACCCCACGAGATGCGAAAAAAATGAATGAGCCCCGTGTTTTTTTATCTTGGAATTTGTGTATCACTTCCGCTTCTTTGAATGTTAGAGAAAGTTTAAATGCCACCCTCCCTTAAAACAATAAGCTTATAGCCATCATCAAAGTCGTAGTTGAATGAGGAATATCATGTTCCGATCTTGCTCCTTCTATAGCTTAAGGTGTGAGACAAGAGCAGTTTCTCTAAAACTTATATCTAGTTCATAAACGCCATATTTTCAAAATGATACTATCGCAATTTTTAGAAATGCAGAGCTCCAACATGATCTGTTCGTCGAAGACTGCTTCGGAACAAACACTCCTTACCCTTCGGCGTTAATGTTGCTACCCAGCCAAAACATGATATAAACATTATCTCAACCGACTAGTTTATTCCTGCCAGATAACTTGAATTTCTAAGAAGTACCTAAATATAAACATTGCAAAAGAGAGTCAGTTGTTTTTTGCCCAGCGTTGGAGCAACGATTCATACTGGGTTCTCGATTTAGTGCAGCTCGAGTTTTTAGAAAATGCCATCATCTGCTTGCGAACTAGGCGAAAATTCTCTAATCAATCTCGAAGAAGAAAAATGCCTTTGTGTCAGTTGGTTTTACGAGTATCTCGCGAATCGTCGTCAGTTGTGTTTTTATCTTGGATTGGCAATATTTATTTTAGGTTTTATATTGACTATTGTATTTGCCGCATTTCAGCTTGTTACTTTAGAAATCGATGGATTTATTATTCATATATTTTTCCTTATCGGATTTTCCTTCTTTATATCCTTAACTGCGTGTTTGATCATTGACTTCCGAGAAAAAGAAGAATACATGGAAAGGTCGAGGCGTCGAGAACTACGAGATCAACAAGAACAACCGCTGATAATATTACATGAAGAGGACGAACAACGGGACAGACTTGTAGAAGCAGAATTAGGACGACACTTAGAAAAACTATCAACGCGAGAAGGCAGTAGTTCTATACAAGAAAGTGAAGAAGAACGACTAATTCCACATGTAAGGCAGGAAAAAGACAGTAATGAGATGAAGCCGCCACCGTATATTTCAGTTCATAATCCGGTAATAGATTTGTAAGAGTGCCCTAATTCTTCTGAAACCTCAGCAGAAGTATACAATAGCGTTGCGAGATGGTGAATAAATGCGGCAATCTCCATTGGGAGGCTGTGGCGTTATATAAATTTTCATCCAAAGACACGCTTCCAAAAAAGATAGGTTGTTAGCTGCGGATAATGGATGATGATGAATCTGTAAATGGTACCGTATCAAGGGATTCTCTTCCTGAAATAAAAATTCGAAAAAGTTAATTTCTTGCGGAATTCTCTGCGTTGTGAATTTCGCTGTTCATCAGGTACGTAGAATTCAATATAAGAACGGTCATTTAATACCTAATTTTGAAACAATCAGTTGCAGATAATTTCTGGAAATTCCAACGGATTCATAGCAACACTATTTGAATAGGAGATCCGTTCAATTAGTCAAGGTTAAAATTAAAATAAAAATGATCATAAGGAAGAATAGCTTAAGTACTTGACGGTTACTTTTACTGATGACGCGGTAGTGTGGCGAATTGTGACGTCACAGATCTGGACTATGGAGCTATAAATATTTCGACCTCCAAGCTGTATTATGATGGGAAGGTTAGGAGGAGGACTTAGTTATGGGGCTCGTGCGATCTGAAAATTGTAGATTGTGACATCACATGACTGACCTATGACGTCATCAAATTGTGACTAACAGGCCTGAATAAGACGGACTCCTCATGGGTACGTGGACAGGTCATGATGTTCTGCCACCCTCGTCATCCCAGGCCCGTTCTTTGAAGCTATGTATTATGGGAGGAGGCTTAGAGAAAAAACTGATCTATGACGTTATCGGATTGTGACTGACCTATGACGTACTTTGCTGTTGGGAATGAAGTTGGTACAACTTTTTAGGACTTCGGATATTTTGCAGAAACGGGGGATGAAAAAAAGGATAGAATGTTTTTTTTTGAAAATTACGAAAAATTAATTTTTGGAAGAGAAAGATGTAGTCTGGCGGTTGTTGGATGAGTCTGTGGGCTCTGTCTGGCTTGAAGGATAAAACGGAAATTCTACAGTGGTCAGCACTAAGGGGGTTTGAAATCTCATGATTTCCACTTCATTTCCGGGCTAGGAATGATTTTGAGATGTATTCCTGGAAGCGCCACCCTCTCCTGTGCCACCCAGTGTAATTTCAACTTTTTCATTGATATAATTATCTGTAATTTCGACAATATCTCTGTTTTAGGTTACAACAATTTATCCGAAAAAGAAAGACATCATCTCTTCCTCACATCAGCGTGCAGATTTGTTTCCAACAGATCATTATTTTGTAAATACCTTCATACCGGTTCTGTTTTTATTTGATCTTCAGTTTGTGATTTATATTTCATCTTCTGTGGCTATTTTATAAGTTTTTGACTCCTTCTTCACTTTAAGACTGCTTACGTGATATTTGTAAAAAGCGAACAATTTTTGTTGGGTGAATTTGTGACACAAATTTCGCATACTAGTGCATAATAATCACTATTCTGTAAATGGCCTTATCTATTCCAACCCCTATAAGTACTTTCAGGCAATTCCTATACTATTCATCCACCTAATCTTACAATCGGGATGAATGCTTTTGTTTTTAAAATTTTCCTATTATTCTAAAATAGTTTTGAAACATATTTTGCACCACTATTTCTGTATCGCTCAATTGTTTAAATCGTGAATCCGATTATTATTATTACTATTACTGATAAAATTGATTATAACCATTTCCACATATTTCCTCTCCTCTTTTTTTTCAGATGGAGGAGTAAAATTTGGTAAGGCTCAAGTATTGGGTATCGTACCTAAATCATTCATTAGTGCCAGAAAGTGGGTCAAGGGGATTTTTACGGAAGAACGGAGGAGTGCGAATAGAGGCGGACCGGAAGAGAAATGTTCGACTGTTAGAGTTTTATTTTCACGGTTGGCGAGGTAGGAATGTGTGATTCGACCAATTCTTAGACGGGTAAGAAAAATTTTTTCCCAGACACTGCGGAAAATTTGCAGTCTCTGAACCGACACTTTGAGAACCTACTTTCCGAAATCAGCTTCTTCCCGTCTAGGGCTTCTAATGGTACAGGGGATCGTTTAATACTGAGAAGTCTGTTGGATGTTAGGCTTTCCAGAATGATTATGATTTCCATATTTGAAGAATGATGTCCACGGAGGCCGCAACCGAAAGAGCGAGGGTATGATACTGATATCGAGCGTAACTCTATTCAACAAAAAGCCTCCGAACGTGACTAAATACCGACAGATTCCGAAGTCCTTCAGTGCTCCCCTACACCTGAAATTACTTTCTCTATAGATTGGATGGCATCTACGAGGACAGAAAGAATGCCCAGCCTCAGTCAGGGGCTCGGCGAAAGTGGATATTTTTTTCCAACCTGGATTTGAAGACGATTTGATGTTTTTTGAAGCGAGTAAAAAATACGAAGCGCTGGGCAGTTTGGACAAGTTGGTCTATAAACCACACATTTTTACGAAAAAGCAATGAGGTAACTAAGGCAGCTAGCGGAGTTTATGAACGCCATCTCTAAAACTATAACGTTTGAGGATTTTGGCCAGATCACTAGAGAACTTCCCAAAGTAGAGGAAGTGGATCCATTTGATCCTATAGGAAAGACGAGGAGTACACCCGGTAAGGCGATTATTCACGGCGTATCGATTTCGTTCACAATCATAATCCTCCAAACTGCTGCCAAACGCATGGCGGATACTCGGAGTAAGAGTGATGCCGCGGGACTTCGAAATATTTTCGTACTTCTTGGACTTGTAAAATTTTTCATTTTCAATTCTTGGACTTCCAAATATTTTCAAGTGTTGGACTTGAAAAATTTTTCATTTTCAATAATATTTTCAACTGTTGGACTTTTGACATATTTTCAAGTGTTGGACTTCGAATTATTTTCGAATTGTGGGACTTTAAAATATTTTCAACTTTTAAACTTGTAAAATTTTTCATTTTCAGTTCTTGAACTTGGAAATATTTTCAACTGTGGGAGACAATCAAAAATGAAAAATTTTACAAGTCCAAGAAGTATGAAAATATTTCAAAGTCCAACAAATATTTCTAAGTCCAAGACTGGAAAATGAAAAATTTTACAAGTCCAAGAAGTATGAAAATATGTCAAAGTCCAACAGTTGAAAATATTATTGAAAATGAAAAATTTTTCTAGTCCAACAGTTGAAATAATTCCAAGTCCAACAGTTGAAAATATTTCCAAGTCCAAGAATTGAAAACGAAAAATTTTACAAATCCCAAGAAGTACGAAAATATTTCATAGTCCCGCGGCATCACTCTTACTCCGAGTATCCGCCATGCGTTTGGCAGCAGCCTGGAGGATTATGATTGTGAACAAAATCGATACGCGGTGAATAATCGCTCCGGTAAGAGGTATCAACCTTTCTGAAACACATTTCTTCTGGAATAACATGTCGATGTATGCCATTACGGATGGCGAGGACATTATTGGTATGCATGTCAACTGAGGAAGAAGGCGTGAGTTAGAGGGAGGAGAACAAGGCTGTGTAATAATGTAGAAATGAATTACGATCACGTAACGAGTGAAATTTTAATGGAAAAAATTATTCATAAAACGCACAACACGTGTTTCGTACCGACTGTGCGGCACATCATCAAGAAACCCTCCAACTTAAGGCTGTGTAATATGGCGATATAAGGTAGGCCCTAGCTCTTTTTTCCGGGGATGACAGCGGGAGGAAGAGTCAACATTTAAATCAGAGGAGGTAGGTTTCCGGTATATGCAAAAATTGTGTTCTTGCGGAGTGACGTAAATTTGGAGGTCTATGAAGTTGACCTCTTGTCTTCCCTAACTCCAACGTGGATGGCGCATTGAGGTGATGGCACATCGTATTTGCGCCCACCTACTTGGTGACTTCCGAGCTTTACGTAAGTGGAAGGGCACTTACAAGAATATCGATCAGTATGCAATTCGTGTAGGATCAGGAAGAAGACTTGGAAAAATTTCGATCTTCCAGCTAGATATTTGTATATGAGGGTAAGAGATGAGAATTCTGATCATTCAGCCATTTATAAAAGGAGGAGCGATTCAAAAAATTTTGAAATTACATTCGCCTATGTGTAGCAATATGGGAAGCGAGAATCTTTGATTTCCGAGCTTTACATAACTGGAAGTGAGCCTGAACAAAATATCAACGAGCAACCTTATATCCATATGAAATTCGATCCTGTAATCGGTTCTCGAAATCGAAAATCTCTTTTAGAAGAGGGTCTCCGCCAGTCTCGATTGATGTAATTAATGAATGTGACCCAACGACCGCCCGCGTTTTTTTATTCTGGAGTTTGTGTACCTCTTCCGCTTCTTTAACCTCGAGAAAACCATCCTTTAAAGCGATGATAATAATAAAGCTTCTAGCCATCATCCAAGTCTTAGAGTTGAACAAATGGGATTTCAGTATATTTGTTCTAATCTTGCTGTCTTTGTAGCTAAAAAGTCAGCAGTGTCACACAAGTAGCTTTTTTAGAACCTCTTCAAGTCATTCAGAAATTAGAATGGCGTATTCTCACAATAATATTTGGATCATCAATTAAGAAACACTCCAACTTAGCCGTTGAAGAGTTCAAACGTTGCATGTGTTGAATTAAAAAAACCTCGAGTTTGCGATTCTACTCAATTAATTAGCTTGAAAAAGGACTTCCGGATGTTGCCTCATCATCTGTTATGAGTAATGACATAACTGATGATAGGGTAAGACCCGAAAGCACTCTTGTAAGCTAATCAGTGCAAGAGAATTGTACTCTCGAAATCTTTTTAATTATCAGTGCACTACTTACTCGTACTTGACTCAGTATAAGTTCCACTGTTTGTTGAAGACGGTTTTCGAACGAGCACCATTTATCCTCCAGTCAATATCTACGAGCAACCATTATCTTGAGCGACAAGATCATTCCTGCTTGCAAACTCGTATCTGTGATGGTGATGAGCTTCACAAAAAGAAATCAGTGTATATTTCTCCGGCGTAAGAGCTACAGTTCATATCTGATTTTCAATTAGTGCAACTCGAGTTTTTCTTTATTTACCCACAAGATGGAATCAATAACTGAAGAAGTAGGCCGAAATTCTCCAGAGGAACTTGAAGAGGGATCTCAAAATTCTCCAGTCGATCTTGACGAATTTCTTGCAGACGAGAACTTTGTTGTCAGATGGTGGTATCGTTTACGTCGGCCATGGTTTCGTTTTCTTGTCATCGTTTTTTGGATAGATATTTTGATTTTTTTGGGGGTTCTTGCATATGAGCTCTACAGTACGGATCGATTTCGTAGCGTTTTTATTCAACCACTCTTCTGGTTAGTGTTTTATGTACTTGTAGCTTTTACTATGTGGATGAAGTATGAATTCAATGAAAAAGAAAAACAAATAGAAAATTGGCTAACCTCTGGAAATCAGCGACGACGAGAGTTGATGAATGATGAAGAGGATGAACAATTAAGGAGATTATCAGAAGAACAAAGAAACCTACCAGTGCGGCAATACGGTACTTTTCCGCAAGAAGGCGGAGAAGAACTACCGATTTCTGTCGTAAAAGAGGGAGAATACAGTAATGTGACTCGAAAGTTAAAGATAGTTGAAGTTCATAATCAACCAGCCGGTTCACAAGAGTCTGCCAATTCGTCTGGAATATCAGGAATAGGACACGATACCGAGGCGATAATGGAAAATCAAGACAGTTCCGGAACTGGACAAGCTCAAAAGTTAACGACAGTTGAAGTTCATGATCCACCAGCCGAGTCGCAACAGTCTTCCGATTCGTCTGAAATCTCAGGAACAGCTAAACAAGGCCAAAAGTTAACGATAGTTGAAGTTCATGATCCACCAGTCGATTCGCAAGAGTCTTCCAATTCGTCTGAAATCTTAGGAACAGCACACGATACCGTGGCGGACTCGAAAAATCAAGACAATTCTGGAGCTAGAGGAGTGCGTGATTCAGTCCCATGTTCGAATAATCCCGATTGTATTACAGTCATACAAGAGGAGGAAGAAAATTCGGAAGAATCGCCAGCGAAATTAGATGATCTAGAAGAATCAGAGACGAAAGAATCCACTAAGAGATCATCACTGATGATAACGGTAAAATGTGCAGAGGAAAGTGACTCGCAACCTGATGCAGAAGAAAATCATCGATCTTCATTGAAACAATCTGGTGCAGTCGAAGATACGCTTCCAAGTGATAGGTCGTATGCTACGGACAATGATGATGAATCTGTAGGAACTGTATCAAGCTATTCTCCTCATGACAAAAAGATGAAAATTTCAGAGTAAAATATCTAGCTGTTCATCAGGTACGTGAAGATCATTTTAATGTCAAAATACTCTAATGGTTACTTTATCCGCGCTCTGACGGATTCTCGGCTCAAATAATTTATGAGAAAGATTTTGTACGAGATACATAAAAATATTTGGAACGTGTGATAGCTTAAACTGATACGAGTATTTCTCAGTGTTTCAGTAGTAAGATGTTTGACCCAGCTAATATTTTCTTCAATTTTGGTTTTTTAGGGTTTTCTATAATCTGAAATATTAGTCGTAGGTAATTACTGAAAATTGACAAGCTTTATTATGGATGTGGGAAAAGTTTGATTTTATTGTGAGATCCGTTTGGGCTTAACGCTTTAGTGGACACGAGAGATGAGCTGGATTGTCGAGTGATCTTCTTAGCAGTGAGACCGGAGAAGGGCCTTTGAGTGCGGAGGTTACTCAGGTAAGAACGGATGGTTCAAGTATGACTAGTCTCAATCAAGCAATGATAGCCTATTTGCTTTCGGAGTTTTGATTAGATGACAATCAGGGCATGGGAATCTGTTTGTTGTTATTCGGGTGTTAAAAATCGAGTTAGTATGTCCCTAGTAAGGAGAGGAAGCAATGTATAGGGGGAGGAGGTCATTGCTACAGGTGCTCAAAAAAAATGGAGAGAATAGAGTGAGTCATTTGGGAAAGATTACGTACAAGATAGCCATCAAGTCAGCCATGGATCAGGATGAAAAAGATTTTTATGTCCGCGTCTACGGAATATGCCTACCAGTTCTACAAAAGATTTTGATCCGTCTGAAAGGCAAGTTGTACTACCCGAGTATTGTCCTTCAGTTGATAAATTTCTGACATTACTGAGATGAATATTTGATTGGAGGAGGGCCCAAACAGAAGGTCTTATATACATGGGCAGTAAGGGATTAGCTACAAATAATTGGTTGAGAGAGTGATTCACATGGAGGAGTTTTTGTGCATTGGAGGAAGTCAAAGGAGGATTGACGTTTGGTTGAAAGGTGGAGTAGAAGATAATGATGTTAAATTTGAGTCATTGGAAGGTAAATAGACGTTTGGCAACTGCCGCTCACAAACTTATTTTGGGAAGTTCGCTGTGGGCTCCTAGGCCCATTCAAATAGGGTAAAGTAAAGCAAGAGTAGATCAATTAATTAAATTATTCACCGTGATGCCGTAAGTAAGTACAGAGCGGACAAGTATTACAACTCATAAATTATATTCTTCAAATGTTAATATGGTATCACAAATTTGTTCACATAAACAACAAGAGAAGATTCTAATATGGAGGGAAGAAGGGAGGTGAGTTTTTAATCAAAATGTACACCGAGAAGTTATCCAAAATTGAAATATTAAGAGGAATTCTGTTGTATTGGGGGGGGGGGGGGAATTTATGAAAGAGGGCGGGCGACGAGATGGGCATCGTCCGGCAAAACGTGGAACGTGAAAAAAACGACGACTACACAGCTTCCTCTATGAAGTTAAACGAGGGACGCAGGAACCTGTTCCTGTTTTGGTATTGAGGGGTTTTGAGGAGTCTAAATTTTTCTGAGTCGCTTCTATCACGGCCTAAATACCGTAGAAGTCAAAATTTTCCGAAGTTTCGCTTGAATCATATATTATGGCTTGAAAGTCAACATTTTTCTGGGAGGAGACATGAAAAAATTTCGACTTCCCACACTGTGTCGTCACGATCTTTTGGCGTCATAGGACAGTGAAATTTTTCCAAGTGCCACTCTAGAAAAAAATACCTTTGACCTATGACGTCAACAGATTGTGAGTTCAAAAGTCGAAATTTTTCCAATTTCCTTGATATCATGATAGGTGATAGAAGGGGGCCTTGGAAAAATATTGACTGTCGAACTTGTTACGTCACGATCTGATGATGTCATAGGTCAGTTTTCGCCAGACGACATACGGTGCACGACCAATTTTCAGAAATAATCCCTCATATCCCTGTTAAAATTTCGACCTACGAGCTATTTATGATAGGATGGAATATTTACGATATGAGCGGGATTTTGGAAAATTTTGACTTTCAACCTATGTATAATAGGAGAAAAAAACTGAAGGTGTAGGCAAGTGATTCTCATGAAACAGATTTCCTATTTGCCTCACTCAATTAACAAATATATGAAGGCAACCCTATGCAACCCACAAAGTGGGCTGCGAGTTATTTCGTAGAACAGGGGTTGAGAAGAAGAAATACGATTTCTTATGGAGTTGGGGGTACTTTACGAAAATACATTGGCTGTATGAGGCTAGGAAGGACAAATGGTCGAGGCGTTACCTAACATGGGGGAGGGGTTTCACATTACATCCAATCTCATTAGATTGAACGGGCTAACCCTCTGACGATCCTCGCTCCGCTTGTCACTTGGTAGAATGTAAACTCCATTATTGACACTTTTGAACGAGATATTTGTATGTATTCGTAATATGGACGCTAATTTACCCTGTTCCAGGTAACAGAATCCCAACACCATTTATCCACGGAACAAGAACGTTAAATTATGTTTTCCTCACAACAGCTTGCTGGACAGATTCTCTTCTAGATCTTAATAATTACTATGTTTTGTAAATATCTTCTTATTGTTGTTTACCTTGAATTTGTGATTTATAAGTATTTTGACTTTCGTGTCTATTTTTTTAAATTTTGACTTCTTCATTACTTTGAGACTGCCCCATTAATATTTGTAAAACGCGTAGTTGCGAATTTGTGATACAAATTTCGCACACTAATGCATAGTGATCATTATTAATTTGTAAGTGCCTGGTTTCATATCATTACAACCTCGATGAATACTTCTAGGCAATTCCTATAGGATGTTCATCTGGGGTGTGAATTGATATGTTTACCTAATCGCAGGATTCGAATGGGTGCTTTCGTTTTTAGCATTTTCATAAAATTTGAGAGATTATATTGATTATTGATATTTCTTGAAAATGATTTTTGAAAGATGTTTTGTGTCCTTGTTTCTCTATTGTCAAACTGTTTATTCGTGGGTAGATTCATATTAATTTAAAATAATGGTGAATGCGATTATTGTATATTAAAATGATTTTGACATTCTACGACTATTTTTATTTTGAAGTTGCTGTCATCTGATATTTAGGGCCAAAGCCTGACCCAGTGTCTTTTTGCTGATGATTATGATACCTCTGTGTGCTCGACTAGCTCCCAGAGAGTTCACAGACTCATTCAGGAAACCCTCGACTCAATTACTGCATGGTCATCAAAAAGAACTCAGATTTTGTTTCGTCAAGAACCTGTTTCGTTATTTTACTCCTCGGCTTACACTTCTAAGAAAAACATACCTGGGCGTCCCACATTAAATATTTCAAAGGAAATACATATCCCACCTCTCAAAAGACTGTAATAAATGATTTGTCAGAAACGGAAGGAGACTAAAAAACTTTGACTTTTTCTAAGCGATTTAATAGATGACCCTTGGTAGCTTTAGAAATCAATTCGAACTTCAAATTAATACGATCTTGTATGTTATAATTATGGTTGATCATATTGATAGAAAGGTTGTACTCTACGAGAGAGTAGCGACATATTAAGACCACACTAATCAAAGTCGCTAAGATCTTTCGGTTAAACAACCATCCTCGGAGCAAGAACGAATGCGATTCCACAAAGGAGTTCCACTGGACGTGTCCACGCACAAAATATGTCGTCCACATATCTATGCCAGCATGATTTAACAGCACCTGGCCTGAGGACAATAAATCGATCTCAAATTTGGATGTGAATACCTCAGATATCAGAGAGCCCAAGGAAGAACCAATGGGGGATCCCCACCTTATCCGGGACTTCGAAAAATGTCACTTCAAATTCACGGAAGTTGAGAGTCCAACAAACCCTCAGAAGATCGAAGAATTCCGTCATATCTTCATGAGAAACACCCGATTTTACGAGCAATTCGCCCATGTGTTGGATAATAACAGCTTTAGGGATGTGAGGAAATAATCCTACAACACCAAAGGAGCATAAGGTCGTTTTCGGAGGAAGGTTTACGTCCCTCAACCTATCCGCCAAGAAGGTCGAGTTCTGGATTGAATACGGGGCGTAATCATCGATCTATAAATTAGCTAATAAGTAATTTGGTGACGAGACAAACGATATGTCCGGCTGCATTGGAACATCTTTTTTATGTACTTTAGGCAACCCGTAGAGGAGGGAGGCGGGGGTACCGGGTTAAGTTCCAAAGTGGCTTTCTTTGTGAGTGGACTCTTGATAATGAATTCATTTTTGTTAATGATTTTCCTTACCTCTTTAACAAACTGAGGGAAACAGAAAATACTATTTTCCTTGGCCTCACATTGTTTTAGCACATCATAAACATCGGAAACATGGGAGAACTTTTCATAATTACTACAGAGTTGCTTTTATCTGCCTTAGTAAGGATTAATCCTTCCTCCCCGACCTTCCTCTTTAAGCCTTTCATCACCTCAATACAGCTATTATCCAAATAAGTTGAGGGAATACTGCCTCCCATTTTGGCGCACCTTTTTTGGATGTTCACTCCAGGTCCAATCTTGATTGTCAAGTCAGCCACAACATTAGCAACAGTCTCTTGGTTCTTAAGAGAGGGGGAGGCTAAATTTCAACCCTTTCTCCAACAGGATCAGAAATTAAGCTGAACTTCACTATGATTGATGATTCGCGTCTGGAACTGCTGGACTATTTTATCTCCAGCACAGTCTTTTTTCTCAGCCATAGCTTTAGAACTCTGGAGGGAGGCACGTTTGCGATTTTTCTTTTCTCCTAGATTCCGTTCAAAAACGCGACAGTCACCATGAACCCATACTATAAATGTTGGAACTCACCAGGATGAAGGAGGGCAGATCTTGGCGGCTTTGATAAGTGTGGTTTAAATATTTCGCTACTCACTCGTAGAGTACAACCTTTGTTTCAATTCGAACTTATTTGAGTTGAAGTCATGACCACTTTCACACGATCCTGAATTCCTCGGTTCTCGCCTCAAAATTAGGAAACTCTCAGTTTTCCCAAACCTTATTGTAGCCTATTTTGACGTTTTTAGCATGCACACCTGCATACCGGTTACTCTCAGTATTAATTACGTGCTGATCGTCTATCCTCCCGTAACATCAACCCTGATATTGTTTCTCAATTTCACAAGATGGCTGCCTTTCATAGCCTAGTTCACAGATTGACTCGTATTCCTTTGAGACAGTCTGCCTTCAAGAAAGAGTTATTCACAATAAAACACCTGGCCAGAGTGAATGGGGTCAATGTCGACGTTGACGTGATGGTTCGGAGGAAAGTTACAAGGAGCATTCTTGATTCCACCACCTCCCTCCCCCGAGACATAATCCGTGATCGCCGGTGCGTTGGATCAGTCTCCCTTTTCTGGGAAGTTCTCCCTCCAATTGGGTCGGAACCTCCGCCCGTTTGGCTTCAGACCCGCGTTCTACAACCCTACAACAGTTAAGGGGTTGTTTGTGAGACTGAAGGACCCCATACCTGTTGATGAGAGGAGTGGTGTTTATAAGTTGGAATGTGAGGATTGTGGAGGCTTTTATATTGGTGAGACCAGGCGCCAAATGAAAGTTAGAGTAGCTGAGCACCTGAGGTTTTGGAAGAAGGGACACTTAGGGGAGTCAGCTTTCGCCGATCACTTGATAAACAGTGGCCACAGCTTCCGCGAGGGATCCGAAAAGCTCCTCCATAAGGAGAATTCCTACCGTAAGCGCATCGCCCTCGAGAATATAGAGATAATGCGTCATCTCAACACTGACGGTATCACTGTACTCAACTCGTATATTCCGGAAGATGGTCTGATCGAACTGGTTTATGACTCACACCGTGATTTCTCGTTTGGACGATCTTAATACCTTGTTCTTCTCCTCCGTTCGTCAGTTGCTTTCATTTCAGGCTTGAAGATGGTTTATTAACCGAAAGCGCTCGTCGTCTTTTATTTTCTGCGGTTTACTCCACGTCGGAGTATTCGTCTTTCGAGTCTCTTGGTTCTTAAGAGGGGGAGGCTAAATTTCAACCCTTTCTCTAACTGGTTCACCGCATCAGAATTAAGCTCAACTTTACTATAATTGATGATTCGCGGCTGGAATTGCTGGACTATTTTATCTCCAGCACAGTCTTTTTTCTCAACCATAGCTTTACAAACTCTGGAGGGAGGCCACGCTCGTGATTTTCCTTTTCTTTTAGATTCCGTTCAAAAACGGAACAGTCCCCGTTAACCGATACTATAAATGATTCAAACTCACCAGAGTGAAGGAGGACAGAAATCCTTGAGTGAACCAGCAGATTAAGTGTAAGAGTTTTCCCTATGGAGGAGGGGAGGGTACCAGACCCCTCTTTGACTCTGTGGCCCCTTTCGATAAGGTGATCAGAAAGGGGCGACTCACCTAAGTTACCCTTCTCCCAAGCTTTTTTGTGCTCAAAGTTGGAAGGTTACATAACGGTCAAATGGATAAGAACACAACATAGGAGATGGTATGGACAGATGAACGTATGGCTTTGGAAAATATTGAAATCTTACGTCACCGGAATAATGAAGACTTCACCGTCTTAAACAGGTATATTCCTGATGAGGGTCTGGTTGAGCTAGTCTACGAGAATGATTCACACTTCGATGACTCGCTGGTTCAATGATGACCCTCAAGTTGGTTTCTCTGTCTTCGTTGTTGTTGGATTAGACGTTTTCGTTCGTGCTCCGAAGATAACCGAAACATTTTAGCGGCTTTGATTAGTGTGGTTTCAATATTTCTTTACTCTCTCGTGCAGTACACCTTTTTTATCAATATGATCAACCATAATTGTAACATACAAGAACGTATTAATTTGAAAGGTCAACCTTTTTGAAATAAAGTGCTTCTAGACTAACATGTCGATGTATGCCATTACGGATGGCGAGGCATGTCAGGAAGGAGGCGTGAGTTATAGAGGGAGGAGAACAAGGCGGTGTAATACGGCGATTTAAGATGATGCCTCTTGGAAAATTCACCAAATTTTGAAATTGCATTCGCCCATGTATAGCAATGTGTGGGAGGGGGGCGAGAATCATTGATTTTCGAGCTGTACATAAGTGGACGTGGACTTTAAAAAGATATCAACCAGCGAGCTGCTATGCGTGAGAAATTCAATCCTGTAATCGTTTCTCCTAATTGAAAATATCTTGTAGAAGAGGTTCTGTGCCAGTCTCGATTGAGGTAATTCATGAATGAGACCCAACGACCGCTAGAGTTTGTGTACCTCTTCCGCACTTCTTTAACCTCGAGAAAAGCCTCCCCTAAAGCGATAATAATAATAGAGTAAATATTCTAGCCACCATCAAAGTCTTAGTTGAACAAATGGGATTGGAGGATATTTGTTTTAATCTTACTGTCTTTGTAGCTAAAAAGTCAGCAGTGTCACAAAAAAAGCTTTTCTACTCATTCAGAAGTTAGAACAGCGTTTTTTCACAATAATATTTGTATCATCAATTGAAGAAACACTCATACTTAGCCATCGCAGAGTTTAAAAGTGGTCTGTTTGGTAAATTAAGAAGACCTTGAGAGTGCAATTAACTACTTAATAAGTTAGCTTACGAAAAGTATTTTCGAATGTTACCTCATGATCAGTTTTGAGTAACGAAACAACTGATGATTTGGCAACATTTGAGAGTACTCTCGTAAGGCAAACAATGAAGTAGAATTGTACACTCGAAATCTTTTCAATTTTCAGTGCTCTACTTGACTCAACATGAGTTTTACTCTTTGTTGAAGACGGTTTTCGAACGAGCACCATTTATCCTCTGGCATTAACACAAGGACCAATAGTTAGTCACTACGAGCAATCATTTTCTTGCACGACAAGATTATTCCTGCCTGCAAACTCGTATCTGTAGTATAGATGAGCTTCATAAAAAAAAATCAGTATATTTTTGTCTGGCGTGAGAGCTACAGTTCATATCTGGTTTTCAATTAGTGCAACTCGAGTTTTTCGTTATTTACCCTCAAGATGGAACCACTAACTCCCAAAGTAGACCAAAATTCTCCAGTCGGTCTTGATGAACTTCTTCGAGACGAGAACTTTGTTTTCAGATTGTTCGCTCCCGTAAATCAGCGACAGTATAGGTATTTTGTTTACGCATTAGGGGTAGTTTTTTGGAGTTGTGTTCTGATTCTTCTATATGAGCTATGGGCATTGAGAGTTCGTTACACTTTTCTCGCAGTACTCGCCGGTTCAAAGATTCTCTTATTTAGATATTATGGTAAGTTCATGTGGTCTGCATTCGATGACAAAGAAGAACGAATAAAAGAAAAAAGAAAAAAATGGAGAACCCATGAAAATCAGCGACGAAGACGGTTGATGAATGATGAAGAGGACGATCAATTAAGAAGACTATTGGAACAACATAAAAACCTACCAACGCGACGAGACAGTACTTCTCCGGTAGAAGGTGGAAAGGAACTAGTGATTTCTGTCGTAAAAGAGGGAGAATACAGTAATGTGACTCCGAAGTTAACGAGTGTTCAAGTTCATAATCTACCAGTCGGTTCACAAGAGTCTTCCAATTCCTCTGAAATCTTAGGAACAGCACCCAATACCGCGGCGACCTTGGAAAATCAAGACAGTTCTGGAACTAGAGAAGTGGGTGATTCTGCCCTTCGTTTGGATGATCCCGATTGTATTACAGTTATACAAGAGGAGGAGGGAAATTTGGAAGAATCGCCAGCGAAATTGGATGAACCAGAAGAATCCGAGACGACAGAATCTACTGAGAGATCATCACTGATGAAAACGGCTGTCTCGCAACCTGATGCAGAAGAGGAACAGTCTGATGCAATCGAAGATACGCTTCCAAGTGATAGGTCATCAGCAAGTTTTCGTCTTCCTGGCAAAAAGATGCGAGGAAGAACTTCAAAGCAAAATCCCTAGCTGTTCGTCAGGTACGTGAAGATCATTTTCATGTCATGGTATCTAATGGTTACTTTATCCGCACTTTGACGGATTCTCGGCTAAAAATAATTTATGAAAAAGATTTTGTAAGTCCATAAAAATATTCCGAATTCAAAAGTCAGAACGTGTGGCATCCTCAACTGACACTTCTCTTTATTTTGGTAGTAAGAAGTGTATTTTCTTCAATTTTGGTTGTGAAGGGTTTTTTATAATCTGAGAAATTAGTCGAAGGTAATTAGTGAAAATTTAGAAGCTTTATTATGAATGAGGAAAGGTTTGATTTTATTGTGAGATCTGTTTGAGATTAACGCTTTCGTGAACAAGAGTAGAAGAGTTAGACGGTTGAGTCATTTTCTTGGTAGTGAGACCGAAAAAAGGCCTTCGAGTTCGGAGGTTACTCAGGTACGAAGGGATGATTCAAGTATGGCTAGTCTCAATCAAGCAATGATAGCTTATTTGCTTCCGGAGTTTTGATTAGATGACAATCAGGGAATGGGAATCTATACGCGAAAAAGACGAATACTCCGAATGGAGAGTAAACCTTGCAAACCGCAGAAAATACAAAACGACGAGCGCTTTCGGTTAATAAACCATCTTCAAGCCTGAAATGAAAGCAACTGACGAACGGAGGAGAAGAACAACAAAAAAACAAAGATAAATAAGAAGTTGTCCTCTCTAATGAAGGTTAATGGTGATGTGGTTGAGGAAGGGTCGAGTGATGGTGTTGGCGTTCATACATTCCATCCCCCCCTCATAAATAATAGTCAGGTAGTGTTCAATGGTGACGAAACAGCCCTCCTTGAGAAAGGTTTGAAATTTAGTCTACCTCTCCTCAAGAAAGATGAAACCTTGCCTAATGTTGTTACGGAACTTGCTATTAAGATTGGCCCTGGTTTTAATACCCAGAAGTTTGTGCCGAGATGGTCCGCAATAACCCCCTCCCCTGCATGAGTAATAAATTGGAAGGAGTGATTCAAGGTTCAAAGAGGAAGATTAAAGAGGGAGATTTAATCGTCACTAAGGCGGACGAGGGAAATGCTGTTGTGGTGATGGAGAAATCCACCTATTCTTCCAAGGTCCACGAGGTCCTCCAGCAGTGTGGTGCTAAAGAGAGTGAGGATTTCAGCTTCCCGAAGCACGTCAAAGAAGTTAGGAGTGTCATCAATAGGAGTGAGGCTATTATCAAGACTCCTGCTCTGAAAAAAACCCTCCTTGTTCCTTACCCCACACCCCCTGTTGTGATTTGTATCTCGCGGTGTGCCGTGGATCGTACGAGATTTGAAGACTTGACTTAGCAGGGAAATCACAACAAGTTTTGAGGGAGTTTAAGAAAGAAAATCGGTTTTAGGTTAACAAATATTAATTTAATTCACTTAATTAATATTATAAATCTAAATCTGTACAACGAAATGAATTTTGTTAAAATTACGCGTGGTTCTCGAACGGGTTGACGTTTATCTTGAAGTTCCTAACGGACAGAAAACGAAAGCAGTCCGTCAGTCTACGTCTGGTAGAGTAAATACTAATTCAGAGAAATTTTAACGTAATCTAAAGATGGTTACTAAAGAGAGAGTCAGAGGCGCTTAGTGGAGGTTGCTTTCCAATAATAGGTAGGTTCAATCTCGACTTGACCAAAGCTGTCCTCAACGAAGACGAAGTTGTCTGAGTCGTATTTGAAGGATGTAAATTTAGAGGTACACGACAATGATCCCGTAGAAGTCTTTCGGGATGGCAGATCAAAATAAGAATTAAGTACTTACTTCAGCGATTGCCTCTTCAAGGCTTATAACTATCTCTTCTGGTGGTTCCATCATTTATAAACCGGTACTTGTAGATTTGGACTTTGAAGAGTAAATCACTAATAGGTATAAATAAATATGGTATAGATGCACGACGAAATCTACTATCTGAATTTTTATGGTTTTTGACAGATCGAAATATCGGCAGGATATCGTAGCTGATAAATTGCTTAGTAATCGTTGTAATAAGACGCCGTTTATTTTTAATGGAAAGGAGGTCGAGAAAAGAAATGGTTTAGCCTATTTAGGCTGAGTCGAATAATCGATGATGTAAATAATCGAGGATTTCGACACCCCCCTCCTCTACGGGCTGCCTAAAGTGCATAAGAACAATACCCCGACGCGACCCGTTGTTTCTTTCGTCTCCTCCCCCACTTACCTCCTTGCCAAATTCCTTGACCGATGGTTCAAAAATCGCATTGATTTTGAATCTCCTCATTCGGTTTTGAATTCGGCCTCTTTAACTGATGTCCGAAGGGTGTAAGTCTTCCCCCGGGAACGACCATCTGCTCTTTTGATGTTGTTGGTTTGTTCCCGAATATTCCCAAGGCTGCTACTATCCAGCGGATGGGTGAGCTACTCGTCAGAGCCAACATTCCTCACAATGAGCTTCAGGAATTTTTCGATCTTCTGAATACCTGCTGGTCCCCTAACTACTGTAAATTTGAAGGAAAATTTTTCGAGTTTCCTGATGAAGTAGGGATCCCTATTGGATCACCTGTAGGCTCTCTCATCTCCGAAATTTTCATGTCTAAGTTTGAACTTGACCTCTTTTCCTCGAACCAGGTGTTACTCAATCATAACTATTGGCACAGGTACGTTGTTGACGTCCTATGCACGTGGACTGCATGGTGAGTTTCTGAGGAATCTCAATTCCTGGTACCCTTCCATCAAATTTACGTTGGAAATAGGGGTATTTTCCATTAAGTTCTTGGATTTATCGATCTCTATTGCAGACGGTATCCATGAGTTTGGAATTTACAGGAAAGATACTACGACCGATGTTTTAGTCCACGGTGGTTCGTTCGGTCCTGTTGCTCACAAGATGGCTGCATTTCATAGCCTAGTTCATAGACTGACTCGTATCCCGTTGAGTCTGTCTGCTTTTAAGAAAGAAGTACTCACAATAAAACACCTGGCTAGAGTGAATGGGGTCAATGTCGACGTTGACGTGATGGTTCGGAGGAAAGTTACAAGGAGCCATCTGGATTCCACCACCTCCCGCCCCCGAGATACGATCCGTGATCGCCGTTTGCGTTGGATCAGTCTCCCTTTCCTGGGGAAGTTCTCCCTCCAATTGGGTCGGACCCTCCGCCCGTTTGGCTTCAGACCCGCGTTCTACAACCCTACAACAGTTAAGGGGTTGTTTGTGAGACTGAAGGACCCCATACCCATTGATGAGAGGAGTGGTGTTTATAAGTTGGAATGTGAGGATTGTGGAGGCTTTTATATTGGTGAGACCAGCCGCCAAATGAAAGTTAGAGTAGCTGAGCACCTGAAGTCTTGGGAGAAGGGACGCTTAGGGGAGTCAGCTTTTGCTGATCATTTGATAAACAGTGGCCACAGCTTCCGTGAGGGATCCGAAAAGCTCCTCCATAAGGAGAATTCGTACCGAAAGCGCATCGCCCTCGAGTATATAGAGATAATGCGTCATCGCAACACTGACTGTATCACTGTACTCAATTCGTACATTTCGGAAGATGGCCTTATCGAACTGGTTTATGACTCATACCGTGATTTCTCGTTTGGACGATCTTAATACCTCGTTCTTCTCATTTGTTCGTCAGTTGCTTTCATTTCAGGCTTGAACATGGTTATTTAACCGAAAGCGCTCGTCGTCTTTTATTTTTCTGCGGTTTGCATGTTTTACTCCACGTCGGAGTATTCGTCTTTCACGTTTTACAATGATAGCTTATTTGCTTCCGGAATTTTGATTAGATGACAATAAGGGCGTGGGAATGTGTTTGATGTGGAAGAGTTTGTTGTTATTTGGGTGTTGAAAAACGAGTTAGGATGTTCTTAGTGTGGGGAGGATGCAAGCGGCCATTGCTACATGCGTTCAAAAGGAAATGGAGAGAATAGAGTGAGTCAGTTGGGAAAGATTACGTACAAGATAGCCATCAAGTCAGCCATGGATCAGGATGAAGACGATGTTTATGGCCGCGTCTGCAGAATATGCATACCAGTTCTACTTCACATTTTGGTCCGTCTGAGAGGCAAGTTGTACTACCCGAGTATTTTCATTCCGGTGATAAATTTCCGACATGACTGAGACGAATATTCGATTGGAGGAAGGTTCAAAGGGAAGGTTTTATATAGATGGATAGTACGGATTTAGCTTCAAATAATTTGTGGAGAAAGTAATAGACATGGAGGAGTGTATGCCCGTTGGAGGGAAGCAAAGGAGGATTGACGTTTGGATGGAAGGTGGAGTTAAAGATAATGAAGTTAAATATGAGTCATCGGAAGGTGAATAAATGTTTGGCAAGGAATTTTTCTATAGGCTCATAGGCCCATTTTAAGGGACGAGATTTAAGCCAAGTAAAGCGAGAGTAGATTAATTCATCGGATTATTCACAGCGGTACCATATTGAGTAAGTCTAGAGAGAACAAGTATTACAATTTACAATTTGTATTTTTCAAATTCTAAAATGGTATGCCAAATTTGCTCACATATAACAACAGAAGTTTGTAGGGTACGAGAAGCTTTATTGGGTCTCATATCAATTGAAGAAGGAAACATCGAAATCAATCAAAGTTGATTTCGATCTTTCCCTCTTCATTCAACAAAAGAAGATTCTAATGTGAAGGGGAGAAGGGGTTGATGAGTTTTTGATCAAAATGTTGACCGAGAAGTTATCCAGGAATTTGAATATTAAGAGAAATCCTGTTCCGGGGGGGGGGAGGAAGACTTTGAAAAAAAAGGTCAAGCACCGGGAGGGAACTGTCCGGACAAACGTGGACGTGGAAAAAACGATGGCTTCCTTAACGAAATTGAACGAGGAACGCAGGGAATCGTTTCTGGTTTTGGTATTGACGAGTTTTGAAGAGTCCAAATTTTTCTGAGTCTCTTCTATCACGGTATAAATAGCTTGAAAATCAAAATTTATCGAAGTTTCACTATAATCATATATTGTGACTTGAAAGTCGAAATTTTTCTGCGACACTGTGACGTCACGATCAGACGACTCATACGTCAGTAAAATTTCCAAGTCCCCCTCGTGAAAAATGTCACTGATCTATGAGGTCATCAGATGGTGACGTCACAAAGTTGAAAGTCAAAATTGTTCCAAGTCCATTTCCTATCATATCATATGGCTCAAGAATCGAAATTTTTCCAAGTTCCCTATCATAATATATGATAAAAGGGGGACTGGAAAAATGTTGACTGTCGAACTTGTGACGTCACGATCTGATATCACAGGTCAGTATTCGCCAGACGCCATACGCCACATCACAAATTTTGCAGAAATAATCCCTCATATCCCTGTTCAAATTTCGACCTCCGAGCTATTTATGATAGGGGGGAACATTGACGATATGAGCGGGACTTGGAAAAATTTCGACTTAGAGAAAAATGTAAGCAAGTGATTCTCATGAAACAGGTTCCCTGTTAGCGATTCTGCTTTTTTTCTTAAATTTGCTGTATGAGGCTAGGAAAGACAAATGGTTATGAATCGTTGACATAAAGGCGTTGTATAACGTGGGGGGGAGGGGTTTCACATTACACCCAATCTCATTAGATTGAACGGGCTAACCCTCTGACGATCCTCGCTCCGCTTGTCACTTAGTAAAACGTGAACTTCATCATTGACACATTTGAACGAAATATGTCTATATGTATTCGTAATATGGAGGCTAATTTACTCTGTTCCAGGTTAGAAATGATCCCAATAACCATTTATCCAAGGAACAAGAACTTCATGTCATTTTTTCCTCGCAACAGCTCACTGGACAAATTCCCTTTTATGGATCTTAATAATTACTATGTTTTGTAAATACCTTCACAATGTTGTTTACCTTGAATTTGTGATTTATGTTTTGACTTTGGTGTCTATTTTTTTTTAATTTTGACTTTTTCATTACTTTTAGACTGTCCCATTAATATTTGTACGACGCTTAGTCGCGAATTTGTGACACAAATTTCTCGCACTGATGCATAGTAATCGCTATTATTTAAATGCATGGTTTTATATCATTACAACCTCAATGAATACTTCTAGGCAATTCCTAGGATGTTCATCTGGGGTGTGAATTGATATGCTTACCTAATCGCTGGATCCGAATGGGTGCTTTCGTTTTTAGCATTTTTATAAAATTTGCGAGATTGTATTGACTATTGATATTTATTGAAATTGTTTTTGAAAGATGTTTTGTGCCCTTGTTTCTTTATTGTCAAACTGTTTATTTGGGGATAGATTTGTGTTAATTTAAATGGTGAATGAGATTATTATATATTAAAATGATTTTGACATTCTACGACTATTTTTATTTTAAAGTTGCTGTCATCTGATATTCAGAGCCAAAGCCTGACCCAGTGTCTTTTTGCTGACGATTATGACATCTCTATGTGCTCGGCTATCTTCCAGAGAGTTCACCTTCTCATCCAGGAGACCTTCGACTCAATTACTGCATGGTCATCAAAAAGGACTCAGATTTTTTTTCGTCAATAACTTGTTCAGTTGTTTTACTCCTCGGCTTACACTTCTATCAAAAACATACCTGGGCTTCCCACATTAAATCCATCAAAGGAAATATTCTAAAATTCATATCCCATCTCTCAAAAGGCTGTGATAAAAGATTCCTCACAAACAGAAGAAGATGCAAAAATTTTGACTTCTTCTGAGCGATTTAATTGACGAACCTTGATAGCTTTATGAATCAATTTGAACTTATTTGAGTTAAAGTCATGGCCACTTTCACATGATCCTGAATTCCTCGGATCTCGCCTCAAAATTAGGAAACTCTCAGTTTCCTCAAGACTCTCTTCTAGTTGAAGAGGATGCCCAAAGGAGTCCATAGGACCGCAGGAAAATTGAAAACACCAGCGCTTTCGGCTAATCAAGCATTCTCGAAGTGTGGAAAGCAACTGAACCCAACACAAACTAGAACAAGCGACATCAAACGAAATCATGACCGAAGCTACGAGTCATCGAAATATGAATCATTCCCGTAGACTAATTCGATCAATTCTTCTTCGGGAACGCACCTGTTCAAAACGGTAACTCTACTATTATTCCGATGTAGGAGGATTTCCATTTCCTCAAGGGCCAGACGTTTGAGGTATGAGTTTTCCCTATGAAGGAGGACTTCGGACACCTCTTTAAAATTGTGACCACTTTCGATCAAATGACCAGCAAAGTCTGACTTCCCTACTTTCTTTTTTCTCCTAGCTCTTTTTGTGTTCGCTAACTCTAATTTGGTCATCCTTATATAGACGCTAGGCAATCTACACAAGCCACCCTATAACCCCTCCCCTCTCGGCCACTGGGATAGGGTCCTTTAATTTGACGAAAAGGCTCTTAACATTGTTGACATTATATAGGCTGGCCGAAAACAGAAGGGGCGGAGGATACAGCCCACTTGCGATGAAAACTTGCCCAGAAACGGGATCGAGCTTAATCCACCGTTTCCTACCATCTTGGTGTAAATCCCGGAGGAGGCAGGTCGTAGAGTTAAGGAATTTCTAGAATTGATCCGGTTCTCGGACATATCGAAGAAAAGCTCCACAATACTTGAAAAAGTAAACTGGAAGGCAATTTGCAAGAACCGCAGGCGGTTCTTGCAAATTGCCTTCCAGTTTACTTTTTCAAGTATTGTGGAGCTTTTCTTCGTTAAGGAATTTCCTTGTTTGCCTCCTACGAACCGTAAGGTCAACATCGACCCTGACCTGATTGACTCTAGCCAGGTGCTTTATAGTCATTAATTCTTTCTGGAAAGCGGCTGGACTCAATGGGATATGAATCAAGCGATGTATAAGGCTATTAAAAATAGCAACTTTGTGGGCAACAGGTACGAATGACGACCCGTGGATAGTAATATCGGTCGAGGTATTTTTTCTTTTTATGGAAGGGTAAAGGCTGTTTAAATAATGAAGAAACTCGCCAAGGAGTTCTGTTGGACCGGTCCCGGCACACAAAACGTCGTCAACGTACCTGTGCCAATAGTGTATATGACTGACAAACACCCGGCCTGAAGAGAACTGGTCGCCCTCAAATTTGAAAACTTCTGAAATAAAAGAACCCAGAGGAGATCCAATAGGGATCCCCACCTCTTCTGGGAACTCGTAGAACGTTCGGGAACCAACAGACCCTCAATAGGTCAAAGAATTCAGCCATTTCCTTGTAAGGGACACAGGATTACAAGTAACTCGACCATCCACTGCATAGTAACAGCCTTTTGGATCACACGAATCCGTTCCTTCAAGTTACGGCTATCCATACTAAACAATAAAGAGGAATACTCCGACGTGGAGTAAAAAAAAATGCAAACCGCAGAAAAAATGAAAATACGACGAGCGCTTTCGGTTAAACAACCATCTTCGAGCCTGAAATGAAAGCAACTGACGAACAGAAGAGAAAAACAAGTTATTAAGATCGTCCAAACGAGAAATCACGGTGTGAGTCATAGACAAGTTCGATCAGGCCATCTTCCGGAATATACGAATTAAGAACAGTGATACCGTCAGTGTTGAGATGACGAATTATCTCTATATTCTCGAGGGCGATACGCTTACGGTAGGAATTCTCCTTATGGAGGAGCTTTTCGGATCCCTCACGGAAGCTGTGGCCACTGTTTATTAAGTGATCGGCGAAAGCTGACTCCCCCAAGTGTCCCTTCTTCCAAGACTTCAGGTGCTCAGCTACTCGAACTTTCATTTGGCGGCTGGTCTCACCAATATAAAAGCCTCCACAATCCTCACACTCCAACTTATACACACCACTCCTCTCATCAACAGGTATGGCAGTGGCGTATTAAGGCCTAGGCAAACTAGGCATATGCCTAGGGGCGCAAGGCTTTGGGGGGCGCTAAATTTTTAGGAAATATTTTAAAAATTTGAGATTGGCAAAAAATTTATTGAATAATTACAAATAAAATGAAAGAAGCGAGTTCCGTAAATAATCCATGAATGAAGCTTGGAAATTGAAATCTGCCAACATACTTATCGGTACCTAGGTAGATAGGTACGTATTCTTCACGTTCATACTTGTGCAGGCTACACTACACATTATACTCGTATCAGTGGGCTGAGTGGGCATTCCCTCCTTTGATTGTCAGAATCAAAGCTTTGAAATTAAGCTGTGTTCCCGTATTAATAATTTGTATTCTTGTATTTGGTGTCGTACTTTGCTTCTCTGCATAACTTGTTCGTTGTTTCAAAATGAATTCTGCTAAAAAAAGTGGCGCACAGAACCGAAAACGTCGAGCTCAACAACAAGAAAAAGATGAGGCTATTTTGAAGAAAATACCGAAACTAGAATCTTTTTTCTCATGTTCTTAATCAGTATCGGAAGGTATCACTAATAATGAGTTCTTAATTTTGTAATTCATTCATGTTGGATTTTGTATCTACATGTTTTTCTGGTCTTGCATTAAAGATGAAGCAAACGCGAGTGAACATCCGAATTTCGAAGTTGGGTTGGATGCCAGTAGTCGTCTCCTTATTTGGGTGACCTGGCCTCGATAGAATTGAATTCAGATAATGCGTGTCCATCTGGTCATCAATCTCAGTCCAGTGACAATGAGTTAAATGTAAATTTGGCTAGTGCTGCTATTAGGCCTACTGATCTAGCTGAGACAAATCCTGGTAACTCATTTAACGAATCTAGTCTTAGTCTACCTATTGTGACTGTTGGTAATGATCCGGCAGAATGGATAATAAATGATTCAACAATACAGTATCTACTCTTGAAAAAAAACATTGAGAGAAATTTGCAGGAAGATTTTTCTGTCACTAAAACGTTTTATCCTTCTACAAATGTATACAGATCACTTACGAAGAGTGTATTTGAGAGAAAATTGCAAAATGGTCAGACAGTCCCGAGAGAATATTTAAGCTACTCCCCCAGTAAAAAGGCAGTGTTTACATTCCTTGCCGCTTATTTAGTAGCAGTGCGACACACTTTGGAAAAGATGGAGTTGCGGACTGGAAAAATATACACCATCGCTTGAAAGAGCATGAGAATTCCCGTGAACATATCGATAGTCAATTAGTATTCCTTCAGCGGAGTAAGATAGTTGGTACAATGGGTGCAGAGCTTCAAATGCAAGTGGAGACTGAAAGAGATTACTGGCGAAATGTGCTTAAACGGGTTGTAGTCGTAGTCAAGAAACTTGGTAGTCGAGGGCTCGCTTTTCGAGGAAGTAATGAGCATTTCGGATCCAATGAAAATGGCAACTTCATGATGTGTCTTGAAATGATAACTGAATTCGATCCTTTCTTAAAAATGCATATAGACACTTATGGAAATCCAGGCCGGGGACATACATCCTACTTATCATCAACGATATGTGATGAGTTCATTTCTTTGCTTGCGTGCAAGGTTTGGAATAAAATCGTTGCAGAGGTGAAAGAGAACAAGTACTATTCTTTGATCGTGGATTCTACCCCGGATGTAAGTCATATAGACGAGTTAGCATTTGTAATCAGGTATGTGAAAGACGGTAACGCAGTTGAACGATTTTTAAAGTTTATGCCAAATGCTGGCCACAAAGCGGAAGAGATGAAAGATGCTGTTGTAGGTACTCTCGCGGAATTTACTTTGAATCTGCAGGATTGTCGGGGACAGTCCTATGACCCCGCTGCTAATATGTCTGGATGTTATTCAGGATTAAGAGCAAGGATCACTGCTTTGAACCCGCAAGCGATTTATGTTCCGTGTGCAGCACATTCTCTTAACCTGGTCGGATCCTCATGTGTCGAGTCTATTGTTAAAGCATCAACTTTCTTCAATTACCTGGAAGATTTATACGTTTTTTTCGTCCGATCTACTAAACGCTGGGACTTACTATTGCAGAAGTTGAAGCCTAACCAGAAAGTAGTGAAGAGAGCAAGTGGAACGAGGTGGTCCAGTCGTCATGATGCCTGCTTTGCTTTTGAAAATGGTTGGAAGGAGTTCATGGAAGCACTGGATTTCATAGAAAAAGATACTTTTGAAAACACGGTGAATCGTACTAAGGCAGGTGGTCTGAGGAAAAATTTGAGCAACTTTCAGTCACTTTTTATGGCTATATTTTGGAATGCGTTGTTGGAACGGTTTCATAAGACAAACATTAGTCTACAAGTAGTGTCGACTGACTTACAAAATGTTGTCGATATGTATAAATCCTTGGTCGACTTTGCTGTTGAGTTGAGAACAGATGAAATGTTTCAACATTTTATAGACAAATCGAAAAACAGCAGAGGAAAAATATGAGCACGAGAGAACTCGTCGACGTCGTGTACGAACCCTTGCCCCTGGTGAAGATAGAACCAATGAGATCGTATTACTCGGTCGTGAAGAATTGAAAGTCAATGTCTATTTTGCGATACTTGATAAAATTCGAATTGAACTGGAAGATAGGCATGCTGGATATGTCGAAATTTTCAATAAATTTAATTTCCTTTTGAATATACAAGACGAGTCGATTAGCGTGAATCATATTCTTGAAAGAGCAAAAGATTTTCAGGAATTTTATAAACGGGATATTGAAGAAACTTTTGTAGAAGAGTGTATACATTTTCGGAATTATATCAATGGCGTAGATAAACAAAGAAGAGGAGAGAACAATTTATTACTTTTTTTTCAAGAAAATAATTTGAATGGTGTCTTTCCAAATACTGGCATCGCTTTAAACATCTTTAGCTGTATGGCTGTAACGAACTCTTCAGGAGAACGATCGTTTTCTTATTTGAAACGAATTAAAACATATCTCCGCTCTACCCTTGGCGAAAATAAATTGAATGATTTGGCTGTAATTCAACAAATTAGCTCTTAGACATAGGTCTGTAAGTACTCAATTATAAATTGTCAAATAAAAATTTTCTCGCATTAATAATTTTATCTGCGGTTCAAAAAGGGGGGCGCTAAATTTTGCTTTGCCTAGGGGCGCAAAATGGCTTAATCCGCCACTGAGGTATGGGGTCCTTCAGTCTCACAAACAACCTCTTGACTGTGGTAGGGTTGTAAAACGCGGGTCTGAAGCCAAACGGGCGAAGGGCCCGACCCAATTGCTGGGAGAACTTCCCCAAGAAAGGGAGACTGATCCAACGCAAACGGCGATCACGGATCGTGTCTCGGGGGAGGGAGGTGGTGGAATCCAGGAGGCCCCTCGTAACTTTCCTCCGAACCATCACGTCAACGTCAACATTGACCCCATTCACTCTGGCCAGGTGTTTTATTGTGATTAACTCTTTCTTGAAGGCAGACTGACTCAAAGGAATACGAGTCAGTCTGTGAACTAGGCTATGAAAAGCAGCCATCTTGTGAGCAACAGGACCGAACGAACCACCGTGGACTAAAACATCGGTCGTAGTATCTTTCCTGTAAATTCCAAACTTATGGATACCGTCTATTATAGAGATCGATAAATCCAAAAAGTTAATGGAAAATACCCCTATTTCCAACGTAAATTTGATGGAAGGGTACCAGGAATTGAGATACCTCAGAAACTCACCAAGGAGATCGGGGTGACCAGTCCAGGTACATAGAACGTCATCAACGTACCTGTGGCAATAATGAATATGATTAAGTAACACCTGGTTCGAGGAAAAGAGGTCAAGTTCAAACTTAGACATGAAGATTTCGGATATGAGAGAGCCTAGTGGTGATCCAATGGGGATCCCTACCGGAAGATGGCCTGATCGAACTTGTCTATGACTCACACCGTGATTTCTCGTTTGGACGATCTTAATAACTTGTTTTTCTCTTCTGTTCGTCAGCTGCTTTCATTTCAGGCTCGAAGATGGTTGTTTAACCGAAAGCGCTCGTCGTATTTTCATTTTTTCTGCGGTTTGCATTTTTTTTACTCCACGTCGGAGTATTCCTCTTTATTGTTTAGCCTTTTGGATGTTAGGAAATAGCCCCACACATCGAAGGAACATAAAGTTGAACCCAGAGGGAGGAAAACATCCTTCAGATTGTTGGCAGGGGTACACGATTCAATACAGAATGGGGAGACTCGACCTCCACTCCAGATTCAAACCTGCGACCGAGAAATTTTGCAAGGGATCAGGTGGGGGAGGCGACGAATGAGACTTCTGGCCGCATACTTCTTCTTTATGAATTTTAGGTGGCCCGTAAAGAAGAGGAGGAACAGGGTTAGGTTCCAAAATGGGTTTTTTGGTTAGAGGTTTCTTAATGATGAATTTACTATTGTTAACGAGAAACCTATAACCTCTTTTACGAAATTAGGAAAGTGAACTGGGCATTCTCCTGAGTTCCGCATTTGTTGAGCACATCGTGGACTTTGGAAGTGTAGGAAGACTTCTCCATGACCACCACGGCATTCTCTTTGTTAGCTTTCGTGACAATTAACCCAGCCTCCCTAATCTTCCTCTTCAGGCCTTTAATCAATTCACTCCCAGCATTACTTACGCTGGGGAGGGGAGTGCTAAGGACCTTTTCGGCGCATTTTTCTTGGATATTAACACCAGGGCCGATTTTTACTGTGAGATCAGCCACAACGTTAACCAAAGCCACCTGATTTTTAAGAGGTAATAACCCAAACTTCAGACCCTCCTCCAAGAGGGACTATTCGTCACCATTAAATTCGGTTTCCCTATAATTTATGATATGTTGCTGAAATTGCTGAATGGTACCATCACCAAAACGATCTTTTTCGCTAGCCAAAGCTTTAGAATTGAGGAGGGAGGCAAGTTTAAGATTCTTCCTATTCCTTAACTTAAGCTTAAAAGTGCAGCAAGCATCATTAACGGAGCGAATAAAGGGATCGAACTACGTATCGATTTTACTCTCTTCTAGCTTATTTTGATGTTTCTAGCATGCACACCTGCATACCGGTTACTGTAAGTATTAATCACATGCTTGATCGTCCATCTTCCCTCAACATCGACCCTGATATCGTTTCTGATATTCAAGTTCTCGTCTCCTTATGTTTGACTCACAATATCTGTTTCTAAAAGGGCACTACTTACGCAACCCTATCCTAATGAGCTACCGCCGGGCTCTCCCCTCTCCTCGTTATTGTCGAATTTAGTCTGCTCTCTAACCCTCTCCTTCCTCAACCTCACATTCTTACCTGGTGAAGATACGGGGACGACATTGTCTGTATTTGGGATGGTTCCACCCCTTCCTCAACTCCCTGCATCCTACTATCAACTTCACTTTCGAAGTAGAGGCTCATCCATTAACTTTCTTGATCTCGATAACTCTCTCCAACTCGAAGTCAACTCTCTTGTTCCTCACTTTGCTATTTATCGGAAACCTTCCAATATCGGTATCCTCGTCAATGGTTCATCACTTCATCATCATCTTCTAGCCTTAATTCACCACCTCCTCACTATTCCTCTTCCTGCGCGTAATTTTCATATCGAAAAAACTCATATCATTCATCTCGCTCGTCCCAATAATCAACGACACTCTCATTTCTCGTAAATCTCTCCTACAAGCCATGTCTTCTAAGCTGATCCTCAGCATGTACTCAGCTATGTACATTAATATGGGGTGGACGATTTCTAGAACGTTTGGTCGGCTCCGCATACCTTGGGAAAATGACAATCGGCAAGCTGCTTATCGTAGTCGATCTTAGAACTTCAAAATCTTACATAAATGAGGTTCTCAGCTCGCTTCGATTCAAGTTTCCTTTTTCAACTCGAAGATAACGCTCTAATACTAGGTATAATTATGATTAAGAAAAATATTACAGCCTTCACCAGTGTCGAAATTGAACACTTGTAAGAATACTGATCGTTTTAATCTTAAATCTTGGAAGAATAAATTCCCGAGTGTTATAAAAGCAGATTTTTTCCAATTCAAATTCCCCCAATGATACCTATTGTGAATCTTAAAGTTCAAACGAGATCTCTTCGTTGAACACTACTTCGAAACAAACACCCCTCCTTCTCCATCACTGTCTGCGCAGCTATCTACAGTCACCTACTCATGACCTAAGTATGAGCAGTCATTATCTCGACCGACTAGATCATTCCTGCAGAGAAACATGCATATGTAGAATTTCTCGTTGACTTATAGACGAGTGATACTGAAAGGAACCAGTTTGTTATTGTCCTGCGTGTGAGCAACAGTTAGTTCCTCGTTTTCGATTTAGTGAAACTCGACTTTTTCGTTTTCTATCCGCAAAATGTCAATAAGCGTTGACGAACTAGGCGAAAATGCTATTGTCAATGCTGAAGAAGATCTTCTAAAAGACAAATGCTTTTGCGTCAGATGGTTTTATCGTGCAAGTCGACGACAGTTTACATGTTTATACTTCGGATCGACCACACTTGCGATTTGTTTGCTTATTGCGGGTGTATTATTGCTCGATAAGATGGGAAATCATGAAGGTCTCATTCATGTATTGGTCATTCTAGCGGCTTTTGCATATTCATCCAGTAGTTTGTGGTTGTGGCATAAATTTCAAGAAAAAGAAGACCGCATGAAAAACTTCCAGCTTGGAAGAGAAGAAACTCCTGCAAATCAGCAACGACGATGGACGATGACGCCAGATGAAGAGGAAGAACTAATAGAAAAACTACTGCAAAAAGCTCAATCACGACGACCCACGACAGCGCGAGAAGACAGTTCTTCTACACAAGGAGGGGGAGCGGATCTATTGATTCCAATAATAAGTGAGGGAGGAGACAGTCATGCGACAAGACAGTTGACGAGTATTCAAATTCATCATGCCCCAGTCGGTTCACAACAGTCTCTAAAATCCTCTGATACCTCAGGACAAGTGATACAACATTCTGCGGCGAATTCAGAAAGTCAAGATAGTTCTGGCAGAGAAGTGAGGCAAATTTCATTGGAGGAGTGTGCAATCAGATCGATTGAGGTTTCCTCCGAAGACACACTGTCAAAGGACAGTTCGTCTGCAACGGATGAATCTGTGTTTGGTGTCGTATCAAGTAGTTCTCCGCCTGGGAAAAAAATGCCAACGAAGTCGAGCCAATAAATGATTCTCTCGGAATTCTGTGCGGAAGATGCATGCGCTGTGAATTGAACTGTTCATCAGGTACGTAAAAAACTCTCTCGGTAATCTAATATAAGAACTTTCAGTTAATGATTTTTTTTGGAAAATTTAGTCGCAAATAATGGCTGAAAACCCACCGGTCTCATAATAAAAAAAAAAAAGCTCGACGGCCAAGTATAGAAATTAGACACACCTCGTGAATCAAAGAAAAAAATAGTTTTAAGAATTTCGATGTTAGGACAAGAGGGAAATTTCAGAGGTCGTAAAGAAGTATGATTAAGATGGAAAGTAATGCGGTTCGCTTTCAAAATATTTACTCTTGAGGATATTGTCTGGTTCGGACCCCGTTGCCATGTAAGCTTGCTAATATGAGTCATAGCGACTTCTGTATCTATTGTAACCTACTTTTGAGCACCTCTTTAGTTTAGCACTCAATATGTCACTGCGGCTTGCTTGGCGGCTAGTCTGCCGCGCTGACATGAGCTTGTGAATCGTTAAACGAATACGTTCCTCAAGGTTACGGCTATCCATAATAAACGCGAAAAACGAATAATCCGAAGGGAGAGTAAACAAATGCAAACCGCAGAAAAATGTAAGACGACAAGCTTTCGGTTAATGAAAGCCTGAAATGAAAGCAACTGACGAACAGAAAAGAAGAGCAAGGTATTAACATTGTCCAAACGAGAAATCGTGGTGTGAATCATAAACCAGTTCGAACAGGCCATCTTCCGGAATGTACGAGTTGAGTAAAGTGATACCGTCGGTGTTTAGATGACGTTTTATCTCTATATGCTCGAGGGCGATGCGCTTACGATAGGAATTCTCCTTATGGAGGAGCTTTTCGGATCCCTCGCGGAAGCTGTGGCCACTGTTTATTAAGTGATCGGCGAAAGCTGGCTCCCCTAAGTGTCCCTTCTTCCGAGACTTCAGGTGCTCAGCTACTCTAACTTTCATTTGGCGGCTGGTCTCACCAATATAAAAGCCTCCACAATCCCCACATTCCAACTTGTAAACACCACTCCTCTCATCTATGGGGTCCTTCAGTCTCACAAACAACCTCTTGACTGTGGTAGGGTTGTAAAACGCGGGTCTGAAGCCAAACGGGCGGAGGGCCCGACGCGACCCAATAGGAGGAAGAACTTCCCCAAGAAAGGGAGACTGATCCAACGCAAACGGCGATCACGGATTGTGTCTCGGGGGAGGGAGGTGGTGGAATCGAGAATGCTCCTTGTAACTTTCCTCCGAACCATCACGTCAACGTCGAGAATGACCCCATTCACTCTAGCCAGGTGTTTTATTGTGAGTACTTCTTTCTTAAAAGCAGACTGACTCAACGGAATACAAGTCAGTCTGTGAACTAGGCTGTGAAAAGTAGCCATCTTATGAGCAACAGGACCGAACGAACCACCGTGGACTAAAACATCGGTCGTAGTATCTTTCCTGTAAATTCCAAACTTATGGATACCGTCTATTATAGAGATTGATAAATCCAAAAAGTTAATGAAAAATACCCCTATTTCCTCCATTCGAGACTCTCCGGTATACTCCTCCCCCTTCAGTTTGATTACTTTATGCGATACGTCAATTTAAAGTGTCGGAAGTTTGAGGTGCACTTGAAGGAAAAGAAGATTAAGAAGTTATCCTCCCTAATGAAGGTTAATGATGAGGTGGTTGAGGAAAGGGTGAGTGACGGTGTTGTCGTTCATAAATTCTATCCCCTCCTCATAAATAATATTCAGGTAGTGTTTAATAGTGACGAAACTGCCCTCCTTGAGAAAGGTTTGAAATTCAGTTTACCTCCCCTCAAGAAGGATGAAACCTTGGCGAATGTTGTTGCGGATCTTGCGGTTAAAATTGGTCCTGGTTTTAATACCCAGAAAGTTTGTGCTGAATTATTCCGTAATAACCCCCTCCCTCGCATGAGTAATAAATTGGGAGGAGTGATTGAAGGTTTGAAGAGGAAGATGAAAGAGGGAGATTTAATCGTCACTAAGGCTGCCAAGGGTAATGCTGTTGTGGTGATGGAGAAGTCGGCCTATTCTTCTAAGGTCCATGAAGTCCTCCAGCAGTGTGGCGCTAAAGAGAGTGAGGATTTCAGTTTTCCTAATTGCACGTTAAAGAAGTTAGGAGTGTCATCAACAGGAGTGAGGCTGTTATCAAAACTCCTGCTTTGAAAAGAGCCCTCCTTGTTCCTAGCCCCACACCACCCCTCCTCTACGGGCTGCCCAAAGTGCATAAGAACAATACCCCGATGCGACCCGTTGTTTCTTTCGTCTCCTCTTCCACACCTCCGTGCCAAATTCCTGGACCGTTGGTTCAAAAATCGCATTGATTTTGAATCTCCTCATTCGGTCTTGAATTCGGCCTCTTTAACTGACGTTCTGAAGGGTGTAAGTCTTCCCCCGGGAACGACCATCTGCTCGTTTGATGTTGTTGGTTTGTTCCCGAATATTCCTAAGGCTGCTACTATCCAGCGTATGGGTGAGCTACTCGTTAAAGCCAATCTTCCTCACAATGAGCTTCAGGAATTTTTCGATTTTCTGAATATTTGCTGGTCCCCCAACTACTGTAAATTTGAAGGAAAATTTTTCGAGTTTCCTGATGAAGTAGGGATCCCTATTGGATCACCTGTAGGCTCTCTCATCTCCGAAATTTTCATGTCTAAGTTTGAACTTGACCTCTTTTCCTCGAACCAGGTGGTACTTAATCATATTTACTATTGGCACAAATACGTTGATGACGTTCCATGTATCTGGAATGGTCCCCCAGATCTCCTTGGTGAGTTTCTGAGATATCTCAATTCCTGGTACCCCTTCCATCAAATTTACGTTGGAAATAGGGGTATTTTCCATTAACTTCTTGGATTTATCGATCTCTATAATAGACGGTATCCATAAATTTGGAATTTACAGGAAAGATACTACGACCGATGTTTTAGTCCACGGGGGTTCATTCGGTCCTGTTGCTCATAAGATGGCTGCTTTTCACAGCCTAGTTCACAGACTGACTCGTATTCCTTTGAGTCAGTCTGATGGTTTATTAACCGAAAGCGCTCGTCGTCTTACATTTTTCTGCGGTTCGCATTTGTTTACTCTCCCTTCGAAGTATTCGTTTTTCGCGTTTTTTTTTTTCTTGTGAATCGTATTCGTTACAGATCGAAGTGCTTCCCTAGTTCAAGTTGAACGTGTTTGGAAATTGTAGTGAAACTTTTTGGACATGCTTCATGTCTTCACTATATTTCTCTCCCAACCCTTTCTTCCCGCCTTTGTTGGAGTTCTAATAGTTCCCAAAGAGCACGGCCGCCATTGGATTTGGAAATTCGCTTGAGTCCCGTAGGCCTTTACTTAATCATTGAGGTTAATCCACCATTTTTATCAAGGTTTTATTGGGTGTGCAATCTTCTTCTCATTTTCCGTTCCTTTATCAACAGGGAACCTGTTTTATGAGGGGTTTCTTGAAAAATTTGCCGGAAGCCAAACACAAATGGTTCAAGTCCAACGTCATTAACAAAAATTATCCAAGTCTCCCTCCTATCAGAAAGCTCATAAATAAGATAGAGTTATATGTTGGTGAAATTTTTCAAAGTCCCAGAGAAAGACTCAGAAAAAATCAATTTCAGAGCCATGTTATATAATTGTGAAGGGAATTGGAAAAATTTCGACTTTCGAGCTTATCTGGTGACGTCATATGTCAGTAAAATCCCAGGGAAGGATTTGAAAAAATTAGATTTTCGAGCCATGTTATATAATTGTAAGGAGACTTGGAAAAATTTCGATTTCCCACCCTATGACGTCATGACCCGATGGTCCAAGTTACACCTTGGCAAACATAGTCCAAGTCCCCCCCCCCCTCTCATATAGCTCGGAAGTGGGAATGTCGACTTTTGACCCTTTGACGTCACGATCGAAATTTTTCCAAGTCCTCGAGGGGAATATGGACAAATTTCGGCCTCCGAGTCATCTTACATGACACAGCAACGCAAAAGACTCAGGAAAATTTAATTTCTTCAAGCTTTGAATTTCGATTCTCAATACCACAACCAATTCGACCCATCGAACTGGTCCCCTACTGGGAACTTTGTTGAGGAAAGTAGATATGGAACACGATCTGTATTTAATTGGCTGTGCTAAAAAAATTTTTATAAATAAGTAAGGTGGGGAGTAATTTTTATTTTTATGAGGATTGAAGTTAAACAGAGGACCACTCCTTCGAAGAACTTAATAATCGATTACATCATTGGTGATGATATTAGAAGTAGGAAGTCGGTACGAATATTTGAATGGGAGGATGGTCCAAAAGGGGCGGTCACATATTCTGGTGGTAAGGGATTACCTGAGACTTTTTCAAGGGAGTGATCAGAAAAGAGGAGGATATGTTTGTTCGAGGAAGTCAATGAAGGATTGCGACGATTAAAAGTTGAGTTGAAGATATGAATGTGAGGGAAACGGAGGAGAAGCGATTGGAGTTGATTACAAAAGAGGAGATTTCAATAGGGTCAAGAGAAAAGCTCCTGTTGGGCCATTTTAGGGGATTAAATATGAATAGGGTCAAGTAAAGCGAGAGTAGATTAATTGAATAAATTATTTATCAAGGTGCCATCATTCAGTCTATAGAGCGCACAAGCCTAATAACATAACAATTGTATCTTCTAACACTTTTATATTCCAATCTCGCTCTCAAATGTCGTACCAGATGAGTTTTCGTTTGGAATGTAGGCCGAGAAGTTTTGTAGAGAGGGAATAGGATTCCTTTATTATTTTTTGTAAACGAAGAAAAAGATTTTGGAGGAAGAAAATCTGAGCTCTTTTGTCATGTCCTTATGTTGATGAAGTCAAGTTCTTTGGAGGAGTCTGAACTCTAAAAGGCATGGAAGGACAAATGGGAATACTATAAGTATAGTCGTTGGAAAAAAGACATTATGATTGTAAGGGTGACAAATTCGGTTATCCAGACCAAGAAGACATAGGGCAAAGAATTATCTTTGGAAATATTTCTGTGTGCTCTCAGCGTAATCCAGTACAATGTAAACTTTAGGACATTTTCAGGGGCGTCGTGAGGTCATTTTCATGAACATGATTCTTCGCATTCGTTTAAGGGGGGGAGGGGGCTTATGATTTTTTTTTTTTTCAAGGTATAAGAAATTAAAGTTTGAGGGGGGTTTCTTCATTGGACCAGGGGGATTACGGCACCCCTGATTTGATTTTTAATGGTTTTACTCACACCCCACCCCTCTTATCGAAATCCGCGAGTCCGATTTCCACCTCCTCCCTGTTAATGAACTTGGAAAATTTGCGAGGAACCCTCGATCTGATCCAGAAATCCGCGGGTCCAATTTGGACTTCTGCTACTTTGAGACCCATTATACCAGGCCAAATATACAGTGTACTAGGCCTAACAATAGCCTTCTTTATGCTACAAATAAATCGATTATGATGTTATGTTAAATCGATATCATATCGATATGTACCTCAGCATGTCATAAATTAACTAGGGATGAGTAACCAAGTATGGCATTGACCTAAACTTGCCGGTGATATCACGATCTGATGACTTCATAGGTATATGGAAAATTATCGAGGAATCTCGCCTCTCCTCCCATATTGGAAATATGCGAGTCTGAGGTGGCCTAATTGAAACATATAAAATACATTAAAAATGATCTTCATTTATTTGGCTCCGCCAGAGTTTTTTTCATTAATATACGAGTACGTTTGAACTAAACAATATTATTCATCTGTAATTTTCGACGCCCTTTATCTCTGTTCTAGGTCCCAACAAAGAACGAAGACATCATTTTTTCCTCACATCAGCGCGCAGTTTCGTGTAATACAGAATTTCTATCAGATCGTTGTATTTTGTGTAAATATGTGCCTTCCTATAATGTAGTTTGTTTCGAGTTTGTGACTTATATTTATAATTCTGTGTCTATTTTTTAAAATTTTCACTTCTTCCCATTGCTTTGAGAAGGTTTAGTTAGTTTTATACGACGCATAGGTGCAAATTTGTGTCTTAAATTTCGCACTCTAATGTACAGTAATCCATATTATGTAGGTAAATGATCTTTTATCATTACACTACAATGCTCGATAGTAATACTTCTAGGCGATTCCTAAGATTTTCATCTGGGATTCGAATGGGTGCTTTCGTTTTTAACATTTTCATATAAATTGGGAGATTGTATTGATTATTGATATTTTATTGAAAATGATTTTTGAATGACATTTTGTACCCTTGTTTCTCTGTAGCCCGACTGTTTACTTGTGGATAAATTTGTATTAATTTAAACGGTGAATAAGATTATTATATCCGTAATATTGAAATGATTTTGAGATTCTACGACTATATTTTTATTCCGAAATTACTGCCACCTGATATTTAGAACTTAATGATGAGAAATTCTCCGAACTCTCTTCCCCCAAATCAAAATTCATGGAATTCTATATTAATATGTAAGAACAAATTTAAATTTATTCGTGGAATACCTTTTGAAAATCTAAGAAAATAAGAAAACTGTTTACTCGTGATGAAGTCCGCTGACTTGGACGAAACGTCAGTGTTTTAAATAAAAAATTCTGTTTGAGTTGGTGGAATTAGCCGTTGTCTTATTTTCTTAGAATATGTAAGAAGGAAAAAAGTTTTTTCAAGTGTACAATTCTACTTAGTTGCGACATAACTGATGATGGGACGACACCTGAAAGTACTCCTGTAAAAACAGCTAATACAGTAGAATTGTACACTTGAAAACACATTTTCAATATCAGTACCGGTACTCTGTTTACACCTTACTCATTCAATATGAGTTTCAAAAATGTAAGAAGAGGTCGAGGAACTTCAAAAAATTTAGATCATTGAATTCTATCAGGAGGAGTCTTTGAAAACTTTCAACCCTTCAGATTGATATGCCAAGGGGGAGGGCTTCGAAAAAAAATGTTGACTTTCGAGCTGTGTACAGGTGGAGAAGGGGAATACAAGAATTATGACTCGCAAGCTATGTATGCGTGAGGGGAAAGAATCAGAATAATTGTGTGAATGTGTTCAGCTATTGGTGACAGCTTATGTGTAAAAGGAGAAAACTGGGAAACTCTGGACATGCATGCGTCCGTCTGTATTTGATGGGAAGGAGGTAATTTTGAGATGGTTTGCTTTCCAAGCTATGTGTAATTGCAAAAGGACTTACAGGAATACCAATCAGGAAGCTAACCAGAGTGTTTGGTCTCGGAGCTCTGCATGACTCGGATAAAAGCTGGTAATTGCTGCTATATGTATAAGAAGCCATCTAAATCGCTAAGGCTTAATTTTGTGAAATTTCGGTTTTACTCCGACTGGAATTCCACTACCAAAAAGCTGGGAAATTTCGTGACGTCGAAATGGACGAGAACGGAGTTAAGGGCGTAGTACGGGCAGCTTGATGTTACCACAAGATTCAATCTTTTGGTTCATTTACGGCTCTCCGACCTTCTTCTGCACCTTGATGGTGTGTTTGGTTCATTTAAAGAACCGGCGTTAACGGTGAGTGTACTAAACTTGAAAGAAAGAAAAATTGAAAATTTGCCTCCCTCCTGAGCTCAAAGGCCACGGCTGAGAAAAAAGACTACTCCAGTCGGGTACGTATTATAAATTTTAGTAAACTTCAGATTAATCGTGATGAATTAACCGTCCTGGAGAAGGAATTGGAGTTTGGGCTGGCACCTCTTGAAAATCAAGGGACCCTGGCTAATGTTGTGGCTGATTTCACGGTGAAGATCGGACCTGACGTGAATATCCAAAAAAGAGCGCCGAAATGGTGGTGTCCTCCCCTGCGTAAGTAATGCTGGTAGCAACTTGATCGAAGGCTTGAAGAGTAGGGTCAGGGAGGAGTGGTTAATACTTACGAAGGCAGATAAAGGTGATGCCTTCGTAGTTATGGGGAAGTCCTCCTATATCTCTAAAGTTTATGACGTGCTCAGGCAGTGCGGAGCCAAGGAAAATGTCTTTCTCTCACATAAAATCGCTCAAGGCTTAAATGTCTGAATCTCACCAATATTCTTAAATATCTATCTCACCCTACTTTTTCAACTGTATCAGAGTCTCATCCACCCCCAACTGAACTACGGCTCCCCTTTCTACTCTCAGTCTAACGAATCCTCTCTTCAATTACTGAATACTGTTCAATCAACAGCTTTCAGAATAACCCTAGGGCATTCCGTACCAGTCCAAATCTCAGCCTCTGGGCTGAAGCAGCCGAACCTCCTACCTTCTTTCGCACTCCAATATTAATTTCCAACATTCTCGCATCCAGAGCTCAATTTCCGGAACTTCCTATCCAAACTCAACCCTCTCCTCCTTATTAAATCTTCCATTCCTACGTGGCTATTCACTCCTCCGACTACAGGATCCGATCTCATGAATATTCCCAAATCGAATGACACCGCACACCGTAAACTAATCACAGAAATTATCGCAGAGTTCCCCAATCATATGATAATTATGTTACACTGATGGATCTAGAACAAAAAATAAAACAGGCTACGTATACTCCATTCAGGAAAAAATTATGGCCTATCGCCTAAGGAACTCTACCTTCATTTTTACTGTTGAATTGAAGACTATTTGCTTCTGCTTTTCAATTCTTACTCAGCGTCCTCTCGGTCTCAACTATATTCTACTATCTGAGTCACTTTCCTCCCTCATATCATTACAAGATCCTCATTCGAAAGACCCATCATTCACCCCATTCATTCCATTCTTCTTACACTAACCTCTATCAAATCATCAGTCACCTTCATCTGGATTCCTGGTCACATCGATCACCCTCAATATGGAAACGTTTAGCTGCTTCCCAAAAATTACTAACCCAGCTCATTCACCAGTACACGGCCTCAAAAATACTACCGTTCCAAAATCCTAGCTTCTTGGCATAACTTTTGGGAAGAATAGCATCAAAATAAACTAAAATCAATCAAAAACTTACCTATTCTTTGATCCTCTTCGAAATAGATGAAGTCATCCTCTCCCGTCTTGGGATTGGTGATACTCGACTCATTCACTCTCACCTCCTCCTAGTGCTTCACACCCCGCCGTCGTGTAACTACTGCCATTTAGATAACCTCACAGTCAACATCTCTTCTTAGAACCAACGTTCCGCCTCCAACGTTCCCTAATCTACATAACCTCTGCACCATAGGTATCCAAAAATTCCAAATTCATCTCTAATTTCTTGAACTATCTTTGTTTTATCTATATAAAAATTGAATCAAGTTTTACTGTTCGCTCTTCAAACAAATTATTCAAAAATTTATTTATTATTTTTTATATATTTTTTCTTCATTTATTCATTTTTTATTATTTTTTATTTTTATTTTTATTTATTTATTTATTTATTTATTATTATCTATCATTATTATTATTACTATTATTTTTATTATAATTTTTTTTCACCATTTTTTGAAATATTTTTTTTTAAATTAAGACGTCAGCGCCTTAAAAAAAAAAAATTAAAAATATTTGTTCTACCTGTTTCTATGAACTTCTCTAACACGACGTGACAATTTTTTATTCATGCTCTGGCATTTCAAAAGAATTAGACTACTCTAGAAGTACTTTGAACGTTGGAAACGACGCTATTTTCCATTTTTCGATCTGTCTTCCTAATCTCTGGTAATGATCTCGTCTACTCATCGCGGGTCTTAGCGGAACGCATCAACGATCGCAGTATCAAAACACTACAACGTGCGATAGGTTCCGCTACGATCCGCGGCGAGTAAACGGAATCATGACTAGAGATTGGGAAGACGGATCGAAGAACCGAAAACAGCGTCGTTTTCACCGTTCCAAATACTTCTAGAATTATATAATTTTTTTGAAATGCTAGAGCATGACCAAACAATTTTCACGCCGCGTAATCAAAGCGAGCTGATGACTCGTTTTAAGTAGTCGCATAGCTTATGAATAGAAATAGAATAATTGTGGAGTTCAAACGTGATCTGTTCGTTTGAACTGCGTCTAAATAACATCCCTCTGTGCACCGGTGGTGTCTGCGCAGCTATCGAGTCAAGGATCGACAGACAACATCCGTGAACAATCATTATCTTGACCGACTAGATTATTCCTGCTGGTGAACATGCATCTGTAGAATTTCTCGAATGTATAGATGAGCGATACAAAAAGAAATCAGTTCGTTTTTGTTCTGTACAAGAGTAAAGGTTAGTTGGTTTAGTGTAGCTTGATTTTTTCGTTTTCTATCCGCAAAATGCCATCAATCGCTGACGAAGTAGGCGAAAATTCTACGTGTGTAGTCCATGTAGAAGAATTTCGTCCAGAAGACAAGTGCTTTTGCGTCCGATGGCTTTATCGTGCGAATCGTCGACAATTTACACGTGTTTACTTCGGATTGACGATACTTATTCTTTGTTTTCTTGTAGCTGCCGTATTAATACCCGATAAAATGACAGTCCTTGAAATTGTCATTGATGTATCACTCATTCCAGTGACTTTTGTGTATTTAGCTCTTGTTCTATTCATGAAAATCAGATTTCATCAAAAAGAAGAATATATGAACACCACACAAAATAACCCATTTCGAGGAGAAGGAACTTCTGTGCATCAACAACGGCAACCGCCGATAATTCTAGATGAAGAGGTGGAAGAAATACCACTGCTAGGAGAAACGGATTCGCAACAAAATGACAAAATAGCGGTGCGAGAAGACATTACTTCTCCACAAGAAGAGGGAGTGGAAATACTAAGTGAGGAAGGATACAGTAATATGATGAGACGTCTTTCAGGTGATATTTCGCCATTCGGTTCACAAGAGTCTCTCAATTCATCAGCTGATGAAGATCGCGATCTGGTCTACAAACTAGCAACAGCGGGTTTACAGAGCCTACAAAACCTACCAGCGCCAGGAGACAGTACTTCTTATTAAGAGGGCGAAGAGGAACTACTGATTTCAGTGTTGATGAGGGGGAGACCAGAAAACCAAGACCGTTCCAAGTGACAAGTCCTCGGCGAGAGATACGATGATGAATCTGTATTTAAATGACACCTTATCAAGTATAATTCGCCTTCTAGAACGAAATGCGATCAAATTCAAGTCGATAAATAAATTTCCTGGGATACGTATGCGCCACGAATTTAGCCTTTCACCAGGTACGTGAAAATTATTTTCATATTTCATTACAGCAATACAGGAATGGCAACAATATATTGGGAAAGAATAGCGGAGATTTCTGTTACAATCAAGTAGACATAATATGATTACGTTTACCGATGGAAATCCTGTTAAATCAAAATAAGGTTTTAGAATATAGGTAAATGAAGCTTACTTCTATTTTGAGACCATGAATTGATGAATGAAGGAAAGTAAAATTTCAGAAGTCATAAATACTCGTAAGTATGACCAAGGAGGAATTAATAAGAATCGTCTAATTTGAATCCCAACATAATAATATTTGTATGACCCAAGCAATATTTTTCCCCTGTTTCTGTACTTCCTAAGTGTTTAGCCTCGATTATGATCTATGACAGATCAAAATGCTGGTTCAATCATTATCAAAGTATAACTTCTTATTTTAAGGAAAGAGTGAGGGTAATTTTCACTCATTCGTCTTTAGATTTACGAAGATTGAAATTTCTTCGAGGACTTTCAGCTTGAGAAAACTTACGATTGGTTACATCTTGAATTGCTTACGGTATTCTTTAGATGGTGATCCGGAAGTTGGTGGGGCAGTTTCAAAATTGATTTTTAGTGCTCCCGAGATCGCAATGAATGTTTCTAGGAGACCGAAGGGTACGAGGATCGAGGAGAGCTCGTCTGTCTGAAAATAAAAGCAGGGAAGAGATCCTAAAATTCATAGGTTATTGAGGTGAGAACTGAAAGGAAAGTTGCGGGAAGAAGATATCCTTGTGATAAGTTTTTTTTTGATATGTTTCATAATCTTTCCTGAAGTTTCCTAAATCCTAGCCTCTAATACTAAAATTTGCGAGTTCACAACCACCCCCGCGAGTTGCCCTCCACCCCTCGAAACGGAACCATAGACATGAATAAAAAAATATTCCTGCTCCTCGATCGAGTCCTTAATTCTAGAAAATTTGCGAGTTCTCACGACCTAAGCGAGTTGCTTCCCGTACTTCCTCGGAAAGGAACCCTAGATATTATTCTGGAATCTGTGAGTTCCCCGAGTCCCCCCTCCCTCTGGTTCTTAGGAGTGAAACTAGTACTAACTTGCACTAGGCCCATACAGTAGTTTTGTACTAGGAATCCTGTACTAATTAAACTATGACCTCATCAGCCGTGACCCTGTGCCTGTTTCTGAAATCTGCAAGTTCAATCCACCTTCCCTTATCCTTGTAATCTATAGGTTGTTCAGTGTGGGCTTTTATACTGTACTAAGCCTCATGAAGGCTAATAGAAAGCCTGGTATAATCTAATATACTGTATAGGCCAGTAGAATGGAAGCTAATTCTGAAATCTGCAAGTATGACGTCACCAGCCGTGACTCGGACATGATGCTGGCTGCATGCCTATGACGTCATCAGTATTCATACCGTCAAGTCGCTTGCGAGCGGAGTAAGTGATTCCGAGAATAGAAAAGAGAGAGAGAGAGAGAGAGAGAGAGAGAGAGAGAGAGAGAGAGAGAGAGAGAGAGAGAGAGAGAGAGAGAGAGAGAGAGAGAGAGAGAGAGAGAGAGAGAGAGAGAGAGAGAGAGAGAAAGAGAGAGAGAGAGTCCAAGCTGACCACGAAACAGGGTACAAATGATGACTTCACGTGCCTGCAGATGACCTTGAGACTTGAAAAAAAATAACTCGACTCAGAGGTCAATTCCGAAATTCGCGTACGCGTGCGTGCAGGTGACTTTGGGACTAATTTCCTCCTCCCTGTTTGCGAATGCCCCCACTTTTAACGTGGGTTTCTTTTAGCAAATTGCCGTGCGACGAGCGCTGTCTAGGCGAAAAACTTATAAAAATGTCAACTCTCGAGCTATACATATATGAGGAGGAGGACTTGGAAAAATTTCTACGCTCAAGCTATATATGATAGGCGGTGCATTTGGAAAAATTCCGACTCCCGACCCGTAATATATGATAGAAAGGGGACTCATGGTGTTTGAAGCATTGCATATCTGGCTCATTGAAGGGGCCAGACCAATTGGTGTACGAAGCATTGCTTGTCTAGTTACCTAAAGGGACTATCCTAGTGCGGGTCATATAATGTATTATTCTTCAACCCATAGAACAGGTTCCCCGCGTTCCTCTTCTAACATCGCTCAGAAAGCCGTCGTTTTTATACAAGACTTATGCTAGGTCTAAGCCTCCTAGACTTCCCTTTGATCATTATTTCTTCTCTGGAGTTTATGCTAGCATTTTACTAGGTCTAAGCCCTTATAATCCTGTTTACTCTATCCTTTAGTAGGAAAGAAAAATTACTGTCACGTATTACTGGTTAAGCGACTGTAATTCCTTTTCACACCAGATATGTCTCGTATTCACGAGGAGACACTCTTACTTACAGTACCCCTCCCCTTTCTTCTTGATAAACTCTGACGTCATCTGCTAGTAACATCAGCTAGGCCTAAATTATGACCTTGACCTACTGTAGGGACTTGGAAAAATTACATTTCGACTTCATTATACTAGACTGAAAGTTACTTAGCTGGAAATATTGTATGTACTAGACTTGTATTAGACCAAGAGCGGGGCGAAAGGGCGGAGCGAGTGAGCCCCTTGAATGATAGATAGTAGCCTAAAAAATATACAGTACATATACTGAACTAGCCGTAAACACCTTCTATCATTATATAGCTCGGAGGAAGAAATTATTCCAAGTCCCCTCCTATCGTAAGTAGGCCGGAAGTAAAAATTTTTCTTAGTCCCACGTTTTGCCTCCCGGCGCCCGGCGCCCGTCCTCTTCCTTCAAAATACCCTCCGATCAAACAAATTCACGAGGGGTGACAGGGAACTTATTTGAAGGGAATGTGGGATCTGAAAAATGTTGACATACCGGATGTATGACGTCATCAAATTGTGATGTCACAGGCCCGGAGTTTGAAGCTATATGTAATAGGACGAATTGGAAAATTATGACCTCCAAGCTATATTTAGTCACTTGAAAGGTATTGTAAACAAGACTTTTACTAGGGGGCGAACGAGTAGAAAGATTGAGCCCCTGAAAGCTAGTTCTAGACCATGAAGGAGGACTAGATTTATGAGGTCGAGACGAATATTTGGTTAGAGATGATCTAAGAGGGTAGGTCATATATATGGGTAGTAAGGTTGAGCTACGAAGAGTGTGTTGGTAGTGAAGTGGAAAAGAATATGTTTGTCGGAGGAAGTAGAAGAAAGATTGGCGTACTAGAAGCTTCTTATTTGATAATATGGCTATCGTATCGAGAGAAGTTGAATATGATTCTATGAAAAATTGACCGAATTTGGAATCAAGAAAAAAATGGAGTTGAACATGAATCTAGGGGAGGGAAACGCAGGTTTGGAGGCTGATGCTAAGTTTGAAAGAATTATGCTATAGGCTCTAAGAACAACTCGTTGGTAGGAGGTTCTCATTATTTATAAACAAAGGTTTGGAATGATAAGTTACTAATTTCACTATCCAATATGACTGTTCCAGGTCAGAAATTATCGACAAAATATTATTTGAAAAACAAGGATGCCATCTCTTACTCACGGCTCGCGGATTTGTGTACGTATTACCTATAAATTTTCTACCAAATAATATAGTATTTTGTAAATATATCTTCCGAACGTTTCTTATCTTAAGTTTGTGATTTATGTTTCTATTTTTGTGAATATTTCATAAAAATGTCGACTTCTTTAATTCTTCGTCAAGAGTGCTTAGTTGATTTAAACGACACGAACGATTTTTCTCAGGTGCGAATTTGTGACATATTGTATTCCGCATTCTAATGTATAGTTGTAAATTTTGTGAATAGTTTTATATCATTACAATCTCTAAGAATCCCTACTTTCAGGCGATTCTTAAATTATTCATCTGAGATTTTAATTGATATATGGACCTCATTGTAGAATCATAATGGGTGCTTTTGTTTCTAACATTTTTATATGATTTGAGAGTTGAAAATGGTTTTGTAAGATATTTTGTACCCCAATTTCTAGTTCTACACCGCTCAACTGTTTCCTAGGATAATATGGATTTGCGTTAATTTAAATTGTGAGTACGTGTATTTTTAATAAAATTGATTTTAATGTTCTATGATCATTTTCATACTTGCACCCACGTGATACGTAGAGCTTGATGGTGTAAAGAAAATGAACCTATCCTCCTCCACTACCTCTCAATTTTTCGGATTCGTGTACACAATCAGTAAATCATCCAATGGTTCTAGAGATAATTATCATATTTCTATTTCATCAAAATTGAAAAGTTCGTGTATAATCCTGACATGAGTGCTCAATAGTTCTACGTAAATACCAGCATTTGGCGAATCTTCCTCTTGAGTAAAGACGAACACGTGATTGGGATTGTATGCTCTCGATATGAATAGCATTTCGTAACCAGTTTCTGAAGCGTGACAACCCAACATCCATTCGTAATACGATTTCTCAACCGTATCTGTCATGACTTCCTCAGTCCTAAATGAGATTTTTCTTTTGTTGCAAGGTATGGTATTTACTGAGTACGGGTGGCTGATTTTATCCGTGAAATAATTTGAACTCAGTACTATAGAACAGAGACGAGAACTTTGTTCACTTTCAATTTTGCATACAGGATCATCCTCTGCTCTTGGAGCTGTACAGAAAGATACTTTGTTATTCTATTTCCAAAACTGTTTGAAGAAAACAGACTGTGAGTAAGGCTCAACTCAGTATAGCGAGCATCCTGAAATTCAAGTCCGTGGTGGAGATCTCGCCACTACGAAATTTTAATTACCTGGTTGGTGATATTTCCTCAGCTCCAAGTAGTGGATCTCAACATTGAAATATGGCAACGAATAGACATTGGCAGGTGCTTCGACAAGCATCATTTTTGTGATCAACTGATTAGCGAAGTGTCTATTCATCAAAATGAAATGCCGAGGACTACTGACTACGTTGTAAGCTTTTGAAACGAAATAGGGGACGATATTCAAAACGTTCACATTTTTTCGTCTCAACAGACAAAGAAAAACGTACTCGTTGATGTAGAATGAATGTTCAGAAAGATTGTTCTCCGCGAAGGTGGAGAAATGAAACAGCCAATCACTGTAAGTATTTTTGTACTTGTAGTGTAGTGTTCCCGATTTTCTCGTGGGGTTTTTTCTAATTCCCAACTTTCTTGTTTCTTGCTTGTAGATTTGATACAGGATCGCATGATATTTCGGGTGCTCCAACTCGTAAGCTATCATTCGATCCATATTTGCTGGAACGTATCCATATTGTTCGAAAACTCCACTGCCACTCACTTCTTCACAAATGCGCAACCGTTCAGATGGATCCACAGCTAGTGGATCTAATCTGGAAGGTGGATCTGCAAAAAATATCCAAAAACTAGTCTTCGGTCAGAAATTCTAATATTCGTCGCTACTAATTCGTAAGCCTACCTTGATTTCGTTCCTCTAAATAAAGTTTGTGGATAAATATTTGTGGAGCATTAGTGATAGCGATAAGCCCGATATTAGCAACCACTACAGTATTTACAGCATACAATATAAAAATACGTAAGAAGATGATCGAAAAGTTCATCGTAGTTTTTATAAAACCGACAAGTGTCTTGTTTACAAACCTGCTAGTGGGAATTGGAAGACGTGTATATTTGATCAATATATTTGTACAAAAATATAGATTTATTCAACTGAGAAAGTATAGTCGGCAGTTCAAAGCTGAAATGAAAGAACGTAATCTAATTTGATGCATTTTTGAATTCAAATTATTAACCATCCGCCTTCATTCCTATTGTCCACCCAAGGACTATAAATAACATTTGATCCCTATGTTTGAAGATATAGAGTGACATGGTGCGCGCTCAGTTATCGGAACTGGGTCAGCAGTAAATATCATTAAGGAAAGCAACCGCAGGAAGAAGACGCAGGTCATTATCTCTCCACCATGACTTAGTTCCTCGGTCAAGCACCAACCATCTTGGATGGGCAGGTGAGTCCTCAGTGCCTTAAAACTGAATAATCCAACCAAGGGAGATAACCCGCAGACAACGGGTAATCACTGCAGTATTCATCCCTAGTAAACATCATGTGCAACAAAGAATGTAACATTGACACTTGTGGATAGGAGCTCGCGGCCTGGTCTCATCCCATCCTCAGTTCAGTGAGGTGAGACGATCAGCGAGTCAAGGACATCGAAGTTGCCACGTGGAACGTTAGATCATTGTACTTGTATCAGCCAGGAAAGCTACAGCACGTCAAACTAGAAGCAGAGAGGCTAGGCAATGATGTACTAGGAGTCAGCGAGATTAAATGCAACATCCCCCCCCCCCTCTGATAAAAAGGTTCCCAGTTCAAGTTTTTTGTTTAAAAGGGAACCCGCTATCCCTTTTGTTGGGGGTACTTTCAGGAATATCAAGTTCAACTGCTCCACTTGTCAGGTCAGATTTGCTTTGTCAAAGAATGAACAAAGATACGAAAGATTGTGTTTGGTAAAGTTCAGCTGTCCAGCCATTCAGTGTAGAAGCCTGTAGTGCTGTCATCCAGTGGAGATGAATACAAATTTACTGGAGAATAGATAACTTCTACAAGTGTGACAAAACCCCAATTCTCCCAATCATTTTATCTACACTCATTTCTTTTCATAACATTGATCTGGCAAAAATCAGCTGATTGCCAGCTGAGTTGGCCCAAAAACCAGCAAAATTTTTCCAAACGCTGGAAGTTGAAAACTTAATTTTTTAAAATCATAAGTGTAAGCCAAAATAGAATTGACACGGTCCGAAACGTTACGGCTCGACATAATGAAAGACTACTCAAAGAGTAGAGTAAACGAAAAACTAATTACAAAGACCGCAGATATAAAGGAGAAGATGCGAGATCTTTCGGTTAACAAACCATCATCGGGCAAATTAGTTAGAACGCCAGTGACCCAGATACGACTCATAAAACAGAATACCGACGAGATCAGGATTGAACGAGCGAGCCCTCGCGAGTTGACTCAAACTCGTAGACCAATTCAACTAAACCTTCGTCGGGAAAATACCTGTTGAGTACGGTAACATCGTCACTGTTCAGATGACGCACTATTTCGATATTTTCCAACGCAACGCGCTTGAAGTAAGAATTCTCCTTGTGGAGAAGGGTAGCCGAACCTTCCTTGAAACTATGACCACTGGAGACAAGGTGGTCCGCAAAGGCCGAATCACCCAAATTACCTTTCTTCCAGGCCTTAAGGTGCTCCTCTACTCGAATTCCAAGCTGGCGACCCGTCTCGCCTGTATATACGCCGTTACAATCCTTGCACTCCAATTTGTACACCCCGCTCCTCTCGCCCCGCGGGATGGGGTCCTTTAGCCTAACAAACAAACCCTTCACAGTAGTGAGGTTATAAAAAGCAGGCCTGAAGCCAAAGGGGCGGAGGACACGAGTCAGCTTGGATGAAGACTCACCCAAAAACGGGAGCTTGATCCAATGTAATCTCTTATTGTTATTACCACTCAGATTGCGGGGGAGGGAAGTGGTAGAATCAAGGCCCTTCCTCGTAAGTTTTTTACGGACCATATGGTCAATGTCCAAGTTGACATCATTCAGAGCGGCCAAGTGCTTAATGGTCGCCAGCTCCTTTTGGAAAGCTGGTTGACTTAGCGGAATGCTAGTCAGTCGATGAATATAACTATTGAAGGCAATGAGAAAATGGACAGAAGGACGATCCGTGGACAACTGTATCGGTCGAAGTATCTTTCCTGAATATCGCAAATTCATGGTCCCCATCTCTATCAGAGATAGTGAGATCCAGAAAGTTTATGGAAGAACCTCAAATTTCTGTAGTGAATTTTATGGAGGGATACATTTTATTCAGATACTGAAGAAACTGACCAAGGAGCTCTTGAGGACCGGTCCACGCACATAATATATCGTCCACATATCGGTGCCAGTAATGGATGTGACTCAGTAGCACTTGGCCAGAGGAAAACAAGTCAACCTCAAATCTGGACATAAATATCTCCGAAACAAGAGATGGGGATGCTTACCTCCTCAGGGAACTCGTAAAATTTCCCATTGAACTTACAGAAGTTAGGGGACCAGCACGCATTAAGGAGGCCGAAAAATTCCTGTATCTCGTTATGAGGAATGTTGAACTTCACAAGTAGGTCACCCATATACTGCATAGTATGGGCCTTTGGTATGTTGGGAAAGAGGCCGGCTACATCAAATGAGCAGAGGTTAGTACCCGGAGGCAAGGTAACATTTTTGAGCCTCTCGGCCAGAGAAACCAAATTTTTAATAGAGTAGGGGACTCGTACTCGATTCGAGACTCGAACCAACGATCCAAGAACTTGGCCAGGAAATAGGCAGGGGAGGAGACGTAGGACACGACAGGCCGCATAGGAGTATTCATCTTGTGAACTTTTGGCAACCCATAGCGGAGGGGGGGGGGCAGGATTAGGTACGAGCAGGGCTTTTTTGAGCGAAGAACTTTTTATGATAAACTCACTCCCATTCACAACTTTCCCAACCTCTTTGACGTAGTTAGGAAAGTTAAAAGAGCTATTTTCAATAGCTCCACATTGAGTGAGAACTTCTTGAACCTTGGAAACGTAGGAGGATTTCTCCAGGACTACGATCGCGTTACCCTTGTCGGCTTTAGTAAGGATTAACCCCTGGTCCCTGACCTTCCTACTCAGATTATCTATCACCTCACATGCGTAATTGTTTATACGAGGGAGGGGGGTGTCGCGGACTAGTTCAGCGCAAGCTGATTGAATAATTTTTATGGTCAGGTCGGCAACGACATTAGCAAGAGTTTCATCTTTAGGGAGGGGAGGTAGGCCAAATTTTAGACCCTTCTCCAACAAATATGTTTCATCTTGCGAGAATTGCGTCCGGGTGTAATTAATAATGCGGGGCTGGAAATTTTGAACAACACCATTATTAGCACAAATATTTTTGAGGGCAATAGCCTTGGAGTTCAAAAGGGAGGAAATTTTCTTTTCTTTTTTGGCTTTGAGCTCAACCTCAAAATCCCAGCAATCCTCATTAACCTTCCGAATAAACCGATCGAACTCACCTGGCGGAAGCAAACTAGAGAGCCTGGAATGGACGAGGAGATTGAGACGAGTAGTAACATTCAGACGACCATACCATCCTCTCAGCTCGGAACGAATCCATTTGTTAGTGATGGTTTCCTCCAATTTTCGAGTGGTGTACTTACAGTCGGAGTATAAACGAAACTTTACGAACTTAGGTTTTAAGTGCAGCCTTAAACATTTGCGGAGGAACGAAATATGCGAAGAATAAGAACAACGTTGGGTGCGAAATTTTGAAAATAAGAACCGAAGGTACGCAGCATTTGCCTTATTAATAGAATTGACACGGTCCGAAACGTTACGGTTCGACATAACGACAGAATACTCAAAGAGTAGAGTAAACAAAAAACTAATTACAAAGACCGCAGATATAAAGGAGAAGATCGCCAGCTTGGAATTCGAGTAGAGGAGCACCTTAAGGCCTGGAAGAAAGGTAATTTGGGTGATTCGGCCTTTGCGGACCACCTTGTCTCCAGTGGTCATAGTTTCAAGGAAGGTTCGGCTACCCTTCTCCACAAGGAGAATTCTTACTTCAAGCGCGTTGCGTTGGAAAATATCGAAATAGTGCGTCATCTGAACAGTGACGATGTTACCGTACTCAACAGGTATTTTCCCGATGAAGGTTTAGTTGAATTGGTCTACGAGTTTGAGTCACCTCGCGAGGGCTCGCTCGTTCAATCCTGATCTCGTCGGTATTCTGTTTTATGAGTCGTATCTGGGTCACTGGCGTTCTAACTTTGCCCGATGATGGTTTGTTAACCGAAAGATCTCGCATCTTCTCCTTTATATCTGCGGTCTTTGTAATTAGTTTTTCGTTTACTCTTTGAGTATTCTGTCATCATTGTAAGCCAAAAGCTGAAGCTGACGTTTTTGGCTGCAACACTCTGAGAGAGAGAATTTGCGCTGTTGACGTTATGAATGCTGATGACGTCACAGGCAGCCATCATGGATGGTTATGACATCACTAATGTTGTGTGAGTGAGCCCTCCTTGTACTAGATAGTGCACTGCACCTATATCAGCTCAAGGAAGGGGGCCAAAAGGGCGGATAGCGTATCTCACGACGCCTATATTAAATGAGGTCACTTACTAGTAGACACGAAACATAGTCTTTATATTTTCAACTCGGCAAGAAAATCTCTCTTTTTTTAGCTTTTTTTGTTGAATTTTATTCTGCAATTAGCAGGAATTTCCTGGACATGCCGCTGCCTGATAGCAACTTTTATTTCAATGTTGTTCAGATTAGTACTTTTACAAAATTTGTCAACTTTAATGGAAGAAGATTTCTGCCTTCCACCCAAGCGCTACACTCCTGCATGGGAGGTCCACTTACAGATAGTTATTAATACGTACTTTCGTTCCAGTTCAATAAAATAGAAAAGTGAAGAGTAAGTTCGAAGATGAGTACGTTCCTCATTAGTGGTCATACCGCGTTCCAGTATCGGAGAAAAAAAGGACATTCCAAATTCATTAATAAAACACGATATCCTCTACTCATTATGAACTCAAGAATTCTGAAGAAGTCTCGAAGCAACCCTGAAATTTCTTCGATTTCATCTGTGGAAATCCATTACTCGTACGTGAGTAATTTATTCAAAATACACGCGATCTGATTCCCGGATGAGTTACCGTGGGATGCATGCGCAAGGTTCAAATTCTTTTTCGTGGTAGCCCGTATGTATAGAGAGAAGAAAAAAGATCATCATAAATCCGCATAGATGTGTATCGTGCAGTGAAGGCAGAGCTACTGGGTTAAATAATAATATACTGCGTGTAGTATTAAACTTTTACCTCGAACGTAACTCCCAAAATTATTTAAATTTCGTCGTCCTATCGCGGTTCAGTGGTAAATATCCAGAATGAATAAAACATGGTATCTGGGCATAATTATCAAAAACGCTCACACATTCGAACGATAAATCTATTCGTTCAAATTTATGGCAACTATCAAAAAATATAATTAACCAACGAATCTCGATTAGCGCTGTATATTACACTCGATTTCAATTTCGTCAGATGAATACAAATGAAGCCTGCACTCCCGCTGCCGAAGACGACAACAGCCATGGTATTTTGAATCGTAGGTACTAGGATACAATTAATTTTCTTTCCTCTCTGTAAACGTGTAAACAGGATACCACAAAATGACTGTTTGATTGTTCGTTGAACAACGTTGCAAAAAATGTGATTTTTGTCACCACCTGAGATGTCAGAAAAAACGTTTAATTTTGTTTGGTGTTCTATTTTCCTTTTGCTGGATGCAGAAATTTTTTCCTTCAACGATTACAAGAATGCAGAGTCAAATACTCTCGAGATCAGCCTTGAATTTTTTTTTATGCCGCGAAAGGAAGCACGATGATCAAAGATAATATCGTCATGTAACTCGTTCGCCTATTATCATCGATTTCAATCTTAGTCATCTCTATAAACCGGGCATCTAGATTCATTTAGGAGTGTTAAGATGTGAGAAAAAAAAAAAACACTACCTGGAATTATTCAGTCATACGTTGATGACCTATGCTGCAACGTTATTTTCAAATGACTCAAAAAAATGTAGGTACGACAGTAAATAAATTATTCCGCCAATCTATGTTAATTAGTGAAGGCATTCGAAAATTAACCAGTTATTATTAAATTCGCCCGACATAATCTTGTCGGTGTCGAGAGAGAAGTGCGCACTTTGATGTTCGAATTAATAGTAGTTTATGCGAGATATTTATCAGATATATATCTACTGTATGTTAATTTTTCGATTGCTAAATTTTTGTCATACCGGCTACATAAGTACGTGTACATGGACACGTTTTTGAATAATTCACTATTCCATCAATATCACTCTTCCCACAGATGGCGAACGTCGAAGAGAAATCTGACCATATTTGTCCTCGTTTTGAACTTTCGAAATCGGACTGAGAGATTAAAAGTGTAACTGGGTAGCCCATAGCTGGACAGGTCGAAAAATGTTTCGAACATATAAGTATTCACTAAGGAGGCGATTCCTCATTTTTTTGTCGATAACCTCCTCCGAGCTACATAAGAGAACTGAGTTTGTTTTCAATCAATGATCAATAAACTACAACATGCAACTCTCTTAATTGATACTTTACAACTTCATCAAAGCTCTTAAGCAGGTTCATGATTAGAGAATAGTCGATTAAGGTCGATAAAAATTTTGAGGATATCGACTCCAAATCGACGTCACTTTGAGATGGTCGATCTAAAGTCGACCAGCGTACACCACCAGGGCACTACTTAATCGATTTGAAATTGACCCAGCCATGGCTACCTTGAAGGAGGGACGACACATGCAAATGTGGCAATGATGAAGAAAGTAGTTATCAATAATTTGCTTCTATTTAGTACACGCAGACTCTATGTCAACCCAAACACACCCATTCATAGTGGCGTTGTTCAGCGTGCATTCTTAAATGATTTAAATATCATTGCAAATTTTGCAAGGGGTAGCGGGGAACCGGCGAGTTGCGAGCCACACGGCAAAAGGGGTAGCGAACGCTCTTGCGTTTGCATGCATGGAACTTGTTTTGAAGGTCGAAGTTTTCACGCGTCCTCCTCCCATCATAACAGATTGAAAATCGAAATTATTCCAAGTCTTCTTTGTATCACGTGTACGTTGAAATCAACATTTTTACAAGTCCTTCACCTATTATACATAGCTCGAAAATATAAATTTGTAAAAATCTCTCCTAACATAGCTTGAAAATCAAAATTTCTCAAAGTTCCTCTTCTATCATACAAGCTCAAATCTAAATCTTTTTTGAAATTCGAAATTTTTCCAAGTTCCTCTTCTATCATATACAGCTCGGAAGTTGAAGTTTTTCCGAATCCTGTAACCTTAAGGGATAGCGCATCCCCCGCTAAAGAAATATAAGCACCTATTGAAAGCAAAAATCTGAAATCATTGAAAGAAATGCACGAGATGCACAAGGATAACAGCCAAGATCGAGATGCTTGATGAAAGAAACGTCCTCAAAAAAACGCCCGCGGAGAAAGCGGGTGAAAAAGGAGCCGGTTTATGAAACTATCGACAATGGCCAATTTATGGGGGGTGGGTCAGAACGAAGAAGTGTGGCCTTTTATGTCCGTGCAAGTATTTTTACGGAAAATACCAAAACTAAGCCTCACAACCATACAGAAGCACTTTCAGATCTCTTTCCCTCCATCCCTAACATATTCAACTTTTTACAACAAGGCAACTTCCTCTCACGCATATAATCACACAATCTAGCCGAGCTCATAGCCCTGAGTTCGGCTGCTAGTAGCTCGTTAATTAAAATAAAATAAAATAAAAAAATAAATAAATAAAAAATGTTGATTTGAATGAGATTTTTTCAATTTATTGAACGAAAAATAATAAGATCAATTCAATTTTGTTATGGTCCTAATAAAGTTCAATTTATTGGCTTATTCCAATTTTCATTGAATATAATTAAATTATTAAGTAAATTAAATTATTTTATTTAATAAAAATAAAATATTTATTTTATTTGATTTTCATATTAGTTTATCTTTTTGAATGTTGAATAATTTTAATTATTGATTATGAATAAATAATAATCCTTCAATCAAAATAATATTATTTATAATAATAATTAAATTATTATTTTCAATTTTTCTTTATTAGAACAAAAATCTATGTATGTATATGAACAAATAATGTTTTTCCGGGCTATTATTCAATTTTTATGTTATGATATATTATTGATTCCAATATTATTATTTTTTATTGTAATTATAATATTTATATTTGTTATACGGTATATCAAAAATATTCAAGTTTTCAATATATAAATTTTTAGTTTTATCCATACTTATGATTATTAATTTAATTAATAGAATAAACTATTTCCTCTTCCATTCGATTTTTATGAAAGTGAATCTGAACTCATTTCTGGATTTAATTTATAATTTCATTTACAATAGACTATTTAGATATAATTTATTTTATTAATTTAACAATTTGGATAATTTTTAGAGATAATGTAATAGAAATTTATAATTTATTAATATTATCTTTATGAATATTTTTATGTTTTTGTTATGATTGAATAATAAAAATTTTATTATATGAAGACGAATATCTTTTTTGAAATTTTTTATGGATTCTTATTTTATATTTCAATATTTTTTTTCTTCGGTAATAATATTGTATTAATTATAATTTTTTGAAAATAAATTGAAATATATATTACAAATGAAGTAGTTATAAATTTAAATATTTTACAATTGAAATAGACTACCGGTATAAGATTCTTTTGACGATTTTGAACCAATAAAATAAATTAAAATAATACATCATCAAAATATAAATAACAATTTTTTCAATTAAAATAAGTTATATTCATTATTAAAAATGTTTCATTCATTTAAATTTGGTTTAAAAAAATAGAGTAATAATCGATTTCATTGATTAGGTATCCTAATAATTTTTCAATTAAACGTAAAATTGAATAAAAAAATAAAAAATGTTGACTGTTGAAAGTTCTCGAGATTGTAATTCAAATTTAAATTTCAATTGTGTGGTTTCCAACGTGTTGTACTTATACTTCATTTATTATATATGTTACAGTTAAAATCCGAAATCAGTAAATTCTAAAATTCACTAGTCAAAACTAGTTGCCTCAAATGACTTTAGTCAGAACTAGTTTTGACTGGTTAACTCTGGATTTACTGGGACCCTCGACGTTGGAGCTAGTTCTAATTGAAATAATTTCAGGTAAAACTAGTTCAATACTAGTGAAAACTAGAATTGACTAGTAAAAAGTGAAATACAGAAGAAATTATAATTGTCAGGGAAAAATAGTTTCAACTAGTGAAAACAAGAAGGGTGAATCCAATCAGTAAAATGAATTTCTTTCCTCGTACAAATGTAATTGCGTTTCTATCAAGGGTGTTGGAGGCACAATTTTTTTTAGAGGCCTCCGGATCGAATACAGATAACGACCCTCCGACTTTGGTTGCCTCCAGTGGACACGTTTGGAGGCGCCTCCTGACCTCCAAAGTATGTCTCTAGAGGTATCTCCAAGTGCCTCCAGCGCAATTTCTGGAATTGGAGAAAATGCCTCCGGAGGTAGTGTCGAAGACGCCTTCAAAGACGTCTTCGGAGACGCCTCCGGAGGCACTTGCCAAGTTGATCAGTGTGACCAGATGTAGTATATTGGCACATCAGTGTTACCAGATGACAGATGATACTGAGAAGGTGTATTTAAAACTTTGACTTTTATTCGAACCGAGCAGCGCTAGCATCAAAGTGGCTGAATGAGGTTTCAAAGAATAAAATACTGTTTAAAAAAATGCCTCCTAAAGGATCTTTGGAAGCGCCTCTAGGCCTCTAGGTGGAAGCAAAGTACCTCCGGAGGCAAAATGCTCCAGTCTCCAACAGCTTGGTTTAAATCCTAACTACCTTCGCCTCATTGGAGGCGGACGCAAGGTACCTCCAGAGACAAAGTGCCTCCAGCCTCCAACACCCTTGAATTTTTATTTTTCACAAAGCTTGTTTGTACTTGAATGACGTGCGTCAATTAGTGACTGTTAGATTTGCTCTTGTAACTTTCAGAGGCCAACGAATTTGTATGATGTACGGTTCAATGTGTGAATTAAGGAAGAAAAAATTACAACTTTTTCGTAAATTTCATCCCAGTGTGAGCTGCCTATTCTCAAAGTTGAACAGAACTACCAAATATCTATTGATTTTGCCGAAGTATGTCTGGAAACACCATCACCTTTTGAACTCGAACAATTTTAATTCATTTCAGTTAAAACTACAATTTACTGACGAATTCAAACCATTTTTTTATTCTAGAATTAATTAGTCAGAACTAATTCTGACTACAGTCATTTGTGACAACTAGCTTTGACTTGGAAATTTTAGAATTGACTAATTTCGGGTTTTAACTGTAACATATATATAAACAATATGTCCCGCAACGTAGTTTTTCGAATTAATCGGGAAGGGGGATTATCGAAACAACAAAAAACATACTAATTTCTATTCCTCTTTAGTGGGTTTACCTGAGGCGTCTTGCGTACAAGTCGTCGTCAAGGGCACTTCACCATTGGATTGTGCGAATCTTCGTTGAGTTCCATAGTTGAATGTTTGATTAGAGGACGACGTTTTCCAACGCTTGAGACATTTTGAATCTTGACTAATTGTCTAAATTCGCGTACTTATCATGAGAAGGAGAACTTGAGGGAATTTCAATTTCCGAGCTGCATATATACGTATGTGAAAGATTTGTAAAACTTTCCCTTTGGCATAGAAAACGACTACCAACAGGAGATGAAAATTGTTATTGTAGTTGATCCCCTCTGCAAGCTAAGCTCATCACGTGTCTACCATGGGACAGGTTTCCTGAACTTCTCAATCAGACGCGTTGATGGTGGACATTTTAGAATGGGCATGTTCACTGGGATAGTTGGAAGTAAGAAAATTTTCCTGCCCTGCCAGTCATGAGATTAGAACTACGCACCTCTGAATCAGAAATCTCCGACTCAACCGCTCAACTACCGGTGCTGCTCTGCAAGTTTTAGCAAGTTTATTTAGGGTGAGATCACCAGTTTCACCAACGGCCCCATCTTTCTCCCAACCTGCGACTTAATACTCTCTGGTCTCCGGGGTCGTTATAGAACACGGACAATCTAAAAAATAATTATATTAGAAAAAAATAGATTACTATAGTCAGGAAATTTTCTAAGGAAAATAATTGGGGTTCATCCTCGCACATCAGAGCATGACTAACTCATTATTACTCATACCTCTTCTTCGGGTTATCATCATCGACAACATGCTAATACTATTCATTCTTCTACCGCCTTTCCGCAACTCCGAGAAACGCCTCCACGCTTCCATTTGCTCCAATATTCATTCTAAGACTCCAATTTTGTAGGGTCTCGTAACTGTCAGTTTACCGAGCGAAAAATTTCTCCACCAAAAGAGAAAACGTGAAAAGAGAAGGTTACAGAAGATGAGAGCGAAGGCAGACAGGTATCATCAGCTAAGATTTAAATTCTGCTGGTAGTCTCGTTTTATGACTGAAAATAATCGTTACAATTATACACGAAAATTCAATTTCTTAAGACATTAAATACCCACACCGGAGAATTCTAGTTCGTAAATTTCTCGTTACAACTCTAAATTGAACATTTATATTTCAGCGACGCGTACGAACTCGCGATAGATTAGCACTGTTGTGTCATAAAATCAGCAATCGCTCCCAAAAATTGGAACGAGAAATAATTGATCATTGCAACGTGCACAACTTACATCCGTAGGCTTGAATGAAAAAAATGGCCCATTTATTAAAACTGGTTTCGCGTTTATGTTGACAACTTCGTTTAATCTATTAACATCTTCAACAGTGAACGGATGCGATGAGTTTTGAGAAGCGTAGGTTCGACTTTTTTGGTTCCCCTCCCATTAGAAACTTTTCGACGAATTGTAGTTTTTATCGTTCCACGTTATCGGGCTAATTTATGCTCTCGTTTTCGTAAATCGCGTTTCCCAAATTATAAGGCGAATTAAAATGTAAATTACCGAGTAATTTGTACGAAAAATCTTCTTCATTATTTTCGCTCGCAATACAATTTATTTGGCATGTAACGATCGCGTATATTTCAATTTTTACGGGTGTAACTGAGAAGTTATATTTTGGACCGGACAAAGAGGGAACATATCACGCTATCTAGAGATTTTAACCCTTTCACCGCGAGTTGTTTATTTAATCGAGAGACGATTGTATAAATAATTACTAGTACCTATCTAGCAAACAAATCCCGCATCTTTTTCACTCTCCCTTTGTGCGGATGCACGCTGTAACGTCTCGTTAAATATTAATAAATTAAATAATGGCCCGTCAAAACATCTAAAAATCGAAATAAACAACCGCGGGGAAAAGTATGAAGAGTGGAAAGTGAATACTGCGAGAGAGGCAGGAAAAGGGAAGGTGTATTTGAACGTTTTTCGTACCGGAGGGAGGTCGCACAGGTCGGATATCACCTATTTCGAGAAATTTTTAATGTACCAAACCCAGCCGCCGCGCATTAAATACGATGAAGATTTTATTACACAAACGAAGAGTACACCGAAAAAACGTCGTCGGAGACATTAAATTTTACGAGTTCGGTTAAACTTTTTCAAAATAACACATTCTAAATGTCGCGAAGCGAAATAAAAAATTCCCTTTTTAACTTATACACTTTTAATGGTTTTCAATTAAAAAGACGTACGGCGCGAAACGATATTACCCCCGAACGTGGCCCGGTCCCGCAGCGTGCGGACATAATATTCGAACCCGTTGTAAACGTTTTTATTAAAATAATTTAACGTTGACATACTGCACGTTACCACCGTGCGGTATAAATTATAGGCGAGGGCTACACTACCGCCGATACTGCCAGAGAACACGAAAATAATGGAAAGGCACGAACGGCTATGCAGTTAAAATGTTACTCGGCGGTTGTAAAATTCGTGTTTTACGAGTCGTCGCCAAAGATTTCATTCGCCAGAGTGGTTTTGATTTTGTGCAATAAAAATAGTGGAAAAGGAAAAAAAAAATTATGCAGCCGCCCTGATGCAGCTGTTTACATAAGCCATTCTGCATCCTGCAGTAGGTGAAAATTTCCACAAAAAATATGTTTTTATTGGCATCGGTACAGTACTTGTCGGAACTGGAGACACCCTCCTCCAGGTGAAGTCGAATACCTAAATATTATTCGAACCTTAGATAGTGAGTTTATTATGCATCAACCTCGAACGAGAATTTTCTAGGATTGCGAAATTCTGTTAAATAGTTTTACCTGATGGTTCTTAATTTAGGTACATATCTATTGAACTTTGAAAAAAAGTATCAAATGTAATTCTTCGGCATTCTTCGTCAAATTCTTCAAGGATCCGAAAGAAAGAGTTTATCTGATGACGGTTCTGATGAAGACGTCGTAGAACGTCGAAACGTAAATTTCTCTTACAATTTTATTTGTATACGAGTAATTATATAGGTAAACATAGTGCGAGCAAAGCAGTTTTTACTTGTATAAGCCACACTAAGGGATCTAAAGGGGGAGATGACCTGAATATGGTTGACGAAGAGGACGCTCCAAATCCCAAGACTACGCCCTACTTCCCAAGGAGTCAATACCGATAGACCCTGAGTCATATTAGGAAATACCTTGAAACGCGACCAAAATATAGTGAAAAGAGAAGAGGGCCGAGGCTTGATCCCGAAAAGGGTATGAAACATGATTCTCATATTTTGCGTATCAGAAATGAAAGCAGTCCATCAACGTGTTTTGAAACCAGGGTAGAGGGAGAGAGGGTATGAATTTGTCAAGTCAATTCAAAATCAATTGTTCACATCCTCTTATCTACAAATATTGGAGCGACTCCATATGTGCGAAAGAGTAACAAGAAAATACAAATAATTTATTATACTTTTAAGATTGTTATTCTTTTCTGCTCTCCAAGGGACTTTTGTAGGGAACTAGCAACGGCGAATATGCTATCATTTTGTTTCCTTACTCCAATCTTTTTCAAGACCTCGGCATTTATGACTTTCACTATTCACTTGTATAGCGCCACAGTTCTGGCGCATTTACTCCTCTCTGTGTCCTTATTAATAATCTATGTCTCCAATGCATAGCACACCACTGCCTGGACGTAACAGTTGAAGATTTTTAGTCGCAAGCTCATGTGCTTTTTACGATCCTGTAGTAGGCCTACTCTTCCTAGATCGTTGAAGGCCTCCAATACAATTTGTCTTTATTTCGGAGTCGTCCTCCTCTGCGACTATTGTGCCGAGGTATTTAGCCCCCATTTCGATTTTTGGGATGAGATTGGGTGAATTCGTTTGTGCTACGTTTGTGCTGGATTGTGCCGTACAGTTTTGACAGGGAATCTGTTTTATAAGGGGGTATCCACCGTCCGGCAAGCCGCCAACCTCAAGGTCGTTTAACCTTACCTTTGTTTTCTTGGTATTCATTGCCATTCCATCCTTTTTTCCTCACGTTTATCATCTGTTGCAGTTTCTGCAGAGTATCTGCTATCAACACTTTGTCGTCCACATGGCTAATGGAATTTATTCTTTCAACATTCACCTTGAAGCCTGTATTACCAAACGCGCCTTTCTGCGCAATCACTTCAGCATATCGGTTAACCAAACGCGACAAAATCGGGCATTATTGGCCGACACCTTTCTGGATTTCACTGAATATCTCTGTGGCCCTACTATTTATCCTGCCACTGGCTGTCTGCTACCAATACAAGTTTGGTGCCTCATGTGGAAAAGATTTTTATTTGTACATATTATCGTCTCATATAATTTTTTTTTAATACATTTGTCATACTATTCTTGCACTTCAGCGTATGTTGTACATTTCTTCTACCTTTACAGAGGCGTGGTGACTTCCACTGATTCTTACCTGGAGTCACGTTTGCGAACAGTGTATATTCAACCTCCTAGTTCTTATAAAAAAGACACTCACTGTGTCTTCTCCATCTCTCTAACTAAATAAAAGTCTATAAAAAGTCACCCTACCTACACCCTATACCTTATACTAGCTCTGTCGTTCTAAAATACACTATGGACATATTACTGAGTATCATTCATATCGTTAGTATCACTCGTGTTGACGTTTGCTTCCGAGAGAGTTCACACGTGCCTTTTAAGTGCCTTTTATTAATCGTAGAAGACTCATACATTATATTTTGTGACGCGTTGGTGTGACCCTATTAAATCGTTTGTTTTGGTTTATCGACATAATCCTCGTCTGAGGTGAGTTATTGGATGCTGGTCATCGAATGCCCACTGAGCATAACCTTCTAATTCTAGATTATGTTAAAATAGCTTAATTGTACGAGATACTCTTAAATTGATTATTACGAATATCCTATACGAAAGACAATGTAATCCTACTTCAATACTGTAAATCTTCACAACGTATCTCTTTAAAGAACACGTCATTTGTGGGTTGGTACGGCCTCTGAGCTTCGAGGTATCTCATGGCCTCGGAGACATGCTTTATCTTCGAATACTTACGGTGACCGCTGAGTCTTCCTCTTGCTTGCGGGAACACGTCATTTGTGAGTTGATTCCGGAGGCCCCTGAGCTTTAGAGACACGCCTCGTCTGCGACTTCTTGCTGTGACCTCTGAGTCTTGCGAGCCTCTTTCTATCCCTATCTCTCTTACTCGTTTGCTACATTATAGTTGTAGATAGTGTCGATCTAATTAGGTTAATTAAGGAGGGAATGCTCACACGTGATTTTATTACTCCACAGGTCGTTCGAGAATGTTCACAGCTGAGGAGATGCCGTTCGTTACCTTCACCCATCGTTCTCATAAGATCGTTCGCTTTAATCTGACAAACATTTATTTAAATAACTTAATTATCTATTATGATAAAAGTATTATCACTGCCTTTTGAGTTTCCTATATTCGAACACTCATTCTTTATATTCGTATTCTACACGAAAAGAGAAAAATACCTCGTGCACATTTTTAGTGCTACTACACTCATAACCAACAAATTTCACACTAACTCTCGGAGCAACATTTTAGACCAAAAATAAACGAGGAAGACGAATACTCCGACGTGGAGTAAAACATGCAAACCGCAGAAAAATAAAATACGACGAGCGCTTTCGGTTAAATAACCCTCTTCAAGCCTGAAATGAAAACAACTGACGAACAAAAGAGAAGAACGAGGTATTAAGATCGTCCAAACGAGAAATCACAGTGTGAGTCATAAAACAGTTCGATCAGGCCATCTTCTGGAAAGTACGAATTGAGTACAGTGATACCGTCAGTGTTGAGATGACGAATTATCTCTATATTCTCGAGGGCGATACGCTTACGGTAGGATTTCTCCTTATGGAGCAGCTTTTCGGGTCCCTCAAGGAAGCTGTGGCCACTGTTTATTAAGTGATCGGCGAAAGCTGACTCCCCTAAGTGTCCCTTCTTCCAAGACTTCAAGTGCTCAGCTACTCTAACTTTCATTTGGCGGCTGGTCTCACCAATATAAAAGCCTCCATAATCCTCACACTCCAACTTATACACACGACTCCTCTCATCGACAGGTATGGGGTCCTTCAGTCTCACAAACAACCTCTTGAGTGGTAGGGTTGTAAAACGCGGGTCTGAAGCCAAACGGGCGAAGGGCCCGACCCAATTGCAGGGAGAACTTCTCCAGGAAAGGGAGACTGATCCAACGCAAACGGCGATCACGGATCGTATCTCGGGGGCGGGAGGTGGTGGAATCCAGATGGCTCCTTGTAACTTTCCTCCGAACCATCACGTCAACGTCGACATTGACCCCATTCACTCTAGGCAGGTGTTTTATAGTGCATACTTCTTTCTTAAAAACAGACTGACTCAACGGAATACGAGTCAGTCTGTGAACTAGGCTATGAAAAGCAGCCATCTTGTGAGCAACAGGACCGAACGAACCACCGTGGACTAAAACATCGGTCGTAGTATCTTTCCTGTAAATTCCAAACTCATGGATACCGTCTACAATGGAGATCGATAAATTCAAGAAGTTAATGGAAAATACCCCTATTTCCAACGTAAATTTGATGGAAGGGTACCAGCAATTGAGATACCTCAGAAACTCACCAAGGAGATCTGGCTGACCAGTCCAGGTACATAGAACGTCATCAACGTACCTGTGCCAATAGTGAATATGATTGAGTAACACCTGGTTCGGGGAAAAGAGGTCAAGTTCAAACTTAGACATGAAAACTTCGGAGATAAGAGAGCCTAAAGGTGATCCAATAGGGATCCCTACTTCATCAGGCAACTCGAAAAATTTCCCTTCAAATTTACAGTAGTTGGGGGACCAGCAAGTATTTAGAAGATCGAAGAATTCGTGAAGCTCATTATGAGGGATGTTGGCTTTAACGAGTAGCTCAACCATACGCTGGATAGTAGCAGCCTTAGGAATATTCGGGAACAAACCAACAACATCAAACGAACAGATGGTCGTTCCCGGGGGAAGACTTACATCCTTGAGGACGTCAGTTAAAGAGGGCGAATTCAAGACCGAATGAGGGGATTCAAAATCAATTCGATTTTTGAACCAACGGTCAAGGAATTTGGCAAGGAGGTAGGTAGGAGAGGAGACGAAAGAAACGACGGGTCGCATCGGGGTATTGTTCTTATGCACTTTAGGCAGCCCGTACAGGAGGGGGGGTGTGGGGTTAGGAACAAGGAGGGCTTTTTTCAAAGCAGGAGTTTTGATAACAGCCTCACTCCTGTTGATGACACTCCTAACTTCTTTAACGTGCTTGGGAAAGCTGAAATCCTCACTCTCTTTAGCACCACACTGCTGTAGGACTTCATGGACCTTAGAAGAATAGGCCGATCTCTCCATCACTACAACAGCATTGCCCTTGTCAGCCTTAGTGACGATCAAATCTGCCTCTTTCATCTTGCTCCTTAAACCCTGAATCACTCCTCCCAATTTATTACTCATGCGAGGGAGGGGGTTATTACGGACTAATTCGGCACAGACTTTCTGGGTATTAAAACCAGGGCCAATCTTAACCGCAAGATCCGCAACGACACGATCCGTGATCGCTGTTTGCGTTGGATCAGTCTCCCTTTCCTGGGGAATTTCTCCCTGCAATTGGGTCGGGGCCTTCGCCCGTTTGGCTTCAGACCCGCGTTTTACAACCCTACCACAGTCAAGAGGTTGTCTGTGAGACTGAAGGACCCCATACCTGTCGATGAGAGGAGTGGTGTGTATAAGTTGGAGTGTGAGGATTGTGAAGGCTTCTATATTGGTGAGACCAGCCGCCAAATGAAAGTTAGAGTAGCTGAGCACTTGAAGTCTTGGAAGAAGGGACACTTAGGGGAGTCAGCTTTCGCCGATCACTTAATAAACAGTGGCCACAGCTTCCTTGAGGGATCCGAAAAGCTCCTCCATAAGGAAAATTCCTACCGTAAGCGTATCGCCCTCGAGAATATAGAGATAATTCGTCATCTCAACACTGACGGTATCACTGTACTCAATTCGTACATTCCAGAAGATGGCCTGATCGAACTGGTTTATGACTCACACCGTGATTTCTCGTTTGGACGATCTTAATACCTCGTTCTTCTTTTTTGTTCGTCAGTTGCTTTCATTTCAGGCTTGAAGATGGTTATTTAACCGAAAGCGCTCGTCGTCGTTTATTTTTCTGCGGTTTGCATGTTTTACTCCACGTCGGAGTACTCGTCTTCCTCATTTATTATGGATAGCCGTAACTTGAAGGAACGGATTCGTTTAATTTTAGACCCAATTCTCATCAACTTTGATATCAATTCCGCCTATGGAACTTTATCAGTAATTGAACTCTCCTTCTCCTCCTCCCTCTCTTCTAAACTCTCATGGTCTACTCTTCAAGACCTACGTGATAGCGACCACTTTCCAATCCTAATCTCATCACGAAACCTCTCCCAGAGAACCAGGAGTTTTGCTCCCCCCCTGCTGGCTCATAAAGGTGTCAGCAATAATCAAAACCACATGAAAACAGATTTTCTGAAATCATCCTGTTTATGGTAAGTTCTGTAATGGCCACCACAGTAAAGATAGAGAGCGACTCTTTTGCGGTCCAAACGCGGTCCAAATGCAAGTGTTTCCTTTAGCAAGCCTTTCTATCTTCTACTGCAACTACTGGTCTGAGTTTGTGATTCCATCCAGCCCAATCTCGGTAAGATTTATATAAATGTAAAGGTTAAAGCGGGCAGTTGTGACGTACTCTGCTGATTCTACACTTAAATTTTATTTCACATTGTGGCAGAGCGTGGTTCTATCCCCTCTGTGAGCTTACGTGCATTTTCAAAAATTCTTTTTTCTTCTTCTTCTCAGAGATTAGTGTATTGACGTTCTATTTATATATTTATGTTTATTATGATGATGATGTGACGTTGTACTTCACAATATTTGCATACTGTTATACACGGCACCCACGGCACCGTTTTTTCCCCATTTTTTCCACAACTCAAAGACTTAGAATGGTGCTACATAACATGGATTTGAAGTTGTCTCATATGGCACTATTGTGGTCAAAGGTTGTGGTGGTGAGAACTCCAAACGTTATTTACATTCTACCGTGGTGTTTCTTTTGCTGCCAGAATCCGGATCTGTGTGGGTACAACACTTCTGTTATAGTTAGACTGGCCATCTACTTAGTAAACCAACCGTGACGCTTGTGAATATTATTAATTTGTCTGCTATAGATCTGAGTTTATTGTCGATTACGCCCGTATTGCCGCGTTGTTGAAGCCTGAGCTTCTTGAGCTTAGAAGTGATCTATTCCTATTGTCCAAAATGGAGTTTTCTTCAAGTTCCTCCCCATATTATATACATAAAGCTATAAAGTCCGGGCCTGTGACGTCACAATCTACATTTTTCAGTCCCACGTGCTCCATGAAACTGGTTCCCTGCCACCCCTTGTTTTACGGCCTTAAAAAACCTGTGAGTTTTTTTTTGGGCTTCTGGCTGACAAAGGCTTAAATGAAGTAGGCTTTCAGCTTCTCTTTTATCGGTAAAAATGCAGCTGAATTCCACTTTTAGCTTTTGGACTTAAGCTGGCTGCAATTCGCCGCTCTCTCTTCTTCATAGTCTCTTCTATTCTCGGGATCACTCACTCTGCTCAAAAGCGACATTATGGATGTTGATGATGTCACAGGTAGCCATCATGGATGGTTATGACATCATCAGCCTGGGCTCTCTCTCTCTTCCTTCCTTTTGCTATTCTCGGGATCGTCCACTCTACTCGTAAATTCCTTACCAGTCTCCATTACACTAGGCTCAAAAGTAATACTGCTCGAGTCTCCCTCATACTAAGGTTCTGGGTCATGCATACAGTATACTAGACTATATTGGGCTACCCTACAATTAGCCTTCATGAAAGGAGGCCTAACATAAGCCTAACAACCAGCAGTATAAAGGCCTGTACTTAGCCACTTATAGATTAGAAGGATGAGGGGTAGGTGCATTGAACTCGCAATTTTCAGAATCAGGGTTGGGGTCACGGTTGATGGCGTCATAGATGGAGGGGGCTTCGGGCTGTAGTTTGTTTCTCACAGCAAGTACACAACAAAAGACAAGATTATCGGTGATATGATTTCCTCAATCGTCTCATATAACGAGAGTTTCGCACATTTGTCCGTTCTGACCAGACACGGGCCTCCAGACTATCTCTCACCGTGAGCTTTCTGCATAAGACGACGATTGAAAGGCTAGGGTACCAGTACAAATAAACTATTCAGCCCGTTTTTAGGTTGAAAATTTGAAGTGATTCTAAGTCATATAGTCTGGCCCGATGGACCTGCGCTTCATTCTTAGATGACGTACGACAGGTTGTGAACTCACCTTCTCCACTAAGAATCTCCTCATAAGTCTGCGGTACTCGATTTCTCCATGGATACTGAGCCCATCAAAATACATTGCAAAAAGTGGGCAAGACGCAAGTCCTTGAGACTGAGTGAATGTAAAGCTGTCGCGTCGTACTGCGTGGTATTTTTATATCACTGTTATTCAGTTCTCCATACCTGACGAATAAAATTAGCATCTATAAAATCTATTCCCCCTTCGATAGGAAGTTGCGAGTAGAAATCCAATTTAAATTCTCTCCAGATTATCTTGCCAAAGTCTACATACAAATGAGTTTTCAATCGTATCAAAGATAGTCGATTCCATCTCTTCGTCACCGCACGCTCCGAGGATACGATATTAATAAATTTCCCGAAGTTAATCATTCAGCTTATGAAAACTCACGCTTTTTGTGGTGCTGAATGCAATTCGTCGAGCGATGAAAATCCTTATTATTCCACCTCGATGATCTCGACGCACCCCCTTACACTCGTCGTGGCACTATTGCATCCTGCACCGTGCGCCTCGCCGCTTGAAGCTATACAATTAGGAAGGTGTTACATGCTGCATTTCAAAATGTTTGATATCATCAAAGAAAGAGTAAGCGGTTTCCAAGAGAGCGACAACGCGATAATGTTACTGTGCTTTTTAATAAAAAATTTCCCGCGTCATCGTCATTCTCACGTCGCATTCGCGCGCTCGAACAAAGATTTCGCGTTGTTTGGCACGCACGCACGTATACATCGTTACCGTTACCACCGGCGCCGTCCCACAGAGCCACCCTTAGCCGCGCTTGTATGTTAACGCGCTACCAAATTACGCTTAATGAAGCGAATTACGCGGTACATAATGCGCGGTTTTTAGTTAACTGTCGTTAATTATGTTTCTCCCCCGGCGAGGAAATTCTTCTTCAAAATAGACAATGCAATGTTCGGTTCCTTCGCGCGGTCTTTCATCGACGTTTGATGTAAACCACGCGCCGTACGTCGCACGTCGAGGAAAATCTGATTTGTTTTCACGCTATTGTTCTTTTAGAGGGGTATTGTGATAAAGTGAAGTAGTTTGAACGAATTCTGAGAGTTTTTCTACGGATAGCCTGAAATCGATTTCAATTCATTCAGATCGCTTTTCAATTCGGAAAGTTTTTGTCTGAAATACGGGAAAAACGACGTGCAGGAATTAAGGGAGATTGGAAGAGTGAATTTCCTCTCAAACGAAATGAAATCTCTAGTATCATCTTGAAGTTTTTCTTTCTTTCTTAATTGCTTTAGTGTGAAACTCTTTTGACTTCAAACGGATGTTGTTGATCTTTCCTCCCTCCAATTTTATTTTTCTTCCTCTTCTGCCATTTATACACTATCTTGTAAGTTTTAATTACTATAGGTTCTTTTCTTTCTTACCACGGATGTTCAGTTTAGCCCGTTAACGTCGATTTTGAGTCGACTATCAGTCAAATTAACATGACGTCAATTTGGGGCTATGTTGGATAGATTTAGATTTGGAATCGATATAACCCAGGAAGATGAGGCTCAAAAATAAGAGTAAATGGAAATAAATGCCAGCATAGGTTTTTTTCGTGGATTATGTTTATAATGATCTCTTGATAAACATACTAAAAATCCACAGCGATCAGAGAGGTGGCTCTCCCCCAAAGGGGGTCAAAGCACCACAGAAATTAGTTTTTCGAGAATAACTCTAAAACTAAGTACCAGAGAAAAAAAAGTTTCAAGCAAAAGTTGTTCCTCATCAAATTTCCTACAAATTTCACTATTTATATGTCAACTTAGCCCAAAAACTCGAGCTGAAAAACTGGATTGATTTTTGATTTCAGAGTTGTTTTACATAAAAACTTAGTCAAAATCATACTGCAGAAAGAAATAATATCTTTGTTAGTCGTTGAATTTTCATGAAACTAAGTTACAGACAGGTGACTAAGATCTAATTTTCTCCTCTTCTTGTTCCCCACTTCGAACTTACTCGATGGGGTGAATTTATTTCACGAAATATTCAATGACTAAAACATAGCCCGGCAGAAGCTATCGAGCCACTGTTGGGGTTTTCACAACTTGAAATTATCAATAGAATGATGCACGCAGTGTTCTCAAGATTGACCAGGGTCTGGTACCAGGGTCTGGTATAGAAAAATACATATTCAAAAATTCATGTTGAAACTATAGATTGTGGTCAGTGACATCTTCAGGTTTCTTCTGGTCCCAATCGCTCAACTTTCAATCCAACTTTTCAGCTCGAGTTTTTGGGCTAAGTTGACATATAAATAGTGAAATTTGTAGGAAATTTGACGAGGAACAACTTTTGCTCGAAATTTTTTTTTTCTGCGGTGCTTAGTTTTCGATTTATTCTCGAAAACGACGGCTTCCTTAACGAAGTTGAACGAGGAACGCAGGGAACCCGTTTTATGAGTCAAATGGGATTTGGTATTGAAAATTCAAGGAAGCCTAGACCTAGATAATGCTATTATAAAGAAGGCCTACACCTACTGTAAGCCTAGTGTAATATAGTTTGAGAGACTAAATTTTTCTCGAATCTCCAGCTATATATGATAGCTCGAGAGTTGAAATTTTTCCAAGTCCCTTTCATATCATATATAGCTGGAGAGTCGACATTTTTCCAAGTCCCCCTCCTATCATTTATAAGCTCGAGAGTCGACATTTTTCTAAGTCCCTCTCCTATCATATATAGCTCGAGAGTTGAAATATTTCTAAGTCCCCCTTCTATCATATATAGCTCGAGAATCGAAATTTTTCCAAGTCCCCCTCCTATCATGTATAGCTCGAGAGTCGAAATTTTTTACAAGTCCCCCTCTTATCATATACAAGCCGTAAGCCCGCTAAATATTATAAAATTTCAAATTATTTTCAAAATTCTTGATATTTATTTATCATTAGTATTCTTTTAGTTCAATTTCTAATCTAATTCTTTTAATTTCCAATTTTGCAATTTCATTTTTTTTATCTTTGATATTTTGTTTTACACTTTCAATCTCGTTCGTAATATCTTCTCTAATAGTTGGATGCCGTCTTTTGTGAAGATCCTTTGCGCATTCTTCTTTCTGGGGGTATGCTGAAAAATTTGTCATTTCTTGTGGATTCTTGGAGGAGGTAGATAACTTCCTACATAACGATACACCAAAACTTTTGAAAGTTGTAAATATGTTTGGAACTTCATTACACCCTAAAGAAGTCATTGAAATTGCATTGTTGTATTTACACAAATTATTAAGAAAATGAGAAGACCTATTATCCCTTCCGTCTAATAGTTTTTGAAGAAGATCCGGCACTGAGGGTAGGTAAATCAGGTAACTTAATCTTACCACTCCCGCAACAGAAATTTCAATTTTCAGTTTCAAATAATTTTCCATCACAAAATGTGCACGTAATTGCCAGATTCCCAATTGAACTTATACTGGTATATTCTTTCTCAATAATGTACCCAATGAATGGACTATTATCGTTCTGACAATCATTTTCCACATTATTTTCTGATGTCAAAATTTCGGAATTGACACGAGCCCTCTTCCCTTTGTTCGTCAACCGCCCTAGATTTGCTTTCTTGCGTTTTGGTATTCCAATTAGATTCCAATAAAGTGAGACATCCGTGACTTCGATATTGAATTTTCGAAATTGACGTGAATTGTTTTTCTTTTCTTAGACCTCACGGTAAATTTGAGATAATGAAAGACAACCACCAATTCTTCAGATAATTGCTAAGCAAAATCTTTATCGTAGCCCTACACTATTCGATTACTCATAGTATGGGTATTCAAAACTCCTCCGGTTAAAAAGAACCATTTTCCAAAAATGATTGCCTAGCACATATTAATTTTCGATGAATATCAACTAAAATTATTGCTTAGCATTTTCAACCAATAAATTAATGAATGATACAGAGTTTTCATCTCTTGAATCATTCATGACCCCCCCCCCTCCCCGCCAAGTACAAAGATATATACTATACGCCATTCGCCTGATTTTGTAACTTCAAATTTATTACGCATAAACCTTCTCCTAGGCAAGCTAATGCAATGGAAACAAATTCCAAGTTTGTAGGTGAAATAGGAATAAAGTTAAATGGATTTGCAATTTTGCAACTTCTCTTTATATAATAGATAGCACGAGAGTCAAAATTTTTCTAAGTTTTTTGCTGGACGGCGCACGGCAAATTTCTCAATTAGCCCCCCATAAAACAGGTTCCCTCTTAAGAACTAATTTCTGTGGTACTTTGACCCCCTTTGGGGAAGGGCCACCTCTCTGATTGTTGTGGATTTTTAGTATGTTTATTGGGAGACCATTTTGAACATAATCCACGAAAAAAACCTATGCCGGCATAAGACCTAATCTGCCTGGGCTAGATATGATTCTTTGGGTTTGTGAAGGAAACTTTGAATTTCTGTATCCCTCCATCAGCAAAATTTCAAGTGGTAGTCAAGGAGCCGGCGATGCAGTTTTCGGCGGATATTTTTCTGAACATCAATCTTAATGCCATTGAACTACGCTGAATACCCGATGGTGCGAAGCTCAAGATCGGATACAGGGGGGGCGGGCTAAAGGGATGGATAAGAGACATTGAGTCATCGCCGTAATCGCCGCGCTAGTGGACGTGTAGGTGGAAGGAGGAAACGCAAATATACCAACACTCGTGAAGGAGGGTTTCCGGTAGACACAAAATGATGATGATAAGGAAGGAGGAAAGTGAGAGGAAGAAGGGTTAGGAAGATAAGAGGAGAGCGGATTCGAAGAAGGAGAAAGAGTAAAGATGAAATCGAGGACATTTGTAGAAAGTCCACTGTGGATAAGGAAGGATGGTGAATGTTGTGGAAGGGTCGAGCTCCGAGATAGAACCTCTTCACCACACAGGGAAAGTCATAAACGTAGCGTACGTGGTGCACGAAAGCGCAGCGGCTGGCTAAGACCTCTTTTTTAAAGTGCACCATGGAAACGTTGGCCACGACAGAGGGGAGAGCGCCACCCATCGTCAGGCCGTCTTGAAACGTATAGATTGTCGCGGAATTAGCAGACATTGTTCTTAAGGTAAACGTGTAGGAGTTTCTTGAGCTTGAGAACAAAGGATTAAGGGACTCCGTTCTCGGAGAGAATTGATCTCACAAATCGAAATGTTTTTAACATCGAAGGAACATAAGCAAACATTGGGTGGAAACTCCTTATCCGCTAAATGGTATGCAAGTTCAATAGAATTATTAATGGATGTGACGTCGACGAGGTTCGACGTCACGTATCCCTCGTATAGTAGAATTGTTCGAAACTCGTCAAAGCAAAATTGTAGCGTATACTATATCCGATCGTACATTTATTCTCTTTTTACCGTTATTCACCAACGTTCGTTAAATCTGACTCACCTTACTGCATGTACAATACGAATAAGATGTACACTAAATTACTAATAGGCCACTAGATTCATATGACAAAATTCGAGAGATTTCATCATCTATTTTCTTTGTATCACGACGAATACGCAGTTACCTCGTAAATCAATTTTCGACCAAAATTCATTGCACTTCTCATTCTCGCCAAATCACAACGTCTTCACGATACTTTGTATAATTAAATATTTTATTTTGCACCAAGTGAACTTAGTAGTTTTTTCCGATTCTCTACCCTTGTAGCCCATCACAAAGTGGCGCCCGAACTAAATTTTATTCAATTATCGAGTTTTTCCGTTCGCGTCGAATATCAGTAAATTCTGTCAATCGCCGTTCTTGAAAATCGTATAATACCGGTCCACATAATTTTTTTTCCTCTCATATTTTCTTTTTAAATCAACCTATTCGCACCTTTGGCTTATTTTTGGGTATCAACTGACCCAAAATGGCACAAAAAAGATGGAACAACGTTCGAGAAGAAGAAGAAGACGAATTAGCTGTCAGAAAGGAGCTCAGCGAAGTGGTTCGTAAAATGCAAAATAGCTTCAACATTACGATCACCAGAATGGAACTCAGTTTCTCCAGGGCAATCAACGAGCTGACAGAGAGATGGATAGAAAGCAACGATCTTGACCAAGAACGATTAAACCAATGCCAGCGAAGATGTATTCCTACAGCCAACGTGACCAGTCGCTACGAGAAAACAAGGATACCACCAAGGTTTGGACGCGATGAATATTACACTAGTTGGAAAGATGGCCAGACCAGCAGCACTCCACGACAAATTTTTCGGAATCAAAGTTTTGAATATTCTAAAAAATTTTTCTCAAAAAATTCTCCGTAAGTACCACTAGAAATGGTTGTTACTAATATTATTGTCTCAAAAACGAGCAAACTAACTAAACCCCTCCTTCTCCATAAGAACAGGTAGATAAATACTGATAAAAAGAATAACAATACCAATAACAACAAAAATGAATAAATAAAATAAATAAATAAAAATAAAAAAAAAAAAAAAAAAAAATGACCCGAATAGAATTATAATATTATTTAATTAGCGTGCAATAAATAAACAAAGGAATATCAATAAAATAATCCGTTTTTTTACAGACCTTTACTTAATTTTAAAATCAAAAAGTATTTTAGCGGTATATGTGATGGTTTAAGACTCATGAACCAACGGGCTATTATGTGCCTGTCCACGAAGGTAATAATTTAACCGTCATTCGAAAAATCCGAACGACGGAAATAGAAAGTTGTGAAAAAAAAAAAAAAAAAAAAAAAGAGAAAAACTCGAATAATATGCGAGTAATAATGCGTAAAATAAAGCTCAGTGATCTATTCCTAAATGCACTCTTACCCCTGTTATCCATACGCGTGTTCTCCGCCTCTTAGAGATCTGAGTCAGAACGCTAAAGGTTTTTGAAAGTGATGAAAATGTGATGATATGTATAATACGGATAAGATGATGTAATTATAGTGAATTCACGAAAATTAATTTAAAATGTGTGATACCGGTATCGAAAGCTTAACTATAATATACGAACGAAAAAATACGTTCGGTTCATAAGACAATTAGTATAGAATAAACAAAATGGAATTGTGGCACAGACGAAAGGCTAATTAGATAAGGTACAATACCGCAAAGTTAGGTCGTCGTATTTACATTAAAATTTTTACACAACTACCTCATATTAGTGTTTGCAAATTTTTAACTTCTGTAAAAACCGTCCATTGCAATTCACGAAAAATTACGTCATATTGAATTAAGAAGGACGTCGTATCTTGTTGTTATATAATAATAATAATAATTATTATTATTATTATTATTATTATTATAATAATAATAATTATTATTGTCGCAAACCTAGTTTGAGAAGTCTCATAGCGCTCCTGTATGTCAACATGGGAACTAAATGAACGAATTTTTCCTTTGAATAGCGATCCGTTCGATGGTTCTAAACTGACCGACAACAACTGATTCTTGTGTTCAGCTGAGAGAGCCCTATATAAGGAGCCCAATGGGGGCAGAATGATCATTATGTATTATGTACTGACATTTAAAAGATTAAAGACTGTTTAACTAGTTTCTATCTCCGTTTATAGCTTATTGAGTGTCTGGGAACCAGCAAATATAATTGCGCATAATATTGCGCATCTCATTGCGCAACCTGTATGTACATTTACGTGCAGATACGCAACTTTACGTATATTCACGTAACTGCTGGCACATTGCGCACATTTGCGCAACTGTGTTACTTTTCTATTTCCATGCTCTGCGCACCTGCGCAACTTACTTAGAAGTATCAATACTTACCTGTTGATTAATATCTATTTAGTTTGCTTCATTTCAGGAGTGGGATAGACCTGAAAAATGTTGGGTTATGGTAAGAGTACTCATGCTACGCGGCGCCGCGCTCAACTTACTGATGATGACTTGAATGCCATTTCTGTGGTTGATTCTGAAGAGAATGGAAATGAAATGTTGCTTACTGCAACGCAGAATGCGCCAGATTCTCTGAGCAATGTATCACCGCAATCTGCGGTAGAAAAGTCGTATACTGCGACAAGACGGTTGCCAGCTGCAACAAGACGTAATGTATCCCTGCAACCTGCAGCAGAACAATCGCGTACTGCGGTCAGTGAGTTGCCAACTGCAACAGAAACTACCAATGTAGAAGTACATCGTACACAAGATGGAAGAGCTCCCAAGAGTGCAACTGCCAAGAGTGCGACTGCCAAGAGTGCGACTGCCAAGAGTGCAACTGCCAAGAGAGCTACTGCCAAACAAACACATGCGCAGAAAAAAGTATCCAGCACAACACAAGAGAATGTAACAGTTGGGAAACAGAGAGGACGACCAAGGAAACGTACAGTAATGGAAACTAGTGCCAGATTGGTTCCTACCAAAATGCGCAGAACAGAACAATTGGGATTGGAAGCTGATGTACCTCTTATGGAAGCAATGTCTGAGGAAGATACAATGAGTAGAAATGCAACAGATGTATCCAGTGAAGATGAGTCTATGGAGGAACGTGCTCACATGGCCAGAAATACAACTGCATCAGCTCCAGACAATTCACTGGGACCTGGGACACTTGGTGGTATAATGGAACGTTTGTTACGTGAACTGGTTACCAGAAAACCTCCTGAACGATCAAGACTTGATTGTGTACCCGAGTTTGATCCATCTACAACATCGCTAACTCTGAATACATGGCTCCACAAGCTTGAACAACTACAGGCAGTATATGAATGGTCCGACAAGACTCTAATTTATCACATGCAGGCCAAGTTAAAAGGAGTAGCACGGAAATGGTACGACAATTTGACAGAGTATGATCTTACTTGGGAACTCTGGAAGACCAAATTACGCAATACCTTCCCAGATCACAAGGACGACGCTGATGTTATCCGTAAAATGATGAGAAGAGTTCAGTTGCGTGGAGAAGAGTATGCTGAGTATTACTTTACCAAACTTGCACTGTTGGAACCATGTAAATTGGACCCTAGACAAGCGGTATCTTTCATCATTGATGGTTTGGGGGACCGTACAACACAACTAAGCGCAAGAGCTGGAGGATTCTTAACACCAGAAGCTTTGTATTCTAATTTTTTGGTACTATTATCCAAACCATCTTGGCAAAATGAGAATCGAACGTATGGGGCCAAGTCAGATTACAATACCTCCCAAAGAAGTGGATTTAATAGATTTGCTGGAAACCAAGAACAAAGAAAATGTTTTGACAACACTCGTTGGAATCCCAAGTTGGGACAGACAGCCAAATGGAAAAGTGACAACGCCAAGTTGACTGATACCCCTGCAAAAGATGGTTCCACTTTACCTAGACGAACTAATTGTTTCAATTGTAGATCTCCCAACCATCAAGCCGCCGCATGTCCCAAACCCAAAATTAAATGTACCAAGTGTAACTACCTAGGACACGAAGCAAAGGACTGTCGACGTAAGGTGCAGCACGTGAATCAAATACGCAATTCTTCCCCAGAACCAGAGCCAAATGTGAACACTAAGCAAGTTCAAACCTCAAACAAGGACACAAAGTTTGTTGAATGTCTTATCAACGGAACGTTAATTACTGGAGTGGTTGATTCTCTGAGCGATGTGACATTAATGCGGGAGGCTACTGCCAAGGAACTTGGACTTGACATTGATACTAATGACACTCTTGTGATTAAAGGGTATGGGGCAATTTTCACTGGCTGTACAAGAGGAAGCACCACAGTAATGTTAACTTTGAATGATTTTTCCGCCCAAGTTAAAATACAAATCACACCAGACCACTTGCAATCTGAAGCCATACTTATTGGTCGAGACATAACAGAAAGATCAGATATAATTGGTATCACAAAGATGGGTAAATGGTGGTTCTTTTCCCACAAGGAGATAACACCTTCAGAGTTTGCGCCAGAGTTGATTGACAATGGAGAACAAAGTGTACTACGGGCAAGAAATAAAATGGATATCCAGCCGCAAACAACCAGGTTGTGCCCAGTATTTGAGGAAAATGGTCATCTTCATACTGTTTATGTGGAGGCAAGTCTTAGACCCAGACTTCATTTTATACCAGAGTGTGTTACATCTACATCGGGTTTGTTACCTATCATCAACTACTCAGACAAGCCTATTACTTACTATAAAGGACAAATTCTTGCACGCGCAGTGAGGTGTCAATTAGCCAATGACCAAAAGGATTTTGTACAATGTACACGTTTACAAATATCGGAGTTACAACCCTTTACTAGTGAGGACATAGCACCACTTGTGGGACCAGAACTGGATGCGGATGATCGCTTGCGGTTACTGTCCCTATTGAACAAATACAGAGACTGTTTTGCGCAATCACTGGCAGAGTTAGGTACATCAAAGTATGGGTGTTTGAACATCAAACTAAGTGATCCAACCCCAGTGGTGTATAGACCATATCGTTTGTCTAGGCATGAGCAAGAATTTGTGAAGAAACATATTGCACAATTAAAGGAACACCAAATAATCCAAGACTCTAGTTCTCCATGGGCAAGTCCAATTTTACTGGTAAAAAAGAAAGATGGAAATCTCCGTATGTGTGTTGACTATCGAAGACTGAATAAGCAAACTGTGGCCTCCAAGTATCCCCTTCCTCGTATTGATGATCTACTAGATAAACTAGCGGGAGCTAACTTTTTTACAACATTGGATATGGCAAATGGGTACCATCAAATTTTAATAGACAAGGAATCTCGCCCTAAAACTGCGTTTGTCACTCACCAATCTCAATATGAATGGATAAAGATGCCTTTTGGTTTGATGAACGCACCGGCAGTGTTCCAACAAGCGGTACACCAAGCATTGGGCGAACTATGTGATTCAACTGCTCTTACGTACCTGGATGACATTCTGATTGGAGCATCAACATTAGAACAATCCTTAAATAATTTGGAACTGGTACTCAAAGCATTGCGTAACGCGGGACTTACACTAAATCTTGCAAAATGTCGCTTTCTGGCAACACAATTAACCTATCTGGGTCATGAGATTGATAAAAATGGAATCAGGCCAGGAAGAGAAAAGATCTGCGCTGTTGCTGAATTCCCAATCCCAAGAGATGTCCACGCAGTGAGACAATTCCATGGACTTGCAAGTTATTTTCGAAAATTCATCCAAAACTTTGGCACCATCATGAGACCAATAACTAATTTACTGAAGAAGACTAACACTAGTTTTATTTGGGGAGAACCACAACAGAAAGCATTTTTGGATATCAAAAGAAGATTGACGGAAAGACCTGTTCTAGCCCTATATCGTCATGAGGCCGAGATTGAAATTCATACCGACGCTAGTAAAGATGGAATTGGGGCAATTTTGCTACAACGACAAGAAAATGGTGTACTTAAACCAGTCATGTTCTACAGTCAGAGTACCACTCCAGAAGAGCAGAAGTATCACTCGTATGAATTAGAAACACTTGCTGTTGTGAAAGCCGGTTAAAAAAATTCCGTGTGTACGTTTATGGAAAATCTTTCAAACTGGTGACTGATTGTAACGCAGTACGTCAAACCTTCACAAAACGTGATCTGACCCCACGTATAGCCAGATGGTGGCTAGCTGTACAGGATTATGACTTTGAGATTGCTTACCGTCCAGGGGCAAAAATGGCGCATGTGGATGCGCTAAGCCGCAACCCAGTTGAACAAGCTGTATCTGATAAAATGACAATTTGCATGATCAATCTTACAAGAGAAGAATGGGTACAACGAGCACAAGATACTGACTCTCGTTGCAAAGCAATCCGCAAAATACTGGGAAATGAGCCTGATACTTCCTCAAGTAAAGAAATTCATGAAATGTATGCCCTCCGTCATGGGATCATATATCGGAAAACCCCAAATGGACTGAAATGGTTGGTCCCCACTGGTATGCGAAAACAGATCTTACAACTCTGTCATGACGATTTCAGCCATCCAGGAATAGACAAGACACTGGAAGTAATTCAGCAAAAATATTGGTTCCCAAGAATGCGAAACTACGTTAAGAATTACATTTATGCATGTCTAGCCTGTATCTACAATAAGTCAGCTGCTGGAGTAACTAGAGAAGAGTTATCACCAATCCAGAAAGTTGCAGAACCATTTGACACACTGCATATTGACCACCTTGGGCCTTTTGTTAAAAGCACTTTGAGAAATTCATACCTACTTGTGTTGGTTGATGCGTTTACAAAATATCTTTTTCTTCACCCAGTCCCAAATACAAAAACAATTCACGTTATTAAATTCCTAAATCGTGTTTTTGATGTTTATGGAGTCTCAAGACGTTTGATTTGCGATAGAGGTTCTGCTTTCACAAGCAACAAATTCACTGAATATTGTAATGAATTGGGACTGAAAAGGGTTCTGACCGCCACAGCTACGCCGCGTGGAAATGGACAAGTTGAAAGATTAAACGCCGTGATTTTAGATCGTTTAACAACTATCATTAATGAAGAAAGTCATTGGGATCGACATCTGGAATCTGTACGTTTTGCAATTAATAATACACAGAATCGAAGTACTAAATTTACGCCGCATCAACTTTTCATGGGTTACCAACCGCGACCAAGATCATCTGCCTTTTTGCTAAACTACTTAGAACCCGAAGTAAGGAAGGTGAAAAGTTTATCTCTAATCCGCCAAGCTGCTACGGAAAATATTCAGAAAGCGCAACAAAAAGAAAAACTAAGAGATTCTCAACGACGTCATAATCCACCTAAATTTCAAGCAGGAGAATTGGTTTTAGTACGTACATCTCACCCTGCTGATGGGACAAGTAAAAAACTAAAAACGCGTTATCGCGGACCTTACAGTATTAAAGATAAAATAGGCAACCGCTATCGCGTAGCTAACTGTGAGAATACACGTAAATATGATAGTACTCATCCTGCCGAACATCTGCGTCGTTACAACGTCAAGAATGACTCCAGCAATGACGACTCTAGTAATGAAGAAGATACGACGCAATAAACCTAGCCTAGTCATAGCAGTCAGCTTATTAAAAAAGAGAGAACGCATTTTCTTTTCGTGTTTATTCAAGACGCACTTCCTTTTATTACACTATAGAAGATGATAGTATTGGTAGTTGGAAGAAGTTATCTATTGATTTTCACACCATTGTTGACCACTGTCCTGTAAAGTTGTCTTGTTATAATTGTGGTGCTATATAACTACTTATTTGTACATTGGGATTTTGCGGTGTTTGTTTTGTACATAATACCATGGCACAAGCTGAAGTTGACCAACATTGCGCAAAACAGATCTCCATCCGGCTGTACAAGGAGAACCGGGCACTTAAGAAAAGGATCAAAGAATTAGAAGAACAGTTGCCAGTTCAGATATGTAAAACCCAAAGTGAAGACCGCAAAGAAATGCGCAAAATTGGAGACCGCAAAGAAATGCGCAAAACTGAAGACCGCGAAGAAATGCGCAAAACTGGAGACCGCAAAGAAATGCGCAAAATTGGAAACCATTCCATGAAAGGGTGCCTACTACCTCGCCTCTACTGCAAACTCTGCCGGCACTATGGACACCTGCCAAAATATTGCACCAAGAAGAAAGTTTAATAATATTCTCCCTATTTTGTGAAACTGCCATGTTATTTATTTTGTGAAGCTGCCGTATTATTTGTTTTGTGAAGCTGCCTTATTAGTATTGTTGCGAAAGTAGAGTTTAACGTATGTTTTGTTACTACAAAGATGATTTGATTTCAATGAAGTAGATTTTTTTTGTTTATGTCTTTTCCTATCTGGGTTCTGGATGTATGTTTGGTACATGTATGTTTGGTACAATGCGCATATGCGCAATAATGGTACAATCAAGATTGAACTTTGGGACAATTTGGTACAATGCACAAATTGGTGCAATGCGCAAATACGTAAATGCGCAAAAGTAGTACAGTGAAGATGGAACTTCGGGACGAAGTTATATCAGGGTGGTCGAATGTCGCAAACCTAGTTTGAGAAGTCTCATAGCGCTCCTGTATGTCAACATGGGAACTAAATGAACGAATTTTTCCTTTGAATAGCGATCCGTTCGATGGTTCTAAACTGACCGACAACAACTGATTCTTGTGTTCAGCTGAGAGAGCCCTATATAAGGAGCCCAATGGGGGCAGAATGATCATTATGTATTATGTACTGACATTTAAAAGATTAAAGACTGTTTAACTAGTTTCTATCTCCGTTTATAGCTTATTGAGTGTCTGGGAACCAGCAAATATAATTGCGCATAATATTGCGCATCTCATTGCGCAACCTGTATGTACATTTACGTGCAGATACGCAACTTTACGTATATTCACGTAACTGCTGGCACATTGCGCACATTTGCGCAACTGTGTTACTTTTCTATTTCCATGCTCTGCGCACCTGCGCAACTTACTTAGAAGTATCAATACTTACCTGTTGATTAATATCTATTTAGTTTGCTTCATTATTATTATTATTATAATAATAATAATAATAATAATAATACTAAATATTCAATACAAAATAATAATAGCAAATACATATACAAGTGTGACTATTGACGAAGGCGGTTACCGACGATGGACGAAAAAATACGTCATATCGAATACGGAAATTGCTCACGGATGTAGTATACGCTTGTCCGTATTATAATAACTAATTAAAAAATAAATCCAAAAAAAAAAAAAACAAAAAACAATAATAATGATAATAACAACAATAATTTTAATAATAATAAATTATATGAAAATAGAAAATATTAAATAAATAAATAAATAAAAAATAGATAAATAAATAAAAAAAATAAAAAAATAAAATAAATTTAATAAAAATGGAAAAATTTTTTTTTAACGAAGTGTTCGTGATTATTGACAAGTGTCCGTGAATTACTGACGAAGGTGGATACCCTCGATCGACCAAAAATGCGTCGTATCGAAGAATGTATATGAATCGCTCTTGTGTAGGACGCTTCTATAATAATAACAACCAACTAATATATTTAAAAAAATAAATAAATAAATAAATAAATAAATAAATAAATAAATAAGATAATAATACTAATAATAATAAAAAATGAAAATAGAAAACTAATTGATTGTAGTAATAGCAATTCAGATAATGATAACACTAATCTTTAGACACAATATTATTCTCTTCGTGTTTTTTCGTATTTTATTCGGTTTTCTTTTCCCCAGTAACTCCTTACCTTCGCTAAGAACTAATATTAGAAAAAATTTGTACCTAACCAAATTTTTCACTCAGTATCTTAAAAAAAAAAATAAAAATACCTAAAAAAAAAAATAAACCTTTTGCTCGTTTTTCTTTTTTTTTTTTTTTTTTTGTTCAATTTGTTCAATCATGTTACATCAGAATCGGACTTATTATAATTATAATTTCAGAAATCACCCGATTTTTTTAGTTATATGTATATTGCTCGCTACGTAAATTGTTAATACTACAGGAGTAAGCAGATCTCATTTCACTCTTATCATCGCGTCATTTGTATTTCGTTATGTCGTTTATATGTTAGCATTCATTGTAAGTCAACACCTTCCCCTTTCTTGCAAGTTAGCACAAATGTATATTTTACTCTTTTCAATTAATCACTATCTTTTTCTATCGCCCAATAAATACGCGTTGTAAACAAGTCATGTAAATATGGTATCGAATACCAATATCACGCTCGTTTTCTATACCCGATGTACATATTTAATTAAGGCATTTTTATCGTCATTTTTTTTTTCGTATTTATCCCATATCGAAATATGTATATTATGTATATCTAATCTTATAAGCAAACTCGGACACAGCCCCCAGGTAATTCACCCATTCTAGCCAATTCAAATTTCTTTTTTAGCGGGAGGGGTACTGTGACGTCGACGAGGTTCGACGTCACGTATCCCTCGTATAGTAGAATTGTTCGAAACTCGTCAAAGCAAAATTGTAGGAGCAAAATTGTAGCGTATACTATATCCGATCGTACATTTATTCTCTTTTTACCGTTATTCACCAACGTTCGTTAAATCTGACTCACCTTACTGCATGTACAATACGAATAAGATGTACACTAAATTACTAATAGGCCACTAGATTCATATGACAAAATTCGAGAGATTTCATCATCTATTTTCTTTGTATCACGACGAATACGCAGTTACCTCGTAAATCAATTTTCGACCAAAATTCATTCCACTTCTCATTCTCGCCAAATCACAACGTCTTCACGATACTTTGTATAATTAAATATTTTATTTTGCACCAAGTGAACTTAGTAGTTTTTTCCGATTCTCTACCCTTGTAGCCCATCACAATGGAAGAGGGGGTGAATGAAGCAAGATATGCGTACGTTGTTAAGGTGGAGGGAAGCAAAGACCTTCTTTTCGTATTCAGAATCATCTCAGAGCTTTAAGCTTCTCAAAATTTCTACCCGTCCTTCCACTGATAATTCTATACTTCTTCTCTACCATTCCCTAGTCAAATATATCCTTGATTATGAATCATTTATGTATCGACTCGCGCCCTTATCACATCTCTCACCTCTGAGCCTTCTCTAGTTTTATTGGTTCTTTCGTGATATCGACGAACAATTTGAGTCACATTCAACCAAGCTACGTTTTCAAATGGCTGCAATATTAGTGTCTCAAAGGAGAAGGCGGATCTCAAATTACCATGTTTAAGCTACGTTTTCAAAAGGCTGCAATATCAGTGTCTCAAAGGAGAAGGCGGATCTCAAATTACGATGTTTTGATACCAGTTCCGCTTCACTCAATCATTCGCGAGTTAACCTTTCCCCTTCTGAAAAGGACCTACTTCAGAAAGGTTTAAAACACAGCTTGCCATTACCAATTTAGTTGCTGATCTTTCCATCAAAATTGGCTCCAGCAATACCGTCTCCAATCTTTGGAATCAGCTCCTGAACACTCAGACGCCAGAGATAATGGTTCCACCAACTCGTATTTTGGTCAGCGATTTGGAAAAGAAGATCCGTCATCTTCGAAAGCTGACAAGGGTAACTCCTTGGTTATTCTCCTCGACTTCTTCGAAGATACATAGTGGATTACAGTCAGCGATATCAATTTTGATTTTAATTTCTTTAATTACGAGCGAGATGTAAGTTCAACTGCTAACAAATGTACGTCTTTGATTCCTAGCCCGGTGCCTCCTCGGCTGTACGGCCTTCCTAAGCTCTACAAGGAGAATATCCCTATCAGACCAGTGGTGTCCTATTTTTACACTATCCAAATTCCTCAATCAATGGTTCAAATCCTCAGTGAGTTTCCCTTCGGAAGGAGATGTTATTCGTGGGACAGTATGAAAGCCTCTTGAGTTTCGACATGCCTTATCTTTGGCTACTCTCTGTAACTAAGTTCTTTATCAACTACAATTGAATGAAAAAAGAATTCCGATATGAATAGTGATCTTTTCCAATTCTTTTTTTGATAAAATGATATAATTAGTTCACATAACAAATTTTTATTTACAAGGACATCCGGGTCTCGAAACAAAGTGAGAAAACGAGGAAAAACGGATCTAAAATGAAATATCGCGACCTTGAAAGTAAAAACTATCACAATAACTCGTCATAAAGAAATAACTCGACCAAATCTAATTAAAACATCATAATTATTATTTCGGTTCGAGTACATAAATATGGTTGTCAAGTTTATGAACAAAATATTATTGTAAGAGATCGTATCAAGCTCGGAGACGACCCCCTTACCTGTTTAAACATGCAACTTACATCACTCGTACACCGTTGTAGTCCTCACTTTCCGCCTCAGTAACACCTGCACTCGTGCAAATAGAATAATAATATTACGATCTATGTACGTATTCTTTTATTCCGTCCGTTTTATATTAAAGTTTGTACGCAGATATACACGCATAAATACAAGCAAAAGGTGCGTTGTTCGTGAAAACTGCATTTATAATTTACATCCTGAGTCGTGTATCAGTTGGCAAAATCATATATTCGAAGATTAGCGTAGCATGTGGGAGCGTTTGAAGGTATTCAGGGTGAGACTGACGTAAATTGGACATGCAGCAACGATTCCACTTCCGTTCTACAGAATTTTACAACTTTCGTATCACTTATTTCGCCGCTTTATTACCTTTTTTTCGCGTACGTAAACTAATTACACGCGCTCGTAAAAGTCGTCGAATAGCCAACCCACAGCGAGGAATTAGGAATATAGCGATGCAGCTTTGTCTATGGGTAATAATTGACCGATAAATGGATATCTATACTCTTATTGATACGAATAGACTAAATTCTGATGATGTAATTCGACTGGTAAAAATTAATAACGACCGTACACGAGTATAACGATAGTCTTACTAAGTTTGCTTCTTATTAATTTCGACCATTCAACGAGACCCAGTAGTGAAGAGGCCCCAAGCTTTCCTGGTCTTTCACGAGCAAATTGCTCAATGTTGTATAGCTGTATAGAGCCGAAAATGAGTGAAAAATTATAGGTTTGCGGATAGTAGAAGAGTTATATGTACAAAAGCCTTCACGCTAATTGTATCTTAACGGACAGCTGCTAGATAAATATTTCGACGATGACGATTCCAGTACCTCCTGTAAATAAGCTCTTACTGATACAAGAGCTCTCGTTCAATTTATATACCCTCGTAATTACGGCACTACTGATTTCAATCTAATTCGGGTTGCGTGTGTTCCCACGAGGTTTACTTAGAGACTCATCTGATTTAGAAAATCTTAGAACTATCTTACAAATCAATTTTCTCAAGTGTACTTCTTCAATAAAAATTTCGACGTATAGCTAATACGGAATGATTTCGAATGACAATATAATAATATCGACCTGTCCGTTTCACGAGAATTGATTGAAGCCTATGCAAGTACATTAACTCGGTGAAAATAATGATTACGAAGTCGAATATGGCGCCGTAATAATGACGGATGAAGAGCGTGATGGGCTTTGATCGGCGTTCGGAACGCCTGAGAATTAGCCGCGTATACCGCCCTTAAATTGAATCACTGTCAGAGATTAACGATAGCGTCACGAAAATACGACTATCATTCTGCGAATTCACGTTCAATGATTTGATTATACTCGACCATTCATTAAACGATTTGAGTAGGTGAAGGGTATTGACCTGGTATACTTACTTAATAAAATTTTGTTTTCTTAATGGAATATTAGTGTGTTAAAATTTTAAGTATGTTTTTATTTCAAGATGTATAGGAGTGAACAGACGATGTTTCTGAATCGTGAGTATCGATTCCATCTTGATAAAATTTTCATGTTTCATGTCTTTGTTAACACTATCCTACATTTCTGAATTTGCGTCCCCAAAAGTTCGTAGGTGCGCACATATTTTGGTCTATGCCAGTGGTGTGCAACACAAGTGACCCGCGAAAACATTCCAAAATTCAAAATCTCTATAGTCAAATTTGAGAATTAGAAGAAAAAAAGTGAACCGTAGCCCACAAACCCTCTGAGAAATCATCTGTTGGCTCGCCAGTGGAAGAAGGTTGAACATCGTTAGTGTATCACTACTCTTCCCTCCACTACATTCAAAATAGCGTCCCTGAAAGAAAGGTTTGGAGCGTTCGTCTCTATTTAATTGCCATAAATGATTAAAAAAAACTGTGTTCCTTTCTCCCTTCTAAACGACTTTTTGCAGATGACTTCTGTATCTCCTCAGCTTCTAACAATTTCAAAAGAGCAGCATGGCTTCTCCAACTCACCCCCGACAAGGTCTCCTAGCTCCATCAGACTACTAGGTCGGCATAAGCCTTCTCGACAATTTTGCCGTCCAATATTTAATTGACGTACGTCACATCGCATTTTGGAGAAAGATATCTTTCTTCTATGAATGAAACGCCTATTTCTGCGAATTGCGATTCGTGACGTACGTCAATTAAATATTGGACGGCAGAATTGCACAAGGGGCTCTAATATGGACTGTCCTTAAACCGCGCAGGACCTACCAAGATGACGTCAGGGGTTGGGAAATTGTTGATATATGCCACCATGAGGAATTTAGAAAGGACAGTGGGAGGTGGCGATCTAAATCGTAACCTTTTTCCTTCTGGGGAGCTCAATGATCACGATCGTACGTTGTGCCCCTGAGCCGGATCGACCTTGACCTACATAAGAACTATCTATTACAAAATAGAAAACCTGATCGGTAATTATATGATGAACAACCGTTGCAAAATAGCCGACAATGTAACTGGATTTACCAACAGAAAACGCGGGCTAGTTGACTACGTTTACATGTGATTCAAACGAGAAATGAGTGGCGAATAATTCTAGCCAATGAGATGAGAGACAGTCGTCAATTTTTTTCATCATAATAATTATTCGAGGTGCACGGTATGGCACTACCTTGTACGATATAAATAGAATGGATCGCGTGTATTTGTCACTGTTTGGTCGCCAACAGTCCACGACTTCGGACGCCGACTCTCGCCTAGTGCGAGCCAGGGCTGCTAAGTGTGGCACAATTGTGCCGTAGTGGCACTTTTCTGACTTCGGTGGTACACTAATTTTTGAAAGTGGGACAATTTTTCCAGTCAATAAATAACGGTTTCGGAGCCGTATTTTGACTCCAAAACGGCTCCGGAACGGCTCTGAACGGCGTTGGGGCTGGTTCCAGGCGTTGGGGGCACAATTTTGTAGGATGTGGCACTTTTCAGTTTTTAACAAGGGACGTGTTTTCTGGGATGGTATTTTGAAGAAGGAAGACGAGCGCCGGGAGACAAAAGATGGGACTCGGGAAAATTTCTACCTCCGAGCTACGTATGATAGGAGGCGGACTTGAGAAATTTCTTCCTTCGAGCTGAGACATGGTGGGCTTGGAAAAATTTATATTTCCGAGCTATATTATGATAGAAGGTAGGCTTAGAAAAATTCCTACTTCCGAGCTATACATGATAAGTGAGGAACCTGGAGAAATTCCTAGGAGGTTCTGTTTTGGCTTTTATGTGTAGCTTGAAATATTGTATACTAGACCAAGACGCCCCGAGGGGCAAACAAGCGGAGCGAATGAGATCTCAAAACGTCTTCATTATACTAGGCCTGATATACAGCATACTAGACTTGTTTATTTATTTATTTATTTATTTATTTATTTATTTATTTATTTATTAATAGGGAACCTGTTTTATTGGAGGGTAATTCGATGAAAAACGCCGGGCGCCGGGCGCCGGGAGGAAAAACGTTGGACTTGAAAAAATTTCCACCTTCGAGCTATAGATGATAGGAGTGGACTTCTCTCTGATGCGAGCAGTATATTATACTGGGTTTATACTAGGTATTATGCTAGGCTTATATGAGATCCAAGCCTACTTTATAGTAGCTTTATATTCGATTTATGTTTCTTATGGACTTACATTTTACATAATGATAGACATGAAACATGATATTTATTTATTTTGCTACGCCAGGACATTTTTTCCTCTGGTGAGCTAAGTGACCTTGATCCTGAGTCGGGTTCTTTATCTTGATCCTGAGTCGGGTTCATTATCCGGATTGACCTTAACATACACGAGGATTACTCTGATGATGTCACGGGCTGGTCAGTGTATGTTATTGTAAAAAATCTAGAGTGAAGTTAGTGGGGTGAGAGGGCGACCTGAATTAGAACCTCCCCCTACCTAGTACGCTCAATGATCTTGACCCAAGATCGCGCCCTGGATCCAAAGAGACCTTCAATTACATAGGGACTACCTTGATGACGACATAAGCTTGTAAATCTTGGTAAATTCGAGCGGGGGATATTTTTTCTCCCCGCGCCACCATCGTTTGAGTTGAGAGAATTTTCGCAATCGAGCATACATTTTGAGTTAGAGACAAAAAGATTTCACAAAAGTGTTGACTCAAAATGTCGAGCTTTTACCTTCATTTTGGAAATGTCTGGTGATAAAAAAAACCATCGTTGCCAACTACTAATACAAGTGATTTTGATTGCGTATTGGTGGAAGGGAAAGACCAGCTTTTCGTTGTACAAGTAATATATCCCCCCCCCCTATCCCTTGCGAATAATTTGATACGTATCATAGCTGATGGATTTAATTTAGAATTACATTCAATTAAATTTATAATTTTATTTAAATAATAACATATTTAGATACATTTTTTTAAATCAATTTAACAATATTTTATTATAATAATTTATTGAAATATTATATAATATAGGATTAATTTTATCGTTATCTTTATAAATTTGTATTTATTGATTATTTACTTAATGATTAATCAATGAAATTAAATTGATTATAATTTCATATTGATGATCAATTCTTTGGGAATTGATTTAAATCAAAATTAATAGTGCGAAAACAACCGATGTGTTTCTCATTTTGATCATAAATTTTCAATTGATAAAAAATTAATTAAAAAGATAAGAAATTAAATTTAAAATTATTTTCAAATTAAATTTCAATCTCAGTTAATTTGAAAAATGAATGAAATACCAATTTATTCAATTTTTTAAAATTTTAAATGAATTGAATATTTTTTAATAATTAGAAATTATTATTAAAATATATTTAAATGATACTTATTTTAAATTTGAATTAAATATTTAATAGAATAAATAAATCTTCATAATTGATTATTCAATGAAATTAATTTTGATAATAAATTTTTAATTAATCATTAATTGTGCGAGCTTGTCTGCTAGATGTGTTGGAACGCCATTGATAATTTTCAATTAATAAAAAATCAATAAAAAAGATAAGAAATTAAATTTAAAATATTATTCTCAAATTAAATTTTAATCTCAGTTAATTTGAAAAATGAATGAAATACCAAGTTATTCAATTATTTAAAATTTTTAATGAATTTAATGTTTTTTAATGATTAGAATTTTATTATTATCAAAATAATATATTTAAATGATAGTTATTTTAAATTTGAATTGAATATTTAATAGAAGAAATAAATCTTCATAATTGATTATTTAATGAAATTAATTTTGATAATAAATTTTTAATTAATTAATAATTGTGCGAGCTTATCTGCTAGATGTGTTGGAACGCCATTGATTCAAACTCCTGGGAGAGAGAATGGAAGTGGTTGTTATGTTTTTACTACAAAGAAATTTAAAACAAGCTTCATTCGTCAAAGTTTGAGTTGAATTTTTTGTTATGTACGTTGCGTTAGTTATCTCTTTGTTCTCATTTGTCTGTTTTGTCTTCATTCGTATTCATTTTCCTCCTCTGTTCTCATTGGTCCTCACCTATCCTCAATTGTCTTCTTATGTCCTCTTGATCTTCATTTGTCCTTTTCTGCACTCATTTCTCTTCATTTATTTTCATTTATTATCTTCGTTTATCCTCCTCTTTTCTCATTTGTCCTTCTTATACCTTCATACAGCGACACCGTAGTCTAAGATCTTTTGGTACTGAAGATTGACTATTCACTTGGTTTTGTACCTTTATTTCGTTTTTACTTAAGGTATACTAAAATTTTCTCCAAATTTAAAACATCGAGCATTTCAGATTTGATTCACAACTTGAAAATTCGAGGTTTGGAGGAAAACGAAATGAGAAAAATACTAGAACGAAGAGCAGAGAAGGAGTTAGCCGAGGTGTTGCGTCTAACCAGAAGAAACAGATATATTGTGGATTCTCCATTGTCATTGCAGCTGTAAATTTCCTCCTATTTTCATTATTAGGGAAATCATTTTGGGAGGGGGCGGTTTAGGATGAGAAAAATAACCCTGCTCCGTCCTTCTGGTGAATTATGGTTCCCAGGGAAAACCCAGAAGCTTGCAACGTTCTTTTCATTGGATAGGTACGTTAATTGAAGCAAACATCAAGCAAGTTGTTTGAATGGAGGATTTTTTAATTCCAATTTCGATAGTTAATTATTATTGAAATCTATCTTTATTTTGATACTTATTATTCCCTTTTAAAATTCCTCCTCCTGCTACGGAAGGTTTCCAATTCTCTACAAATCGGAAATCAAAATAATTCCAAGTCCTACACCTCTTACATGCAGCAACTACTTTGAGACCTTTGACTATGCATAATGCGCACTAGCAACGCGTCGTCAAAAACAAAATGATATAAAGGGGCCATGATTAGGCAATGAGACTTACTACTCGGTTGCAACCTAGTGCTTTCAAATAACTACTGCCTTTTCACCGCCGGTTATCGAGTATTCTTCTTTGTGTGATATTTGCAATGCGTTAGGGGTAGCCGCTACCAAAACATAGTCAACGTAGCCTAGTGTAGCTCCTTTATCTAGTGGACATATGATTTACACTGCTCTTCCGGAATGCTGCCAGTTCATATCACATGATTATAATATAAAATCAAAGTCTGAGTCCCTCTCCTTCCCCCTTCATATACATAACTTGATAGTATGTTCCATCTCTTTCCGCTTGCCTCAACCACATTCTGCGATATTCCCTAATGCTCCGACCATCATACTTTTAAGATTCAAGATCTTTTTATCGTGACCCTCTTCCTCCTTAACTTCTGGATTTGCGTCCATACTTCTGTTTCGTCAAATATGGATTAATAGGTCGAAAGATAGGAAAGAATGACGCGGATAAAGTCTGGAACTTGGAGAACTTTGGTCTTTTTTCTCACCTAATGAAGGTAACTCACTTATTTCGCGAATTTCTATTTCCTGAAAATGAATTAAGTATAATTCCACATTTTCGAGTATCAGGATAGAACTAAAAAGAAACACGCCCCCTAATACCTAGTTGACTATGAAGAAACCAAGCTGCGTAATATATTATTTATGCCCTAATATAGCATTCATATCGATTAAAATGTAATAATAAAATCGTGCATCGCTGTTGTATAATGTTTGAAAGTCATAAGTTGGCACAATACGAAGAGTGATCAAGTTGGAATTAATTTATTTCATTCACGTCGATGCAGTTAGGTCAGGAGCAAACACACGTAAATTCGTCGAACAGAAGAAGAGGACATAGGTAATGAGAGTTCTCTTTGAGACATCGACGTTTGACATGCGAAAATAAATAAGTAAATAAATAAATGCGGCGTAAAAATGAAAAGCACGCAGCGTTATTAATTTTCGTACATACAATATTATTTGTTTAAACCTTGTTGTACACGACGACGAGGACTATATATAATGTACAAAGTTACCATTTCAACAGCACACGTAATAAAAGGCTTCTATTATATTATCATGTTGATATGACATCGTGACTGTCAACCTGTCACGTTTATATTTTTAAATCGCGTTTCTCTTTATCCTTTTCAATCGGCCTTGCCTTCTTTTCTCTTTTTCAATAGATACCATAAACTAATACTACGTTATATACGCATAATACCCGTACGTATAAGCCAAAAAAAGAAAGGAAAAAAACAAATTACCGAAACCTTTATTTTATAATGCCTTTTCCTCGGTAACAATAAAACTAATAAATCATATCGCGACCGATTATTACCCGATAGTCGTCGACGAATACGATGATGACGTTTTGTACGGGGAAAAATGACTAGAATATTATATTAACGTCGTTTCATTTATTTTCCCTCCTGGGGTGGCTTTTTCCATAACGTGGCATGGCGCAAAGGCTCGAGTGTATGGATTTTTCAACGAGTATCGCAGGTCTCGAACGGCGGAGTGACTTCTGAAAAATTTTGAATAATTTACGAATTTATGGCATTATCGTATAGTCGTGTTTCAAGATATGATACTCATCGTAGGACCGACTGTTTACAAAGTTGCGAGATCGGTAGGGTTGGTTCTCTGACGTGTTTACATGGATTGACTTGCGACAAGGTTAAGCGTTATTTTAGTTGGTTAGCATTCAAATGGATGACAGCTCGTTTTCAGATTCCTACGGTAAAACAAAAGAAAGATTGACAAGTCTTTATCATCAGACTGTCAGAATTGGGCGATATTTGAAAGCTTTCTATAAAATGCAAAAAAAGAAAACAATCGCAGTTTGCTATTTACGTTCGATATTTTCTTTCATCATCTTCGTCGAAGAAAACGTCTTCGATATTTCTCACGGATAAATATTTCGTGTCACTCTCGTATTGTAAATTGGATTACATTCTTCGAGAATACAATAATGGAGATGATGATGATAATTTTTTATTCAGACAAAAGGAGTTGAAAGTACATAATCAATTAAGTGTTTTATTTATGGAGGAGTGACGCGATGAAAAAGAAGTGATAAAATTGAAGTTCATAAAAAGAGGAAAGAGCACACTAATCCTCGTTCTACGGTTCTGCCTAGGTAAGAGGGAAAAACGGCCTTGGTCGCAAAATGTTTCAAATATGCTTTGAAATTTTGCCATCAATAAAAAAAACTAGGACCCGTATGGCCTACAGAACCATATTAAAACCTAAAATTCAAATGACTGTATCTCAGACAATAATGACCGCAGAGCAATGAAACTTGGAGACATTTCAGAAGATGTATACGTGTATCCATGACACTTTTAACAGGGAACCTGTTCAATGGGGGGCTTTTTGAGAAATTTGCCGAGCGCCGTCCAACAAAAAACTTTGAAAAATTTCGACTCTCGAGCTATATATGATAGGAGGGGGGACATAGAAAAATTCTGACTCTCGAGCTAAACATATATATGATATGAGGGGGACTTGGAAAAATTTCTACTCCCAAGCCATATATTATAGGAATTTTTCCAAGTCCTCCTTCTATCATTATTTAACTCGAGAGTCGAGAAAAATTCAGACACTACAACTGTATTATACTAGGCTTATAGTAGGTCTATAGACCTTCGTTATACTAGTTTTATCCAGGTCTAGGCTTCCTTGAATTTTCAATACCAAATCCCATTTGACTCATGAAACAGGTTCCCTGCGTTCCTCGTTTCACTTCGTTAAGGAAGCCGTCGTTTTTAAAAGAAACCCCATCCGATATTTCATTTGGTTTCCAGCAATAACAAAACTTCAAAATTATTGACAAAACAAGTCATGCAGTTGGCATCCAGAGATATTCATTCAAATGATATGCTATGCCTTCAAGTACAACATACTTTAGTGGCATAGTCCTCGGTGAGGTGGAACATTCCCCTTCTATTTAATGAACAGATTCTTTTAATAAATTAATACCGCCAAATTAATCAATCTTTATATAATTTTTGTTATGAATTTTATATTTATTAACATTTTAGGGTATCTAATCCTTTATCCAATATTTCATATTAAATTTAGATTCGTAGATGTTTTAATTGAAAATATTTTCATCAAATTCTTTAAATTTAATTTTTGAATTAAAATTTATATTTAATATATGAATTAATATTAATATAAAAAAACATAATATTTTAGTGATTAGATAAATATTAAAAATATTCCGCTCAATGATTCGAATAATTAAATTGCTGTAATATCTTGATTATACAAAGGTAGCAAAATAATTAGTGTTTTAATTGAATACTGGAATGAATGAATAAATACTCATCAAAATACAAAATACCATTAAAATATGAATGATTAAATATTAATAACTTTAAATTAAAAACTAATTCAATTTTTATTATTAAAATTGTTAATTAGAAAAAAAATATGATCAAAATTCATTATTATGCAATTATAAATTACTTCAATCTTATTAATTAAATTTTATCTTCACCAGTTTTAGCAAGAGGATTATTATAACACTAACTGATATTAATTTTAAAACGATATTTTTCAATTCTAGAGGAAATGAATAATTAAATGGAATTATTATAATATTATTATCAATTTCTAATAATATTAAAAATTAAAATCATTATCAAGTATTAGGTATGAATTAAAATTTTCATTAAAAATAGGGTATTCATAATTTCAATTTATAATCTTAATTAATATTATCATTTTGTTTATATTTTTAATCAAGATCAACAAAAAAAAAAAATAATACAAAATCTAATATTTAATAAAAATAGATTTGACCCCTTAGATGAAAACTTCCAAAAAATCAAGTTCTTTCATCAATAGCGGGGTAAGCTATGACTGCTATCGCGATAGACCGCTTAGAAATGATAGACAATGTTCGGGCTGAATAGGACGCACTCCCAACAAACACAAAAATGGAAAAAGAGTCAAAACATAAACAAACAAAGATACAAAAAATTAGTCATGATTAGCGTCGTGTTTGTGAAGATCATTAGCAAGTGTGAGATGAGGTATGTCCTCGTTTACAATTTATGAAACTATTATCAGAAGCGGCCTCGAGGATTTCAATGCTCTCCAGTGCTCTCTACGTCTTCTCTCAAGGCTCTCATTATGCAAAAGGCGAACTCCACAATTTCTATAAAAACTGTGACTTGTTGCCAAGAAGTGGGATACAAAGGCAGATTTTTCCAGCGTGTTATTCTGGACGGCTTTATCTCTCAGTTTCCGACCAGTCTTGCCGATATAAACAGTCGGGCTGTCCTTTCACTGGAGTCTGTAGACTCCACTCTGGTCCTCTGTGAGAATTTGATCTTTAAAACTCGACAAAAGACATTTTGGGGTGTCTATAGAATGGAAAAGCAGAGTTGAAGATTGTACGGTGGGGGGATTGGGAGAACGAAGACAAGAAATTGGAGGTGAGTATGAGTCAGCGGAAAGAGAGGGAAGGCTCGGTGGCTTCTGCGCGGAGATTTGACTTGGAGCTTGTATGGAAGATACCTAAGGCCATTCTGAGGGAAGAAGTTTGGATAGAAGGTGAGAACGGACTTATCACCTAAATTATGTATTGGGGATCCGTAGTCTAGCCTAGAGCGAATGAAGCTTTTGTAAAGTTGTAAGAGTAGTTTCTTGTTGTATCCCTTAGACGGGTGTGATATTTAGAGCCCGAGTGCATCTAGCTTCAAGAATTTTAATGTGGAGGGTCCAGGTAAGTTTTTGTTCAAAATGGCGGCCAAGAAGTTTTACAGAATCGCGGTGAGAAATTTAGAAGTTTTGTAGAAATCGTGTTCGAATGGAAGGGACCGCATTTGTTTTTTTTGGTAAACTGACATTTGCCTGACGACATTTACCTGAAAGACATTTGCCTGAATGAGAAGTACCTGACAGCTAAGGACCCGACTTACTGTTCGCCTGAAAACATATTACCCGACAGACATCGACCCGAAATGTTTTACCTAAAAACTTCGCGCCTGAAAAAAAAAGAAGAAAAAAAAAAAAAGAAGTATGTAGGTCGAATAGAATTGCATGGAAATTGTAAAAACGCAGGTGATGGCAAGTAGCGAGATTGCTCACTTACTATTCACTCCTGTTCACATCGTGTTGTAAAGATGCAAGACGTACGAGAAATTGGAAACAAATTGCACGTAGAGGGTTATATCTACGTGAAATGTCGCACAAGAAAAGGACGAACATACTGGGACTGTCGTAGAGTCCGAAGAGGAGAATGTCGAGGAAGAGCAATTACCGACGATCCGCTTGACCGCACGAAAATAACATTAATCAAAAGAACGGAACATCAGCATCCTCCCGACAGGAACGAATGTGCAGCTGAGGAAGTCGTTGAAACCTTAAAGAGGAAAGCCGCAACTCGTCCCGAGCTGGCACCGGCGGAATTATTGCGTTCGGAGATCTCAGGCCTGCGGAGCGAAGTTCTAAGCCAGTTACCTGAACAAGAAGCCTTGATGAGAACTGTGCGACGTGTTCGACGTAAGCAGTTACCTACGAATCCGCGTCGACTGACCGATTTAGGTCCAATGCCAGAAGAGTACCAGCGGACGTTAGGGAACGAAAGATTTCTTCTGTTAATTTGCTCTTGTACCTCAGAACCATCAGTTATAACATAACCATGATAAAAATAACATGAATGAAGTTTACAATTTTTTTTTTGTCAGGCGCATAGTTTTCAGGTAAATGCTTGTCAGGTGTAACATTGTCAGGGAATTGGCTTTCGGGATAACAGTCTGTCAGGTTATTAGCTGTCAGGAAATTTTCATTCAGGTAAATGTCCTTCAGGTATGTGGATTCAGGCAAATGTCATGTAACCGTTTTTTTTTTGCAAATTACAAAGACGGTTGTAGAAGAAGAGAATCTGAATCCATTTTTCGATGACCAAGCAGTGATTTTGTCAAAAGTTTCTTGGAGACGCCTGTGGGTTCTCTTAGAGTTGGGGGAAGAAATTGAGATGTTATAATCGTCGGAAAATAGGCGTTAGGTGGGGAGGGTTGGGGTATTTACGCACTTTGTGACATCGTCAATGGCTAGTAAGAGAAGAAGGACACTGCATACTTCACCTTGGGGGACCCCGTTTTGAACTGGGAGATAGGGAGAGGTCGTATTTTGAATTCTTACCATGAGAGTTCTGTCATGGAGGAAACTTAGTAGTATGTTTGGGAGGTTACCTCGTAGACTAATATTGTAAAGTTTGGTGGAAATTATAGGTGCCCTCCGGACCCGGGAGAAGGACTCTTGGAGGTTTAAAAAGATAGGGTATAGGCAGGATTTGTTGATGAATGAATCGTTAATTTGTGATTGGTGGTCAATAAGAGCGGGGGTAGTGTTGCGACCTTTTCTAGAAACTAGTAAATAATGAGACAACGAAGTGTGCAAAGTTAATTCTAATTCTACTGATAAATACATAATTATGGTAGGTACTGAAAGTATAATTATAACCATTGAAATGAATAGAGAAAATATAATCCAATAAATATTGAAAGTTAAAATTAATTCTTAATATAAATTAAATTTTATTCATTTAATTAAGGAAATTTTAAATAATAAAATTGATAATTATATAATATGTTAAAATAAATAAAATGAAATAGTTTTAATTAATATAATTTTTAAATAATCATTTTTTATAAAAAAAATTGTTTATTAAAATTTTTAAATAAATAAATTTATTTAATGAATTAAAAAAATGTTTAATGAGTTTTTACTATGGGCCAGTTTTTGTGCGTACCACAATTAAAAGAGAGTGACTATTTTAAACTGAGCATCGCTCCTGGATAAGTTTCGCGTTCCACACTTCCGCGAGAAGGCCGCTAATTTTAAATACCCCTGGTGTATAGTTTTCATTCTACTCCCAAGATTAAAGCATAATTATGTAGTCTTACATTATTGACACTCCTCAGCTCTCGTATTGGTGTAGATAAAGTTCGGGTACGTGTACATTGCCTTTATCAAAATTGGAAACATTTGACGATTTACAGAATATTTTAATATTCTCCATGCCCTGATTGAGAACGGACGTTGAAGTTGAGTCAATAAAATGTAGTACAGTTGTCGTTCCTTCCGTGGCAGATAATACCATGGAACATTTTGTATTTGAAGGAGAATAGATTCAATCTACAAGATGAAAATCGTATTCCGATAAATTCTGCATAATATAATAACAATTATGATAAAATTTTGCATAAAATAATAGGAGTTTCCTGTATTGTTCCTTTGTTGGTTTCCTAGATACCTATCCATTTCAAGTGATTTTAGACGGCGTCGAAGACACATCAATCTAGAATGACTAAGCAATCGTTTTGTACTTACCATGGTTTCAAAGGTTTCCCCAATATGACACTGGATATAGAAATTCAGTAGCAGTGCACCTGTCACGATGAAATGTCTTAGTCTGATCACAATTTCAAGATCCATCTACAAAGTCAAATCATTTCCTTAGTCAACTATTTGAAGCTCCTCAAAGTGTTGAGCTACTTACCATGAAAAGAGTATAAATATTCAAGAACAAAGCCGCCGCAGATGGTATCATAAGGATTGAGAAAAATATCTCCAAATACGATTGTATTATTTTTAACATTCTGAAATATATAATAATGGGGTTACGTAAATTATTAGGTCAAAAAAGAGATTAGAAGTTTATTCTACACCACGGCGCACACGAGATTGGGAAAAATTTTAACCATCCAGCTTCATTGACTTACACTGGTATTTTAATCAAACTAACTTTGGGGGGGGGAGGATGTCATGTTGTTTTCATTAATTTTATTCTCCCTCCTCTTCTACTCCGATGATCTACATCAAGGGCGCTCAACCTACGGCTCACAACATGAAAAACTCCAGCTTTTCCGGCCAAAATTGAGGTCATAACAATGACAAAAAATTGTTGGTATATCGCACCACCATAACCCTTTCGCTACCGCACCGCTTTTTCGAAATTTTACTCACAGCCCGAAGCGCAAAATTTCTCACAGCCCGCAAACCAAGTTAAAAATCATTGCGACAGCCCGCACTTGAGATACATGCATTTAAAACAATGTATTTACTGTCACACATATGTGACGGCGGGCTGTGGATAGTTTTTCAAGCGTCACACATTTGTGACGGCGGTAGGGAAGGGGATAAGATTCTGAATAAGACCAGTAATAAAGGAAAGAAGGAACAATTGTAGCAGTCAAAACTGAGCTACCTTTCAATAACTCCCCCTACTTCACAAACTTTTTTCATGGCTTCTGACTTAACAGAAATTTCCTTTGTGCTCGTTTTACGCACTCACTCCCTCTACACAATTTGTTATTCTGTGACATTCATCTGGGTCCAAGTGACAGCGGAAAAGTAGACAAAGCCACCAGTGCAACCATGTGACTACCGCAGGTTAAAACCCCGATCTCACTCATCAAATTAATTTCTCAATCACGATTGTTTTCTGAAAAAAATAAGTCCCACAGAATAATTTAGCATCTACCATTTTCAAGCTCTCATCTCATTTCAACATTACCGTCACTAACATTGCCTCATTAGTCTCCGCATTAGCCACGCACGCTTGATGCACACCCAATTGCTCTTCAGCCTGTAGGCTCTAGTGCAAATATTGCAATCCAGACTGTCCCCTTTCAGTCAGTCTCATTCTCACGTATCCCACTCTAGCTCTCTTCCGCCCTGCCTGCTAAATCTTCTTACTCCTACGTACAATATCTTTCCGCCCCTCCCCGCTGCACGCATTTAATTCTTTTCACCAAGATCAAAATCCTGAACAGTTAAAAGCGTGTAAAAATAAAAAGTACAATACAGATACGTTTACATGAACTCACTCCGTGAACTTTTGATACTTTTTTACAAGTGAAATTAGACGAGCATTGAAAGAATTCTGTCTCATCTGCTTTTGAAGATTTATCATTTCGTAATCATTTTTGTTGTTCAACTCAAGTATTTCGCAGGACAAGTGTCGCAAATCCTGACAATATGCCACCGCTCTATTATGCATTTCTGTGGTAATAAATAACTGAAGATACATTTGAATGGAGCAGATAAAAGCGAAACAAAGTGCAATGAGACACTCCAAAATGTACGCTAAAAATAATATTTCAATCGATGAGATATGGTTCAAGTGAAGAATCCCAATCGGGTGACGTTGCTCATCTTCCAGTGGATACTTCTTTGCGTAAAATAGTATTACATCGAGGAAGTTCAGTAAAACGAACTGAATTACGAAAGCAGCACAAAGAGTCGCCCAAATAAGAACCTCTTTCACAGGGTTCTTCTTCGTCAAAGTGAGGAGCTCCTCCCCCTCTATATCAACAATTTTAGTAGGTAGATTCGGTTTGTACTCTTCAATGTAATCCAATAGTAGTCGTAGATCAGCGCAATATCGATTAGTAATGATTGGAACTATGACTGTATAGTATACTATAATGAAAGGACTCCAGGAGACGGTGGCAATATCGTAAAAGTTGATATTTTCAGAGGTTAAAAAATATCCGATAATAATTGATCCTCCGCCAACAACAATCAATGTATTTGTAAGAATAAGGGCAAATCGTAAAAATTTGTTGTCTTGATCTTTGAAATAAATTCCTGCCGTGACATAGTAAAGGTAACGTATTAATTGCAAACTTATCCTTGGGTTGCTACGATCTAATGCAATTGGATTTTTCGATTTCGAATTTGAAATCTCTTGGGGTCCGAAATTCATACTTGAAAATATACCATAAAACCGGGACAGTATTAATTGCACTTTGAAAAAACAAATTTATACAAAAAATTCACCGACATGTAGTATCACCTTAAGTTGAAGAAAAAATATTATTGAATGTGTTTCAAAAATAACGCAAAAAATACTTGAATCATGATTAAGTTGCGGCGTAGTTCCCAAATTTGGCTGCCATAGGAAAACTTGATAGTGTAATTTTAAAAACTTTTTTTTTTTAGTTGACCTATATTTATCAATTCTGAAACACTTCAAGGTGATGAAATGGCTTATACTTTGGAGGACATAAAAGTAAAATTTCATATTCAAATATCTATAGGCATAAACAAACTTAAGACTTATAATGATGTAAGGTGCCGGCCTTCATAGACATCGGTCACTTTTTTCGAAAAATATTCCCTTATTCTTTCTCTGTAGCTTATTCCCTTAATTTATTTATCGATTAGGTAGTTTTGTCTTTCCAGACGTAGAATGTTATCTAACTGAAATTAATTATTTTATTTCTCTTCTCACCCAATGGATTATGGGAATACCCAAATTCATGAAGATCTTCTGATTGCTCATGGCCATCTTGGAAAATTTGTCCAAATTTCCTACCAGTAAATACAAAATAATTCTCGATGGCTAATAAAGGCACAGTAAAGACCTCAACCGGCTTCAAACTCTTTGTGATCTCATCAACATCCGTGACGTCCTCAGCTTGGATCTAATAAGAAAGTTTATTTCCCAAATCACTGAGCCAGCGGCTCGTAGTGATTAACATACAGTATGTCCAGGAGAAGAAAAACTCCGATCAATCAACTCGACCACAGTCGTAATAGGAAAAGGTTCTTACTATCCCACGCTTGTAAGCGCGAAGTACCTATGAAGCGAAAGAGGGGAGGTATAGGAATGGAGATGGTAGCTCATACACTACTGCTGCCTTGCAGTCAAGAGCTGGAAATCCAAAGACTAAGGTAGTAAACCCTGACAGAAAATCACACGGAAGGCAAGGCGAATCCACCCTGAAGAAAACCCTGATGAGTGCGCTTAATAAAAATGACCCAGAGTCACGGCGCCCCTTAAATGAGGCAGGGGTGCGAAGAACAACCGTTCGAGCGAACCAGGATATCTGTGTAAAGGAATCAATGAGTATTACCGGATGGAATGTCTGTGGACTACGGCAGTGTGGAAAGCTGAAGAAAAAGAAAGACCAAATATTCGAATAATGAGAGTAAGCGAGACCCACTGAAGGACGAACGGCCATTTCAAAACATCGAAAGAAAAAATAGTGTATATATGGCCAGTAATGAAGAAGAAAGTTGAAACGGAGTAGCAATAATGGTGACCGAAAAATACGAGCAAGCGATCACTGGGGCCCAGCTATGGTAATAAGATTTGATACAAAACCAACGCCTATGAACACCATACATGTATATGCACCCACAGCCGAAATAAAGGATGTGGAAATTGAGGAGTTTTACGGACATCTAAAAACTATGACAACCTCTATAGCTAAGAATGGAGTAACGGTAATATTAGACGATTTCGATGCTAAGGTAGGCCACACCACTACCAGGGATGACGGTTTCTATGGAGTAGATGGGATCACAAACTTATTCATGCCGAAAGCTAATAAATGCATTTATGTCACCACGGACGAACGCTATAAAAGATAAAAAGTGAAGTACTCACGACCATGGCAGAGAAAAGAGAAGCGGACCCGCCAGCGATGTGGGAACAGATGAAAAGTGCCATACACAGAAAGAACAGTAGGACAGAGACCAAAAATGAGGAAGAAGCACCACCTGGATAACTTGACCTGATCAAGCTTGATAGGAAAACCAAAACGAAAGGCAATAAGGAGGAATACAGAAATTTAAATCGAAGAGTACAAAGAGCATGGCGAGAAGAGCGCGCCGAATTTATGTACCAAATATGCCAAAAAAATACAGGATAGTGCAGATAGAGGAGAGACAAAGAGCCTAAACAAGAAAATGAGCCAACTTGAACCACAAAAATGCGAGATCAGGAATAAAGACGGCACAGTAACTTGGGACAAAGTTGATGTACTGAACACATGGAGGGACTACTGTGAGGAATTGAGCCGAGAGGAAGAGGAAACAAAAAACCGCACTCTTCAGATTACCATCTTGCAAGAAATAGAGGCAAAACCTAAGATAATCATAGAAGAAGTGAGAGCCGCCATTAAGACCCTAAAGAACGGGAAGCCACCAGGTGGGGACGGAATAGAGGCGGAGATGATTAAGGCCCTAGGGGAATAGGCGCAAACGTGCAACCCCATATAGCACACTGGAGTCTGGCCCGATGATTGGGTCAAGTCAGAGCTGATACTCATACATAGGAAAGGAGACGCTAGTATATGCGCCAATTACCGCACAATTACCTCAATCTCATACTCAAGCAAGGTATTGCTGAAGATCATAAATGAGTCAAATGCCTGTGGAACAGGGAAGTTTTGTTGATGGACGAGGAACAAGGGAACAGATCTTAAATATGCGGATCATCCTAGAAAAATGTCGCGAGTTTAATGTCCCTGCAGTAATGTGCTTTATCGACTATGCGAAAGCATTTTACTGTGTTAAGTGGAAGGCAGAGATGGGTGTGCCTGCACACCTGACAAACTTAATAAAAGACACTGCACAGAAGCAGCGAAATGACTGTAACAGGAGAGGAGCCCAAATCCTCCAAAGCAGAACACGGTGTAAGGCAGGCAGACATCTTGTAACCGCAGCTCTCCAATATACATGGAAGCCGACTCTACCATTACTCCGCACATATTTAGACTACATTCAGTATCTAAAGCATTCATTGGTGAATTGGATAGCAATTCAATCTTCTAACCTTCCTATTCTTCTTCTTCTAGTCATGCCAGCTTCGAAAAGGGATAAGATGACCATCAATATGACATAGGAGAATACTTCTTTAAAGATTTAGCATTCCAAATACGAAAAGGGTGCAGGATTTGCTATCACAATGGATATAGATTAATGCGGCTTCTTTTACCCCCCCCCCCCCCTCACCGGTTCATACAAGAAAGCTATTTACACTTTGGGAGAAAAGAAAACGCAGGAAGGTGTGAAAAATGAAGCTTTACTCCTGGAAATTCTGATAATACAAGTATAATCATGTTAATGAGGATTAATCGAGAAATTACAGTGAGTCAGTAGTTTGACAATGAAACATTATGGTTTGTACTGTCATAAAACAAGTAGCACTAAAGAGCTGACCACTGACGAATCAAGCAGAATTGTTGAATTTCCCAGCTTGCATATTTGTGTGTATGAAGCTGGCGTACGAGTAAATCGCCTTCACCAAAACTGGAAACATTTGTCGGTTTATAGAATATTTATATATTCTCCATGCTCTGATCGAAAACGGACGTTGGAGTTGAGTCAATAGAATGTAATACAATTTGCGTTCCTTCGGTGACAGGTAATACCAAGGAACATTTTGCATTTGAAGAAGTATGGACTCGAACTGCAAAATTATAATGATTTGAATGATGACAATAAGGAATACTAATGAAAAAAAGTGTTCAGTCACAAATGAAATGAAATTTTAATACGTCCACAAAAACTTTACTTTTTGTCCAAGGTGAGTCTGAAAAAAATTATACTCGAGATTGTACTCAAGATCATCTTTGAAATTTTTTCCTAGTCTTTCACGATTAAAATCATTCTTTTCACCATTAGGAAAGGAGTATACTTGGGCTTGCGAGGAAACGCGGGAACAGATCCATACTCATCCTTCTCATGCTTGCGCGAGAAGATACGTTGTCGCTCGTGGTAACTCACCACTAACGAACCGTATTTTTCCCCGGTGGGCCCAACGTATTCCTCTTCTACTGATATCCGGATAGAAGAAGGTGATGCGTGATTACTAAAGAGATTTTTAATGAATCGTGTAATATCTATTCTAAGCTACTCACCATCGTTTCAAAAGTTTCTCCAATTTGACAATGCATGAGAAAACTTATTAGGAGTGCCGCCGTCACATTCACATGTTTTATCTTCAACATTATTTCGAAATTTACCTGAAAAGTTAATATTACCCAACAAAGCTTATTGGAGTATCTTTAACGTGTTACGAAGAAAATTTAAAGAGTTTGAAATAATCGGATAGTTGAAATATACGTAGAGATGGATCGAAATTCATAAGTACTTACCACGAGAAGAGTGTAAATGTTGAAAAGTAAACCTGCCACAAATGGGATTATCAGGAGTGAGAAAAATATTTCCAAATACAATTGCATTATTTTTGACATCCTGTTGGCAAAAAATTGTGGTTTTGGCTTCATTGAGCGAGCGTTAAGTGTTCTATACCATTGTTTCTCAAACTTTCTCATATTGCGGCACATTTTCCCACGTGCACGTCTTCCTGGGGCACATAATTTCTAAAGCATCAAACTTTATCCAACATTTTTTGATGCTTTGATTTTTTAATGTCTTTATCCCCTCTCCAATTATAGAATTTGTGGCCTTACGAGACAGACAAATTGGACCACAACCTCTACCGAAAGTACAGTCCCAAGAAGACGGAAGCTTTGACCTACTGTAGGGATGAGGAAGAATTTTGAATTTTGCTACCAATTTACGCAAATGGATCTGGATTTGGTAGATCTTCCCCGTCTTTGCTGAAAAACTCGCCTTCTGACTCCCCTAGTTCCGAAAGTTGTAAGGAAACATTAAATATAACCTATATTCTTGTGACCTCAAAGAAAGTTTTTGAATTTCAGAGAATTTAGGGTAGGTTTGAAGTCAAGTTTGAGAGCATATGGAATTGAAATCAATAAAAAGGAGGAGTGTATCGATCAAAAAAAAAAAAAAAAATGGCAATTGTTTTTAGTTAATGTTTGTCTTTATTCAAAATCTTGCGGCACACCCGAGTTGAGCTTTGCCGCGGCATATGGGTTGAGAAATATTGTTCTAGATACAGTCGTATTTGAACACGTCCTTGATTGAATACGGCTGATCGATGACGTGCAAGGGATCTATCTACCATTCATCACACTGAATTTGTAATCAATAGACATTTCTGATACTTATTCTTAGAGTTTATTGCATTGAAATCTTTCTTCCTCACCCCCTCAAAAAAAGTTTCCTCGTTAGTCATGTCGAAAGTCCAAATCCTTCATTCGCCTCCCCTTCCTTCCTAGAAACTTTTGAGAAAAAAGCTCGAACTACTAAAGATTGAAACTCACTTCGTAAATTCTTGGTATTTCTTAACTAGTGTTCGCAGACGAGCTTCAAAACGTTTTTGCTCCAGCTGTCCTCGAGGATTTTGCTTCTCATCCAAATTCTCTTTCTTTGGCGGCAGTATTTCCCGAGTCAGGTCGAGCAAATCGTGACAGTAATCCGTAGCTATATTATGCATTTCTGTGGTGATGAATATCATAAAGTACATCTGAGCTGAGCAAACGAGAGCGAGGAAAATACTGAGGACAAGTTCTACTGCGTACACCAAACAGGCGATTCCAGTTGATGAAATCTTCTCCAAGAATAACATCCCAAATACATGATGTTTCGCGTCTTGGTACGGGTGCTCCTTTGTACAGAAAAATATGGCGTCGAAGAAATTTAGTAATACAAACGGAATCGTGAGTCCAATTGAGATCACTACCCAGATGAGAACTTGCTTTAAAGCATTTCTCTTCGCCATCGTCAACTCTTTCTTTTGCCTACCAGTAGTTTTGGTTGATAAGCGCGGTTTGTATTGTTCAAGATAATACACTAATACTCGCAAATCGGCGCAATATCTATTGGTGATGATAGGGACCACAATTGCGTAGTATGAAACGAAAATATAACTCCAAGAAACGGTAGCAATGTCGTAAAAATTGATACTTTTTGCTGTTAAAAAATATCCAATAATGATTGATATTCCGCACACGACGATCAACGTTTTTGTAAATATGAGGGCGAACCGCAAAAATTTTTTATTTTTATCAGTGAAATAATCTCCTGCCGTGCAGTAGTAAAGATAACGTAATAATTTTGAACTTATCCCTGGCTCGATTGAGTGGAGTCCTGGACTCGCATCCATTTTGCGCCGTGTTCACGAAGCTAAAATAGTTTTAACAAAAAATTAGTGGTATCAAGTGCCTCAAAAGATGGGTCAAGGAAAATGAAGTCGCAATAATTTTCAAAAACCAGAATGGAGAGGAAGTATGAAGGAAATTTCTTATTTTGACTAATTTTACTATCATTGTTTGATTAAGAATTTCACCCTATCATTTTAAAAACTTTCCTTTAGTCGACCTATACACTTTGGACTATTTATCATCCATACTTCGAAACATTTTGCGTGGATGAAAAAGTTGATATTATTTTGCGTAACAATAAAAGCCAAATTCAGAAAAATATTTAACTAAAATCGAATATTTATGAGAGAACGGTCAAGAAGAGTATTCCAGTTTACAGACAATAGCTCGTCGAGAAAATTGTTCTTTCTTCTACATTCATGTTATTTCCTCGAGATAGAACAAATAAATAAATTAGTGAAAATTAATTTTATTGATAATAAACCTACATATTTGATACAATGTACTATTGAAACTCCAAACTTACCAATAATTTAATCATAACTAGTACCTAATGAATAAATCCTTAAAAGTTGATACAATTAATTTTCTGAAATCAACAATTCTAGAAAACGAGAAAGAATAGCGATTTTCGGGAAAAGCCACATAAAAAAAGATCATATTTCATATCTTCTAGTACATGACTTCATTTATATTTTTGAAGCCACACTTGCTTTGTGACGAATTATGGCCTGGCTTGTGAATATTTTTCAAAAAAACGTTCGCCCCTCTTCTTGTATTAATGTAGACGTGGTGAACTGTAAGAAAAGCTATCTAGTACAGGAGGCTCACCCGCTCCTCATGTTCCCCCTTTGCCGCTCTTGGAATGCGAGCTAGCTTGCTTACGAGGGACTCACTCGCTCCGTGTGTTCGCCTTATATGGAGATCAACATTAGTGAGATCATAACCATTTAAAATGGCTGCCGCTGATGTCATCAAATTGGGATCTTCTCTTCCTTACTCTCTTCTATTTTCGGATCACTCACTCCGCTCGTAAGCGATGTTATGAATGCTGATGGCGTTACAGGCCACTAACATGATAGTTATGACGTCATGAGCCACGGGACCATTCTTTAATTACGGAAGGGCCTCAGGCAGGTTGAAGAATCTCTACGTGACCTTTCTGGGATCGTTTTCGGCTTTCGCCATCATCGGATTGCAAAATACAACTCATTTTTTCATGTGTCAAAATTGGCAAAATTTATCTTTAGAGAGAGAAAAATAAAATCAGATACCATAGCAAATAACTAGAGGGTATGAAATCCGTTACTGACCCTCTATTTTTGCACAAATTATTTTCTCCACCAATGCGTGTCTATTTAGTTCAGCCCCTCTCTTTGAACAACTACACATACGTTCTAGCCTTTTAACAGGGAACCTGTTCTTGGGGGGTTTTTGAAATATTTGCCGTGCACCGTCCGGCGAAAAACTTGGAAACATTTCGACCTCCGAGCGTTATATGACAGGAGGGAGACTTGTACAAATTTCTACTCTCGAGCTATAAGTCATAGGAAAGGAACTTGGCCAAATTTCGACTCTGCTATATATAATAAGAGGGGGGGGGGGGAGGGGGGCTTGGAAAAATCTCGATTCTCGTGCTATTTATAATAGGAGGGGGAGGGGGCTTGGAAAAAGTTCTACTCTCGAGCTATATATGATACAGAGGAGACATGAAAAAAATTTCGACCTCCGAGCTGTATATGAAAGAAGGGATAGTTAAAAACTTTTGGACTCTCAATCTATATATATGATAGGAGGGGGAATTGGAAAAATCTGGCATAACCAAATAAATGAAGATCATGTTTCATGTCTATCATAATTCAAGATATAAGTCCAGTGAATAATTTAGTTTTATGTGAGGAGGTTGTTCCGTTCGTTCGCCCTCCTTCTTGGTCTAGTGTACTTCTAGTTTACAATATTTTAAGCCAAAAGCTTTTGGGTGGGGCAAACAAGCGGCAAGCTAATAGCTCTTGAAGTGTTCACTCTTGTTCTCCATATCTGGTATAGGTCTATTAAGAAAATCTAGATTGGAATATTTAAAACTAATAGCTTATGGAGAGCTTACTCGCTCCGCCCGTTCGCCCCCTTCTTTGTCTGGTATAAGTCTAGTTTAGAATATTTGAAGCTAGTAGGTTATGAAAGGATCACTCGCTCCACTCGTTCGCCCGCTTCTTCATCTGGTATAAGTCTAGTTTAGAATATTTAAAGCTAATAGCCTTTGGGAGCTACTCGTCTAGTGGCATTTGTGAGGCGAACGAACGTCTAAGTCTAGTTCAAAATATTAAGGCCAGAGCGAAGCCATGAAGCGTGCCAAAAAAATGAATAAATAAATAAATAAAAAGTTTCTCCAAGTCACTACTACAATTTTTCAATAATCCAAAAATTAGCCCTTGTTAATTTATAAGATATATTATCAATAATTTTATAAACCGCCGAGCTGATAACCCTTTGTGTAGACTTTATATAGCTTGTTAATGAATGAAAAAATAAGAAATTTAAAAAAAGTTTGTACATTCAAGTTTAGTATTTAATTTGCCTTCCCAAAAATTCAAAACATACCAAATATTGCAAGAAGAAGAGGGACTCGCCTCACAATTAACGCATAAGAGAGAAGAAAATTTTGACCGCAAATTTTCTTGAAAAACTTTCTGCAACGGAGGAGATGGAGATCATGTTTCAAGTCTCATAGTAAATGACGTTATCCGAAGTAGGTCAAGGCCAAGTCAAGACTGCGCCTATAACGTAATCCAAAATGAGTCAAGTTGAGATCTTGACCCCAGTTTCGTGCAGCTTTCAGCTGATAGGTTCACTTCTTCTGAGCTCGCTCGTCTCTTCTCTCCTACAGTATTTCTCATCTTAGTATAATCCCTCACTCTACCACTCTATCCATGCTCCGCCAGTTTCTAAAGCATTGATTCGTGAACTGGATAGCAGTTCAATCTTCTAGTATAATGTATCTACCTATTCTACATCTTCTAGTCGTGTCAGCTTCGAAAGAGGATATTCTGACCATCAGTATGACATAGGAGAATACTTCTTTAAAGATTTAGTACTCCAAATACTAAAAGGGTACAGGATTTGCTATCATAATGGATGTAGATTAATACGGCTGCTTCTTGTACCTCTCCTATATCATACAAAAAATCTATTTACACTTAGAGAAAAATGAAAACACAAGAAAGTGTGCATAACGAAGCTTTACTCGTGGAAATTCTGAAAATACAAGTACCTATAATCATCTTATTAAGGAAAAATCGAGAAAATACAATGAGTCAGTAGTTTGACTATGAAACAATGATTGGTACTGTCACAAAACAAGTTGCCTACTAAAGAGCTGACCACTGACGAATCAAGCAGAATTACATGTTCTGAAATTTCCCGGCTTGCATAAGTGTGTATATGAAGCTAGCGTAAGTGTACACCGCCTTCATCCAAACTGGAAACATCGCACGATTTATACAATATTTATATATTCTCCATGATCTGATTGAAAGCGGACGTTGAAGTTGAGTCAATAGAATGTAATACAATTTGCGTTCTTTCGGTGTCAAATAATACCACGGAACATTTTGCATTTGAACAAGTATGGACTCAAACTGCAAAATTATAATGATTTCAATGATGATAATAATAATTAAAAATGACATTTTGATTCCGTCTACATAAACTTTACTTTTTGTCCAATATGGGTTCAAAAAAAAATCATACTCGAGATTGTACTCAACATCATCTTTGGAATTTTTTCCTCGTCTTTCACGATTGAAATCCTTCTTTCCACTATTAGAAGGGGAAAATGCTTGGACCCGCGAGGAAACGCGAAAAGAGATCCATACTCATACCTCGCAAACTTGCGCGAGAAGGTACGTCGTCGCTCGTTGTAAGCCGCGACTAACAAACTTGATCATTCCCCGGTGGGTCCAACGTTCTCCCCTTCTAATGATATCCAGAGATAGAAGAGGGTGATGAATGATTTACTAAATAGATTTTTGATGAATCGCAATCGCGTAATATCTGTTCTAAGTCACTGACCATTGTTTCAAAAGTTTCTCCAATTTGAAAATGCATGAGTAAACCTATCAGGATTGCCGCCGTCACATTCAAATGTTTTATCTTCAACATTATTTCGCACTTTACCTGAAAAGTTAATATTAGCAAACAAAACGTATTGGAATATCTTTAATATGTCGTTAAGAAGATGTAAAGAGTTTAAAATAGTCGGATATAGTTGAAATATACGTGGAGATGGATCGGAATTCAAAAGTACTCACCACGAGAACAGTATAAATGTTGCAGAGCAAAGCTGCCACAAATGGGATTATCAGGAGCGAGAAAAATATTTCCAAATACAATTGCATTATTTTTGACATCCTGTTGGCAAAAAATTGTTCTTTTGGCTTCATTGAGTGAGCGTTAAATATTCTATACTGTAATATTCGTTCGCATCCTTGATTAAATACTCCTTATCGATTAAGTGCAGCAAGTGAAAGGGATCTATCATTTATACCTCTGAGTTTGTAATCAATAGGTATTTCTGATACATACTCTGAGGATTTATTATATAGAAATCCTTCTTCTTCATTCCCTCGTAGAAAAGTTCCCTCCATAGTCCGAATCCATCATTCGCCTCCTCCCCCTTCCTTTCTAGAAATATCCTCACTAATCCTCTGTTGAGGGAAGAAAGCTCGAGCAGACAATGACTGAAACTCACTTCGTAAATTCTTGGTATTTCTTAACTAGTGTTCGCAGACGAGCTTCAAAACGTTTTTGCTCCAGCTGTCCTCGAGGATTTTGCTTCTCATCCAAATTCGCTTTCTTTGGCGGCAGTATTTCCCGAGTCAGGTCGAGCAAATCGTGACAGTAATCCGTAGCTATATTATGCAATTCTGTGGTGATGAATATCATAAAGTACATCTGAGTACAGCAAACGAGGGTGAAGAAAATACTGAGGACAAGTTCTACTGCGTACACCAAACTGGCGATTCCAGTTGATGAAATCTTCTCCAAGAATAACGTCCCAAATAGGTGATGTGTCGCGTCTTGGTGCGGGTGCTCCTTTGTAGAGAAAAATGTGGCGTCGAAGAAATTCAGTAATATAAACTGAATCGGGACTCCAATTGTGATCAGTACCCAGGTAAGAACCTGCTTTTTAGCGTTTCTCTTCGCCATCGTCAATTCTTCCTTTCGAACACCGGTAATTCTGGTTGATAAACGCGGTTTGTATTGTTCAAGATAATCCATTAATAGTCGTAAATCGGCGCAGTATCTATTGGTAATGATAGGGACCACAATTGCGTAGTATGAAACAATATTATAACTCCATAAAACGGTAGCAGTATCGTAAGAATTGATACTTTTTGCTGTCAAGAAATATCCAATAATGAATGATATTCCGCACACGACGATCAACGTTTTTGTAAATATGTTGGCGAACCGCAAAAATTTTTTATTTTTATCAGTGATATAATCACCTGCCGTGCTGTAATAAAGAAAGCGTAATAATTTCGAACTCATCCTTGAATTGAGATAATCTGGCTCGTTTGAATGAAGTTCTGGACTCACATTTATGTTTCACCGTGCTCAAAAAGTTAAAATAGTATGGCAACTCACTTAATAACAAAAGATTAGTGATGTCTTCAGTTCGTAACAATTGCCTCAAAACGAAGGTTCGTGGCGAATGAAGTCGCCATAATTTTCAACAACCGGAATGGAAACAAAGAATGAAGAAAATTTCCCATTTTGTCTACTTTTACTATTATTATTTAATAAATGAGTGCGGACTTGAAGAAAAAAAAAAAAAAAAAAAAAAATAGGTTAGCACAGATTGAAGTGATAGTAAATCAAATATTTATAACGAAATCCTTGCTATCATTTGAAGAAAGGTTGTCATGTAGGTAAATTTTTCTCTCGGCCTCCAGGAGCTACATTAAAAAACTGTAAGCTTTGATGAATGAGAAAAAACCTTATTTTGGCGATGTGTTTCAACGTTATTATTACGCTGATAATTTTGCATAAATTATAACTATGGGGTAGAAAATCCGTTATTGGACCCTCTATTTTCTGTACGAATTATTTTCTGCACCAATGCGCGGTTATTTCGAACAACTACACCTACGCTACAGCCTTCACCAGAAGTTCTTCTTCAGCTCTACAAGAGTTTCTGACAGGGAGCCTGTTTTATCCAGGGATTTTTCGGTAAAACGACATCTTCTTTAACAAACTTAGAAAAGAAACGCAGGGAACCTGTTCTATGAGTCAATGGTACACGTATCAAAATAGTCTGTACCTTTCCATAAAATTTACTTTGGAAGTGGTGGTTCCTCTATAAGCTTTCTGCACTTGACTGTCTCCGAAAGAGATGGGGTCCTGGAGTTCGAGATTTATAGGAAAGATACGTCGACCGATGTTTTAGTTCACGGGTCGTCATTCTGTTCGGTCGCTCACAAATATGCGACGTTTAATAGTTTCGTCCAAAGACTAACTAACTAATATTCCTTCGAGTCAAACTGCCTTCAGAAAGGAGTTAATGACTATAAAACATCTGGCCAGAATTAAGAAGATTCATTTGGACATAGACGCTATGGTTCGTTGGAGGATTGTTAGGAAACACCTTGACTCTACTACCTCCCTCCCCCGCTCCATGAGCCGGGAGAAATTTCGATGGATTGGGCTTCTTTTCTTGGGAAAGTTCTCCCTCCAGTTAGGACGGGCCCTTCGCTCGCGTTCTACAATCTCGTTACAGTTAAAGGGTTGTTTATTCAGCTGAAAGACCGGGTACCTGAGGAGGAGAAGAGTGGAGTGTATAGGTTACAGTGTAAAGATTGTAAGGGCGTTTATATCGGTGAGACTGGTCGGCAGTCGACAATCACGGTGGCTGAACATAAGAAGGCCTGGGAGAAGGACAGCGAGGAAGATTCGGTATTTTCTGACCACTTAATCACCAACGGGCATGCCTTCCGAGAGGGTTCTCAGGTGCTTCTCCACGAGGAAGATTCGTGCGGGATAATATTCAGGAGGGGGGTAGTTGGTGGACGAGAATACAAGCGAAAAATTTGGTCACCTCGTCCGTAGAATTAAAACAAAAACATTTGATTCCCTCGTGGTTAGAGCAGTCGCCCGGCAAGCGAAATGTCTCGGGTTCGGATTCCGACGAGGTGACCAAATTTTTCGCTTGTATTCTCATCTACCAACTACCCCCCTCCTGGACTTGGAAAAATTTCGACTATCAAGCTGTATATGATAGGAGTCAAATTTTTCTAAGTTTTTCGCCAGACGGCGTACGGCCCACGGCGAATTTCTCAAAAACCCCCCATCGAACAGGTTCCCGGTTAAAATTTCGACCCTCTAGCCTTATACGATAGCAAGGGGACTGGGAAAAATTTGGACTCTCTAGTTCAGTCATGTCCTCCTCGGTAGTTCTTGTTGTCGGCCGGAGTTGGTTCAGTTGCTTTCACGTCCCCGTTGACAATGGTTTTTTAATCGAAAGCGCTCCGATGTATTTTCATTTCTGTGGCTTTATTCAAATTACTCCGTACGTTTTAACCGTCGAGTATGTCGTCGTTAGATGTTTCTGGTCATATTTTAGAGAACCGAATCAATTGTATTAATAACGCTGATGAGGCGTATTTACGGTTTCTCTTTGTGAAGTTTCGTAACCAACGGTTATCGTTTTCATCCCATATTTGGTTTCTTAATAAGTGTTTAAAATTGCATGTCAAACCCAAGTTTATCAAATTTCGGCTGTTCTCCGATTGTGCTCAGACCACTAGGAAACTGGAAAAATTTTTGACAGAAAAATGGATCCGTACTGAGTTGCGGAGGTGGCATGAGAAGTTGAATATCACCACAAGGTTGAACTTGTTGGTCCATTCTAAGCTTTGTGTTTTACTTTCGCGGGGTGAGTTGGATCTGTTTATCAAGTCGGTTAACCTTAAATGTCGGTCTTTTGAGGCTAAATTGAAACGTAAGAAAAATAAGAAGCTTAGCTCCCTCCTAAATTTGAATGCCTCCGCTGTCCAGGAAGTGAGTACTGACGTCAGCGTTATCCAAAAGTTTCAACCGCGGATTATAAATTGTAGCAATGTTGAGTTTGAGAGTGACGAGTTGTATCTCTTGGAGAAGGGGTTAAAATTCGGGTTACCCCCTCTTAATAATGCTAACACTTTGGCCAATGTAGTTGCGGACCTCGAAATAAAAATTGGGCCTGGGGTTAATACTCAGAAAGCGTGTGCCGCCTTTGTCCGCGATACCCCCCTCCTTCGTATAAATGATCTGGCTTTTGAGGTGCTTAAGAGGATCAAGAGGAAGGTCAGGGAGGAGGGCTTAACCATAACTAAGGCTGATAAAGGGAATGCCATTGTCGTTATGGATAAGTCCTCTTACGTCTCCAAGGTCTATGACGTTCTCGACCAGTGTGGCGCCAAGGAAAATGCGGATTTCAATTTTCCAAATCACGTCAAAGAAGTTAGACGTGTTATAAACACGAGTGAATTCATTATTAAGACCCCTAAGCTTAAAAGAATGGTTCTTGAGCCCAATCCAGTGCCGCCCCTATTGTACGGGCTACCTAAGGTTCATAAGAGGGACACCCCGATGCGGCCGGTCGTTTCTTTTGTGTCTTCCCCCACGCACTTCTTGGCGAAATTTTTGGACCGTTGGTTCAAATCTAGAGTGGAATTTGAGTCATCCTACTCTGTGAAGAATTCGGTCTCTTTGGCTAATAAGCAGAGCCCGGATTTTTCGGCAAAAAAAATTACATATTTCGGCACTTCAACATGGTAATTTCGGCAATTTTCGGCAAAAAAGAAAAAAAAACATAAAAATTAAGAAATTCTGGGCCGACATTATGAAAAAAACGATAATATTACAAAAATTTCTGATTATACATGACAACTAGATGTTTTTCAATGTTCTGTTGGAGAAAACTTGTACGATGGTCAGTGAGAAGTTGTTTGTAGTCGGAGAACGACGCGAACTCACCTGAATTACAATGGGACACCACATGATTTTTTTTCTTACATGTGAATTCTTTACCCCCCGAGCGGATTTATTTCATATTTTATGCTTAATCTCTCGCAAATTTGTAAAAATACGCTGTTTCGGCAATAATTCGGCGTTTTACCCATTTTCGGCAAAATAAATTTTTGTTAGTAGCTTCTACTACCCCCAAAACGTATTTCTATTTCATTTTCACACTTCCCGGACGCACTGAAATCATTCGGCAAATGCCGAAGAATCCGGGCTCTGCTAATAAGCTTCTGCATTTCTGCGGTTTGCATGTTTACTCCACGTCGGAGTATTCCTCTTTAATTTGAAGGAACGGATTCGTTTAAGCTTAAGGATACCATTCTTCCGCCTGATTCAACCCTATGCTCCTCTGACGTCGTCGGCTTATTTCCGAGTATCCCTAGAGCTACTGCCATGCAACATATGGGAGACCTTTTGATCCAATCTAATATCTGTCACGAAGAGTTGGCAGAATTTTTTAACTTACTCAATATTTGTTGGTCTCCCAACTTTTGCAAATTTGAAGGCAAATTTTTCGAATTTCCTGAGGAGTTAAGTATCCCTATTGGCTCTCCTCTGGGTTCCCTCATTTCGGAGGTTTTCATGTCTAAATTTGAGCTTGATCTCTTTTCCTCTGGTCAGGGGTTTTTGGGTCATATATATTATTGGCACAGGTACGTCGACGATGTGTTGTGTTTGTGGACCGGTCAACGGGATCTCCTTTTGGAGTTTCTCAGGTATCTTAACAGCTTATATCCATCCATCAAATTTACGTTAGAAGTAGGCGGTTCATCTATAAATTTTTTGGACCTTACTATCTCTAATAGAGAAGGTGCCCACGAATTCGCCATATATAGAAAAGATACCTCGACCGATATTACTGTCCACGGCAGATCTTTCTGCCCGGTTGCTCACAAATATGCCGGTTTTAATAGCTATATCCACCGGTTGACGAGTATTCCATTAGGTCAGCTCGCTTTTCAACAGGAGCTTTTGACTATAAAGCACTTGGCCAGAGTGAACGAGATCAGCTTGGATATTGACTTGATGGTCCATAGGAAATTGACTCGGAAATGCCTTGATTCCACTACCGATCCCTTCCCCGTAATCCAGCGTCAGATAGTAGGAAACGTTGGATTAGGCTTCCGTTTTTGGGGAAATTCTCTTCCCAATTAGGTCGTGTCCTCCGCCCATTTGGGTTTCGGCCAGTGTTCTACAATCTGAACACTGTAAAAAGTTTGTTCGTTAAGTTAAAGGACCCCATCCCACTGGTCGAAAGAAGCGGGGTTTACAAAATTGAGTGTAATGATTGTAATGGAATCTATATAGGCGAGACTGGACGTCAGCTCAAAATTAGAATAGATGAGCATAGGAAGGCGTGGGAAAAGAAGAAATTGGGTGATTCGGCATTTGCGGACCATCTTATTACCACTGGCCATGGTTTCATAGAGGGATCTGAGTCCCTCCTCCATAGAGAGTCCTCGGCTTTCAAACGTACCGCGCTAGAACACATCGAAATTATTCGCCATCTGAATAACGATAACCTAAATGTGCTCAACAGGTACATACCTGATGAGGGTTTGATTGAATTAGTTTATGAGTATGATTCACATTGTGATGACTCGCTAGTTCAGTCATGTCCTCCTCGGTAGTTCTTGTTGTCGGCCGGAGTCGGTTCAGTTGCTTTCACGTCCCCGTTGACAATGGTTTTTTAATCGAAAGCGCTCCGGTGTATTTTCATTTCTGTCGCTTTATTCAAATTACTCCGTACGTTTTAACCGTCGAGTATGTCATCGTTAGATGTTTCTGGTCATATTTTAGAGAACCGAATCAATTGTATAGGAGGGGGACTTGGAAAAATGTACATTTTTTCTTTCGGCCTTCATGAGCTATACTCAATAGCTGTAAGGGTGAATAAATAAGAAAAAACTTTATTTTGGCGATGTGTTTCAACGTTATTAATTACGCTGATAATTTTGCATAAATTATAACTAGAGGTTAGAAAATCCGTTATTGGACGCTCTATTTTTGTACGAATTATGGCCTCCGGGGCACGGCTGATGACGTCATAGTTCATTATAAAGAAAGAAAAGGGATACAGCATACAGGATTATTTTATTTAATAAATTAAAAATTAAAATAACTAGTAAAATTAAATTTATTGTGAATAATTTAATTATTAATAATTTAAAATTAATTGATATTAAATACTAAAATATGACCTGTGATGAAAAAAGGATGCTCATACTGACACGAACACCATTTCTGTCTGATCGGACGCCGTATTTAATCAGACAGAAATGGTGTTCCTGCCAATGGGTAATGAGCATTCTTTTCTCATCGCAAGGCACAAATATTAAATTAAATTTGTGCGGGAATTGGAGCTAGGACTCAAGACTCGTCATGTCTAGTGTACCTTTTCGGGGTAGGGGGTCCAACTCGCGGAGGTAATGTGAACTCGTAAATTTTGGAATTGGGGGCTAGGATTCAGGAAACTCTGCCCTCATGAATGTACGTTGGTCTCATCTGTTTGTATACACAGCTCGGATAAAAGTCCCTACCCTTCATAGCTTGAAAGTCGAAAAAATTTTTCTATACAGGCTACCTCGTCTCATCTTCACAACTCAACGGTCGAAATTTTTGCAAATCATCCCCCTCGTCTATATAGCTCAAAAAAGCCCCCCCTCCCCTTCCTCCCATTTCATATAGGCGGCTGGTCAATTTTTCTTTTTTCCAAGTCCCTCAGTTGGTCAGCGACTCGACTCCCATTGGAATCATAATTTGTACTGTTCCCGCCCTCGATATCAGTTCCCTGTCCTCCGTTTTCCGTCAAATTGTAGTTTCCGGGTTGTAGGAGCTTTCATGAGTAAGCAATTCCAACTTCCCAACTATATACCTATGGAAAAGGAACTCGAATAAAATTTCAAACACTCACTTACATGTATGAGAAAGAGGACGTTCAAAAAATCTCTATTCTCGAGCTCCATAGAAGGAGAAGGGAATTTAAAAGAATCCGACCCGTGAGTTATATGTAGCTAGATCTGGAGGGTAACTTAATTTCTACCTTTGAGCTAATTATATTTAAAAAGCCAAATCAGAGCTTTGCAGATGAAAAGGGTGCAATTTTTAGCTTAATACATAATAACAACCATTAAATAATAAATTGTAAAATTTCCGCCCCATTATATTTGGTTTCACGTTTTTTTGTCTTATAGAAATATAACAATGAATTTAGTGTATTTATATCTCTACATAGTATAAGTGCAATATCATTTAGCAGACTTCATTACATTGCGGAGAAGGTTATAATATGCATACACCAATTTCAACATCTTTGGAAAAAGTTCTAAACTCACAATATAAACAGGTATGTTGAAAGGCCTGATCGAAGCTTGTCGTTGCACCTGGATTAATAACATGTAGTAGAGCTTCCGGTCTTTAGGAGAGAGGTGATACCATGGCACATTGCAAACTTGAAGATATATGGCTGTATTCTGCGAAGAAATGTATCGCCATTAGTTATTTTCAAAACAGTCTATTATAGCTTCCTCATTCTCTGAAAATCCAGACGGCATCCCCTCAGATACCTCGCCACAAGATATCCTTGAACTCTTAAACGACATTCTCAATTCCAAAACAAAAAAGTCTCTCCGAGACTTACGAGAATATACCATAGATCGTGACAAACTCATATCTTTCCTTTCATCCCTGCATTCCAAAATAGATAACCGAAGCCTCAAAAACAAAATTACTCGTCTCAAAAATCGAGCTCAATCTTCAACATCCCCAGTAAATTCCGACTCGGAAAATTCGATTGCAGATTCCAAGGAGTAGAACCACCAAATTACCCTAATCTTATTAATAACTTTTCCACCCCCCCTCTTTCGAAAGTTAAAAACAAATAATAATACTAGTCATACTCGTATCACACATTCCTACTTAATCAACCCCGATCTTCTAGCTCCCCCATCCTGTCCTTACTGCGAAGAAGAGACTTTAACAGTCAAACACTTCTTTTCCTGTCCACTACTCGCATCTCTCCGCTCTTCCCTAAATGTACCCTCCTCCCACTCTCAAGCATTAATAAATAATTCAGACACAATAACCTCCTCCCTCCAATACATACGCCTCACCCAATTTTACTCCTCCATAAAAGAAAGAAAAAAAAAAAAAATATCAATAAATATATATTATACAATATACACACATAAAAGTAATAATTCGCACACTATTACCATCACCATATTCATCCCTAACTCATCATGCCAAGATGTAAATTACACCTATACTCATATGTAATATTCGTCGAGCTAATAGCCCAGTCGTGTTGCTTAAATACTCGTTAAAATAAAAAAAAAATAAAAAAAATACCAATCATGGTTCTCAATTATTATTACTTTCACCAGCAATGGATGTGAGCTTCAAGGAAAAGGTGGGTAGAGTAGTTACATATCTACGCCGCCTGAAGAGATACCTAGGACGACCAAGAGAAGCAACAGCACCGCCTTTTCGATTTTCCTGTATGGAGTCCCAGTATGGGCCGACTCCATGAAGATACCCTGTTGGAGGAGATAGATGGAAGATCCGACGAAGTGCTGCGCTAAGGTGAATTGTGCCTACCGCATGTCCCGATGGACGCTCTTTGCGTATTAGCACGTTCTTCACTAATCGAGCTCCTTGCTTAAGAAGAGTGGTGGTGTTCAAAGCAAAAAAGATGACAATAACCGATCAAGAGGCTTTAAGAGTCAAACAGGAAATCAGGTACTCCTTGCTTGAGAAGTGGAATGCAAGAACTGTCCAGAACGTATTGGGTACATTGACAACCCCTTGATGAGTGGATGAACCGAGATAATGGTCAGATGAACTTTCATTTGACGTGATGTTAAAAGGCCATCACTGCTTCAACAAGTACCTTCGTGAGAAGTCGAAGGAAGTTGAGCAGGCAATGTTTTTGCTCTGCAAACAAGGGTATTTGAGTACGTGGCGTGGACGCGTGAGCAGGGCAAGCTTAGTCGGTCGTTTCAAGAGATTGGGGTAGATGAAGCGCTTGCTCCGAGTAGCCTGGTAGCCACCATGCTTTGCCCCAAGTACTTGTATTCTTCCACTTTTTCCAGTTCTGTTAACAGGGAACCTGTTTTATGGGGGGCTATTTGAAAAATCTGCCGTGCGCCGTGCGCCGTCCGCCGTCCAGCGAAAAACTTGGAAAAATTTCGACCCTCGAGCCATATATGATAGGAGAAGGACTTAGAAAAATTTCGACTTTCGAGCTATATATGATAGAAGGGGGACTTAAAAAAATTTCGACTCTCGAGCCATATATGATAGGAGGGGGACTTAGAAGAATTTCGACTCTCGAGCCATATATGATAGGAGGGGGACTTAGAAGAATTTCGACTCTCGAGCCATATATGATAGAAGGGGGACTTAGAAAAATTTCGACTCTCGAGCCATATATGATAGGAGGGGGACTTAGAAAAAATTTCGACTCTCGAGCCATATATGATAGGAGGGGGACTTAGAAAAATTTGGAGTTGGTCTAGGCTTTCTTTTTACTACCTTTCTCCAAATCTAGGCTTCCTTGAATTTTCAATACCAAATCTCATTCGAATCATAAAACAGGTTCCCTGCGTTCCTCGTTTAACTTCGTTAAGGAAGCCGTCATTTTTCCCTTATGTATATCTTCCCTCCTTCTACGTTCGACACATATTTTGTTTTCCCAATATTTATTTCCAATCCCGCTTTTGCACTTTCCTCTACCAGGTCTGAACACATTTTCTGGGCGTCTTCTGCACTTCCTGCAATTAATACTATATCATCTGCAAACCGTAGGTGGCTCAAGTATTGTCCCGGTATTTTTATACCCATATTCTCCCACTGTAATCCTCTGAATATTTCCTCTAGAACTGCATTAAACAAATTTGACGACAGGGGGTCTCCCTGCTTTACCCCTTTCCCTACTCTGAATGTTGGTCCGATCTTGTCTGTTTTAACATAAGCTTCTGAATTTTCGTACATTTTGTATATTAGTTCAATTTAATTTTCGCTTAGTCCCTGTTTTTCTAATGTCTTCCATAGGTAGAGTTGGTTTACTGAATCGAATGCTTTTCGGAAGTCTATAAATACAAGGTGTATTTCTATTTGATATTCTCTTGTAAAAGCAATAAAAAATTACTCACCATAGTTTTGAAAGTTTCTCCAACGTGGCAATAGAAATAAGGAGCAACCACATACATCGCAATAAGAAAAAATCCCTTTATTTTCAGAGTCATCTCGAGGTCGGTCTGTAACATTCAGAAACCTAAAATTTGAGAGAGATCGTGGAGAAAAATAATGTGCAATAAAAAATGAAAATTAAGAATTCCCGCTCCTAATATGTCTTTTGATGTGAAACCTTCATTGACAGACTAAAAATTTGAAAATTGTAAGTTGTTGGGTCACCCAGACGTATATATTTTCTTATTTCAAATAATATTCTCTTTTCGAAATTATGGAAAAAGTCAAAACAAGTTCGGGGTGTCCCACGACATTACCACAGACTTGAACGCATTCATTATCTTCGTCAATTTTCTCCTCCGTCTTATACAAAAAAAAGTGATTGAGCAGTCAAAGCAGTCACGAGGCTCCTCAGATCAACTTTGAAAATCTCTCCCTCAGGTTCGATCTTGTTATAATTATTCGGCTTGAAACCACCAGCTAATGGATCACTGTGTGGCTATTGAAAAAATTTTAGCCATTGCCCTCCTTCCAGGTTTTAAATTTACTGACGAGATGATCGCCCAAGTCTTGCGCACATCTTCTGTCCAATTCAATCGTTCCCCTCTCTCGAGCGAACATTCGACCTGATTGTCAGTTACATTGTCGTTTTCCGGTCCTGGAACCACTCCACCACACCATTCTCTCATCCCTCGAAACAGCCCCCGCCAATGGTCTCCCTTGCCTATCCTACCCTCAAGGACCTTACCCGGGCACAGTGAGAAGCTCGTGAAAAATTAAAAAATGAATTCAAAAACCTCTTAGGAGGGGCTTGCCAACACATTTATTTTATTTGTTTATGATTCCAATTCGTTGGAGGCATTATTCTATAAATAATTCGATTGAATTTTCTCACCGTCAAAAAGTAATATATTTCAAATAATAATCCAGTCAGGTTAGGAATGGTGAGTATCATAATGATAATTTCCAAGTAGGACAGAATTATTTTCGACATCCTGAAAAGCGAAAATTTTACGTCAGTATAGAATACATTTTAGCAAGGGTTTTGCTTCTAGAAAGGGTTTTTGATCAATTTTTGCCATTCGCCCGTGATGCTATCGACGGATAGAAATACATCAGTGATACAGAAGAGCACTCATCAACTTACTTCGTGAATTTCTGATATTCCTGAGTAAATAAGACCAACTTTTCACCAAAATCCATCCGCATAGGCTGTTGTAATATACTTTCCGAATTTTCACTCTGAATTGGTTCAACTTCTACACCTGATGTCTCTACTAAATTTGAAATATCTTGACATAAACCAACCGATATATTATGAAGCGCAATCATTATCATTAGAATTAAGTATATGAGAGCAAAACACTGCAAAAGTGAAACGAGAAGTAGGAAAGTCTCTATTCCGTACATTAGAAGAGCTTGCTTAATCGTAGATATGCGATTCATGCGCGGAATCAGAATCATATTATGTTTTATGTCGCGATAAGGGTATTCCTGCTCACAAAAGAATAATACGTCGATAGTAGGCATTAGAATATGGGGGAGCGTTACAAAGGAGGCCATAATGGCCCAAAATATGAATTCTTTCCAAAAACTACGTCTTTTAATCGGGAAATCTAATGCTTCAGAGCTATAAGAATGATTGCCTAGTTGGGATGTTTCGATATAATTCATTAAAACCTGAAATCGATATCGATATTTGTGTGTAAGATAAGGTATAAAGATCATCAGATAAATAGCAGCTCCAGAGGAGTAAATAATGAAGGAAGAAGTATATAATATGTCCAGTTCTTCAGTGGTTGTATAATAATCAATAATTCCTGCAGCAAACACGACTATTGATGAAACATAAATAAAAACGAATGATGCGCTTTTAAAAGTTTTAAACAAATGACTGAAAGAGTCAACTCCACCGAGAAAATAAAAAAAAAGAATATGAGCAATTCTCAATCGCGCAGATTGGTTATTTCTTCCTTGAATATTCATACCGTTATTCCACAAATTCACCGACAATACGCTTTTACGGGGGACACTCCATGAGTATCTACTCAAATGGATCAGGTCCGCTCACAAAACAGAATGCTATAAGTTGTATCTTTTAATATAATAAAATATTTTGGGAATATTCTCCTTTCTCTCTCTTATCCCACATAGAGTAATATATTATGCAAATCGGTGCGGACTGAAACAAAAAAAAGGTTATCGGAACTCATAATGAGTGAGTGAGGTGTAAGTAGAGCACTAATATTGAAAAAGGTTAGCACAGATTGAAGTGAATCAAATATTTATAACGGAATTCTTGCTGCTGTCATTTAAAGATTGGTTATCAAGTACGTAAATTTTTTCTTTCGGCCTCCAAGAGCTACGCTCAAAAGCTGTAAGGGTTTATAAATGAGGAAAAACCTTATTTTGGCGATGTGATTCGACGTTATTATTACGCCGATAATTTTGCATAAGTTATAACTAGAAGGTAAAGAATTCGTTCCTGAACTTTCTATTCCACTACAAAAAAGTTGGAAGATTACATTACGGTCAAATGGATCAGAACGGAACTGAGGAGGTGGTATGGGCAGCTTAACGTCACAACACGACTTAATCTGCTGGTTCACTCAAGGCTTTCATGCCTCCTTCACCCTGGTGAGTTAGATTCATTTATAGTATCCGTTAATGGTGACTGTCGCGATTTTGAACGAAATTTAAGAGAAAAGAAAACTCGTAAACTTGCCTCCCTCCAGAGTTTAAAGGCTACGGCTGAGAAAAAAGACCGTCCTGGAGATAATTTAATCCAGCAATTCCAGCCACGCATTATCAATTATAGTAAAGTTCAGTTTGATAGTGATGAGTTATACCTGTTGGAGAAAGGGTTGAAATTTGGTCTCCCTCCCCTTAAGAACCAAGAGACACTGGCTAACGTAGTAGCTGACCTGACAGTCAAAATTGGACCGGGAGTGAATATCCAAAAAAAGTGCGCCGAAATGGTTTGCAACACTCCCCTCCCCCGCATAAGTAATGCCTGTAGTGAGGTGATTAAAGGATTAAAGAGGAAGGTCAGGGAGGAGGGCTTAATCTTTACCAAGGCGGATAAAAGTAATGCCGTAGTGATTATGGAGAAGTCCTCTTATGTATCCGGGGTTCATGAAGTGCTGGAACAATGTGGCGCTAAGGAGAATAGCCTCTTCTGTTTCCCCAGTTTTGTCAAAGAGGGGAGGAACACTATTAATAATTGTAGTGTGATTATTAAGAATCCTCGGACAAAGAAAGCTCTCTTGGAGCCTAACCCGGTTCCTCCCCTCCTATATGGATCATTCAAAGTACATAAAAAAGATGTACCAATGCGGCCGGTCGTGTCATTTGTCTCGTCGCCAACTTATTTGTTAGCTAAATTTATTGATAGATGGTTCAAATCGCGAGTAGATTATACCTCCCCTCACTCAGTATTAAACACGGAGAGGTTGAAGGATATAAGCCTCCCTGAGGAAACGATTTTATGTTCCTTTGATGTGGTGGGATTATTTCCTCACATCCCGAAGGCTGTCGCAATCCAACATATGGGCGAATTGCTTGTAAAAACTGGTGTCCCTCATGAGGAATTGGTAGAATTCTTCGACCTTCTGAGAGTTTGTTGGACTCCCAATTTTTGTAAATTGGAGGGAAAATTTCTCGAATTCCCGGAAGAAGTGGGGATCCCTATTGGGTCCCCTTTGGGCTCATTAATATCGGAGGTTTTCATGTCCAGATTTGAAGTCGAATTGTTTTTTTCGGGCCAGGTACTTCTAAATTACGTCTTTTACTAGCATAGGTATGTAGACGACATATTGTGCGCGTGGATTGGCCAGTGGAACTCCTTAGTGAGTTCCTTTCTCACTTAAATGGCCGATATCCTTCCATAAAGTTCACTCTGGAAGTTGGCGGATTATTAATAAATTTCATGGATTTGTCCATATTTATTAGAGATGGCGTCCATGAATTTGGTATTTATAGAAAAGGAACTTCGACTGATATAACAATCCATGGGTCATCTTTCTGTCCCGCTGCACACAAGATTGCTACCTTTAATAGCTTGATACATCGACTGACTCATATTCCCTTGAGTCAGGATGCTTTCCAGAAGGAGCTAGGGACGATTAAGTACCTGGCCGGAGTGAACCAAGTTCGAGTGGACATTGATTTAATGGTCCGAAGGAGGCTTACGAGAAAATGCCTCGATTCTACCACCTCCCTCCCTAGGGATTTGCATAACAGTAGAAATCGTTGGATTAAACTCCCTTACTTGGGCAGGTTTTCATTGAAGTTGGGCAGGGTACTCGGTCCTTTTGGGTTCCGGTCGGCGTTTTATAATATTAATACTGTAAAAAGTTTATTTGTGAAATTGAAGGACCTGATTCCTCCAGTCGAGCGAAGTGGGGTATACAGTATAGCCTGCAACGATTGCCCAGGTATTTATATAGGGATGACTGGGCGTCAGCTCCAAATAAGAATTGAGGAGCATAAAAAAGCGTGGGAGAAGGGTAATTTGGGTGATTCGGCTTTTGCTGATCATGTACTCGAGAATGGCCATAAATTCAAGGAAGGCTCTGGTATCCTCCTCCATAGGGAGAACTCATATTTTAAACGGCTGGCTTTAGAAAATATAGAAATCATACGACACCGGAATAACGAAGACTTCACGGTTTTAAACAGGTTCATTCCTGAAGAGGGTCTGATTGAGCTAGTATATGAGAATGATTCAAACTTCGATGACTCGCTGGTTAAATCATGATCTTCTGGTAAACTCCCTCTGTCTTTGTTGATCTTGGATTCAGTCGCTTTCGTTTACGCTCCGATAATGGTTGTTTAACCGAAAACGTTTAGCGGCTGATTTTCTTGTGGTTCAATATAATTTGCTACACCTTCGGGTGTACACTCCTCTTGTGTAATATGAATAACCATAAATTAGAACAACGTATCGATTAGATAAGACAGGTTCCTTTCCAGCCCTTGTTTAACACCGTGAAAGAAGCCATGAGTTTTTTCAAGTCCTATCATATAAAGCTTGAGAGACGGGGCCAATGACGTCACAATTCAATGACGTCGTGGGTCGACTTTGTGACGTCACAGTCTATTTCTCAGTCCCCCTCCCCTCATATATACAGCGGGAGCGGGCCCTGTGAAGTCACTGTTTGATGACGTCATAGGTCAGCCTTTTGACATCACAATCTGATGACATCATAAATCAAATTTTTTTCAAGTCCCCCTCCTATTACATATAGCTTGGCGGCCGGGCCCTGTGACGTCACAGTTTGATGACATCATAGGTCACCCTTGTGACGGGGCGGTCTTATGACGTTACAGATCACTTTTATCTCCAAAGTTCGGATCTGTGACGTCATAATTTGATGCCGATCTCCCATAAAACAGGTTTTATGCTACCCCTCGGTTAACTCTGTTAAAGAACCCGTGAGTTTTTTAAGAGGCAGTGGGATCTGAAAAATGTTGACATACCAGATCCACGACGTCATCATATTGAGACGTTACAGGGCTGGACTTTGAAGCTATAAATAATAGGAGAGGACTTGCAGGGTTGCCAGATGAGGAGTGTAAGAATGCACCAGATTTTTCAGTGAACTGGTCCCAAAAAAAAATAAAAAGGATGGAACGCAATTTTCCGGCTCCGGAGCGTTTTCTTGAAAAAATTGAAAAGGACCAGGAAAAGCCCGGGAAAATGGAAAGGACCAAAAAAAAAAAAAACAGTTTTTTTTCAAAATTATCAAAAAGGACCAAATCTGGTCCTAACCAAATCTGGCAACCCTGGACTTGAAAAAATTCCGATATGATTCGACATCTAAACTATAATTATATGGTAGAAGGGAGACTTGGAATACCTTAAGAGAACATTCTGTGTCGTATGGTATTTAAAATGTGGCATATCTGGCTTATTGAAGGGGCCATTCCAATTGGTGAATGAAGCATTTTTTAGACTCACTCTTTTCCCATCGTGTGTACTTCGACACACAGATTCAAGACCCAAAGAACCAGATCTCAAAAATTCAATTCTACACCATGGTTAAAAGATGTCCCCGGTTCTTCAAGATATATCGATAGACAAATTTAACGAGGGGTGGCAAAGAACCTGTGGAATCAGGGAAATTTAGAATCTTTGGGACTCTAATTTTTAATTTAATTCTCTATCAAAGCCAATTCAATTCATGGAACAGGTTCCTCGTGTTCCACATTTTGAACTTCCAATATATCCGGCCCCCTATTGAAAGATGAATTTTATATTTCTTTGATGATTTTAAAAAGTCATATGAAACGTACCAGTAATAAATCCAACAAATGATAGAAATGTATTTTAATACTTTAAATTATACAAGAGAAACATTTAAAGGTAAGGTTGAACTAAAATATGTGTAGAAAAATCGAGTCTCATGATAACTTTTTGAAGAGATATTACCACATCATTGTGGTTTTTGATAAGTAATAATTGTGTCAAATTGTAACTCAACCGTAACAATGAATTATTGGAACTCATTGAGTGAGTGAGGTGTAAGTAGAGCACTACAGTTAAAAAAGTTTTTCAATTGTATGATTCTACTTTATTAGTTGCTTTTACAAGAGTACTTTTGGCCATCATCAGTTGTGTCGCAACTGGAGAACAAGGCCTTCAATATAACTTTTACTGTGATCTTATTGGCTATAATAATGCTGTGTCGTGATTGGTTCACTCTTCGAAACTTTTTCTTACAATAATATGACATTGTGTTTTTATTGGCTATACCATACTGTTTTATTATTGGTTCACTCTTTTGACCTAAATACTGCGTTTCTATTGGCTACCTAGTTTTCTGCCATCTTATTGGTTGGTTCTGTTCTTCTTCTCTTGTCCAATCACCAGGCCGAATAATTTTTTACTATTAAACGTGATTACTTACATTGTTCAAGAGGCTAGCGGAGTTTTCCAGATTTCGTGATAGTATGAATAAAATTTGCATATGCATATATTGCGTTTATTACAACTGGAAACAGCTGTAAATTTATCACATAAACGAGTACTTTGAAACGTTTGATTTCAATTTGCTGCTGTGCATGGGTTAGTAACATGTAGTATGGTTTCCGCTGTTTTGGTGGGAGGAGATACCAAGGAACATTGCAAACTTGACGGTATATACCTTCACGCTGTATAAAAGGAAATAAAAATGAAGGATTAGATAAAAATTTTGGAATTTTTGAGCAGGAGATGTGGGCAGGGAGTTGACATACAGTCCTAAGATGAAACAAAAAGTATCCCTTACCATTGTTTCCAACATATCTCCGATATAACATATAAAGTATAAACCACATTGAAACGATACAACAGTGAACAAACGTTTTATCCTCAGCATTATCTCTAAATTGTCCTGTAAAATAAGACGCATTCTTTGGTCACGAACGATTAATTTAATGTGCTTGAACTGGGGTCAGTCAGAAATCTGCGTCACGCGTGACGCCTTGTGACGTTATGAATCACCTTGACCCACTTCAGGGACGTGGAATAATTTCGACCTCTAGAATATTTTGCGGTTTTAGTTGGTTTAGCCATCATTATACTAGGCTAGGAATGGAGGCAAACGAATAATTTCTCATATAATACATTTACTTACCACCAAAAAAGAATACAAATTAAAAAATGATCCAATGAAGAAAGGAATTACTAGGACCTTGACGATAATTTCCATGTATGATTGTAAGATTTGGGACATTCTGAAAAAATTATACACAACAGTAAGATTTAAGATGAGAATCTTCGGAAAATCTTCAAGTACCTATCATGAAGTGGTCTTGGAAAAATTTTGGCTTTCAAGCTACACGCAACAATGAGCTAGAGGTACTTTGAAATATCCTATAAGAGATGAGGAAAAACTCCAAACATAAAATTATAAATGTGAGGAACGGGATATTGAGAATTTTCAACTCTGAATCCTTGTATGACCTGAGTGAGATTTTGAAATCATAATCCATATTAAGAGAGATTTAGGAAAATCCCGATCTTTGAGCTCATACAGAGTGAGAGGCGCACGTGAAAATTATTAGCTTCTGACTCCTGTACTGGAAAAGAGGACTCGAGATAATGTGGATAGAATGAATATTAGACTATCAGTACCAAAAACGTATTGGTTCGATTCTCTTGAGCTACCTGCAATCTTATTAACCTCCCATATTGAACTGATTCCCTGCAGAAAATATTCATAAAAGATATGCAACCCAAAACCAACATGCTATTTATATATTTTGAGTCATATTGATGGATAATGATATTACAAAAGTCAAAAATGTCACTATATTTTGCTTACATCACATTTATGACGATAATGACGAATTTCAGACAAGGATAATTTGACTTTATAACTTTGTTTAGATTAGGTTGCATTATTTTTAATATAAATTGAGCAATACTTTTTCAGACGTACGTCACGAAGCTTTGATATTCTTCAACAAACCGAACCACTTTTTTCTGGAAAGTAGGGAACTCCATTTGTAAAGAATTGATCCTCTTTTCTCTGGTTCTCCAAACCTCGTTGGCTTCATCTAGGTCCACTAAATTCAGCAAATCTTTACATAACTTTACTGCTGCGTTATGCAACTCAACTGCGATGATTACAATGAAATATACGAGCGAGAAACACTTTATAAACCCCAGAAATAAAACAATAAATCCTATTACATATACACCTAGCGCTTGACTGAGGGTGGATATGTACTCCACGTATGGGATTATAAACGTGTGATGTTTCAGATCACGAAAATGATTTTTTGATTCGCAGAAAAATAGTACATTGACAACGTCTATTAGTAACACTGGAAGAGCAAGACAAATGCTAATTACAAGCCAAAATTTAACTTCATCGATAGATTTGCGTCTCCTGATTGGAAGATAAGAATGAAAAATAGTTGTTTCATCTTTTTGCAACACTACATGTTTCTCAATATAATTTATCAACATTTGAAGCCGAGCTCGGTACACATAAGTAAGAGATGGAATCAATACCATTACATACATAGTGGATCCAGAACCAAAAAAAGATGAAGCAATGTCATAGATGTCAATTTTTTCTACTGTTAGAAAATATACGACAGTTCCCAGACCACACACAGTTCCTACCAAAATGGTAGAAGAAATTAAAGAAAGAATTCTAACTGTTCTTGGCACATCACTCGCGAAATAGATTCCACCAATTAAATGGTAAAGAAATAGTAAAGTTTTCAGTACTAAAGGTCTACGACTTTTTCTCTGAAATGAAAATCGCCCCCCGTTATTTCGATGGAATCGTGATAATACACGTATATCTCTAAAGATTATCATCTTGATTTAGATAGACTTCAATCAAGCGCTTGTATGGTGTGGAAACTAATTTGTAGTTCTTTTTTCCTCCCATCACCTTTTCGTGAAAATAGGAACGTTGTAAACACCCAGAATAAAGTTCTTAAAATTAGGAAGAAAAGAAAAACTTTATCAGTCTTGAATTAGGGTCTACGGTACACATCACCGATCAACAACTTATCTTTTATTTATTTATTTTGTTGTTTTTTTTTTTCTTTTTTATCGTCCATATTTTTGAAGTATATTTGTTTAGGATAAGGTGACCCCCGTCACAGTAGAAAATATTTTTGGAACAGGTCGCGTATAATTCCTTCTAAAATATTACCGGTATTAGGAAAAAATTAGAGGAATAATATTTTTCGATCATTCATGTTTACTTCAAAGTCATCTCTTCCTTCTGTATTACCCGTACTATAAGATTTGTTTTTCAAAATGGTTTTCTAAAATGTATCGATTGAAGACGTGAACTTACCAGTACAAAATACAGTCCAAGGAAACTATCACTGACAAAGTTTCTCATCAATAGTACAGTCTTTTGTCAGAAATTTCATCTTACACTGTTCAACGTAACGAATACCGCGCCAACTCCTTCTTCCATTTCTCATCATAAAGGAGGAACTCTAGTCAATAAGCAATGAAACAAGAGATTATGTTTTGTCCTTATTTAGAGTCCCGGGAAACAATTTGTTCTAAGTACCCCTCTGATCCCCCATTTGAAGCCTTATTGATCCCCTTGTCCCTGTTTTTTCCCAGTTGAAGCCCTTTGGATTCCCAGGCTAAAAGGGCTCCAACGGGGACAAACCTGAAGCCCTTCGGATCTCCGGGCTTCATATGGTAAAAACTATCCATTTAGTTCCTATTTAAAACCCCATTTCCCCTTTTGAATCCCTGAAGTCCTTCAAATTCGAGGGCTTCATGTGGGAACAATTTTTATCGGGGTGTTCATCTGCATTCAGTCCGCCATTCCACAAAGAAGTTGCTGAAAAAGATGACGTCGGATGATTTGGTAATCATATCAAGGACGAGTCAAGGTTTGTTAGCTAGTCCTGCGAGGGAGATGGAAGAATTTTTAGGGGCAGATAACTTGTTCAACTCCCCCTCATAAGCGGGCATAACTCAAGAGTAAGATTTTTCCAACTTCTTAAAATAGGTCAAGGTTGTTGATGACGTCACAATGACAGAATGGTAACGCATGCTAGTGTCGCAAAATCGTTGAAGTTTTTGCAATAGTGGACCCAATTTCGTTAGACATTAAAATGACCCTTGCTTAATTTTTATTCAAGTAGAAAAATATGTTCTACTTGATTTAGCCCAGTTTGTATTGCAATATTCTAAACTTTTTCTTCCGGGGTGGGGGAGGAATAAAACTCGAGGTAGAACTTGACAAGTCTCCTCAGCATTTTGTGGGCTTGCTCCAACGCGGAGGCTTACAAGCTGACGGACTAACCCGTTTAAAGCTCTTTTGCCTCTTCTTTTCCCAGAATTGCTTAGCCTAATTTAGGCCTGTTACAGAGTGGCCTATACCTAATATAGAAGATCAGTATAATATATCGATTGATTCTACCTAATCAATCTTACTAAATTGATTTGGCGGATCATATCGACTTCTAATATAATATCTATCTCGGTATGATGATGTCATAATAGGGCACAATAGACGGTAGGTATGTCCATCCGCCATTTTCGTTCTGAAGGCATTCGTGTTTTCAATATGACGGATAACTTGAGAATGGCTCGTTGGATTGTTTTGATATTACCCGCATTGGAGAGTAAATTTTATGGAGAATAGAATATTTTCTTTTCAATTTTTCGCTAGAAGCACAATTTTCGGAGTAATCAATGAATAATAATTAAAACGCGTTTTCTTGACCAAACGCCTATATTCGGTAATTGTAGGCGTTTGGTCAGGGAATGTGTTTCAACTTTCAATTATTAATTAATTACTCTAAAAATTATGCTTCTAGCGAAAAGTTAAAGGGGAGATAATTTATCCTCCTTAAAGTTTTCTTTCCAGCGCGGGTAATATCGAAAAAACTCATCAGGCCAATTTCGAGTTATGCGTCATTGAAAAATACAAATCGAATATTATTATGCTCTTATGAACGTTTTAAGCCTTCAGAACCAAAATAATGGACAGACGTACCCATCGTCTATGGTGCCCTTGTCGTAGTAAGGAGTTCGAGAGTGGGTAAAATGGAAAACCATTTTGGTTTTTCAATGAATTTAGCACCCCTCTGGTGGGCACCGGAAAACCAAATGTATGTCCGGCAGACTTGCACTTTTAACCCGTAATAAAGCCGTCAGCTGTCAATTTAGTTACAAACAAAATGGATGTTCATTTTACCTGCTCTCGAGCTCCCTAGTCATAGTAAGATCCCACCACCAGTAATTTGTCAGCTCAGTATATTTATTGAGCTACCTAGCGGATGAAGAACTCACTTGTTGTTTTCTATTACATATTTGAGGGGTGGGATATGAACTTTAGAATGTTTAAAACACGAGTGCATTTGGCTTTGAGTGATTTAACGTGGGGAGCCAAGGTAAGTTTTCGATCAAAATGCAAGGTTGTTGAGCGATTCAATTAAGGCCTAAACTTGAAGTAGAATTTCTTTTCGCTTAAGCTTAAGGATTAAACTTGAAATAAAATTTCTTTTCGCTTAAACTCAAAGCTTATTCAAGACGTATGAGTTTTAACCTAGAAGTTAAACTTAAAGCGTGAGGCTGAATGTACAAAACATGTTTTTGTTGAAAAATAACATGTTTTCGTCAGCAAAAACATATTTTTGTTGGAAAAAACATGTTTTTTTCGGAAAGAACATGTTTTTGTCAGAGAAAACATATTTCGTCAGCAAAAACATATTTTTGTTGGAAAAAACATACTTTTGTTGAAAAGAATATATTTTTGTCAGAAAAAACGTTTCTGTTAGAAAAAGCATGTTTTTGTCAGAAAAAACATGTTTTGTCAGCAAAAACATAATTTTGTTGGAAAAAACATGCTTTTGTTGAAAAGAACATGTTTTTGTCGAAAAAAACGCTTTTGTTGGAAAGAACATGTTTTTGTCAGAAAAAACATGTTTGGTCAGAGAAAACATATTTCGTCAGCAAAAACATATTTTGTTGGAAAAAACACGTTTTTGTTGGCAAAAATATGTTTGGTCAGAAAAAACATGTTTTGTCAGCAAAAATATATTTTTGTTGGAAAAAACATGTTTTTGTTGGCAAAAATATCTTTGGTCAGAAAAAACATGTTTTGTCAGCAAAAATATATTTTTGTTGGAAAAAACATGCTTTTGTTGAAAAGAACATATTTTTGTCAGAAAAAAGTTTTTGTAGAAAGAACATGTTTTTGTCAGAAAAAACATGTTTCGTCAGCAAAAACGTACTTTTGTTGGAAAAAACATGTTTTTGTTGGAAAAAATATATTTGGTCAGAAAAAACGTTTTTGTTAGAAAAAACATTTTTTGTCAGAAAAAACATGTCTTGTCAGAAAAAACATGTTTTTGCCTTGTTTAAGTTTTAAGCTTTTGTTTCGCCTATCAAATCGCTTAATTAACGAATGAAAAATCGTTTCGCTTTAACTTATTTACTGCTTAAAACTTGAATAAACCTCAGGCTTATATACCAACTTTGTCAAAATGTAATGCAAAGAGTTTGGTGTAGTTACATGTTGGAATTTCGGAAATTAATGGATGGAATAGGGTTTCTTTTTTTGAAAATGACTAAATAGGTTTTTGAGGAAAAAATCTAAATCTGTTTTTTGATGTCCAAGCAGTGATTTAGTTGAGGATGATTACATAGTTTTCAATTAATGACGTCATTGATAATGATTTGTTTTAATGAGGGACCTCATAGTAGAGGTCTATAAATACGAGTGAGGACATGGACCGCCATATTTAGTCGTTACGTCATTATTATTTTCACAGTCTCCTATTCTAATGACTGATAACGGTTTATCATGATTTGAAAATAGTAAGAGAACATACTAGACTAAGTGCCAAAGCAAAATGCAGGACTCAACACTATTGAGAAATGCAAAATAGTTTCACTAATCACACAAATTCCTCATCTGAATAGGGAGCTATGGAGATAAATGATGACGTAACGACTAAATATGGCGGACCATGTCCTCACTCGTATTTATAGGGCTCTACTCATAGTAGCAAAACCGTGAAGTCTCAATCAAAAACCATAAAACGGTGACGATTTTTTGGATTGATTTTTTTCATAGTGGTTTTTCAAGTAGTCTGCACAATGCTAAAATCATCCCCTCTCCTTGCCTTCCATATAAAATTTTGTGAGGTTCGACTGGACTCGATCACTTCTTTCATCGTCGTGCGAAATTAATGAGCGTTTCTTCTTATAAACTACTGCTCAAATTTTTAACGTCCTATAACTTAGGAAGAAAGGGAGGGGTCCTTCTCTTGTTACCTGCCCTAATTTTTACCCAAAATTGCGTTGCTGGGTCTGGATCTATATTGTTTATAACTGGTATCGTTTGGAGTTGAACCAAGCATTATTAATGAAGTTAAGAGAATATTTTTTGAGTTTTTCCACCAATTTTTCATGGAAATAAGAATCCGATACGTATAAGTGGAGAATGGTATTCATTTGTAATTTAATATTTGAAAAGGAAATAGTGTCTAAAGTTTTTTATAAGGTTGGTAAATTACAGAGGATGAGAATATTTTTCTTCCTCCATAAGTAAGTCATGTTATTATACTTATTTTCTTTTTTTAGTTTCTGCCAGGGTCTTTCTGAAGTAGAAAAAATAATTCTATACATGTGAACAAATTTATTATTCAGACCCTACTTAGCTTTCTACAGGTGGTAATGAAAACTTTGAAACATCTTTTTTTATATTTTTCTCCCTTTTTGTTGTTTTTCATTTTTTGAACTACATACCATAACTCTTCGTTTGGGTATCCAAAATATTTTAAAACGAAATAAATAATAGGGGTAACTGGGTAAATTGCTAGTTGGAAGACTCATCAGGAATAGCATTCTTATACTCCTTGAGCGTAAACGTTATATGATGAGTTGGAGAGATACGTAGCTCTCCGACTGTGGTGATTCCAGTCCAGCTACGAATATACCGGAGCAATGACAGTTTCTTACTGCCAATTCCTCGTTCCACGATCAATCTCAGCAGTGCTTCCTCCTGCCACGTAAAATGTAACCCAGGTATCCAGTGTTTCACTCCTTTATAGTAGTGAATATTCGTCTCTCCACTCCAGCCATTTCCAGGACCGCTCAGTTCAAGTAAACAACTTGTGAGTAAATAGACGGAGAATTCAACTTGAAAACATTTTTACCATTCAGTTATGTACCTAGTATCATTAAATGAAATACCTAGCTTGTGCTCGCAGTTTAAGCTTTCTCGGAAACGGTAAATACAATTTTAAGGACATTCGCAGCATTTATAAAAAATTATAATTTGTTTGCAGAATTGATAATTTTATGAGCAAAATTTGCATAAGTGTAGATCGCCTTCAACACTATAGGGTACAGTGTTCTGTTCAGAGGATACACTCGACAAATATGGATTGCAGAACGATGCCGAACTTGGCATAGAAAAATATGGAGAAGCTTCTGTTGTTTTGCCGGCAGATCGTACCAAGGTGTGTCATATACTTTGAAACATATAACCTCATTCTAGAAAAGAAGAAAATTTATTCATAAGTATCCCATTCTTTCCATGTGATTCATATTAATAATTATAATATCTGTACAGGCCGGGTCTACAATTCAACTCATGTTTCCACCTTTACTCTATTTTCAGGGTTGGTCTCCAGACAGATTTCCTCTTAGAAATGTTTCATCAGACAAAAATCCTACTTACCATCGTTTGAAAAGTCTCTCCAAGGTCACTGTACAGGTAATAAATATATAACGCGAGGCAAAGAGCTAAAACATGTTTCATTTTCAACATAATCTCGAAATCCGTCTGTAAAAAATTATTAAGTTACTAGAAATGATTCGAAGAGAAGGTAAAAAAAATAAGTATGGACCTGGGTTAATCTTCTAACAAATAATTCCAACTTTATACCAATAAAGCTCAAGTTGTGCGCTAGAAACCTCGTTCACCATATTTTGATGGTAAGGACCAGAACAAACACCTCCACACTTCTTACTATCTCTCTCTAAAATGCTAACGAACCAGAGCCGTCTAATTGACCTCAAAACGTAGACACTGAAATGTAGGTTTACAGGAAGAAGATACAATCCCCCAGGGTCTCAAAGTGCCGCAATCTGTCAGTTCGCGACAAACTGCAAGGGGAAGCAGCGTAAAATGTGCTGCAGATTCTTTAGATGTTGATGGATGGTCGTCTCGGACAAAATTCAAGAAGATGGCTTAGGATATAATTGGGACGACTAGTGCGGGATACTTGAAACCTCGCATGTGGCAAAAACCGATGAACGGAATACAGTCTGGAATCCAAGTACTTGCACGTCAAATTAGAAATTCAAGGTATTCTCGATGTTCAGCGTGCCAATAATAAGTACAATATAAGAAACTGTAGAATCAACTTACAAGTAAAATAGCGTAAATATTACAACACGCACTGAAAATCGCAGGAATCAAGTTCATTGAATGCAATAGTTCGATGTATTCACGCGGAGCCTTGGACATTCTGAGGAACAGTGATATAAAATTAAAATTTCATCACATGGAAAGCTATTTCAAAATTAATAAGGAACCTATATAAACCATTGCAGTGGCATGACCTGAGAAGGAACAGAGGAATCTTAATTTAGGATAATTGATTGAAAAAGAGGCTTTAAATCTTGGCTTCGCCACTGTATTAAATTTTAGACCTAGTATTGTAAAATTCAAACTCACGCGATAAATGTCTGATATTTCCTAACAATTGAAGCCAAATTCTTATTAGTTGATTTGAAATGATTGTCATTTGATTTGTGAGTTTTTGCACAATTCTGTATAGTCCGGCTAAAATCAACTACAATGTTGGCGAGCTCGATTGTAACTAGCACGTTGAAAAAATTGAAAGCCAAAAGCGACGATAAAAGTACAAGCGAGAGTAAGAATTCCAACATGTACACGAAAATTGCCATTTCAACTGAGGGTATACGGTCAACAAATGGAATCCCGTACATGTGATGATCTATTTTTCGAAAAGGGTATTCTTCATGAGGGAAAATACATAGGTCTAGGATATCGTTTGACGCCATTAGAAGGAAAATACAACTCACAACATAGAACGAAAAAAAGGCTTCACTTAAGCTATTACGACTCTTTAGTCTTGTGAGTGTGAAAATTCATCATTTCCTCTCGTCGCGGCTGCGAATGTTTTTGGAGATAGTTGATTAATGCTTCAAAATCAGAATGATATCTGTAGGTGAGTAATGGAATGATTATCAGTCCACAGATGAAGAAGTTGCTGAACCAAGAGACAATCGTGACTGAAAAGAAATCGATATTTTCCGAAGTTAGACAATATCCGAAGAACCCGACTATGTTTGTGAGTACAATCATGATGAAAGAGAAGCAGAACCACGCTGCTTTGATGCGGAATGAGAGTTCCTGTGCGGTATAAATACCGCCAACAATGTAGAATAGAATTCGTAGGATTTTTATGGTAGACATTTTTTGACAACCTTTTCTTGGACCTCTCCATGCAAACCTAATGTTCATCATTTGTATTAATTTGTAGATACCGGTACTACACCCTATGAAAAACAATGCTGCACGCATTTGTCAAAAATTTGATTATAATAATATTGGGTAGCTCTAGATTTGATCCACTTTTAAAAATTATAACTGCGAACATGAGACATGAAATACAAAACTGATAAATGGAAGTCTACTTCACCACGCCAAACAGAGGAAGTAAGAGCGAGGTCAATCAATTACGTTTTGGTGAATATTTATAGCATGTTATATTTTTAATGATCTCTGTTGTGGTTTGACCACCTGTATGTCAACAACAGGCTAAAATGTTCGATTACCTATATTTCTAATTCAAAATTCATGAATTCCCAATTGTCGGAGAATACACTTTGCCATGCATACTCCAAATTAGCTCTTTTATAATACACTTGCGTATTCCAAGATATGTTTGTTAGATGGGAACTGAGGTACTGAAAGGAGGCAAATGGCCAAATTGTGAGTTCAATTTTTGCAGCCCCCTTCTTTTTTAGACACCATTTATATGGGTATGATAAACATGTTTTCATAGAAATTTATTGAAAAAAAAAAGACGCACTATGTTGACTGCTCAGGGCTTGCCTTATCAGCGTTAATTGAAGCAAACAGGGAATCTGTTTCACGGAAGTTTCTTATATAATTTTGCAATTATTGTCAATGCTCAAATAATAATCAATGCTCGTATTGATATTTGGCTACATTTGATTATATTGTATTTCCTGCCGTGATGCAATTTTCTATGTTACTGTACATAACAGATCTGTAGGTTAATGAGAATTTTAATTTTTCAAGTCCCTCTCCTATCATATGTAGAGCTCAAAAGTTGAAGTTTTTCCAAGTCTCACACCAACAACACCAACACCAACAAAACCAATAATGCCAACACCAATGCCAACATCAAGAAAAACAACAAGAACATCAATACCAATGACACTTACAACAAGAACGACATCAAAACACCTAAACCAATACCAACACCACCAAAAACACCAACACCAAGAACAACATCAATAACATCAACATCACTCACAACAACACCAATGTTAATACCAACAAGATGAACAACAAAACCAACACCAACAACAACATCTACTTCAACACTGACCCCTTAATACCAATAACAACAACACCAACATTGTGTTTTTAACAACACCAACAACATGCACAAAACTATTGCCTCCCGCAATACCATCACCAACATCATCAAAAACGTCATCACAAACAACAATACCAACATCAACAAGGCCTACAACAAGATGAGCACCAATAATAACAACACAAATACTCCCACCACCACCATCATCACCACCACCCCCAACAATGACAACAACAACTATGATGATGATGATGATGATGATACCAACACCAACAATACCAACATAAACGCAAACAACGCAAACCTCAATATTGACAACAACACCAACAAAACTAACAACGCAACAAACAACACTGACAACACTGACAACACCTTCATCAACAACAATTCCAATATCAACAATATTACCACTAATACTAACACCACCAACAATACCCACAACGCACCAACATCATCAACAACAACACCAGCACCAATAATAACACCCAAAACACTTTACCAATACTAACACCAGTGTCAACAAGATTTACAACACCAACAACAATAAGAAGACCAATATTACCAACACTAACACAAACAAAACCAACAGCAATATTGACGACAATATCAGAAGCATCAACAAAACCAACAACACCCACAATACCTTCATTAACATCAACATCAACAGCACCAACAACAATGCCAACAACGCCAACTCCAATATCACCCAACAATACCTACCACACACCAATATCAACAGAACCTACAAAAAAACCAACACCATCAACAACATCTACCACAACACAAACATCAACACCAGCACTACCAAGATCACTAACACCAATACTACAAACAACTAAATGAGTTGCCATTTTAAAGGCAAATATGATTTAATGTTTTATATTGACATAATTGAGGCACCACATTCCAAAAAGGTTCTGGTCCATTTTAAACATTTTGGGTAGTAGTTTTATTAGGTTGATATTCATCCACTTAGAACATCACAACTGTGATAGATGGAACACTTCCGCTTGATGCATCATATTGAGGGAAGTTTTTACTACTAAATACGCTAGGTATTAACTCAATGTTTAAAGAAAAATGGACAAAAGTCTTTTTGGAATGTGGTGCCTCACCCATTAAATTGACTGTGTCAACGTTGGCATCTGGTCAACATGAGAAATTTTTGACTCAATTATTGTGATGATCTCAAGCCAAGTTCTTGTCTACCACTTCCAAGTTTTCATCAACTTCACATCAACTGCTGATTGGCATCAAATGATACTTCAGTGTTCCAAAAAATAAGTTGTTTAACTTTGAATTGATCTCAAATCGATGTCAATATACTTTATTCGCGTTGATATTGACTCGACACATACGTATTGACAGGGCCGTCTACACCTCATACGCCGCGCGCTCCGCCCAAGGCGATTTTCCATTCTGTTTTTTTTTTTGTAAGTACCTACTTGTTTTCTCCCTTTGAAACATTTTTTTCCTTCTCCCAAATCCCTAGCCACCCAAAAATTCGACCGCCCTAGTCGGCCATCTACTTTACCTATTGGTAAAGTCTGGCCTGCTTATTGATTCTAATTCAAGTCATTTATCAATTTGATAGGGAAGTACAGTCGCTTCCTCCCCAGGGCCATCTTTACCTCATTTGCCGCTCTAGGCTATTTTCTGTTCTGTTTTTTTTGTACCCGGTTCCTCCCTTTGGAACCCTTTTTTTTTTTTTTTTTTTTTTCCCTCCCAAATCCCAAACCGCCTCAAAAATTCGGCCTCCTACTTAGCCTATAATTGGTGAAGTGTGACATGTTTCTCTCCTCTCCCTAGAACTTGATGGACTGGTATCATTTTGTTGGTTTGGTGACGCGCTACTCGCAGGTGGAATAAGTAGTCACAATTATGTAATAAAACCTATTGAAAAGTATGATTGTGCTCGACCAATATGGTAGTGGTCGCATAGTAATGATGATGCGTACAATTTTCTCAAGTCTCTGCCTTCAGCTATAGCCTACACATAGCCTAGCTTGATTGCACTACCCAACTATTCAAAATTTTTTGAAATTCTCCTGAAGTATTTTTCACGCTGAAAATGATGCCGTTTACCGTTTCTTGAGATTGGCTCAATTTTTTGTTGTTACGTTTACATTTACTCGCCGCGAATCGTCGCGAAACATAATGTAGGCATGAGCAGTATTCTAGTATGTAAACTTGCGCGCGTTCCGCGACGATCCCCGGCGAGTGAGCCAATCTCAAGTAACGGAAAACGGCATTGTTTTCTGAACAAAAAATACTTATTCCCGGACTGGAGAATTTCAAAAAATTTTAATTTATTGTTTAGTGTTATTAAAAAGTTTTCACATCCATCCAAATCATTACGAGTATATGACACTGACTTGCAGCCTGTGCAGAACGTTTAATGTTGGGTAGGTATTTGTAGATTAAATAGAGAAGTATCACAATGTGTATCGACTAAACAAATTACAATACTCGAATCAGAATGTTGTGCTAAAGTGTAAGTGTGAAAATCATCTATTTCAAAGACATTGCGTTTATTAAAAAATTAGCGTACATATAAGCCGCCTTCAGCAGAAAAGGAAAAAATTCTTTGTCTACGCGAAAGACTCCAAGAATTTTACCGCATGTAATTGGACGTTGCACTTGACATAAAAGCGTGTAAAAATCTTTTTTCTGTCGAACCGGTAGGTAGTACCACGGTATACTGTAGATTTGACTATGAATAGCTTCACCCTGAAATTGAAATTTTATGAATAAAAAATTACATGTGTATCCGAATGAGTTTTTCCAAAGAACGTTATTTGGATACCATAATTCTGAACGTTTCTCCAACTTGAAGAATAGTATAGAGACCGTAATATAGGAGTATGATTATCAACATACTTTGTGCTTTCAACGCCAATTCAACATTTTTCTGAAAAAAAAAAAAAAAAAAAAAAAAAGTCACTTTTAATATCTAGGATACAAAAAGTCTTTTACAATTCGAGTCCGATACGGAAAAATTTTTTCAAGTCCCGCTCTCGAGGTTGATGTTTTCATATTTTTTGTTCCAAAGGTACTAACTGACTATGTCTCTCCAAGTTGCCCGACAGAAATTCTTCTATCCTTTTTTTCGGGTGTATCTAGGTATTTCTCTTTGCATTCCTATTTTCTTCTCGTTTTTTCTTCCTTTCTTTGTGGTCGTCTGGGGACGATTGACGGGATTGCGGTGAATATTTTCTTTTGTACATACGGTATCATAAAACTATATTCTGAGAATAGGCAATTGAAGGGAACACACCTGAAGAATTGTGTAAACAGTGTAAAGCAAAGCAAAAATACTTGGAATAACGCAGAATGCAAGTATGGATTCCATATACAAACGTATTACCGTCGTCATCCTGAAATATTAAGATTTTTTATTAGTTAGGTACAAACTTTCAATCCACTCGGCTTGTCAACAGATTCTTGTGAGTCTGAGATTTTCCAAACTCACTTTAGGAAACTTTGATATTGTTGTGTGACTATTATCAGATTTTGATCAAATTGTCGAAGCTGTCCCCACGTAGTGAAAGGCTGATCACTAATATTTAGTAAAGTTCTTATTTTTCCACAGAAATCGACGGCAATGTTATTGAGCTCGATCGAGGTTATCGTAATGAACGAATTCAGGCAAACTATTAAAGTCGTGCACACAAAACCTACCAGGATTTCTGCCGGAAATGCGAGAAAAGCCGCTTGTGTTGAGGAGAGGTGATTTATGAACGGAATCCCAAATAGATGATGGTCTACCTCACGGAACGGATCTTTTTTATCGCAAAAAATCCAAACGTCTGATAGGACAATAGCAATCATGATCAAAAGAAGGAAATAAGCAGTGAATATCCAGTTGTAAGCCACTTCAAGAGAATTCCGTTTCAGCAACGAAATATCATTTCTCCGAGACTCTTGGATTGAATGCCTATCAAGGTAGCCAAAGAGCTGCTCAAAATCAAGATGATGTTTGTAAGTGGCTCCTGGAACGATGATTAGCAAGTAAATTAGCGTCGCGCAGATCCAACAAGCAGACCCTATGAAGGAAAGATCGATATTTTCAGCTGTCAAAAAGTATCCTAGTACGCCGACGAAATTTGTAAGCAGCACCATCGCCAGCGAACAGCAGAACCATGCAGTTTTAACCTTCATTGATAAACTTTTCTCAGCGTAAATACCACCAAGGAAATAATACGAGAGACGCAAAATCTTCGAAGTTACGTTTAAATGTTTTTTTCGGCGCATGATTTAATTAACTATAAAGAAGAAAGAAAATTGGAAGCGTAATATTCAAGTACATAGAAACAATGGCGTACAACACAGCAGAGTTTATAGTGCCTGCCCAAATTGTGATGAATGTAACTGAGGTACAAGCCTTTAACGTGAATTATAAAAATTTAATGTGATAAAGAAGATGTACAAATTTTTTTGGTTTCCAGGTATTCAAAAGTAAACAGGACAGAATCATCAGCCATGCTACTAAATTATGTAAGTATGTTTATACCTATATTTACCATAAACAGTCGTATAAGTTACCAGGCTTTTGAATTTTTAATACCTACATCATCTTCCATTCCTTTTCTGATATTATTACCAACAAACTAATTGAATTTTTGATAAATACCGGTTATAATTTCCTTGATTAAATTTTCAATAATATTATTTTGATAGCATTCTTCACATGTCATTGAAATACATGTGCAGAAGGGCTAGGAATTGGAGACAATTTTCTTTGGTGTGCTAAGTCAGATATATAATATACCAGGGGTTTTATATACTTATTGTATAGGTATCCTTAACTAGCTCCTGTCACCTGTTTATTACTAGACCTACTATATTCTATATAGTAGGTTTCAACTGGCACTACTATTGGAATTGGAAAAATCAACGCCTAATGACGTCATCAGTGACCTTGAGCTACTTTGAGCATACAAAAATTTTGTCCGTTACCACTTTCATTATCCAAGCCTAATGTACAGTATACTAGGCTATACCTACTAGAATAATTAAAAATACGTTTCCGTATTTTCAATCATTAGGTATGAGTTGTGAGGAAACTGCTCTTCATTTGAGGCTGTACTAGGCCTAGCATACAATACACTAGTAGTTTCATATACTTTATGCTGCTAACCGTCTCATGCCGCCCCTTATACTAGGCTTTCTCTACACTAGCGCTAACACACATTGTAATAGGTTTTCACTCTTGGAAATTTATAAAAATATTCAACCTTCTGTTACTTCATCTATCTCTTTATTATAGCATCTGTACCTATACAACTAAAAGTTGCTAAAGATTAACAATAATCCAGAATATCATTATTTTCATTCTTATAAATTAATCTTCATAATTATATTAATAAAAATTATTGATATTAAATTTCTATGGACAAAACAAAGCACTTATTTGACTAAAATTTAAACTACCTATAGTAAATCAAATAATAAAAAAAATTTTTGATGGTATTGAATTTACTAATCACTATAATTACTGTATTATTTTAACAATAGAAATTGAAACGATTATTAATAAATACATTAAAATTTATTTTAGTTGATAATTGAATTGCATTATGTGAGGCAATCTAAGAAACTGTACCTAAACTTGCTTCAATTTTTTTTTTTTTTTTTGCATCCTCAAGTAGAGGATAGTTTCTTAATCTACAAAAAATTTTCTAGGTGAAAATCCTCTGATACATGATATTCCAATGTTACAACTTTTAAAAAGTGAATTCTGAGAAAATTGGAAAAAAGTTAGGTACTGGGAGTTTGTGACTAAAAAAAAATTAGGAGCGAGCTTAGGTATAGTTTCTCAGATCGCCTCACCATTAATTATTTAAAATATTTTATCAACACAAAAAATTTGATCCAATTTCCAATTAAAAAATTTTTATAAAATGTATATTTTTTAAAATCAAATTCTATATATTTGAAACATTTGAGATTTAATTCATTAATTCAATTGAGAAGCTATTAAATCAAATTGATAATTATATATGTTGAAATAAATGAAATATAATAATTATCATTCAAATTTATATAATTTTTTAGTAATCATTTATTTATAGAAAAATAATATATGCCTAATTAAAAAATATATCAGTAGAATAAGGGAAGTAAAACATTGAAGGGGAAAATCCAATAATAATTTAAATGTGTAATAGTCATTATAATTATTAATCCAATATTTCATTTCAAGTTTAAAAATATCTAAATAAATTTTCATAAAATTTTTTTCAATTTAAATTTTGAATTTAAATCTATGTTCAATATGAGAAATTAAAATTGATAATGAAATGAGTATCAATATTATAAATTTTTTATATTTCTGAATAAAATTTTTTTATAAAAGCTAGAAACGAAAATTTGTTATACTTAGAATACCTCTAAATAATTCTGTATGTTAGGCTGATTAGCTCACTCGCTTCCTAGTATGACGTCATACTATGCCCCACCTTCTCTCTTTAGCACTAATTCACAACAGGAGTACATGAGGTTAAGTAGCTGAATCTAAATTAGTACTATTATTTATAAAAAATATGTTATTAAAATCTTAGTTGAGAAATGATTTCATCTTATTTATTTTATTTTAATGTAGTGCACGGCGCAGTTGAACAAAAAACCAATTACATGGGTTGGTGGTTGACACTACTTTGACGTCATCATGACCAATGTATCAAAAGTAAGTAGAATCAATGTTATATGAAAATTGATATAATTGACATATTACATCAGAGTGTGAGAAGCTAATTTATATTCTATGTTATAGCTGCTGATCATTTTGTTGATTTTGACAATTATGGATTTTTTTTTCTTTTTATTTATTTATTTAACGAGCTTTAAAACTCCAAGGTTATTGGTATAGCATGGTATGAAAATAGAAAGATAAGAAGATAAAAATTAATGTGGACGGTCAAGTTGTTTAGATGTTGTTGTAAAAGTCATTGATCTTTCAGTGGAGTCAAGATGTAAGCGGCATTTCTAAAAAGTGAGGGTGGCTAGTAAAAGTATTGATGGATTTTTTAAATAACTTACAAAATGATTTTGAGTCAAAGGGTGGCCTTTGACGGTAATATAGGCCCCTTGAAAGTTGATATTTTTGTGGATGAGGAATGGTTAAAGAAGTGATATATCCAGGTGAACAGGGATGGCAAACAATAAATTTTTTGGTTTGTTTTGGTTTTTGTTGAAAAATTTTAAATTTTTCGTTTTAGTTACGGTACGTTTTATTTATTTGACTGATTTTTTGTTTGTTTTTGTTTTGATGACCAGAATAAATTTCGTTTGAAAAAAACATAATGTGACGTAATTTATGAAAAGGGACCACTTTGCGCAAAATCAAATTTTACAGGAGAGGCCAAAATAGGTCAAAAAAACTTGATCTCGCGAAATTTGAAAAATTGATGGAAAATGTTTGTATACTACCTAACACTTTCCATCAATTTTTCAAATTTTGCGAGATCATGTTTTTTCACCGACTTTGACCGCCAAAATAAATGAAAAACATGATTTTTATTTTGCGCAAAGTGGTTCCTTTTCATAAATTGCGTCAAAATTATTCTTTTTCTAATAAAAACATTTTTTTCCTTTTTTTGATGAAAACATGTTTTTTTGTGTAAAAAAATGTTTTTTCAGGAAAATTGTCTTTCGCTTGTTCACGTTTTTCGTTTTGTCAATTCTAAATTCAAAATTTTGTTTTTGTTTTGTTACATTTCCCAAAAATATCATTCGTTTAATAAAACAACGTTACGTTTTTGTTACTTTGCCATGCCTGCAGGTGAATGATTTGTGGTAAGTAAGTCGATGCAACCTGGAGTTGAAGGGAATGTCGTAGGCAGGGACCACGGTATAAGATGAAGAGGTAATGACACAAAGCTAAAATCGTGTCCGCAGTTTTGAAGTTGTACGTACAAACTTCCGCTAGGTTTGCAGCGAACACTCGGGCTGTTTCCCTGTTCCTTCTACACCCCACCTGCGCCGAGACGTTACCGTTGGTACCATAGTATTGATGAAATTTCCAAGGATTATAAAAAATCCAAGAATTTACTTAGAAGGGTGATTCTTTCAAAATTTTATAGAGTAGATTAAATGGTATTTTTATGCCAAATATGAAATGCATCGGCTGATTCCTGATCCTGCAATAAATTTTTGAAAGTAGCGGCGTTCCCATAAGACTCTGTACATTACCCATCACTTTCATCACGAGCGCTGCGATCGGGATGTTCAGAACTACTTCAAAATCACGGACAGCGTTTACCACAGTCAGAATACGTTTGTGTCACTACCTCTTCATCTTATACCGTGGCAGGGACTGAGAGCGTTCAGTATGGTGATGAAGCGGTTAGCTGTTAGTTCGACACGGCGGTTGGAGTTGCGGACACCGTACAAGTTTAGTGTGGTGCTGGATTGAAAGAGCAGATTTTGAACTGATTTTTAGGGTGAAAGAGGAGAGAGGCCACATTTAAGGGATCAGTAATGTAGGAGTAATCAAACTAGAGACTGTTAAAGAGGTAGGAGGACTTGACGGTTGCACCTGATGAAAGAAAAATATTTTAGTACGTTCGCGCTCTTGAGCTTTCACCTTCAATTTCTTCGATAAAACAAGGAGGCCAAAGATTTTTATCGTGTTGTCGTGGATCAAAGTTGAGTAAAGGGTTGCAGATTTCTCCTAAAAAATTGTGAGATTGTACTTGGAGACAATAGGCGGAAGCTATGGAGAGACCGCCATCAGTTTAAGATGGTATTTATAGCGTTTTGTGAGATCTTTCGGGCTCTTTGCAGGTGGATGCTGGTACCATAGTGTTGGTTTAACGGTGTCAAATATGTCGTTTAATAGTGTTGGACATCATTTGTTTAAATGTGAATATTAGCCGCTTGGAACGACCTATTTTGCAAATACTTCGCTAAAAATTAAGGGAGCAAGAGTCTCGCGGAAATGGTGAGGATATGTCGTCACACCTTAATTCTCTTTTTTTCCGAAGTGCTGAAAGATGTTTTTGCAAATCGAAAATTCCCAAAAGCGTTGAGAAAAGTTAAAATATCTCCCATGAAAAATTGGTAGTCAATTTAACTGAAACGTTCTAATATTCAATCATTAACAGTACGTAGGACAAAATATTATTTCTTTTGTACGCCGGAAATACTTACGACTGTCGTAAGATACATTCCCTCTTTAGAACTGAGCGTATCTAAAATATTTCCATTCGTTCTGTATAGTCGTGACAAAAATAAGGCACTGGAAATTATGATTTTGGACAAAAGGACGCGGAAAACGCTCTTCAGCGAACATTTGTTTACGCAGGAAAAAAAAAGATCATTTACAGTTCACGCACAAACCGTTAGAAGAACCCTCAAATAATAAACACAAGAAAAAAGGCAATGATCTAACGTATTCCAAATTTCTAAAATAAACGCTAGATATTTACGATTACAGAAATGGCGTATCATAATAATAAACAAACTCGATTTCCTGCATAAAAAGTAGATTTACATACATACGTATCGATTGACGATATAAATTCGACGTGGCCCGTTGGTACCCTTCGCCCTCGCCGTTAGCTCAGCCGGGCCGAGTAATAACGATCATCACATCGCACACCCCAAAGGTCGTAAGAGCGAGAAGCTGGAGAAGGAAGCCGATAATAAACGCCCATTATCCATTTATCATATCGGACGCGAGAGCGTAAAAATTACATTATTATATTCGCTAAAAATTGTGCCGTAATAACTAAAAAGTTTTTATTCTTTCCACTTATTATTGTCGGACTATTTTTCATATTTTATGTCGCGTACGTGCGTTCCGAGCTCGAAATCCACTTCCTAGCTACATCTTGATGGCGTGGCCGGTGTGGTGTAAAGAGCGTAATTTTATATTTTGGAAACGGCTGCGAAATTCGTCAAAACATGTCAAACTGTTCGCGGTACCACATTCTTTTTCAACCTTTGTTTTGCTCTTTTTTCTTATTCTTTTTATACGCATTTCCAACTGCCCCGTTATAAAACACCTATAAAAATGGGCAGGGTAACTGCAAATAGCGAGTTATTTAGCATATTATTATGATAAAAGAAGGCCGCGTGAGTCGTAAATAATTCTAAACCTCTCACTTATAGTTTTATAGTAGTTATTTCCTCTGTCCGACTATGGCAACTATATTATACTGGCTCGCTTTATGGTCGTTACAATCGTTAACCTAACCAGCCAAGCTTTATCGCAGCATATAAATTATCCGCTTTATGGCCGGCCCAACGCTACTACGAACTAATTCAATTGCGATATTTATATCGTCTATATAGTTATTTTCGAATGGGCCCATAATTCAAAATAAGCCTCCGCTCTTCTCTACCTCTCGATAGTGGGGTGGTGGGAGAGCAAAAAAATATAATAAGAACGACCCATCGTCGCTTACCAGTGCAAAAAAAGAAAATATCGCATGCTCGTGTAAAAATTCCATAATATTGTATAGGTGGTTAAACGTCCAATATTTTAATAAGTCGTAAAATGAAAGTTGAAGGTAAGGTGGACGAAAAATGCATAATTATTATTATAATAACGAAACAGATAAGAGAGCTTTGAATTTATCTCATTCTAATACGTGTTTAGCTTCGAAGTTTTTCCGGCGAAATGCTGCGGGTCACGAATTCAAAATTCCCGAATTAATTTTCGCCGTTCGATTAATTCGACGAGAAAAGTACATTATTTTAGATTTATATGTACAAATATGTTACAGAAAACGTACCTATACATATAATGCACGAGCGTGTGTTTCTCGGGTTCGTGCGGCGAAAGTTCAACATTTCTTTGCACGCGCTGTGTATTTCTTGTTCTATATGGATTCGTATACCTACAATATAATGAAGTTATTTATTTCGTGATTTATTCCGACGATGTTGGTATTCCAGATAGAAGTCGAACTTCTCACATAACTTCCATGGTGGGGGGTAGGTCTAATGGTTCTGGTTGAGTGTTTTGTGTACGCATTATTTTTTATGGTCTTGAATTGACGTCTTGTTCTTTACGACCGAGAAGAACAACAACTAAGTGACTTTGCGGAGGAGAGTTTATATTTTTTGGACTGTTTCTTGTGACCGATATTGGATAACCTCTTTGGAGGTTCGTGATCTCAAATCTTGGGGTAGGGGTGTGTGGATTCGTTTGTGCTACTCTCCTTCCCTTCCAATCTTATGAGGGGGCTGTCGTTGATTCGTATTGTAATGAAAACAAGAAAAATTAAGTCTTCATCTCGACGTTGTTGGTTTCTAAGGAAAAAGAAAAGTAAGTCGAATTTATTGACCTTGACCTGTCACAGCACCACGAAAGAAAATGCATAAGCTGTAAGAGAAATGTGTTCAATTCATACACGGTTGTGAAATCCTCCCCTCTTGAGATGGAGGACCCATATCAAATTAGAAAACGTTATGTGGCTATAGTAGCAGAGTGAAATTTGAATAGTTAGACCTTATTATCAAAGTAGTTCCTCGTTTGACTAGATGGCGCCGTTCGTAATGTCTGCGCTAGGTAGATTGTGCATTAGGGTGACGTTTTCTGTACCCAGCGATGACTTGTTGTTCTTTCAGTCTACCAATTACCCTCATATAAGGGGTTTTCTCAATTTTTTCTTTTTTTCTACTTGTACCTTGCCAGCGTTGTGCTGTACGATACAATGTTTTTTGTCTCCATGGAAATAAGAAAAGAATCAGGCGGTACTTTATTCGAGAGACCAACAAGTGACGTCTCCTCAAGAAAGATGAGACCTCGTTCCTCTGCTGTACCAAATTATGACGATGACGACGCGGAAATTGAAGACACTGAGAGTGAAGACGAGCAAGAAGAAAGTATGATTGAATATCTCCGATGTGAGCGAGACGACCCTGAGTTTGATTGTGAGAATGAGTACGACGACGATGACAATTTGTGTGACAAGGAATTACAATGTGGTTCAGCAGAGGATAGCGAAAGCAAAATGGTTAGAGCGCTCAATGTTCCGAATAAAGTCAGATGAAAAAGTGGCTTCGAGTGGATTGGTACACAGCCCTCGAAAAACCGACGAATTCCAAAACAAAATATCATCTTCCACAAGGCGGATAATAAACCAAAAGCCAAAGATATCTTCGACGAATTGAAAATGTGGAAACTTCTTTCAAGGGCGTCATCAAACATATTGTCGAATGTACAAATGAGAAAATTGATGAAGAAGTCAAGAAGGCAAAGAAAAAAGAGAGGGTAGATGTTTTGTACAAAGGACTCACGGATGAGTTGGAGTTGAGAGTATTACCTAGCTGGCGCAGTGGATTCGAACAGAATGGCGTCCCGAGATCTGTGTTGGTCTAACATTTTTTCGCGCGACAATGACAGAGCAACGGTTCGTCTTTTTGACTGGGTGCTTGCGATTTGATAGGAAAAGTGAGCGTTTAGAGAAGGTGAAAACGGACAAGTTTGCGGCCAGTCGCCACGTCCGGGACCACATCATTCTAATGTCCAAGAAATTGTACCCGCCATCTAGCACCGTGACCATAGATGAACAGCTTTTAGGTTTCCACGGGCGCTGTAAATTCAAAATGTATACGTATACCTAACAAACCTGACAAATTTGGTAAGAAAATTGTGATGACGCGCGACGCCAAGTCTTGTTATGTACCTTGGAAAATTTTCTGAGAAAACAACGCAGCCATTGGTGGAGAAATATCTACTGGAGTTATCGCAGAGCAATCATGGGTGAAACAGAAAAATAGTATGTGACAATTGGTTCACGTTTGTAGGGGCTGCTTAGAAATTCTGTATCGACTGCGCCTTCTAGTATTGTAAAATGAAAATTATTCTTTCTTGTGGAATGAAGTTGTGCACTCTCACCGTTATTTCTCGTTGAGGAAAAAGATAGAAGGATGAAGAAGAGAAGGTTGGCAGAGATATTACAACAGTTCACCTAAATCACAACTCCAAAAGTTTGAAAACTATATGAGAAAATGTGTGCCATCTGAAAAGTTTGAATCTTCGGCACAGGTCAAAGAAATAGTTCGGAACTCAAATTTTAGGCACAGAGGGCACTACTTATATGAGTTCTTCCCCCGTTTTCTCATTGAGGAAAGAGGATACAGGAATGTGGAACTTGAGGATGGTGGAGATATGATGAAGGTTCACTTTGAATGTTTTTTTTTTTTTTTTTTCATTGTGTCATACGCATGGCTGCGCGTTGACGATCGCATCGGCAATATGTACAATTCTTATACAATACTTCGGTAACATTCAAAAGAATTCTTAAGTTCTAACACGTTTTCAAGTATACAGTTGATACATATTATATATTATAGGTCTTCAGCCGCTTGCATCAGCTCACCAACGGATGGTATTCCGGTCCATTTTCTGGCATTATTCAGCCATGATATCTTCCTTCTGCCCTTTCCTCTGCGTCCCTCGAACTTTCCTTGCATTATGAGACGTAGAAGTTCATATTTTCGCTCCTTCATTATCATTCCGAAATAGCTGATCTTTCTCTTCTTTATCGTTTCAAGGATCGTTCTCTCCGTACCTGCTCTTTTCAGTACCTCAACATTAGTCACCTTTTTTATCCAAGGTATCTTGAGCATGCGCCTGTGGAACCACATTTCACACGCTTCTATCCGCTTGATAGTCTGTGCGGTATAGGTTGATGCCTCTGCTCCATACAATAGCACGGAGTGTACATAGCATTTAAGCATTTGTTGCCTTCTCTTCATATTAATACTTCTGTTTGTTAAATAGCTTTTCATTTTTCCAAACGTTGTTTTGGCGTAGCCTATTCGCCTTTTCACCTCGACTTCTGGCTCTAGTTGCTCGCTTATGTACGCTCCAAGGTATTTGAATTCCTTCACTCGTTCAACATGTCTTCCATTTATCATTAGTTGGGCTTCTTGGTGTTCATCTCGGCTAATTATCATTAATTTTGTTTTCGACACATTTATTTGTAGTCCGTACTTCTGCCCTTCATTATCAAGCCTTTCCACCAGATTCTGAAGGTCTTCCATAGAATCGGCTATCAGCACGGTGTCGTCAGCGTATCTGATATCATTTATATTCCTTCCATTTACTCTGATAACGCTTTTTACATTGTGAAGCGCCTTCCTAATTATATCGTCTGCGTAGATGCTGAAAAGCGTCGGCGACAGTATGCACCCCTGGCGCACACCTCGGCATATGCTGATGGTTTCGGTTTCCTGACCTTCTACTCGTACTACTGCAGTCTGCTTCCAATAAAGATTTTCAATTATTCTTCGGTCGTATGCGCGTCAAAGAAATAGTACAAAACTCGACTTTTAGGCACAAAGTGCACTACTTATATGGTCTTCTTCTCCCCTTTCCTTATTAAGGAAAGAGGATAGAAGGATGAGGAACTTGAGGACGGTGGACATAAAAGGAAGGTTCACTTAAATTACAACTCCATCAGTTTGAAAACTATCTCAGGAAATTTGCATCAAAAAAATAGTATAGAACTCGAACTTTAGGCACAGAGTGCACTACTTAATGATTTCCCCTTTTTTCTCATTGAGGAAAGAGGACAGAAGGAAGGGAAACTTGAGGATTGTGGAGGTATGAGGAAGGTTCACCTAAATTACAACTCCATCAGTTTGAAAACCATCTCAGAAAATGTGTATCATAGAAATAATATAGAACCCGAACTTTAGGCACAGAGTGCTCTACGTAATGATTTCATCCCCCTTTTCTCGTTAGGAAAGAGGATAGAAGGATGGGGAACTTGAGGATGGTGGAGATATGATGAAGGTTCACCTGAATTACAACTCCATCAGTTTGAAAACTATCTGAGAAAATGTGCATCAAAGAAATAGGACTAAACTCAAATTTTAGGCACAGAATGCACTACTTATATGATTCCCCTTTTTTTTTATTGAGGAAAGAGGATAGAAGGATGGGGAACTTGAGAATGGTGGAGATGTGAGGAATCTTCACCTAAATTAGAACTCAAACAGTTCATCAACCTGATTGCAAAAAACTCGAATTTTAAATACAAAGTGCACTACTTATGTTCATTCAGCATGTAAGTTGTGCACTGGTCTGATCATTTACAGTACGCAGTCTGGCGCCGTACAGTTGATCATCCCTATGGAATTTCCTATTACCCTATGATGGTGCATTCAACTGTTTGACTAATGTAGTTGTAGTGAAATTATGTTGGCTACCATTATCGAGTAAGGCTCGGACATTTGATTTGTTTGTTGTGCTTAATACTCAGTGCAGTAGCAAGAAGTGCGTATGCCTCGTCCGTTATTATGCTACCTTCACGGTGGCCTTTGAAGATGGGATCTCGATCTTGGCGATTTTTAATCTGCGAGCGAAACTAGTTGGGGATGTTGAGGAAGCTGGATTTGCTGATGTCTTCAGAGCTGGCACAATTTGACCCTTCAGCTTTGTAACGAGGAATAAGAATTTTATTTTCTCGTTTTCAGAAGGTGCCTGATCCGCTTTTTCCTTTTCAGCTGATTGGATCAATTTCCAATGGAGGAAACTGTATTTTTGCTCGTAATCCTTCAAGGAGTCGAATTTAACTTCAAAAACTCGTCGTTTTGCATAGCTTCTTCAATCACTTCCGTCGATATTCGAACATTCCCGACTGAGTTGCGACACTGCATGAATAGCTCTTTGTCTTGATTAGGTTGTGGATCAGACTCAACAATGGTAGAGGTCTTTATCGGTACTAGAGCATTGGATGCTTATTGTAGAAGCTCTGCGATACGTGCTTCAGATAGTAACGGTTCTTGCCTTTGAACATTAACTAGTGTTAAGGCGCAAGGTCACAAATAAAAAGAACAATAGGAAAGGAGACAAAGTTGTCGGTCAATTCACCAAAAATGTCGCGGGCTCGTAATGCCAACCATTGCATCAAGGTTTTTATTACTATACCTAATAATAATTTTAAAAAAATACAGTCTCATCTCAATGTCGTTGATTTCCAAGAAAAAATAAATCAAATTCACAGATTTAAATTTTATCGGTGAATTATAAATATATTTTCAAATAAAATGTAGGCTCAATTCAACCTTTATTTTTAACTTTTTACGTTTCGAACACGTCACTGTCCTTTGTCGAGTACAAAAACCAATCGACAAAGAACAGTGACGTGTTCGAAACGTCGTACAAAGTTAAAAATAAAGGGTGAATTCAACCCACATTTTATTTGAAAATGAATCAAATTCGTTAACCTTGATCACCTATTCAATTTTTCGCCTGAAAACAGACTGAATTGTGTGTGCTACGTTTTTGCTGTATTATACTCTTGAGTTTTTCCATTGTGGACACCCCTTTCTTCTCCAGACCTTGGGAGAGGAGGAGCCAGTAGGAATGCAGAACCCAATTTCAATGATTGACAGTTTTTAGGATAAAAATGGATGGACCCGTTAGTGCTATATATGTTCTGGTGTCATTGTCCTCCGATCGTTGTCCTCTGAGGTAAGGATGTAAGCTCATGGTGAGAGATTGTTTGCGACTAGGGCCAGGTAGTGCCGACGAAAAGCTCGTCATCTGGTGTGTGGTGAGAGATCGACTTCGGTCCCGCGTATAATCAAAGCAGGAAAACGCGCTAAAATTCTGATTATTTCAAGCGATGGAGGGAGTGCAACCGAAGAAGTGATCTTCTGTTTGTGGACTCGCGGTTAGAGTTTGACTTCGATCCCGCGTACGATCAAAGCCAGCAAACGTTCGAAAATTCTTATTGTTCCAAGCAATGGAAGGAATGATACCAAGAAATTTGTTATCTGTTGTGTGCTCGCAGGAAAAATCGATTGTAGCCCCGTGTATGATCAAAGCGGAGCTGTAGTCGATTCCTGGCCCCAAGTCCACAAGTCCACAACAGGTGACCAATTTGTCGGTAAGATTCCCTCCCCGTTTTCGCACGTTCGCCCGCTGTAGTGAATCCCTTGAAACGAGTCCACAATAAGAGACCATTTCTTCGGTTCCATTTCCTCCACCGCACCGCACCGTTTCAAGAAACATGAGAAAAGATCCTTATTTCACGCGCACAAAAAGTGAGTCGTTCTTTTTTTTCAGTATAATATATGTTTGATTTAATAAATAGAAACGAAAGAACTGAGAAAAGATGCATATGTTTTTCGTAGATCTATCTCATAAATAGTTCATCTAGTCTTATATTAGTGAACGAATTAATCAAAACTATTTTCTCATTTTCTACACCATAAAGGAAGATATCGTTAGAACTTATTGCCTTATTCGTGTCTTGATTGTAAGCTCGCGATACAAAATACGTAAGGTTTTGATCCGGCTTGTAGCCAAAAGGCGAATAGGAAATGTAACAGAGCCCCATCCACTCTTTATACAACTTTCCTTTCTCGCCTTCCCGTCTTTTCAAGCTGACTGGTTCTTCTTGACATTTGTACTCCGCGACGACGCTGTAACTGGCTGGAAATTTTAATTTACCCTCGAAATACTCCGAGTTGAAAATCAGTCCGCACAATCTGAACATTTGACTTTCGCTCAACTTGCATATTGGATCCTCCGGAGCGGACTTTGCTAGAAAACAAAGTTCATGAGATATGAGAAATGATAATGGAAATTATACTAGAAGACACATCAATAAATTTTCCAAGGGTCTGATCGGAATACTATTGATCAGGCTTCATCAGGGGCGTCGAGAGGAAAAGCAAGCCTCGGGGAAATTCGATCGTTCACGGACCCCCAAAAGCTATAAAATTAACTTTCACTCGTTTCGCTCGCGATTTATCGACCTGCGGGGGGATAAACCTACCCCCTCTCGACAGGCCTGAACTTCACCTGAGGAAAAACACTCTACGGTACTCGAAAATAGTTCCCTCAATTGAGAAAGTAATTTATCATTCTTCTTCAACGAGCAAAGCAGAGACGAAAATGCTTATATACCTGGGTCCTTTCCTGTCCTTCTTTCTATGTAGAGGTCTTCAATATCTATCTCAGAATCTGTAGCTAAAACTGGTTTTGCTGGTTCTTCAGCAATTGCGTAGAGAGTATTACGACCTCGCTTATCCCGGGCGAACAAAAATCGAGCGACGATAGGATTGGTTGATGCATCCGATTCAAAATTCACATTGTACTCCTTGGAGACAGAGTACATTCGAATTTCAGTTTGGCCAATCTGTCTCGGACACGTAAATACATCTTCCGGAATGGGCCATTTATTAGCTTCTGAATCGTATACTAGCACGGGATATACGGAATTCTTAATTAAAGAAAATGGGTCCGTACTGGTCGAACCTTGACCACTGAATATCTTGCTTTCGTCGCTACCATCGCATTCTTCTCTTTTCTTTGAATTTATGATCTCCTCGCGGATGTACTGCAGTTTTTCAGGGGTCATTTTACTCACTGTGACATTATCCTTTAGATGGAGAGCTAAAATTTCTATTCCTAGCGGTGTCCATGACATGTCATCGGTGATTCCAACACGTCGCAGTTCTTCGAATACGTCTCCTCGGGCCTTGTAAACATCGCCTCCGAACTCAGTTGCGTGATCCATGATGGACAAGCAAATACGGTTTCTCGTCTCCAAATCTATCGTTTGCTCGCTTTCAATATCTTCAGTATCGTCATTCAAGATAATTTTTCCTGAAGAGAAAAAGAAGTATTTTGAGGTTAGGATCTGATCAGTGGTGTCCCCGAAGGGTATAAAAGTTTTGCCTTGGTTGTGACTCGTGTGACACGTGTCTATCAAGTTCTGAGCATGGTTTAGTGGTTTCGTCTTTTCAGTGTGTTCGGTATAGTATACTTTCAAGAAATTCTCCGGGGACACCACTGGATGTGATTCAAACTATAAGTAACAAGATGACAACTTACTCAGATCACTCGCCAATTGGTCAGGTGTAAATCTTACTAGAAAATATAAAGTTTTAATCGTTCTCGTACGAGAAATGACAACTTACTCAGATCACTCGCCAATTGGTCAGGTGTAAATCTTACTAGAAAATATAAAGTTTTAATCGTTCTCGTACGAGAATTGACAGCACTCAGTTTCGTTATCAATCCTTCCGATGGATTCGTACCCATCATGATTGTAACCAGCGAGCAAACGAAAAAGAGTAATGGAAATTTCATCATTACGATTGAAGACAAATTTTTGATATCAAAATTGATGGCAATCCGAATATTTCCGAAGGTATTTTCTAACATCTGTGTTGACAATAGAGAATCGTCATGACAAAGTCAAGTAAAATTTTAGTCAAACAAAATGGAGCATCTTTTACTGATTCGTACGAGTATGTATACTTCTAATAACATTGCTTTTATCCATACTTTTAGACTAGTTGCTACAAGAAATTATTGGGAATTTCTCATTCAGGGAAAAATATCAAATATATGCTAGCCCTAAAAATACTTCGAGCTCCTAATGTAAGTTCCAGTATGACTTTCAGGCTTGAAACGTATCCATATTCAAATACCAGTCATCAACTACGCTGATTTATACTACCTACGTTGGAATCATAAATTTTTCACAGACTCAATCAAAGTGCAATGGTAAGGCTTAAAAATCAATAATTTTTCCAAATTCTACTCCTTAGGTCTGAATTTTTCCAGTTCTTTGATCAAACAGTCCAGGATTGGGGATACCTTGACATATTTCTGCTCATACATATAGGTGAGATACCAAAACTTCCCTAATTTTCAAAATAAGTCGAAGCCCATGTCCCCTGAAGACTTCGAAAAGTTGAACGAGGGGTGGCAGGGAGCATGTGGCATCTGAAAAATGTTGACGTATCCGATACGTGACGTCATCCAATTATGACGTCCCAGGCCCGGACTTTAGAGCTATATATGACAGGAGGGGGACATAAAATAACTTATAGGGACGTTCCGAGTCTGATGGTGTTTGAATCGTTGCATATCTGGTTCATTGAAGGGGCCAAGTAAATTGGTATATTAAGCATTGCAGATCTAATTACTCGATGGGGCTATCTTTCAGGCTGTATACACCCACCCCCAAGCCATATGATATAAGAGGGCCTTAGAAAGAGCTTTGCATAACTAGTTACTTGAAGGGGCTATCTTTCAGGATAGATACATCAATCTCCAAACTATATACTGTAATGCGATATGCTACAAGGAGGACTTTGAATACTTTGAAAGGACGTTCGGAGTCTAATGGTGTTTAGCGTTGCATTTCTGGCTCATTGAAGGGGCAAAGTCAATCCATGCTCAGAAAGATCAACTTCGGACTGAGACAAGGTCGTCCGCTCTCATGCGTACTCTTTAAAGTGTACTTTGATAGCATGGGCGAAAACTGGCTAGAAAAAAAGACACATTAGCTTCCTTCACAATGTTAAACAAAGGACGCAGGGAACCTGGTCTATGGACTGAAAAATAATACATTATATGATCAGCATTAGGATGGCCTCTTCAACTAACTAGGTATGCAATTCTTTGTACACCACTGCACTTGGTCCCTCCAATGAGCCAGATATGCAACGCTTCAAACCCCATAAGTCCCCCTGCTATCATCTGTTATGGGTCGCAAGTCGAAATTTTTCCAAGTCCCCTCCTATGATAAATAGCAAAAAGGCGGGGCCTGTACCGGCACAGTTTGATGACGTCATCGAGCAGCCGTGTGACGTCACAATCTGATGACGTCAGAGTTTAGTGTTTTCAATTTTCCCTCCCATTATATTTTGTAGTTCCAAAGCGCAGGCCTGTGACGTGACAATTTGATGATGTCATAAATCACTTTTTTGTAAATTTCCCTCCTATTATGTATACCTCCAACGTCCGAGCCTGTGACGTCACAATTGGATGACATCATAAGTCAGCTTTGTGATGTCACAATCTGGATTTTTTATACCCGACGTGTCCAATAGAACAGGTTCCCTGCCACCCCTTATTCAACTCCGTTAAAGAAGCCGTGAGATTTTCCAAGTCTCTCTCCTATCATATATAGCTTGGGAGACGTGCCTATGACGTCACATTTTGATGACTTCATAGGTCAGCCTTGTGACATGACAATCTGATGACATCATGGATCAGATTTTTTTCCAAATCCGCCTCCTATTCCACATACCTTGCGGGTAGGGCATGTGACGTCACAGTTTGATGACGTCATAGGTCAGCCTTGTGACGTCACAGTCTGATGACGTTATAGATCACTTTTTCCAAGTTCCCGGCCTATTATATACGTACTATACCTCCAAAGTCCGGTCCTGTGACGATACAATTAGATGAAGTCATAGATCAGCCTTGTGACGTCACGATCTACGTTTTTTAGATCCCACGTGTACCCCATAAAACAGTTTCTTTGCCACTCTTAGTTCAAAGTCTGTTAAAGAACGCGTGAGTTTTTCAAGTCCCCCACCTATCTATAGCTCCGAGGTTGAAATTCTAACAGAGGACCTGATTCTTGAAGGGGGGGGGGGGTTGGAAGAAATATCCGCTGGCCGGCCGGAAACCTTCAGGTCGTACCATTTCGGTATAACTTGGAAGTCGAAATTTTTTCTAAGTTTTTCGTCCGACGGCGCATGGTGGACGGCGAATTTCTCAAAAAAAAACACCTTGGGCCGCCCTGTACTACTCTGCGGAAGCGAAACCTGGGCATTACAGAAGGAAGAGCAGCAGGAATGAAATTTATGAGAACGACGGCAGGCTACACTCGACTGGACAGAAAACAAAATATAGAAATACTCGAAGAATTAAATGGCGAACCAATTATAAAAAAAACTGGAGGGACCATGTGAAAAGGATATCAGACGATGGAGGTATACACCGGAGGGTGAAAGGAGCAGAGGAAGACCAGCAAAGATGATAGCGAATTCCAAGGCTCATCGACAAACAGTCCTACCTAAGCCTTGTAGCACAATGATGATGAAGTACCTATTCGCGGGGAGTCAAGGTATGGATTTGCGTGATAAAAATCTTCAAACCTCTGATGATGTCGTAAAATAGGCTTGACCTTGACCTGCTTTAGTTCGAGAGTATTCCTTACTAGTGAATGGAATAGAAAACGGTAATTTGCTAGATAGGTAGCAGGTTAAAGAGCCTCTACTTACCTAGGTATATGATAGCACAAGCTAGGCATACAAGTCAAGTTTCCAAAGGCTTGACTCCTGCAGAAGTACACGCTTGCTAAGATTCTGCAGACGTAATTTACGTAGTTCTGGTATTAGACTGGCTTTTCTAAATATAGGCGGAAATTGGGCGAGGAGAACGCACTTTTTCTCGCTTTTTCTCAAGGTAGTTAGGTGTAATAGAGGTTACAAAGAAAGAGAAGATCCATCGGATGACATCCTCGGATGAGCAATTCTTGACATCATGAAAGAGATTTTCGGCTTCGTCCTATGGTAGGCATGGTATTTACTTATTCCATGGACTTTGACCTAAGCTACATAAGACCGAATTAAGTCCACATGACAAGAGAACAACACATGTTAATCACCCATTATAAAGTTTTCAACCATGTATTTGTAAGTATTTATTGAATTGCATCATAATGTGAGCAACCTAGTATTCGAACAAATAGAAAATATTCTAAAGACAATTTCTTTTATACCCAAGAGACGTCGATATTCGAACAAATATTCGTATTTATTAAGACGATAAGTCGCAATTGTTGCATGTTTGTATGCCATTACTACTATTATTGTTTGTAGTGTGAAACTAGCGAATGCTCTACAATATACTCGTATTTTATTGAATACTGATGCAGAATGGAGTGCAAAAAAAGACCCTTACGCAGTGAAATATTTTCCAATCTCGTTGAGTTTGTACTTTATTATAAGTAGGTAACCTATCTAGGTGTTGCATTATTCGTTCCGAAAAATATAAAAGAACGTCTACAATGCTGTTGTGTGGGATACGAGGAACTTCACTCAGACGGCGATAAAAGAAAAGGAGCGAGTGGTGTGAGTTATAAATTTGCATACTCGTGAAATTAAATCGTCTTAAAAATTATTATATTTGATAAAAAGTTTTATTATTTATTGTATCATATTTCTTGTTACAGGTACGAGTGAGAATAATGTACTAAACGTTTTACGAGTGTATTACCATTTTCACCGTAAGTATATAAATTGAGACCGGATTTTTAGCTTTTCAATAACAAGCAGGGTGGGCTAAAAGTAATGCGCGCTCGAACATAAAATGTACAATTTGAGATGAGTAAAATTATAATGACTCTTACATAAAAACTCTTATTGACTGTCAGATGGTATTAAGTTATGACAAATCATCGCCGGTAAAGTTCAGTACCGGAATGAGGTCCTTGTCTTTTCGTCGTTGGATGAGTTCAAAACGGGTTCAATAATATTTTTTAAGAAACTAGTCAAGGTTGAACAAATCATGAGCAACAGATATTCAATTTTGATAAATGATTTGAATATAAATCAGAAAATTCCCAGAAAATTCTGAGCAATCAAGTCTTCGAAAATCCGCCTCAATTAATACAGTTAAAGACAGCAACCCCGAGCAGCTCACCACGTGGGCTGCGAGTTTCTCTTGATAGAAGTCGAAGCTTGAAATCTTTAAGTCTTCTTCCACAGAAGCCTCTCCTCTTGGATGAAGCTGAAAGTCAAGTCCTCTGTTTGCAAACTGTGATAAAGCACATTACTTTTTTTTTGTTTGCTAGCTTGAATTGTTTCATATCTGACTTCTACCCTAATATAGTAGACCTGAAATGGCTTCAGAAGGCTAGCCATTTTCCTAGCTAATTCCTGGAGTTGGAAAAGTGGTTCAACAGAAAACCTGTTCTATGGTTTTTTTTTGAGACAAATTTTCCGTGCGCTGTCCGTCCTCCGGCAAAAAACTTGGAAAACACGACGGCTTCCTTACCGATGTTAAACGAAAAACGCAGGGAACGTGTTCTATGGGTTGAAAGATAAAACATTTTATGCCCCGCATTAGGACAGCCCTGTCACGTAACTAGACCTGTAATTCTTTGTACAAAAATTTGCTTAGCCCCTTCAATAAGCCAGATATGCTACTCGTCAAACACCATAAGTCCTTCCATCATAATTATATTACGGGTCGCGAGTCAAAATTTTTCCAAGTGCCTCGCTTATTATTTATACCTCAGGAGTGGAAATTTTTTCGTACGGCAAATTTCTCAAAAGAAAAAAACCGGGGAACAAAGGTTCCCTGTTAATATTACGAGTATGTGTTTTCCCACGGCCTACTTTATATAAGGCCGGAATGTAGAAAATGACAACAGCGCACAGTGGATTCTTATCAGTGACGTTTCGGGGCAGTTCATGTTCATCAGTGCAGTGTAACCACGGTGTAAGTGTACCGCACTTCGTCTCCCATCTGATTATTAATTTTCAACCGATGATAACTGCACTCGTACTGCATCAATTTTACTGAAATGGGGCTCAAAAAACAGAGAATCGTTTGTTCTTCAAATTAAATTCTCTTCGTTTTTTTCGAAAACCGCGTTTTGTTGGCGTACGAGTGAATTTTTTCATTTTTTCCCATAGGCGTCCATGTAATTCTGTATCCACTGATTTTGAAGTGCGACGTTTCGCTACATTCCGGCCTTATATAAAGTAGGCCGTGGTTTTCCGCATTGAGAAAGTTTATGGTCCAGAAGTAGAAGGCTTTTGAAGACAATCTTAGATTCGGCTTCAACTTGATTATATTTTCAGGGACTCAAGACAAAATTCACTAATAAGAATTTTAATCTGTATTACAAAAGAAAAAAAAATCTATAAATTTAAATCTGAGTGCTTCAAAATACTAAATTAGATGATTTCTAGGAGGAATGGGCGAAGAAGGAAAAAAAACGGTATCTTTAAGTTCGCTCTGGAGACAAGAAGAGAGGGCTAATCATATGCATTGAAGGGGAATTTCAATGATAAAGCACGAGGATGAGATGCTTGAGTTCTGATTGTCGAGAAGAAAAAACTCTGAATGTGAAGAATGTTTTCAACTTGCTTGCAGAGTCAGATCGCAATTTTCCAATTGTGACTTGTTGACAACTTTGACTATTCAAATGTTGACACGACCAAATTAAGCTGTTGCAGTTCATTGTATGTGTGTGTGTCAACGCTGCTGATGATATGATACAAAGACACGTATACACATTCACATCGTGTAAACAAACATTATTGAAGTGCCGGGTACCTGTGAGATACCCTCTCCAATCCGTTAGGTCACTCCCTCTTTTGAATTATTCAACCAATGAGCAAGAAAGGACAGGTAAAGTTTGCACACGACACCTTTCATTCAAGCGAGTGCACATAGCTCGCTCAATCCTTTCAACCAGTTTAGTGTCTTTGGCGCAGTTGTGGAAGGTGGACGCGTTATTTTTTCCATTTGGTTTTTCGTTTTGCTCGCTTTTGCATAACGGGGTTCTTTGAAATAATTTTTTGCGTGTTTCTTACGTATACCGGTACATTTTTGTTGCTTGAACTAATCATACTTGGATACTAACGGTAATATTCTAATTGAAATTTAGGGCTTGGTATGTCGCCATCTTTCCAGCCTTTTGAATTTTGATAAAATATTCTCTTATTTCAAATACAAATTTAAATTGAAACCATCGTCATTTTGTAGCGGCCGTTCCATTCTGAAACACGGGTGGTACGACAAAACCAAATTTTGACTAAAAGTGTTGTTTATTTTTGGTTCGCGCGATTACCCCACCACTTTATAATGATGGTTAGGTCTTACATGGAGTGCATTGAGCGAGTAGTGCAGATTAACTGCGCGCGTGACGATAATATTGTGCTTTTCGATTATTCAGTGCACCCACGATCGAACAAACTATGGTGGGGCGCAGTATTAGTTTACTGACTCCGCCAATGGAGAGGCAACCATCTGAGGTTGTAACTGAGATGTTGCAGATGTAAACAGTCTTGATAATTTGTGGTGGACTGGCGTGAGTGCCTGCGGCTTCTCTCTTTTTCATTATAATTTTTTCAGATGTAGGTACAGCGCATCACGTTCGGATAAACCGCGCAGGGATATCATCTTCATCAGACGCGGTGGACTGTTGTGGTAGTGTCAATCTTCTATGTACGAGTATAGGGATTTTCTTCTTTTTTTTTGACTTTAGTGTAGGATTAGGATCTTTAGTGTGTTGGGACGCATTGGAGCCACCTCCACGTGGTGCGTCCTGGGCAACGGCAACAATTATTTTGTTGACGGCCAAGGCTCCTTAGAGTAATAGCGCGAATAAAAAATAATAACATAAGAAATAGAAACTTTGATTTGCAACAAAATGTATTTTCATACCTAGTGTAATTTCTTAAAGGAGGGGGGGGGGGGTTGTTGGTAAATGAAAAACTCGAGCGAAAAATTTGATCACCTTGTCGGGATCCGAAGCCGAGACCTTTCGCTTGCCGGGCCTTGTACTCGTAGCTCAGCGGTTAGAGCAGTCGCCCGGCAAGCGAAAGGTCTCGGCTTCGGATCCCGACAAGGTGATCAAATTTTTCGCTCGAGTTTTTCATTTACCAACAACCCCCATCAAAATTTTTTAAGCCGACCTACTTTAATATATTGCTCAAGAGTCCATATTTCTCCAAGTCCCTCTCTTTAAATTTAGTATATTATACTCGGCTTATAGTAGGTCTACGCCTTCTTTATACTAGCTTTATCTAGGTCTGGGCTTTCTTGAATTTTCAATACCAAATCCCATTTGACTTATCGTTTAACTTCGTTAAGAAAGCCGTCGTTTTGGTATTGAGAATTCAAAGAAGCCTAGACCTGGTATAAAGGTAAGAGGTCTAGACCTACTATAAGCCTAGCATGATATATTTCGAGTGTCTAAATTTTTCTTGACTCTCGAGTTATATATGATAGGAAGGGGACTTGGAAAAATTTTAGACTCTCGAGCTATAATTATTATGATAGAAGGGGGACGAAAAAATTTCATCCTCCAAGGTATAAACAAAACGACGGCTCCTGTAACGAAGTTAACCGAGACACCAGGGAACCTCTTTTATTAGTCAATTATAAAAATTCCGACCTCCGAGCTATATATGATAGGAGGGGGAAATGGACTCTCGAGCCACATATGATAGGAATTTTAACATTGTTCTATAAGGGGTTATTCGAGAAATTGTTCTATAAGGGGTTATTCGAGAAATTCGCCACGCGCCATGCGGCGAGAAACTTGGAGAAATTTTGACTCTTGAGCTATTGCGACTTGGAAAAATTTCCACACTCGAGCCATAGAAATTTTTTCTAAGTCTCCTTCTATCATACACAGCTTTTAGGTCGCAATTATTCCAAGTCCCCCTCCTACCGAATCAAGCAGCAGAGTCGAAATTTTTTCAAGTCTCCCTTCTATCATAACCTGAGAGAGAGGGCGAGAAGTGAGTAAGGAGAGAGTGAGTGAGTGAGAGTACGTGTGAGCGTGAAGTGAGCAGGGAGACAGGAGTGCGAGAGCGTGAGTGCGTGCAAGGAGTGCGAGAAGGAAAGCGAGTGCAGGGAGCGAGAGTGAAGTGTGAGAAGCGAGAGAGTGCGTGCGTGTGAGCGTGCGTGCGCAGGAGAGAGAGTGGGAGAGTGCGTGTGTGTGTGCGTGCGTGCAGGAGTGCGAGAAGCGAGCGTGCAGGAGTGCGTGCAGGAGAAGCGAGAGTGCGCGTGTGTGTGAGCGTCTCTAGTGCGTGTGCAGGGAGAGTGGGAGAGTGCTAGTGCGTGTGCAGGGAGAGTGGGAGAGTGCTAGTGCGTGTGCAGGGAGAGTGGGAGTCTCTCTCTCTCTCTCTCTCTCTCTCTCTCTCTCTCTCTCTCTCTCTCTCTCTCTCTCTCTCTCTCTCTCTCCTCTCTCTCTCTCTCTCTCTCTCTCTCTCTCTCTCTCTCTCTCTCTCTCTCTCTCTCTCTCTCTCTCCTCTCTCTCTCTCTCTCTCTCTCTCTCCTCTCTCTCTCTCTCTCTCCTCTCTCTCTCTCTCTCTCTCTCTCTCTCTCTCTCTCTCTCTCTCTCTCTCTCTCTCTCTCTCTCTCTCTCTCTCTCTCTCTCTCTCTCTCTCTCTCTCTCTCCTCTCTCTCTCTCTCTCTCTCTCTCTCTCTCTCTCTCTCTCTCTCTCTCTCTCTCTCTCTCTCTCTCTCTCTCTCTCTCTCTCTCTCTCATCTCTCTCTCTCTCTCTCTCTCTCTCTCTCTCTCTCTCTCTCTCTCTCTCTCTCTCTCTCTCTCTCTCTCTCTCTCTCTCTCTCTCTCTCTCTCTCTCTCTCTCTCCTCTCTCTCTCTCTCTCTCTCTCTCCTCTCTCCTCATCTCTCTCTCTCTCTCTCTCTCTCTCTCTCTCCTCTCTCTCTCTCTCTCTCTCTCTCTCTCTCTCTCTCTCTCTCTCTCTCTCTCCTCTCTCTCTCTCTCTCCTCTCTCTCTCTCTCTCTCTCTCTCTCTCATCATTAATAGCTCGAGAGTCGAAAATTTTCCAGCTCGGAGGTCGGAATTTTTATAAATCCCCCTCCTATCATTTATACCACGAAAATTTTCCAGCTCGGAGGTCGGAATTTTTATAAATCCCCCTCCTATCATTTATACCACGAGATACGAGAAAAATGTAGACTCTTAATCTATATTTTCCTAGGTTTACATGTCTAGACCTTCTCTATACTACCTTTATACCAGGTCTAGGCTTCTTTGAATTCTCGATACCAAAACGACGGCTTCCTTAACAAGATTAAACGATAAGTCAAATGGGATTTGGTATTGAAAATTCAAGGAAGCCTAGACCTATATTAAAGCTAGTATAAAGAAGGCGTAGATCAAGTATAAGCTGAGTATAATATACTAAATTAACTCAAGTCGAAATCCTCAAATTAACAAGTTGAAAATTTCTCAATTTATGCAATAGATCGGAGCTCCTACTCACCGCCGGGAGGCTAGGTTTCCATCGAAAAATTTTAAAAAAACCTCAATAAATCATAGCACCTTTTCCCGTTTGAATTCTTACCATTTTTGAAGAAGAAATAGGCAGAGATTCATCGGCCAAAACCAAATAATATTTGGCAAGATTTTTGCCGCAAAATCACTTATTACAAGAACTCAAACGAGGAATCGTTGAATTTCTAATCAATTTATTTAGAAGATGAGAATGTCAAAGCTACGGTAGGTACTTCTTACAAAGTTTTCAAGCAATCTCAATTTGTATTCGAAATAATTGTAAAAATTTTAACGCTGTACCTTATTCAAATCCCCTTTCAAAAGTACCACTATTTCAACACTTTTTTTCGTATTCACAGCAGATAATTAATTAATGCACTCATCTGACCCTGAGGTATGGAGTTACGAAGGTTGCAATTTCTCATAATAGGATGAGTAACGACGAAGGTGAGCAGATTTAACTCGAGGACCAGCCTACAAACTCTAAAATGATCTACCGAATAGAATTAAAAAATTACACTAGGTACGAAGAAACATTTTGTTGCAAATCAAAGTCTCTATTTTTGGCCTAAGTTCATTGGATTTCTTATGTTATTATTTTTTATTCGCCCTTTTACTCTACGGAGCCTTGGCCGTCAACAAAGTAATTGTTGCCGTTGCCCAGGACGCACCACGTGGAGGTGGCTCCAATGCGTCCCAACACACTAAAGATTCTAATCCTACACTAAAGACAAAAAAAAAAAAGAAGAAAATCCTTATACATAGAAGATTGCACTCTACCACAACAGTCCACCGCGTCTAATGAAAATAAAATTCGTGCGCGATTTATCCTAACGTGATGCGCTGTACCTACATCTGAAAAAATTATAAAGAAAAAGAGAGAAGGCGTAGGCACTCACGTCAGTCCACCACAAATTATCAAGACTGCTTACATCTGCAACACCTCAGATGGTTGCCTCTTCATTGGCGGAGTCAGTAAACTAATACTGCGCCCCACCGTAGTTTATTCGATCGTGGGTGCACTGAATAATCGGAAAGCACAATACGAGTATCATCACGCCCGCAGCTAATCCACATTACTCGCTCAATGCACATCATGTAAGACCTAACCATCATATTAAAGTATAATCACTAGATAGGGTAATCGCGCGAACCAAAAAAAACAACACCTTTAGTCCAAATTTGGTTTTGTCGTACCACCCGTGTTTCAGAATGGAACGGCCGCTACAAAATAACGATGGTTTCAATTTTACTTTTTTTCAAATTAGAACAGATATGATTGATGGTAGCGTAATATCATCGCACGCGAGTATATCCTCATAATGCATTCAATTTACTTCCTGAAATCCACCTACGATAGCCCAAACGAAATTTCTCAACACCTTTGTCAAACTTTGGAGTCGTTGTGCCACCCGTGATTCAAAATGGACCGACAGCTACAAAATGATGACGTCTTCAATTGAAATTTGAAATGAAAATATTTGTATCAAAATGACATTAATTGATCCAAGAGGAGAGAAGAGGTCGTAATTGACTAATACCGGTTGTCTAAACAGGAGTCGTGGACTTACACACCCATATTTCGGAATACAACAGCTAATAATTTTGGATGAAAGAAGGTATGATTGATGATAGCGGAATAGCATCGCATGCGAGTATATTCGCATGATGCACTCAATGTACTTCCTGCAATCGACCTATACTAGCGCGAACCAAAAATGAACACCACCTTAAGTCAAAATTTGGAGTTGTCGTGCCACCCGTGTTTCAGAATGGAACGGCCACTACAAAATGACGATGGTTTCAATTTAAATTTGTATTTGAAATAAGAGAATATTTTATCAAAATTCAAAAGGCTGGAAAGATGGCGATATACCAAGCCCTAAATTTCAATTAGAATATTACCGTTAGTATCCAAGTATGATTAGTTCAAGCAACAAAAATGTACCGGTATACGTAAGAAACACGCAAACAATTATTTCAAAGAACCCCGTTATGCAAAAGCGAGCAAAACGAAAAACCAAACGGAAAAAATAACGCGTCCACCTTCCACAACTGCGCCAAAGACACTAAACTGGTTGAAAGGATTGAGCGAGCTATGTGCACTCGCTTGAATGAAAGGTGTCGTGTGCAAACTTTACCTGTCCTTTCTTGCTCATTGGTTGAATAATTCAAAAGAGGGAGTGACCTAACGGATTGGAGAGGGTATCTCACAGGTACCCGGCACTTCAATAATGTTTGTTTACACGATGTGAATGTGTATACGTGTCTTTGTATCTTATCATCAGCAGCGATGACACACACACACACATATATACAATGAACTGCAACAGCTTAAATGGGTCGTGTCAACATTTGAATAGTCAAAGTTGTCAACTTGTCACAATTGGAAAATTGCGATCTGACTCTGCAAGCAAGTTGAAAACATTCTTCACATTCAGAGTTTTTTCTTCTCGACAATCAGAACTCAAGCATCTCATCCTCGTGCTTTATCATTGAAATTCCCCTTCAATGCATATGATTAGCCCTCTCTTCTTGTCTCCAGAGCAAACTTAAAGATACCGTTTTTTTTTTCCTTCTTCGCCCATTCCTCCTAAAAATCATCTAATTTAGTATTTTGAAGCACTCGGATTTAAATTTATAGATTTTTTTTCCTTTTGTAGTACAGATTAAAATTCGTAAGAGTGAATTTTGTCCTGAGTCCCTGAAAATTTAATCAAGGTGAAGCCGAATCTAAGATTGTCTTCAAAAGCCTTCTACTTCTGCTGGACCACAAACTTTCTCAATGCGGGAAACCACGGCCTACTTTATATAAGGCCGGAATGTAGCGAAACGTTGCACTTCAAAATCAGTGGATGCAGAACTACATGGACGCTTATGGGAAAAAATGAAAAAATTCACTCGTACGCTAACAAAACCCCGTTTTCGAAAAAAACGAAGAGAATTTAATTTGAAGAGCAAACGGTTTTCTGTTTTTTGAGCCCCATTTCAGTTAAATTGATGCAGTACGAGTGCAGTTATCATCGTTTGAAAATTAATAATCAGATGGGAGACGAAGTGCGGTACACTTACACCGTGGTTACACTGCACTGATGAACATGAACTGCCCCGAAACGTCACTGATAAGAATCCACTGCGCGCTGTTGTCATTTTCTACATTCCGGCCTTATATAAAGTAGGCCGTGGGAAAACACATACTCGTAATATTAACAGGGAACCTCTGTTCCCTAGTTTTTTTCTTTTGAGAAATTCGCCGTACGAAAAAATTTCCACTCCTGAGGTATAAATAACAAGCGAGGCACTTGGAAAAATTTTGACTCGCGACCCGTAATAATGATGGAAGGAGGACTTATGGTGTTTGACGAGTAGCATATCTGGCTCATTGAAGGGGCTAAGCCAATTTTTGTACAAAGAATTACAGGTCTAGTTACGTGATAGGGCTATCCTAATGCGGGGCATATAATGTTTTATTTTTCAACCCATAGAACACGTTCCCTGCGTTTTTCGTTTAACATCGATAAGGAAGCCGTCGTGTTTTCCAAGTTTTTTGCCAGAGGACGGACAGCGCACGGCAAATTTGTCTCAAAAAAAAACCATAGAACAGGTTTTCTGTTGAACATTTTTTCAGACTTTTATCCAAGAACGTCTGGTTAGCCTGAGCTTAGAGGCGGCGAGAGCCTTAATCTGCCACTGTTCCACTTTCTCTTTGATGTACTGTCGAGCACGTGCCAATTGACATTTCGCCACACTACAGCGAAACAGATTCTTGTCCTTTCAACCCTTTGACAAATACCGTCAACATAATGTGATAAAATCTCGGGCTATTCTAGCCTGCTGCAACCGCAGCAGTTCATTTTTTTTCTTTTATACTTCCAATAGCGTGTTTTACTGTTCATTTCTCCTCCCTACTGTGGTGAATTTCCTACTTTCTAGTTTTTAAAACTCATCTAGGTGCAGCCAGTCTCCTACAAATCTGTACTGATACCTAAGATCAACAACGTACACCCTGTTGTATAAATTTTTATGTTCATTCCAAAATTTGGGAACTTGTTCATGTATTAGCGATATGAACATAATCTCTATAAAAATTTATTGAGACAAGGGCACAGGCAGAAAGCTCTCAACCTATAAACTCAGCAAGGACCAGATATGTGAGGAGTACGACACACGTTGGATGCGAAACTTTCGGAACAAGAATATTAAATACGCGACACTAGCGTTGTTAATTAAATTAATACGTTCTCGTATGTTACAATTATGGTTGACCATATTGATACAAAAGTTGTACTACGAGAGAGTAGCGAAATAATATTAAAACCACACTAATCAAAGCCGCCAAGATCTTCTTTCGGTTAAACAACCATCCTCGGAGCATGAACGAAAGCGACTGATCCAACAACAACGAAGGCAGAGAAACCATGAACCAGCGAGTCATCGAAGTGTAACTATAGGAATGACCAGCCGTCAGCTCCAAATAAGAATCGATGAGCATAAAAAAGCTTGGGAGAAGGGTAACTTGGGTGAGTCGACCTTTGCCGATCACCTTACCGAAAGTGGCCACAGAGTCAAAAAGAGATCTGGTACCCTTCTACATAGGGAGAATTCATACTTTAAACGTATGGCTTTAGAAAATATTGAAATCTTATGTCACCGGAATAATGAAGACTCCACCGTCTTAAACAGGTATATTCCTGATGAGGGTCTGGTTGAGCTAGTCTTTGAGTATGATTCACACTTCGATGATTCGCTAGTTCAATCATGATCCTCAAGTTGGTTTCTCTGTGTTCGTTGTTGTTGGATTAGTCGATTTCGTCGTGCTCCGAGGATGGTTGTTTGACCGAAAGATCTTGGCGGCTTTGATTACTGTGGTTTTAATATTTCGCTACTCTCTCGTAGAAAACAACTTTTGTATCCCTATTGCAAGCTATGGGGATTACACCCGCAGAAAACGTCCACGTCCGACCTTTGTGACGTCTTGAATGGCTTTCATCTAATTTAGAGACTCGGGAAAAATTTCGAGTTCCAGTCTTTTGAAGACGGAGGCTTTGAAAAAATTGGAGCCACGAACTTGTGTAGGAATGGACGCATGAACTTAAGGCTAGACTATGTCTACGGAGTCTTCAAATTCTGGAGTAATGCAACGGGGAGTCTACATTTGCAGCTACAGTCATGAGACGGACATAAAATGGAATAGGCAAATAAAGAGCCACGCTATTAGTGTAGGCAAATAAGAGAAAAAAAAAAAACATTTTGCTGGAGCAAACATGTGACCCTGAACAACACATTCAAAATCCCGCGTTTTCCCCCTGGAGCTTCTTTTTCATGGGGGTCCGAACCCCCTAAAAATTAGTTTTCCGCCCATATCGCATGGAATTGAAATTTTATTTAAAAATTTTTCAAACAAAAGTTGTTCCTCGTTAAATTTCTTACCAAATAACGTATTCAGCTTTCAACCTATACCAAATAGTGCCTTTGCAAAGGGCGTTCAAAAGAGGACCAAAATCGGTTTTCCATATCATCTCACAAAATTGAAATTTTATGAAAAGTGTTTTAGATAGAAGTTGTTCTTCGTTGTATTTCCTAATGAGCTATTCAGCTTTCAGGATAGAGCAACAAGTCTGTAAAAATGGTTTTCGATATTAAAGATACGAGGATGAGCTATATTCAGATAGTTTTGGTGCTGCATCATTACAGCTTGTAAAGACTATTTTTTTACCAGTGATAGAAATATTGAAAAGATGGAAATAAAATAAATATTTTTCTCATATTCATGACTCACATGGTACCTAGATATTGAAATAAAAACAATTAAAGTCGCGTTGTATTAAAGACTCTAAGGCAGCTATAATACTCTCTGATCTACGGTAGTACAAGAGACAAGGACATTGAACAAATGTCGGTTACAGCTTTCGCGAAACAAGTCCGTCCGAAAGTACTTGACCTCTCTACCTCCCACTGAAGACGCTGCATGGTTTCATTCATACAGAGTTTACCACCAAGTATATTTGTGGCTTGGTCATGAAAAAGATCCATTAGAATGGAGATGTAAGCGAACCGATGGAATATTGGAGCCTAAAACAATGAACAAAGCCCCAGCGCCGCGCTAGACTATCTCCTACAACCTATTTTTGGTGGGTGCACTAAAAGTTGTAGAAATGCTTGTAGCTGCCGAAAAGCAGGTCCCCATAGATAAAAGAAGGTAATTTGTCACTTTCATCGAAGGAAAAACGTGTATTTTATTCATTCTGACCTCGATGATGAAGAGGCATCTACACTATACTTCTCAAATAACATAATGTCATGCCTCAATCATAAGTAGCCTATTGTTTGAATTTTTGTTGAAAATAGTTGCTTTTTATTTCTTCCTAGGATTAAAATGTTTCCCAACGTGTCTTGGGTAGACTTGCCTCAATGCTGGTGGAGTATTAGGGGTAGTAGACAACATTGAGGACGACTTGCAGGATTTTTTAAGTCAGGACGAGGAAATGAGTCTAGTACTGATGACGATTCCTCAGTAATCATAGGCGATGAGTATGACGAGAGCGAATTATATGAAGTCCCTCCATCCCGATTATAAGGCTAAACGTACACTGCTCCTATTAGAAAGCGTAGAAAACTGGTATGCAGACCATAGGACGGATCGCGGAGCTCAAGTCATGTGCGAGAAGCGATCCCCTCCTCGGGCCATGCTATAAAATTATGTGTATATATTTATTACCTGAAATATACTAGCCTCATAGAGTAAGATTCAGTTGAGGAACCTACAGGAAAAATCTACCTAACACACTTTTTTCATAGACAAATTACTCTATTCTGAAAGCTGAATAGCTCATTTTTAATAGGAAATTCAACGAGGAACAACTTTTATGTGAAACATTTTTCATAAAGTTTCAATTTCGGGCGATATATGGAAAAACTGTTTTTGGTCCTCTTTTGAATGGCCTTTAACGGCTCTGACGGGGCACTAATTGACCTAGGCTGAACCTTGAATACATTATTTGGTAGTAAATTTAACGAGGAACAACTTTTATTTGAAACATTGTTTCATAAAATTCCAATTTCGAGAGATTATGGAAAAACTGGTTTTGGGCCTCTTTTGAACGGCTTTTTAAGACTTCGACGGGGTACTAATTAACCTAGGCTGACCTTGAATACACTATTTGGTAAAAAATTTAACGAGGAACAACTTTTATTTGAAACATTTTTTCATAAAATTTCAATTTCGAGAGATATATGGAAAAACAGGTTTTAGGCCTCTTTTGAACGGCTTTTTAAGGCTCTGACGGCGCACTAATTGACCTAGGGTGAACCTTGAATGCGTTATTTGGTAGAAAATTCAACGAGGAACAACTTTTATGTGAAGCATTTTTTCATAAAATTTCAATTTTGGGAGATATATGGAAAAACTGGTTTTGGGCATCTTTTGAACGGCCTTTTAAGGCTCTGACGGGACCCTAATTGACCTGGGCTGAACCTTGAATACGTTATTTGGTAGGAAATTTAACGAGGAACAACTTTTATCTGAAACATTTTTTCATAACATTTCAATTTCGAGACATATATGGAAAAACTGGTTTGGTCCTCTTTTGAACAGCCTTTTAAGACCCTGACGAGGCACTAAATGACCTAGGCTGAACCTTGAATACGTTATTTGGTAGAAAATTCAACGAGGAACAACTTTTATTTGAAACATTTTTTCATAAAATTTCAATTTCGAGAGATATATGGAAAACTGGTTTTGGGCCTCTTTTGAACGGCGTTTTAAGGCTCCGACGGGGCACTAATTGACCTAGGCTGAACCTTGAATACGTTATTTGGTAGAAAATTTAACGAGGAACAACTTTTATTTGAAACATTGTTTCATAAAATTCCAATTTCGAGAGATATATGGAAAAACTGGTTTTGGGCCTCTTTCGAACGGCTTTTTAAGACTTCGACGGGGTACTAATTAACCTAGGCTGACCTTGAATACATTATTTGGTAGGAAATTCAACGAGGAACAACTTTTATTTGAAACATTTTTTCATAAAATTTCAATTTCGAGAGATATAGGCGGAAAACTAATTTTTGGGGGATTCGAAACTCCATAAAAAAAGAAGCTTATGGGGGAAAACGCCGGATTTTCAGTATGTTGTTCAGGACCACATCCTGAACAGTTTTCAGCAAAGAAACGTTTGCTCCAGCGAAATGTTTCTTTCTTTCAATGTGGCTCTAATTTGCCCACACTATATCATGTATTCGTATGGCCCATAAATTCTTACTTTACACGCCCTATAACTGACATTTTCATATCAAAAGTCAAGATAAAAATTTTACGTAGAGTAAGAAGCCAAATTCATTACGTAAGGGCAGGGCGCCTAATATGAACCACATTTTGTTTTAGCGCTATAAAATGACTTGTAAAGCAAATTTAATTCTGGAAGTAGTCTTAAAACATAAATAGAACCCTTACATGATAATCAAAAAATGAATAATTATTTAGTATTTTTAATTTTTTTTTTTGAAAAGTACTAAAATTTTTCGATTTTTTTTTGGGCTTATGGACCACCTGAAAAATACGCACAAAAAAGTCGTGAAATTGTCGAAAATTGAGATTTTATTGAAATTTTAAGAATTTAAACATGCAGAACAAATATATTTGCGTTTAGATGAGCAGTCCCCAGCAGCAGGAACGATAAAAAATTAATTTGTATCTTCGAAAATGATAGGGTATCGAGTGGTCCATATTAGGAGCCTCGGTGATAAAATTTTCAAGTCAACTTACCTTGAAGAAAAATGAAGTATTTCGCCGCTTCAAGTACGTCAATAAAAAGTATTTTCGATAGCCTTTCGATAGCTCATACACGTTTTTCAATTACCATCACCAATGAAGAGTTCGATGATGGAAGATGGTCATAAAAAAACGTTTGCACCTCGTTATTTTGATTTTGTCAACAAAACCAATGATAATCAGCTTCCTTCGAGCTGGTATTCATGGTCTAGGTATATCTATCAATAAGGAATGTACCAACACGTTCACCCGGTAGAGAGCGCTATTAGTACTCGAGATATCGAGGTGGTCTATATTAGGATACTAGTCCATAATTGGCGACCTTGCCTTATCCGAAATCACTTGGCGCCTGAAAAGTGCAAAAAGGGTGTATTTCCCATTCTGAGGTTCAATACTTCCCATAGGATAAAACTTCCTCCCGCTCAATCGCGAACATTGGCGAAGGAGACAAAGAATCTACGACTTGAGTCTGGAGGCAAAGGTTGGAAATTGTCTTGAACTGGAGCTATAATTTGCAATAAGAGTAAATTGTGACCTTCAAGAAGGAATTCCTTGCCCCGGATATGGTCCCAAATGAAATCATACTCAAAACTATTTACATTTCCATTAATTATTTGCACGAGCCGTCAGCTTCCTCAACTATCAATCCTTCACTTCGTTCGGAAGAATCTGCATACTTTTACAATTATTCTACATTGCTGCAGTAGTCAAGCGAGTGTAAATAATTTGTTGTACGAATGCCTGAATTAATTTTTCTTTGAAAATCGGACGGATTGACGACGGAAGAAAATCGTTGCTATGGTATTTCGTTCTTTCTCGCTGAAACGAGATTATAAATCGTTAACGATGCGATGATAATTCACTGGCGGAAAATTTCTCGATAAATATGCGCGCGCTTTCCATAAATTGATAGACATTTTTTAATTAGCGACTTAAATTTATACTCGCAGTTAGCTTTCGACGTCGTTCTCGTAATCTCGTTTGTCGGATCGGAGATACAAAGAAAAGGTAGTACATAACGAAGCGAAGATTTTCGACTCCACCAGATACTAAAAATGACAAAAATACTGACGACAAATACGAACGTTTTTATTTTTATTTTTTTGAAATAGGTAGAACGAAAATGTAACACACAAAAAAAAAAAAATAAAATAAAAGAGAAGGAAAAAATATAACAATTATAACAGTGAATTTTTTTTTCTTTTCATTTTTCTTTCCATCAAGAAAGGAGAAAAATAAGGGGAAAAAAACACGCGCGCTTATCAAAGAAACGACAAAAAATTGCACTTATCGTGATAATACACATAAATACAGTAATAAATTTTAATACAATTAATAAATGAAAAACGATTGTTTTTCTTTCCTTTCAGAAAAGAAAAAACCTTTATATTTTTGGAATAACAGAGACCTTTTTCTCATCGGTCGTGTTTCAGTCCTCCGCAGCCCTAGTGGTGCGGCGTCGAGCCTAATTTCGAATTATAAAACAAATACGGTGGAAAACCAGCAGCAGCGGCGGCGGCTGCGGTCGGATGTAGCGCCGGATTACCCGGCAACGGGAAAAGCGACGGCGGTAAAAATGGCGGTTTCGAATAGGGATGATACCTGGCCGCAGCGGTAGTGAGCGGACTAATCGGCGGAGTCGGATAGGTGCGACTCAACAAAGGGTGGGCGGCGGCCACAGCCGAAGAAGCCGCGTTAACAAGAGGATCCGAAGTGTGCGTCCGCAAATGCTGTAACCGCTCCTCAGCGGTGAGGAAGCGTTTGCCACACGGTCCGTCCGCGCCCACCCACGAGCAAATATACGGCATCTGGGAGCTAGCCAAGGCGGCTAACTGCATTTGAGCGTAAGCGTAAGCCAACGAGGCATCGTGCCCGCCGGCCAGAAAGTTGGGCGACTTGGCTATATCACATTGCGTGCAGCCGGGTGGACAGGATTTATTCTGGTGAGCGTACACGGCCAGCAGATGTGAACTGAGCTGACAATTGGTGCAGTACGGATCACGGCATACCGACAGCATAGAGTCGGCGGCGCTAGCAGCCGTCTTCAAGCGACTATAATTCAGATACGGATGCATTCCGGCCTTCAGTGAGTGCGACGACGATAACAGACTAGACGCCATAACATCTAATGGTAAAGAAGGATAGCCGGGAATATACGGTCCGGAAGAGGAGGCTGGTAATGATAGCGATTTCAAGGAACTTATTGGATCTGACGATTTCGTTGTCTGGTGCGGACTAGAAGTCGTGGGATTGCTTAGGGGGCGGTGGTCGGAAGAAGACGAAGAAGAAGGCGCACGTTGAGCAGCCGGCGACGTTCTTGCGGGCGACGGTAGCGTCCTAATGGATTCAGCTGGCGTTGCTTTCGGCGGAGACGTCTTACGTTCAACAGACGAGATCGAGGCGACACTTTTCTCGGAATCTCTGAGACAACTTTCGTACGGTTTGAAGCTGGATTTGATGGCAACCGGTGAGGATCCATTCGACGACGACGAAGGAGATGATTTGTCGCGTGATTTCAACATTTTCTCGGGAGGACTATGCGAAGTTTTCGAGGCGAGTGGATTTGACGAATCAGAACCGATTTGACTGCATGTTTGTGCCAGTAAGGCGAGGGGGCTTTTTTTTGCGTCCAACTGCAACAGAAAGAATAGGAAAAAATGGAACATTAACTTTGTTGCCAAATTATTCGTGCATAGTCAACGCTATAATAACAGATAGACAAATGTTATTTCAACTATTTTTCATAGATAGAGAACTTGAAAAAATAGTTTTGAACAGTGATTATCATTATTTTTCGATTTGTTCAAACATATTTGTACTTTCAACGAAAATCTAAAAAATACATTCTGATAACAACGATTTTGTTTATGCTGGTGCAGTGCAGACTTCAAAAATAATAAATCAGTCGAGTGATCGAGGAGAAATTGCTAGAACGCTCTAAATCTACAAATAGTTTGCTCAATTGTGAGCTTTGAAAGGTTTTTCAGTCAAACTAAGACTTCTACATTATATTTTTCGCACCAACCGCGGTCTACAACTAGGTACAATTTTGTAGTGCGACCTGCTAAATAATTTCCTTAAAAAGCTTTATCAATCAATTAATGTACAAACGGGTGCATTGCTTGGGGAGACGTTTGCATCCTGGTTGTGACGACTAAAGAAAACTTGGAAAAATTCCCCCCCCCCCCACCGAGTCTCTTTACAGAGTCGTATTTCTGTTGCCTTAAGAAAAATTTAGCTTGAAACGATCAGGAAAGTTGGGTCTTTGTAGTACTTGTGGAAGGTACTTATTCTCCAGTTTGTGTTCATCTTAGCTTATAGCTCGAGAAAATTTAGCTTGAAACGTTCAGGAGAATTGGGTGTCTGTCAGAAAATACCTATCCTCTAGTTTGTGTACTTGAATTTCGGCTTCTGAGAAAAATCAGCTTGAAACAATCAGGAGAATTGGAGCCTTGTTATATCTGCAGATGTAGAAGATAACATTCTCCTATTTCTGTCCATGTTGGCTGAGAGCCTCGAGAAAAATTCAGCTTGAAACGAGCAGGAAAATTGGGTCTTTGTAGTACTTGTGGAAGGTACTTATTCTCCAGTTTGTGTTCATCTTAGCTTATAGCTTGAGAAAAGTCTGCTTGAAAGAATCAGGAGAATTGAGGCTTTGTCAAAAAATATCAAGCCTGTAGTTTGTGTCCATCTTGGATTTTGGCTTCTAGAAAGAATTTGAAACAATCAGGATAATTGTAGCTTTTGTATATATGTAGAAGACACCATCCTCCAATTTCTGTTCATATTAATTTCAAGCTTCTGAGAAAAATCAGTTTGAAACAATCAGGAGAATTGGAGCTTTGTTAGATCTGTGGAATACACTATCCTCTAATTTCTGTCCATGTTGGCTTTGGACTTCAAGAAAAATTCAGCTTGAAACGATCAAGAGAATTGGGTCTTTTTCGTAGTTGTGGAAGGTACTTATTCACCAGTTTGTGTTCATCTTAGCTTATAGCTTGAGAAAAGTCTGCTTGAAACAATCAGGAGAATTGAGGCTTTGTCATGGTAAAGAAAGAAAATACCTACCACAGAAAGAATGGATCTCAGTCATGAATGTGAGAAGACTGAAAAAATGTGATAAGGTTGCGTACACGAAAGTAAATAAAATTATTCGCAGAAAGATCCGAGAGGCCCAAGACAGGTGGCTGAAAGAGGAATTTGAAGAAATTGAAGGGCTACAAACTAGACACGATCACTTCAACATACATAAGAAGGTGAAAGAGTGTACTGGACAGCGTCGGAAGCTGACACCAAGCATTCTCAAAGATACTGGGTAAGGATGCCAGACTCGCTAGATAGAAAGAATATGTCGACGAGCTACTCAAGAATGAAAGGGAAGAGGATATAAGCGAGAGAAGGGTTGAAGGGCGCTGTATTGACGTATTGTCGTTTTTTAACACATGCTATATGAATTTCAAATTATGTAAAAATTTCCATCAGTCGAGAGATCGAAAAAAAGAGAGTTCATGAGTCAGATACGTCTCCCTCTATAACCAATGGGTAGACTATCGCAATACCTCTGACAATTCAACACCGCCAAATACAAGGTAGAAGCTCGTAATCGCCTACGTAAATTTCCTCAACGGTGTTGTTCATGCACTCGTGCGATAATTAATATTTAATTGAATGTAGAAAGACTGACTTGTTGCACCTCATATTATAAGAACGGAAGATACATTAGCGTCATACCCGCTATAGGAACGGGAAAGGGAAAAGCTCTTCAATTTCATTCCACGCTTGAAAGCTTTGATTACAAGTGATTCCCCCGAGACTGTGACGAGCGTTTGGTTAGTCGCAATATTATTATTTTTCGGAAACCAATAAAAACGAAACACGGTATCATTTATTTTTCTCAACATCTTCGAGAGCAGAGGAGTGCAAAGGGAAATCAAAGTTATACTCCGAAAAGGTATACGCCAACAAACGATGGTTCAGGATAAATGGCGTGTTCGGTGAAGCGCGCGAAGCGTTATTTTTCACACATATATACGCACTCGCTTTCACCTTCACCCGAGTGCCCCCCACCCTATTATCTGCGGCATCTAATAACAATCGAGTGAATTTTATAAATTCAACAGAAAGCGAAAAGCTAAGAAGGGTGAGACATTTCGCACGCGCGCTACGATAAGCCCGACTTAAGTCACTTGTTTAGTTGCGCGCTGTTTCCGTCAAGGAAGGAAAGAAAGGATAGGGAGAGAAAAAAAAAAAGAAAGAAAAACTCAAGCGGCCTGGATCTACCGGTACAGAAAAAAAAAAAGGCGAACGTTTAGGAAAAACATATTCTTTTCGAGTACACGGAACGCGCGTAGACCAGATCCCATTTTTCAAATTGTCGTTTCTCGCGAGTTGCTCGCGAGCCATTAATTCGTGCCGCAACAAATCGAATTTATGAAAAAAGTCGACGTTTTATTGTGTAATATCGCGAAGCGTAATTTATAACGTAAGCGGTAAATTTCGAATTTGTATAAGGCCCGCACTCCGGTACGTGTGTATGCACCGGATGTGCACGGATTATTTATAGTTGCAGGAAATGAAAATTTATATTATACGAACAAACAATTGTAACTCTCGTGCCTGCGTACCTTTGCACTCGAAAAAAGTGCGAATGCGGACCACTCTGAGGATAGTTAAAGAAATTACATTATCGGGAGCTCCGATGCTCGATGAGGCGTCACGGAATGCCAGAGGCAACGTTTTGATTTAATGAGCTTCTTTGAAGTAGGCCGTTAATCAAACGGAATGTGTTCAAAAACAATCTCGGTGACGTCGCCGCCATTAGCTATTCTTTTCTTAAGTACATAAATTTCACGCGCCCGTTCGCGGTGCCTTTTTCTATAATAGACAAAAGACGAAGACAGCTTTTGCTATTCGTACATGAGAACACCTCTCTCCGCCTTGGCCGACCACCACATCGAGGATTATTTACGAATAATTAGCGGCCTTAGAATGCCGGTGAAATATTCTCGCGAGCGCATCTTTTCCTTCTCTCGCAAAAGCGGGCTACGTGCCAATAAAACGTGATCGTTTTGTAACTGAATTTGGCTGCTGTATACAACGAGAGCATTATATTTAAGCGATACAATACCGTCTATTCTACGTGGTCAATGGAGAGGAACACCGAGTGCTTTATAGAGTAGAAAAACACTTTATAGACGTTGCGAACGGATGGGAAATGCTGGAGAATTTTGCGGTTAAATTTCGCGGTTATCGCGAAAATCGTTGTCGACTGTTTTTTGCTCGGTGGTTCTTGTGTGGATACTGGATTATAAAGCATTAAGAATGATTAGTAGAATTGGATTAGGTTGAAGATTCAGAAGCCTCTACACTCTAGAGCTTGTAAGAGCGCTTTCTATGAGTAAGCTAGTCTATAAAAACCTACATTTTTCAAACGCATACCTACGCGTAATTCCTCGACAAAGAAAACAAGACAGTCAAACAACAAGAAGAAACCCCTTGGTCATCCCCTATAAAATAAGACGATACGATATTTTTCAAATTCGACAAATTTGGTAAATCGTCGGAAATTTTCAAGTCCAGAATACAAAATTTTAGGGAAAGTCTTGGTGACGTCATCATCCTTAAACTTAAGTCTTCATCACTTTTAAACTGACACAGTTTATACTATTGTGACGTTATCAATTTGTGACTCCACAACCTAAATTTTTATGACGTCATCAGCTCAAGACATATCCCTAATCTTCGAACATGAACATTTTTGTGATTTTATCAACCCTTGAAGTTCGCCTTTGAAAATTGGACGATTGAGCTACAAATGAAGAGGGAACAAGTGATATTTGTAATTGCATGATTGTTCCCCTGCCATGGAACCATTGTGAAGCAACCAAATGCGTAATGAAATATTATATAAGGGTGAGGTCCGCCAGAGCAGTTAGTGAAGTTCGAAATCGACTCGAAATCAATGTGACTCATGAATCGAAATGGAGTCGAGATCGACAACTCCGAAGATGCGCATTATATCCACTCAATTCCGACCAAGACCCCGAAAAAAGTCAATTTTCAGTTTAGTTTGAGTTGATTTTTGATCAATACTGACTACCACGAATTGACAATCGACACGGTCCATTGAGTCATGTATCTCTTCTTTATCTCCATCAAGTATGAGTGGTTGTCCAGAGGTGTACAATGTACCATCAGACTTTATGCCAGGCAAGAGAAAGCTGGAATGCATCTATTATACGCTTAAGAGAAAAATATGTCAGTCCCGCCCTTCGTACCACTGCTAGACCACTCCTATTTCTCATTATCGTTACTTCATTTCTCTAATTCCAATTTCAACTCTTTCAACTTCATAATCATACTTTTAAAGCCAATTGTTTTCTTCTACTAGAAATTTTAGAAAACTTCCAGGTACGACCTTCGTGACGTCATAAATTACATTGACCTCATTCAGGAACTAGAAAAAAGTTCGAGCTAAAGACCTTTGAAAGGAGGAACTTGGGAAAAACAGTGACAACGCAGAATCCAGGGAATCTTTTCTTTGAGACAAATTAGGATTCGATATAGAAAATTGGATTCAAAATTGGAGTCTATTTATCAATTTAATAAAAATTTTTGAAAAATGAATTTAATAAAATTAATGAATTAATATAAAAGAAAATTAATAGTTAATATTTTGATTATAATTAAAATTAAAATGATTATAATTAAATAAATTATGAATTTAATTTATAATAATTAAATTAAATAGAAAATACACAATTAATTAATTTTATTTCAATTTGTATTCATGTATAATTCAAATGAATATTTCAATTTATTTTTTAATAAAATATTTTATTCAATTTTATTTAAATTGGGTTTTTTTGATATCATTAATAAATCTAATTATTTCATTATCTTCAAGTATTACTTTTATAATTGTTATATTATAAAGAATATTAATTTTAAATTTTAAATTTAATTTTTAAATTCTTTCGAAAAGTTTGATTTTTAAATTTATTATGAGTTTAATAGCCATCAGCTTTATTTTTAATTCCTATTTTTAATTAATTTCGAATATTAATTATTATTAAAAATTTAATTTATTCAATTTATTTATTATTTTATTTTTTAAATATGAAATTATTTTTAAATTATACATTATTAATGGAACTTTTTATTTTATAATTTATTGTTAATAAATTATTTCGAAATAAAATAAAAATCAGAGAAAATAATATATCGTCGGGGTATTCTATATATAATTCATTCATGAACATTAGCATCGCTAAAATATTAAAATAGATTGTATCCCCAATCAATTAAATAGAATTACAGATTGAATTATATAAATTCTTTTAATATAATTCTAATAATTCAACATCGAGGTAACAAATTAAAAATTTTTATTGAATCATTATATTATCCACAAAGATATTAATATTGTAATTATTTAAATTTATTTTCTTAGTTAAATTAATAAATTAAATTTAAAAATTTTTATTTGTACTAAGAATCAAAATTATTATTATTGTATACAACTTTGTAATTGGAAATTAAATATATTTATTTATGTTAATAAAATGTTTTCAATTTATTTAGTTAAAGTAATAACATTAATTCGTCAAGTTATTGAAAAAAATGACAATTCTTTTTTAGTTCATGTTGATTTATGTTTTTGATAAAACTTTTGCGGCACAATGATGTGCCGCGGCACACCGGTTGAGAAATACTGTTGTAATCTATTATTGGTTCAATATAGACTATTTGGGAAGCTTAAAAGCGGAGTGAAAGATCTGGAGAGAGAGAGAGAGAGAGAGAGAGAGAGAGAGAGAGAGAGAGAGAGAGCCCAAGCTGACGACGTCATTGGCTCGTGACGTCATAACCATCTATGCTAAGATACAAAGATCTGTTTAAGAGGGACTATTTTAAACTATAAAACTATGAGCCAGGATACGACTGTGGAAAGCCAGAGCAACATTTTAGGTCAAGACTCCATATTTTCAGACTGACATCGCAAGCTATGGGAATTCCATCCTCGGAAAACTTCCGCGTCCGACCGATGGTCTTTACCAAATTTAGAGATTTGGAAAACTTTCGATCTTACATGAATGGGAGAGGAAGGTTGAGCTATGAACCGTAGGCTAGCCTATAACTAGGTCACAAGTGACATAAGCTAGCCTAGAGGAGCCGGACTCCTCGCGTGCTACGAGTATGGAGTTACATCCTCAGACAACGTACGCATCCAACCTTGGTGACGTCATATATAGGTTTCAGCTAATTTGGAGACTTAGAAAAGTTCCGAGTACCGATTCTCGTGAAAAGAGGATTTGAGAAAAATCGGAGCTATGATCTCTGTACAGGTGGATCCAGAGGAAAGTTGAGCGCTGAACTTGAGGTTGGACTATATAATTATAGAGTCTTGAGCCAAATTTCTCCGGTGAGCATAGAAGCCAGGCCAGAACCAACGTAAGCTAGACCCAGAGGAGGATTTTAGCTGAGACTCTCCTCCTCACGACGAACTTATTTAACTGAATGTCAAGGAGGAAGTATAACTTCATCAAGGTACTTTCGAGGAGACAGAGAACAGACTCTGAACAAATTACAAGCATGAGAACCGTACACCACTTAAGATCCTTAAAAACAAAAAAAAAATCCAACTAGAAGAATGTAACGTCATCACGATGCGATTTTTGGACATAGGGAAGAGAGATTCTCAGGACCTTCAAGAAAAAATCAGTAGTTCGTGACAGACGGTTTTAATGCCGAGGAGATATCGTGAAAAATTTGATTGATAAAATTTAAAAACACTGCCGTCTACAAAAATGAAACAAAAAATTGGCGGACATTTCGACGACTCGGTGCCTTTAAATTTCGTCGATTTTTTCGTTCCATCAAGATTTTATTCCTGAAATATTGTGGGTTCCGCACGGCCATTGCAAAAGATGCAATTGTCACCCTGAAAAAGCGCTTACAGTAATGTTATGGACGACGATTCGACCGCATGAGGTAAACGTGGCCCTTGATTCACTCTAGGGGCAGAATTAAGTTTTCTGTAGGGTATATAAAAGGATACGAAACGTAATATTTATTTATTTGGCCCGGTTAGAAAATTTTTCAGAGCCCTTAGGGTGTGTGCTTCGCCCGTTGGGAATCATTGAAACCGTGTACGATCTGATTGCTAAATAGGTACCCTGCAAGGTTCGGTAAACCAGCGGTCACTACGCGACGCTTGTCGGACGTGCGTGGGTAGTCCTTATAAGGTATGACTTCGCAAAACTTCACAAAAAAGTTTCTCAATTTTTTCGATCTCCGGAAATGTTGAACAGAAAAGTCCAAGAAAGGCGGTATATAGGAACAGGAATCCGATTTTTTGCTCCAAGAAAATTTTACGTCAGAAAATAGACGAATTTCCGATGATTTCGAAGAAAATTTTTCAGTCCTACTTCCGGTGACCGCCTCTAATTGAACCATTCTGACAAACTCGAGCAGTGAGAGACTTTTTGAGCGAAGCACATGCTGAATAATTATATGGACTTGATTCGACATCGATCAGCAAGTGATTTAAAGTCCATCAAGCATTCGAAGAGGAAATCGACAACGGATTAAGACCACCAATTAATCAAAGTCTGGTTAACAAATACTCGATATTGACGTTGCCGAGCAATCGACGCGAGTAGCTAAGGAACTTGATTTTAGATCGATCAAAATCAAAGTCGACATTGAAATCAGCGTTACAAATAAGTTGATTTCAGCATTTACGTCATCAGCATACGGTGAATATCGACTCAATTCCGACCAAGACGTGAAGAAAAGTTAATTTTCAGTCGGTCTTGCGTCGAATTTCGGTCGACCTTGTCTGTAGGTCGTCTAATACGATCTGACTCTTGGTACGAGTAGTAGTATCTCTGATATTAGATTTGAAAAGGTCTTTCACCTGACAAAAGTTCCATCAAATAGCAATTACCACTTTTCTACATCTTTGCACGCACATCATTGTTCCTTTTTAAACTCGAAGAAATTTCTTCGCTATATACTTCGCTCCATAACAGGCGGAGACGGAACTTCCGAAAGTATTAATTTTAATCCCGCGGAAGCTCCTAAGCGAATTAAAATTTTGTTCGAAAGAATATAATCTTCTCGTCCCGCGACCCGACCTCGCGTTTAAATAAAATTATCCTTCGCTAAAACGACGACAGTAATGCTTCTTTTAAGAAAGCTGTTCGAGTAAGTTATATTTCGCGAGAAAATTCTTTCTAATGGCGAATTCGTCGAGAAACACGAAGTTGGACTATAAAAAAAATGTGAAATCGCATTCTCCTTTTTCCTTTTCCTCATTGTTTTTCGCGCGCGCACGTCGTAATTCGGTCACGTTGGAAAAAAAAAGTTGTCCCCTATTTAATCTTCATTAATTCTAATTCTAATAGACAAATTTTAACAATCTAGTTTTTTTTTTACGCTCGAACTTTTTCTCTCCGAACCGACGTTTCCTTTCCAACTTTTTTTTTTCACTTCTCTCTCTTTCTCTTTACGCTATATATAAATATGTACACATTATACTATCTGTATTATCAATTGACGTTGAACTTTTCAGAACAGAAAACGAACTTATTACGTTGTAAAATATGCAAATATATTCCCAGTCGACTGTAACTTTTAAAGTATTTATTACCATCGCCGACTATATTTATGGCGGAAACATCGTGCGACTTGCAATGTTTACGAATTGAATCATCATGATTTACGGTTATGATTAAAAACACGAAACTGACAAGTTAAAACGCTGGCCGCGGAGAGAAGAAAAAAAAAAGAGAGAAAAAAGAACGCGGGTACAATATAATACCGATATTAACGGGCGTAAGCTTGTCATTACTTGTTCATAAATTTTGATGAAATTATTACTTTTTTTCGAGCGAGGCGGCGAAACGTATTAAAATTGCATAAAATTCCGCGGCAATATTTCACTCGCCGCCGTAATAAACGCTGTACAATGTAATTACGGATATGGACGGTCAAAGTTGAAACCTCAATCGAGCGCGTTTCCCCCCGCCCCTTGATACCGCTTTTTATTGCTCTTTCCACCCGACTATTCACTCCTCTGCGTTTCGCAGTCAGGGTTCTCGTGTTATACTAGCTGAACTCCATATCTGATTAATGTCTTCTCATCACGCCACCTATATATAACAAATCGAAACCGTACTAAAATAATGCAGAATCCTTCGAAAAGTCTGCTCTCGTCACGTTTGTAAAAAACAGAGCGCGTACCTTACCGCAGAATCAAGGATAAGACGAGGTCAAATCTGTAATATGTTGGGTACACTGCACTGCACTGGAGCAAACTTTTGCAAAATTCTAGACTCCTCACATGGCTTGTCCTCTCCGTATTTCAAAGCGTCTTGACACGATCAGTAAACCTGCTGTACAAAGTCGAATTGATGTACCTGCAAAACCACGATTAGCAGAATAAGGCTTTCGATATTGCCTACTGAAGGCTAAAGGAAGTTTCATTCCACTGGTGGTCGTTTTGCAGATACGTCAATTCAATTTTAAAAAGTAAAAATGTCTTCACTGAGTCGAAGTCACGAGTCTTATAAAATGCTTACCGATATGTTCTCTTTATTAATCGATTGACTTTAAATTTTAAACATATCTACCTACATCGAGTTGATACAAGGTCTATACTTTTGGTACATTTTGATCCCTCTATCTAGTAACGGGAAGAAGAGGGACGGAGGATTGGCTTAAAAACTTTTGTAGGACCTACCTCGCATGTGTATAGCTCGAAACCGGAAATCTCTCATGGTCTTCAAAGTAATTCAAAGTCATGCGGGCCGTTGCAATTCTTGGGGTTAGCTTTTTGGTGATGCAAATTCATACCTCAACCCGCCTCTCCCATTGTCGCTAAAATAATCGTACTCTGTTGCTTGAGAACATACTAATATTGTTTGATCAGCCAGGAAGCTCTCAAAAGTCCCAAGGCCACGCCCAATTATGACGTCATCCGACGCTTCAATCCTCTAATGGGAATTTTCTTGTTGAAGAGAGGGGGAGGGGAGAACGACGGCTTCCTTAACGATGTCAAACGAGGATGACAGGAAACCTGTTCTATGGGTTGTAAAATAATACATGATGATAATTATAACCCGCATTAGGATAGCCCCTTCAAGTAACTAGACCTACAATGCATTGTACACCAATTGGCTTAGCTCCTTCAATGAGCCAGATATGCAATGCTTCGATCACCATAAGTCCCCCCTTCTATTGTATTATTACGGATCGCGGATCAAAATTTTTCCCTGATTTGAACGTAGGATTAACCGTGATTAAAAATTTAAATTATAATTTAATGACGTAATGAACTGGCACTATCAACCACTGATAGTGCCAGTTCATTACGTCATTAAATTAAAATTTTTCCCAGTCCGCCTACTATTATAATTATATAGCTTGGAGGCGAGACCTGATGAGGTCATAGGTCAATTGCTTTTTCTAAGCCCTCCTATAATATATAAATCCGGGGCCCAGGCGAAGCCTTTGACATTACAGTTTGATGACGTCATAGATCACTCTTTTTGAAGTTCCCTTCCCATTATGTATCGCTCCAAAGTCCAGGCCTGTGACAGGGCTGTAGTAGGCGGGGGCCAGAGGTGCGATGGCCCCAGGGCCCCCACCACATGAGAAAGAAAAAAAAAAGGGGAAAAAAAAGAAAGAGAGAAGTCTCTTTTTTGGGGCTTCCACCACCGCTGGCGCCCCTAGCGAAATTCTCTTAATCCAGCCCTGCCTATGACGTAACAATTTGATGACGTCATAGATCACTTTTCTTTCCAAGTTCTATTACTATTATGTATAGCTCAAAAGTCCGGGCCTGTAACGTCACAATTGGATGACGTCACAGGTCAGCCTTATGACGTCATATTACATTTTCAGATTCGACATACCCAATAACACAGGTTCCTGCCACCCCTTGTTCAACTCCGTTAAAGAAGCCGTGAGTTTTTCTAAGTCCCCCTCCTCTCATATAATCTAGCTTGAGAGTCGAAATTCTTCTGAGTCCCTTTCTAAACATATACAGATCGAGAGTGTAAATTTTTCTATGTCCCCCTCTTATCATATATAGCTTGGAGACGGGGCCTTTCACGTCACAGTTTTTTGATGTCGTAGATCAGTTTTTTCTTCCAAGTCCCCCCCCCCCTATCATATACAGCTTGGGTAGCAGGGCCTGTGACGTCAGAGTTTGTTGACGTCACAGGCCAGCCTTGTGCCGTCACAATATGATGACATCATGAATCAGTTTATTTTTTTAAGTCACCCTCCTATTGCATTATCATGGGGACGGCGTCTTTGATGTCACATTTTGATAACGTCATAGGTCACCCATGTGACGTTACAATCTGATGACGTTAAATACCACTTTTTTCCCAAGGGTGGTAAGCGATTCGATTTTAGGGCTTATACTTAAAATAGAATTTCTTTTCGCTTAAGTTTAAGGCCTACACTTAAAATAGGATTTCTTTTCGCTTAAGCTTACGGCTTACTTAAGATTTAGGAGTTGTAGCTTAAAACTTAATTAGTTTAAGCTGAATCGCTTTAAACTTAAGCTTAAAGCTTAAAGTTGAAAGGACAAAACATGTTTTCGTTGGAAAAAACATGTTTTTTCAAAAAACAAACATGTTTTTGTTGGAAAAAACATCTTTTTTTGGGGAAAAACATGTTTTTTTTGGGGGGAAAAACATGTTTTTTTGGGGAAAAACATGTTTTTTTTGGGGGGAAAAACATGTTTTTTTTTTGGAAAAACATTTTTTTTGAAGGAAAAACATGTTTTTTTTGGTGAAAACTGCAAAACATATTTTTTTTTGGAAAAAACATGTTTTTGTTGAGAAAAACATGATTTTGTCAGAAAAATATAATTTCGCCTCTTTTAAGTTTTAAGCTTTTGTTTAGCTTATTAAGTCGCTTAATTAAGCGAATAGAAAATCGTTTCGCTTATCAAGTCACTTAGCGAATGAAAATCGTTCTGCTTTTTAAGTCGCTTAATTAAGCGAATGAAAAATCGTTTCGCTTTAGCTCATTTACGGCTCAAGACTTAAATGAAACTTAAGCTTACCACCCTTGCCTTTTTCTAGTTTCCACAAAATATAGCTTTAGAGTCTGGGCCTGTGACGTCACAATTGGATGACGTCATAGGTCAGTCTGATGACGTTATAAATCACTTTTTCCAAATTCTCCCTCTCTATTACAAAATATATCTTCAGAGTCAGGGCCTGTGACGTCATAATTGGATGACGTCATAGGTCAGCTTTGTGACGTCATAACCTATTTACAAGTCCGCCTCATCATATGTAGCTTGGAGGCGAGGCCTTTGACGTCATAGATCATTTTTTTTCAAATTCCCCTCCTAGTATATGTAGCTAAGGTCCGGGTCTGTGGTATCACAATTTGATGACGTCTCAGGTCAGCCTCGTGACGTCACAATCTACATTTTTCATATCCCACGAGCCCCATAAAACAGGTTCCCTGCCACTCCTCGTTCAACTCCGTTATCCGTGAGTTTTTTATTTTTCGCTAGCAAATTTCTCAAAAAAAAAAAAAAAAAAAAAAAAAACGTAGAACAGGTTTCATATTAAAACAAATTTCTCCACATTGTCGGGGACTTCGTCCTCCTTTGCGTGGAGTGAGGGAAAAATTTTTACCAAGAAGTTTTCTTTTGAAGGGAGCTCAAATTTTCATTTTGTCTTTATAGGTGTTTCTGAAATTTCAAGTCGATATGTAAAGCGGTTCTTGAGTTATGAAAGGGCAGAAGGACAAACAGACAAACTTTCTGCTTTACATAGATAGCTTCATCTTATGGCGCCAAAATTGTCGAGTTAATCAGACTCAACGCAACCTCTTTCCAAATTTTATACACAGAGGTAGAAGCCTGCAATTTTCCCAAAACCCCAATCAATTCCTCCTTGTAAGTTGGAGCTAGATATTATCGAATATCACGGAGCACAAATGTGGTCTTCAAGGAAAACCGACAAAGACAAATTACAAGTCACACAGAATAAAATCCAAAAAGCACAACAGTAGGTTTAAAACAGAACGAGAAAATACGTAAACCCAGGCTGAAGGCTGGAAGACAGTCTAAGATTGAGCCAGGCATGTAGCAGGAAGCTGGGCGGTGTAAATATTTCGGTACCTAAAATACAAGATAGGAAATAAAGGAAGGCAAAAGGTTCGTTCACCAGAGCTAGGTGAACCCCACTATAATCTACTGAATGTGTCAACACGTGGCTGAGTGCAATATGGAGTGTCAAAGGCTGAGATTAACTCTTGGCCATGAGAAGAAAGAGGTATTTAACTTACTGTCGCTGCGCGAAAAATAAAAAGAAAAACTGCAGTAAAAAAGAGGCGACCCTGTCAAGGTCATTGACTAGCACCTCATAGCTCGGTACTGAAGTAGGTCAAAGTGAGCGAACACGTGTCCCCAACAATGCATCCAGCGAAAGCGTGACCTAATTTTTGACAAGCTTGCGGCCCAAAAACACATTTTGAACAGTGAAGCTCCCACACCAAACAAACTTGGTACACAAAGAAAATTCTACAAATAATCTGTTTCAGGAACAACTACGATTTCTTTACCGTCACCACATCGTAGAGCATAGTAAAAAACCAGACAAAAATAATTATGCACTATAGCGTGGCACAGTATGGTCAAAAAAGAAGAAAAAAAAATTATTAGAGATCTCCATTGAAGATGATTATATGTTAATTTCAACATTTCCCAACTTAAGCTGGAAGTCCAAGTCTCTAGATTTGTAAGCTGGTTTGAGTTTGTATAGGGCCAGCCTGAGCACAAGAAACGGCAAACTAATCCCTTGCCCGTTGATTGTGACCGCCTAAAAAATTCTCCGAATTTCCCCAGATGGGAGCAATTTCATAGTCCTTAAGGTGAATAGGGCAATTTTGGCTAAATAGTGGTCTTGGTGCAAACTAGCATTTCACGTCTACCCGTTTCATCAGATAGACTGGATCCCGTCATCTAGTGAACTTATATTAGGGCTCGAATAGCTGATATTCACTTTGCCTTATCGATTTCTAGTCTACATTCTAGGCCAAAATTAGTTTAATTGAGGAGACTCAAACTAGCGGAGGTTCCCAACCTTTATAAATTGACGGGAAAGGATGAATGCTTTTACGGATCCCTTCCTCATGTTTTAATGATGAACTGGGACACAAAATAGATATTGACGTTGACCTCAGCGTAGGAGCCACTGCTCCAGCAATTCAACTTCCAAGAAATTTTGGATTAGATCTGTTATAGTCCGCTATGCTCTGATCAGTTTTGTAGATATTTTGGCTAAGGTTGAGGGTTTATTTATTGGCATTTGCTGACTCTCAATATGTGTTCTATAAATAATCAGTGGTATGGATCAGCCAGAAAATTTAGAAGAAACAAGAACGAGCTCGTCGACATTCTGGAGAGAGAACCATTCCTCCGCCAAAGCACACGGAACACATATGAAATCTTATACAGGTTGTACTTACAAGATGTGGTTTTTTAAAAGGTTTCCTAATTCCATTCTGAGGCAATGTGATCGCCCGAAAGTTGGTATCAGTAAAAGGATGTCGAAAATTCCGGGCGTGATTACAGGGACAATTTTCATGCTGTCCATACAACCACCATTTATGTGTATATTCCATCTGTAATAATTGAAGTTGTCATTCCGTTATAAGCGCGTGACATTCAACGAATGATTTTGTGAAAATTTTCAATAGCGCGGACACAAAAAATCCGTCTAAAGCTTTTAAAACGTGTACTCGTCGCGAAAAACTACCACCGACTACCATAAAACATTCTCTTATCAATAGTTGAGGTCAGGGCTCGTATATACATATTACAGAGAAAGAGAGAGACACGACGCAGACTTGGAAAAAATAAAACACGAGTAAAATACCTTGTCGCGCTAATAAATTACCGAGGAAATTGTTGGTATTTTTTCCTCCCCATATTTCGAATGAGCGTCGATAATTTCAATACGGTATTATTTCGACTCTTATAAATACGGTATATTCTTCGACTTGAGCGAGTGACCATAAAAATATTTTGTTTTATGATACTTCGTATATACGCTTATCGCTACAATTTATTAGTTCGCGCGTCCGGTGATGCATGTTTACGAGCTGCATAATTACTCTATAATAATGTGCTTTAAAAGAGTCGACTCAAATGCGATGTCTGGTATTTTTGAATGGACGTTTAATAGTATTTTTCGCTTTCTTAGAAGCGATATACAAGCGATGGATCGAGCGCCGAGGAAATTTGGACGTGGCTCGCGATCACGTGCAGCTTGCTTTCAAGTTGAAAGAGAGTTCTCGTGGCAGTTACAAGAAAAAAACTGTGTACTAGAATGTTAAAGTGTAATCAATGTTGTATGTTTTGTACTATCGTAAAGTCTATATCTACCACGCGTTTTTGGAGACCCCTTTACTTCTGATAAGTTCCTCAGAATGGTTCAAGGGTCAGAAATAAAGATGATATTTCATGTTTTTCTCTCATAGACCGACGACCCCAGTTTTAATACCAGGCCAAAGCCCAAACTTCTCTGAGGCTGATGTACAGAAGAAGATCGCACTAGCCTAGGGGGGAGACACAACCGTCTATCCGCACCACCAACTCTTATAGTTCCTCTTCATTCTACGGATAACTTGTCATATGACGAGGCCCTTTATAAACGTTGGCACATTTTCGCGAAATTAGGGGTATGAAACCTGAGTTGACTCGTTCCTCAATTTTATGGTTGAACATATTATTAAAAAGGTTTGTACTCAAGAGAGTAGCGTTTTACAAAAGATACCACACAAAACAAGCAGCCGCGAGCGCTTTCGGTTAATTAACCATCTTCTAAGCGTAAGTGAACGGAAGCGACTCTGCGGCTGCTTGTTTTGTGTGGTATCTTTTGTAAAACGCTACTCTCTTGAGTACAAACCTTTTTAATGGTATGAAACTTATTCCCTCAATCGCCACCTATGCTTTCTCCTTCTCAGGAGAGGATGGCGATTACACTCCTGTATAGCTTAAAGCAGGATTCGAAAAATTTCAACTTCCTAGATGAGTCCCTCTACTACAGTTTGGTAAGGTTGGATTTTTTACCAAGTATGATAATATGGAAAGAAATTGGAGAATGATATCTCTCTATACATATACCAAGGAACCCATTCTGCTAATCGTTTCATACTGAATTTCAATTGAATTTAAATGGATGATGATTAGAATAGAAATTGGAGAATCAATTGGACAGAAATTGGAGAATGGTATCTTTCTACACATATAACAAAGCTCTCGTTCTGCTGATTGTTTCATGCTGAATTTCAATTGAATTTAAATGGATGATGATATGAATAGAAATTGGAGAATGGTATCTTTCTACATGTATAACGAAGGTCCCGTTTGCCTGATCTTTTCAGGCTGAATTTCAATGGAATTCAAAATATGGATAATGATATTAACAGAAATTGGAAAATGGTATCTTTCTACACATACAACAAGGGATCCATTCTGCTGATCTTTTCACACTGAATTTCAATTGAATTTAAATGAATGGTAATATAGACAGAAATTGGAGAATGGTATCTTTCTACACACATAACAAAGCTCCCATGCTGCTGATTGTTTCAGGCTGAATAAAATAGGAAATGATTGCCCTTTGTGAAAACAGAATTTTCAACAGAAAAAAAATCTCTGGCGCCTAAAAATGGTACACAATAGTCCAATTCTAACCGAAATTCAACGCAGATTACAAATTTTGTATCGGTTCAGCTGAAAAACTTGACCTCCGATCACGAAATCCAAAATTCAAAGTTATTGCCCTCTGTGAAAACTTAATTTTCAACAGAAAAATATCTCTGGCGACTAAAAATGGTACCGAATAGGCCTAACCTGACAGAAATTTAACGCAGATTACAAATTTCATATCGGTTCAGCTGAAAAACTTCACCACCTGTAGAAAAGTCTGAAATGGTCAGCAGAGAGACAAAGACTTGACTAACTTCATATATTAGTAATTAACTCAACCTCAAAGAGAGGGAGAAGGCGCAGTGGAAGAGGCGTGTCATATTTCCTGGAGGTCCGAGAAAAATTTAGACTCCCAAACTATATTATACTAGGCTTATAGTAGGTCTGGGCCTTCTTTATACTAGCTTTATCTAGGTCTATTTATTTACTTATCTATTTTATTCATCTATTTTATTTACAAATATTTATTAACGAATTAATTAATTGATTAATTGATTTAATAAATAAATAAATAAATAAATAAATAATTGATTGATTGAATAATAAATAAATTAATTATATTCAACTAAATAAATTTTCTGTATGATATTATTATTTATTTAAACAATTTTATAAACAAAATTGTAATAATTCAAAAATTGAAATTTATAAATAAAGCTTTATTAATAAAAATTTTGATAAAGTCCTAATACAAAAGAAATTACATTTAATCTTATTAAAAAAAAAGAATCAATTTAATGTATAATTTAAAAATAAAATGTTAATTTATTTTATTTTCAAATTATGTACATTGATGAATTTATAATTTGTAATAACATTAAATATTAATTATTTTAATTTCTTTTTGTATTAAGATTTTATTAAAATTTTTATTAATAAAATTTCATTTATAAAATATTTAAATAAATAATAATCAAATAAAATTTATTTAGTTGAATATTTTATAATTAATTAATTTGTTTGTTTTGATTGTTTATTTATTTATTTATTCATTTAGTTCCTTCCTCCCTTTCTTTCTTTTTATGACAAGAAGGACTTGAAACAATTTTTTTCTCCATGTAATGAATATCAAGGAAGGGCCTTGAAAATTTTAGTTTCTTATTATAATACAAAATGTATATAATAAAAGGAGTCAATTCCGTGCTACCCTAGAGATCGAATTGATAGTGCGTTTTTTTAATAGTGGTTTTCCCAATAGGACTATAAACCTCATTACTAAAACAAATTCCACCCATGGAACAGGTTCCCTGCGTTCCTCGTCTAACATCGTTAAGTTTTTACCAATAATCGACCCGACCAAACAATGGACGTCTTTTTCCATTCTAAATGAAAATAGATTCTATTTTCACCAATAATTGACTGAAAAATCGACATCTTTTTCAAATCTAAATGGAAACCGACTCTTTTTTTACCAATAATCGACTCAAGAAAACCTAATGAAAATCGATTCTATTTTGACCAATAATAATTGATTGCAAAAATCGATGTCTTCTCTAAATCTGAATGGAAATCGACTCTTTTTTTATCAATAATCGACCTAACAATGAACGTCTTTTTCCAATCTGAATGAAAATCGATTCTATTTTGATCGATAACTGACCGAAGAATCAATTTTATTTTGACTGGAAAAAAAAAAAAAAAAAAAAAATATCAAAATACAGTCGATTAGTTATGCAAAAATTATCCAACCAAACTTCGACCATACATCAACGTTTAATTTGGGTCAAAAAATATATTGATTCAATAAAGTCATCTAAATAGAGTACAAGTTTCATTTGTACTGAAGAAAGAGGTCAAAATATGGTAATTTTTATTTTGACTGAAAAAAAAAAAGTCCAAAAATGGTCTATTAGTCATACAGAAATCAATCTACCAAACTTCGACCATGAATCGCCGTCTAATTTGGGTCGAAAAATAGATAGATATAGTAAATACGTCTTAATTACTCATTTCCGGTCGATTTATGGTTGATATTGTGAGTGACTATAAAAAAATTACGGCTTCCTTAACGAAGTTAAACGAGGAACGCAGCGAACCTGTTTTATGATTCGAATGAGATTTGGTATTGAAAATTCAAGGAAGCCTAGATCATATATAGCTCGACAGTCGAAATTTTTCCAAGTCCCCCTTCTATCACATATAGCTCGAGAGTCGAAATTTTTCTAAGTTCCCCTCCTATCATCTATAGCTCGAGAGTCGAAATTTTTTCTAAGTCCCCCTCCTATCATATATAGCTTGAGAGTCGAAATTTTTCTAAGTCCCCCTTCTATCATATATGGCTCGAGAGTCGAAATTTTTCTAAGTCCTCCTCCTATCATATATAGCTCGAGAGTCGAAATTTTTCCAAGTCCCTCTCCTATCATATATGGCTCGAGAGTCGAAATTTTTCCAAGTTCCCCTCCTATCATCTATAGCTCGAGAGTCGAAATTTTTTCTAAGTCCCCCTCCTATCATATATAGCTCGAGAGTCGAAATTTTTCTAAGTCCCTCTCCTATCATATATGGCTCGAGAGTCGAAATTTTTCTAAGTTCCCCTCCTATCATCTATAGCTCGAGAGTCGAAATTTTTCTAAGTCCCTCTCCTATCATATATGGCTCGAGGGTCGAAATTTTTCTAAGTTTTTCGCTGGACGGCGGACGGCGGACGGCAGATTTCTCAAATAGCCCCCCATAAAACAGGTTCCCTGTTAATATACCTAATTTCGACGGTCGATTATGTTTCCTGGGAAGGACCCAACACAGAAATACTAAGATGACCTGAAGGCTGTGTTGAAACAGAACAATGTACCTGACAATGGAAGGACGCTGGAGATGAACCCAGTAGCGCCAAAATTCAAGGGGCTTGTATAACTCCACGAAGCGAACCGTCCAATGAGACCTCTGGTTAACGCATCCAATCACCATGCTACAAGATAGCAAAGATCGTAGCTACATTCTTGAAAGAAAACTACCAGCTTGCACCCAGATGAAGCGTCAGAAAAACAACGGTTGGCTACTTGAGCGACCGGACAAGTTGGAAATCAAGAGTAACGACAAGCTGGAAATGTTTGGTACCATACCAAAGGAAGAACTTCTCACCCTGCTCAAAAACAACAGATACCATGAGAACCCCGATGGGCCGAAGTATGCCAACATAGTGAAAGAGATTTTTAATATGTAACAAGTTCTAGAGCCAGGAAAGGGACCTTGCGATGGTATCACCGCTGTCACCGATACTGGCGGAGATATTCATGAATGATATGGAAAACAAGATATTGAAGGGCAGCAAGTCCAGAAACTTGATGAAACACTGGACCAGATTTGTAGATGATATCCTAATTTTGTGGTCGAGCACTAATAGACAGGTGGACCTATTCCTTTTGGAAATGAAAGCGATGAATGAGAGGAACATATTCACAAAGCAAAAAGGCAATGAGACCCTCAACTATTTGAATCTTACACTCACCGGAGAATAACAGAATAGAATACAACAAGGCTAATGAAAATGTCGAATTAGCCGTCAAAACTGCCATGTCTTCTTCTCGCTGAAAATGATCTGACCCACAACACCCACCCTACAATGACGGACGAATGAATCACACTCTGACAATATCAAATGTCATCAAGCAAATTAGCCCAATTAGAACCATTACCAATCGCATGGGCTTTATCACACCAAGAATCCCGCTACGTCTCCGAATTAGTCACACGCTCATCTTCTTTCCAAGCATTTCTAATTATTATGCGACCATTGAAGTCCCGTCTCCCCCCTCACAGTCGCCCATTCTCTCCACCACACCCACCAAATTTCACAATCCACCGAAAAAACTCTCGCCGGTGACCTCCCATCTATCCAAAACAGCAAATTACTCGTACATCTAACGCATCTTAAATCGATCCACCAGAGCTTGTAACAATTACGTCCTGAGTTTTCAAATTACGACGTAGCACTCGACCATTAAATCGAGTACCTCCTACACTACTCGTTTACCATTCTAAATTCGAAGTGCGATTGACTTACGAACTGACAGACACCTTTCATCAAAATAGTATTTGAAATGCTTTTCTTGTGGCATGAAATCAATGAGCATCACGTGTCGAGTAAATTAACCACAAGAAGTGCCCGTCCGACAGCTAGAAAGGTGCGAACAAGACGAGGAAATTAACTAAAACACATTTCATCATGGACACGATATAAAAACTTTTATAGATGATTAATGCGATATAATTCATTCGTATCAATTACTTCGTCGCGAACAATATAATGGAGCGTAGGACACCGGAGATATTAATATAAATTGTGAATCATGTGCACGGGGCACGCAGTATTTACGTGCAGTCGCACGAAGGTCATTTGCTCTCACGTCCATTAATGCTGAATGAAGTTCGATAACGTCGACCTTGACATCTATTTTAACGAAAGAAAGGCCACCACGTGCCGTGTGTCTCACGCATTCCCGTCTGAAGAATGCAATAATCTGAGAATTTCCTCCTCTCATTAAGTTTGAGTGTATAATTTGTGGTACCCGACATGCATCGTAAGCATAAATTGAGAGGCTCGTTATATATACTCGTATTGTGTGTACTTTTAACTTTTCCACCATTATGCAGTCGTAAAATTTTCCAACTTTTCTTTCTCTCTCTGCCATGTTTAAGCGAACTTACACAACATTTAGAATTTTATAACTCGAACAATGTACACGAAAAGTAGATATTCGATATTTGTACGTCAGCAACGACATTTGGTGCCGCAGAAAACCTATAAATTTTCGTTTAAAATTTCATCCTATGGCTTTTACGCAATATATACGCGCCATTTCTGTCGTCTAGTTGTATTCGGATCTCGTAGTAAAAAACTACTTAGCGAGGCGATGTCTCATTTTTTTTTTCGACTCGTTCATGACAAGTCTCTCTATACCAAATGAAATTGTTTGGGCGAAACGACCAACGACGAGTCGTAAAAGATTCTGCCATATAACCGCCATCGTCACCTCTCGCGTGCGATTATTTTACGACGCTAGCAGAATATAGTTTTTCGACATCAGCCAAATAAATTGAACGTGAAAAGTCTGTTGGGAAGCGTAAAATAGCGACTAAAATAGTTTTTGACGTTTTTACACTATACAAGTACATACTGTACCGTGGTCCGGTGAAATAACAGAGAGAAAAAAGAATGTAGTAATAGAATCTGTTTGTGTATCATTTTCTGGATAGTGATGGTGACGTTCTCCCTGAAAGTTTTTGTAAATGAGGTGAGCTCGACTAACCAACAGAATAGATTTAAACGGAACCTTTTTCCTACATATTAGGACCTTCAAGAGGTCGTTCTAGAAGTATTTTTTACACGTTATTATCTCTTGACTTACATCGCTAGAACATCCACAATTCTTTGTTATACTGACTGTCAGTAAACAAACGAAAACCAGAAAATTGTACAGTATGACGACTCGAACATCCATAGATACAAAGAACATGGTATTATTTACGTCGATTATCTCAATGAAGTTTAAAATGCACTCGCGTTAGTGGTATCGCGCGACCCGATGAACCAAGTTGCCTGTCGATTTGACATCAACTTTAAATTACCGAGGATTTACTTCCTTGAGAGCTCTGGTCGAAATTGCGTCAATATATTGTACAAATCGACCTCCCTTCGATATCACTACCAGGTCGATATGATTTCGACTCATTTCCCACGTCTATTTCAGGTCAATTTTGAGTCAAATTCATCACATATTCCCTCAACTTAAAAGGCTCTAGCTGGGTAAGGGGAGAAACATGGCCCTGGTCGAAAAATGTTTCAAATGTCCGTCAAAATGTTGTCCCCATTAAGAAAAATAGAAACCCAAAAAATTGGACTCATCCGATGACTCACATGGGCTCCAGAGTCATTTTTAGGCCTAAAATCCAAGTGGCTGTATCTCAGGCAATAATGATTGCACAGCAATGTAACTTGAGGATATTTTAGGATATGTGAACGTCCGTTCATGGTATTTTTTTCATAAAAAGCCATTCATATTTTCCCTAGTTTCTAGCAATAACAAAACTTCAAACTCGAATATTTAAAAACATTGTGGGGGAGGCACGTGAGGAAAATCATTCATTTGAAGCGCCATACTCTCTACTACAACATACATTAGTACCATAGTCCACAAGAGGAGTGTACAACCCGAAGGTGTAGCAAATTATATTAAACCACAAGAAAATCAGCCGCTAAACGTTTTCGGTTAAACAACCATTATCGGAGCGTAAACGAAAGCGACTGAATCCAACATCAACAAAGACAGAGGGAGTTTACCAGAAGATCATGATTTAACCAGCGAGTCATCGAAGTTTGAATCATTCTCATATACTAGCTCAATCAGACCCTCTTCAGGAATGAACCTGTTTAAAACCGTGAAGTCTTCGTTATTCCGGTGTCGTATGATTTCTATATTTTCTAAAGCCAGCCGTTTAAAATATGAGTTCTCCCTATGGAGGAGGATACCAGAGCCTTCCTTGAATTTATGGCCATTCTCGAGTACATGATCAGCAAAAGCCGAATCACCCAAATTACCCTTCTCCCACGCTTTTTTATGCTCCTCAATTCTTATTTGGAGCTGACGCCCAGTCATCCCTATATAAATACCTGGGCAATCGTTGCAGGCTATACTGTATACCCCACTTCTCTCGACCGGAGGAATCGGGTCATTCAATTTCACAAATAAACTTTTTACAGTATTGACATTATAAAACGCCGGTCGGAACCCAAAAGGACCGAGTACCCTGCCCAACTTCAACGAAAACCTGCCCAAGTAAGGGAGTCTAATCCAACGTTTTCTACTGTTATGCAAATCCCTAAGGAGGGAGGTGGTAGAATCGAGGCATTTTCTCGTAAGCCTTCTTCGGACCATTAAATCAATGTCCACTCGAACTTGGTTCACTCTGACCAGGTACTTAATCGTCCCTAGTTCCTTCTGGAAAGCATCCTGACTCAAGGGAATACTAGTCAGTCGATGTATCAAACTATTAAAGGTAGCGATCTTGTGTGCAGCGGGACAGAAAGATGACCCTTGGATTGTTATATCAGTCGAAGTTTCTTTTCTATAAATACCAAATTCATGGACGCAATCTCTAATAAATATGGACAAATCCAAGAAATTTATTAATAATCCGCCAACTTCCAGATTGAATTTTATGGAAGGATAAAGGCTATTTAAGTGAGAAAGGAACTAACTAAGGAGTTCCACTGGGCCAGTCCACGCGCACAATATGTCGTCTACATACCTATGCCAGTAAAAGACATAATTTAGAAGTACCTGGCCCGAAGAAAACAATTCGACTTCAAATCTGGACATGAAAACCTCCGATATTAATGAGCCCAAAGGGGACCCAATAGGGATCCCCACTTCTTCCGGGAATTCGAAAAATTTTCCCTCAAATTTAAAAAAATTGGGAGTCCAACAAACTCTCAGAAGGTCGAAGAATTCTACCAATTCCTCATGGGGGACACCAGTTTTTACAAGCAATTCGCCCATATGTTGGATTGCGACCGCCTTCGGGATATGAGGAAATAATCCCACCACATCAAAGGAACATAAAATCGTTTCCTCAGGGAGGCTTATGTTCTTCAACCTCTCCGTTAACGAACCTGAGTTTAATACTGAGTGAGGGGAGGTATAATCTACTCGCGATTTGAACCATCTATCAATAAATTTAGCTAACAAATAAGTTGGCGACGAGACAAACGACACGACCGGCCGCATTGGTACATCTTTTTTATGTACTTTGGGTAATCCATATAGTAGGGGAGGAACCGGGTTAGGCTCCAAGAGAGCTTTCTTTGTCCGAGGACTCTTAATAATCACACTAAAATTATTAATAGTGTTCCTCACCTCTTTGACAAAACTGGTTGCTACACCTTCGGGTGTACACTCCTCTTGTGTAATATGAATAACCATAAATTAGAACAACGTATCGATTCGAGTACCATAGTCCTCGGTGGGGTGGAACATTCCCAAAAAAATCAATTTAATGAATTTCCGTAATTTTTCGATGAATAGCGGGGTGAACTACGACTGCTACCGCAATAGACCGCGAGAAGTCAATGGTCAATGTTCGAGGTGAAAAATACGCACTCCTCCATGAGATGAAATGGGAATGTTGATAGACCAAAAATATATATTTAGTATTTTGTTTATCGATTTGGTCAATTCTTATGTAAGCACGTCCACCGATTAGGTGGAGTACGTTAGATTGAGAAAAAGAGTCAAAAAATTCTCCAGTCGCTGGAACCTTCTGGAAAGGACAAATAATCGAGAACATCTAATTTTTTACCCTGGAGGACCGCGATTTTTGGTATTGCGTTCATCAATTAGGTAAATTCTTAAGTAAACATGTACGCCAAGTTTGAAAAAAATAGTCAAAAAATTCTCCAGTTTCTGGGATGCCCTGGAAATAGTAAAAACTCAAGGTAATCCACTTTTCCAACATGTAAAACCGTGATTTTTCATATTCTGTTTATCAACAAGGTCAATTCTTATATAAATACATCCGCCGAGTTTGTCAATAAATTCTCCAGTTGCCGGAACGGTCTAGAAATACCAAGTTCAGAAAAACCACTTTTTCAACACGGAGAGCCCTGATTTTTGGTATGTTCTTTATCAATTAGGTCAAATCTTATGTTAATAAGTCTTACAAGTTGGAAAAAAATAGTCAATAAATTCTCCAGTCGCTAGGACGCTCTGGAAATACGAGTAGTAAAAAACCGATACACACCCACCCCTAAGATTCATTTTCTTTACTTTAAAGTGTTGAATGTTTATTTTTGTTCCCCTGAAGTCGTAGAGGTACAAACTGTGTTACTAGGAGTCGTGCAATTCCATGAAGTGCAGGAATCTTCTCTCGGGTTGAGGTGACAATGCTTCAAATATTGGAATTCATGGGCATGACAATCCAAAGGAGATGATTGTCTGCTTTTGTCTCGGAAAAGGATTCCTCCACATCATACGATTGCACGGCTATCAGTAACACAATTTGTACCGCTGCGACTCGAGGGGGGAAAAGTGACACATGAATCATTGTGGTGGGTGTGTTTCTTTGATTTTTTAATATTTTCAGAGCGTCCCAACGACTGGAGAATTTTTTTCAATTTTTTTAAAACTTCGCGTAAGTGTTCTTAGAAGAATCGACCATACCAATGAGCGTCTGGAGAATTTATTGAATATTTTTTTCGAAAAAGGGATGTACTTGATCAAAAATTGACCTTATTGATAAATAGAATATAAAAATCACGGTTTTACATGTTGGAAAAGTGGATTACCAAGAGTTTTTACTATTTCCAGGGCATCCCAGAAACTGGAGAATTTGTTGATTATTTTTTCTCAACTCGGCGGATGTATTCACATAAGATTTGCCGTAATTGATGAATGAAATATGAAAAATCGCAGTTATCCAGGTTGAAAAAGTGGACTTCCTCGATTTTCTGCTATTTCCAGACTGTTCCAGCGACTGGAGAATTTTTTGACTATTTTTTTCAAACTCGACGGACATGTTTACTGAAGAATTTACCTAATTGATTAACAAAATACCATAAATCGCGGTCTTCCACGGTAAAAAAGTGGATTTTCTCTAATTTTTGTCATTTCCAGAACGTTCCAGCGACTGGAGAATTTTTTGACCATTTTTTTCAAACTCGGCGAACATGTTTACGTGAGAACTGACCTATTTGATGAATGAAATACCAAAACTCACGGTCCTCCAGGGTGAAAAATTGGATTTTCTCACTTCTGTACTATTTTCAGACTGTTCCAGCGACTGGAGAATTTTTCAACTATTTTTCTCAATCTAACGCACTCCAGCTAATCCGTGGATGTGTTCACATAAAAATTGACGAAATCGATAAACGAAATACTGAAAATATATTTTTGTTTTATCTACATTCCCATTTCATCCCACGGAGGAGAGCGTATTTTTCAGCTCGAACATTGACTATTGATTTCGCGCGGTCTATTGCGGTAGCAGTCATAGTTCTCCCCGCTATTCATGGAAGAATCACAGAAATTCATTAAATATTGATTTTTTTGGGAATTTTGCACCTCACCGAGGACTATGGTACTCATATATGTTGTAGTAGAGGGTATGGCGCTTCAAATTAATGATTTTCCCCAGGTGCCTCCCCCCGATTTTTTTTTATTCGAGTTTGAAGTTTTGTTATAGCGAGAAAATAGGGAAAATATGAATGATTTTTTCTGAAAAAAATACTGTGAATGAACGTTCACATATACTAAAATGTTCCGAAATTTCATCGGTGTGCGATCATTAATAGCTGAGATATAGCCATTTGGATTTTAGGCCGAAAATGGCTCTGCAGCCCATGTGAGTGAGCGGATGGGTCCCATTTTTTGGATTTCGAGTTTTCTCATTGGGGACAAAATTTTGACGGACATTTGAAACATTTTCCGACCAAGGCCATTTTCTCCCTTACCCGGCTAGAGCCTTTCGACTCTCGAGCCACATATAATAGGAGAGGGACTTAGAAAAATTTCGACTCTCGAGCTTTATGTGTATATGACTCTTAAACTATATTATACTAGGCTTACAGTAGGTCTAGGCCTTCTTTATAATAGTTTTATCTAGGTCCAGGCTTCCTTGAATTTTCAATACCAAATCTCATTTGACTCATAAAACAGGTCGCCGGCGTTCCTCATTGAACTTCATTAAGGAAGCCGTCGTTTTTATTGACTTAAGAATTGGCCTAATCGATGAACGAAGTTCCAAAATTCATGTCTCCATGTTCTTATGTTGTGTCAGATTTGTGCAACCACGCACAAAATGAGAAGTTGGCGCCTATGGGTTCAAAAAAGTTGTCGACTCTTCAGTCAATTATTGGTCAAAATACGTAGAATCGATTTTCATTTAGATTGAAAAAAGACGTTGACTCTTTGGTCGATTATTGGTCAGAATAAAGTCGAAATTACTCGACCGTTAATCGACCTCAAAAATAATTTCATGATTGTCGACAAACTGGGTCGATTAATGGTCGATAAAAGTTCAAATTGACAGCTTTTTTAGGTCGATTGTATGTTTGCTGGGTTTGTCAGTCCTTGATATCCATTCTCTGCATGTCCGACTCCACTTTTTGGGTGTAATCCTGCCGTCTTCCCTCTGTCAAAATCAGGTTGTTCGGTCGGGCCTCTCTTTTAAATTTGTGACCTTCCTCTGCACTACTTGCGTTCTGTCATTGGTTTGTGTCCACCAGCATTTTCTCAATTTTGGTTCGGGCTTCTGGTACCACGTCGTATTCTATAGTTTGGATTACTTGTTCGTAGCTAATGACCATACTTTCAAGCTTACATTGGTTCTGTCTCTTTGGCTGCACGTCCTTGATGCCTTTGCCCAGCAGTTTTTTCTCTTCTTCTCTGAAGGTGACGCTTGATCTGGGAGCAAAGTTGTGCTTAGCTGTCGCAGTCTCATTCTTTCTTTCTCTTCTCTTTTGGATCAGTTCGGCAAGCTTCCTCTTCTTGATTTGTTTGGTTTGGGCTTCCACTCGTTTTCCCTCGTAGTCCTCTCTTTTATTGAACATACCGGGGGTGATGGACCGTTCGATCCGTTCCGCTTCAAAAATAACCCACGATGTCTTCAAATTCTAGACGGTACAGTAACTTGTTCAAATGGGAGTCTTTTACAAGTTCCCTTACTATCGTATATAGCTTCAAAGTCCGCGTCGGTGACGTCACAATTGGTCATTTTCACATGAAACAGGTTGCCCGCCTCCCCTCGTTTAACCCCGTTAAGGAACCCGCGAGTTTTTGCTGGCCCAGTATAGCCAATTATATTGTATGTTAGGCCCACTATAAGAAACTACTAACAAAGGCCTAATATAACCTATTATATAGCCTAGTATACTGTTTGTTAGGCCTGGTGTACTAATGTGGAAAAAGTCCAAATTTCTTCGAGTCCCTAAAGTAGGTCAAGTTCATTGATGACGTCATCAAGGACGTGTAGGGTCAGTCAAAAACCTTTGGAAAACCGTACAATAACCGTGACAGTTTTTCATGATGGGTTTTTGTGTTCACAAGCGTATAAATTGCTGGGGATATTGTTTGTTAGGTCCACTATTAGATAGTACTCGTATAGCCTTGTTGGGAGAGGGAGGACTCCCCATTCCGGACTTCTATTGGTCAGGGAATAAACATAGCTAGAACTGTACAGATGGATCACCACCTGCAGAGGATTTTAGTAGCGTATCTCACGAGTGGGGTGCCCGAAGCGTACCCTGCCGTTCTGACCATGGGGGTCAGGTTGACATTCATTCTCCGCAAAGTAGGGGTTCTCTGCTTGCCATAACTGAAGTATAACTTCTGACATGATAGAGTCGATATGATTAGTGGTAAAGGTGCTCCAATCGAATGGTCGCTCGTTGATGATAGTGCGGGTATATTAAACTAGGGGAAGTCAAATTTTTTCAAATCCCTAGAGTAGGTCAAGGTCAAAACGTGACGAAAACCGTGTTGATTTCCGCAGGAGTATAGTCCCAGTCAAAAACCTTTGGAAAACCGTGAAAAAACCGTGACGTTCTAATTAAAAATTGTGTTCTCGCTCTACACATCATTTTACCCGAACGAAAGGAGCAGAGAAGAACAGGACCCAAGAGTTATTTGAAGCAAATGTGCTCGTAACATTACATTTCGAAAAATTACAAAAAAATATCGTTTCCTCATTATGTACTCACCTAAACAGGAAGGGAATAATTATCTGAAATTTCGTAAAAATTCAGAAAAATTACGCTACGCGGATAAACTCCTTTTTGAAAAAGCTTTTTTATCTCACATCTTTAGCCTTGAAACTAGATATAATGGGTTATATGTGTCAGCAGTATATACGAAAACTTTGCCAAGAAAATCGTAAAATCAAGCGACGAAAGATAACGTATCTCTTGTCTCATTATTCGCAGATAAATTGGGTAATAAAAAGCATTTTCACATGATGAAAAATTCATTATCACAACGGCCAAAAGAAAATATATATCGCGAAGTAGGTTTTTCAAGGTGTTACTTTGCCGTTTGAAGTACGTATTTTGTACATAAAGAAAGCAAATTTACGATGTACGAGTACGAACACTCAATTGTCGGAGTTGGTGAAGAGAAATTGGTGTAAAACGCGCGGATAGTGGAAAATTTCGCCGTAGAAGCTTCCGGGGATTTTGAGTTCCTCCATCACCCGGAAGCTTGCTAAATGAGAGCGACAGTTTGGAGCTGTGCTTTCTTGCGTCCATTATGGATATTTAGAGAGCACACAGTATCCCAAGGGTTCTTGAAATTATTCTTATTTTGTAAATTTGACAAAAATTAGATGAAATTCTGTACCTTAAACTGTTTATCTTCATCCTTTCTGATTCTTGGCCATCTTCGTAGCCTAGTTCTACATTTGTACTGGATTTTAGGGTACATTACGAGGAAAAAGACAAGGTAGTAATCTCGAATTAGACGAATTAAGTTATCATTATTGTATGCCAGAATGTCCCCCTTTCCACTAGATCTTCAAGGCTCACCCCCAAAACTAAACTGGATCATCCTCTAACAGAAAAAAAAGTCTCGTTACCGCAATTTCATCAAGGTTTCGGACTCCATCTTTCTCGGTCCCGATCAAAAATTGACGTTGACCTCGCACGACAAATTTCTCTAAGCTAACTCATGGTAAACATCTTCAAATATCTGGCATTTGGATGCCGTAACGCCACGTCCGAACATACAGAAGTCTAGTCTATCGTTAGTTGGGTAACAGAACACGATCCGAGCCACTTATTTTCAGCTGGCGCTGGGGCTATCTAATAAGACTCGAGCAACAGACTCGTAGCCGGGGTCAATTTGTAGAGATGAATCCTTTTTTCCTCCGCTCAGCGTTGAAATATATTTTCCTGGGGGTTGTATGAATGGCTTGGAGGCCTCATGGGTTGTCTTTCAAGATCCCTCCATTGGCTATACTAAGCTGTTGAATATCTAAAGCTCTTTAGCAGTCGCGAGTAGTCACTGCTAACCTTCACTCTATTATTACCGCGATTTCCTGTGATTTTTGCCCTCCATCAACAAAAATATCATTCTGTTAACCAACCGGTCATTTACTCAACCTAAAATTTGACTTGGTACCGACGAGGTCCGGTGATTTCCCACCAACCAAATACTGGAGTTAAGAACATCTAAGGAGTTGAAAGTTTTCAATTCCAGATTTTAGCTGTGGGGATTCATATGGGAAATATGCAAGCGCACGCCTCATAAAATTATATTGAGCGCCATGTTCCCCTCCCGTCATGGAAAAAAACTGACAGGACGTTGAAACCATAACAAACGCATAAATGCACGCCAGGACTGGCACACAACCCGTATTTCAAAACAAGATAATTTTTCTGCATTTATTGTGAGGAACTCCAGCCACGATGGGCTTGACAGTAGAGACTGCCTCCCCATAGTGAACCTCAAACTTCCTATGAGTGAGGTGTGACTGTTGATGGAGGTGTTTTTCCAGTTGTTCCATCCCGGAGGAGTCAGTCGAGTCAGTTGGTTAATGCATTGTATTTCGAGCATTGTCGTGAGATCTCCACTGGTTGGTCAAATACTGAGGTTCGTGGTCAAAATAAGATGATTCGACAGAAGTATGATGCCAAGGGGATGCGCGGTACCTATATGGATCAGTGCAATAGCCGCGAGCCTTTCATTATTGACTTGTACTCAAGTGTTCGCCGTTTCGACAATATTCGCACTTCTGATCCTTCCCGTGATTTGTCAATTCCCCTCTTCCTTTTCACAAACCCTTTTTGGCAATCAAGGTTGTTGATGGAGTCTAATCTTCAGGCCCCTTTGGAGCTTCCTTTCGATCTTCAGGGCACGCTGCATGTGTCAAGTGGCGGGCGGATGTTAATTTAGACTCCTCTCAGGGCATTTGTTATTATGAAGGCAAGTACCACGTAGTCTTCAAGAAGCAGTTGGGCTTAGCTGTTGTAAATTATTTGAAAACTTATGTTTGTTAATTGCATTAATATGTATTAACATTGTAATGTCTCTATGGAATACATGTATGGTGGTGGTAAAGAAAAAAAAAAAAAAAAACTCTACTTAGAATGCTGCCTTGTCATGGCATGGAGGCTTATGCTGACTTGTCAGTAACCAAAGAATTCCATTGTCTTCTTTCCTGTTTTTTCCTGTATCAAGTTTACTTACTTGATATATTAAAGTTGAATGAATTAAGTAAGGATTGCACATTGTTCTGCATGTTCTCCTGTGTGCAATCCTTACAAATGGTGTATTTGTCCGTTTCGATGGATTTTGAGTGTTTTGGATCCTGAGTGCACAACTTATATGAGGATGTGTGCACTACTTACTTTGTGTATTTGTCTGTTTTATAGGATTTCCAGTGTTTTTGGTCCTGAGTGCACAACTTATATGAGGATGTGTGCACTACTTATTTTGTTCATTTGTTTGTTTGGATAGATTCCGAGTATTTTTGGTTTAACACTATTTGTTTTTTATCAGTGCAACATATTTCATAGGTATGTAATTTTTTTTTATCCGTGTAATACATTTCATAAGTGTATCAATTCTGTTTCCTAGTCGTGTCATCGATAGGCGGGCAATTTTGTTTTCTGAGGCGTGCGATTAAATGTATGCCGATTCATATTAGGGTGGGAAAGATTTATTTCTGAGAAAAATAATTTCGACTGCCGTATTGTAACTTAGGGGCTGTTTCCTTATCTCCTCCCAGCCCCATTGTACGCCGCATACATCTCAGCGATTTCTCAGCGGGGATGGAGGGGATCCGTCCTCTGGATTTCTCCTTGAACTGTTTGGTTATTCTCGAACTTTCTGATAACGTATTCTTCTTATGTACTGCAAGGTCCCACACCATGTCCTGCCTGGTCATATGAAGGTGAGGGGCGATTGTACTAATGGTTAGCCCGCTAACTTCCTACGGTCTTCTAGACGTGGGAGAGGCCCAGTGAGCTTATAAGGTTGCTCTGGTAATTGACGATTAATGTTTAATGCCCCAGAATGCCATTACATACTGTTTTTTTGAGCTGTTAACGTGCCTCCAGTTTCTCGTAGTCGCGACCCTTGCTGGACCTGGGATATTCTATTTGACGCTCCTTTCCTTTGGAGTTTAGACAGGGTCGCTGGCCACGAGACGTGGTCAAACCCTGCTATGATGTCTAAAGAGACTATTCTGCTCACCGTTAAGGCGGATAATAGAAGTCAATGGCGATTTGGTAGAGGAGGGAGGCTTAGTATTGTTTCTGAACATCAGAGGATGGAATCGATTCGTTTTTGTAAGCTACGGTTATCCATAATTTTGAGTACAACGCAAACTGCAGGAGTTGAAAATACTCATAACTCATTTTGTTTGCTGCTCACGGAGTCTCTCCTCGAAAAAAACCTATATTGTACGAAGCATGGTCGAACCTATTGATCAATTCTTTTAAAAAATGAGGATCTAGATAGTTTATTTTTGTATCGCTTTCGTTAATCCATGAGAATCGGTCAAGAATAACTGGTTCGAAAGTCCAAAGATTTTTCAACGTTTCTTGGGCAAAACTCTCCTGGCGCACGCCCACCTCCTCATTAACCGTCGCCCTTTTCTATGAACATTGCACCCTGGACTGCTCCTTTTCAGTTAGTTACGTATCTGGCTCTCCAGATCTCCTCACCCTTCTCAACCCTTTATTGGACGACTCCCCTTCCATATATAAAATCCTCTTTAATCTCTTCTCTACGAAGTATCTCTCATGTCCTCAAATATCTATCTCGAGCTCATGTACAGTTAAGGGTGTGCTTTGCTCGTTCGTCACTCGTTGAATGGTACTCCCCAAATACCGTGCAAGGTTCGGTGCAGTAGCGGTCACTACGCCTTGCGTGGGCACTCCTTGTACGGGATGACTTCGCAAAAAGTTTCTCAAAGCTCCGTTTTCCGACGAATTTTTTCGATCTTCGAAAGTGTCGTACAAAAAGGTTCAATGAAAGGCAGAGTTTTTCCTCCTGAAAAATTTCACTCCGTTACAAAATGGACAAATTTTTACTAATTTCAACGTCTTTTCAAAAAGGTGTACAAAAGAAGAAATTTTGAAAGTTCGCTTCTATAGCGCCTCCAATTGAACATTTCTGAAGAAACGATTAGAAGAATTCGTTGAAAATTCGAGCAGTGAGAAAACTTTATTTTAGGTGCGTATTTTCACGAGCGAAGCACACCCTCAAAGCTTGTGAAGAAAAAAAGAAAGTAGGCTTCATTACCCTCACCCATTTCTACTCGACCCCCTACCGAGACGAACACGAATTCCCTCGAACGTCTTTTCCCCCAGCATCATCTGCCAGCTGATGACTCTTCGAAAATTGGAAACGCTCGGAAAAGACTTTGTATTTAATTTGAAAGTATCCATTCTGAAAAAAAGTTAAGAATCCAGGAATTATGAGGAAATAAAACTTAAAGCTGGTGACTCGAGTTCCTCCAACCCTGTGCAAAGTTAAATAAGAGCTAGACTAAGTGAGCTTTGCATGGTGTCAACATCTATTTTGATCACTTTCGCAAACTAAAAAAAAAGGAAAAAAAAGTAGCTTAACCCAAAAGTAGTTCGAGGTTTGCAAATATTTTTCTTGTGTGGATGGTTTGGAAGATATTGTTTGTTGTATGAACGTGAATCGTATCATGAACCAGAGAAGTTATTTCATCAAACAACGAACTTTGTACAGCAGGTTGTCTACTCCGTAAAGTTTTCTTCATCATCGCACACCAACAAAATTTCTTCAATCTTTTTGCGACTACTTTTTGTAGCCTTCGACGCCTCAAAAAGTTGCTTCGAGTCGGTCACATCAAAGCCCACAATTTTTTTTTCTCTACAAATCACCTCCAGATGGTCTCGAGATACATTGATACATTTGAGAAGATTGATATGCAAATTTCTCGTAAAAGAGTAAGGACAACTCACCCACAGAGGAAAGAAAAAATTTTTCTTTAAGTTTCTGATTCATAAAAATCGTCATCATCCGAAAAATTGGGTCACCTACAAAAACAGGCGGGAAAAATGTGTTTACAATTCTGGTACCCACCTGTAGGCTGTTTTGCTTCGAATTTTAATACCATGATTAAGATGTCTCTAGCCTAGCACGTAGAGACTTTTTTTTTATTTCGTTTTTTCTATTTTTTAGTTTACTAGCTTCAATTCCTAGAAATAGGTCTCAAGTAGCATTTTGGCTTATCGATGTACTCCAGCTACTCGACTTTTTTTTCGCTGTTAAAATTTTTCTTTAGATTCCAAAAGATCATTTGCCCTGACACGTCCTCGTAAATACAGGGTGTTGAGTACGAAAAAGAAAACAAAAAAATTCAGCTCCTGCAGATAAACGTAATCGCTTGGTTCTCATTAGAAATTGAAGACCTCGAATATTCATGACGGGGCACGACATTGATATCCTCAACATAGGTCAATAACTAAAAATAAGAAACCTCTACTTACACAACTGTAACCTGAACTTTATAAGGCGAAGCAGCAGACGGTGGAATGGTAGTCGGCTCGATATTTTTTAACGGATTTACCTCCAATCAACAAAGACCTTACCTTTCTTTACTCAGTTGATCTTCAAGAACTATCACGACCGATATCTGAGGAGTAGAGAACTGATTCCGCGAATGAGACGCGAAATGTTGAAAATGACACGAGGTGAAAAAAAAAACAGGCTCGCAGTTGCTGCTCTATTTAAAATCACTCTTCTAAAGCAAATGCGTGTATAAATACGAACTATCGCGATCCTCGAGCGTATTTTCGTTACATGTCTATTGTCTACTACAAATATTTCATAAAAGATGTATTACGATCATTTCTGAAATGCGACTCAAAAATATGCGTCAATATACCTACTGTTTACATATATATCAAACAAGCTTGTTTCCACAGCAAAAGAAAACGTGTCACAGATATTTATGCGGTCCCGAAAAATGCTTTACAGCGAATTGTAAGCTTGGTACGAATTTTCGTTCTTCATTCGGCGAAAGCAATCAATAAGGATGCAGATGATGATGAGTAAATAAACTATAGGGAGGATCCATTCGAAGAAAGTAGGGGGAGAAGAACAGTCGTCTGATGGTGATTCTTCCTTTCGAAATGCAAGAAAATTCAGATGGTACGGCGTCCCATAATCGGTTTAAGCAGCATCAGCACAGAGTACTACTGATGCCCAATTAAGAATCTGTGTCCTTCGGATTCCAAATATCCTCCTTCAAGTCATGTATCGTGTTTCTCGACAGAATAGCAAAGCCAAATGAATAAAGATCCTGTTTTACGTTTACTAGTTAGTGACCTCATTTACATTTTAGGACACGCCTGCTTTGTGATGAAATCATGGTCAAGCTAGCTTATAAGGGCCCATTCGCGGATGGATATCAACGTTACCGAGGTCATTAGCTCGTGACGTCATCAGCACAGCTTGCGCTGTATCTCTCTTCTATTCTCAAGATCACTCCCTCCGCTCCTAAACCTCCACAAGGCTTAATGGTAATACTGCTCGATTCTTCTTTATGCTAGGTTTCCGAGTCCTGGCTGATGACGTCTTACTTGCGGATTTCAGAATTGTGCTACTACTCCTTGGTCTTCATTAAACTGGGCTATACAGGCGTACTATTAGCCTTCAAGGAAACAACCCTAACATACAGCAGCACACCACAACTAGATTACAAGGATGAGGGAAGATGGACTGAACTCGCAGATTTCAGAATCGGGGTCGAGGTCACAGGTCACCAGCTGAAGACGTCATTGTTTACGAAGGACGAGAATGGATACACTACCAGGGGAGGAGGGTAACTCGCGGAGGTGGTTCACAAAAAACAGGGAACCGGCAAAATTTCCGCCATCGGTTCAGCCGACCAACAATCTCAAGGTCACGTCATATTTGTAATTTATAGCTTAGCGGTCGAAATTTTTCCAGTCCCAGTCCTATGATTTATAGCTCCGAAGTCCGGGTCCGTGACGTCACGATTTAAGTCAGCCTTGTGACGTCACAATCTGATGACAGCGTAAATCAGTTTTTGTGTGCCGAAATGATGATAACTGTTAAATAGGATTTCGGACTAAATTTGTTCTAGCGCAAGAACGCAAACTTCAATTTTTCGAAGCTTGTATCTCAATTTTATCTTTAATTTGCGCCCTAAACACAAAGTGCCTACGACTTTTCCGAGCCGAGTTATAGACCAAAATGTGCCGAAATTTTGCAGCGGGGGTTCCCAAAGTTGTTAGTCATAAAAAAAAAATGTTCCTGATTGAAGGTAAAATTTAGTGCCGAGTCTAAACCTACGAAGCAACAAAATGGGTGTACAAAATGGTCAAAAATTCCCCACAATGAAAAATCGCTCAAACTTTGTATTTCACTCAATTCTCTAGTGGAATTTAGCGCCGAGAACATAGAAAATGGTTGACATACTCACTCTACAAAGCAGCCAAATGGATGAGTGGGCCCAAAAGGAATCTAAACTAGCGCATTTGAAGAAAAAATGTTGAAATGATGAGATTACAGAAGTCCTTCTCTATCGAGAAGACGATAGATGAACAGAAAAACGAAAAAGAATGCTTTACGGGACTGCCTGCCTTCCTTGCCTGGAACAACGAGCTACTCTTGTCCTACTGCCCGCTAACAATCAAAGCGGGCAAAAGCAGGGCAGTGAAAGGTAGATCGTCCTCTGTTAGGATCTTGCGGTGGGAGATAGGATGGAGCCCTGCTTACAATCGAAGCGGACGAAAGCAGGAGAGAAACTCGTTCTTTCAGATCATTTCGCCTAAGCGTTAATTTTTATTTTGAAGTTGAGAAAAATTCCTAAGCTTACGGAATTTTCCAACTAGGAACAATTTTGAACCTTCTAATGCCCATTCGCTCATTTCGTAGCCTTGTATGGTCATTTCGAGTGCTGAATTTTACGGAGAAAATGAGGAAAACTTCTAAACTCACGGAACCAGGCACATTTACTCATTTTTGAACTTTTTCCATTTCGACATTTTTTTCTCGATTTGCGCTAATGTTGACCTTTTTTTGGCTCAATCGCCAATTTGTATGGTTTTCACAGAATATTAACAATTTTTTTTTTTTAGACTCCGCACTAAATTCCACTAGAGAATTGAGTAAAAAATACAAAGTTTGATCAATTTTTATTTTACGGCGCTTTTTGGGCCGAACCATCAATTTGGGCGCTTCGCAGAGTATTTTAACCATTCTTTTCAGACTCTGCGCTAAATTTCATTCGAGAATTGAAAAAAAAAAATACAAAGTTTGAGAGATTTTCATTTTGGAGAATTTTTGACCCTTTTTAGGCCCATTTACCCAATTTGGTGCATTGTATGATTTTGTAATCATTTTTTTCGTTTTTTTCGTCAGATTTCCTTGGAGTTACCACAATTTAATTCATAAAATGTTTGAAAATCACTGAAATACTGTAAAGTCAATCCTTTTTTAACCCTATTTTGGGAACCCTGGCAAATTGGTCAATTTTCGGCACATTTTGTTCTGTAATTTGGCTCGGAAAAGTTGTAGAGACTTCGTATTTGGCGCAAATTAAAGATAAAATTGAGATACAAGTTTTGTACATTTGAAGTTTACATGTAACGTTTTCCGTTTTTGCGCTAGAACAAATTTAGTCCGAAAACCCATGTAACTGTTAACAACATTTTGGCGCACCCTGTATACTCAGTATGCTAACTTTATACTGGACTAAGAAAGAATGTAAAGCAGCGGAGCGACTTAGCTCTTGAAAGCTGTATATACTATTTGGTTGGGGGTCAATCTGAAATCCGCGTGACATGACGTGACGCTCAAAAACACATAGAGAAATTACTTAAAATTTATTTTTCTCTCAAAAACACATAGAGAAATTACTTAAAATTTATTTTTCTAAGTCTTTTTTCTATCATATATAGCTCCAAAGTCCGGGCCTATGACGTCACAATCTGATGACTTCATAGATCATTTTTTCAAGTCCCAATTCTCTTGTATCATTTATGAATTTTCAAGTCCGCCTCCTGTCGTATGTAGCTCGGAGGTCGAAATTTCTGTAAGTCCCTCAACATCTTCCAGGTCTCAAGTGCCCCATAAAACAGATCCCTACCACCCTTATTCAACTCCGTTAAAGAACCCGTGAGTTTTTTAGAATTAGCCAAGGCTAGAATTCATGAAACTTCAGGAAAGATAAGAAAACTGTTAAGAACGAGCTCGAGCTCCATTCCCTCCCCTCCTCCTCAACTCCACCCCTATCGCAGTTAATGACGCAGTTGAACTTCTCACCCACCGCTTCCACTTCAAATATTCATGGCTACCGTATATTAAAAAAATTAATGCCAAAAGCCTTAGAGCTTTAGACGTCTTAAAAAAGCTATCCCATCCTTCCATACCAATTGCAACCCCACCATACCCTAGTCGGATCTTTCCTAGATTCTGGATCACTTATATGCGGACCCGCACCCTCATCACATCTCTCACTTCTAGTCATTCGCAATTGCACGGACGCTTTTCGCATCAGCTCTTGCTCCAAGTCTAGTTTTGCCCTATTCTCTTCGTCTAGATGACGATGCTTATATTGTGAAGTATATTTTTGGTTGTCCAGAAGGTAGTCAGCCAATGTGGGGTATGTGCTGGTCTTCAGTTATAGATATCTCACATGTGGTGAGACGTACTTGGTGGACATCGTGGATGTCATGTATCCAGAAGGCATCCAGCCAGTGTGGGCTGTGTGTAGACCTTCAGTGGTGAATATTTTATATATGGTGAGATGTACTCAAGTGGCATCGTGGATGTCTTAGCAGCGCGGATCTTGTTCATGTGACGAACCCCGGGGATGTACGGGCCCGAGTTGCTGAGGATGGCGCCCTTAGGCTGGCCTGCGGGTCAGACAGAGTTGTGAGTTATTGGATTACAACTTAGGGAGGAAGACAGGACGCCATTGGGGAAACTGGGCTTGATGCTGATTGGAAGTTGTGGAAATCGGAAGACAGAGGATAAGAAGTTGGAGGAGTCTTTTAAAGTGGCGGGGGGGTCCTAAGACCTCTGCGTATAGACTAAGTTTGGAGTTAGCTCGATAAGCTCCCAAGGTAATCCTGAGAGAGGACGTTTCCTGATGTCGAGTAAGTCAAAGACAGTTTCATTAGCCAAATTGTAATTCCAAATCAGGGATCAGTGACACTAAATCCACAAATATTCCAATACTAGGGATCTCATGGTCGCAGTACCAACGAGTAAACCGAGCGTACAGTGTAGAACTTACAGGTATTGATTCACAGCGAATTCTCACCCATATTCGAGTTCACCTCTCGGAATGCTTGTTCAGTACATTCACCCTTATTACTGTCTCAACGCGGAATAATGAGAGCTCTAGAATCAAACACATACCAAGTGATGGCAACACCGGAAAAACTTGTGATTTTCAAGTATGGATGAAAAAGTGACAAAAGTGACTACTTTCTTTAAAAAGTGCCTAAAAGTTACTGAAGCCCAAAAAAGTGACCAAGTCATTCAAAAGTGACAAACTGGACACCCTAGAACCATCGATTCCCTTCCAAAAGCTTGGAACTTTCGACGACGTTTGGAAGATACTTCAGGCAATCTATTTTGCAGTTAAAATTTTTCAATAATAGTTTTTGTTTGAAATTTTATTTTATTTGTGTTTGATTTTTTAGATATTTATTGCTGAAAAATTGACTTTTTCCAAAAGTTTTTAATTTTTGACGAACTTTTTAAGCTGATAATTGAACGCATAGCGATGTTTGAATGGTATTTTCTATAAGGAATGTTTATCTGAATTGATGCCCAATTTTTCAAGATATTTGCAAAACATTAATTTTTGGGAGCCAGGAAGTTGGATGTATTATTCGGGGCCTTATTTGCTTCTATTGAAAAAGAAAAGTAGAAAATTTGATCCATACAATATGAGTTATTCGCCTTTTACCAGGAGACCGATCCGCCATTTTGAAATTGGTCGCCATTTTTAAAAGCTGCTCTTCTCAGATGTCTATCATTGTTTTTCATGTCAAGTATCACCCCTACTAACATATCCCAAAGTGACGCTTTGTCCCCTTACGTGGTACCAAAAACCACTATTTTCTATTATGGCCCATGGATTATATCGATTTAATCCGATATAACACAAAAAATGGCTTTTAAGAACAACATGAGGTATAAAATGGCAATTTTTAGACCAACCAATGAACGAAGGGTAACAAATGAATAGTGAATCTTGTAGGAAATTTTACGAGGAACAACTTTTGTTTGCAACTTTTTTCTCTAAAATGCTTAGTTTTCGAGAAAATTGCGAAAAACCTAATTTTGGTGATAAAGAGGGCCGCGGGGGGACTTTGCGGGAGGCAGAGTGCGTAAGACTCATCGATATTTTAATCGTGGGGTTATCCTGAGCACATTACAAAAGAAAAACCTGACTGGACTAATTTCACCAAAAGTCGACTATAAATCGTGGCGGGCAGAAGCTACTACAACATATTGCTTTTGCTTGGAGTACTTTTCTGGTGGTAGCAGAGTCTGTCTAACAATATTGAAGAGTTACCTCGAAAGTCGGGCGAAAGATAATATTCGTGTATCACTCAACACTTCTTCCGTTATCACCTAGTACAACCTTGTTGCATTATTTGAAGAAAAAAAAAATCGATAATGAGGCAGACCTACGGCACTCGATTAACATAATATAGGGGAGAATATTGCTATTACAAGGCGAAAGAATAAAAACATAAAAAATGTACCTAGATAAATAATAGACTGTATATTACCAACTCGCGTTGTAGAATATTATCTATGTTTGGTATTGTATCGAGTATGAGAAGTTTTCGTGTATATTTTCGCGCAGAAAGGAAAATACCCGTAGCAATGACAGGAAAAACGCGCGCTTTATCGGTAAAATTAAAAAAGTTACAATAACCCAGAATATATTCGAAGCTCGTTTGTTATTTGGTTCTTTTTTTTTTCCTCTTGCTCCCTTCGAGTACGACCGAAGTTATCGCTAATCGTGCTATTATTTAGTTTATTAGGTACCCACAACGGTTGCGAGACGATAACGTCAACATTATTGTACGGTACCGTATGTATGTGTCGCATTAAAATCGACATTATGGTTTTTGAACATAAAACGCGATTATCTTTTGTGGTTAGGTAAGCGGTGAATTATCTTTTGACACGTGTACCTCGTGAATTTCAGCTTATATACGATAGTGAAGGACGGGCTCTTCTATTAAATAATCTAAATTGTTTACTCTGCGTGTAGACAGTGTAGAAGGAACAACAGTCAAGATGAAGGGAAAAATCTTAGAAGGCGTTGACAGACCCTAGAATCGAGAGCCAGCCGCTTACATCAAAGCCCGGAACGCTATTGACAGCAAGGTATTGCGGGCAGTGGATATAGAAGCTGATGTCCGTTGACTTCGCTGACGATTCGAAAAAAATTCCCGGTTATAAAAGAAGGGATATTCATAAAATTTCGAGCTCCGAAGAACATTGGGAAAGAATTTCAAGTAGGAGAATTTTCAGCTATGGGTCTCAAATCTTAAGCTGAACTGGAGCTAGTCCCAGGAGGAAATTTCAGGCTGGCTCTCAGTGTTGAGGGTAATTTCAAGCTACGTAGGTTGAATCCTCAGAAAACGTACGCGGATAATCTTTAGACGACATCAATGACCTCGATCCAATTCAAGAATTCAGAAAAAATTTTGAATTCCAATCCCTCATACTCCGCTCGATCACATTTTAGCCTACTATGAAGCCAAGAATATACGTCCCAAAGTTGCGATGGTCGGAATATCTCCAAGTTTCTAAATGGGCCAAGGTCATTGATGACGTTATAGTTGATCCCGTCTTGGCACAGAAGCTAATATGTCTCCTCCAGTTGCACACAGGGTAGCATAATTTATTGGAACCTGCCAACAAATTTTGTCCAAATCTTCATTCAACTGTTTACATCTTTTTGGCGGACCCTATACAGGGTGGACCAGAAAGATGTTACCAGTTAAATGGGAGTTTGCGCTAAATCTGCCGTAGCGCGAAAAAGCAAAACATTAGACGTATAGTTTAAATGTAGGAATTTTGTATCTCAGTTTTATCTTTAATTTGAGCCACATCCGAAGTTTCTACGACTTTTCTGAGCCGAGTTATGGACCAAAATGTCGTCGTTGGATCGGAAAAAACCTCCTGTGTGGCAACAATAAAATTTTACAGGAGAAGCAAAAAACTGATTATTTTGGGAAAAGAAGGCCAAAATACTTCGAAAAGGTCTCATTAAATGTGGAAAAGCTTCTTTGATTACAGTAGAAACAAAAAATTTTCTAAATTCTCTAAAATACGGCGGTATTGGGCGATAAATGCACACAGGAGGAACTCCTGGGCCCAAATATTGCACATAAGAGGTTTGCTCTGCACATAGGAAGTATTCGAGACCACATTTTCTGGATGGTGCACATAGGAGGTATTCAAAACCGCTTCTACCGGCGTAATTTTGAACTTAGCACATAGGGGATTTTTCCAGTCGATGCGCCTTGAAATTCCGCGTCCAACCATATAAAAAAGTGCATTTCTCAAAAAATTGCACATAGGAGGTTTTTTCCGATCCAACGACGATATGCCGAAATTTTACAGCAAGCGTTCCCAAAATTGTGAATTATCAAAAAACAATTTTCCTGATTGAAAGAATCGCGTAATTTTCTAAGTGTGCCCCGATCCTGAAGTAAAATTTAGGGCTGAATCCGAATTAGATTGTTAAAAAATTCTGCGAAGCGCTAAAGTGGGTTGATGGGCCCAAAAAGTGTCAAAATTTCACCAAGATGATGAAACCGCCTACTCTTCGAAGTTTTTCCCGATTCTAAGATGAAATTTAGCGTTGAATCTGAATAAAATTGTTAAATAATTCTGCAAAGCACCAAAATTGGTTTATGGGCCCAAAAAGGGTGAAAATTTCTCCAACCTTGAAAGTTTTTCTCGATTCTGCGATAAAATTTAGCGCTAAATCTGAATAAGATTGTTAAAAAATTCTGCGAAGCACCAAAATGAGTTAATGGGACCAAAAAGGGTCAACATTTCTCCAAAACGAAAACAATCGCCTAACTTTCAATGTTGTTCTTGATTCTAGGGTAAAATTGTGTGCTGAGTTGAAAAAAAAAAACTGTTGAACTCTCCTTGGCAAGAAACAACAGGAGTTTTTGCGGAAGCACCCGCCTTGATCATACACGGGGCCTCAGTCGATCTTTTACCGCGAGCATGTAATGGAAAACGAAGTCGCCAGTATCATTCTCTCCTTCGCCCAAAGCAACAGGAGTTTTTGCGGAAGCACCTGCCTCGATCATACACGGGGCTTCAGTCGATCTATGTTGAACCCAGGGATCATTCGCCTGCCTCTTTCAAACACGGGGTCTTGATCGTTCTCTTACATCGAGCTCATGACGAAAGTCGAACTTGACGGTATCATCCCCTCTTCCGGGTGAAACCCCGAGAAATTCCAGCCGTTCGTCTGCTTCAATCAAAGACTGAGCTGTAGCTGATCGCTCATCATGAGCAAGACCGGATTTGCGGTATCCTCCCACTGCCTGAATCAAGGAGTTTTTGCACTTTGGTCCGCTTCGTTCATAGGTGGGGCGTCAGTTGATCTCTCGAAGACCAACTTTGCGTTCTTTGACTGAAACAACAAGAGTTTCCGCACTTTTTCCCGCTTTGATCATACGCAGAGCCCTAGTCGATCTCTCACTGCAAACCTTCAACGGAAAATGAATTTGTCGTCTCCCTCCAATCCCCAAATGAGGAGAATTTCCACAATTTCCTCTTTCTGATCTGTCACCTGACGCTAATCGACCTCTCACTCCGCGAGCACTCAACGGCAGACGAACTTGTCGACATTCCTTCCATCCTCTAAATCAGCAATCTTACTGCAGAATCAGAAAAATTTTTGATTTTTCATTTTGGAGATCATCTAGGGCCATTTCAGTATTATTTTAGGACTCGGCGCTAAATTTTACTTTAGAATTGGAAACAACTTTTGAAGATTACGCAATTATTCTCTTTGAGCCCATCATCCCATTTTGATGCTTCAAAGAGCTTTTTAAGAATTTTTTTCGGACTCAGCGCAAAATTCCACTTGAAAATCGAATTAAAATTTGAAAGTTTGAACGATTTTCCAATTTGGGAAAATTTAGGGTCTCTTTGGGACCATTAAACCCCTTTTTGATGCTTCAAAGGGCTTTTTAAGAATTTTTTTTGGACTCAGCGCAAAATTCCACTTGAAAATCGAATTAAAATTTGAAAGTTTGAACGATTTTCCAATTTGGGAAAATTTAGGGTGTCTTTGGGACCATTAAAACCCCTTTCTGATGCTTCAAAGAGCTTTTTAAGAATTTTTATCGGACTCAGCGTAAAATTCCACTTGAAAATCGAATTAAAATTTGAAAGTTTGAACGATTTTCCAATTTGGGAAAATTTTGGGTCTCTTTGGGACCATTAAACCCCTTTTTGATGCTTCAAAGGGCTTTTTAAGAATTTTTTTCGGACTCAGCGCAAAATTCCACTTGAAAATCGAATTAAAATTTGAAAGTTTGAACGATTTTCCAATTTGGGAAAATTTAGGGTGTCTTTGGGACCATTAAACCCCTTTTCGATGCTTCAAAGGGCTTTTTAAGAATTTTTTTTAGACTCAGCGCAAAATTCCACTTGAAAATCGAATTAAAATTTGAAAGTTTGAACGATTTTCCAATTTGGGAAAATTTAGGGTGTCTTTGGGACCATTAAAACCCCTTTCTGATACTTCAAAGAGCTTTTTAAGAATTTTTATCGGACTCAGCGTAAAATTCCACTTGAAAATCGAATTAAAATTTGAAAGTTTGAACGATTTTCCAATTTGGGAGAATTTTGGCATTTCTTGGACCCATTAACCCCTTTTTGGTGCTTCGAAGAACTGTTTAAGCATTTTTCTCGGACTCAGCGCAAAATTCCACTCGAAAATCAAATTAAATTTTGAAAGTTAGGACAATTCTCCAATTTGGGAACATTTTGACCTTTTTTGGGCCCATCAACCCATATCGGTGTTTCGAAGAATTTTGCAAACGTTTTTTTCGGACTCAGCGCGAAATTCCACTCAAAAATCAAATTACGATTCAAAAGCTTGAACAATTTTCCAACTTGAGGAAATTTTGACCCTTTTTGGGCCCATTAACCTATTTCGGTGCTTCTTAGGTTTTTTTCACTATTTTTTTCGTTTTCCCCGTCCAAATTCACTTGAGAAACAATCATTTAATTATTAAAATTCTCAAAATTCAGTTCAATATTGTAAATTTATTAATTTTCAAGCCCTATTTTGGGAACCCTGGCGATTTGGTGAATTTTCGGCACATTTTGGTCCATAACTCGGCTCAGAAAAGTCGTAAAAACTTCGGATATGGCTCAAATTAAAGACAAGATTGAGATACAAAATTCCTACATTCAAACTATACGTCTAACGTTTTCGCGTTACAACAGATTTAGCGCAAACTCCCATTTGGGTGGTAACATCTTTATGGTCCATCCTGTATCCGTTCATAATTCCATCGAATATTTCGTCATTAATCAAGCTGATGACCCTTATAAGCATTCGCATAACTCGTTAACATATGAAAGAGTAGAAAAAAATTAATAGAAGTGTAAAGTGAAAGCTCCCCTTTCTCCAGGATCGTACAGAATTTGTTAAAAATTTTTTCACAAAAAACTAAAATAAAAAAATTCAGATTTTTCAAGTATAATTAAAAATCGCTTTTATAGTTGAACGAAGTGGAGGTCGGAGGACTCGTTTCCAATGGAAATTAAGTCATTTACACATTCGGATCTTTTTTTTTTCGACTACTTTACGATTATAATTGCAAACTTTTTTTCTGCTTCTCTTAACCTTTAAATTTATGCATAAATCTATAAAATTTCTCAATATAAACAGGATGTATACTCGGGTAATGGTGCAAAAAACTACTCAATTATTTACCATAAAAGCCTTTCGGAAAACGCGTACAAAGTTAAGTAATTTTCGAGTGAATGGCTGCTTAAACAGTTACATACCTATCAATCTGAGTCAAAGAGTCATTAAATTCATACATATTCACTTTATTATACCGAGAGAATACGATTTAACGATTTACATTCATTTCTACGAAATACGAGCTAATTTCCGTCAGTTCCGAGGGTGATAGGATCGTTTTATAGTCGCGAAAGATCGTTAAACCTTTTAAATTTTAATTGCCGCTGATGTTTTTCAGGAAATGAATGTCTTCATCTCCACCCGTACTATTTTTATCATCGATCATCATCCACAGTAAAATCGAAGGATTGAATTCCACTCCTTCATCAATTGATAATCTAGCACGTCGAAATGCAGTCAGATTGATCCCAATTGATCGAAAATAGACATAAAATTGAAGTCAGTCAGACAACTACCTACAAATCAACTTGAAATCGACTTCCCGGAGTATTCGATTTTAGACGTAATTTCGACCGAGACTCTGAAAGCAGGAAATTCTTAGTCGATTATAGGTCAACGTTGGGTGTCGATCAGAAATCGATGGCCAGTCGGGTTCATCGGGTAATTACAGTAATTTTAGCTAGGAACCTGTTTTATTAGGAGGTATTTCGGAAAAAACGTCCGTCGACCGCCAGCCGGCAAAGCTCGAAGCTCGAAAATTGTTCAAGTCTTCTTCCTATCACCAATAGCTTGGAGGTTGTATCAGATATAGCTTTCCAAGTTCCCCTCCTATCATATGTAGCTTCAATATCCACAGACCAGTTTTTTAAAGTCCCAATTCTCTCGTATCATACAAGTTTTTAAGTCCGTGCCATTTGGACAAAGGTTCTGGACGTAGCCTCAATCTCTTACAAAATTTTTTGAGATATCTCCGAGAAAATGGATTTGGATTCTGGAAAAGGTAGTATTCGAAAAAATTGGCAACCCTGTAGGGGAAGATCGAGGATAGCTGTAGATCATAAGATCGGTTTAATCATTACTTCGAATGTTTTTGATGAGAGCTTGGGATGTCCAACATGACGGAACTGCGATCAAGGAATCTACCAAAATTTCTATGGCATTCAATAATAAAGTAATTTCCATGTACAGCGCGCAGGAAACTTTATTTCTCTACCGGCCATCTTATGCAACCGGCTTGGACCCGTATCCATATCATTATTCTACGAGAGCTGCACTCAATTCATCATTCCAAGAGAGATGAATACCGTTCCTAGTGAAAGGGATAGTTTAAAATCCAAGAATGGTGTATAAAATGTATGCTAGAGGCGCTCAAACTTCTCATTCCAACTTCGTTCCATGCTTTCTTCTGTCCGCATTCTAGATTTCGTCTGCAATCGCACTGGGCTTGAAAGTGGTAACAAAAAAAACTCATATCATGGTTCATCAGTAAAGGGTGTTTCGAAAAGTGATGTTAGATACACAGCCCAAGGATCAGCTTTCAGTGTTCATATTGAAGGCGTACCATGTGGACCAACATAAATCAATCTGGTTCTCTAATCTCACGCCGGGGTCAGATTTAGCAGAGCAAAGAAGGTGAGAAGGTCCACCGTCACATTTATTTTTAAAGTATTTTCCTGAAAAACGAATAGTCATGATCGAAGTACAAGGAAAAGCTCGAGCTTGCCACCCTATTACTCAGCACGATTTACATCAGCGTATTTCGCATGACGTCAATGGGACATTTAGTGAGGCGATGTTGTATTCTCCGACCTTGCCAACACAGCAGACTTCCCTGTTACTTCACTGATAACGGATGTTGTAAAGCAATTAAAGCTGGCCAAAAAAAACAAAAAAAAACCTCTGTAAGTAGTTTTGCGTAAAACTATATCATTTTTTCGACATTTTCAGGCCTCATAAAAATAAACTATTTTGTTGTTCTCTAGTCTGGCTTCACATACAAAGTCTCGTTCTTATCTTTCGTTATGTCTATTTTGGAGAAGACTTGAAACGTTTTTAACGCATTGCCGATGATAAGTCTACGGCGCGAGGAATGTAAAAACAGATTAAATAGAGTTCTTATATTTCGAGGAATCGACAAGTTTAACATTTTTTTTGTACGACATATGTATACGTAGATACTGCGGTGTGAACTAATAACTGGCTGAAAGTCTCGGGAGGAGTGCTTTTTTTTAAATTTTTTTTTTTCTGTTGTCGAAGAACATAATAGTTGATAGCTTCCTGTCCTCAATTCGAAGATAATTTTCTTCGTTTTGACCTACTGGTATGCCACTAGAAAATTTCGAGAAAAAAATAAAATTGAAGAGGAAAAATTCTCGAAGAATACTCGCAATTCGAAGAGAATAATAAAACCTGGCAGTCATTGAATTCTATGGGCTTTGTGGTAATTTGAACCTTATCAAGAAAAACGAGCTTTATTTCCTGTATATTTTTGGGGGTAGAAAACAATCTAACCATTTGCAGCACTTCACGTTTTAATAATTTTACAACCTCTTTGAAAGATTTTCGATGTCATTTCTCTGACTTTAGGTTCATTCTTTACTGTGAGTCCTTTGTCACAGTTTTCTGTTCCGCACTCAACCTTGGTCCATACCTAGAGGCTAGTTTGATGTGGGTGACTGATAGCCCCTCCTAAGCTAGTTTGATCAATCGTTCTCTTCTTCTGTCTCAATAATATAGATACAAATCAGCGATAACCTGAGTTAGAGGGTGCGCGGTCGGCGTCCTCTTGAGTGGAGCCACCGCACGTGGATAATGATTTCTTACTATTTTTGGTGAAACCTGCGGTATGTAAAATCCAGTTCTCAAACTCTCATCGCAGCTCGACTGTTTTAATGAATTCTAAATAAAACCTCATCATGGCGATTCTCTTCGGATAAAACAGGCTTTCCATCCTCCAACCGAAATTCCTCCTTTACTTCTTTGAGGCTTATCAACATTTTCAATTCTTATAAATTCCTTAGACCGATTTTCGATGAAAACCCTCTTGGATCCCTTACATAAAATCAATTCAAATTATTTAAAATGAAGAAAATTTATCTAATTAAAAATTATTAATATTTATAAATTGAATTATAAATTTATTTTGAAATTTATAATTTAAAATTATTAAGGTAAGTTAATAATTTGAATATTTTTAACTTTTTATAAAATTTATAATTGAAATTTGACCAAGACTTTTATAGGCTATGATGTAACCGTAAGTTATACCTCCACTTGTATAAAAGTTCAATTATAGTCCAGTAAATCTACTCTCATACCACGAAACACTGTCCAATCATTAGCACTCAGAACGGCCCTCGGAGCTTTCTGTACTAGTCCTTATCTCGATCTCGGTGCTTACTCTTACTGATTCCAATCTCTTGGCGACCGTACAATCCCCTCACAAGGCTTCACTCACTTCCTTCAACACCATACTCCATTTTCTTAAATCACACCTTCACTACCTCCTTAAACCCTCTTGCCCATCAAATCATACACTCCTATTATTCTCCCTACTATCAGACCTGACCTCGTACATGTATCTAAACAGGATAACACCCTCTACCGAAGACTAATTTCTGAGATTATTGCGGAACAATTCATGACTTAATTACGGTCAATCGCTTGAGATCATCTGTATTCACCGCTGAACTAAAGGTGCACAACTTACCCAGTGCCTTCCTTAATGTCGGACTCACTTTCCTTTCACACGAAACATCCACATCCCCCTCGTCATTCCATCACCTATCCAATCATTAGTGAGCTTTATTCGAATCCCGGGTCACATCGCGTCGGTCCATTTCCAAACCATTAAACTTCATTCAACCTTAGCCTGGAGAGTCGGCTTTTTGAAAATTATTCTTAAAATTTCACAGATCAACAAGCTGAAAAAAGACTGCGCTATTCAAAGCTGAAAATAAAGCTAGTGGTCTCCCACTATAAAGAAGGACCCGTTCCAGATCAGTTTTTATTTATAATTAATTATTTCATTCATTTTATTTCAAATTATCATTATTTTTATTTTTCTCTCGTTTGTGATTCTCTACCATTACTTAAACTTTTCGTTTTCGTTTTCGTTTGTTTGTTTGTTCCGAAATTTTCGAATTTAAAAACCTGAGTTGCTGACTTCTTTCTTAATAGTTATGTGTTATATTTCTCTTCAACTTAATCAAATGGCTCGGACTCACGAAGAGAACATTCAAATTAGTATCCTATATTCCTGTTCCTTGGGCTCACTAGCTCACGCACTTCACTCAGTCTCAGGATTATCCTAGCATCAATGACGTCATACTGTGCCCCATCTTCTCTATCTGTCTGTCTGTCTGTCTTTTCAAAGTAAGAAGACCAAAACCTCTTTTAAATACACGTACGTCGATATTTGGTCAAGATTACTCATGACGTCCCGTGAGCACCACATGGATTTTCACCTGACCGACAGTTCTAAAACCTTAACATATCAAAATTTGGAGCTATGAACCCTTGTAGGAGTGAGCCATGCAAGGAGATTCATCTATAAATTTTTCTTCGGGTGAGGGGAGACTTCTGTCCAGTCAGTATTCGGAAAAAGATTCATGAACTAACTTATTTAGTAAAATTTATCTGTATGAGATCTTTATGAAGTCATCGGGATGAGATCGACAACTTTGAAATCTGATTTATAAAGTGGTAAGAAAGTTTCCCAACGGGTGGTATTTTCGCAACATGTTAGAACAGTAAACAAATGAACATTGGAAGAGTGAGATAGAACTGTAGGAACGCATGGCAAAACATTAAAAGAGAACGTGTGAACAGTAAACAAAGGGACTATAAAAAAGTATAGCAAAACATTAAACAAGAAAGTGAGCACAGTAAATAAAGCAAAATTGAAAGACTTGAATAGAGCTGTAGAAGAGCATAACAGGACATGCAAAAAATATTTGAAAATGCTTCCTCCTCGTGACTGTGCTTTTGTCAAGAAAGATATTCAGGCTTTACAGACTTGTTTAGACGAAGAATCCTTTGAAGAAGCACCACTTCTGCTTTCTAGAAAATGGACCAACACACAGATCCTCGCGTAACTACATTAAGTGATTGCAATGGGTAAAAAAAAAAAAAAAAAAAAAAAAAAAAAATAGAAATTGGTTTGAGGGAGCTGGAGTAGATTACCCATCTACTAATAACTTGAAGCAAGAAATGCAGTCATTAAACGTAGTCACACACTCAGGGAGAGACTGGGTAGGAGTAGAATTCACGGAGTAGAGGCGGTGGACAGAAAGAGAAAAAAAGAAAAGGAAGTCAAGTTTGTAGGTGCGGATCCACGCCGGCCAAAAACTTTTACGAAATTCATTCTCCCCTTGACCAATCGACAAAGAAGAGAGAAAGCACAAGTGCAAACAGGTTCAACAGTTTTTATTGCTTGCTACTTCCCCTCCTACCCCTGGATGAGTCCTTGAGTTGCGTTGTCTGCATACTACGTAAAAAGCTTTCTTTCCTCGTGTTTGATGATCTCTATAACATGTAGAAGACTAGAATTCTTGAGACTCATAGGAGACCAGGCTGAAAATACAACTTTCAAACTCGCCTGAGAAATCCCTCCCCAAAAAATTAGTCAGGTTTTCCTTTTCCTCGAGAAAAACTCGAATTGCAGGCCTATATTCACCTAACAATAGAGGCTTCACCAAAGCACGACCAGATCTCCGAAAGAGAGCGGCGGAGAGTGACCGAAAAATTTCAAACAGCTCCAAGAACTAATCTAATAATATTAAAAGGATCATCTGAAGCGAAAAACGCTTATAGAAAAACAGCTGAATACCGACAAAAAACAATGCATTGCCACAGTCATGGTGGATTTTTTCTCCACCTCTATTCTTATGAATTCCAACTAGGAAGCGCACTTCGTTTCTTCACGATCGTCTCCTCCCATGCTTTTGGAGCAGATATGTTCAAAAAGAATATTAGGAGTAGGAAAATTCCTGCCAGTAAAGAGGTTTAAATCACACACCCCTTAACCAGAAGTCAGCCAATTGACCCCTGGGTCACCGGCCCATTTCTATCGAGATCTTTACGTGAAATGCAAATGTTGGTAGCGCACAACCGTCTATTGGTCAATTTAAATCGTCCCCAACTACCGCTATCTGCCATAGGGGTAAGGATCCCAATTGGCTCTTCGTGTGAAGAAAAACGAGGAAGTGAAGGAAGGCATTTGAACGAATAGCTAGGTACCAAAAACAACTATGAGCCTAGGACACTTTGACTTCTGTTTTTCTTCGTTCATGGGCATCAGACGCCTTATTTTACACCCAAAAGTCTCGTGTCCAACCGTGAAATTGCCTTTGAGGAAAGAGCGCAGCAGGATAATACTGGTCTACGCACCCTCAAAAGGTGCATGTACCAATCTTGATGCATCTTTTCTGCGATGTTAAACAAAAATGACATTTTTTCTCAGAATTTTTTGAGCAGTCCAATTGTCTCCCGGGCGATGTAACGGTACAACGCGCATGCAGTATGGTCGAACCCTTTCACGTATGCGTTGTTCCGTTACATCGCCCGGGAGAAAATTGGACATAAGACCATCATTCCACCCATGGCACAACGCTCCAAAAATTCTTGAAAATAGCATGGATGTTGTTTTTTACGTCGTAGAGAAGATGCATCAAGTTTGGTAGATGCACCTCTTAGGGGCATATTGACCATCTTTATTTTGTTACACCCTTTTTGAGCAATTTAGTACAACGAACGTCCCACGCTTCGCTGATTTCTTTTCATTGAAAAACAGCTGAAGAAATATTCCTCTAATTGAATACGGACAAAAAATAACGCATCGTCACAGTCGTGATGGATCTTTCTCTGCCTCTATTCTTCATATAAGATTCGACTAGGGTGCGCACTTTGTTTTTTCATGCTCGTCACCTTCAACATTTTGGGAGTAGACATAACGTTCAGAAAGAATTTCAGAAGTAGGAAAAGTCCTGCCAGTAAGTTAAATCACACACCCCTGAATCAGAAGTCAGACAATTGACCACTCGGTCACTGGCCTTGACCTGAAATTGGGAATTGAAAACGAACTTTTTACATGAAATACAGGTGTTGGTAGCACACAATAATCTATTGGTCAATTCGAATCGTTCTCAATAAGTTGACCAATCGATACTACCGCTATCTACCACAGGTAGCTCTTTATGTGCAGAAAAACAGGGATTTGAACGAATAGCTATATCAAAAACAACTTTCTTGAACGGAGGAAGAGCTTAGGACACTTCGACCTTTATTTTTCTTTCTTCATACACCCGAAAAATCTTGTGTCCAACGGTAAAATTGCTTAACAATCGGGAAAATTTGAAGAAAGAGTGCAGCATGATAAGACTGGTCCACGTGCACCCAAGAGGTGCATGTACCAATCTTGATGCATATTTTCTGCGATGTCAAACAAAAATGACATTTTTTCTCTGAATTTTTGGAGCAGTGGAATGATGGTTTCACGTCCAATTTTCTCCCGGGCGATGTGACGGTACGACGCGTATGCAGTATGGTCGAACCCTTTCACATACGCGTTATTCCGTTACATCACCCGGGAGAAAATTGGACATAAGACCATTAATCTACCCAAGGTAAAACACGCCAGAAATTCTCGAAAATAGGATGGATGTTGTTTTTTACCAAGTTTGGTAGATGCACCTCTTGGGGCCATATTTACCATTTTCATCTTGTTACACCTTTTTTTGGGCGGATGTCACCACGCTCGTGCAAGCTAAAGATTGGTCTCAGGATGCGTCCTACTTATTTCTCAAGTACAAAAGAATCAGCTGTGGTCATCCAAAAAAGCAGCTTGTCGTCACGATTTTTCGAGCCTAAATCTAGAACTGAAAATTCATCCAAGGCAGATTATGGTCTGAAAAGAGGCTGACTAGTTTTTTCAAGCATAGGAAACTTATATTGGATGCTGACAAGCCCTACAGAGCTAAATTCTTTTTAATAGGGAGTATGTTTTACAAAGGAACTTTCGACTGAAACCGAGAAAATTCCGAGCTCTGAGCAAGAATAGGTGAGACCAAAAAAGATTTTTCACGCAATACAGGAGCTGAAAAATTTTGAGCTCGAAAACCTCATACATGCGAAACTCAGAGAAATGCCATCCTCTAAGGCATAAATAGATGAGAGGTGGGGCTCGGAAGATATTGCGCTTTGAATCCCAATAAACATGGGTACTTTATATGGACTTGAAAACAATTTCGAGCTCGGTACTCTTCCCATGACGATACACTGACTGCTCGGTCAATGACGAAAAGTTTTTCATTCGAACCAAAAACTTGATAGTCGGAGGTTTCCGTTGAATTTCTTGCGAGAATATTACACGTTGTATACAGGTAGACGTCAATTACGATGAAAAGTGTACGACGACTAATCAACCAAACCCTTCAGTACAAAAGTTTGCAACGGAGAACGCCGTAGTTTTCCCTCGCTAGAAGCAAATCCGGCGCCACGCCGTATATGTACACGCTTATGCTAAATGATAGTCATTGTTCACACGAAATAGTCTTCGGGCCTTCGAGTAGGCGTTAACGACAATTTCCTTCCTCCATTCGCGATGATACATATCCGTTCCTCTAAGTTATATAATATTTTTCTGACGTTAGCTTTCATAAAATTTTTTCATCCGTCCTCGCGTCATATACGTACATGTAGAAGGAAAAAATTTCATCCGAGAGGTCACATTCTCGAAGGACGTGTACCGAAGTGATGCGAAAGCAAAGCACTCGTAATAAATTTTCTTCGGTCAATAAATCTCTGTGTCCATCTAACACGCGTATGAGAAAATATTTTCTCACTCGCGAAATTGACGCGTCTTTTTTCTCCTAAAAGTGGGAAGGTCTATAAAAAAATTCGAGATGAGTAAAAATTTTATAGAGCTCGCGAGACGAAATTAATCATCCGGAACATTCGTGGAGAAATTTTACGACAAAATAGGGGTCACAGCACTTGACAATAGGAACTCCGGAATCACTTTATGACGACGAGATCGATACGATTTCAAGAAAAATGAGTATGACAAATGATTGAACGAGCGAACATCAATCAAATCGTACACCTTTTTACCAGGCGACGCGAACTTAATTCGCAGAAGAAAAAAAAAAAAGAAAAGCTGCACTCTGTCTGTCATCTAATCAATCTTATCACAGTGGTAGACGCGGGAGGGGGTTGGAAATCGTTTCAACCTACGCGTTTGAACGTCGTCGCCGAACATCATTTACCATCATTAACCTTATAAATGTCGCAGATCGTACGACGTTTGCATTTTTGCCGACTGTGTAGGTTGCACGGCGTTACAATATGCCCAGTTCGGCCCGCGTTCTAATTAAGGGCAGCGTAGAGGGTCAAGGGCCATTGTGGATCACGAAGGCAGACTAATACTTGTCAATGAAGCGTAACTCATTCATCACTCTGTCAGTACACGGGCTGCAGAGATCAAAAGACGACGTGTGCGGCGGCTGAAGATGAAACAAAAATCTAGAAAATTATCGCAAACTTACTGTGGTAGGTAACGAAGCGTAATAATCTTGGGGTATGAACTGATTCACATTCGGAGTTAGCATACTGTACACAGTGTCACATATCACAAGCACAGAACTACAAACACCTTTTTTTTTTTTTTTTTTTTTTATCGTCGTAGATAAAAATTTACACGTACAAAATATTTAACTTCGATAAAAGAAAAACACACCCTGCACAGCGCGGCGACGAACAGTACAAAAAAAATTCTCTCTTTTTTTTACAAAATAATAATATCGATGACAGGCACTCACAGCGATAAAAATACTATTTCTCAGAAAGGTAACGCGGTTTGCACGTAACACGCCGCGAACAACATCTTCACCGTACTGACGGGTCGCGAGACGCGCGACTTCGTCGAGTTCCCCCCCGGTAGGAGGGATCGTCGCCCGGTAAACTTGGGCACGAGACCGCTAGATAGAGCCGGTGGTATGTGTGCGGTCGTGGTCGAGCAACAGCCTACAAAGCTAAAAAATCGAGTGACGTTGACGCGGCTCTATCTCTTTTGACAAGGCGTTGGTGAGAGAGAAAAAAATACGCGCTAATTCTCTCCCCGTCTGAGGCGGTGGCGCTGCGTCGACGACGGAGTTGTTGTGAAATATAATGTTTGAAAAACGTACATATAATACGAGATACGACAGGCGGATCGCGTGGCGTTGAAGTAGTAATTAGCGCGCACGGAAAGTCGACTTTTCAACTACCATTTCGGGTGTAGTAAAGAGTTTTCGTCGGCGGTCTCGCCGTAACCGCCGCTGCGCTGTTGCGCGGTCGCGTTCGGTAATTTGCGGCTTTTATGAACACAAAAGGTCTGCGGCAACGGTGACAAGAGCGGGTGTCTTCTCGTTCGTCGCCTACGTACGACGAAAAGCTGTTGCGGCAGTTTGTCAAAAACCAAATCGACGAAAATTAATATCGCTCGAGTACCTTTTTTTTTTCTCTCTCTCCCTTCCTTTCACATCGCTATCTGAAATTTTTACTCTTGCTGCACAAAACCCTACGAGACTTTTTTCACGAGATGAAATTCGAATTTTCTTCTCCGTGTAGCGTGTACGTATATTAGAAAAATTACTTTCGGACAATTTCTTCGGGGTGGGTGTAATCATAAGTAAGTGCGCTTTTGTGAGATCTAGATCAGCGAAAAGAGCTGATTTTGCGTCGTCTAGTCGTCGCAAAAAATCTCGTGAATTCAGATTAGGTAAATCCCAACGTAAGCGTGACCATCCTACACAAAAATAGAAAGTTTGAGTTATTTTGTAAAGCTCGGTCAAGTAATTTGGAGTAAGGAAAATATAATTTGTTAAACCATCCATTTTGATTGGCTTAAGATCGCCATCGCGGAGAACTAATTTCACATTCGAGTATTGAAATTTTGTCCACTCTGTATAGATAACAGAATCATTAGCTATCAAGGTTTTATGAAATACGTATTTTAGAAAGGGTGATAGCAGCCCATTGAATTCGAGCGACCCATGTGAAGACTTGGTTCAATTATGAATGCTTGAGATATGCGACTATCAGGCTACCAGGAAACAGTGCAGCAGTGAAACGCACCAAGCTGCAAGCCGAAAGATTGAGAGTGAAGAACGAAATAAATGAACTCTAATACAAGAAAATCACCAAGCTGAATGGTTTACTGTACGATTAATATTTCTATTCGAACAAGTTACTGCACCGTCTAGAATCTGAAGAAATCATGTCCAATAAAGGAGAGGACTATGTGGAAAAACGAGTGGAAGCCCAAACCAAACAGTTCAAGAAAAAGAGGCTTGCCAAACTGACCCGAAAGAAAGGAAGAGATTGCGACAGCTAAGCACAACTTTGTCCCCAGAACCGAGCGTCACCTGACAAAGGCATCAAGAACGTGCAGCTAGAAAGACTGAACCAGTGTAAGCTTGAAAGTGTGGCCATTAGCTGCGAACAAGTAATCCGAACCATGGAATCGAGAAGCCCGAACCAAAAGTGACACAGTGCTGTTGGATATCAACCAATGACCGAACGCAAGTAATGCAGAGGAAGGTCACAAATCTACAAAAGAAGATCCGACAGAACAACCTGATTTTGACAAAGGCGGACAAAGGCAACACGGCAGTGGTAATGGAGAAAGAGGATTACACCCAAGAAGTGGGATGCCAAAGGCTCACAAAGGATCCAATTCAGAAATACCAAGATGACCTGAAAGCTGTGTTGAAACGGAACAATGGAAAAACGCTGGAGATTAACCCGGTGGTATCAAAACTCAAGGGGCTTGTAAAACTCGTCCAATAAGACCTCTGGTCAAGAGCATCCAATCACCATGCTATAAGATAGCAAAGATCGTAGCCACATTCTTGAAAGAAAACTACCATTTTTCACCCAGACAAAGCATCAGAAACAACGGTGAGCTGATTGAGCAACTGGACAAGTTGGAAATCAAGAGTATAACGACAAACTCGTATCCTTTGATGTGACAAACATGGGAACTTCTCACCCTGCTCGAAAACAACAAATAACATGGGAACCGCGTTAAGCCGGAGTATGCCAACATAGTGGAAGAGATTTTGAGCCAGGACTACTGCCGTTTTATTAATAAGTTCTATAGCCAAGAAAGGGACTTGCGATGGTATCACTACTGCCACAAATACTGGCGGAGATATTCATGAATGATATGGAAAACAAGATTTTGAAGGGCAGCAAGTTCAGAAACTCGACCAAACACTGGGACAGATATGTGGACGATATCCTAATTGCGTGGTCAGGCACTAATGGACAGGTGGACCTATCCCTTTTGAAAATGAATGCGATGAATGAGAGTATCAAATTCACAATGGAAGGAGGCAATGGGGCTATTTGGACTTTACACTCACATTGGAGAACGACAGGAAAGATACAGGAAGCCGGCGCACAAAGACACCATTATCCCAAATGACTCCTAAGGGGTACCACTTCTTAGCCTCCATTATACTCACGGGTTCTTTAACGGAGTTGAACAAGGGTTGGGATCTGAAAAATGTATGACGTCATCAAATAGTGACGTCACAGGCCCGGACTTCGGAGCTATATTTGAGGAAGGGACTTGAAAAAATTCGACCTCCAAGCTGTTGCATATCTGGTTCATTGAAGGGGCCAAGTCAATAGGTGTATGATACATTGCGTTTAAGGAGCTATCTTTCAAGCTACATACACCGATGTCCAAGCTATATATGATACAACGGTGACTTAGAATATATTAGGGGATGTTCTGAGTCTTATGGTGTTTAAAGCATTGCATATCTGGCTCATTGAAGGGGCTAAGTCAATTGATATGTGAAGCATTGCACACCTAGTTACTCGAAGGAGTAGTGTATAAAATAGCGAACGAGCACAGGTGCGAACCAGCACAGTGTATTTCTTATGGAGCGTACCGGCACAGTGAGCAAGCGAGATGTAGATATGAGCACAGTGAATATGAGCACACAATATGAGCACAGTAGCAGATGTCTTACGGTACGTCGGCGATCGAAAGAGGGTAATTTGCGGTTACCTTTTTCGGTGTCCATCAAACTGGACTCGCGCGACACTTCGAATAAAAGTCGTAAATTTGATTTTTTATGATCTTGGGGTAAATCGACGCGACCGCGTACCGATTAATTTGATAAAGGGTGGTTATTCGCGGATATACAAATCTTATTTTTCGGCGTTCATCTATGCTTGACCTGATAATTTGTCGAGTATGTTCATCGGAGTTGGCTCGCGCGACGCTTCGAGTAAATGTCGTGAGTTTGAATTTTCATGACTCTGTCCAGCGCGACAATGTGTTAATTGGATGTGTCTTATTGAAAGGCCTGCGAACGCGGCTGAGATGAAGAAAACTATCTTAGGAATGCGAGTATTATCCGCTACTCGCAAATAAATTTTATTTTTTTTTAATTTTTTTATGACTTGACTTACCAGCTGTAGTACCAAATCTTATTTTTTGGGGGTGCTAAGACTTATCTCAGCGAGTCATACAAAGTGCAGAGTACCTATTTAGTTCTTACTTGAGGGTTTCCATATTCTTTGATTGACCAACCAGGTATATCATTTTCCCAATATTCTGGAAATTCCGTGCGGATTGGACCGCCATATTATATGAGAGGCGTTAAAATATTTTGAGTGATATACATTTTTGGCTATATAATCTGACGCGAAGGTTTCTCGAACTATCAGTCCTTCTATTATCATCGTGTAGTGTTTGTATTTTTGTAATAATTCAATTATTCGTATTTTTCGTTATTTTTTTTTGTGTTTGTACTGTTTGATTACAAAATGCAGCAAGAACTGAAGGAAGAGGTGAGTGAAAGACAATAACTATTATTATTAGAGCTTGGGACCGAGATGGGACTTTTTGTTTTTTAGGTATTTGGTGAAAATGTGTGAAAAAATTTGGTTTACCTTCCCGACATCCAAATTCGCACGCGTTTGCTTATACTCAAAAAAAAAATAATAATAATAAAAAAAAAAAATAATAATAATAATAATAATAATAATAATGAATGAAGAAACAAAAGAAAGTGCATTGGTCTTTTTGATTTTTCTGAATTTTGTGTTTGAAAAATGTTTCAGTAAAATAAAATTTTTCCCTGTGTTCTCAGACCTACGAGACAAACTTACGAACTTTTATCTCATTTCCAGACACTTGTCTTTTCAAGAAGTGATTTGAGCATTATTATTATTATAGTGGAAGCCACCCTTCTTTTGACTTGCAAATAAATTTATTTATTATTATTATAATTTTTTTTTTTTTTCGCGTCATTGGCATTTACTGTTTCTAAAGCCAGGTCTGCGTGTAACTGTTGATTTGTGAGGTACCATGGGGCTCCTGTAATTTTGCGGAGAGTAGTATTCTGAAATCGTTGAAGAGCAGCTGAACTCCAGAGCGGAATGCCAAACATCCAAATAGGACGGAGAATTGTTACATAAAACAGCCTTTTATTTGCTAGTGATAAATGACTTTTGGCTCTGAGTAATCAAAACAATGTCCGAAATCTAATTTTGAGTTCCTCTCTTTTTTTCAAAATGTGTGTTTTCCAGTTGAGTTTACTATCTAGATGTAAGCCCAGATATCGTGCGCTACCAGCCCGTTGGACAGGTTCGTTGTTGATATATTATGTTGGCTCGTACCCATGCGCCCAGAGGGCAAAGTCAACTTGTATTGTCTTGGCCACATTTATTTGGATTTCCCACTTAGTCATCCAGTCATTAATTTCGCTAACTGCTGTCTACAAATTTGTAACTGCTGTAGGATAGTCTTCACGAGTTGTTATTACTGCAGTACCATCTGCAAATGTAGCCAGCGTAATATTGTACTGAGTTGGGATATCAGCTGTGTAAAGTAGAGGCCAAAGACGCTTCCCTGGGGTACTCCAGCTGCAATTGGTTTGTTGGAGGAGCTGGCATCTCCATAGTGCACATGAAAGCTCCTGTCGCTGAGATAAGAAGACAAAATTAGCACATGTTGAGTTGAAAAATTCTTGCTTATTTTTGAAAAAGCCCACTCATCCAGACCTGGTCAAATGCTTGGCTTACATCTAAGAATACACCAGGACAGTATTTTCGCTCTTCAAGCGCCTCTCTTATTCTTGCACCAACACGGTGTACTTGCTCTACAGTGGAATGACTGATTCTGAACCCAAACTGGTGATCAGGTATCAATTTCTTTTCATGAATGGTTTGGGGAGGCGTCTTGCGTAAAGTTTCTGAAATAGTTTTGACAATACTGAGAGCAATGATATTGGACAATATGAACTAGGATCTTCTGGTGGTTTACCTTGATTATGAATCATGATAGTCTTGTTAGGCACATAATGGAGTCATAGATATGTTAACATTACAAGACCTTTACGTGGTAGCTCTTGCAGTATGCGGGCTGAAATTTGGTCTCGTCCTGGTACTTTCTTTGGATCTAGTTTTCTCTTAATCATATTTTTAATTACATTTGGCGAAAATAGTTCAACTTCTTCATCTTCTGTTTGTAGTAGATCAGGAATTATGTCAGTAGGGAGATCATGCGGTTTAATTCTTTCTTCAAGGTGCTCAGCATAAGTCTCAGCTCTTTCTAGGTCAGTTCGTGCCCAGGAGTTGTCCATCTTACATACCGGTGCAGAGTAACCAGGTGGTTTCCGTGCTGAACAAGCCATCTTCCAAAGTGAATAATCAGAGTCTTTAGTTGTTCCGTTTTTGAAGATCGATTTAATCTTGGAAATGCGAACTTTGTCCCCCACTTTAAATTTAATCTTAGATTTTACAGAACTCCTCTTAGCGTGATTCAGATTATGAATATTTTTGATATAATCTTCATCTTCGGAATCTATCCAGGTATCTTCTTTTTTTTTTTGCTAGGGGCTTCAAGGAGTATTCTTGAATTCTGTATTGTTTCATTATCTGAAAATTGTCCGAGGCTTTCAGTTTTTTAGGTTTGGGCTTGTTCTACAAGTCACAAATCAGTTGCAATTACTTTTTCTTCCTCTCTGTTGCCGCCCAGTAAACATTGTTCCCACTTGAAGCCCTTAAATACACAGGGCTTCAAATACGAATTAAATAGGTAGTGTTTTTCAAATGATGCCTGGGGATCCAAAGGGTTTCAATTGGGGAAGATCAATGAGGCTACAAATGAACGTTCAAGGGGTGATCTATTCCATTTTTTCGAGGACTTCAGAGAGGAAACAAATTGTTTACCAGGATTAGTCTCACGTCACAATAGTTGTTCAGCGACCTTTTGATGTTGCTCTTTGCTGTGAAGTCGATTGTACTACTCGTCTTTCTCATCGTTTCCAAATAGCGGCAGGCCTAGTGGTCTGTTCCCTCTGAAGATCCTGATGTGTCCATCGTTCTTCTTCTCGGACCTCACACCGGTCTTCTTCCCTCTGGTGTGTACTACATAATTTTCCCGGGTGATCTTTCTTCCTCCATTCTTTCGACATGATCTCTCCATTTTCTCCGATATATCTCTTCATTCTTTTGACGACTGACGTCATTCCTAGCATGCTTCGTATTTCTTCGGACTTATTTAACAGGGAACCTGTTCGATCGGGGTTTTTCGGAAAAAACGTCCGCCGACCGGCAAAACTCGGAGCTCAAAAAATTATTCAAGTCCCCCGGATATCGTATACATCTCGGAATCGAATTCTTTCCCTATCATGTATAGCCCGAAAGTTGAAATTTTTCCAAGTTCCCTCTTATCATATACGACTCGTGAGTGGAAATTTTCCCAAGTCCCCTCCTATCATATAAAGCACGAAAGTGGGAATTTCTCCAAGTCCCTCACCTATCATATTATATTGCTCAGGAGTTGAAATTTTTCCAAGACCCCTTCCTATCATACAAAGCCCCAGAGTTGAAGGCTTTCCAAGTCCCCCTCGTATGATATATAGCTTGAGAGTGGAAATTTTTCTTTCAAGCCCCTTCACATCATGTATAGCCCGAGAGTTGAAATTTTTTCAAGTGCCGCTCCTATTATACATAGCTCGCAAGTGGAAATTTTTCCAAGTCACCCTCCTATCATCAAAAACTAGATCATTTTTATGATTTTGCGAAGAACTGTATAATATTTGAAAGCAAAATATATTCTGAAATCTATCAAAACATACTAGGCTAGTGAAATGTAAATATTTTTCTTATTAACATTGATGAATAAAACTCTGTGTGTAATTAAGTATATCAATTAGTTTTTGAAAATGAAAGAAAAATCTACCACTCAATCATAAAATTGTACGTCGCACTGATATTTTTATCATCACGTTCAAAGACGAATTTAACAAAAAAAACTCCTACAAATATGATCCGAGGTCAAATATTACCAGGTCCTATCTTCCAGCAATGACCACAATGACATTAGGAGCAGAATTTGATGATTTACAGACTTGTTCTGAACAAGGACATTAAAATCGCTTCTCACAAATTCTTTTAAGTCATATGAAATGAAAATAGATAGTTGAGGACTTAAATGATTTTCGCGCAATGTTCATTCTCATACGTGTGTAAATGAATGTTACAAATGACTGCTACTTGATGAGTTTTCATTAATTTTTCATAACTTCATACCGACAAATGAATTCTGCATGGATCGGGGGGGGGGGGAAAGAAAAGAAAGAAGAAAAAAGGTGTTGCACTGAATAAATTAAATCAATACATGCCATGTAAGATATACATCAGATCCATACTAATTTTCTGAATGTTTGAGCTAATGTTTCTATGGGTATGATTTACCAGCGCGACAAAAAATAAAAATAAATAAAATAAAATGCAACAATCGCACTCTTCCATGGAATAAAAGAACATATCATACATAGGAAAATCTAGAACGCCGGGCTTTAATAAATAAGCGAAAGTAGAAAAAAATATTGCAAGCGTGTTACAAGCAATAAAAAAAATGACACGGTAAAAAATGGGTACGTTGTTAAACAAGAAGTATCCTCTTAGCTCGCTTTCGCGTACGCCCTAGTCACACATTGTTTTTGCTTCGGCTGGCACCTACAAAAGTTTTAATCTGACAGAAATTGTCAAAATATGTTTACAACACGACTACTTCAGGAAAATGGGGTAAGAGTAGAATGAGGGTGCATAGACATATATGGGTCAGCACTAGGATTCTGCAAAACCGTTCTATTTAGCCCACTCGACCTGTAATCTTGACAAGTTGGTAGCGATAGGCATTCTAAATGATGATGAAGCTACAAAAGTATTGTGGGTTGCCCATGTCGTGCGGTCGCTGCAGGATTTTATGGTTCTCAACGGTAACGCAGGTATGGTTGAGAATTCGAGGCAGTTCAGCAAAGTTGGATCCCTATATTACTCATGCAAACAAGTTTCCGCATGGTCGTCGCTTCAAACAATTATTTTGTTTCAAAACGCCGTGCCGTGTATAGCGTCTGCCATAAAAAATGACGAAGATTAGATGTCCATTATTCCCACACTTTTTTAATAATGCTGCCCATAATTATGGAGAAGTTTTTAACGACAAGGATACCCCTCCGGAAAAAAGTGGTGAAAGAAGGTGCTGGTTTTGCGTGTAACAGTCGGTCGTTATCAAATTGAAGTGTAGCCATCATTGAAAAGACTAGGGTAAATGATCAAGAATTAAAAATTTCAATGAAAGACGCATAACAACATCATTTTTGTATTGGGTCGATGAAGTCTAATTGCTGCAAGTAGCAAGCGTGACAGGCACTACTAGCATCAATTTTATCCACTCTGAATTGAACTTACAAGCAGCGGTTTAAGACGTGAGACTTGACATGCTGATCATCATCATCAAGCAGCTCCCTCTCTCAATTTTCACAATCACCCAACAAAGATATAACACCTAATATTTGCGAGGTAGAAATTTGGACTCTACGTCAGCGAACTGTGAAGTACACACTAATACAATCCCCCCCCCCACACACACACACACACACACACACACACACACACACACACACGTAAAGTCGCTCGTACATCAAAGTTAGGATGAACGTATGCAAAAAAAAAATAGAAAATTTCAAATATCTTCTATTCAGCAGAAATGTGTTCTAAATATTATTGTCGCATTACCAAGTTATCTATTCTTCCTTCACTTCAAGTTTCAAATAAATTTCTGACGTTTTCTCCATTTCTAACTTCGACAAGCTTATTGCGGTGAGAGAGGAAGACTTGACGCTAGCGCGACACAGCTGTGCTGAGTCCAAAAGTGTATAGCTGTTCATAACATTAAGGTTAAAGAGTATACAAAATTTACAAACGCACACGTTTATTTACAGTACGGCTATAGTTTTGGGAGAAACAAACGGTCACCGTAGATTTTAAGCTGTATATTTCATCTGTCACCATCCAAACAAGAAGAAGAGATAGCCCCAATACAGTCAAACATGATTATTATGTACTGCTACTTTTTAAAACAAAAATAAGACTCTAAGAAACTACAGAGTTGAAATTCAACTGATCAATTTACACAAACACACACTCATGTACTACAATGAACACTAACGGGACCAAAAGATTTGTTCGCTATAGAGAATATCCATCATTCAGAGGTACTGAAACAGGACCAAAAAATTGTGTGCTTATCAGGAATGCCAATTAGTGAACGTTTTACTGCACTTATTTGGAAAAATCTGGTCACCGCAGGCAGTTATAAGCGATACTTTAAATGGAATTGATCAGTACATTATGCGGTAAGTATTGCAAAAACAAATCAAAATTGGTTTTTGATGGACATAGACTAAGCGGGCCAAATAAGCAACAATTCTCGTTATTTCAAGCGATGCAGTGTTTCCAGTGTCCCCTGCGCTAAACTGGCGCTAAGAAGACAACCGCTACAAGATGAGAGTGGCAAACTGTACAAATATTTTTTTTAATTGTGTCAGTGGAGTAGATGTTTTGGAAACTTCTACATTGTTAAACTGCATATCCACAATTAAAGTCGTCCAAGGCAACGTGCGTAGCTGTATGCTCATATTATATTGGTGTAAGACTTCTGCTGGCCACTACAGTCCCCTGTAAACATACACATACACATATGATTAAAGCGAGAAGATTGTTCTTTATTGTTCACATGTGTATTCACAGTACGCGGATTTTAGCATGTATTTAAATATGAGTACTTACAAGCATTTTTTCAAGTTAGAGAATTATACGAGCTTTGCGGAGTTTTTTCTCTATTTCACATATTTTTGGAAGCACGTTAGTGTTGCCAGCTTTTAGAGCTTTGTGAAATAAATACAAGCTGTCAATAAGGTCATTAATATCAGTGGTTGAGTTGTATAAATGCTTCTTTAAGGGTTTGTATGATAACGTTTTTGCAAATGGACCAACACTAAAATCTTCTTCTTCGGAAGATGAACTATATTCCAACGGCTGTAAGTGATTTTGTGGTGTCACTTTAGCAGGTTTATACAAGGTATTTGCAAATGGGTCGTGATTAAAATCTTCTTCTTCAGAGGATAAACTATATTTCAATGGTTGATAATTGCTTTTGCTGAATTTGTCATCAGATAACTCCTCATGCATACTTGCGGGTAGAGGTGAAGTAGCAAATGTTCTATCCACTGATGAAGGCGTACACTTATTATTATCATCTGCATTTTCTCGATGATTATGCTTGGGGTATACTCCTAAGACCTCATTATTAACATCATATTTTAGGTATGCTTTACAGGTTCCTCGATCGGCGCACCTCCACCTTTTTCCACCTTTAGCCAATGGTTTATGGAATACAAACTTGTATCCTCGAAAAACAATTTGTTTTTCATTATTTTTCGCAGACATTTCTCAACCCAACGCCAGTATCGTACTACTATCTATGCTGCTATAGCTTTTATGAATGATCAAGCAATGTAGAAGTTATCATTATTATAGATTTGGTCCCGTTTGGTCCCGTTTGGTCCCATTTTGGTCCCATTTATGGTCCCATTTATAATGTTAAGAGGGGTATTGATACTATTGTGGTCCCGTTTAGGCTCATTTAGTCATATTCTAGTGTTAAGAGGCGTACTGCTCCTATTGTGGTCCCGTGTGGTCCCATATCTCTTATATGATGTATACAGATGGAACTTGACATCTTTGAGCGCAGTGTTGAAAAATTGTACATATAATTTCTTCGAGTGTTTAAAGATTTTTAGCTTGCAGGAAGCGATGCTCACTCAAAAATAAGAGTCGCGTAAAGCTACGATGGCATTGAGGGCTCCATAGAGAAGAAAAGGATGTTGTTTGTGTGTCAAGTTGACTATTTCTTTGTTTTTTTGTTTTTTTTTTTGGAATTTCAGTAAAATCGTGACGAATGTCAGGAATAGGGGTTAACTGAGGAGGAGTGAAAAATATATAGGAAGTAACGCCCAAGTTTGAGATTAGTGCCTAGATGGGATTGAAGCGAAAGAAAATCTATGATTATGTGGGTTAAAAGCATTTGAAAAGATGAAAAGGTTTAGGTTATAAGTTAATAGCGAGTGAAGAGCTAGTCCTTAGTGCGCCAAGGACCAGAAAAAGTGGTTGATAAGTAACTCGATTTCTTTTTTGCGAGACTAAGAGGAAACATCGTTCTTTTTTTTCGCCTTTGCACAATTCACGTTTCCTCAAAGTATGAGAGCACAGCGCCTGTTTCAGCTGGCTGACATAACGAGATCAGAGTATTCATTTCTGCTAGCTTAGTAATTTTAAACAACAACATACCACTATTCAAAATCTTTTTACGTTCACGTACTCATCCGGTGAAAATGTCCAAGATTAAGTATGGTCCCATCTGGTCTGATGGCGCGTTTACATTCCTCTCCATCATCAAAAATGAAAACCGATATTAAAGAGTTTTTTGTATATTTCATCATTTTTTTTACCACTATTGCAGTTAATGGTGTATATTTGCGCGTTTTAAGCTATTTTCTTACGCTTTCTGTTGTTGCCGAAATGTTTGTTTTGTTGCCCAAAATAACAACACTTCGTTTTTATAAACTTATGTGGAGAATAAAGCCAGTCTTTTCTTGTTCCAAAAAGTCATTTATCACTAGCAAATAAAAGGCTGTTTTATGTAACAATTCTCCGTCCTATTTGGATGTTTGGCATTCCGCTCTGGAGTTCAGCTGCTCTTCAACGATTTCAGAATACTACTCTCCGCAAAATTACAGGAGCCCCATGGTACCTCACAAATCAACAGTTACACGCAGACCTGGCTTTAGAAACAGTAAATGCCAATGACGCGAAAAAAAAAAAAAATTATAATAATAATAAATAAATTTATTTGCAAGTCAAAAGAAGGGTGGCTTCCACTATAATAATAATAATGCTCAAATCACTTCTTGAAAAGACAAGTGTCTGGAAATGAGATAAAAGTTCGTAAGTTTGTCTCGTAGGTCTGAGAACACAGGGAAAAATTTTATTTTACTGAAACATTTTTCAAACACAAAATTCAGAAAAATCAAAAAGACCAATGCACTTTCTTTTGTTTCTTCATTCATTATTATTATTATTATTATTATTATTTTTTTTTTTTATTATTATTATTTTTTTTTTGAGTATAAGCAAACGCGTGCGAATTTGGATGTCGGGAAGGTAAACCAAATTTTTTCACACATTTTCACCAAATACCTAAAAAACAAAAAGTCCCATCTCGGTCCCAAGCTCTAATAATAATAGTTATTGTCTTTCACTCACCTCTTCCTTCAGTTCTTGCTGCATTTTGTAATCAAACAGTACAAACACAAAAAAAAATAACGAAAAATACGAATAATTGAATTATTACAAAAATACAAACACTACACGATGATAATAGAAGGACTGATAGTTCGAGAAACCTTCGCGTCAGATTATATAGCCAAAAATGTATATCACTCAAAATATTTTAACGCCTCTCATATAATATGGCGGTCCAATCCGCACGGAATTTCCAGAATATTGGGAAAATGATATACCTGGTTGGTCAATCAAAGAATATGGAAACCCTCAAGTAAGAACTAAATAGGTACTCTGCACTTTGTATGACTCGCTGAGATAAGTCTTAGCACCCCCAAAAAATAAGATTTGGTACTACAGCTGGTAAGTCAAGTCATAAAAAAATTAAAAAAAAATAAAATTTATTTGCGAGTAGCGGATAATACTCGCATTCCTAAGATAGTTTTCTTCATCTCAGCCGCGTTCGCAGGCCTTTCAATAAGACACATCCAATTAACACATTGTCGCGCTGGACAGAGTCATGAAAATTCAAACTCACGACATTTACTCGAAGCGTCGCGCGAGCCAACTCCGATGAACATACTCGACAAATTATCAGGTCAAGCATAGATGAACGCCGAAAAATAAGATTTGTATATCCGCGAATAACCACCCTTTATCAAATTAATCGGTACGCGGTCGCGTCGATTTACCCCAAGATCATAAAAAATCAAATTTACGACTTTTATTCGAAGTGTCGCGCGAGTCCAGTTTGATGGACACCGAAAAAGGTAACCGCAAATTACCCTCTTTCGATCGCCGACGTACCGTAAGACATCTGCTACTGTGCTCATATTGTGTGCTCATATTCACTGTGCTCATATCTACATCTCGCTTGCTCACTGTGCCGGTACGCTCCATAAGAAATACACTGTGCTGGTTCGCACCTGTGCTCGTTCGCTATTTTATACACTACTCGAAGGGGCTATCTTTATACTATAAGAACGTATGTTCAAGGCCTTGTTCTTCAGTAGCGATACACTGCTGGAAGTACTCTTGTACCCGTACAGGTGAGATATTTTTAATATCCAGTGCACTACTTACACCTCATCACACACACAATGAGTTCCGATTAAAATTGACCTTCATCTGGAGTCTATTTTGAGTCGTCCTGTCTAAATTTTTCCATCGACTTTGAATCAACTGCTCTACTGATTCAATCTCAAGTCGATTTGTAGTGCTCTGGGAATGCGCGAATGGAGGCTGGTCGACTACAAATGGACTTGCTTGTGAGTTTCATTTTGATTCAACCTCTCCAAATTTCTTTGTCCGCTTGAAATCCATTGTTATATTGAGTCTATTGACAGTCAAGGCCTTGTTTTCTAGGAATGTATAGACGTTGATCTAGTATCAATTTCTAGTCGTCTTTTTTCCTGAAATCGACTGCTCTGTAAGATTGATTTCAACTTCCCCTCCGAAGATGTCTCTAATGTCTTCAAATTAAGATCGCTTTCGGTCAATAACAGTGGACATGTGAGGGAGACCAGGGCACGCTCCAGTTCTTCTGCCTTCTCTATATTATATTTTAAGTCCTGTTCTAAGATAGTTGAGGTCGAATCGATACTTTTTTCAAGGTTACGGTTGTACTTATTCGAATAGGGGAGAATACTCAGACAGGTATGAAAACTCGCCAGTTTTTTAAGGGGTGGGGCACTTATATGATACGTGGGGGACTTAGAATACCTTAGAAACACGTTCTAAGTGCTATGGTGTTCGAAACGTTGCATATTTGGCTCATCAATGAGGCCAAGTCAATTGGAGAGTGAGGCATGGAATACAGTATCTATAAATCAAGGAAAAAGAGCTTTCGGCTGTGCGAGTAGAGCCGAACACCATCATCCAAATGACTCCTATTACCACGCCAGGCACAAGTTAGCGGCGGGGAGAAGAAAGAAATCGAGATAGTAAAGCAGATCGCAGAAGCCAATGGTTACCATAGAGATGTGGTGGACAGAGTCTTCAGGAAAATGGAAAGAAAGAAGGGAACCCTTGATAGCACAGTAAGAAAGTACTCCGGATCGATACCATACATAGAAGAGTACACAAACAAGGTGATAAAGGTGTTCACTGGCTATGATGTAAATGTGGGTATCCATAATAACCCACTCATGGTGAAGAGGATCAGCAATGACCAGACGGAAGAAAAGGACAAGGAAAGCTTGAGCGGAGTGTACAAGCTCAGTTGCGAGCAGTGCGAGGGCATCTACATTGGCGAGACTAAGAGAAAGGAGCTGGGAATTAACACGGTAATGAAGAGGAATATTTGAAGTCTTACATGTAGAGAAACGTACAAAAAGAAGAAAACTCTGGGAACAAAATGGAGTTCGCAAAAGTAGAAAGATGGAAAGTCATCCTCTTGAACAATGTAATCAAGTTTAATAGAAAAAATTGGTCGGCCTGGTGATTGGACGAGAGAAGAATAGAACGACCAATAAGATGGCAGGAAACTAGGTAGCCAACGGAAATGCAGCATTTAGGCCAAAAGAGTGAGCCAATCGCTAAGAAGCACGTTATAGCCAACAAGGACATATTGTTATATTATTGTAAGAATAAATTTCCAAGAGTGAACCAATCACAACAGAGCATTGTTATAGCCAATAAGATAACAGTATTATACTATAAAAAGGCATACATTTAATCGCACGCCTCAAAAAATGAAATTGCCCGCCTATCAATTTCACGCCAAGGAAACAAAATTGACACGCCTGAGAAATGTATTACACGGATAAAAACGAAGTAAGTAGTGCACACATCCTCATATAAGTTGTGCACTCAAGATCCAAAACACTGGAAATCCTATGAAACGGACAAATACACAAAGTAAGTAGTGCACACATCTTGATACAAGTTGTGCACACAAAATCAAAACACTCAAAATCCATTGAAGAGGACAAAAACACCACCATGTAAGTAGTGCACACATTCCCATATAGTGCACACTTAAGAACATGAAGAACAGTATGCGATCCACATTTAATTCATTCAACTATAATATATCAAGTAAGTAAACCTGACACAGGAAGAAGAAACAGGAAAGAAGACAATGGAATGCTTTGGTTACTGACAAGTCAGCACAAGCCTCAAGGCAGCATTCCAAGTGGGTTTTTTTTTCTTTTTTTTTACCATCACCATATAATTATTTCATAAAGACATTACAATATTGATACATATTAATGCAATTAACAAATATAAGTTTTCAAATAATTTACAACGGCTAAGCCCAACCGCTTCTTGAATAAATCTGAGTTCAAGACTACATGGTACCTGCCTTCATAATAAGGAACGCCGAGAAGAGTCGAAATTAACATCCGCCTACCATTTGACATGTGCAGCGTGAAAAGTTTCCTGAAGATCGAATGGAAGCTGCAAATGGGCCTGAAGATTAGACTCCACCAAGAACCTTGATTGTCAAAAAGGGCCTGCGAAAAGGAAGAGTGGAATTGGCAAATCACGGGAAGGATCAGAAGTGCGAATATTGTCAAACGGCGAACTCTTGAATACCAGTCAATAATGAAACGTCCGCGGCTACTGCACTGATCCATATAACTACCGCGCATCCCCTTGGCATCATACTTCTGCCGAATCATATTATTTTGACGACGAACCTCAGTATTTGACCAACCAGTAAAGATCTCACGACAATGCTCGAAATCCAATGCATTAACCGACTGACTCGACTGACTCCTCCGGGGTGGAACAACTGGGAAAACACCTCCATCAACAGTCATACCTCACTCATAAGGAGTTTGAGGTTTATTATGGGGAGGCAGTCTCTACTGTCAAGCCCATCGTGGCTGGAGTTCCTCACAATAAATGCAGCAAAATCAGCTTCTTTTGAAATGCGGGTCGTGTGCCAGTCCTGGCGTGCATTTATGGCGTTCGTCATGGTTTCAACGTCGTGTCAGTTTTTTTCTATGGCGGGAGGGGAACTGGCGGTCAATATAATTTTATGAGGCGTGCACTTATATATTTCCCCTATAAAACCTCATGTTTATGGCATCGTTCTCCAATTGCGACAAAACTGACGATGGGGTGACACCCGAAAGTACTCTTGTAAAAGCAACTAATAAAGTAGAATTGTACACTTGAAAAACTTCTTTAACTTTAGTGCTCTACTTACACCTTACTCACTCGATCTGAGTTCCAACAACAACCGTGTATTCATAGAGGAAAGGCAAGAGAGCGTGACGTCATGAAGGGAAAATTTTTTGTTTAAATTACGATAAACATACGAAAATCAGTGCGTAGTGTCGATAAAAATTGCAATAGCAGCAAAGAGGAAAGGACTTGAAAGGAGAAGTAATTCATAACATGGCATGATTGAGGACAGAAGAGATTACAGCTTCCCCGCTGCCATTGTAGAAGGCAATGGGTACTGATATCTTTTTTTCCTGTAGCTCAAGATGCGGAGTCCAAGTGGCAGTTAGTTTTCGAAATTGGTGAACGTTTTTTCTAACTTCGTCCTCTTCAAAACGCGCAGAGCCCACTCAAAGCTCCAGATCTATTTCCGCCAATGAACATTCGGGCTTGTTCTTGTTGGTGTTGGGTTCGGTTGCTTTCCACACTTCGATTAGCCGAAAGCGCTCGTGTTTTCAATTTTCGTGCGGTCCTTTGCATCTTCTTTCGTGTTCCTCCTTCGAGTATCCCCTTCATTATGGATGACCGTAATTTTATACAAAAACGCATCAATTCGAAACAATTCCTATTTATCATTGAACTTGCTTCGCTACAATTCAATTCTCTATACTCTGAAATTTCCATTACGGTGTCTTGTTATAACAATCTCAGAACTATTACCGCTATAGACAATGTAATTCTCGATCGAAATGCAGATTTTCTCAGACCTACGTATTCTACACGTAATAAAGTAGGCTACTGCACTATGCAGATTTGCGAATTCGATGGCCACGCATCGGCCACCTCATTCCGCCGCGATTATCTCTTCGCAGAAAAGAAAATTTCTCATCTGCAAAATCGCCAGACAGTAAGACACGCCACATGCAACAATCTTGGCAGATCGAGTAAAAATGGCTATCCGCTCGGTCATGCCCTTTATTCTATTCTCACGGAAATCCTAAATCACACGCCTATCATACCGGTATCTTTTATAGATACACTGGTGTTTTTATATACGCCGAGCGATTTCACAGTAAAATATTTCCACCATTATCCCAGGCGATATCTTACCCGTATAAACACAGAACGCAATATTTTATCCGCGATTAAAATATCACTTACTCGACTGCGCAATCCACACAATGCAAAACGTATACTTCAAATATTGCTGCAGCCAGCCTTTAAAAATTTCTCAATTACTATACAAAACGGTTCGCTATCGGATCTCGATCTACGTATTGACATTCATTATTATTGCGTGGTGTATAACCTATATGAAAAGAGCGACTCGAATACGAGGAAAAAATAAAATCTAAACCTGTCAGCATTATACTTCGCAAAAACGGACAGCAGCGATAATTGCGATTATAAGAGTTCCGCTCTTAATGGCCTATAGACTTGTCAAACGTGCAACCAGGCATAACCTTTGCTGTACATTCGGCAGTGCTGCGCGAGCCTCTTTCAAGATCAAGAGGTTCGAGAACACTTGTCCATTCTTCAATAGAGACATCATTCAACACGCCAGAGAGCTGCGCAGATAAGAAGCACTAAGAGATCTTCTATCTCGTTGACCGACAGTGACCTCACACAATGCCCGCCGAAGAACAAAAATAGCGGATAGGAAAGTGACGCTGACGCGCGAGAATTGATCTCCGCCCTTCAAATCATTATTAGTGTCATCCGGGGTCGACAGCGGTGAAACAAAGACCAGAGACGCCAGAGAATTGTCTTTATTAATGATCGTGCGAGAGGGAATTAATGACGATGTTCGAAGAAATAATCGTACATCTCGGGTGCAGCGTACTGCAGTTTCGCAAATAAAATTATCTAAGACGTATAATATTTGTTGTGGTTAGAGTGTGGAGTATGTACTCGGTCAACCCACAGCTACAGGCTCTGTTTTCAGTAGGCATTAATTATGATGCAGCTGTCCGGAGCGATCATTATTTTCAATAAAACTGTTGCTATAGAAATTGTGCGAAACTGCGAAATCTTGATTAAGCGGACAGAACATCGTAAGTCGAAGGGTATCGCCGATCAAAAATATGCACTCGAACAAGAAGAGCACTCTATTTAATACAGTTGATAGGGAAAACTTCAAAACAACTACTCAACAGGTTGAATTATGGGAAATTTCACGAAAAAGAGAGAGAGCGGGTCCAGCTTGTGAAACAACAAGTATTTCATAACCGTGTGCAATCGCACGTATTTTCTATTTATATACTCATTCAAACACATACCTTTTTTCTGTGGCTCGAAAAAATCTCGAAGTCTTGATTTGACAGCAGCCAGTTTGGATAAGACTCGGAAATGGTTCACATGTTTGTCCAGCAGAATCGCGAACAAATCTGAAATCGCAAAAATTCACTGAACTTAACGTTAGAAACTGCGTAATTTATAAAGTACACAATTATACTGAAGTCGTGACTGCGCCCACGTTTTCAGTTCGAAATAATCAACTGGCGACAGCAACGACTGACTATACACCAACTTGAAATGCGAGTAAGTCTGGAAACAACATGACGACTAATGAATCACGAGTGAAACATCATAAATCATACCAGTAATATCTAGGTGTCAATTCACTGATGAATAGATTCGATAATTTTTACTGTCTTCACAGCGATAGGTTCCTTTCTAGACCAGTTCTAGGGAAAGGATAGTAGGATGCCAGATGATGAGCAAAATTTGGATGACTGAGTAGACCCAAAGTAAGTACATGAGATAGGAGGGGGAATTTAAAGGAGAGATCGGTCTTAGTAGTTGTCATGAAAACTAAACCATGTTTTTTAGTTTTCAATCATCCAACGTTTGTAACTAAAAAATGAATATACCTCCCTAACCCTCGTATCTCACACAGAAAAAAAAAGTTCTCAAATAAATAAAAACCATTTTTCCAATGTCTTCTTACAGTTGCTCGATCCAGCTACCAGTCAAGACAAAATAAGTTGGACGGGTTCTCTGTTAATAGAGTAAACTGCTTCCCCTCAATCATGTTTATGTCGTTGATGGGTCTTTGATCTTGATCGTAACAATAATTATATCGATTGTATACTGGGTTGTTTCCGCTTGTAGTATACATATTTTAAGCTTTTGGGGACTCACTCGCGCAAATTTTCTAGAGAGGGGAGGAGATCAACTCGTACTTGAACTCGCAATTTTCCAATAGACGATTGCAATGGCAATTAAAACATTGAAATCCAGTCCCAAAGCGGATGAAGGTACAGTGAGGACATCAACCAGTTCAAACCTCCTTGTGACTTTAATACTTTAACATCACCCGTCCAATCTGCTTGTGACGTCATCAAGCTTCAAACGTCATCACCATCTGTGACGTCATTAGGTTGTGGCATCAACAGCTTGGATTTACCTGTGACGTCATCAGCATTCATTAAATTTGCTTGTGACGTCATCACCGACCGTGACATCTTTAGTTTGTGACGTCATTAACATCTGTTGAATCTGCTTGAGAAGTCATTTGTCATCGCCATTGGTGACGTCCTCAGTTTATGACGTCATCAGCTTCAATTTTCCTGTAACGTTACCGTGACATCTTTAGTTTGTGACGTCATTAACATCTGTTGAATCTGCTTGAGAAGTCATTTGTCATCGCCATTGGTGACGTCCTCAGTTTATGACGTCATCAGCTTCAATTTTCCTGTAACGTTGTCATCGTCCATTGAATCTGCTTGTGACCATCCGTAACGTCATCAGCTTAAATTTTCCTTTAACAACATCAAGCAATATCTATTTGAGTTTGCCTGTGATGTCATCACTATCCATTAACTTTACCTATGACGTCATCAACATCCATAGCATCTGCTTGTGACGTCATAAACATCCGTGACGTCTTTAGTTAGCCACATCATCAGTTTGAATTTTCCATATAACGTCATCAATATCCATTTGAAGTTGCCTGTGACGTCATTAACATCTGTTGAATCTGCTTGAGAAGTCATTTGTCATCACTCATCACCATCGGTGACGTCATTAGTTTATGACGTCATCAGCTACAATTTTCCTGGTATGTCATCAACATTATTTTGTGATATCATTAGTTTCTGACATCAACAGACAGCTTAAATTTACCTGTGACACCATCACCATCCGCGACGTCATCAGCTTAAATTTTCTTGTGACAACATAAAAATCTATTTGAGTTTGTCAGTGATATCATCAACATATGTTGAATTTACTTGTGACGTCATTAACTCTGTTGAATCTGCTTGAGACGTCTTTTAACATCACCATTGGTGACGTCATTAGTTTGCAACATTATCAGCTAGAATTTTTCTGTGATGTCATCAATGTATGAGCAATCTTTTTGTGACGTCATAATTTCATGAAGCTTTGAATGTTATCAACATTTGTGACTTCATTAGTTTATGATATCATCAGTTTGAATTTTTCTGTGACGTGATCAACATTTGAGCAATTTTATTGTAATGTCATCAAGCTTTGGATGTTATCAACATCCACGACGTCATTAGTTTTTGACGTCATCAGATTAAATTTTTTTGTGACGTCATCAACATCTGAGCAATCTTATTGGGACGTCATCAAGCTTTGGATGTTACCAACATCCGTAACGTCATTAGTTTATGACGTCATCAGCTTAAACTTTCTGTGATGTCATCAATATCTGAGAAATCTCATTGTGACGTCATCAAGCTTTGGATATTACCAACATCTGTGACGTCTTTAGTTTATGACGTCATCAGCTTGAATTTTTCTGGGACGTCATCAACATCTGAGCAATTTTTTGTGACGTAATCAAGCATTGAATGTAATCAACATACGTGACATCATCAGCTTGAATTTTCCTGTGACGTCATCAACATTTGAGCAATTTTATTGTGACGTCATCAAGTATCGGATGTTATCAACATCCATAACGTCATTAGTTTTTGACATAATCAGATTAAATTTTTCTATGATGTTATCAACATCCGAGCAATCTTATTGTGACGTCATCAAACTTTGGGTGTTACCTCATTAGTTTATGATGTCATCAGCTTGAACTTTTCTGTGACGTCATCAACATCTGAGAAATCTCATTGTGACGTCATCAAGCTTTAGATGTTACCAACATCCGTGACGTCTTTAGTTTTTGACGTCATCAGCTTGAATTTTTCTGAAACGTCATCAACATCTGAGCAATTTTCTTGTGACGTCATCAAGTTTATGACGTCATCAGATTAAATTTTTCTGTGACATCATCAAAATCTGAGCAATTTCTTTGTGACGTCATCAAGCATTGAATGTTATCAATATCCGTAATGTCATTAGTTTGTAACGTCATCAGCTTGAATTTTTCTGTGACATCATCAACAACAAAGCAATTTTCTTGTGACGTCATCAAGTATTGAATGTTATTACCATCTGTGAGGTCATTAGTTTATGACGTCATCAGAATGAATTTTTCGGTGACGTGATCAACATCAGAGCAATCTTATTGTGCCGTCATCAAGCTTTGGTACCAACATCCGTGACGTCATTAGTTTATGACGTCATCAGCTTGAATTTTTTTGTGACATCATCAACATCTGAGCAATTTTCTTGTGACGTCATCACGCATAGAATGTTATGAACATCCGGGATGTCATTAGTTTATGACGTCTGAATTTTTCTGTGACGTCATCAACAACAAAGCAAATTTTCTGTGACGTCATCAAGCATTGAATGTAATCAACATACGTGACGTCATCAGATTAAATTTTTCTGTGACGTCATCAACATCTGAGCAATCTTATTGTGACGTCATCAAGCTTTGTATGTTACCAACATCTTTGACGTCATTAGTTTGTGACGTGATGACCATCTATGGCGTGAACGAAAGAAAAGACAATACATTTTCCTTTCTCACGTATAGAACTGAAAACGGGTAATATATTCTCAGAGATTGGAGTCGATAAAGTGCTTGCTCGGAGTTGCCTGGTAGCGACCACACTAGGTTCCGCAAAAGCATGGAACCAAGTGTCTGCATTTGCAGCCAACGTCATGAAGAAGAAGAGCTGGAATGGAGTAGGCAAGTGCAAAACCACGCTATGGCCTACTCGTCATCTGTGCACCATCCACATCCAGATGTGCAGGAAGAAGAGGAAGATTATAAGTGAGCCCGAAGAAAGAAGAGGAAGAGACTCCTACTACATTCTACTATATTTAGGGTGGTGATGGTGTTGTTGTTGTGTGTTTTAAAGTGTTGGGTGCCTGGGGGCACTCCAACACTGATGTTATACCCGAGGTCAATTCCGGTGTTGGAGGAAACAAAATTAAATGCGTACACAACCTGACTCACTCTACCACGGAGAACGGGTGGCACTGCACATGCAACTCAATGTTAGCTTTAACGACATTTGTATTTCTTTGTCAACGCTTGAAGATTCAATGTTTTTCCATGAAGCTAGAGGTACAATTTACCTTTTTTTTTTCAGATAAGCTATTTCCGTTCCCTGTTGATGCAGGTTGGTTGCTCACCCGTTCCTGAGCCTCAAATATGACACGTATGCTCATCTAACATGTACCCTCAGTTCAAATCGATGAAAATTTACGGTCGGGCGAAAGTTTCGCAACTACGGGTAGTAAAATTCCACTTAATGATAATATCCATGAAATTTAACGGCTCAACGAGGTTAAATTTGGCTACGACCTTGACTCGTATTCATGAACTGGTAAAATGTACCCTTAAAAGCACCGAGGAGATAAATTGAATTTACTTAAGCACACGGTCGTTATTATCAACTCTACGCCGAGATGTTGACAAGTTCACATGCTTAGGTAACGTTTAGTACCGTGTTTCTCTATTTGCGAGCGCGCGCGAAAAGAAAAACATCAATTCACTGTACATTGCGGAGAAATGCGAGGAAAAAGTGCACAGAAGACACGCCGAGCAGGCTATTTATACACGCGCTTAGACAATTTAAAACATCTTTAACATATTTTTTCGTTGTATTTGCGTTAGTTTAAATTACACGTTAGCGTTGCGTAAGTACATAACGGGATAAAATAGCGGTAGATTCTGATTTAAAAGTTTTTCCACTGTTAAAAGGAACTATAAAAATGGTAAAACACGTATATAAGGGAAGCCAATTATCTTACAGCATTCACATAAATAAAGGCGAAATCAAAATTTATTACATACGTTAGCCCGATGGGAAATAGGGAAATTAAAGGCGTATACGTGGCGAAGACGAAGGGAGAGAGAAGAAAGGTCGTAAAAGGGGCCAGATAAAATATATTTTTTCGGGCCACTTAAGTAACTATATTACTTGAAAAGAAGTTGAAGCGTAATATATAAAAAGAAAGCGTTAAAGAGAATGTAATATCCATTCGCTTTTTGATAAATGAGGACACACTATCGTGGGAGGGGGGGGGGACGCTGCAGCAAGTTCCAGGATTCTTCGCTCGTTGTTAAAGAGGCGAGTAATGCGCCAGCGAGGAGAAACAATTTACACTGAAATAAAACAGAATGTAACCAGCGCGTACATAACTGTACAAAACAAATAGGGGTAGGGGGTCGGGAGTGGAAGAACAATAAGAAGGAAGAGATTACGGAAACGCTTAGAAGGGGTTCTTTTTTTGGCCTTTACGCGGTTATACACGGTGACATCAACAGGGTTTCTCAAGCGCAGTCATAAGACAGGGCAGCAATTTCGCTGCGGCACTCGATCGCTTAAAAATAATAACGGCGAACCATCTTTCTCGGCGATAAGAAAGACGACACTTTATCTACTCGTTACACAAATGGCAGTTCGTGTACGGTATAGCTCGCTAATGTATAATACAGTATATTAAAGGATTTTGGGCAGCCCTCGTAACTTTTCGCCCGGCGAAAGAGCACAAGAATAATGTAAGCTTTCGTATATAGAAACTGCGACGACTTTGAATCATTGTCCCCAAGTTGCAACTTTTATCACCGTTTTCTAAAAGCGAATTTCCTGCGCCTTTTTATGTTCGCACGAGTATTTGTATACATAGTCTATTTTTAGGTTTCTTTTCACTTTCCGGCGCGGCGTCAGTATCCCGCTAATTTCTGTACCGCGGTATGACGAAGGCAATTAGATTTTCTTTTCAACTATAAAATGAATTGTTTCCTCTTTGCATTTAATACAAATTACTCATTTGACATTCTTAGAAAACGTCGCCGCCGCATTTCCCGTAGGGACTTTTTCTCGAGTAGGATTTCGCGGAGCTAATTTACGACGTATACATCGACGATGAAGATGAAAGAAATTGGATCGGATCGGTTTTCCCAGATGTACGAAAAACTCGCGTTTCATCGACAGGCGAAATTTTTGGTCGTTTAAGAGTTCATATTCTTCGATCGATGGAGGCAATCTAAATTCGCAATAGATATATTTGAATTCTTCGAAATTATTGCAAAGGATGAAGGAAAAAAACACGTACAGGGACATTAACCATAAAAGTTGATAGAAGACTTCGAAGCTCGGAGAAAGATTAGAAAATTTATTACTGTCGTTGAACCTATTTGAACTGCGGAAAAAACGCGGTCTAATGATGTGAAATCAATTCCGAAACAGTCATCAAATTTCCAAAAATTTCTTTTTGAATTCACATCGAGCTCGGATATTTTATAACTTCGCCAATAAATATCTTCTTTTTCTACTCGAATTTTCGGTATATTTTTCTTTTAGTATACTGACGAGTTGAAATTTCTGCGTGGGTTTGAGCGATGTACTTCGTTTCCTTCGAAACGCGAGTAAAAAATGCGAGACGAGATTACGAGTATTTTACGAAGATTGTCGCGAAAATATTCGTATTTTTGAAATTTCATAAGAGGTGCGAAATTCTCAACGTACCATTGAGTTCGTGAATTGATTGGAAAGTGAATAAAATAAGAAAGGACTCTTATGCACTCTTCAATGGCAGATGGTGAATTCGATTAGTTTGAATTTCAAAAATTTAAAAAGCTTATGAATATCCCTCATTTTTATAAACTTTACGAAACGTTTATAATCCTTCTAGTAGTCCATGGGCCATATGAAAATGCGGTACCAATCGGGGGGACAAAGCGATGCTTCGAGATAAGTTAGTACGGGTGATACTTGATATTAAAAACGATGATAGACATCTGAGAAGAGCAGCTTTCCAAAATGGCGGCCAATTTCAAAATGGCGGATCGGTCTTCTGGTAAAAGGCGAATAACTCATATTGTATGGGTCAAATTTTTTACTTTTCTTTTTCAATAGAAGAAAATAAGGCCCCAAATAACATATCCAACTTCCCGTCCCTCACATCCTAATAAATTTTCTGTGGTACGTTCTCGTTCCCTAAAATCAATGTTTTGCAAATATCTTGAAAATTTGCTCATCAACCATGAAAAGTTTCAGATAAAAAAATGTTCCTCGTGAAATTTGTTATAGAAAATACCATTCAAACTTAGCTATGCGTTCAATTATCAGCTTAAAAAGTTCGTCAACAGTTGGGAACTTTGGGAAAAAGTCAATTTTTCAGCAATAAATATCCAGAAAATCAAACACGAATGAAATAAAATTTCAAACAAAAACTATTACTTGAAAAATTTTAACTGCAAAATAGATTGCCTAAACTTTCTTCCAAGGTTTGTCGAAAATTCTGAACTTTTGGAAGGAAATCGATTGTTCTCAAATATTACAAAAAAATAAGAGAAATATATAAGTGCACGCCTCATAAAATTATATTGATCGCCAGTTCCCCTCCCGCCATGGAAAAAAACCGACACGACATTGAAACTATGACGAACGCCATAAATGCACGCCAGGACTGGCACACGACCCGTATTTCAAAAGAAGATAATTTTGCTGCATTTATTGTGAGGAACTCCAGCCAGGATGGGCTTGACAGTAGAGACTGCCACCCCATAATAAACCACAAACTTCTTATGAGTGAGGTATGACTGTTGATGGAGGTGTTTTCCCAGTTGTTCCACCCCGGAGGAGTCAGTCGAGTCAGTTGGTTAATGCATTGGATTTCGAGAATTGTCGTGAGATCTTCACCGGTTCTTCAAATACTGCGGTTCGTCGTCAAAATAAGATGATTCGGCAGAAGTATGATGCCAAGGGGATGCGCGGTATTTATGTGGATCAGTGCAATAGCCGCGAGCGTTTCATTATTGACTTGTATTCAAGAGTTCGCCGTTTTGACAATATTCGCACTTCTAATCCTTCCCGTCATTTGCCAATTCCACTCTTCGTTTTCGCAGGCCCTTTTTGGCAATCAAGGTTCTTGATGGAGTCTAACCTTCAGGCCCATTTGGAACTTCCTTTTGATCTTCAGGAAGCTTTTCACGCTGCACATGTCAAGTGTTGAGCGGAAAAAAAAAGCTCCACTTGGAATGCTGCCTTGAGGCACATGCTGGCTTGTCAGTAACCAAAGCATTCCATTGTCTTCTTTCCTGTTTCTTCTTCCTGTATCAGGTTTACTTCCTTATTGTTGAATGAATTAAACGTGAATCGCATACTGTTCTTCATGTTCTTAAGTGTGCACTATATGTGATGTGTGCACTACTTACATGGCCGTGAATTTGTTCTCTTCAATGGATTTTGAGTGTTTTGATTTTGTGTGCACAACTTGTATCAAGATGTGTTCACTACTTATTTCGTTTTTATCCGTGTAATACATTTCATAGGCGTGTCAATTTTGTTTCCTTGGCGTGTTATCGATAGGCGGGCAATTTCGTTTTTTGAGGCGTGCAATTAAATGTATGCCAAAAAATAAGCTATTCTAATAAGAAGGAGTTCCAAACAAAAAATATTCTTCATGAAATTTACTACAGCACGGACCACCTGAACTTTATTGCCAGTCTAGTTTTAATCTTGAAAAGCTTCCGAAAGTTATGAGCTTCTAGAAAAAATCGATTCATAGTAAATATTTTGGAGAATTGAGTTTTAAAAAGAAAAACTTTCAAACAAAAAATGTTCCTTATGAAATTGTCTGTAAGATAGACTACTTACAATTCCTTTTAAAAATTGTCGGAAGTTCTGAGCGTTTGGAAGGAAAGTGATTGTTTCCAAATATCCTCCAAACTAGAGCTTTAATGAGGAAAAGTTTTAACCCAGAAGTGATTCTCACAAAATTCACCACATCTTTATTGTAAAGCTAATGGTCATCATAAAAAGTCTATTGTGAGCTTCAACATTGAAAAAAAAATTTGTAGGAATCACATTAAATACTTTCGTTTATTTATTTAAAGTATTTTTATTGGTGAGTGATGCCGATAACAGTTCAGTGGCTTAGTTGCAGTCAGAGGAAGAAAATCTTGATGAGTAATTGTACCTAGTTTGCCGTTTACCGCCATACGTGTTGATGTTGCTGTACTTTGGACAAAATTAAATAATATTTAAGCTGTTCATCCGCACATGGCGCTGCAATCTCTTAAAACCATACAAAATAGGTTTTTTGAATATCTGCTAAATAATTTTCTTGATTGCAAATTATTTCGAATTATTTATTCTAGAAAACAATGTATAATATAAAATATTTAAAAAAAGAGATCCGGTGTTGCTCATGAAGTTGATTGAATTGAGTTCATCATAACTGAACTAAAAAGAAAAAAACAAGAGTTTGAATCGAAAAAACTCTAGTTACTAAATAAAAAATTAAATAATTTTGTCATCAAACATTCATATGTAAAATCTTACAGCAATACCTCCTCATCCTACTAACTCATGTAATCTTACGCTTCCTCATGAGTGATACAATCATTTAGTTATCCAGTTTTCCGTTATATTATAGGAACAAACAGCCTCTAGATTTTCACTATACCATCTATATAAGTGAACATTATATTGCTGCTGTAAGATTTTACATATAAATGTTTGATTACAAAAGGATTTAAAATATTTTGTTTGGTGACGAAAAAGTTTTTTCGATTCAAACTCTTAGTTTTCTTTTTAGTTCACTTATGATAAAAGTCAACTCAATTAACTTCATGAGCAATAGCTGAGTTTTGTTTTTTTAAATATTTAATTTGAATTATTTTTAGTTAAAATGTATCTATGCAAACGATGTGTCCCAAAACATTTCTTTGTTAATAAATTATAATAATTGGACTGATAAAAAGAAGGAAATGCTCAATTGGTCCAAAAAGTAACTGCATTATCAAAAAGAAAAGGCTCCAAGTGGTATGGGAAGCTGGAATCAAAGGTACCTACCAAATAAAAAAAAGAAAGAAAGTAAGATCCGCGGTCAAACACATACCAAGTGGGGGCAACACCGGAAAAACTTGTGATTTTCAAGCATGGATGAAAAAGTGACTACTTTCTTTAAAAAGTGCCTAAAAGTGACTGAAGCCTAAAAAAGTGACCAAGTCACTCAAAAGTGACAAACTGGACACCCTAGAACCATCGATTCCCTTCCAAAAGCTTCGAACTTTCGACAAAGTTTGGAAGATACTTTAGGCGATCTATTTTGCAGTTAAAATTCTTCAATAATAGTTTTTGTTTGAAATTTTATTTTATTTGTGTTTGATTTTTCAGATATTTATTGCTGAAAAATTGACTTTTTCTCAAAGTTCCCAATTTTCGACGAACTTTTCAAGCTGATAATTGGACGCATAGCAAAGTTTGAATGGTATTTTCTATAACAAATTTAACAAGGAACATTGTTTATCTGAAACTTTTCATGATTGATGTCCAATTTTTCAAGGTATTTGCAAAACATCAATTTTTGGGAGCTAGGAAGTTGGATGTATTATTCGGGGCCTTATATTCTTTTATTGAAAAAGAAAAGTAGAAAATTTGACCCACCAAAAGACCGATCCGCCATTTTGAAATTGGCCGACATTTTGAAAAGCAGCTCTTCTCAAATGTCTATCATCGGTTTTTGTGTCAACTATCACCCCTACTAACATATCCCAAAGTGACGCTTTGTCCCCCCCCCCCCCCCCCCGTGGTACCAAAAACCACTATTTTCTATTATGGCCTATGGACTATAGAGAGGAAAAAAGACTAGAAATAATATCGAGGAGAGCGAAAAAACTGTTTTATAACTATAATTATGGAAGTAATGGGATTCCTGTAATCGAATAATATCGATTTTTAAATTGGTAATCTAAGTATAGTGAAGAGAGGGGACTTCGAAATATCTAGAGTTGAAATTTTCCTAAGCCAACTTTGAGTTTACACCTAGCCACAACATCGAAACACGTGCATATCAAATTGGGGAAAGGAGTCACATCTCTTCTATCTTGAGCCAAAATAATATGGACCAACAGCGTGTAGTTGGAAAACGATATTACCCGAAGGAACCACGTTTAGGCGATTAGACGGACTGCTTAGATGTAATCTAATTCTATAGTGCTGACTTTTTCCCGCCAGTTACCAAGCATTCTTCTCTGTGTGATATCCTCAACGCATTACAGGTAATTGCGACCATAATGTAGTCAAAGTAGCCTATTGCAGCTCCTTCATCTAAAAACTTTAAACAGCTCTTACAGAGTGATTCCAGAGCCTCAAATTTTGTGACAACTTGATATACATAATAGTCAAAGGCGACTGTACGTCGACTTGCGATTGACGCAACGTCGACCTAAGGTCTCTTTGAAATCAACCAGTGTGTTAGCATAGAGTTGAAGATGATTTGCGAAAAAGGTAATTAATAAAAAGTTATGTAACCTTTAGGTGGATAACCTCAAACTTGGAGCTTAAAGAAATGAAGCAACTCAGCTCACAGCTGATCAATGACTCAAACTATTCCGCTAGTACAGAATTTGCACTTTACAGAAAACAGTGTCTCCAATGTCTTCAAATTAGGATCGCTTGCGGTCAATATTATTAGATTTGCAAGGGAAACGGGGGCACTATTCAGTTCTCCTGCCTTCTCTATATATGTAAGTCTTGTTCTAAGATAGTCGAAGTCGAATTGATGCGTTTTTCAAGGTTACAGTTGTACATATTAAAAGGGAGAATATTCAAACAAGTGTAAAAACAGTTTTTTAAGGGTGTTGATCAAGGGCTAGGGGAGGCGGGGAACCTGTTTTATGGGGCACGTGTATGATACAAGGGGGGCTTATACAATCGATCCGTTTCCTTAGAAGGACGTTCTAAGTCTTATGGTGTTTGAAGTGTTGCATATCTGGCTCGTTGAAGGGACTAAGTCAATTGGTGTATGATGCTTTGCATATCCAATTACTTGAAGGGGCTATCTTTTAGGCTGATCTCCGAGCTATACAGAGTGGGGCAGAAAGATGTTACCGGTTTGCGCTAAATCTGTCGTAGCACGAAAACGTAAAACGTTGGACGTATATTTTAAATGTACGAATTTTCTATCTCAATTTTATCTTTAATTTGAGCCACATCTGAAGTTTCTACGACTTTTCTGAGCCGAGTTATGGACCAAAATGTGCCGTGATTTCACAGCAGGGGTTCCCAAAGTAGTGAATTATCGAAAGACAATTTTCCTATTGAAAAAATCGCATAATCTCCAAAGTGTTCCCCGATCCTAGAGTAAAATTTAGCGCTGGATCTAAATAAGATTGTTAAAAAATTCTGCGAAGCACCAAAATAGGTTTATGGGCCCATTATGGGCCCAAAAAGGGTCAAAATTTCCTCAACATGATAAAATTGCCTAATCTTCGATGTTTTTATCGATTCTAAGATAAAAGAGCATGAATCATTAAGAATGTCAAAATTGCCCCCGAGCCGAATTTTGAAAATATTTATTTAGGACGTTACCTTGGGGTAAATGAAACATACCCTCAAGTTTTTGGGCCCCCACCCCTCTCCAAACGCTCAATATGGCCAAATATTTGAATTTTAAAAAATTATTTTTTTACATTTTTTCTATCGAATGAAAAATTCCATACTTTTCTGGAAAAATAGTGTTAGACAGAAGCAACTTCCTGTAATTTTTTCAGAACCTCAGATGAAAATATCGATATCGATATATCGATTTCAAAATTTTAAAGTTCATATTTATTGGGATAATCAAGAGGTGCGACAACAAAAATCATATATGTTATAAATCACACCTACCTTTATAACATATATTTGCCCCAAAATTGTCGGAGTGGGGGAACATGGTTTTATAATCAATAATATGATCGGCGCCATACCCATAGCTGGCTCGCGCGCCTTACCGAACGCAGAACAAGAAGTACGCGCTTCGTTCACAATCCAACGCGCGCGTTGTAACACTCGTTTACGTAGCGTGGCGTTGCAGCTGCTTTCGGATGTTGCGTGTTCATCGGGTTCGGGTATCGTAGCGATGCGGACATCGAATACCCGGTACGCACCCGCGGCCGCGTCGCTATAACAAACTCGATGCCACGCTTCTTAATCTTATTTAGAACTTCTTTAAACAATCTATTATTTACGTTTACTTTTGACCAAGGATGATGGTGATGATGATTGAATGTTATATAATTTTTATTTACCATACTCTATCGAAGAATTTTACAAATGAAATGCGCCATTTTATTGCGAAAGAAATTCAATTTTCTTCAATCAAATACAAGATAACAGGTTGATTATCATTTATTACTATGAACGTTCATTCATGGTATTTTTTTCAGAAAAAATCATTCATATTTTCCCTAGTTTCTAGCAATAACAAAACTTCGAACTCGAATATTAAAAAAAAAGCGGGAGGGAGGTACCTGGGTAAAATCATTCATTTGAAGCGCCATACCCTCTACTACAACATACATTAGTACCATAGTCATCGGTGTGGTGGAAAATTCCCCAAAAAATCAATATTTAATGAATTTCTGTAATTTTTCCATGAATAGTAGGGTGAACTATGATTGATATCGCAATAGCCTGCGTGAAATCAATAGTAAATGTTCGAGCTGAAAAATACGCCCTCCTCCGTGGGATGAAGTGGAAATGTAGACAGACCAAAAATATATTTCCAGTATCTCGTTCATCGATTTGGTCAATTCTTATGTAAATACATCCACGGATTAAATGAAGTGCGTTAGATTCAGAAAAATAGCTGAAAAACTCTCCAGTCGTTGGAACAGTCTGAAAACAGTAGAGAAGTGAGAAAATCCAATTTTTGCCCCTGGAGGACCGTGAGTTTTGGTATTTCATTCATCAATTAGGTCGATTATTATAATGTAAACGCGTTTACCAAGTTCGAAAAAGATGGTCAAAAAATTCTCCAGCCGCTGGAACAGTCTGAAAATAGTGAAAAATTGAATAATTATATCCACTTTTTCAACCAGGAGAACCGTGATTTTTTATACCTCTTTTTATCAATAAGGGGAATTTTTACGTAAACACGTCGGCTAAGCTGGAAAAAAATAGGTAGTCAATAAATTCTCCAGTCCCTGGAACGGTCTCGAAATCGTAGAAAATTGAGGAAGGCCACTTTTTCAACCTGGACGACCGTAATTTTAGGCTGTTTGTTCATTGGTATGGTCGATTCTTATAGTAACACTCACATCGAGTCTTAAAAAAATTGAAAAATATTCTCCAGTTCTGAAATTTAAAAAATCGAAGATACACACCCGCCACTATGATTCATTTGTTACTTTTTCCCCCTCGAGTCGCCGCGGTACAAATTGTGTTACTGGTAGCCGTGCACTCGCATGATGTGGAGAAATCCCCTCCCGAGACACAATAGAAGACAATCATCTCCTTGTATTACCACGTTTGAAGCATTGTCATCTCAACTCGAGAGGAGATTCCTGCACTTCATGCAAGTGCCCAGCTCCTGGTAACACAGTTGGTACCACTACGACTTCAGGGGAACAAAAATAAACATTCAACATTGCAAAGTAAAGGAAATGAATCTTAGGGGTGGGTGTGAATCCTTGATTTTTTTCAATTTTTCTAAAAGGGGAATAATAAAATGCACGTCGAAAAAGAGTGTCAGAGCGACGGACATGGCCCGTATGAAAATATGAAATTAGCGACAGTAAATAGTAATATGCACGTCCAATCATACACGACTATGTATACTGCCGAAACGACGAATTAATTTTTTTAGCCTGTTCGTTTACATCTTCATCCCAGTGTCGTAATAATTTATGACCACAGCCTTCAAAATTGTTCAGAGTTGGTCTGCCACAAGAGATCCTGCGTCTGTCAATTGTCTTAATTTTTCGACGACTCCTACCCTCGGTACTAAAGACTGGACATCAGCGTACCAATGGGCCATGAAGAATACAAAGGTCATTCATGAGACGGGAAGTGGCGTATCTTCAGTGTATTATACGACTTCATCGGATTTTGGTCAGCCAATAACCCCTGAACTTCTCACCACATTCAAAGAGCAGAAGTACGATACTTTCGACGACTTCAAAAAATTATATTTCTGTATTTGGGTTATAACGATCGATTTAACAGGAGACCCACAATCAAGTTGTACATGTCCGCACTACCTGAAGCACTACAGATGTAAGCATTCTCTAGGAATGTTGGTGAGGCTGAAGACTGAGAAAATTCCTGGTGAATGTAAATGTGTACCTCTCGGGCAACGCAGGAAACGAGGTCGGCCGGCGAAAGCAAAAAGGGCTCTACTTGTGCAATGATTCACCGCGTCCCACAACTTTTGTCAATATTTTATACAATGTTCATGTCCTATGTATTGTCGTTCATATTACAACGTGCGATTTTTTTTTTAAATGCGATATTTTATTACTTGTCGTTCATAAACTCTTTGTCGTTTAATAAAATTTGCCGTCGTTCAATTTCACATTTCAAATTGTTCTTCTTATCTAGCGTCGTTTACATATAAACTGGCCGTACAAATTCTTATACCGTCGCTTACACACAATTCTTTCGTCGTGCTCACCTGTTATTTGGACGTGCCGTTAAATCACACCCTTTCTAAAACTTGGCGTACGAGTTGTCAAAAGAATTGACCAAATCAATGGATGATATGCAAGAAATGGTTCTCAAGGTTGAAAAGGTGGATTCCCTTGATTTTCTACTATTTCCAGGCTGTTTCAGCCACTGGAGAATTTGTTGAATATTGTTTTCAAACTTGGCGGATATGTTTACATGAAAAATGACTTAATTGATGAACAAAATACCAAGAATCAAGGTTGTCCAGGTTGGAAAAGTGGATTTTCTCGATTTTTCATTATTTCTAGACCGTTCCAGTGACTGGAGAATTTATTGACCATTTTTTTTCAACCTGTAAGACGTATTAACATAAGATTTGACCTAATTGATAAACAAAACATCAAAAGTCACGGCTCTACATGTTGAAAAAGTGAACTTCCTTGATTTTCCACTATTTCCAGACTGTTCCAGCGACTAGAGAATTTTTTGAACATTTTTTTCAAACTCGACGGATATGCTTACATTATAATTAACCTTATTGTGGACAAAATACCAAAACTCACGGTCCTCCAGGGTGAAAAAGTTAAGTATCTCGATTATTTGTCATTTTCAGAACGTTCCAGCGCCTGGAGAATTTTTTAAACTACTTTTTTCAAACTCGGTGGACGTGTTTACACTATAATCAACCTAATTGATGAACAAAATACAAAAACAAAAATGGATTTGCGCGATTATTTATCACTTCCAGAACGTTCCACCGACTGGAGAATTTTTGGACCATTTTTTTCGAACTTGATGGACGTGTTTACGTTATAACCGACCTAATTGGTGAATGAAATAACAAAACTCACGATCCTCCAAGGTGAAAAGTGGATTTTCTCACTTCTCTACTGATTAAACCGTGGAAGTAGTAAGGTGATTGCATTTTTGGAATTTCATAGATGAATTCATTTCAATATTTCGTCTAACCATCTGTAAATATTTGTCAAATCAAATCCACTCAATTGAATAATAATATCCAAGTCGCCAACTCACGCAGTACGTACCGTATAAATAGTAATAAATGATAATCAACCTGTTATCTTGTATTTGATTGAAGAAAATTGAATTTCTTTCGCAATAAAATGGCGCATTTCATTTGTAAAATTCTTCGATAGAGTATGGTAAATAAAAATTATATAACATTCAATCATCATCACCATCATCCTTGGTCAAAAGTAAACGTAAATAATAGATTGTTTAAAGAAGTTCTAAATAAGATTAAGAAGCGTGGCATCGAGTTTGTTATAGCGACGCGGCCGCGGGTGCGTACCGGGTATTCGATGTCCGCATCGCTACGATACCCGAACCCGATGAACACGCAACATCCGAAAGCAGCTGCAACGCCACGCTACGTAAACGAGTGTTACAACGCGCGCGTTGGATTGTGAACGAAGCGCGTACTTCTTGTTCTGCGTTCGGTAAGGCGCGCGAGCCAGCTATGGGTATGGCGCCGATCATATTATTGATTATAAAACCATGTTCCCCCAATCCGACAATTTTGGGGCAAATATATGTTATAAAGGTAGGTGTGATTTATAACATATATGATTTTTGTTGTCGCACCTCTTGATTATCCCAATAAATATGAACTTTAAAATTTTGAAATCGATATATCGATATCGATATTTTCATCTGAGGTTCTGAAAAAATTACAGGAAGTTGCTTCTGTCTAACACTATTTTTCCAGAAAAGTATGGAATTTTTCATTCGATAGAAAAAATGTAAAAAAATAATTCTTTAAAATTCAAATATTTGGCCATATTGAGTGTTTGGAGAGGGGTGGGGGGCCAAAAACTTGAGGGTATGTTTCATTTACCCCAAGGTAACGTCCTAAATAAATATTTTCAAAATTCGGCTCGGGGGCAATTTTGACATTCTTAATGATTCATGCTCTTTGGCGCTGAATCTGAATAAAATTGTTGAAAAATTCTGCGAAGCACCAAAATGGGTTTATGGGCCCAAAGAGGGTCAAAATTTCCCCAAAATGATGAAATCAAACAAAAGTGGTTCGCCGAGGAGATTCTTTCAGAACGGGTCGATTTGGGTGTTGGAGGAAACAAAATTAAATGCGTATGCAACCCACACTCACTCCATCACGGAGCACTGATGACGCTGCACATACGACACAAGCGATTATATTCAGAAGCCATGTAGCTGCATAAAAGGTTATGAACTCCAATTCCTACTAAGTGTCTGCTTATTTGTCTTTTCTATCGCCTTTCTCAAACCGTCTTCTTCCTTCAGTCGAGACTAGATTGGTGTTGTCAAAGGTCATTTTATTGTTGTGTAAGGATATTTTCATGAATGATAATTGTCATGATGTGAATTAACTCTTCAGGTACTATGATATGAGTCCTAAGATTGCATATGCTTGCTCCGTTGCCTCGGCCTTCTTGTGCTCTCATCATATTCAGGTCCTACTTGAAGCAAATCTCTAAGGTACCTGAAGGTCAACCGGGTTCAGGTTCTTCGTATCAATACCACTGGCTTCAGGAGGAGAGTCGGCGCATGTCCTGATCTTCATCACTCAAGGTAGTCCAAAGTCACGGTTATCAGGTTCACTAGCTCTCTGGCAATTTAGCCGAAACCTGTGCGCACATTTTCGGCCAAAATTAAATAATATAGAATGGTAGAACTCTCAAAATACCCGAGACATTGGAAATTTGATATTCTGAGGGGTACACTACTCTGTAGCAATTACTTCACCTCGATTATGGATTCAAGCATTGCCCGCAGTCTTCTAGCAGTCGAGAAGATATGAGGTATAAACGTTGCATAAAGTTGTACTTGAAATAGAATTTTATTACGTATTTAAGCACGATATCAATAGTTGACGCTTACTTCTATTCCGTTATACCTCGACCATTTTCAACATCATAAAGGGGAAAATATTATACATTTGCGTAACTGAATATAATTTATGCTGCAGAATAAAGTCTCTTTTTTCAGAGCACAATCGCTCGTAAATACAGACATGCAGTCGAGTTAAGTTTCAGTATATATTTCCGTAAGACTTTACTTTTCTCTTTTCTTTCTTTCTCTTCGAAGCACAGTTTGAATAATGCGAATACATTGTACACTATGTACGTATATTATACTGTATTGTGTAAACGTAGCGACAGCTCTGTCTGTCGTTTTCTGTGACACGCGAGTTTTCCATGCTGTTAGCTTTTCTTGTATACGTGTATTATGTTCTATATAGTATGGCTGAAGTTATTATAAAATTCACAGTTGATACTTGACACTTGTGACAGGCCGCCACCCTGCGAATAACATTTCGAATACAAATGAGCGTCTGTTTCGCATCTTTCGTGTCGATGACAGTGGAAAATTAGAATTTTTTTCCCTCTTCTTTTCTTTTCCTTCGCGTCGTCCTTTCATTCGTTCTTCTTCTTCTTCCTTTCGCGGTAGTCGATAATATACTGCACAAAAAAGAGTACCTACGCGTGTACCCCATCACATTTTTGAGCCGCCTTACGACGTCAACTTTCGCACCTGAAAACGCACAAGTACACGCCCTCGAAGATTTCCCCGCGCGAAGATTTATGGGCCAAAGTATTCCAAGCAGATGGCCATACTTATAAGGGAAAGGTACCTCTGTATGAGCTAGCCGCGTTACGCTGTATGGCTTCCGTAGACGTTTCGTTAATTTTTTTTTTTTTAAATAAATTGCGCCTATATGACGATGCAAGTATTACCTTTGTGTACCGACCGGGGCCAGTGATCTTGAACGCCATTATACACACCGCATTATACTGTGAATGCGATGAGAAGACCGGGGCATACTTGCCGAAGTAAATGCTGCGTGTACACTTAACGACACGTGAGTAGCATTCTGCTGATGGAATATCACGTCGTATAGAGAAGAAGTTGATATTTATGATCCAGGTCTTAGAGTTGGGGTTGATGCGTAAAATGGAATTTTGACAGGGGTCGAGTTCGCGAGAGAAACTGACGAATTGCCGAACGAGTGTAACTTTTTGTCCGCCAGCCTCGAGCATCAGTCACGGTTGAAGTAGGGAGCGCTAAGATGAAAAATATACATACGTGAGCGTACTTGAAAAATTGAGTTCATTAGTCAGCGGTGTGATCTGTTTGTTTGAAGCTAGAGAAAAAAGAGTAAAAAGAGTAGGAGTATTCAGTTTCCATCGAGTTCTTCAAGGGAAAAAGCTAGAAAGTGCTTTTCTTCTTTTTATGGTCAACAATTTCAATAGCCAACCTCTCTTTTCCAGTTGATAAATCATCAGTTTTTTTCTTGTATGGATACTTTTACCAACTGCGATAGGCAGGCAAAGGAGTTTTTTCAAAGAGACTCTCAAGTTACTGTGATATTGATTATTTTCTGCTCCATCATTTGTAACAAGAACAAAAAATGAAATTACAAGCAATGACCAGAACACTCCTTCATGGGCTTCAAAACCTGTGGTTTCATTATTTGTTTTTGTTCTCAGCATATCTGGTTTGTCATGTCGTCTCTGTCTCCTGTTTTTATGCAAAAGACTTTCTTTCATTTCATCTTATAATCGTCACAATCAGTCCCCTCTCTGATCCTGATTGATCAACATATTGTAAAAAGCGAGGGCTAGTGAGCCTGATGACGTCGACCACTTAAAGAGAGACTCAAACGAGTACAAAGGTACAAAAACGGCAAGGTATCACACATGCAGCCGGGCAAGTACTTCCGATTAAACAACCATTTTTAAAAAAGCGACTGAAACCAACAAGGGGTTTTTCGGGAAAAACATCTGACCGGCGGAGCTCAGAGCTCAAAAATTCTCTGTCTTCCTCCTGTCATTTACAGGATGGGGCAGAAAGATGTTACCAGTTGAATGGGAGTTTGCGCTAAATCTGTCGTAGCGCGAAAACGCAAAACGTTAGACGTATAGTTTAAATGTACGAATTTTGTATCTTAATTTTATCTTTAATTTAAGCCGGACCCGAAGTTTCTACGACTTTTTTGAGCTGAGTTATGGACCACAATGTGCCGAAAATTCAATCGTCAGGGTTTCCAAAATAGGGCTTGAAAATTAATTAATTTACAGTATTGAACTGAATTTCGAAAATTTTAAAAATTATATTATTGTTTCTTAAGTGAATTTGGACGGGGAAAAGATAAAAATAATAACAAAACCCTAAGAAGCAGCAAAATGGGTTCATGGGCCCAAAAAGGGGTCAACATTTCCCCAAGGTGGAAAATCGTTCAAACTTTTGAATTGTAAATCGATTTTTAAGTGGAATTTCGCACTGAGTCCGAAAAAAATGTTCAAAAAATTCTTCGAAGCACCGAAACGGGATAATGGTCAAAATTTCGCCAAATTGGAAAACTGTTCAAACTTTCAAATTTTAATTCGACTTTCGAGTGGAATTTTGCGCCGAGTTCGAAAAAAATGCTCACAGAGTTCTTAGAAGCACCAAAGAGGGGTTGATGGGCCCAAAAAGGGCCAAAATTTCCCCAAATTGGAAAATCGTTCAAACTTTCAAATTTTAATTCGATTTTCAAATGGAATTTCGCCTGAGTCCAAAGAAAATGCTGAAATAATACTTCGGAGCACCAAAATGGGTTGATGGGCTCGAAGAGAATCAAAATTCCTCCAAGATGAATACCTAATTGCGTAATCTTCAAATGTTGTTTTCAATTATGGAGTAAATTTTTGCGCCGAGTCCAAAAAAAAATACTGAAATGGCCCTAGATGATCTCCAAAATGAAAAATCAAAAATTCTCATTCTGCAGTAAAATTGTTGATTCAGGGGATGGAAGGAATATCGACAAGTTCATCTGCCGTTGAGTGCTTGCGGAGTGAGGGGCCCTCCAGGGTGGAAAAGTGGGTTTTCTCATTTCTCTACTGTTTTCCGACTATTCCAGTGACTGGAGAATTTTTCAACTATTTTTCTCATTCTAACACACTCCATCTAATCCGTAGATGTGTTTACATAAGAATTGACCAAATCGATAAACGAAATACTAAAAATATATTGTTGGTCTATCTACATTCCCATTTCATCCCACGGAGGCGTGCGTATTTTTCAGCTCGAACATTGACTACTGATTTCACGCGGTCTATTGCGGTAGCAGTCGTCGTTCACCCCGCTATTCATGGAAAAATTACAGAAATTCATTAAATATTGATTTTTTGGGGAATTTTCCACCTCACCGATGACTATGGTACTAATGTATGTTGTAGTAGAGGGTATGGCGCTTCAAATGAATGATTTTCTCCAGGTGCCTCCCCCCTCGATTTTTTTAAATATTCGCGTTTGAAGTTTTGTTATTGTGAGAAACTAGGGAAAATATGAATGATTTTTTTTGAAAAAAGTACCATCGATGAACGTTCACATATACTGAAATGTATCCAAATTACATTGCTGTTTCGATCATTATTGTCTGAGATACAGCCATTTGGATTTTGGGCCTAAAAATGACTGTGGGTGAGCGGATGGGTCCAATTTCCTGGATTTCGAGTTTCCTTATTGGGAACAACATTCTGACGTAAATTTAAAACATTTTTCGATCAAGGCCGTCCCCCCCCCCCGCCCCCTCTTACCCGGCTAGAGCCTTTTTACGCCAGAGACAAAACGATTCAAAATTGACTTCAGATCAAGGTCAATTTGAAGTAAATTTCAATTGGAACTCATTGTGAGTGTGATGAAGTATAAGTAGTGCACTCGATATTAAAAAAAGAGTATTTCCGGCCGTGTACCGTTACTGAAGAACAAGGCCTTAAATATTAGTTCTTATAGTATAACATTGTTCGATTGTACGTAGCTCGTCGGGCAAAAGACTTCCAATCGACGTCGACATGTTGGAAATATATCAAGTGGAAAAGGCGATGAAATTTCCAGGTCAAAAATGAATACCTAGACTTTTGACTCGGTATTAGGTTTTAATGTCGACCGAAAATAGATGTCGACATTGAATACAATCGACCATTGATGTACTGGTCAAGCATGAAATCGATTCTCGGTCCTCGTTATAAGTACGAGGTCTAATTATGACCACGCGTTCTGTCTGCGAGTAGCAAAGTGACCAAACAGACAGAATGCTACGAGGGGGTGGTTGTACATCGACTCTTGATAGACGTTGTTTTGAGTTCGATTCAAAGTTGATCAGTAAAATGAATCATAGAAATTCATTAGATATTGATTTTTTTTGGAATGTTCCACCTCACCGAGGACTATGGTACTAATGAATGTTATAGTAGAGGGTATGGCGCTTCAAATGAATGACTTTCCCCAGGTGCCTTCCCCATAATTTTTTTAAATATTCGAGTTTGAAGTTTTGTTATTGCTAGAAACTAGGGAAAATATGAATGATTTTTTTTGAAAAAAAAAAAAAATACCATGGATGAACGTTCACATATACTAAAATGTACATCGCTGTGAGATCATTATTGTCTGAGATACAGCCATTTGGATTTTAGGCCTAAAAATGACTCTGCAGCTCATGTGGATGAGCGGAGGGGTCCAATTTCTTAGATTTCGAGTTTCCTTATTGGGAACAACATTCTGACGTAAATTTAAAACATTTTTCGATCAAGGCCGTCCCCCCCCCGCCCCCTCTTACCCGGCTAGAGCCTTTTTACGCCAGAGACAAAACGATTCAAAATTGACTTCAGATCAAGGTCAATTTAAACTAAATTTCAATTGGAACTCATTGTGAGTGTGATGAAGTATTAAGTAGTGCACTCGATATTAGAAAAGAGTATTTCCGGCCGTGTACCGTTACCCAAGAACAAGGCCTTCTATATAAACACCCTCACAATCCTGACATTTAATTTTATAAACACCACTCGACTCATTCTTCGGGATGCGATCCTTAGTATTACTAAAAATTCTTTTAACAGTAGTGGGACAGTAATAAACTGGTTTAAAACCAAAAGGTTTTAAGACACGACTTAATGTAGAAGAAAATTTGCCCAAATAAGGGAGGCGAATCCATCTATTAGATTTATCATTAGTATTACGAGGGAGGGAGGTAGTTCCATCAAGAAATTTTTTGATTAATTTTTTCCTTATCAAACAATCGATATCGATATCTAAATGATTGCGAATGGCCAAGTTTTTAATGACCGAAGCCTCTTTCGAGAACTCTGAGGAGCTCAAAGGAACGTAGACAAGTCTGTGAACTAAAGAGTTATAAGCAGCATATTTATGGGAAGGGGGGCAGAAAGAAGACCCATCTATGGTCATGTCAGTGCACGTCTCCTTCCTAAAGATACCGAACTTATGATGGTTATTAAAGACAGTAATGGAGAGGTCCAAGAAATTGATGTGAGAGCCACCAACCTCCATGGTGAATTTTATAGAAGGATATAAACTATTGATGTATTCAAGGAACGCATCTCTCAGATGGTCAGGGCCGCTCCACAGATACAGAACGTCATCGACGTACCTGTACCAGTAAACGATATGGTCAAGGGAGGCAGGAAGGCAGGAGAATAACTATTTAGTACTAATGAATGTTATAGTAGAGGGTATGGCGCTTCCAATGAATGACTTTCCTCAGGTGCCTTCCCCATAATTTTTTTAAATATTCGAATTTGAAGTTTTGTTATTGCTAGGAACTAGGGAAAATATGAATGATTTTTTTTGAAAAAAAATAACATGGATGAACGTTCACATATACTAAAATGTACGTTGCTGTGAGATCATTATTGCCTGAGATACAGCCATATAGATTTTAGGCCTAAAAATGACTCTGCAGCCCATGTGGGTGAGCGGATGGGTCCAATTTTTCGGATTTCGAGTTTTCTCATTGGGGACAACACTTTGATGGATATTTAAAACACTTTTCGACCAAGGCCATTCCCCCCTTACCCGGCTAGAGCTTTTCCGAAATTCCCACCGAAGTCCCGGCTTCATTTTTCAAGGCCAGCAACAGACAGGTGGAACGAAAACGTGATACAAAGTGCGTTTGGCTGTGCTAAGATACTGAAACAAGTGGTATAATAGGACTCCATCAGTTCATCTTGTATAGGGTTGAGTCTCGAGTTCAGACGTTGATGACGTCATTCTAAGTAAAGATGCATAACTAGAATGTAAGTGCAGCCATCAGCTGGTGACTTGATCAAATCTATTTTTTTTTTTTTTTTTTTAATTGTTTCTTTTCAAATACATCAGCCATGGGGCTTTTAAATTTTTGTTACAATGTTAATAGCATTTTAGAAGAACTACGCCACTGCGTAGCCTTCCTTACAAGTGGAGAGAAGTTAACTATTGGTTACAAATATTATTATTGATAATAGCTAACGCGATATTAAATAAGATCGTGAAAATGGAGTCGTTTGAGTCGCCGAGTGTTATTTGAGTTGTCGAGCAGGTTGAGTGCGAGAAAGTTGTCGTGCTGCTCTAATCGATTAGCGTGTGCTGCAGCTGCTTGGTTGATGGCTCTTTGTACGTAAGGTATCTCTGCGTAAGAATGTAATTGTTCAATCGTAGTGTAGAGTGGCGCACCAGTGATTAACCGTAGCACTTCATTTTGGAATATTTGAATCTTGCGAATGGTAGTAGGCCGAGCTTGTCCCCATATTTGGGCTCCATACATCCACACTGGCTTGAGTATTGTGTTATATAGAAGTAACTTATTTTCGAATTTGAGAGTAGAGTTTCGATTTAGTAGCCAGTACATTTTAGATCGCTTGACTTTTAATTCAATAAGTTTCTTATTGATATGGGTGCGCCAAGTTAATTTTGGGTCGAGGTTTACGCCAAGATATTTTGCAGTGTCGGAGGGTGTTATTACTTCTCCTTGGAATACGATTGGCGGCGGATTTTGTTTATTCAATGTGAAGACAACATAAAGTGTTTTTTGAGTATTTGCTTTAATCTTCCATTGATTAAGCCATTCTTCTAAGACACTGACTGAGCTTTGAAGAGCGTCTGCAACGGCAATGGGGTCAGCGCTTGCCGCTATAGGTAGGCAGTGTCATCGGCAAAAGTACACAATGTGGTCTGAGGTGGCTCAGGTATGTCCGCTGTGTATATTGAATATAACGTTGGCCCAAGGACACTACCCTGCGGCACTCCCGCTCTGACAGCCCTGAACCCAGAGTTAGTTTGTCCAACTCTAACTTGCAAGTATCGATCGTTTAGATAGCTGTTCATCAATTTGAACAAATACTCTGGCAAAATTTGTTTTAACTTGTACAAGAGCCCGTTTAGCCAGACTCTGTCAAAGGCAGCTTGTACATCTATGAATATCGAGCAACAATATTCCTTACGCTCGAGTGCTTGCGTAATGGTGTCAGTAAGTCGGTGTAGTTGATCAACTGAAGAGTGACGCAATTTGAAGCCAAACTGGTGGTGTGGTATACTTTCATATTCGTCAAATATGGGTCTTAATCGAGTTAATATTAGCCTTTCGCATACCTTACTTAATACAGGGAGCAAGCTGATAGGTCGATAGGATGAGGCCACTTCTGATGGTTTATTTGGCTTCAAGATAGCAATGATAGTAGCGTACTTCCATTGAGATGGGTACCATCCTGTATGCAGAATGCGATTGAACACTGCGGTGAGTAACTGAATAGCCTTGGGTGGAAGATTTTTGATGATTTCTCCTGTCAACATATCATAGCCTGGTGCTTTGCGCTTTCCCAGTCTTTTGATGATATTTTGGACTTCGCCAATGGTAACAGGAATGATTGAGGTTTTCAGTTTGACTGGTGTTAAGATGTTTTCATTGACCTCCTGTTCAAAACTATAATCAGCGGTAGGGTTTTGCGAGAAGCTATTGTAGAAGTAATCAGCAAAGACTTCGGCTTGTTCTGCGCTGGATCTAGCCCACTCACCCGTGCTATTTTTAATTGGAAGCACAGCCGTTCCTCCTTTTTTCAAGTACTTTGTTACATTCCATAAAGATTTTTTCCCGGGATCATTGGGTGAGAGCTCTTCCAGGTATCGAGATAGGAGATTTTCTTTGTATTCTGCAATGAGTTGCTTCAACTCCCTTGTTATCTTATTCAATAGTTTTTTATGATTTGGAAACCACGTTCCTTGCCACAGTTTGCGCATTCTTCGTTTTTCTTTGATTTTCTTAATAATAGTGCTGGGGAAGTTGAGTGAGTTTGGACAATGTTTTGTGGTAGGAGTAGCAAGGCGTGCTGCTTTCTGGATTAGTGTTGTTATTTTTTCCACCGCGTCGTCTATCTCGTAACCTTCTTTCATACGTAGGTTCATCTTGATGTTGTTCTCAATCCATATTCTAAATGCAGGCCAATCCGTTAGAGTATTTGTGAGGCCAGCTGGAGTTTTTTCTTCAAATGGAATTTCACTGATCTGCAATATTAATGGGAGATGATTTCCGCCAACTTCGTGGCACGTAGCTATGTTACAGTATCGATTTTTCATTTCATGCAAAACAAAGAAGTCGAGTGTATCTGGCAATTTTGCCGCATCTGTTGGCCAGTGAGTATGTTCAGGAGCAACAATAAACTGGCAGTGAGTCTCCTGGAGTACTTTCTCCAGAGCTTTTCCTCTTGGCGTGGTAATTCTTGATCCCCAAGAGGTATGTTTAGCGTTCCAGTCTCCGCCTAGCACCCAGGATCCTCTCATTTGGGTGACCAGGTTGGTGTATGCTTCTTTGCTTACACATTCATTTGGAGGAAGGTAAACAGCGCCTATGGTAATTTTACCACCAGTGGAATCCCCAATTATCACAAAAGCTGCCTGTATGACTGTATCAATCAATGGCTTTAGCGAGTAGTGGCGAATATTACTTCTTATTACCACAGCAGCACCCCCTCTGGCTCGTCCTGTAGGATGGTGTGCTTGATAGCATAGGTAATTCTTAAAATAGATTTTTGAGTCTTCAGTTAGATGGGTCTCTGATAGCAACAGTACATCAACGTTGTTATTCTTTAACAATAGCTCAATTTCATGCTTGTGTAGTTGGGCACCATTGGCGTTCCATGTCATTATGCATAATGATTGACTCATAATCCAATCTTTTCGACTAGTTTATTGATAGCTGTAGTGAGCATTGTTAAGTGTGTGAGTACTTGTTGGAATAGGGATGTTTGCTGCGCAATGAAGTTTTTCAAGACGCTGTATTGATCATTGGGATCTCCTTTGTCCAAGGTACACCTGCTGGTAATCTGAGAGTAGGTTCTTCCTTGACTAGTCTCATTCCTTGCTTGAGCAGGAGTAGGGATGGGATTCAGTCGTAGGGGGGGAAACTCTGTTTGGGGTTTCAGCTGTATGTTTTTGTGATATTTAGTAGAACGAGCATTGGATGTATTTTGTGCTTTCTTACGTCGTTCAATGATATCTTTGTATACACTGCATCCGCGGTAGTTGGCAGGATGTTTATCACCACACAGAGCACAACATAGCTTTTCTTTTGGCAAGTTTTTACCTTTTGTACATTCGGTAGTAAGATGTGGGCCACTGCACTTAATGCAAGCTGGTTTTTCAAAACAGTTCCCTTTGGAATGTCCGTAGGCTTGGCATCGTTGGCACTGGATCATTTGATTGACTTTACGAGGGGGTTCTATTTTCACAATGTGATTGCACAAGTGATGAATACCATAAATACTGGCGTTATTAGTGGCTTTCTTTAGCGATACAAAGTGAACGGGTAGTAGCTTATCTTTCTGTCTGCGATATCGAGCGGCAACAATAAGTCCGTGTATTTGGTGACCAGCCTCAGTGATCTCTTTCTCAATATCACTTATTTCTGTTGATGGGTGTATTCCTTTGATGACGACACGAAAAGGAACTTCAGATTTAGGTGTGAAGGTGTAGCCAGCCAAGTTTTCATCTTTCAGCACATCAATAATCATTTTATATTTTTCCATTGTTGTAGGCTTGATACGAACAGTATTGTTCCTACCTAAAGCAACAACGTAATCATTTGATGTTATCTTCTTATTTATAACACTTTTCAGCTTGTTGATATCTGTGATGCGATGTAGCACAATAGGCGGAATTTCAAATTTCTTCTGCTTTGATTGCGAGCCAGATTGCTGGGTTTGAGACTCGTACTGGTGTGAAGAGCTATCCTGTTCATCATTTAGTTGTCTTAGTAGGTCAAATCGGCCAGTATTGCCATTGTAGGCGACCTGTGCAATTTTTCCAGTCCGGGGAGTAGTATTTGAGAGTTTTGTTGCACCAAGAGGGCTGTCATTTGGTGAAGTCGTATTAGAATTGATCTTACGTTTCTTGTGATAACGCGGCTGTTGGAAATCACATTGTTTTGAATCTTCGTCAATATTTTCTTCAAGCATAGTCAATGAAGTATCATCATCCACGTCGTTAGATAGCATAGGAACTGAGTTCTTCCCTATTGTTACTGCACCATCCGAAGTGGTACCCATATCATTTATATGAGAAAAACTACTGGGGAATTCGATAATGCACTGGTTATAACGTGTAACGAAAAAAAGAATAGAACAAAATAAACATAAACCACGTAACAAGGTATCGCAGTCAAAACGTGTTGTCGAGGTGATTCACGATAACAAGCAGCCCATGTGGGTGAGCGGATGGGTCCAATTTTTCGGATTTCGAGTTTTCTCATTGGGGACAACACTTTGATGGATATTTAAAACACTTTTCGACCAAGGCCGTTCCCCCCTTACCCGGCTAGAGCTTTTCCGAAATTCCCACCGAAGTCCCGGCTTCATTTTTCAAGGCCAGCAACAGACAGGTGGAACGAAAACGTGATACAAAGTGCGTTTGGCTGTGCTAAGATACTGAAACAAGTGGTGTAATAGGACTCCATCAGTTCATCTTGTATAGGGTTGAGTCTCGAGTTCAGACGTTGATGACGTCATTCTAAGTAAAGATGCATAACTAGAATGTAAGTGCAGCCATCAGCTGGTGACTTGATCAAATCTATACAAGATGAAGTCTCATTACCTATAGATCCTGTTATAATGCTATACTGAGGTATAGTACAGATGATACAGATTGCTAAGCATACCAGCATTCCATTTACACGGCCACACTGACATTCAACAGCAAAATACTCGTATACTGAGAAAGACATGAAACATGATCTTTATTCTTTTGGGTATGCCAGAAATTCTGTATTAAAAGTTCTACGTCGTGACCCAACGACGTATTGATCGAGAAACTTGATGAAAACGAATTTATTCTCTTAGTAATAATCTGCTGATAATATTCGTCAATGAAAACACCTCGTATTTACAGCTGTCATAATGAAATACTAGTTTAGGAAATGATGGTATCATAATTATATCCTTGCCGAACACTATCATCACTTTTGATAATTTTATCGCGAAGGAATACGAGCACCGCATTAGGAAGTTTTCAAAATAATAAACACCGACGCGGTGGTAATATCTTTTTGTATACGAAGGCCTTTAATTAGGCGGATTTTCATATCACCGCCATTGTCCCTCTCTTCCCAACCACCTAAGCGTTTTATAGTGAAAATTTTTCAACAACGAAACATCCGAGTGAATATAGCTCATCTAACAAAGTAAACGCGGTTATAAATTTGCCGCGACGCGGAAAAAAGAAAACAAAACACACCTAAGAGCGAGTATCCTTTATTTTTCAAAGTTCCATTCTGTATAATATTTAGGAAACGGTGTCAATTAAAAGCTAATTAATGACAACCGATGGGCGAGATAGCGGCGCGACGCGGCGTTAATTTCGTGTTGGCTAATTTTTTTCTTACTATTATCTTCATTTTTAAACGTCAAAATTAACACGAGTTGTTAATTACCGCAGAATACTATTATCATCGTACGTGGGTACGGCAGGTACTCGGACATCGGGTCCACGAACGACGTAAAAACAATCCATCCAGATATTCATCAGTGTTTTTTTATTATTTATACATTGTAAGCTCGACGATATTATTTCGGACAGGAGGAAGTAAAGTGGTCGAGAAAAGAGGGAATCGCAGTAGTCACCTGCGGTCATAATCTCGTAATCTAGTCTGAAAAATCAGCCAGAGAAAAGAGAACGCGCGATTTTGTACGTGTCTGCGCGAGATAGAGAACAAGTCGAACGGGTTCCGATTGTGAGTGAGACTCGTAATAAGGCCTACTATAATATGTTTTTTCGGAGACCGGTGATTTTAATTAGCCAAATATTTAGTCGGCTTTATTATTCCGCACGTCATATAATGAATAATTTTTTAATATCTTTTCGAAATTCACTAAGCCTAATAACGCTGCTGGTTTTCGGGTCTAGTGGTCAGGTCAGAAGCCGGCATACCGGAGTCGTAAAAAAGAATATTATTATATCTACCTTCCAAACGAATTTCATTACGCGTTCCATAAAAAGGCAGTTTTGGCTAGAAGGCGCGATTTGAAAAATACAAATACATACTTAATATATGTTTGATAGGTTAATTAACGACATAAATTATACACGTTTATAAATACAGAGCAGGAGGCAGTTTGAAACATAGGTAGTCGAGTCAGTCGAAGCTTTCATTCCGAGATTAATAACTTAGATATTTATGAACCAATATTTACAATTAGAGTGATGCCGAATTCGTGAGTTGAAAAAATACGAAAAGATCAGATAACAGCTCCGAATTGGTCTGCGTGTTAAATATTACGCGATCGACATTTTAACTGGAAATTTCTACTTTCGCGGAATATTGATTATGCTGGTGCTGATAATGGCCAGTTACTCGTATTTGTAAATGGAACGCGAGCATGTGAAGTCGCCAAAATATCGTATAGATGGAAAACGATTACTGCTTTACATAACTCTAAAATGGATGTTGAATCGTGTTCAATTTTTTTGATTAGAACAACCACACTTGTGGCAATTTCTATTCATTATAATCATGTTGCTTACGTAGAACATCAAGTTTCTCGACTGATTCTCCGATAAATCATGGTGACACCATCGACGTCCAAACGACCGAAAATATCACTTGCGTTGTTAAAGTGTTGAAATCGACTTCACGACGACTTCCATATCAGGTCGATGTGGGCTCGATTTCAAGAGTATTTGTGGTGTTCTCATGTTAATGTACGTTGGTCGACTGACCAAGAACAGGAGCACAAGAAGAAAATGCTGAGGTGGCAGTAGAGAGGATGATAAAGACTGTCACCAAAGCAATTGAACCATGCCTAGCCAAGGTCCAACAAGGTAAATGAGAGCCATTTACGGGTAGAGCAAGAGTTAAGGCAAGTGTGCAACCGTCAGTGTCGAATATACCAGCATGGTAGAGGCGCAGGCAGTTGCATCTGAATACCAGCTGCATCGCAAGAGGCTGAAGCAAGCCATAAAAGATAGCAAGAGTGCTGCACGGAAAGAGCTGCGTCAAATGGCATCAGAAAAGGACCCGTTTGGTAAGCTCTAAGTGCTGAAGGAGCTGAAGGGCCTAGCCAGATGTTGTGGGTCGCTCCAATAGTAACGCTACCAAGGATGCTATACCGGGTTGGGCAAAATGATGTTACCGGGGAAATAATGGGAGTTTGCACTAAATTTGCTCCAGCTCAAAAATGCAAAACTTTAGGTGTATACTTTAAGCCTACCAAATTTGTATCTCAATTTTATCATCATTTTGCGCCCTTACCCAACTTCTCACGACTTTTGTGAGCCAAGTTATGAAGCAAAATGTGCCAAGATTTCTAAAACGAAAAATTTAAATATCTCCTACTTTCGAGCTTCATACAGTTATGTAGGTATTTTTTCGGAATCAGCGTTAAATTTCACTTTCAAACCAGATAAAATATGGAAGTTTGAACAATTTTTAATTTTTGAAAATCTCGGCAAATTGATCGATTTTTGGGCGTACTTTGGTCCATAACTTGACTGAGGAAAGTCGTAGAAAGTTGAGTGGGGGCGCAAATTTTAGATTAAAAACATCTCGTTTCGCGTTTTTGAACTGGAGTGAATTTAGTGCAAACTCCCGTTTAACTGGTAACATCATTTTGCCACACCTGGTATCCCTACCAGGTACCCAGGAGGTCGAACCAGCAATCAATAAATTACAGGGTCAGTATTGGAAGGTTCCGGGTCCGCCTGTGACGCCACCAACATCCTTGATGTCATTAGTTTGTGATGTCATCAGCTTGAATTTGCCTGTGAGGTCATCAACATTTCTCTCTTTTGCAGAAGTCTAGTATAGTCCAGTATTAGTAAAGCGTAAGAGATGGATGCCGCAGTCAATAGATTACGGGGAGAGTATTCGAAGGCTCTGTGTCCGGATGAGATTCCAAATCCAGTGTTGGCCCGGCCTGCTTGTTTATACATTCAATGCGGCAGTTCTCCGTGCGGTGGAAGAAATCCAGGCTAGCGTTGATCGATAAGGAAGGCAAACCACCTGGCATATCGTCCTCTTATCGACCGCCTTGTCTGCTAGACAACGTGGGCAAATTCTTGGAGAGAGCAACAGCCAAACGACTGGAGAGCTAACTGAAAGAAAGAGATATAATCTCAAGTAGTCAGTACAGTTTCCGAATTCGACGCTGTACATCAGATGCTGGAATCAGGCTGAAGAGAATAGTGAGATCAGTTTTGCGCAGCCGTCAGCCTTGACATAAGAAACGCGTTCACTAGATTCCATGGGAAAGGATAGTGGAAGACCTTACGGACGGAGAAGTGCCCGCTCACCTGCTCAGGATGATCAGCAGCCATCATAGCTATCGAGAAATCCATGCAGAGACGTCAAAGCGCCTAGTTACTTTTGTGGTGCCGAAGAAGTCGGTGCTTGAGCCGCTGTTGTAGTGCGTCGCATTCAACGGGATTTTCAAGTTGAAGCTGCCATCGCGGGTGTTTAGCTTATCCGCTATTTGAGGACGTATCTGGCAAGAATGCCTCCGCACAATGTATTTCTTATGAGAGGGAGGCCCTTCTGCCAGAAGCCTCCTCATGTGGTGACACACGAGTGGTAAGCACTGCTGAAACAACTATGGCGGTGGAGAGCAGGGTAAAACGAGCCCTGGAAATAGTGACGGGTTGGATCGAGTCGTCCGATCTAGAACTTGCAGTCAAGTCCACCCCCCCCCCCCCTTTCGCCTGGAACGAGCGGCAATCAATACCAAGAAGGTAATGAAGTACCTAGGCATCTAGTTTGACTCAAAGCTGATCTTCAGGCACCATTTCCTAATGACAGCGGAAAAGGCAGGTAGGGTATTTACCGACCTAAGCCACCTGGTGGGAAATCTAGGAGGGCCGTGAGAAGCAAGAAGGATCATGATGAGCATCGCTATGTAGATCTTCCTGTAAGGTCCATCAGTATGAGCCGACTCCTTGAAGATACCCTATAGAAGGAGAGTGACGGTAAAGATTCGACAAAGAGCTGCGCTAAGGTGTATTAGTGCCTACCACACTGTATCGACGGAGGATCTTTGCGTATGTTCACCAACACTCGAGTGCCTTGCTAAGGGGAGAGCGGTGGTGAAGACAAGAACCGATCAAGAGGCTTCACAGATCAAGCAAGAGGTCCGGTATTCTTTGCTTGCGAAATGAAAAACAAGAGTTACTCAGAGTGAACGACCCATGAATTAATAAACGACCTTCCATGGTCAGCTGAAGTTTCAGCTGACGCAGGTCTTAAGCACCCATGGGTGCTTTCAACAAGTAACTTCATGAGAAGTCGAAGAAAGTGGGGCAGGCAACGTGTTCGCACTGGAACCACGGGCGGGACGTTGGACCACAAAACACCGTACTGAAGCACGAGTCGTGGAGACGTTTGCGGAGCGAGCTCAATGTCAGTCTCTTCAAGAGATCGGGGTTGATAAAGTGAGCATCAAATTCTCCACAGAGGAAAAGAGCAGTAAGACCGTCAACTATTTGTTACAGGATAGGATACGAAATCTATTGGAAGCCAACGTACACGGACCTCACCATTGAAAACGACTCCGTACGTCAGCCCAAGCACAGATTAGCAGCGATTCAGAAGCGATTCCTGTCATGAAGAACAATAGAGAAAAGGAGGAAGAAAATGCAGATTGCAGCAGCCAACAGCTACTGTGGACGAGTGATTGAGGGAGTCCTTGGGAAAATAGAAGCAAAGAAGGTGACCCATGGTAGCGCAATGGTATTCCGGAACAACACCATACATAAGAAAATCCACAAACAAGGTGATAAATGCGTTCTGGGGTTATGATGTGAATTTGGGCGTTCATGACAGCCCACCCATATGATAAAGAGAATAAGCAAATACCAGACGGAAGAAAAGGGCAATGGTAACTCAACATCGAGGAAGAACGAAGATGGGAATTCACTGTTCGGAATCCATTTCAACGTCAACGCGATCGGTTTGAAATCGACTGCAGTCATTTTGGGATCGACATCGGGTAAAACTATTGAGCACTTTTGGTCGAAATAGCGCGCGGATTGATTTGGAATCGACATCCAAGAAAGAGAGGGTTCTCACTCAGTTGAGGTACTCGGGAAAAATTTCGATCTGCAGGTACTTAGGGGGGGTTCTAAAGAGGAGGAGAGGTTCCGAAAAGAGGTGATTCGAACTTCTCTGAAAACTTTGGAAATGGTTCCCCGTCGGGACAACGAACAAATCTAATAAGTAACGTTTTTATGGGAGGTTACTTGGAAAAAGCGAACATCCTCCGTTTAAATAGAAGTTTAAATCAGGTCAACAAATCTAACCTCATTTTGTCCCGATATCGACGCGACGTCGCGTCGGCAAACAGTTGATTTAAAATAGGAATTGAGGATTCCAACATCAATTTCAGGTCAATATTTGAGGTCGATATTTTATGTATTCCCAGCTTCGGATTTGTATCGCAACTGAAAAAATATCCAACAAAGAGGAGAAAAGATTACTGAAATAAAAGATCTGTGTCGTTGAGTAATTCACAATGAGTAATATTGAAAGAATAACAAGCACGCAACAACATTAGACCGAGAAAAATTCATCATCAGGGTACAGACTGGAATTAGTGGAATGGTTTTTATATTTTACAATTTTTATCTTTCAAACTCTGCCTTCCGACGAGCTGTGAACAAGAGATACCTTTTTTTATGAGGAAGGGTGGGGCCGATAGATAGAATGTGCCGGTGGAGGGCAGATTTTTGAGGCTGTGCATTGCGAACAGCTTGTGTATTCGATCCTCGAGAGTCCTACTCGTCTGTGTCGACTTACGTACAAGGTACCGCGATTGCCCAAGGGCGCCGAGAGGGGAGGGAAAAATATCCAAAGGGCCTGGATACAGTTGAGGTTAATTTAAACAATTTTTCCTCGGCGCGGTTTGGATTTCGGCGGCCCTAAACTTGCTACAGATGCCTGAACTCTGGAGAAGGAGTGTGGGATTCTTAAAGTTGGCGAGGTGCCAAAGGATGTCAGGTCCGTAAAAGACTCAGTAACCTTCTTTTACTAATTCCTAAATTTTATGAGAAAGATGGCCCGGATCAGATACGATACAGGAACCAATGCGTCCTACCTCTAGCACCGCTCTGTTTTTGAAAGGAAAGTGCCTCTCTAAAAGGCAGTGTCTTTCCTCCTTCTGCGTACGACTTTGCGAATATCAACAATAATGTTCTTGAAGGGTGCAATATGAGACATAGTAAGTTTTGAGGCGTGAGAGGAAGGCTGACCAACAAATGCACCGTGGTCGCACAGGCCAAGGCGTGGAGACCGTGGATAGTTTGTACGGTGTAAATCGAATGGGATTGTGGAAGAGAAAGATGTTGAGCTCGAGAAAGTTTGACGAGGGCCCTTCCATCTTCATAGTGAAATTTACCAGGTTGATGGAAAACCCAAAGAGAATAATCATTATCGACCCAGATACAGAAGATATCGTCTACATACCGGATGTCCACGACAAGGGCAAAGATCAAAAAGAAATTCGTCTCTCCGAAGCAGAGATGGGAAGCGAATCCGGTAACTAATTGCGTATTACCACGAAATTACACGTGTTAGTCCATAGACATACCCTTGAATTCAGAAATGGTATCTCGAGGAACACCATCCGCACTTAACATACTGCGCATGTACTCAAAGAACTTGAGATCGGCTTAGAAGAAGAAAATGGAGAAGACTGAGCACATAGAAATCGTACTTCGCAAAAAGGCAGAATCTCTTCTCTACATCTCTAACCGAATATTGAAGCTATAATCATTATATTTCAGATGATCTTATAAATCTCGAGGCAATTGATAGGTATATGACCCATTACATCACCCTCCTCGATGTTGTTTGCCACCTTCTTTTCGTGCGTATTGACAAGTGTTTAATATTACGTAACACGTAATTCTAAAAAAGGGGAAAAAAATTTCTCGTCTAGCAAAGAGTCGGAGTTACTGGGCCATATGCCAAGAAGACACGTGGATTTTTGCGGGCACGATTTTTAAACGCATATGATATTGCCACACCTCTAATTTTCTAATATACGTAACGAGAAAAACATTTAATTCCATAAACAGACGCCGATTGTTCCTAGTGACAGGTAAATTTTCGTAAAAACGTAATATATTGCAGCGACTACCTTACTCGTATCGAGTGTAGTTAGCATATCTGGGTGAATCGGGTATTTTCTGTCTACCCCCTCCCCCCCCCCCCCTCCGACAATCGAACCGAATACTCCCACGATAATTCGCGTGTGTAAGCTATATAAATCATACGACGTTCGAAAATTTTAGAATAACTTTTCCACGCACCCATAAGGCATTCTTCGACTGATGCAACATTTTTACAAATTCAATATTTTGTTTGCTTAGGATGTACGCGCGTGGGTTTGTCGCGGAAATTTAGAATAAGAGGTGGTGTTCGAGAAGGACGATATATTACGCGATATCATTTGTTGAGTACGAGGTCTGTTTTTATTATTTACGGCTGTGGGAAAGCTAGACTTTAGTCAAAACACCTGCGAGGAAGTAATTTTATCACTAAACCATTAGCGATCACTTATAGAAAGTAGCATTTAGTATCGAATTACGAATGAAAACATGAATTTGTTCTTATTAGAGGAGAAGGGTGTGTAGTAATTTTTAGCAGCTTGAGACACTCGCGAGAAAAGTTATTGACTTGCAAAAATATTGTAAACTTGTTCTATTTGATAGGGTGATGGTCGCGACGCACGTCTGGGCAAATACTATTATCGATTACAAACATTGAGTGTGTCATATGTGTGATACAATTTGAGAATTTATAGCGGCACAAGCCCTCGCCGTCATGTCGGAAAAATAATTGCAACGTTTATTATAAAAGATTCGAAGTACATCCACCCACAGGAGTGTCATTGGTCCCGCCTTCTAAATGAATTGGTGTGACGAATACGATTGTACTTCTTCAAAGAAAGTCGAATTAAAATTATTGGTCGATTTTTGTACAAGTTTCTGTGGCTGGAAAACCTACACACTGCTCCAAAGCCAAATTTTGTCACCCTTTAGTTGGCGTTTATCATTCAGCAGCCGTAGTTTCAGAGTAAGAAGTCTTCAAGTATCTTGCCCAGGGGGTTTAATGAAGAACCCCTCCCCCCTAAAACTTGAAAAAAGAAATCCCAGAGCTACCGCTAAAACAATAACGAAGAATCGCCTGCATAAAATGGCCTCACAACAACCCTGTTGCCGATTTCTGATCTCCAGTCACTCCGAAGTTTCAATTAGCTTGAAATTTTTTTTTCATCAATTACTGTACTCTTTCATCAAACTTTTCGCTGCTAGAAATAGAACTTTGGGTGAGACACAGCTTTTAAAAAGAAGTGTGAGGGAGTCATCCATCGTGAGAACTCTTTCCTTTATTAGTGTAACCTCCTTACCTTATCGCAGCGAATACGAAGACATGGGTCATCTAAAATCTCACATCTTTTAGAATTCCCTCTCCAATAAAGTCCCAACCTTGTTTTCGAAAGACGTCAAACCGATCGATAACACCTACATACTTGTGGATTCCGAAATACATACTCGAAAAGAATGGATTCTTTACTTTCCTGGAGAGGTTAACTTGAATTGAACCTTAGATCCAAGTCCACTTGAAGTCGACCAGCATACATTACCAGAACACCACATAGCGACCTGGAACTGACCCGGAACAGCAGTTGATTTCAATTTAAAGCGTCAGAAAAATTTGGACAGGACGCCCCAAAAGTGACTCGAGATCAACGGCGATTTCACTTCAATTTAAATCAGAACTTATTCTGAGTGAAATGAAGTGTAAGTAGTGCACTTGATATCAAAAATATCTCAAGTGTACTATTCTAGTTTATTACGTAATGTACAAGAGTACTTCCAAAATGACTGGAGATCAACGTCGGTTTAACGTCAATTTAAATCAGAACTCATTTGGAGAGGGATGAAGTGTAAGTAGTGCACATGATATTACAAATATCTCAGGTGTACTATTTTGCTTCATTAAATGTAACGTACACGAGTACTTCCAAAAGTGACTGGAGATCAACGTCGATTCAACGTCAATTTAAATCAGAACTCATTCTGAGTGGAATGCAGTGTAAGTAATGCACTTGATATTAAAAACATCTCAAGCATACTATTCTTGTTTATTACGTAGCGTACAAGAGTACTTCCAAAATGACTGGATATCAACGTCGATTTAACGTCAATTTAAATCAAAACTCATTTGGAGAGGGATGAAGTGTAAGTAGTGCACATGATAAGTATTACAAATATCTCAAGTTTACTATTTTACTTTATTAAATGTAACGTACAGGAGTACTTCCAAAAGTGACTGGAGATCAACGTCGATTCAACGTCAATTTAAATCAGAACTCATTCTGAGTGAAATGCAGTGTAAGTAATGCACTTGATATTAAAAACATCTCAAGCATACTATTCTTGTTTATTACGTAGCGTACAAGAGTACTTCCAAAATGACTGGATATCAACGTCGATTTAACGTCAATTTAAATCAAAACCCATTTGGAGAGGGATGAAGTGTAAGTAGTGCACATGATATTACAAATATCTCAAGTTTACTATTTTACTTTATTAAATGTAACGTACAGGAGTACTTCCAAAAGTGACTGGAGATCAACGTCGATTCAACGTCAATTTAAATCAGAACTCATTCTGAGTGGAATGCAGTGTAAGTAATGCACTTGATATTAAAAACATCTCAAGCAAACTATTCTTGTTTATTACGTAGCGTACAAGAGTACTTCCAAAAGTGACTGGAGATCAACGTCGATTCAACGTCAATTTAAATCAGAACTCATTCTGAGAGGGATGAAGTGTAAGTAGTGCACTTGATATTAAAAATATCTCAAATATACTATTCTTGTTTATTATGTAATGTACAAGAGTACTTCCAATAGCAAATCTGGTAGCCGATATAAAAGTAGCACAAAGGCCGATGAACCAATCCTGACACAGTATTGTAGTAGCCAATCAGACCTCAGTGTTAGACTGTCAAAACCAATGTTCAAGGTCTTCTACCTCGGTAGCGATACAACTGATGATTGAGTATCACCCGAAAGGACTCTCGTAAGATAAAAAGAAATTCTACTTACGATCTTTTTAATTTTCAGTGGTCATGGCACTGAATATGAGTTTCGATGGTTGAAAGAAGATAGAAGATGGACTTGAAAGGATTAGAAGCATGAGCGCATGAAATCATCAGGGTAGGACATTTCTTGGAACCCTTAAAGACGAGAAAAGTACAAGCGGGAAAATGTGACGTCAACAGTGGATGGTATTGGGTTCAAACCCTTGTAGAGGAGATGCGCAATTTCAAGGAAAAAAATGAGGAAGAGGATTTTTAGGATTTTCAAAATTTCAAGATTGTAGAAATTTATGAGAGATGATTGAAAACAGCGGAAAAGGTGCATTTTTTTATGTACAAAATCCCAACTGTACTCACGTCATGAGCTGGGCTGAATTGGCAGTGTCGAGATAGGAGAGGATGTTATGGATGGAACGAGGGTTATTGCTGATAGCTGTTGATAGTAATGAGAAGATCTAGCAGGAAAGTCGGAGGGATGCTAGGACAGGACCGTACAAGAAGAAATAAAATTTGACGAAAAAGTGGGCGCGCGTCAGGCGTGAGTGACGAACATGGAATTTTGGTTGGTCTGCGGTTTTATTCACGCTGATTTATTTTGTAATACATTTTTCTACCTATGGGTAATCCACTAAATCGTGATCTGGATATTGTCGATGAGGTTGGATCTGTTGGGGAGAATTCGGGGCTCATTGTGCGGTGATCTAGAGGCGTATTTGGCAACTTTGTCGACACGACTTTCTACGTGTAGTTACCAATGATTATGCTGTAACAAAGGACCCAGATGAGGGATACAGAATAGAAGATGGATCAGAGGGTTGTGCGTGAAATGGAAAGATTTGAAATTTCTGTTCATGCGTATGCAAGTCAGAAACGATAAGGAAGGCGTGTATTGATGCAGGAGGAGGGGAAGTTGGAATTGATTCCAGGTATTGGAAGATGACTTAAATTTCGGCTAATAAAATAGTGACGGAGTTGCATTGACGGTGGGGGAGTACAAAAAAACCACATCGTCCGTAAAGCAAAGGGTGGCGTCGGGGAACAATAAGCAGAGGTAGTTTCAGATTTTTTGGATAATTCACATTGCATTGTTCGAAAATTATTTTAGATTCGCGTCATGCGACCTACGCACAACATGTCAAAATTTCGAGAACGCCAATTCAACATTTTATTGATTGAATTTAATTGTGAAGGGTGAACGCGGGCTGCCTGCTTGACATGCCTCGAGTTCTTTCACCTATTCTACTCTTCTTAGCAATTTTTCTTCAAGGCTGCGATTGTCTTAGTGGTAAACGTTGATCAGTTTATAGCATGATGGTAAGACTGATGTGGAAATACTCATCTTAGCAAGATAATAATCAAGATTTTCAGATGCAAACATAATTTTTCAAAATGACGACCGGAAAAAAAAAAAAAATGAGAGCAAAAATATAATTATAAAAGTAAAAATAATATGTTGTTAATTATCACGATAACAGCCGAAGAATAAAAATAAATTGGTCTGTAAATGACAATGAAACGATAATGAAATGAACTCAACATACTTTCTACGAACTGCAGTCAACTCTATTTCTTTCTTTCTCCTTAATTTTCTAAGTTTGGCGACTCTAGTTATTGCGTTCTTTTTTTTTACAATTATCTCCATTCTTTTCCATTCTTTTCGAATGTCTATTTCGAAATCCACAAATATGTGGGTGTGACGTGTTTCGAAAACTAGATTAGGACTACATTAGAGAGAGGATTCTAAAAGATGTGAGATTTTAGATGACCTATATCTTCGTATTCCCTGCGATAGGGTAAGGAGGTTACACGGATAAAGGAGAGAATTCTCACGATGAATGACTCCCTCACACTTCTTTTCAAAAGCTGTGTCTCACCCAATGTTTCATTTCTAGCAGCGAAAAGTTTGATGAAAGAGAACAGTAATTGATAATAAAAAATTTCGACGTGTTGTTAATTGCCAGGTTGTACCGTGGCTTCTTGCTCAAAAGTCCATCTGATATTTACTATTCAGAACTAATCAAACACCGTCTTCAGTTCTTAGGACATGAGATAGTAAAAAGACATAGTGGAAGTTGATTGATAGTCAAGCAAGTGACGCATGTGGGTGATCGGTTTGCAGCAACTAGAGTTGAAAAGAATGCTGGTGACTGGGAGAGTTGTAATATGGAGGTGACAGTTGCTGTTAGTTAGTAATGGCAAGCACCTTGACTCCGCCAAATGGTTCGGAGCTGGCCTGGATTGAAGACCATCGAAGCAGAAGCAGATGGATTTGAAAACTATGCACTTCAGATTCCACAGATCGTCCCAAGAATTGTCGTTTAGTTTTTCAGTATCAAGCCAGTAATGTTTCAGACATAATTTTACGCAAATGAGAAAAGTAAAGAGTTGAGGACCTCGTAGTACGAGCCAAAGGCGAATGCCGATACCCAACCAATATTAATTGCTCAGTTTTCAACTTTCATTGTATGTTTTTCTTTCTCTCAATTCACTAAGACACCTCACTAATTATACCTACATAATACAGAGTTGATTTTGTAAGTATGAGACTAGCAGTTATGCCAACAAGTACGCAAGCTATCGTAAAGCCCCGAAAAAATGTGTTGGAATTCATTTCTCCATTGTTTTCGATCACGTGAATCTATTTCTTCGCTGTTCTTGAACACGTGAATTTTATCTTTTTCGCTGATTATACCATTTCATATAATGTAACAGTAGCTCTATCGCACTTATTTTTTTCCATCATAAATTCCTAGCGTTTCTAGAGTATGAATAAAAGAAAATTTTTTTAAATGTTCAACTGTTCATTTGTTGCACGGGAATTAATTGTTCAACTATATCGCTTTGAAATGAAATATCATTCCATGAACGCATGCTTCAAGATAATGAGCACATATTCTTGTTGCTCGAGGTGGATGCTTTCGGAAAATATTTTCTTTTATAATGGTGTATTTCATTTCATAAAAACATTATTTGGCCCATTGTACACTTTCACGTATTATTCAGAGTTTCATCAGGTGGTAACATGATTGTGTCGTGTTTCGGAAAATTCCTGTTTTTCTTTCAACTTCGAATTTTCCTTTGTATTTCTTTGTTTCATTTTCTTAAGCAATAATATTATTATAGTTTCAGTTGCGATAGAAAACGTCACATTATCATTCGCTGTATGGAATGATATAAGAAAATGGAATTGCAGGGACAATTCTTCCAAGTCATCGATGTAGATTATAATCATATCCTCCCTCGGGTGGCCTTAAGGACATTGGCTACTCGCTAGTGTCGCATGTGCAGCCACTCGTGGAACAAGCGCTTCTTCTTCCCTAATCTCTTGGAGAGACCGACTAAGCTTGCCCGGCTCACGCCTCCCACTCAAATGAGGTGTGCTGTGGTCCATCACCCGGTCCTTGATTGCAGTGTCTTCAACTTCTCATGAATGTACTTGTTGAAGCAGCCATGGCCGCTTAACACCTGCATTAGGAGAAAGTTCAGCTCACCATGGTCTCGGTTCATCTACTCATCAAGGTCGCGTATTAATACACGAATTGTCCATTTACTCAACTCGCCCTGGACAGTTTTTGTTTTCCATTTCTCAAGCAAGAAGCGCCTGGCCTCCACATTGACCAATAAGGCCTCTCGATCGGTCGTTGCCTTTTGAACACCACCGTGCTCTCTTCAGCAAGGTGGTGGTGACGCAAGGAGCCTCGGTCGAGATAGTGAGATAGGCACTAACACATCTTCGCGCAGCTTCTTCGTTGAATCTTTGCTGTGTTTCTCCTTCTACAGGGAATTGAACTCGTAATTTCAGAATCAGGCTCGGGGTCATGGTAGCAGACGTCATCAACTGATGACGTCGAGTTGGAGGGAGCCTGGGGTCACGACAGATGACGTCACAGTCTATTATGAAGGAAGAAAAGGGACACAGCGTACAGGGGATAGGTCACGGAGTGCAGGAGTAAACTCACATATTTTGTAATTATGGGCTAGGATTCGGGGAACTTCTGCCAAGACATGAAACATGTCAATATCAGAACGTGATGTCAAGAGGAATTACCGTAGCCACTTGCAACAACGGGACTTTTAGGACTCATTTTAATCAGGTAGACATGTCGGATGATTGAAAAAATCTGTTCCATGGGTTGAAACATAATACATACATGATATGATCCGCATTAGGATAACCCCTTTAAGTAACTACACATGCAATGCTTTGTACATCAATTGGCTTAGCCCCTTCAATGAGCCAGATATGGAATGCTCCAAACACCAAGTCTCCCCTCTATCATATACTGCGGGTCATGAGTCGAGGTTCTTCCAAATGCCTTTCCTATCATGTATAGCTCTAGAGTCGAAAGTTTTCCAAGCTTGTGCGAAATACGCATAGATAATACAGATATTTGGATGGTCGACAAGTTTGCATACCTCGGAAGCACTGTGACCCGGGCGGCCTCAATGGATGAGGAAATAAGCACCCGGATCGCAAGCGTTACTCGCGCCAGACATAGGATATTCGAGAGCAAAGATATTGGCGTCCCGACCAAGATGGTGGTCTTCCGAGCTGTACTACTATATCCTCCCGTCTGTATGGCTCCGAGTCGTGGGTTCTGTAACGCAGGAAAAGCTTCAGTAAAGGTAACTGCGTAGGATTTTTGGCATCGGACGGTCCGACTTCTTCACGAACAACGAAATACTTGACAGAGCAAGGGCTCTGCCCTTCAAGACGCTTATTGCTAAGAACCAAATTGTTTGGTGAGGCCACATTCAACGCATAGATAGGTGGCTCCCTAATATGGTCTTATAAGCTGAGAGGGATGGCCAGAAGAAAAGGTACAAAGACCAGCTCCACATTTTGCCTCAGTGAGCAAGAATTGCAAACCGATAGCAGGAGCTGGCGGGAGACAAAGCTGCCTGGCGGAAGATGATCCATGAGTATCAGGGGTCAGTTGTTCTAAAACCGAGAAGGAACGCGTCCGGATCACCTGCAATGACTGTTAGAGGCTGATCACTTCCAGGATCGGAATGATCGCTCACAGCCGGACCCACAATCACGAAATTGTTTCAATTCCGTAAATAAGTTCCCTGTTATTGATGTCGCGGAACAGTTCGCTAAAAAAACGTCTGAGTCGAGTTTCATAATGTATAACTAAGTCAAAATTTTCAGCTATTATGAATCGAGTATCCGTCTCTCCTTCTTTTACCATGCATGTGCGCTTGCCAAATATTTTCATGGGGTAATTGTTCTATAGTTAGTTACCTCCTTCTGTTACAGAACATGCATACTTTCCAAAGAGGGATGGAAATTTCATATTATCGAACACCATCTTCTTATCTTCGGACATGATTTTGAACACGCTTGTTTGAAATTCAAAACATTGACCCGAGTCACTGTACGACTAAGAAGGTGTCAGAGAACTGTCATTTGGGTAAGTCGCCTCTTGCGCAACATTTCTGCACCTTTTGCTCGGACACTACAGCGATATGCGCGCATAACTATGTAGAAAACTTGTGCGAAGAACGAAATTCGAAGCACCCTCCTCGGATACACGATATTAATCCGAAGTAAATGCATTATTAACGCGATGATAGACGCAGCGAATTTCTAAACGCTCACTCTGGCAGAAAGAAAAAAATAAAAAGATTATACCCATCAAACGTCTAAAGGTTTCGAAACGACGGCATTTTACATCGTCGCTATCGCGTAATCTGCTCGCGAAAACCGGATTAAAATTAAGAAGACGGCGACACTTAGCTGTAATTCGGTATCTGAGGAAAGGGTTTTTTAACGGACAAACGACGAGAGCGTACCGTAGCTGGAAAAGTGGCAAAATGGCTAAATCTCACGCATTAAATACACACCACGCGTTCCGTTTATACCTCGTTACCATCAACTCCTGCAGAAGAGTGACAGCCGAGTGAGATTATAAAGATTTTTCCCTCGACAGCTTCGCCGCGCGGTAAATATATATAACAGATAATTCGCGCGACCCGGTTCACCTCTTCTTCGCCTCAGTTTATTTTTCTTAACCCGAATATTTTCCACGTCGTTTACTTTCAAAATCTCGTTCGAGTTTTTAACGAGCTTAAGTTAAATAATAATAGAGGAAGAAGAAGTTGAAAAAAAAAAATCGACTCCTCGAAAAGTACCGACGACGTCGCTCCTCGACTCCTTAAATGATTAATAACTATAATGATAATTTAATTATACGGTTTCGCGCGATAATGGCATATATATATTGAGAGGCGATACCGGTAAGTGCCCCCTTTGCTAACGGGGCCCGCGGAGTCTTCTTTGTGTACCCTTTTGTTTGCTTCGACGTCATTCTTCCTGTGACACAAAAGCGATACGATTCTCAGTCGATTACAAATGAGCTTTGTGCCACTTCGTCCGCTCCATTATGAAGAACCTTGAAATTCACGTCGCGAATTATTTTCTTTCTCGAATTCGTTTCGGAAAATTAATTAATGAGGTAGCCGTTTGAGTAAACATGGGGAAAATTAATAATGCTTCGTCGTGTTTGTATGCGGTACAGGAGTTTTAAAAAATTGAAGAACAGTTCACCGACTAATTATACGGAGGGCTTAACGTCTAAACAGTAACGCGGCTGGTCAACATTGTGAAGGATATCATGTCTTGTACTTTGAATACAGTTTCTTCCAGCTGTCTACAGATGTTCAAGGGGAGCAGTGAGAGATGAGAGTCTGCTTCTCATCACTAAAATTTAATTCAGATCGAACACTCTAGTAGGAAGCTGAGATAATGATGGTTCGTATGACGTCAGAAGGTCCAATCCTTGGCACCCTTTCCAATTTTTGGTCCGGAATCGAGCTGAATCGTTTGTGCTACGCTTATGCTGGATTGTCCTGTCGAGTTTTTCATTTGTGTTGGTGTCCTTTTCCTTGGACCGCTGGGGGAGAGGCTGTAGACATACAAGAGAAATGGTACCAATATAGATGGAATCGTTGGTATACTGGCCCTGTAATCGTTATCTGCTGTTTGTATAAGTTTAGGGTGAGTGTCTGGCTGAAGTAACCTTTGCCGTCCTAGCGGCCACATCTGCGAAAGTATGATTAAAGCAGGTGAATGTGCAAAACCTCTCGTGGTTTTAAGCGAAAGAGGGTATGATACCGAGGGTCTTCCGTTACCTGCTCACGGTAACAAATCGACTACAGCCCCCGCGTATGATCAAAGCGGGTGACATATGTGAAAACTCTTGTTGTTTCCGGCGGAAGAGGGTATGATAACGAGATGTTGGTCTCGTGCTACGTGTTTGTAATGACGGATTGACTACAGCCCTATTTATGATCAAAGCGGGTAAATGTGTAAAGAGGGTACGATACCGAGAGTCTTCTGTTACGTGCTTACGATGAAAGATTGACTTCAGCCCCGCATATGATCAAAGCAGGTGAATGTGCAGAAACTCTAGTTGTTTCAGGCGACAAAAGAGGGTTTGATACGGAGATTTTGATCTTCTGTTTCGTACTCGCGGGGACAGACCCACCAAGACCTTGCTCATGGTCGAAGCAGGTGAAAGAGCAAAAACTCTCGCTGCTTCAGGTAAAAGGGTGTTGATTGAGCCCCGTATATAACGGCCCCTTCCTATTTCCAAGTCCCCCTCGTATTATATAAAGCTTGGAAGCTGAAATTTTTACAAGTCCCTCCCCCCTATCATATATAGCTCAGAAGCTGAAACTTTTCTAAGGCCCCACCTATCATATAAGGCTTAGGGGCTAAAATTTTCCCAAGTCCCGAAAATAATGACGTCACCATTTGAATGCACTCGCGCTCGTGCTCGTTTTCTGTAAATACCCCCCTCAACAAAAGAGATAGCGGGTTCCCCGATAAAAATGCCCACTCTCGAGCTATATATGATAGGAGGGAAGCTTCGGAAATTGTGGAACCTCGCGCTTTGCTGGACGGAGGACCTTTTTTCCGAAAAAGTTTCCTGCAAAAAAGTTTGAGCCCTGAACTTCTATAGAAGTGGAAAAGTCCAAGCTATAAGCCTTTAAGCTAGGCTATAATTAAATAGAGATTAATAAAGTCACTTGGATCCACCTGCGCTCAAAGCACGGCCACACGCTTGATTACACCTTGGTACGGCGAAGAAACCTCACAGAGGTCATGCAGGCGCGAGCAAAGAGGGGTACCCCTTGTGACACGGACCACTTCTTGCTGGTCAGTAGATTGATTTTGTTGTATCACAGACCCGCGAAAATTTGCTAGCAATCCTTGACTTGATACATAATGGTTAGTTTATTATATAGAACCGAGAATGAGGCAAACAAGCACAGCGACGAGTACCCGAAAGCTAGTCAACTCAAAATAGGTATACTAGATTAAGAATGGGGACGGACATCTATACGCGTTTATCGATGCAATCAAGGTCGATATAATGATAAAACACCCAAAGACACACAATATAAAGCGGAGAAATTTACTTCGTCTAGGCCTAGCATATGTTCATGTTAGACTATATGAATACTAGGCTTTGGCTTAGCACACAACTTACTTGATTATGCTTGGCTGCTGCCTCCTTCCCGTTCATGGAGTTGAAATCCTCGACTTAAATCAGAAGTCTGAAAACAAGAAAGAGAAGGAGAGCGAAATAAGGAAAAGGAGTAGTAAGTTACTAATTTGATGTCGTCAAGGCAGGTCCTGATACCTAATTGATGACGACCTGTGATGTCACAATTAGGTGTTTTTCTAAGTCCCTCTCCTATTGAACGGATTCGTTCCTCCAAATTACGGTTGTCCACAACGACGAGAAGGGAGTACTCCGAAGAGGAGTAAAAACTACAAACACCGCAGAAAATAAATAAAGCCGAGCATTTTCGGTTAATAAACCATCATCGGGACATGAACCCTCGTTTGATTAACTTTAATGATCCGAGGTTTCTTCTCCGTTCTTCTCAGATTCTTGCATTTCAGTCCCGATGAGGGTTTATTAACCGAAAGTGCTCGACTTTATTTATTTTCTGCGGTGTTTGTAGTTTTTACTCTTCTTCGAAGTATTCCCTTCTCGTCTCTCTTCTATCAGATAAAGTTTGGGCACAGACCTGTGACGTTACAGTTTTATCACGTCATAGGTCAGCCTTTTAACGTCACAATCTGCTAACGTTATAGATCAGTTTTTTTCCCAAGTCCTCATCCTATTGTATGCATTTGGTGTCACAATTTCATATTCTTCCAAGTCCCCCTCCCATCGTATACAGGGTGGACCAGAAAGATGTTACCAGTTAAATGGGAGTTTGCACTAAATCTGTCGTAGCGCAATAACACAAAACGTTAGACGTATAGTTTAAGTATCTCAATGTCATCTTTAATTTGAACCATATCCGAACTTTCTACCACTTTTTTGAGATGAGTTATGGACCAAAATGTGCCGAAAATTCACCAAATCGCCAGGGTTCCCAAAATAGGGCTTGAAAATTAATTAATTTACAATTTGAGCCGAATTTCAAAAATTTTAAGAATCAAATTATTGTTTCTCAAGTGAATTTGGACGGGAAAAAATGAAGGAAATTGTAACACCAAAATGGGTTAATGAGCCCAAAAAGGGTCAAAATTTCCCCAAGTTGGAAAATTGTTTCAACTTTTGAATTGTAATCCAATTTTTAAGTGGAATTTCGCGCTGAGTCCGAAGAAAATGTTTAAAAAATTCTTCGAAGCATAGAAATGGGTTCATGGGCCCAAAAAGGGTCAAAATTTACCCAAATTGGAAAATCGTTTAAACTTTCAAATTTTAATCCGATTTTCAAGTAGAATTTTGCGCTGAGTCCGAAAAAAATGCTTCAAAAATACTTCGAAGCACCGAAATGGGTTGATGACCTCAAAGAGAATCAAGATTCCTCTAAGTTGAAAAATTTGCGTAATCCTCAAAAGTTGTTTTCAATTCTGAAGTAAAATTTAGCGCCGAGTCCGAGAAAAATACTTAAATGACCCTAGATGATCTCCAAAATTAAAAATCAACAATTTTTCTCGACAAGTTCATCTGCCGTCGAGTGCTCACGGAGTGAGAGATCGACTAGCGTCGGGTGACAGATCTGAAAAAGGAAATCGCGGAAATTCTCCTCATTTGGGTATTGGAGGGAGACGGCAAATTCATCTTCCGTTGAAGGTTCGCGGTGAGAGATCGACTAGGGCTCTGCGTATGATCAAAGCGGGAAAAAATGCGAAAACTCTCGTTGTTTTTGTCAAAGAACGCAAAGTTGGACTTCTGTTGAGTGCTTGCGATGAGAGATCAACTGACGCCCCACTTATGAACAAAGCGGGCCAAAGTGCACAAACTCCTTGATTCAGGGGATAGGAAGATACCACAAATTCGGTCTTGCTCATGATGAGCGATCAGCTACAGCTCAGTCGTCGATTGAGGCACACGAACGCCGAAATTTCTCGGGATTTCACCCGGAAGAGGGAATGATACCGTCAAGTTCGTTGTTTTGGGCGAAAGAGAGAATGATACCGGCGACTTCGTTTTCCATTTGACCCTTTTTGGCTCCATTAACCTATTTTGGTGCTTCACAGAATTTTTTAAGAATTTTATTCAGATTCAGCGCTAAATTTCATCTTAGAATCGAGAAAAACTTCGAAGATTAGGCGGTTTTATCATTCTGGGAAAATTTTGACCGTTTTTAGGCCTATTTACCCATTTTGGTGCTTCGCAGAATTTTTTAAGGATTTTATTCAGATTCAGCACTAAATTTTTTCTCAGAAGTGAGAAGAACTTCGAAGATTAGGCGGTTTCATCATTTTGGCGAAATTTTGACCCTTTTGGCCTCATTGACCCATTTTGATGCTTCGCAGAATTTTTTAACTATCTTATTCGGATTCAGCGCTAAACTTTACTGCGGGATCGGGGGACTTTTTGAAGATTAAGCGACTCTTTCAATCATGGAAAATTGTTTTCCGATAATTCACAACTTTGGGAACCCCTGCTCTACAATTTCGACACATTTTGGTCCATGACTCGACTTAGAAAAGTCGTAGAAACTTCGGATATGGCTCAAATTGAAGATAAAATTGAGATACAAAATTCGTACATTTAAACTATACGTCTAACGTTTTGCGTTCTTGTGCTACAACAGATTTAGCGCAAACTCCCATTTAATTGCTAACATCTTTCTGGTCCACCCTGTATAGCTTTCTGGCGAGGCCTGTGACGTCACAATCTACATTTTTCAGATCTCATGTGCCCCATAAAACAGGTTCCCTGCCACCCCTCGTTCAACTCCGTTAAAGAAGCCATGAGTTTTTGCTAATGAGCGATGCACTGGTTTGTATTTTGGAATTGGTTGTTGTGGGGAGAATTCGGGGATATTGCGTTGTGTATTTAAAAGGAAGAAAACACATGGACGTGTAACGATTTATTTGTAACTCGCGGCTTGGTATCGGAAAGAACGAGGGATTAACAATTTAGAAGTCGATACAAATCGAAAATAGAGAAAAATCGAAAGCAAACGAGGAGTAAACAGAATTTAAGAATTAAAAGCAAATTATATAATTAAAACACAAGAACAAGACGCGAGTTAGAACGCTACCGGTTTCAGTCGTAACGCGACGACCATCATCAGGCAACTACAAAAATACAAGGTGGAAATCAATAAAGCCGAAATCGCTATCATCATAAAATTTCCTGTCGCGGAAGAATAGAGGCATTAATCAACATGATAATTGTATACGTGGCGAATAATAGGAGTGACGAAAGTTGCGGTGAGGTCATTTAAAAGATTCGGACCAATCGAATTGAACGCTGATATGGTTTCTATTTCCTCGGCACGATTCATGAAGTTCCCTTTGGTGCATTGATGAATGAGTTTGGCGGATATTTTCTGAAAATCGTGTTCTTTTTCAAGGCAATGCTTCGCCATTGCAGAATCTTTAGGTTTCTTAGAGTTGTACGCTGTTCGATGTTCGGCGAGTCGAGTTTTGAGGGAGCGACTTGTCTGACCTACATATTGGGCAGCACATTCGCCACAAGATAGTCTGTATATACCGGATTTTTCTTCTTCTGGGATGGTGTCTTTAAGGCGGATGAGCTGATTCAAGGTTGTGACTGGATAAAAACCGACGTAGTAATTATATCTCTTCAGTTCACGAGCGAGTGTATTAGAAACTTTCCCTAAGTAGGGAAGGCGAAGCCAGCGTTTACGAAGAGGAGGGGGGGGGGTGAATTTTGAATAGAATTATCATCACGTGATTCAGCAAGGAGCAGACGTAAGTTTTTCCGACGCACCATTTGCGGAACATCGATATCAAGGCCGTTCTGTAAGGCCATATCCTGAATGGTTTGAATCTCAATGAGGCGTGCCTCTTCTGAAAGAGGGAGGACGAGCAGCCTGTGGATAGCAGCATTGACCGCGGCCAGTTTGTGCTGGCGTGGGTGAAGAGAATCGTTTGCGATGGATATTCCGGTGAAAGATTTTTTCCTGTAGATGGAGCTAAGTCGAGAGAGAGGCGGTTGGTTCCAAGTGAAGGTCGCATGAAAATTCGCTGTCACCCCCACTGATAAACGCGAGAAAATGAAGACCATTCTGGTATCAGACCTTGCTGTGGGCCCCCGTGGTGACTCTCGCTTAAACAGCGACAAAATAAGACAACTTATTGACACCATGGTTTCTCAACTCTCAGCACCTCCCCCCCTCCTTTCTCGCAATTTCTTTCAACTCCGTCAACGTTTAGCACACGAAAATCTTGTAGTCGTCAAGGCTGACAAAGGCGAAACCCTTATCGTCATCTCCCGTGCCGATTATGATAAGAAGATGATCGACTTCCTCAACTCATCTGGAGCAGTACCCACGAACTTCAATCTCAATAACTACAGCAAAGAAATCCGATCCGCTATCGAAAAAACAAGATACGTTATTCGCACCCATCATGATAATCTGAAGCAAATGAATTTTGCCACTCCGCGCCTCTATGGTCATATCAAGCTTCACAAACCGGATCATCCTGTTAGACCAGTAGTCGCTTTCTTCTCAGACCCGTCGTTCTTACTGGCGAAATTCCTTGCCGCTTGGTTCCAGACCTCCTCCGGCTTCACTCCTCAACGTACAATAAAGAACTCCACCGAGCTGGCTAGAGATCTGCATCCTAAAACTTTCCCACCAGGCTCTCGACTCATTTCATTCGATGCCATGAGTATATTTACACGAATTCCGGTCCTCGATACAATTGAAATTAAGATTTCGCACCTCCAGGAAAAACAACTTCATGACGACATAATTTGGGAATTCAAAAAATTAATAACGCTATGTCTTCAAGACAATATCTGCTTCTTCCGTGGAAAAACATACAAGTTTCCCGATGGACTCCCGATGGGAGGACCGTTATCCACTTTGGTAGCCGACATATTTATGGACCATATGGAATCTCAGATCCTCACTCATGATATCCTTTCTCAGCACGTCCTTTACTATGCGCGATACGTTGACGATATCCTTTGTGTGTGGAATGGTACCGATGACACCTTGCAGCATTTCTTATCCACTTTCAATTCCTTCCACCCAGCTATGAGGTTCACTCTTGAAATTGGCAACGATTCTCTACACTTCCTCGACCTCACACTCACTCTGCGACCTTCACTTGGAACCAACCGCCTCTCTCTCGACTTAGCTCCATCTACAGGAAAAAATCTTTCACCGGAATATCCATCGCAAACGATTCTCTTCACCCACGCCAGCACAAACTGGCCGCGGTCAATGCTGCTATCCACAGGCTGCTCGTCCTCCCTCTTTCAGAAGAGGCACGCCTCATTGAGATTCAAACCATTCAGGATATGGCCTTACAGAACGGCCTTGATATCGATGTTCCGCAAATGGTGCGTCGGAAAAACTTACGTCTGCTCCTTGCTGAATCACGTGATGATAATTCTATTCAAAATTCACCCCCCCCCCCCCTCCTCTTCGTAAACGCTGGCTTCGCCTTCCCTACTTAGGGAAAGTTTCTAATACACTCGCTCGTGAACTGAAGAGATATAATTACTACGTCGGTTTTTATCCAGTCACAACCTTGAATCAGCTCATCCGCCTTAAAGACACCATCCCAGAAGAAGAAAAATCCGGTATATACAGACTATCTTGTGGCGAATGTGCTGCCCAATATGTAGGTCAGACAAGTCGCTCCCTCAAAACTCGACTCGCCGAACATCGAACAGCGTACAACTCTAAGAAACCTAAAGATTCTGCAATGGCGAAGCATTGCCTTGAAAAAGAACACGATTTTCAGAAAATATCCGCCAAACTCATTCATCAATGCACCAAAGGGAACTTCATGAATCGTGCCGAGGAAATAGAAACCATATCAGCGTTCAATTCGATTGGTCCGAATCTTTTAAATGACCTCACCGCAACTTTCGTCACTCCTATTATTCGCCACGTATACAATTATCATGTTGATTAATGCCTCTATTCTTCCGCGACAGGAAATTTTATGATGATAGCGATTTCGGCTTTATTGATTTCCACCTTGTATTTTTGTAGTTGCCTGATGATGGTCGTCGCGTTACGACTGAAACCGGTAGCGTTCTAACTCGCGTCTTGTTCTTGTGTTTTAATTATATAATTTGCTTTTAATTCTTAAATTCTGTTTACTCCTCGTTTGCTTTCGATTTTTCTCTATTTTCGATTTGTATCGACTTCTAAATTGTTAATCCCTCGTTCTTTCCGATACCAAGCCGCGAGTTACAAATAAATCGTTACACGTCCATGTGTTTTCTTCCTTTTAAATACTTAACGATGACGAGTACCTTCGAAGGAAAAATCCTCTTCATATTGCGTTGTAGCAGGGCTGAGACCGGTTATTATTAAAAGGTTTTCGTTTCGGTTTGAGTTCCGGGTATGAGTAAACGGTTCCGGATTTTCTTGGTTGGTTCCGGTTCTTTCCGGTTCCGCGTATTGCCTACGATAAAGGTTCCAGGGTCTTCTCAAACTCATGTATAAAGGTTCCAAACGGGATCTCATTTTGGTTCCCCGTTCCAAGGCCGTCTTAGGTTATGGGAATGATGAAATATGTCGGATTTTTTCAATTCCAGGTTGCCAGTTTTAGAGGTGCTTTAACGGCTTCGTCTTCTTTTTCGTTCCCGCTGATTCCGCTCTGGTTGGGGTTCCGGATGAAGGATACGGGATGGAAGATGACGAGAAGAGCTTATAAGTGTGAATGCGTGGAACGAATGGATCAGGGGAGTAAAGGTTGGAAAATTGCTGTTGAAGCGGATTGAGAATCAGAAACAATGTTGGATTTGGGAGAGTTAAGATTGGGAGAATGGTTCGGATTTTGGCTGTCAGGATTGAGATAAAATCGCGGTGACAGTGAGAGATAATTTCGTTGCTAATATAGTATGCCGAACCCAACGAATCGTCGGTGGAAGAAAATTTCACGTCGAGATGTGAGTTAGTGAGAGCGGCGCACAATTTTTCGGTAATTTTGTTAGTTAGAGTAGGGCCCGTCGAAGAGTGGTGAATAGAATTAGTAGGCGGTTAAGGAATTGAGCATATAGGTGAATGAAGACAGAACTTGCAGGCAAACAATTGCTACAATTTGAGGATCGTGATACTTTAGAAAAAGGGAATGTAGAAGAAGAGTGATTCGCCATACGAGCGCTATATCGTCTCCAGATAAGCACCTCTTCATTACATCAAATGTACAGAAGACTCAATTGATCAAACTCAAAGGCGACATTTAACCGTAAAGATTAACGCCCATACTTTTGATCTCACTTCTATACATCGTTCGTTTTTTTCTTTGCTTTGAAAAAGTGCCGCATTTAAACGTTTTACAATATAGAAGATTCAGCATCAACGTCAAGTGCAATATGCAAAGTATACGGAAAATTGTTGACAGTGATAAATGTGGTCTTCGCTAAGCCATCATCGTGTCCGTGCACAAACCTTACCCAGCCCCACTAAATACACTAGCGTATATAATATGCATGATAGTGTCTACATTTGGGAGTAGAAAAAAAAAAAAAAAAAAAGTATGTACCCATTTCGAAAGAAGATGAATTTCGTGCCAAAAACCATAAATCAATCTCGCCGCGTAGCATTTTAAAAATTGCTACAACAGCTCCTGATAAGTCGAACTTTGTAAATCATAAATATTAACTACCATTCCGCTCGTTCGCAGGTTGATACGTCTAAGCGCTTTTAGTATAAGGACGGAATTATACGTCTATAAACTGTTCGCGCCTGTCTGAAGCGGCGAAAAGCACGCGAACTGCGGTTAATTTACCGATCAAGAATCGCGTCCGCTCATAATACCTTACTTCCTTTCTACTCTTTTACCGATGGCGATGACAGTAAACTACCGTTGAAAAGAAGATAAGTCGATTTCGTAATTAAATTCCTTGTAACCAGCTGCTGCTCCTCTTCAAGTTTCGAGACGCTCGACAATGGCTAATAGAGGGAACGTTGTCGTGAATACGAGCGCTAAAACTACAAATAATTACGACCACGTAACACGAAGCTAATATATGTTCTTTTCAGTATTATGACAACTGCACGCAGAGCATTTTTTCCGTCGAGAAAACCGCCACAGCCCCCAGAATGCGTCAGCGGAAAGAAGAAAAAGGAGATGATACACTATACATACACTTTATTAATGCTTCGTAGACTCCTTTGCTGTACAGGTTTAATTAACAAAAGCGCCTTTGAAGTGAAAAGGACGTCGACCGTGGCCTGTCGGATTTTCGTGGCAAATCCCTCCAACAATGTGGACATCATATCGTATACACTTTTCGATGCTATTATCGGCCTGCGAACAAAATATAATAATACACCGATGTGTATAGAATTACGGTGAATCTAATTCCCATCTGTTGCCTTAAAAGCTGACATCGTGACGAAGGATTAGCGTCGTCGTTGATGGGGCGACGTGGTTGGAAAGAAAAATTCTATAGTAGGTTATGAATTCTACCACGCTGAAGTAAAAATTACTCGTCATTTTTCGATCTAGATACTAATGAAAATTTCCAGCCAGTGGAAGATATTAAATTTTCCGCCTCCTTAGTATCTCGCTCATACTTTCGCTAGCCACAAACGACAGAAGAAAAAAGCGACAAAACGACGTCTACGAGAGATTTTTTTATAGGTCGCGAAATAGTATCCTTTTACAGCGCGTAGTTTCACCACCTTTAGACCTAATCTTTCGCCATTTTATGTAGGTTCGCGTTACCTATTGCATACGCGGCTGGTGTAAGGCGCGCTTTATCGCCTTTATTTGAGAAAACGTTCCGACGGGATTAGGAGAATTGTATTAGCCTGCGAGAGAGGAAGTTGTAGATAATTCGGCCCCGCGTTGGTCTTGGGTGGTAATCGTCGAATAAAGCTGACTTCGAAGTTGGAGGCACCGCGCGCCTCCAAATGAGTAACACATAAAAGTTAATTTCTGCCAACTCGAAAGTCGTTTACATAAAACTTTGGACTTATGTAATATGAAAAAGAACGCTAATCGCGCGCTGTATAGCTGCAATATAACGTCATTCCGTACCCGAGGTTGGCTTTACATTTCAAATATTGCGCTATCAAAAACGTACGTTATTGAGTGGCGGAAAAGGGAACGATGGAGGGTGAATGATTCCAAATTATATAATGATGCTGGACAAAAAAACTGAACTCTGTGAGAAGACACACATATTTTCGGAATGCATGTTTGGTAAGAAAAAGTTGTCACAGTGGTGAAATATATTTCAGAATGTGAGCATCGAAAGAGTTTTGGGCTTCAAGCATTACAAGGAAGAAGAAATCTGAGAAACCAGTCGAGACAAAATCATTTCCGCTAGCGGATGAAGCCACAGTAAAGATATCGACCAGCTATTTAAAGCCTCTTCACAGACCTCGACGCCCAAGCTATAGATGATAGGAAGGGGACTTGAAATATTGTGAGCTCCGGGCTTCGGGATGACGGCGGACGTTTTCTCCAACCCCTACCGATAAAACATGTTCCCTGTTGAAATAAATCCCACAGAATAAATTGGCACCCTTCTTATGACTTTCTTTTCACCGTGAACCGCGCTGTCCCAAATTCAGGTCCTCTTCCCCAGCAGCCCATCTCGATTTTTTGGGTGCAAGTGGGTGAATTCGTTTGCGCTGGATTGTGCGGTACAGTTTTTCGTTTGTGATTGTTTAGCGATCCTAGCGGATGGCTGACTCAAATTGATTTTCAAACATTGTAAGAGAAATTCTGGGATTGGTTTATTTGAATTACCTGCGTAAACGCGCAACGCACATGAAGCGGCCACATAGCTTTCTTGTACGTTAAACAAATATTTCAAAGAAGAAGTCGTGGACTACTTTGATGTACATATTTGCTTACTCAATATTTGTAATTTCTGTTCTCGAATTTTACCGTATCTGATTGAAACACGTAAACCCATACAATTTTGGGCCACATTTACAGCAGCGTTTTCCAATCATTGCCATACATGATTTTTACAATAAGTAAAGTATCCACGTATGTCAAGGCAAGTGCTCTTTTATTTCTAAGTTTTTTTACGTACTTACAAGATTTCTTCTATTTCAATTCAAACAGTTACAATTTTTCTAGAGAAACTGAAGTACACGCGGATAACAGAAGTTACAAGAAAGTAGAAAGTTTGATATTCTGAACCTAAAAAATTTTGTTAAATTTCCGGGATTGTCATGGAAACCTAAAATTTCCAAGTATGTAACTTTACAAAAACTATTTCAATGATAGACATCCCAAAGTTCTGATAGGGTGTCCATTTGGAAAATGAAGGGTTTAGAAAATCAGGGGAACTCTTCAGAAAATTCATATTTGATGGAGATGGCTGACCTGGACGGTGAGGGAGCTGATTTAGAGGATGATTTTGGGAGGAAAAATTGACGACATGTTTCATGTTTCATGAGCAAAAAAAAAAAAAAAGGCTTTTTCACTTTTTCCTAAATTTACATTTTTTCCCTTCTGGTCCTCTTATCTTTTAGGTTTCTTCGAGACGGTGGGGGAATGTCCTTGAGTTCGCCCTGTAAATCTGTACCTTGACAGTGAGTGACGTGATCAGGGTGACAGATTCTAAGAAAATTTAGTTTTGGTGGTCATTTTCCGAATTCTTCTGAATGCGCTGCTATCTAGTCCATGAACACCCGTGAGTGTGTCTCGCTTAGGTGTCATATTTCCTTTTCCTTCCTCACTAAATATAGCACTTTTTTACTATAAACTTCATACTCTTTTGTTCTTTACTTGTGTGGCGCTGACTTATTTCTAGACTGTGACACACATTTTAGTATAAAAATCTATACAGTCCAGAGTCCGGGACAACACTTGCCCTCATTGACTAGGTACCTATTACTTGGTGATCAAGACAGATATATCCGTAGAGACGTATATTACCTACGGTGCATGTGTTTGGTTTCTTATTTAAATATGTATTTCCTTTGCGGAGCTCATAGTCCCTGCGAGAAATTCAATTCATCTCAAACCAGAAGAAGTTTCTAGTTTCAAGTGGTACTAGAGTCCTTTAATAGTGGAAATGAAGAAATCAACTGCGTCAATTTTTTTTACATCCCTAATAATTGCTCAGTTGTTGAGTATCGTGGATATGTAAGTATTTTCTTCTTCGCGACCACATTACTCAAATATAACAGTGAAGTATGTTATGTTTTTGTTTTTTTTTTTTTTCTAGAGCGTATGGTGCTTTGCAGTATTTTGATTTTGTGAGTACTTATTTAATTCAATTGCGATATCAAAATGAAAAAATCCTCAGAATCACTATTACTTGCTACTTCTCAAGCACAGAAATATCACATCAGGACCACCTCTTCATAGGGTAGGGATTAGTGGGGCTTGAATATTGAATTTTCGTTCATGGGGATATAAGAACAAGTATTGACTGAACAATATGTAGAACTCGAATTTTTAGATTATGCCATTTTGATCGTCTTTCCGGCACCCTATCCAACTATTGGAAATCCCTAGGCTCAGCATAAATGTACTAGATTATAAAGGTTTCTGTCAAAAGAAAGGCGATGTTGATGACGTCACGAATGGTGATTACTTCACGTCACAAGAAGATTTAACTGGTTGATATCTTCATCCGCTATCGAAAATCCGCATGTTTGGGACTGGATACGCTTTTTTTAATGTTGTCGTCTATTGGAAATCTGCGAATCCAAGTTCAAGGCTTTATTAAGAGAGAGGTTGAATCGGAGGCGCATGTGTTTGTTACTGTAAGTTAAAAGGAGGTTAACCTTCTGGTGGATGATTGAGTTGAAGATTGAAAGGTGGGGGAATTGGGAGAGCGGAGACAAGAAATTATAGTCTGCGCAAAGAGAGGGGAGGTTCGGCGGCTTCTGCGCGAAGACTGAGCTTGGGGCTTACACGGAGCCTGTGGTAAACAATTTATTGCTCGCTTCGCTCGCGATTTCTAAAGAGAAAAAGAAGGCAAAAAAGGAAAAATTTGCCGCTCTAGGCAGCTGCCTACACTACCTACACGTAAATCCAGGCCTGGAAGTTTGGATAGTATCTCATAAGGTGAAAACGGACTTATTAGCTCATGAGGCTTTTGTAAAGTTGTGAGAGTAGTTTCCTGCAGAGGGGTGTGATAAATACTCCAAAATATTCAGAGCACGAGTGCATTTAGCTTTAAGGATTCTAATGGGGGGAGGTTCAGTTACCTGATCCAAATAGAGGCCGAGAAGTTTTCCAGAATTGCGATTAAATGATTTGTAGAAACAGAGGCTGAAACAATTAATTTAAATTTGAAAAGATCAAAAATATCATTTATTAAAAAAATTATTCAAAAATGATTTTAAAAAAAGAATTTAAGTAATAAATAATTATTAAAAAAAATTAATATAAATTAAATTGATAAAAATTGAAATTATTATTAATAAATTGACAAAAAATAATACAATAATATCAATAAAAATATTTTTATCAAATTAACAATTCAAAAAAAAAAGAAATCATCAGGTTTAATTAAATAAATATTAGATCAAAAAACTCATCCTTACAAATAGATATTTTAAAAAACATTATACCTCAACAAAGTAAAAAATTGGATTTAAATAAATAAATATATTTCAAGAAATATTTTTCTAAATTTTTATTGTATTGGATATAAATCAATTTTCATTATTAATAAAATATATGAATACTAATAATTTTCAATTTTTATACGGTTGTAAAATCATTTGAATTAATAAATTTCTTCTTTTCGATGATTTATTTTTTCACCTTCATTATCAGTACGTGCCGTAATTTAGAAGGAAGAATTAATTCTATAAATGATTATTAATTTATTATTTAAAGTAAAAGAATTATCTATAAGTAATTGAAATTGATAAAAAAAATTTATTGACATTTAATTTTTCATGAATTATCAATAAAAGTTTCAATTATTTAAATGATATAATAATATTGAAATTTTTATTACTTTAAATATAATTAATTTAATTATTATCAAAAATTAGATTTAATAATTTATGCAGTAATAATATTTGTTGTAATAATTCTATTAGTAAAATAAGAACTATAAAAAATTCATAATATATTGGAAACTTGAATATTTTATAAAACCTAATTTGTGGATTCTAGTGTCGACTTTTCAATTTTTACATACTTTAACGTATCCACGTTTAAATTTAAACTTGTGGTTAAATATTTTTGGTAAATAATAGATAATAATGATGTTAAATCATAAATTTAAAGGAAATTGTGATCTTTTCTTTAAAGAAAAAAAATAAAATAATGAATAATTAATATTATAATCAAAATTTCATAATAAATTATTTTAAAAAAAAGTAAAAAAATAGAAAATTATCATTAAAATCAAAATATTATCAGATAGAATTTCTTCTTTTGTAAATTACAAAGAAGGTTTTGGAAGGAGAGAACTGAATTCATTTTATGATGACTAAGTAGTGATTTCGTCGATCGTTTCTTGGAGAAGCCTGTGAGCTTTCGTAGGGTTGGAGGAAGAAATTGAGATGTTATGATCGTCGGCAAAGAGGTGTTGAGTAAGGGGAAAATTGACACATTTCGTGATGTCGTCAATGGCTAGTAAGAAAAAAAGGACACTGAATACTTCAGCTTGACAGACCCTGTTTTGAACTGGGAGAGCGGCAGCGGTCGTATTTCGCATTCTTAACATGAGAGTTCTGTCGTGGAGGAAACTTCTTAGTGTGTTTGGGAGGTTGTCTCGTAGACCAATATTGTAAAGTTTGGCGAAAATTAGGCGCCTCCAGATCCAGAGGAAGGCCTTTTGGAGGTCGAAAAAGGTAGAGTATAGGAAGCAGGATTTGTTGAGGAATGAATAGTTAATTTATGATTAGAGGTCAGTGGTGTTGGGGCCTTTTCTAACGTCGTATGTGTTTCATTTCAAGACCCAAAGCAGTCTTCTGTTGAGGATTTTTTGAAATAATTTATCAAGAACGCTGGATATAGCTATAGGGTGATATGAGCTGGGGAAGGTGGGGTCTGAGTTGGGTTTAGAGGGATGGCGGTTTTCCAGGAGAGGGGTTGGAATTGATGATGAAGATTGGATCGCGGGAGATGAGATAAGAGAGACAGTTGGGATGTAGTTTTTTGATTATAGCTAAAATGAATTATATCTAATCCGAGTAGAATTATTTCGGTAAATATGACGTATAAGTGATGAAATTTTTGGAGAAGAAATGAGTATTCTGTAGAATGGCCACCTGGAACAGTCCCTGAGGCAAACTTCACGAATTTGTCCAGCTCTTATAATTGAATACCTCACCCCCCGGCCCCCTCCTCCTCATTAACTTTTTGAACCCTAGGCAACATGGACGAGAATCAGTCGAATTTCTGTACATCGTGAATGTACCGACAGCTTTTGAAAATACAATTATGTTATCTACTAACGTCGGTTATCAAACTTTTCAAACAGAAAAAAGCGTCCGAAGCTGGTGCTATTCTTGAAACTCGAATCGAACTATCCATTTCCCTCAAGTACGTGTGCATAATATTGCTTTCATTCTGCGTTAATTTTTTAAAAAAGTCGACATGTTATCAGACTTGTGAGAAAAATCATTTAGTACCTTACAATACAGTCCACAGTACAACGTATAGTTTATTCGTAACAGAAATTTCAATGACAACTTTGGGAACTTTTATAAAACGTGCGTTACGTACACTCGACATTTGGACAGCGAGCAATGGTTTGAATATCACCGGACCGAGCTATTTGCCACTAACAACGAACCAGCATTCAAGGAAAAAGTTCTCATTCCTTACCCGTTCCACGAGAAACGAAAACTGCAGTTCCGAATTTATCGTGGTAAGGAAAACGTTCGCGATTTGAATAAATTCACTCTCAAAGGATATGCTACCTGCAATCTAGTCGAGCTTATGAAATTCAAAAAGGTGAGTTTTCAAATAGAAGTGAGTGTATTCTATTGAGAAAAAGAAAAGGTTACTCTGATTTTCTATTTCAGTTGGAATTACCTCTCATTCTAGACGATGGGAAGGGGAGAGATATTGGCCTGATTGTAATCCAAGCTGAAAAACTTGTCAATAACTATGACGAACTCAAAATACAGTTTGTGGGCAAGAACCTAAAGTTTTACAAACATTTTTCATCTATTCATCATGATCCTTATTTTGAAATTTTCAAGCGTGTAGAAAATAAAGTTGCTGAACCTGAGGGAGAGAAGGCATTAGAGCAGACCGAATCAACAAAGGAGTACGCTCTTGTTTACAGGAGTTCGGTGAGTTTGTTATTTTATGCCTCAAAAGTTACAGCAAATCTCTTTCTTGAAAATTTAAAAAATATTGTACATCTGCAACGATTTGAGTGACTTCAAACTCTTGGAACTCTTTCACTAACTATACATTGATGAAAACAATTTGATAAGCTGCATTACGGGGAATATCGGAATTTTTCCCTGGTAGTCCTTGTGGGGGCTGAGAAAACTTTTTATGTGGAATGACGTCGATACCGTTGCTTTAATAATGAAGATTTTGAGCACAAATTTTGAGACTCTCTAGAACACGCGAGTCATAAGACAGACACGAACGATTGACACCAACTCCAACCGCAGAATCTCATTTTGGGGCAGGAATGGGGATATATCCCACACGCTGACTTGTAAAGCAGACTACTAGATGATAGTCAAATATTATTGTTTCGATAGATGAGGTAAATGATATGGTATGCCCACACGATTACCCATCCCAATAAATTTTTGTTTTGTCCCGTAAGGTTTCATCAGTTCCGTTGTTGCTTCCAGACTAAATCAGAGCACTACAGTTACACGGAGTTTATATGATGCAACAACAAAATTCGAAGATACGGATCAGGGTCCCATAAATTAAATACATTCATATTGTTGCAGACTCGCGTTGGTACTTTGGACCCAAAGTGGGACGATTTCTACATTCCCATCAAACATCTTTGCAATGGAGACCCCCAACGAGAAATAAAATTTGTCGGTATGAATTGGGAGTATGTGGTAGGAGAATTTGAGACTTCATTGAACAAAATGCAAAAAGAGGAAACAAAATTCACTTTAATAAAGGATACGGGAACGGTAATTATATTCCATTCTGAAAAATAATACTTATTATGAAATAAATTACTAAAAACTCAAATTTCATATTGAATCTCATATATCTCGATAATCATAATTCTTATAAATTATTAAACCAATACATAAAACTATCATCAATCTGAATATATAAGATACTAATTTATTTTCAAAAAATTCTTTTCAATTCGATGAAAATTTTTTTGGCTAATTTCACGTATTAAAAATTTTACTATCCGATGTTTTGGTTAGGTTACTGACCATTTTCAAGAGTAACACAAGGAGTTCTGTATTACTCTTGAAAATGGTCAGTAACTTGACCAAAACATCGGGTAATAAAACTTTTAATACGTGAAATTATCCAAAAAGATTTTCATCGAAATCTAAATATAGCATGAATAATATAACTAAAAATACTATATTATTAAAAAAAATCATGAAACTTGGATTTCTTATTGTTGGTATATCAAAAATAATTAATATTCTAAAATCCTATAATGAAGAATTCTAGTTATTAAATAATATTCAATTGATTTTAAATTCGGAAAATTTGAATGAGTGAACTAATAAAGAAATTGGTGATGGTGCAATTAAAGCTTTTGTTAAATACAAATTTAATGAAAATTAAGATCTGTAAAAAATAAACAAAATATTATAAAAAAATCATTTTTAGCTTTTAAATAAATTATAATAATTCACTTTTTGAGAAAGAAAAAAAAAATGATAGATAATAACTAAAATTATAATTATTTTTATTATTATAACGAATAATTAAAATTCTGGTTATCATGATTATAAAAAAATATAAAATTCATCAAAATAAATAGCCTATTAAAATATAAATAAATGTTGATTTAATATTTATTATTAAAATTATTGTAATAAAAAAAAATAATATTACAATTTTTATTATATTCATCAATATAGAAAATTAATAAAGATTGAATGAATGGTAATGATATTGTAAATCATTGCTAATTATTCATAAAAATAAATTTACCGATTATATTATTTATCATAATGATAAAATCTTCCAATTTAATAATCAATAATGTAAGAATAATAATTTTATTGTTTCATCATTCATGATAATTTTTTTTTTTTTCAAAATTTAAATTGAAGCGCTGCATGGAAAGGGGGCCTCCGTTCCATCAATTTTTCTAATAATAATTATATCATTTTATCATCAGAATTTTGAAATGACAAATTATTTACAAGAGATAAAATATTCATTTTTTTAGAGATAATAATTTTTATCAACTTATTATTTAAATTTAAATATAAAAATTGTCTTCAAAAATATTTTATAAGAAATGTATGATTAATATCAACTCCATTACTAATTTTAGTTTTTATGTTAAATATAAATTTCAAATTAAAAACTAAATGACGTTATAAAGGACGCTTTTACAAATTAAAAATATTGTTTTATTTTAAGGCACTGACGTCCAAATTTAAAAAAAAAAACACACAGACAGTGTCGTCAAAACGTCGATGATAATTGTGTGTGTGTGTTTTTTTTTTTTAATTTGGACGTCAGTACCTTACAATAAAACAATTTTTAATTTATAAATTTCAACTCAAAAAAAAATTAATGGCAATATTTTTAGTAAAAAATCTACAAATTTTAATTTGATATGAATTATCGAATCATCAATTATAACAATATATTATTCAAGTCATTATTAAATATTTCATTTCAATAAATTATTTTTCTTATCAAATTGATGTTCTTAAATTCATATAATATTATAATTTATTATAATTTTAAATTATGGTTGAATATTCTGATTTTTTTGTAGAAATACAACGTTTATAATTTTTATTTTTATTTTTACTCATATATTATCTACGTACGATTAACTTATAAAAATGTTATGGAGTGGGATACTGGACCACAGTACAATTTTTCTGAGGGTGAGGCGTAGAAATGTGAGTGGGATGAGCTAAAATGGTCTCTCCTCGCGATTAAGGAAGATGGAGAACTCACTCTAAGTAATGTGGTTCTATGCATACTCAGGAAAACAGAGGCATGGAACCATCCACATTTGCCGCTCACGTAATGAAGACGAAAAGGAACAAGGAACGGGCGCAGCAGATGTAAGAGCCACATTCCAGCCTCTCACGACCATGTGTGCCATCCCCCATACTGCTGCTGCTGCTGCTACCAACATCAGCACAACCAAACACAGGGCACTTGGAAGAGAGTGCCAACAAACAGAAGGGTGAGCACAAAAATGGACAAATAGCAAAAAAAGAGGAAAGTGAGAGGAAGGAAGAACCCCGCTTGAGAAGCCAGAGTAGCAAAGCACTGCTGGTGAGCTCCCAGTGCTGGCTAAAAGCTCTGGTGAAGGAGTAGATCCGCGCGCGTCCATGGTACAGGAGTACCTGGATTCCAGGTTGAGGGCCGAGCGCCCCCTCGGTCAGCAGGGTAGACCCTTGAATTGGCCTCATTGACGGGCATTGGATTGCACAACGCGCGTACCTCGAGGAAAAAATGGAGCCAGGCCACTCTCAATCGAAGTCCTCCAGACTACTGACACAATATCCTAGAGGTACCAGTACCAAAGGTGTGACTTGGCGGACCACTTAGGGCGTGCGTGCACACTCATACGCTTCTTTAATAGTTATTTGAAAAAGAGAGACAAATAAGATTAAACACAGAGGCTCGTAACATTGCCTGGTATACCTTGAATAATTGAGTAGTCACAACAAATATATCATCGTATACTCTCGATGACAAATAAGGCTCTCCCCCTGTATCATATAACCTACTTGTTTACCTGATTCCTATTGTAAAGGTACTTGCTTACTTTACGCTGGTCTCATAGCAGAAAAATAGATATTGCTTAATCGATTGGCGTGCCATAAAAGCAACTACCAATACAATATGAATCAGGCAAACGAGTATGCAAAATGTAATACCTAGAGGTGCAGTTGCTGATGGTCAGTCACTTTCATTCGTGAGAGACGTCACTGGTGCAATTAAAGCTATATCATACTTGATAATATTAAAATTTAAATAGTACTAATTTTGCAAACCTAGGAGAAACTTCCTGCTGGAGAAATATTCATTCAAGACTTCACACTGAAACCAATGTTTACATTTTCCGAATTCTTAGCAGGTGGTTTGAAACTTCGAACGTTCGTCGCAATCGATTTTTCAAGTGAGACATTTTGAAGTATTTCAATTGTTAAAATATAGGTAAGATGAAATTATTTTACTGTACAGTCGGTCATCCAGTAAATGAAAATCCTGACAAATACAACTACGAAGAGGCAATCACTTTGGCCGTCACAGCATTGAAAGATTACGTTTGGGACAACAGATTTCTTACGTACGGATTCGGAGCGCGAACGAAGGATGGTAATTTCAGCAATAATCTCTGTTTGAGTGGTATAGCAGAAGGAACCGAAGGTATACTATTGAATATTAACACAACTTAGAGTAAAGTGCATAAATTAAACACCAATTTGCAATTTTCAGGGGTCCTGAGAGCCTATCGAGAAAACCTATCAAATATTACTCCGGGGATAGAAGCAAATTTCGAACCCATAATCAGAATGATTAAAGAAGAAGTTAATCCAGTTAGAAATTACTTCTATGGCATTTTATTAGTTATAATGCATGGTGAAATTTCTGCCAAGCTAAAATCGTCGTTTGTAGATGTAAGCTACATTTTTTTTTTTATTTTTTGTAATTAGTTATTTGCAGCAATATATTCCCCCTGAAGTCATAGAAGGCTTCATTACAATTCTCCTCGATTTTTTTAAATAAAAACATATTTGTAAACAGTAGTATTTATCGGTACTTCTTCTTTCAGACCCTTAATGGAATTCATTATGCACCTTTATCTGTCATTATCTTGGGCATGAATGATTTAAATTTAGCCACCATGAAGGATTTGTACCATGAAAAAGTGTTCAGGTACGATTCTTTGTACTCTCGGGATGTTGCACACTTTGTATCCTTCAACCAGTTCACGTCAAACGATACAAAAACCGATGAAAGTTACTTTGGGCCCGAACTTTTGGCTAAACTACCCAACCAAGTTGTAAAGTATATGTCAAGTATGAAATTAGAACCAGGAAAATTTTAGGACCGTCCATATAGACCGGTGATAGGTTTGACGGGTTCTTCCAATGTAACTCAGTGGAAAATCATGAAAGTGACAGGGCAAATTATATATTATTTACATTATTTTTAAGTGTGTATTGTTTTCTTTTCTTAATAAAGCATCTCCAACTTGAGATCTTATTCATAGGGAAGGAAAAACGAATGCCTAAGAGGAATGTTTTTATTTGTTTTGCTCCCAGGCCGACTTCATATCTTATAAAAAAGCCCGCGCCAAGGCACGTGCTCTAATCCGTTCCGAGAAGAAACGGTCGTGGAATTCATTCATAACAGGCTTCAATCGCACCGTTTTCATCTCCTTCATGTTGAGAGACATTAAGGAAATCTCGGGTGATGGTTCTTTTCACCATTTCACACATCTAAAATCAAACGACTCGATCATCTCTGATCCTCATCTTACTTCCCAACTCTTGGCCAAACATTACGCCTCTGTCTCTTCCTACTCCAAGTATGATTCTTCGCCTTCTTATTTTACAAACTTCAACAAGAAAATACACATATATCTTGCTTCAAGCGACCCATTCCCATATAATCACCCCATTTCTTGACGATGAACTCATGACAACCATCTCAAAAAACTTAAGAAATGCCTTCCCAGGATGAGACATCATTCACTCAGCTGTGACCAAAAACCTACATCCGAATTGTCTTTCTCATCTCCTTTCCCTTTCCCTGTTCCATTTCATATTCACCCATTCTCCTGGGTAACCGTCATCATTCTCCCTATTTTAAAACCCAACTCAGACCCCAACCTCCCTGGCTCATATAACTCTATTCAGCGTTTTTGGTAAACTATTTCAAAGAACTCTGAACAGAAAACTGCTTTAGTTCTTGGCATCAAACAACCTCCTCTCTCCCTTTCCATACGGCTTTAGAGGACGTCCTAAAACTATTCAAGCACTCATTGACCTCTACTCACAAATTAACGATTCGTTCCTCAACAAATCCTGTCTATACTCTATTTTTTTCAACCTTTAAAAGGCCTTCCCCCGGATCTAGAGGTACCTAATTTCCACCAAACTTTATAATATTGGACTACAAGGCCACCTCCTGAACACACTACAAAGTTTCCTCTACGACAGAACTCTCATGGTAAGAATTCAAAATACGACTTCTCTCCCTCTCGCACTTTAAAACGTGGTCTCTCAGTATTCAGTGCCCTTCTTTTCTTACTAACCATTGACGATGTCACGAAATGCGTCAATCCCCTCCACCTTGCTCAACGTCTCTTTGCCGACGATTATAACTTCTCAATTTCTTCCTCCAACCCTACGAGCCAGGCTTCTCCAAAACACCCTTCACATCGAAAACTGGATTCAGATTCTCTTAGTATTTTACGAAAAAAAAAAAGAAATCCCACCTCCTCCATTCAACTTCCATTTCTACAAAACTTTTTCTCACCGCAATTCTGGAAAATGTCTTGGCCTGGATCCCCCACTTTAAAATCCTTAAAGCTAAATGCACTCGGACTCTGGACATTTTGAAGTATTTATCGCACCCGTCTAAGGGATGCAACGGGAAACTACTCTTACAACTTTACAAAAGCCTCCTTATCTAATAAGTCCGTTCTCGCCTTATGGGATACTATAGAAACTTCGTCCCTCAGAATGGCCTCAGGTGCCTCAGTCTTTGCGCACAAGCCGCCGAGCCTTTTCTTTCTCTCCGCAGATCCACATTCACCTCCTATTTCTTGTCTTCGCTCTCTTAATTCTCTTCCAATCTTCGACTTAATCTTCCATCAAAAGATTAACCACCTCAGCAGCAGACACATCCGCCGCCGATTCAACCTCTCTCTTCATAAATCCTTCATTGCAAACCCCTTTACAAGTAATATATCTAACCTCCCCTCCTTGGACCTTTCCTCATCCTCACTCAAATTTCGTCGATTTCTTCCCTCATTGTTCTTGAGGACAGAAATTGCTCTATAAAGATGCCGAAATCTCTCACCGAACCAAGTTGAGGCTGCTGCGCACGCTCTTATTTCCGGGGTTTTTTATGGAGCTGAGACGTGGACAATAAAAATGGCCGACAGGCGAAGCATTCATACCTTTCAGATGTGGGCATGCCGACGTCTTTTGAGAATCCTGTGGATAGCGAGACGGACAAACATTATCCATTATCAACGAACTGAATAAACGCAGTAGACTGTCCACTACCTGCGACGAACAAATCCTGAATTTCTTTGGCCACATCATCCGTAGACCCTCGGGTAAGCTGGAGAAACTTGTGGTTCAGAGAAAAGTCGAGGGTAAAAGTTTAAGAGCTCGCTCATCAAAGCGAAGGAGATTTCGGACCAACCCCTGGAACAGGCTTTACGTAGAGCGGAGAATCGGACAGAGTGGGAACTAGTGGTGAGGGATCGCTCAGGCTTCGGACATGAAGCACAAGGACCGATGATCATGATGTCCTAGGTATATTTGTATAGAAATTGGTTGGAAATTTTATTCTAAACTAGGTGACTGCGGTTCGCACGAGAATAGACCAAGAAAAAAGAGTAAAAATTTTGGAAGATGTTGAGGACAAATCGACTGCAAATGAACCAAGATATGTGTTAAGGATATCTGCCCAGAAATTGAGTGGAAATTTCGGTCACAATTGAGTGATTATGCGGCTCACCCGATAATACTCATTTTCGACCAGAAAAGAGAGTAAAAATATTAATAGCTGATGTTGAAGAAGAATCGACTGAAAATGGACCAAGTTATCTCCTTGAATATATGCCTAGAAATCGACTAAAAATCTTAGTCAAAATTGAGAAATAAATACAATATCAATTTTAGACTAAAAAACGAGGAAAAATTCCAGTCTGTATTGACAATATAACGACCAAGACTGAAAGTATATTCCGCATAATAATCAAACATCAACCAAGAATTATGGTCAAAATTCGGACCAACATTCAACTGAAATAAATGGTGAAAATTTGGTCGATTTATCTACTCAGAAATTACCAAGAATCAAACTTTTTCCTGATGGCAGCATAATAATATTAAGGTCTCTTTTCAGTCGTACGACCAAAAACCGACCAACATCGACCATATAGTGATGGTCGATTTGGTTTATCGGTTCAAGACACACATGAGGGTAAAATTGACTGAAATATGTATCTGATCCTACAGACTGCACTGAGAAATAAGTCTCCATCAATGCCAATAATACAGGAGAGATCGTACAAAATTAGGATATTCTATAATACCCTCTTCACGATCGAGTTTATTCGACCTACTTATTATAGTTTATTGACAACCTCTTGAAGCTAATACGTAATAACCTCTCGGTTGTGGATAATCCGTTGATAAATACATAGTAACTCCCTTTCTTGCTTACTACGAAGTACGACAACTGTACGTTTGTTTAATACGTACATGTACACGTGTTACAAGTCATCCTCAATTAATGCACATACGTGGCAGTGCAGTGTCTGTTTTATAGAAGGTGTGTGCGCAATTAATAAACTTTTGTATTCGCTCTACCGTAATTAGTCTCAATTTTCCCGCGTCAAATTAGCTTCACGATTAACACGCGGGTAGGGTAATGTACTATACGAAGAGACAACGAAACCGACAACCGCAAAAGGTGTAACTGTATGAAGACTGCTGGAGAAGAGGGAGCAAGGGTGTAATTGTGTACAATATGAGGCGAGCGCGTGTAGGAGAACAGCGTGCATCGAGAAAGCTACCGTATAATATAAAGTTCCCAAACCTAAAAGACGTGAGGAAAAAAGGTTGTTTGTCGTGACTTTGTGAGACTGTGTGGTAACGCGGCGCCTTCTTCCGTGGCTCCGCAACAACATTGGCGATTGGCAAACCAGTTACGAAAAGGTACTGTAAGAGCAGAGACGATAATTTAAGGTGACACATAAGTTAATCGTGATAGAAGATTTACACGCGAGATTGCATTGATTTATCTGGCGAATATTAACAAAATGTCGTGCATTATTGTTTATTCAAAACGCTATTCCATGTTATTCGTTATCGGTACACAATATTTCTTTCTAACTGCTACTCGCTATTAAAGTACAGTAGCTAGCATTCTACTTAGTTTTTTTTTTTCTTATCTTCTTACGGTATACGCCTTTAATATTGGTTCTGATACTGATGTATTTTGTCGCTCTCTCATTCGCGATTGGAAATAGAAGGATTCCAATACATAAAAACTAAAATAGCGCTAATAAATCTCGATACAACTGGTTTCTTGTATTGGAATGATATGCCGCGTATAATACCGATCTCACAATCGACTTATTGGTAGTTTTTCTTATTCCTTCAGCTTCATTGCAGCTATAGCTATGCACGGCGAAATAATTTATTAACGCGTTGTTTTCTAGAGTTTATTGCGAACCATTTTTCATACCCGCACTTGTCTTTATTACAGCTCGCACGACCGTAACGATGCAACTTTCTATACGCATGCATCGAGTGTACATGTGTAAGGGTAATAATATCTTGTAGGCTCAGCCTCCATGTCACACGAACAAAATTGGTGCAACATTTCTGTTTTAAGACGAGGCAACTAACCCATGAAATATGAACCTACTCGTATGTTGACCATCGATTGCAGTCGATTCTGAGTTCTATTAGTCTTGGTCGAAATTGCATCGTGTGTAAGTCTCGAAAATTGGAAAATTGGCTGTAAACGGACATGCGATCAAATTTTCTCGACTTCCTTCCTCCTCATTTTTTGTCACGTTAATTTCGAGTCGGTTTCAAGTCATCTTTCCATTTTTCATCTACAAAAATTACTTGCCCTACCACATCCATTAACAGTCAATATTTGCAGTTAGATTCTGAATCAACCTCATATTGATCTCAAACAAGTCAATTCTTATTACTTGGAATGAACTGTACGCCAACGTCGGTATCCAGTCGCTATGAGGTCAGGTTTGTTGGCCTAATTTTGACATATTGGTCGCGTCAATTTGTGTAATCAAAGCTCAAGCACTGGGGAACTCGGTGCCCGAGATGGAAAGTTGGATCTCATAGATAGGTACCACATTTTTTATTGGTAAGAGTAGAAAGACTTACCCCTGTTACTCCAACTGTAAACTGTAAAGATAGGTTTAGTTGAACTGCTTCAGCCCCTTCAACATAAATGATTAAATATCAGGGCTTATTTCCTTCATTGACCTACCCCCCCCCCCCTGGTAGCTACACTCAAGAATCGTTTCCAAAATTTGAGCTCTAATGAAAAAGAATATATCCACTCCAAAGACATGTAGTGTAGCGTTTTATAAGCTTTCTCCCTACGCATTGATGTAATATGTTGATTTCATATATTGTTTTATGTCTTTTCTGAGACCCCGTACACTATTGGAAAATTACGAGTACCCCCCCCCCCCCCCCACACAAGGAATTAGAAAATTGTTGAGAAACATTTTTATACCTGGGTGGTGATTGAAAAATCTGCAATTACCACCCACCTACATTTCAGGTTAGTTTAGTGTATATGCTGTATAGAAGAAAAAAATAGAAAGAAGAAAGGAGAAAGGAGAAAGGAGAAAGGAGAAAGGAGAAAGAAGAAAGGAGAACGGAGAAATGAGAAAGGAGAAAGGAGAAAGGAGAAAGGAGAAAGGAGAAAGGAGAAATGAGAAAGGAGAAAGGAGAAAGGAGAAATGAGAAAGGAGAAAGGAGAAATGAGAAAGGAGAAATGAGAAAGGAGAAGGGAGAAAGGAGAAAGGAGAAAGGAGAAAGGAGAAAGGAGAAAGGAGAAAGGAGAAAGGAGAAAGGAGAAAGGAGAAAGGAGAAAGGAGAAAGAAGAATGGAGAATGGAGAAATGAGAAAGGAGAAATGAGAAAGGAGAATGGAGAAATGAGAAAGAAGAAAGGAGAACTGAGAAAGGAGAAACAAGAAAGAAGAAAGGAGAAAAGGACAGAGGGGAAAGGAGAAATGAGAAATGAGAAATGAGAAAGAAGAAAGAAGAAAGAAGAAAGAAGAAAGAAGAAAGGAGAAAGGAGAAGGAGAAGGAGAAGGGGAAGGAGAAGGAGAAGGAGAATTTTTATACCTGGGTGGGCCCTAAAAAAGCTGATAGCTCAAAAAATATTTCTCATTCCTGACTTATGGGCAAATAAGCGGACAGGCTAGTTTAATATAAATATATTGTTTGTAAGAGACAACAACACTACCGAATGTTCTTTTTAAACAGCCGGAAAAGACATAAAACATGATCTTTATTCATTTGGCTACGCCAGAAAATTCTTAATTCAGCAATCTTATCTTGTTGGTCCACCAGTATTTTTCAAGAGAGCTTATTGAAAGTGGACTATGGTATTGTGGCGCGTGAAACAAAGCTTTTTTAGATGTGGAAAATCCACATTTTTAGTGTGCAGTTAAATCACACCCTTTCCCAAAATCACATTCCCAAAGCCAAATTCCTGAAAATCCATTTTTCCAAATGTCCAGTTTCCCAAATTACCCATTTCCCAAATGCGGAAATTTAGACATTTGGGTAAATTGTTCCGAGAGTTTTGGCGTTTGGCAAATCGGAATCCAGGGAAATGAACATTTGGAAAATTGGCAATTTGGGAAACTGGGCATTTGAGAGAATGGATTTTTGGGAATTTTTCTCCAAGAATGTGACTTTGGGAAATTGGCAATTCGGGACAGTGAATTTTGGGATAACGGCTTTGGGAAATTGTGCGGTAAACTAATTTTCCCAAGTTCCTCCCTATCATACATAGCTGAAGAGTCAAAATTTTTCAAGTCCCCCTTCTACCATAATAATAGCTTGAGAGTCAAGAAAAATTTAGACTCTCAGGTCGAGGCCTTCTTTATACTCGCTTTGTACTAGGTCTAGGCTTCTTTGAATTCTCAGTAGCAAATCCAATTTGACTCATAAAACAGGTTCTCTATGTTCTTTGTTCAACTTTTTTGAGGAAGCCGTTGTTTTTCTAAGTCCTCCTCCTATCATAGCTTGAGAGTCAAAAAATTTTTATTGATTTGATTTTAGGTATTATATCAACTTTTGATGCGGTGTTTATGATGACGTCATATTAGCGTCTTCCTTTGCCAGTACTTCTTAGCTTGTTATGAACCTAGTACCTATTCTATATGTTAGGCTAACTTGCATAATAAAGGAGTAACGGTTACTCCTTCATGTGATTGAGTTACTCAGTAACCCAATCACAGGTACCGTAAGATAGTTTTCGTGTTTTTATGGCTGATTCAATTTCTTCCGACCAACATGGGACTTGATTATGTTCGTGGATTCCTGAGGAGCGAGGGATAGAGAGATCTACCTCTGTGATGACGAAATTGGTGACAGATTCTGGGGCTGTAGATGGATTAAAGGGATTTGGGAGAGATGAAGTGTCAGAGGTAAGATCGTGAAAAGTGGGCCACTTTGCTTTGTTGATGAGTTAGCGGGGTAGGAAAGTATCACTGTTAAGAGAAATTGATAGTGCGGCGGTTAGGATTGAAAAAAGGTCGCTGTCGCATAAATTACCTTAAGTGGACCACAATAGTTTTGGAGAGAAGGAAGAGTAGGAAAAGGTGAGAGTGACAGATGAGAGGGAGCCATGAGTAGGAGTGGAAGAGGGATTAATAATGAGAAGTTGATCAAGAATGTTACCACGAGCATTTGTGGGAAATTTGTTATTTGAGATAAGACCCCAGGTAGTACTGTGGACATTAAAGTCTCCGCAAATAACGTAAGGCGAGGGCAGTGATTGAATAGGGAAAATTATGGATGAAAAAAAAATTTCCACCTTCCCTCTCTAGTCCCTCTTTCGCTTTTTGTACAACTTTATAGCAAAATCGAGGAAGTGAAGTAAGTCTACTCGTATTTTCGCTAATTGTACACTCGTTAGCTTTATTTTGTTACGTTCATCTGGCATTCTGTAAATACACTCCAATGATAGTTTTTATGAGTTTTTAACAATATTAACCTATACATTTAGTTTCACTCTTCAAGCTACATGTCTCATTTCAGTGTTTCCTGCATAAATGTATTTTTCAAGTCGTACTCTTGGGTATCTAAACTATTCACTTTTTTTCGACCTATATCGTTGTAATTCAAATCATGCCTTAGGGACCTCAGCTGTTCTCAGGAAGAATGAATTTTAAATATCTCGCAAACGTCTACTTATATCGAAACTCGCAATCCGGAAACATCGCATAACTGGTGATTGTGTAAGCAAGCATTCATACACGTTTTTTCGGGTTCCGCAAATCTTCCATTTTCGTCGGATATTCGAGATCAACCGAGAGTGCGCAGATCGAATAACTTGAATGTTAATTACAGGTATACAGATTACGAGTATTTTTCCATAAAATGCTGGAAAAATTCCTGGAACAACTAAAACACTCCGCATTTTATTCTTTTAGGACACTTTATCAGACGAGATTCATCGGATGCCGACGAAGATGAACTTTGATACGGATTGGCTCGCCACTGGATACCTGTCTCGAACGCTTTTCATGGTTTACCTTTCACAGCTTTTCACACTTAATAGAAATAACGTTCGTAATTGTTTCGTGATTTTACGCGCAGTTTGTTCGAGCCATTTCTATTGTACTCTTACGATTTTTCGTAATTAGCTGGGCCTGATTCGACATTTTCTCTGTCGGCGACTGGCGCCATCCTCTATCGATTTTAGTGAAAATAATCGTTTCTCTTACATTTTAGCGAGCAAAAGTGTTCTCAATGGGAGCAGTCACGGCTTTTATTAATGTCTCGAAGAAACGTTGTCACCTTCGGGCACCGCATTGTCACATAATTGCTTTCTATCGACGATGATTATACTGTATCAATCTCATTTGATGTCAAAATTCTATTCTCGATTGTTTATTTGTCAGGTCTTGTCAGCCATGCTCAGCCGGAGTAAATTCGTTTCTTTCTTTCCATCACGGCTTTGAACTTACAACATAATCTTGTAAATCTCCCGCGTCTGGTACCCCTCTTTGTATCATCCTATACGAACCAATACGCTGAGTAATCCACTTTAAGCGCCAGGCAGCGTACACTTATTTTCTTTCTTTGTACAGCAGGACGGACGTAGTAAATACGCTATTATTTATAATATTTATTCATATCGTCGCTGTATATGCTAGGCTTTTTGTAATTTCCAAGTTGGTGAGTTTGCGTTTCGACCTTCCATTTATCATAATCACAAGCCGGACGAATTAATGGCAACAGACGCCGTTCATTAAAACGCCACTATCTAATTCGAAGGCGAGTTAATCTAAACACCATGGGCTTATAATTAACGGTGATTTATTTGCATTATTATTAGGTTGAAGTAAGTGTTCGTAATTTGTTTCGAGGCAGAGTACGTGAGCTGATGATATAAATAATTTTGTGCACCGAGCACACACTCGTCCATATAGCCGGCGGCGGATAGCCATCCAGGGTGTCGGGGTCAAGTGTCTGCATGCTGCACGCTGCAATTTTTCGACTAGCAATTTTTTCTTGTTAGTATGAATTTCATCCGTGCCGATTATATAGAAGCGATAAATTCGAATTAATTAATCACACGAGGGAAAAAAAGTAAATTTCCGAGTAAATAATTCACGTTCTCGGATCACGCAATTTGGAAAAATAAACGAGAAAAATGCCAGGCATTTATTCACGCGAGTGTGATAAATGTATACAAAGTGGTGAAGAGTTATGATGGATACGAATTAGAGCTTCGAGGGGGAAAAAAAATTACTATCGAAAAAGTTGACGAAACCCATTCGTTTGTTCTAGGAATTTCAAGATTGAGATCATTGAGGCATCCATATAAATACTCATAGCTCCCGAGATCTCCTTCTTCGACTAAGTCAACAAATCAATTTTCCTGTGATCTCAAATAGCAAACCGAAGCCTCCAGAGCATAAGTAAACCGGATAAGAAAGTTAAACGCATACGTTCTTCCAAGTTACGGTTATCCATAATAGTGAGAAAAAGAATACTCAAAAGGGGGAGTAAACGATGTAAACCGCAGAAAAATTAAAACGTCGAGCGTTGTAAGCCATCTTCGGGACTGAAATGAAAGCAACTGACAAGATGGAAGAGAGAAACAAGATATTAGGATTGACCAAATGAGAAGTCACGGTGTGAATCATAGACAAGTTCAATCAGACCATCTTCCAGAATGTACGACGAGTCAAGTACAGTAATGCCATCAGTATGGAGGTCCTTCTTATGGGAGAGCCTTTCCGATCTCTCACGGAAACTGGCCGCTGTTTATTAAATGATCAGCAAAAGCTGACTCCCCTAAGTGTCCCTTATTCCAAGACTTCACGTGCTCAGCTACTCTCACTTTCATCTGGCGGCTGGTCTCATCAATATAAAAGCCTCTACAATTCCTGCATTCCATCTTATAAACAGCGCTCCTCTCATCAACGGGTCTGGTCTTTCAGCCTCACAAACAATCACAAACAATCCCTTAACAGTGGTAGGGACGGTTGTAAAAAGCTGGTCTGAAACCAAACGGCCGGAGAGCTCGACTTCCCCAGAAAAGGGAGACTGATCCAACGCATGCGATGATCAAGGATCGTGTCTCGGGAGAGGGAGGTGGTGGAATAAAGAATGGTCCAATTAAGTTTCCTCCAAACCATCACGTCAACGTCGACATTGACCCCATACACCCTGACCAGGTGTTTTATTGTGTGTAATTTTTTTTGAAGGCAGCCTTACCCAAAGGAATACGAATCAGTCTTTGAACCAGGCTCTTAAAAGCTGCCATCTTATGAGTAACAAGACAAAATGACGCACCGTGGACTAAAACATCGGTCGTAGTATCTTTCCTGTATATTCCAAATTCATTTATACCGTTTATTACAGAGATCGATAAATACAAAAAGTAAATGGAAGATCTCCCCATTTCCGGATAGTAAATTTTATGGAAGGGTACCAGGAATTGAGATATCTCAGAAACTCACCAAGGAGATCTGTGGGAACAGTCCACGTGCATAGAACGTCATCAACGTACCTGTGCTAATAGTAAGTATGATTAAGTAACACCTGATTCGAGGAAAAGAGGTCAAATTCAAACTTCGACATGAAAATTTCGAAGATGAGAGAGCTTAAAGGTCATTTAATAGGGATTCCTACTTTATCAGGGAACTCGAAAAATCTCCCTACGAATTTACAACAGTTGGGGGACCAACAAATATTTACGAGATCGAAAAATTCTTGAAGCTCATTGTGAAGAATGGTGGCCTTGACAAGTAGCTCACCCATACGCTGGATAGTAGCAGCCTTAGGAATATTCGGAAACAGACCAAAAAAGCAGATGGTCGTTCCCGGGGGAAGACTTACACCAATAATTGAATCAGATAAAACAATGCCAGTTAATCCACCAATTGTGAATATTAAAAGAAATCCTATTGATCATAATTATAATTATTGCTGAATTTTGTTTATATCCATTTAATGTTATTAATCATCTAAAAATAGGAGCAATTATTGCTTTAGTTAATCATAAATGTAAAGGAAATTGAGATCTTTTTATAAAAAAAACAAAATATAAATAAATATTTAATATCAAAATATTAGATTATTTTTAGAATCAATAAAAAAATGAAAAATCCCTTATCATTATTGGAAGAATAAGAAACTGAATAATCCCATTAATAATTTTATCATTAGATTTAATTTATCCACAAATAAATAATTCAAGATTTTGATTATTAGTACCTTCTTTATTATTACTAATTATTAATTTAATTATTTCTAATAATAACATTAATACGAGTTGAACTTTATACCCTCCGTTGATTAATCAAAACAATATATCACTGAATTTCATTATTTTTTCATTACACACTAATGGAATATCATCGATTTTAAGATCAATGAATTTTATCTTATCAATAATTAATCATTTAAAATAATTTAATTCAAATTCAATTAATTTAAATTTATATTCTTGAGACTGAAAACTTAAATACTTTTGATGAATAACAAACATATTAATAATAAATTTAAATATAATTACAACAGAAAATAATAATATTATAATTAATAAAATATTATAAGATGAAAATTGAATAATAGCCCGAATAAAACTAATTTGTAGATAATTATATAGATTTTTGTACTAATAAATAAAAAATTTAAAAAAATTATTCATTTAATATAAACAATAATATTATAACAATAAAAAATTATTATTCCTTAATAATCAATTATTAAAATTAAAATTTAAATATAAATATTCTTTTAATATTAATTCTATTATATCTAATAAAAATTGTAATAAACCGACCCATTTATTAACAATATTTTAATTAATCTATTTTTTTCAATTCATTTTATTTCAGCAATTAAAATTTTAATATTATCATTTTTTATTCATTTAATTATTTTATATTATGTTGATAAATCATCTAATCCTTTAAACTTAAATAATAATATTGATCAAATTAATTTAAATCCTTTATTTATTTTTCAAGATAATATATTAGTATTACTATCATTTATATAATATTTTCTTAATAATTTATATAATTGTACCATTAAAAATAAATGAACCAGACCCTTCAGGACATGATTAAAGAGGCCGAGTTGGAGACCGAATGAGGAGATTCAAAAACAATGCAACGTTTGAACCATCGGTCAAGGAATTTAGCAAGGAGGTACGTGGGAGAGGAAATGAAAGAGACCACGGGTCTCATCGGGGTATTATTCTTATGCTCTTTAGGCAACCCGTAAAGGAGGGGAGCGTGGGGTAAGGAATAAGGAGGGCTTTTTTCATAGCTGGAGTTCTGATAATAGCCTCACATTTGTTGATGACACTCCTAACTTCTTTAACATGGTTAGGGAAACTGAAGTTCTCATTCTCTTTAGCACTACATTGATGGAGCACTTCGTGGACCTCAGAAGCATAGGTGGATTTCTCCATCACCACAACAGCATTGTCCTTGTTAGCCTTAGTGACGATTAAATCTCCCTCCTTAATCTTCCTCTTTAAAACTTGGATCACTCCTCCCAATTTGTTACTCATGCGAGAGAGGGGGGTTATTGCAGACTATTTCGGCACAGACTTTTTGGGTATTAAAACCAGGACCAATTTTTACAGCAAGATCCGCAACAACATTCGTCAAAGTTTCATCCTTCTTGAGGGGAGGTAAACTGAATAGTTTCAAACCTTTCTCAAGGAGGGCTGTTTCATCACTATTAAATACTACCTGATTATTATTTATGAGGGGGGGGGATGGAATTTCTGAATGACAACACTGCCATTAACCTCTTTCTTAGCCACACCAACACGTTAATTCATTAGGGAAGATGACTTCCTATTTTTCTTCTCCCTCAGATTCACCTCAAACTTACGACACTTTTCATTGACGTCACGCAGTGATCAATTCTGTAGGAGGAGTTTGGGGGAGGGAAGATGTGATTGTCTTTGACGGAATACAAGTAGGACGGTTTTTTCGCTAAAAAATTGAAGCCCACGACCCGCAGCCCAAGATTTGAATAATTCAGAGGAAGTGTAGTGTCCCCAAATACGAGGGAACGCTCCTGACGATCGAAGAATATGCTGTAATGGGAAGCGCTTCTATCTTCACGGAAGTCGTATCGACATGGAGATAGGATGTCGTTAGATTCGAGAAACCAGTTTGAGAGAGATTGCCTAGAACGGAGGTCCGGGCCATGGAACGACATAATGAGGGAGCGGAGAGATTTTCAGAGGAGTTTAGAATTGGAAGAACTCGGACTGAGAAGTAAGAGCCTTGGAATAGGATGGAGTTGAAAAAAAAGAGAAGTAAATTGGGATGGAGGCTTTTGAGGACGGAAGTGTGAATGTTGTCAGAGCCAGAAGTGGTTTCTCTGAGATTCTTTCGAATAGTAGAGTCGAGTTCGGATGGGGAGATTGTATGGGAGGGGGAGTGGTGAAAAAATAGGGGTGAGATTGGTCTCGAAAAATTCTTGAAGCTTATTGTGAGGAATGTTGGCCTTGACAAGTAGCTCACCCATACGCTGGTAGTAGTAGCCTTAAGAATATTCGGAAACAGACCAACAACATCAAATGAGGAGATGGTCGTTCCCGGGGGACCTTCCGGACGTCGGTTAAAGAGGCCGAGATCGAGACCGAATGAAGAGATTCAAAATCAATGCAATGTTTGAACCATCGGTCCAGGAATTTAGCAAGCAGGTAGGTAGGAGAGGAGATGGAATGAGACCACTTTAGGCAACCTATAAAGCAAGAGGGCGTGGGTTTAGGAACAAGGAGGGTTGTTTTCATAGCTGGAGCGTCATTCTGTCGTGTTGCTCATAAGATGGCTGCTTTTAATAGTCTAGTTCACAGAGTGAGTCGTATTCCTTTCAGTCAGGCTGCCTTTAAGAAAGAATTACTGACAATAAAACAACTGGCCAGAGTGAATGGGGTCAATGTCGACGTTGACGTGATGGTTCGGAGGAAACTTACGAGGAGCATTCTTGATTTCATCACCTCCCTCCTTCGAGACACGATCCTTGTTCGTTTCATGCGTTGGGTCAGTCTCCCTTTCCTTGAGAAGTTCTCCCTCCAATTGGGTCGCCCCTCCGCCTGTTTGGTTTCAGACCAGCTTTGTATAACCCTACCACTGTTGAAGGGTTGTTTGTGAGGCTGAAGGACCTCATACCCGTTGATGAGAGCAGTGGTGTTTATAAGATGGAATGCAGGGATTGTACAGACTTTTATACTGGTGAGACCAGCCGCCAGATGAAGATGAGTTTAGCTGAGCACTTGAAGTCTTGGACTAAGGGACATTTGGGGAATCAACCTTTGCTGATCATTTGATGAACAGCGGTCAGTCTCCGTGAGGGATCGGAACGACACTTCCATAAGAAGAATTCCTACCGTAAACGTATCGCGCTCGAACACATGGAGATCATTGCATCACCTCAACACTAATGGCATTACTGTGCGTAACTCGTACATTCCGGAAGATGGCCTGATTGAACTTGTTTGTGATTCACACCGTGCTTCTTGTTTGGCCAATCCTAATAAATCTTGTTTCTTTCCTCCGCCATGTCAGTTGCTCTCATTTCAGTCCCGAAGATGGTTTACTAACCGAAAGCACTCGACGTTTTAATTTTTCTGCGGTTTTAGCATCTTTTACTCTCCCTTTGGAGTATTTTTTTGTTTTTTTAGAAACGTAGGTGTGGTATGGCTGATGGTTTACTGGTGGCCTGTTTTTGACTGACGGTTCTTTCGCACTGGCAAATGCCCAACGAGTAGAATTTCAGACTGGACTCTGAATCATAAAACAGTTAGCAGTTGCTTTACCCCTCTTCAGTCGCAAACCTTCAAGGATCTCCTTGACCAGCTCTTCTCCTACTCCTCAGCTCTGTCTATCCTTCACAACACGCCAATATTTATTTTCACCCAATCCCTTGATCAGTTCGTAGATCTCTGATGATTTACACTAAGAACGTGGATGCCAGTCAACGGCAATCTTACGTAAGACCATATTTACAAATTTCCCCCTCAAGTAATCAGTACTTATCCTTCGTAATCTCACACCTAGGTGTAATATGAGTGATCGTAAACCGTCCCTCCAGAATTTGTTATACTCAGCAGATAATTCGCTTTAGATGAAGTGGCGCTATAAGATACGCATAAGTACGACTTACTACGCCATACATAAAAGGCAGGCTCTTAATAACATCATTTGTTCGGCGTGTCATTTGCGCTGTCAGTTCTAACGAACGCAGAATCGGCTCGCGTACAATGAAGTCGTAAAAGAAGTCGAACCACCTATTCGTATTTTGAATGTGTTACGAGTGCCGGCCGTTAAATGGAACTTGATGTTTACTGTCGGAGACGAGGGTGTACTAGCGAAATTGTATTATGTATATATCTTGAGGGGTTTGTCGAGGGAGAATATCGAGTTTGTAAATCCATTTCGAGATGTAAATAGAGGGTTCGGCGAAATGTATAAGAAATGAAATAAAACGAGAAAATAGAGCTATTTTTCGAGAAATGAAACTTCCGAAATGGTTAAACGCCTGCCCTCTCTGTGTGTACTTTTTTTTCTTGAACCGGAACGCGATTTTATAAACTACTGTAAAACGTACACTATAAAAGAAGGGTATACACTATTCTAAACGATCCACGCTTACACGTACAAGAAGCGTATACTATTGAGGGAGTGCCGCTTTCTTCTGTTCTTCCCGCCGAAGTGAGTAATTTGGGTTTGTTCTCTCGCTGAATACAAAAATATGCTACTGTTCGGTCAAAACAAAGATCTTTGAAAAGGGAGTGTCACCTGTCAGTGATTCGATAGCTGAGAACACCCAGTTGGCGAGCTTGAGCTGTCAGGATGTATTTTTATGTCCCTGTTTCAGGGTGGCCCTCTTCTTATACTTAGCGCTTTTGTTGCTGCCGTAGATCACACAACCTTTTGTCATAAATTATCGTCGACCAACCGAATAATGTCATTGTATCATCCATTTTGTGAATAAGAACTACCACTCCCCCCCTCTGCGTTCTTTTCCAAGACCAAGAAATAGGTCACACCAATTCGGTCTTTCACGACCTTCTCCTTCCGTATACAATTCTGTAGAAGTGTTTCTAAACAAAGACTCTTCTGCGAATCATTGCACAAGAATTTAGCTTAGGATTTAAATTTCGCATGGGTAGCCGGGGCTAATTACATCTTACAGGCGTTGCGAAGGCTATCTAATGAAGAGAAGTGAGAGGAAAAACACTTACTGATTTCCACTAGGTTCGTTATCGATCGGATTTCTGAAAAATGTTTTGATTTGCTCTTGATTTTTCGAATTTCAGGAATGTTCCCGCAGCACATGCAACGACGTGAATTGAAATGAAAGCACGCATAAACGATGCCGACGATGCACAATCAATCTGAAAAGAGTCCAAAGAAATGGCCTTATGAGAAGTCAAAGTCACCACAATTCTTTTCTGCGCAAGGTATTTGGGGTCTCTAAAATATTTTCACTTTAAAATTTTCATTTCATTACAAATCACATGAAATTGTAAGGATGTTGGAGTGGATCGACATGGAATGTATGTTGGCGCACTGACACCCACAAACGAAGTATAAGGGTCACATCCATGCCGTATTCGCAAAAATTGGCTGACCGTTGGACTGGGAAATGATAGCTTAAGACAGAGAAGAATACAGGACAGAAGTGCTTCAATGACCATATGCGCTAGCAATGATCAAGAGCAGAAATTCTACTGCAGCGCAAGCGGCTGAGAGCGCCTCCAAAATAGGAATGATCTGGCACGTAGATTGATTTTCTTGACTGTACGTGGGTATCCAAGTGACTGAATCATGGGACAATGTTCAGATTTGTCAGTAGTTTTATTATACAACTTTGTGAAAAGTTACTCGGCATATATCGATCAGGAAAAGTGGTCTATTAAATTACAATGTTGGTCAATTCCTTAAAATCTGTGTTAGCTTTACTCCAAAGCCTTCCATGACTTTCAAGTGAAAGCAAGAATCTGATGGAAGTTATAGGGATATTGAAGAGGATATACTAGTGTATGGAGAGGCGAGAGGGCTTTTAATGTCTTTACCGGCACCTCACCCCACTATTGGAAACCCGCGAGTCCGAGGTTCGTTCCTTCTCCGTTCATGGACTTAGAATCTTCCAAGCCTCGACCTAATCCACAAATCTGCGGGTCCGAGTACGAGTATCCTGGACCTAGCACACAGTGTATTAGGCTATACTAGCTTTGAAATGGGACTAGCATATATTTATACCCACTCACATTAAGCATAAACTAGTCTTAGCATACAATATACTGTACTAGATTATATTAGGCTTCCCGTCTCCCTATTGATGGACGTACTCTTGACTTCATCCAGAAATCTGCGACTTTGAGTTCCGGGTTCAAACTAGGCGTATCATGCAACCTTTATGTGTTTATCAATGAGAGAGGAATGTTGATGATGTCGCAATTTAATGACGTCACAGGCAAATTCAAGCTGACAACGACTCAAGAGTATTGCAGCTGCCTAAAAGCCATCGCAAAAGTCAAACGCGGGATTCAACTGAATTTTTAGCTGAAGGCCAGCTTCATTTAAACCTTTATAAGCAAGAAACCGAAATGGTCCAGATATTTTTCAGTTGTTTTTTAGCATTCTCGCAAAATAGGGGAATGCTCTGCTTGAGTGTTCCAATTTCTTGTTAAACGGGTTCACTCTCTAGGCCAGACTGGCTTTGCCAAACAAATTAACAAAGATAAGAAAAACCGGTTCTAGTTCAGTTCAGCTGTTCAGCATAAAATCCAGAATAGGTATCTTCCACATGTATGACAAAGCCTCAATTCCCCTGATCGTTTTGTCTGGACTCAATTTCATCATAACATCGATCAACCAAAAATTAGCCAGCTGAATTTTTCCGAAAACTAAAAACCATTAAGCCATATTTTGTAAGGTCGTCAATTTAAACTGAACGCCGAAGCTGAAATTTTCGGCTGCAATACCCTGGATAATATCACGAACTAATGGCGTCACAAGCAGATTCAAAGGATGATGATGACGTCACAAGGATGTTTAAAATGGTTGATATTTTTACTGTACCTTCATCTGCCAACAAACATTGACAAGTCTCTTGTTTTCAATGTCGTCGCCTCCCTCCAGCCGTGTTCTGGAAATCTGCAAGTCCAAGTCCGAGATAATCTCCATCCTCCAAAAAATTTGCGTGAAATCCTTGACTTGATCAGATTACTTGGCTTATTATATTAGATCAATGAAAGCTGGCTAGCTTAAAACATGTATACTAGACTAGACTAAGACAACTAAGAATGGGAGCGAACGAGCAAAAGCAGCCTAGTATACAATCAATGTTTTCCGTGAAGTGGAAAAACTGTTTAACTTTTAAATAGGCTTAATTCAGTTGCACTAGCTTTAAATTATGCCTAGTATATGCACTAGGCTTCGACTTGTTGATGGACTTGGAATCCTCGACCTACGAATCAGATAGAGAACGGGATAGAGAGAAAATTGCGGGTTCTTCAACGGAGTTGAACGAGAGGAGGTAGGGAACCAGTTTTATGGGGCACGTTTATGATACGAGAGGGACCTAAATAGCATACCTTAGAAAGACATTCTGAGTCTTTTAGGGTTTGAAAAGTTGCATATCTGACTCATTGAAGGGGCTAAGGCAATTTGTGTTTGCAGCATTGCATATCTAGTTACCTAAAGGGGCGTTCTTTCATGTTATACACACCAACCACCGAGCCATATATAATGATAAGAGGGGGAGTTGAAATATCTCAGAAGGACATTCCGAGTCTTATAGTGCTTGAAGAGTTGCATATCTACCTCATTGAAGGGCCAAGTCAATTGGTGTATGAAGTATTGCCTACTTAGTTACTTGAAGGGACTATCTTTCAGGCTATAATTATACACAGTAAGGCAGGGGTGAGAACCTCTATCATTTTTGAAACGGTTCATTTTGGCTCCAATTCTTTGGCCAAATTTCAGGATCCAGTTCTTTTTGGTTCTGTTCTTGAGCCGAATTTCAGGATCCGGTTCTTTTCGGTTCCGATTTTTGGCCCAGATTTCAGGATCCGGTTCTTCACAGTTCCAATTCTTGGCCCAGATCCCAAGATCCGCTTCTTTTCGGTTCCGGTTCTCGGGCCAGATTTCAGGATCCGGTTCTTCACGGTTCCAATTCTTGGCTCAGATCCTAATATCCAGTTCTTTTCAGTTCCAGTTCTTGGGCCACATTTTAGGATCCGGTTCTTATTGGTTCCCATTCTTGAGCCACCTTTCAGGATCTGGTTTTTCTCGGTTTTGCTTCTTGGCCCAGATCCCAAGATCCGGTTTTGGACAAAAAATAACGATTCTGCAACCGGTTCCTGTTCTTGTTTTGGTTCCCGGTTCCGGTTCTCACCCCTGCAGGAGGGGGACTTGAAACACTATAAAAAGACATTTTGAGTCTTATAATGTTTCAAGGGTTGCATATCTGGCTCATTGAAGAGGTTGAGCCAATTGGTGTGCGAAGCATTGCATATCTAGTTACTCGACGGCGCAATCTTTCAGGCTACATACACTAACCAACGAGCTATATATGATAGGAGGGGAACTTGGAAAATTTTTGAGCTCCGAGGTTTGCCGGCCGGCCGGACAACGGAAATTTATGTAAAAAAAAAAAACAAAAAAAAACAGTCTTCTCGTTAGAACAGTTACTAATTTGGATGACGTCACAGGCAGATCAAAGCTGATACGTGAAAAATTAATGACGTCACAAGCGAATTCGACCGATGATGATGACGTCACAAGGAAGTTGAACGGGTCGATGTCTTTATCATACCTCCTTTATCCACTATTGAAAATTCGCAAGTTTGGGACTGGGTTTTCTCTTTCTAATGTCTTTACCGGCATCCCAGTCCTCTATTGGTAATCTCCGAGTCCAAGTCCGGTTTAATTCCTCCCCCCTCTTCTCTTCTACAGAAAATTTGCTAAGAATGCTCGACTTGGAATGGGAGAAACTAGTATTGGGAACTAGTTTTCGAGGACTAACGATAGTTTTGATTTTAAAAAAGTCGATATTTTGCGAAACTATCGATAGTTTGAAAATTTTTTCTTTCTTATCACAATCACGAAGTTGGTTCGAATTGGCAAGTAAAAATTGGAAATTAGCACCAGTTTGATGAAAATTTTCGCACAATTCGCCAATTCCAGTATTTCATAGAGATCCACAAAAGTGTTCCCCTCTCCTCTCCCTTCCAGTTCACGACGCCTCGAGGTAGATTCGTATGGGGGAAAGTTTCAACAAATTATGGTCGAACTGGAATCGGGATAGCTAGGAAGGAGAAGCTCTAAAATAGTTCAAGTATTTTCAGAATTATAGACATAAGCTGAAGTAAATTTTTGCAGTTTGCCAACTCCAGCATTTCATAGAGACCCACAAACGTGTTCCCCTCTCCTCTTCCTTCCAGTTCACGACGCCTCGATGTAGATTCGTAAGGGGAAAAGTTTTCACAAATTTTGGTCAAACTGGAATCGGAATAGCTAGGAAGGAGAAGAAGCTCTAAAATAGTTCAAGTATTTTTAGAATTATAGATATAAATTTAAGTAAAAATACCACTGCATCTCGAGCTCTGGAGGAGGAAGAGGCTTACAATATTTTCAGAATTCAAAAAGTCATTTCGAGGGAGAAGAATTCAGGTGGAAAAATGAGAACAGTGATGTATAAATAAGATGTGTAGCGTTTTTTGATTTCCTTATGCTTGTTTCAGACAATAGGATATATTTTTGTCCTCGTCAGTCTTTAATAATATCTAATCAACGTTCGTCTTAAACTTCTAATTGAAATTCGTTGCTCTTTTCACTACTTCTCGACGTTGATAGTATCAACATTTCGAGACGTTTTTCATGGGAACCTTTTTTCTCTCTCATTGTACATCATTCCAGTCAACATTACCTAATTTCAAAATCAGTATACGCGCGATTCTTTACACCGGGAGAAGAATAGGTTTCGCATAATGTTTGAGGTTACAGCTGCTGGACCAAAGTAAAGAACACTATACAAGGGGAAACAAAAAAGCCTCGTCAGATAGTCGTCACTCTTTCACACTACTTGTTTTCAACGTTCCCATCTCCCGCTGACGTTCTTTACTCACAACATAATATCATTTTGGACATCTTCAATTTCTTGTCTCCACTTCACCTACAGCCTTGAACAATACTCTTTCACGCTATTCGAGCGAGTACAAGAAACTCGAAATGATATTTACTTAAACGGTTCCATTGAAAATACAAGACGACGACGAGAATGTTTATTTAGGACCCGAAATTTATTACAAATAACCTTTCTACTAAAAAACAAATTTAGTCCTAATTTTTACATATACTCGCGACGTCGCTGTAGACGATGTGACGTTCAACAGATGGTACGAATAAAAAGAAGTCGACTGCTTTTCACTTTCTCGCGTACGGCAGTCAACCTTTATTTTATTTGTTTTTCTATAACCAAAAAAAAAAAAGGAGCAGCCACATCGTGGCAGAAAGCAGAAACATCTGCTACGGGTGTGGTTCTTACGGTAATCGACGTATTTTGTTTAAATAAATCAAATTTCAAATTATTGCGCGACTGTCGGATCGTATACGAGGTATACAAGGTAGCTAAAATTGAGTAAAAAAAGAAGAGAGAGCAATTATTGTAAATTTTCTTCTTCTTTCAATTCCAACAACAATGGGTTCTTATTTTTCGCTATTTTCAAACGCCGACGCCACAATATTGTACGTATTAGTGCAAAGAGAGGCGTTTATGGTTTACAATGCTCGAAGAATATTATAGCGCAATTTTGCTCGACATAAAAACACGTACACACAAGAGAACAGGGCGAGCATCCCGAGCGCGAGAAAAAGGAATAAATACTGCACGCACACGTCGACTTACTTCTGTACCATATTTTTTCCAAAACCCGTGAACAGACTTTTCAACGATATAACCATTTCACGCTTTCTTTTTATCCCCTCTCTCACTCGTACATAACGCAAATATATTACTTGAAGCGATATATGTTATACGTTCTGTCAAGACGGGGCTCTTGTATTTTGGGCCCTTTTTATGGGTTTTATTTTTCGTTTTAATTTATAAGGCAGTTTATCAAGTTGTCTTTACGGAGATTAGACGCCCACAGAAGCGTACACACAGGGTGAGGGAGAAATGAAATATAAGTCATAAATTAGCGGCAGCCTTTATGTCATAACCTACGAAACGATCGCTGCGGGATTTTCTCTTTTATTCTGTATGTACATTGCACTGTATTATGCGCGACTTCGAGTCAATCCCCTCCCCACCTGCTACTATTCTTCATCCTAATTTCTTTATCGCGCATTCGTATACGTATAATTCATTGTTACTCGCCTCATTCATACAACTTTGTAAGGATTAGGTTTGCAATTAGAGTGCTGTGCATTCTTCTTAATCTTTGGAAAATGCACTTCTTCCCATTTAATTCTTGTGGTAATGCATAGGTTTGAGAAGAAAACAACTAAAAAAGTATAAGCTAGGTAAAATCTAATGGATGTCATTCGAAGTTACCAGTCTGTAACTCATAATTAACTCCACCCTAATTCCTTTTACCAACTTCGTAAAATTCCTTAACTTTCTTTTTCCCTCTCGTTATTTATAAGATTACATATTTATGGTCGTACTTCCTTAGATTTTTCATTCTGAGATGCAGTTCAAAATTCTGCCATCTGCATTTGCACCAGTGTCTTTTGATCCAGCTCCGCCGCAACTTGTTTGTGGAATCAGGACACGCGACAATATATGCATTGAGGTTAGAGAATTTCTCTTCCATTGAAGAGAATTAAAGACCACACAATGAAAACAGATTGGAAAGCACATAAGAAAATTTTGAAAAATTACAACGCCGGTTTCCAATATCAGGTACAAATCGCAACTGGCTTGGGAACAGCTTCACGACATGCAAAAGAAGTCGGTAAGGTAGCGTCATCCTTCATTCAGGTATTAACTCGAAAATGTAAGTAAGGCATTCAAGAGAAATGCGCCGATATCCTTCTCGAGATTTTCAACAAAATGTAATGACGTTTTCGGCTTTCACCATCACTGGATTACAAAATACAATACAAGCGAAGACGATGAGGTGGAACAAGATTAATCATCGTACAACATACAAATAAACGTTACAGGTTAGATACTGAAAAGAAAGGAGAGTACGAGAAAATTTTTTCGATAAGCGGATCTTTGTTCTTCGTGCGATTTAACTCAAGAAAAAAAGATGATGGACTTTATATTTTACCATTTCGGTGTTTTCAAGGGCTAGTCTTCTCTTATAATTACTCTCAAAATGTCCGAAAGCTGCCAGCGACTTTATTCTACCGCAATTGAAGGCAGTTTCTTCGGTCAGCTCTCTTCTGCCGCGAATTTTTCCAAGGTACGCAGTTAAACGCCGAAGAAAAACAGGCCAGACAGGGTGACTTCGCTGGGTTTCCGTTTTCAAAAGCATCCACGTGGTCAGATATTCGGGTCTGGAACGATCTCCCGCATTCCCCGACGTACAAACCTGGACAATCCCACTCTTAGACAAGGGGGGGGGGAGTCCTTGCCATTGGACAATAATCTTCCAATTTGGAGGTAAGGGTAGAAGGTCGGTTTCCGATTATTTGCCCTAAGTGAGGTGGCGAGGACACTAGTGCGGGGGGAGGGAGGTAAGGAAAAACTGCAGTTCTCATCTTACTTTTGGAAAAACTGGAGTCAATAGAACTGTTCAACATGGAGTCGAATTTTTGATCCTCTTCTTCCTAACCATCTCACTAATGTCAACTTGGACTTCCTTCCGTCGGTACGTCTGGCCATAATTTGGCAAATCGCATTAATTCTATTGAACTTCGTTCTTTACGGCCAAGTGTTCGATGATCGCCAGCTAGGGGAGTAAGGGGAATAGAAACCAAACGATAAATTATATAATTTTCAGCGGCCAGCTCATGGGGGAGGGGGCAAAAGTACGTACCATGAACAGTGATGTCGGTGGTGGTGGGCTTTCGAAATAAAGCGTAAGCGAACTCGCTTCCGTTGATCGTGATTTCATGGTCAAGGAAATTGAGGCGACCGTCACCGACCTCCACTGTGAACTCAATAGTGAGGTAAATACTGTTAAGGAAAGTAAGAAAATCCGGGAAGAGTTCAGTAGGGCCCACTCATACGTACAACACGTCATCAACGTATCGGCGCCAGAGGGCTATACGGGGGAGCAAGGGATGGTCGGAATGGAAGATTTCCGACTCCAATCCTGCTATGGAGACTTCCAAAAAAGGGAACCTAGTGGTGATCCAATAGGGATACCGACGCCAGGGTGTAAGCCATATGAAGTTGCATATGTTAGGGGAGGAGCATCTCTGAAGAAGACGGGAAAATTCTTCAGTGAAGTCGGGAGTAATAGCTGCCTCAATTAAAAGTTCTTTGATGCGCTCATAGGTGATTTGGGGAACATTTGGGAAATGGCCTTTGACATCAAACGAAAGTAGAACGCTTCCTGGGGGAGGGGGTGTTGAGCTTGTTCCATGACTAGGTCAATGGAGTTCTAAACAGAAAAAGGGGAGAGGGAGCTAGCATTATGCTTGAACCATTTGTCTAAGGATTTTGACAAAGGGTTCGTGGGGGAAGTGAAGGAAAAAAGTATCGGGTGCATGAGGATCCCCGTTTATGGAGTTGAGCAAGGGTGTTGGAAGCATAATTCTTTTGGAACGAATATAGAAAATGACCCTTCGACCAGTGGATTCGTTGAGAGGCGCCTCCTGACGTCCAAAGTATGTCTCTGCAAGTACCTCCTAGTGCCTCCAGCCTAATTACTGAAATTCGAGAAAATACCTCCGGTGGAGCCTCCAAAGACACCTTCGGAGGGACTTGCAATGTTGGTCAGTGTAACTAGATGTAGAATATTGGCCTATCAGTGTTGCCAGATGACAGATGATACTCAGAAGGAGTATTTGGAACCTCGGCTTTTATTCGTACTGAGCAGCGCTAGCATCAGAGTGACTGAATGAGGTTTCGAGAAATAGAATACTGTTGTTGAAAAAAATGCCTCCTAAAGGGTCTTTGGAAGCACCTCCAAGCCTCTAAGTGGAAGCAAGGTATCTCCGGAGGTGAAATGCTCCAACCTCCAACACCTTGGTTTAAATCCTCACTATAGCACTCCGGAGGCATTTTGGAGGTAGCTCCAGGTGTCGCCCAAAGGGTCAATGGAGGCGCCTCCAAGCCTTCAAAATTTCAGCTAGCCTCCAGAGGCAAAGTGCCTACAACCTCCAACACCCTTGAGTTTAGGAAAACCGTAAATCTGAGAGATAGTGGGCTAGGGAGCAAGAAAAACTTTTTGAGAGGTTCTTTGTCGCGAAGGTGCTTACCTCCATTAATTTCGCTTCGGATCTCCTGCGTTCCTCGTTTAACTTCATTATGGAAGGCGTTGTTTTTTCAAGGTGGACGTCTCCGGAAAAAACTCCATTTTCAGGCACTTATATAATTTAGTCTACAGAACTACTTTTAAAGTTATTTGATATCATCACTCTCCTAAAAGTTAATTTACTAATCCTGTCAGCCCCTCTCTCCGAGAATTATCATATTTTACTTTAGTCTTAGTGAACAACAATTAAGATGTGCATTTTCACACTTTGATACGCAAATTTTAGCCTCAAGTCCACAGCATACTTTTGGTACCATCAATCCTCTTTTCCCTACTGCAACTTTCCGACCCCTCCAACTGTACTTTAATCATCTATCACGCCCTTAATATCTACGTCTCCCTGCTAAACGCCCTTCTTCTTAACAATTTAATTTGTTCAATTCCTTCCCCCCTACTCTCATCCCTCATTACTGCATTTGCTTTTATATATGATCGAGCTTCCCCTCACCTCATTGTTTCAAGGTTTTGATAAACTTGTGCTTCCTAGCCTGGCACTCCCATGCGATCTGTGGTATCTTACATCTCGTCCCTCACTTACCTCCTTGTTACACTCTCGAGCCAATGGTACAATCTTGTATCGATCTCAACAAACCTTTTTCCATCCTTAATGCCAACGCATTAGCTCAAGACATTAAAGATGTATGGCTTCTCCTCCCGATTCGATAGACATTCTTTCCTAAACAGGCTACTGCCAGCATTTTCACGTTCTCTTAACCCAACATAATATCTCTCATGAAGAGGCTAGTGAATTCTTGTATCTTCTGAACATTTGCTGGTCCTCCTATACATGCCTCTCCAAAGAGAAATTCTATCATCCCTATTAGTTCCCCTCTGGAATCATTAATTGAAGACCTTTCTGTCAAATGGGCGTCCGTCCCATAAGAAATACATTGAGCGGACGCCCTTTTGACAGAAAGGTGCTCAATTGCCGATGTCTTCATACATGGATTCGAGAGTGACTTGATTTCCTCGCCACTAGATTTCCTCCCTTAGATCATCAATTGGCATAGGTAAGTCGATGAAGTCCTCTGTCTGTGCAGGGAATCCGTAACCTCCGGTCGGAGGGTACGACAGTCACAAAAATATATACGTACCAGGGTTAGAGATAATTATGTCTTGCTTGATGGCGTCATCAATGTTGGGGCTTAGAACGTGACGAATTGGTGCCGTCACAAGACAGTATACTTCCTAAGGTTACAGTCATGATGGCGTCACAAAAATGTGTACGTTCCAAGGTTAGGAGTGATTATGTCTCGGGTTGACGACGTCATCGGGGTTTGGGTTGCGAATGTCAAAAGTTAACAATGTCACAAAAGTCTATACTTCTTAAGGTCACAGACGGGTTGACGCCGTCACAAGAACCGATGATACCACAAGTTGATGACGTTACAAAATGTGTACGCCCTAACATTAGGAGTCATTATGTCTCGGGTTGACGATGTCACCCGGGTTTGGGTTGCGAACGTCAAAAGTTGGTAACGTTACAAAAGTCTCTACATCTTAAGGTCACAGGTAAGGTCGTCAAGGGTTGACGACATCACAAGAACCGATGATATCACAAGTTGATGACGTCACAAAATGTGTACGTCCTAACATTAGGGGTGAATACGTCTCGGGTAGATGACGTCATCAAGATCTGAGTTGAAAACGTCACAAGCAAGTACTTGTCTTAAGGCTACGAATGATTATATCTCAGGTTGATGACGTCATCAAGGTTCAGATTAAAAAGTCACGAATTGATGACGTCACAAAAGTGTATATCACGTCACAAAAAGGGGCAAAGTCTATGCGAGCAGAAAGAAGAACCATGGGGATAAGGATTTCTCTTATTGTGGCCTTCCTCATAGACTCCATTTACGATAGAGTGATGGTGAGGTCAAGGAAATTTGTATATAGGCTTCCCTCAATCCTATTGACCCAGTGATTGTACAATTACTCTGATGTTGATTAAACGATGGGAAAAAAAACATTCTTTGGAAAAGGCCCCTCTCGCTCTCAAAGATAAACACCCCCTCAGCATCGTTGCAAATTTAATGATTAAGTGTTGCTGTTCAGGAGCAATGTGTCGACATCTTTCTCAACCACCCAATACCTGTCATGGACCGTCAAGAGAGATCCATCATCAGTAGCCCGAAGAGGAAGATCATTGACAAAAACCTCATTTTCAAGGTTGACATATGTAATGCTCTGGCTGTCATGGACCGTCGTATTTATGAAAAGGAAACCTAAGAGGTAATCCAAAATTGTAAGGCCACTCTCAACACCCATATCAACTAGGTAGAAAAGGCAATCAATGATTCTTGTCATTTCATTGTTGAGGTTCCTTTGAAGAAGTCCTTGTGCCTCTCTACCTCTATATGGATTGCCGAAGGTCCATAAGCCTGTCCCCCATGCGACCTGAGATATCTTATATTTTGTCCCCATTTACCTCCTTGTTAAATTCTCGAGTCAATTGTTTAAATCTCATATAGACCTCAACATCCCTAATGCCAACGCACTGGCTCACATCTGCTGGTCCTCCAACAGTAAATTCTATTCCTTTCCTGAAGACATCGGCATCAATATTGGTTCCCCTCCGGGATATTTGATTCTTGATATGTTCATATATAAATTCGAAAGTGACTTGTTTTCGACACCCCTCAATTCCCCCCCCCCCAGGGGTCCCCATTGGCATATGTACGTCAATGACGTCCTCTGTTTATCGTCCGGCCCACCTTTCTATCTTCAGGATTTTCTCGTCCACCTACAGAGTGTCTACTAAATCTACAACTCAAAAATTCATGACTTTTTCATGACTTTCTAATGACGTTTTCGTAGCAATTTTCATGATCTTTTTCCTCAATTTGTTGAACAACTTTTGTTCACAGTAATTTTTTTGCATTATTTAATGAATGATAAATAATTTTGCAAGAATCTCACGACAATAAACAACAATTCATGACTTTATCATGACTTTTATGACTTTCATGACCACTAACTAAAATTTATGGCTTTTTCATGACTTTCATGACTTGTAGACACCCTGATCCTAAATAACCCGTGACCCTCCCTCACATTACAATGGAAGTGGAAGGTCACTATCTTCATTTCCTTGACCTCACCATTTCTATCGAGAATGGAGTCCATGAATTTGGTATAAATAAGAAGCCCACAAAAATAGCCCGGATACCCAAAAATCGATATATCGATTGTATTCTGGGCTGCTTCCGCTCGTTTGTCCACATTCTTAGTCCAGTGTGAATCTAGTATACTGTATGTGTATGTCAAACTAACTAGCATTCGAGGACTCGCTCTGCTCGTTCGTCTTCATTATTGGTCGAGTATAACAAGCCAACTATTTTGGACCGAGTCAATGATTCCCTGCAAATTTTCTAGGAGGGAAGATCAACTCGGACTTGAACTCGCAAATTTCCAGTTGATGGCTGGGTGCCGCAAAGACATTGGAAAGAGGAAAGCCAGTCTCAAGCTCGCAAATTTTCGATACCAATTAGAGGCACAGTGAAGAAATCAACCAGTTAAAACCTCCTTGTGACGTCATAATCATCTGTCAAGTTATTCTTTACGATGAGTTTGTGCATCTTTCATGTACTTCATCAATCAAATTTCCTCTTCCGTATTTGAACTCGATATTACCGAGCTTAGAGCCCTGATGAAAGGCTACTAATAGTTAATTAAAATAATAAGAATGGAACAGAATTAGTACAGTCACTAAGAAAGGGATTTGATAGGCAATGAGGCAATGTATACGTGTCTCTAATAGTACGTAATCGAATATCATTCCGAAATTTCAACCTTATTATTAAATCACGATACACGATGTCATAATTACTGCCTGCAATAAACATCAACGCAAAGTATCGCACATACATCACAACATTAATCTGTGCATTCGATTCATGCCACCTGCGTTCCTGATTTTAAAAATAAAACATCGATCCTGCATTTGTTGGTCATTCTCTGATTGTTTTGATGTAGAATAATTATGTATGATCTTGAGCGACGTACATCGCTGAGATAAATAAACTTGTGTATCAAAATGCTAGCTAGACGAGTGCTTCCTATCACCTCGATTTGATGAAATTACTTTTTGGTTTATATTCTCGAAAACTAGAAGAGTAACATTAATGTCATATTGATCAAGCTCGTTTGCACAGCTAGCTGCCTTAAGTTAAACTCGATGAGCCGTCGCGACCTGGAGGGGTGAGGGAGAGCTTCCTCTAGGGTTGGTGAATTCGATCATTACTGCAGCTAAAACTTAGGAAATAGTGCTCGCAATTCGGTAAGTTAGCAAAATTTATCACCTAAAAAACGGAAAAAAAGCAACTATTTGGCAAGGTCTTCTCGCTTCACTCCTACAAATTGGTGTACGAATAGGGAGCTTCCGAATACTTATTAATAGCCTATACGATTTCATTTTCACAGGGAAATTGTTTTATGGAGTCGTCTGACGCCCACCGGCTGCCTTTTTTTAGCCCAAATCTGGCTCCATTGTGGACTCAGTTCACCGAATCGACAGAATTTTCGAAGACGACCATTTGAGATCTGATATTCGGTTCTCAAAGATAAAATTAAGGAATCGATACGTTTTTGCAATTTTTGGTTAACCATAATTAATGAAGATGGTAAAGGAGTAAAAATTTTCCCAGCGACTGAACCCAAGACCAACAAGAACAAGTAACGCCGAACGAGGTCATGACTGAACCAGCAAGGCATCAAAATGTGAATCATTCTCATAGACTGATTCAATCAATCCCTCCTCAGGTGACGTCATTATTATTCCGATGTCGAATAATTTCGATTTTCTCCATAGCCAATCGTTCAAAGTACGAATTTCCCCTCTGAAGGAGAACTTCGGACCCCTCTCCAAAGCTATGGTCACATTCCATTGAATGAGACTCACCTACTATCCTTTTACTCCACGTTTTTGTTAGACTATTCATACCTATATAAACACTGGGGCAATCTCTACAAGCTACCCTGTAAACACCCTCCCTCTCGGTCATCAGGATGGGGTATTTTAATTTAACGAATAAGCTTTTAGCAGTATTAGTATTGTAAAAAGCTGGTCAAAAACCAAAGGGGCAGAGGACACGGCCCAATTGCGATGGCTACTTACCCAGAAACGAGAGTCTAATCCACCGCTTCCTTCTGTCAGAGTGTCAATCCCGGGAAAGGGAGGTCGTAGAATCGAGCCATTGCCTCGCAAACGTCCTCCACCTTGACCTGATTCACTCTTGCAAGGTGCTTTATCGTCACCAGCTCTTTATGAATAGCGGCCGGACTTAGAGGGATGTGAGAGAGGCGACGTGTTAAAAGTAGCTATTTTGCGGGCAACAGGAACGAAGGAAGACCAGTGAATAGCAATGTCGGTCGATGTATCTTTGCGGTACATACCGAATTTATGGACGCCGTCAATGACGGTGATAATCAAGTCCAAAAATTTTATAGAGGAGTCACCAACTTCCAGTGTAAATTTTATAGAAGAGTATTGGCTGTTTAAATAAGCGAGAAACTCACTAAGGAGTTCCGGAGGAACGGTCCACGCACACAAAATGTCGTCATCGTACCTCTGCCAACGATGGACGTGACTCAAAAACACCCGGCCCGAAGAGATTAGGTCAAGCTCGAATCTCGAAACCACCAACCTTCTTGTCAATATTGGTATTTTTCTCAATTTTTTCCCAGGAAGATGTCAAGATTTTGGATCCATTTCAACCCCTGTAATAGTTTTCAGTCATCTCGGAACCCAACATTTTCCAAGTCCTTTTAAATTAGATCGGGTACCCTCTTCCTCTTCAAAACCGTACAATACGCTGTTCATATATAACGTAGAATTCGAAATCGTCCAATGTCGCAAACAATGGGGTGAGGGGAAGCTCGATCAGATATAAAAGCAAATGCAGTAATGAGGGATGAGAGTAGGGGGGAAGGAATTGAACAAATTAAATTGTTAAGAAGAAGGGCGTTTAGCACGGAGACGTAGATATTAAGGTCGTGATAAATGATTAAAGTACAGTTGGAGGGATCGGAAAGTTGCAGTAGGGAAGGGAGGATTGATGGTATCAAAAGTATGCTGTGGACTTAAGGCTAAAATTTGCGTATCAAAGTGTGAAAATGCACATCTTAATTGTTGTTCACTAAGACTAAAGTAAAATATGATAATTCTCGGAGAGAGGGGCTGACAGGATTAGTAAATTAACTTTTAGGAGAGTGATGATATCAAATAACTTTAAAAGTAGTTCTGTAGACTAAATTATATAAGTGCCTGAAAATGGAGTTTTTTCCGGAGACGTCCACCATAAAAAAACGACGCCTTCCATAATGAAGTTAAACGAGGAACGCAGGAGATCCGAAGCGAAATTAATGGAGGTAGGCACCTCCGCGACAAAGAACCTCTCAAAAAACCACCGGAGGTATTTTCTCGAATTTCAGTAATTAGGCTGAAGGCACTAGGAGGTACTTCCAGAGACATACTTTGGACGTCAGGAGGCGCCTCTCAACGTATCCACTGGTCGAAGGGTCATTTTCTATATTCGTTCCGAAAGAATTATGCTTCCAACACTCTTGCTCAACTCCATAAACGGGGATTCTCATGCACCCGATAGTTTTTTCCTTCACTTCCCCCACGAACCCTTTGTCAAAATCCTTAGACAAATGGTTCAAGCATAATGCTAGCTCCCTCTCCCCTTTTTCTGTTTAGAACTCCATTGACCTAGTCATGGAACAAGCTCAACACCCCCTCCGCCAGGAAGCGTTCTACTTTCGTTTGATGTCAAAGGCCATTTCCCAAATGTTCCCCAAATCACCTATGAGCGCATCAAAGAACTTTTAATTGAGGCAGCTATTACTCCCGACTTCACCGAAGAATTCTCCCGTCTTCTTCAGAGATGCTCCTCCCCTAACATATGCAACTTCATGTAGCTTACACCCTCGCGTCGGTATCCCTATTGGATTTAAGAATTAATTATTTGTCTGGACGGATTATATAAATAGAGAGTCGAATATGTCCGGCACTGCCGTCCAAAATATGAAAAATTCAAAAAAATAAACAAATAAATGACTATTTATTTATCTGGGATCACCACTAGGTTCCCTTTTTTGGAAGTCTCCATAGCAGGATTGGAGTCGGAAATCTTCCATTCCGACCATCCCTTGCTCCCCCATATTGCCCTCTGGCACCGATCCGTTGATGACGTGTAGTGCGTATGAGTGGGTCCTAGTCAACTCTTTCCGGATTTTCTTACTTTCCTTAACAGTGTTTACCTCACTATTGAGTTCACAGTGGAGGTCGGTGACGGTCGCCTCAATTTCCTTGAACCTGAAATCACGATCATCGGAAGCGAGTTCACTTACGGTATTTTTCGAAAGCCCACCACGCCCGACATCACTGTTCATGGTACGTACTTGTGCTCCCTCCCTCATGAGTTGGCCGCTGACAATTAGTTATATAATTTATCGTTTGGTTTCTATTCCCCTTACTCCCCTAGCTGGCGATTATTAAACACTTGGCCGTGAAGAACGAAGTTCAATAGAATTAATGCGATTTGCCAAATTATGGCCAGACATACCGACGGAAGGAAGTCCAAGTTGACATTAGTGAGATGATTAGGAAGAAAAGGAAAAAAAATTCCCTCCATACCGACTCTACGTTGAACAATTCTATTGACTCCAGTTTTTCCAAAAGTAAGATGAGTTCTTTCTTACCTCCCTCCCCCTCACCAGTGTCTTCGTCAGCTTACTGAAGGGGAATAATCTGAAACAGACCTTTTACCCCTACCTTCAAATTGGTAGGTTATTGTCCAATGGCAAGGACTCCCTCTCCCCCTTTGTCTAAGAGTTGGATTGTCCAGGTTTGTTCGTCGGGGAATTCCAGACCCGAATATCTGACCACGTAGATGCTTTTGAGAAGGGAAACCCAGCGACGTCACTCCGTCAGTAAAATGGCCCGCTTTTCTTCGGCGTTTAACAGCGTAACTTGGAAAAATTCGCGGCCGAAGAGAGCTGACCAAAGAAACTGCCACCAATTGCGGTAGAATAAAGTAGCCGGCAGGTTTCGGACATTTTGAGAGTAATTATAAGAGAAGACAAGAAAACATCGAAATGGTAAAACATAAAGTCCATCATCTTTTTTCTTTGAATTAAATCGCACAAAGAACGAAGATCCGCTTATCGAAAAATTTTTCTCGTACTCTCCTTTCTTTTCAGTATGTAACTTGTAACGTTTGTTTGTATGTTGTACGATGATTAATTTTGTTCCACCTCATCGTCTTCGCTTGTATTGTATTTTCTAATCCGATGATGGTGAAAGCCGAAAACGTTCATTACATTTTGTTAAAAATCTTTAAGTGTTGTTTAAGCAATTCGTTTGTTTAACAATCACTTAAGAGAATTTCAGACGGGCCGGTTAAGACATTATTTTGAGAAGAAAAGAGTTGACAGCCCCTCCCCATACTTTTACGTACAAATATTTGTTGACGATAGGGGGCTTAAGATTTTCCTCAATCATCTGAATATCCCGCTGTATTATATTTTCGCTGGATAGGTACTGAATTCTGTAAGAAATTATTAGTCATAACAAAGTGGCACAGTCGTATTTTTTTTTTTTTCAAGTTGCAGATCGAAAAATTTTTTGTAATTCACGTAAAACTGTTCAGATTACCCACAAGTATCTCTTTAATCTTTGACCATCCATAAAGAAGAACTACTACGAGATGTTCTAACGTCCTGTATTTTTACAAACCCTTGTTACTAAAGCTAAACACATCCACCGATATTAATGTTAACATTTCTAGAGAAAGAAGAAAAAGAAAGTCACAAATTCACAAAACATTGAAATTAAAATTTTTTGTGAATAAACAGTTGACCAAGAAAAAAATTAAGAATAAGAACGGTTAATATCATGAAAATTTTCATACGAGAGCAATTGATCCGTTTTCCAAATCATTAAAACTATCTTTAATTTGCCTTATGCAACTTACTCATAAAAAATATAATACTCTTAGGAGTTAGTGCTATCCATCTCCTCTCTGGATAACTGATTGGCTTTGTCATCTTTTGACGCGAGTCGAAAAATTACAAAATTCAATTCAAACTGGATGTCACGATAATACCTCGGTACTTCTCTCCTGATAAGATTTCTTTCAGTCGTAACTCGATTCTGCATCCCTGCGGCTCTCCAATCTGAATGGAAGTTCCCACAAAGCAAGCTGTATCATAAGAAAAAAAAGTTCATCCGCCGAGGACTCTTCATTTTCTTTAGGAATTGATTCGTCAGGATACGAGTAACTTAACAAATCCAATTCGCAATGATAATCGGGTCTACGTGTACGTGACGGACCTGATCTTGGGGACCGTGATGGACTTAGTGTTGAAGGCTGTGACGGACCTGGTCTTGAGGGCTGTGACGGACCTGGTCTTGAAGGCTGTGACGGACCTGGTCTTGAGGGCTGTGACGGACCTAGTCTTGGGGACCATGATGGACTTAGTGTTGAAGGCTGTGACGGACCTGGTCTTGAGAGCGATGTCACTCGTGATCTTGGTCTTGTGAGCGATGTCTGTGGATCGAAGAATGCACGTGACACATCCTCACATTCTACCCGGCTAGAAAAAGTACTGCGTCTTTGCCGTTTCGGTATTGATTGCACGAAACAGTTTAGTTTAGAATCACATCCCGTCAACGAGTCATGAGAACCACGAAAAAATGAAGTAGGTCGTTCAACGTCCAAGAATTTCTCATGTTGCTTGGATTTCAATTCTTCATCGGTTTCTTCTGGAGGTAGTGGAATCGCGTCCAATTCCGACTTCATTTCTTCGAATCGCTGCATTGTATAAGGTCGAGTATCAGGACTTGGCTTAATGAGGGGTATGATATTTCTACGTCTTTCAAAAGAATGTCTTTCAATAGAACGTCGCCTATGCTCGCTTGGAGAGTAATCTTGCACAACAATAGTTGGTGGCTCTATAGATGAAACTGGAGGTATTATCGGTCGCGGTATCTGTGAATCAAGAGTATCAGAACTTGGCTCATTATGGGGTGCGATAGGTTTTTCAAAAGAATGTTGCGCCTGATCACTCAAAGACCTCGCTGCATATTTTGGCGGCGGAAGAGAAGGGTCTCTAATTATGGCCCGTTTTTCTTCGGCGTTCAACTGCGTACCCTGGAAAAATTCGCGGCAGAAGAGAGCTGACCAAAGAAACTGCCTTCAATTGCGGTAGAATAAAGTCGCTGGCAGCTTTTGGACATTTTGAGAGTAATTATAAGAGAAGACTAGCCCTTGAAAACATCGAAATGGTAAAACATGAATTCCATCATCTTTTAAATCGCACGAAGAACAAAGATCTGCTTATCGAAAAAATTTTCTCGCACTCTCTTTTCTTTTCAGTATCTAACCTGTAACGTTTATTTGGTACGATGATTAATCTTGTTTCACCTCATCGTCTTCGTTTGTATTGTATTTTGTAATCCAATGATGGTGAAAGCCGTAAACGTTCATTACATTTTGTTAAAAATCTTTAAGTGTTGTTTTAGCAATTCGTTTCTTTAACAATCACTTGAGAGAATTTCAGCTGGGCCGGTAAAGACATTATTTTGAGAATAAAAGAGTTGACAGCCCCTCTCTATACTTTTACATACAAATATTTGTTGACGGTATCGGGCTTAAGATTTTCCTCAATCATCTAAATATCCGCTGAAATTACATTTTCGCTAGATAGACTGTACTGAATTATGTAAGAAATTATTAGTCATGACAAAGTGGCACAGTCGTTTTTTTTTTTTTTTTTTTTCAAGTTGCAGGTCAAAAATTTTTTGTAATTCACGTAAAACTGTTCAAATTACCTAAACCGGTCTCTTTAATCTTTGACCATCCATAAACAAGAACAACTACGAGATGTTTTAGCGTCCTATATTTTTACAAACACCCTTGTTTCTAAAGCTAAACACATCCACCGATAATAATGTTAACAGTTCTATAGAAAAAACACAAAGAAAATCACAAATTCACGAAACATTAAAACTAAAATTTTTTGTAAATGAAAGCTTGACCAAGAAAAGAATTAAGAATAGGAACGATTAATATTATGAAAATTTTCATGCAAGAGGAATTGATCTGTCTTCAAAATCATTAATTTGTCTTATGCATCTTACTTATAAAAAATATATAACATTCCTAGGAGTATAGGTACCATTCATCTCCTCTCTGGATAACTCATTGACTTTGTCATCTTCTAACACGAGCCGAAAAATTACAACATTCAATTCAAACTGGATGTCACGATAATACCACGGATAAGATTCTTTTCAGTCCTGACCCGATTTTCCATCCCTGCGCCTCGCATCCCAGTTGCTCCGCGATTGGTCCCACAAAGCACGTTGACGCTGCATCATAAGGAAAAAGTTTTCCTCATCATCAGAATCTGACACGTCATAATATCTCAACAAATCCAATTCGCAATCAACATCGGATCTAGGTGCATGCCTCGCATCCCAGTTGCTCCGCGATTGGTCCCACAAAGCACGTTGACGCTGCATCATAAGGAAAAAGTTTTCCTCATCATCAGAATCTGACGCGTCACAATATCTCAACAAATCCAATTCGCAATCAACATCGGATCTAGGTGCATGTCTTGGCGGCTGTGACGGACCTGGTCTTGAGGGCTGTGACGGACCTGGTGTTGAAGGCTGTGACGGACCTGGTCTTGAGAGCGATGTCTCTCGTGATCTTGGTCTTGTGAGCGATGTCTGTGGATCGAAGAATGCACGTGACACATCCTCACTTTCTAAACTGCTAGAAACAGTATTGCTTCTTCGGCGAGACTGTACTGATTGCACAAAACGATCTAGGTTAGATTCGCATCCCATCATCGAGTCGTAAGAAGTACTCATATGCGAAGTAGGTTGTTCAACGTTCAGTAATTGCTCCATTTCCTCGGGAGTCGGCCGCTCTTTCAGCTTGACATCGTTTATTCGTGACAGTACAATTGCTTTTGACATATCGTTGGATTCCGACACCATTTCTTCAAATGACTTCATTTTTTTGAATCGCTGTATTGTATCATGAAAATCGAAAGTATCAGGATGTGTGCGGATGGGTATGATACTTCCTTCAAAATCATGCATTTCAGAAGGATCCTCGGTTGGAGAGCAATCTTGCACAACAATGGTTGGTATGTTTATAGATGGAACTGGAGTCGTTATCGATTGCGACATCTGTGAATCAAGAGTATGAGAACTTGGCTCATGATGGGGTGCGATAGGTCTTTCAAAAGAATGTTGCGTTAGATCGCGAGGAGGTTCTCCAGTTGATGGTTGCAAGTGTTGCGCATTATTTGATGACAGTCTACAAGTGGGAGGAAATTCTTTGCTCAGTTTCGGATGCTGCGAAAAATCTTCCTTCATTGTGGGTTCAGGTGATTTCGAAATGCTCGATAAAGTTGAGTCAGATGGAGGAAGATTTTGAGGAAGAGTGCTCTCGTCTCCAGTTGACGGCTGTCGACTAATTACTCGTATCTTGTAAGCCCACGAGTGTTTATGAGATATAGCCATTAAATGCGTCCGGAGCTTTTTCCATTTTGCTACCAACGATTCACTTCTCAAGTTTTCTCTCAATGTTTCAAAGGTCAAAGAGGGAGAGTGGGGAGCCTCATCCTGAGGTTTTTTGTCAGGTTTTTTGTGATATAGTCTTCGTACGGTTGGTGAGTTTATAATTTCAATCACACGATTCGGAATTTTACACGAAGTCATAAAGGAAGAGCGACGAGGGCGACCTTCAGTTCCCTTCGACGAATCATGAGAACGTCGTCGAGAAGGTGCAGCTTCTGCAGTATCAGAAACTTCCTGAGCAGGTCGGTCGGTGGACAAGTTCGAAATTAGAGCAGAAACTCCTCGATTTAGGTCTCTTCGGTCAAGAGAACGTCGTCTACCGGTGGAGTGAGAACGTCTAGCTTCTGCAATACCAGAATCTTCCTCAGTAGGTAGGGCGAGGGACGATTTCGAAAGTAGAGTAGAATTTTCTGGATTTAAGCTTCTTGAGTCATGAGAATTTCGTCTACCGGTGGAGCGAGAACGTGCAGCTTCTGCAATACCAGAAACTTCCTGAGCAGGTTGGCCGGTAGACAAGTTCGAAATTAGAGCAGAAACTCCTCGATTTAAGTCTCTTGGGTCAAGAGAACGTCGTCTACCGATGGAGCGAGAACGTCTAGCTTCTTCAATACCAGAATCTTCCTCAGTAGGTAGGGCGAGGGACGATTTCGAAAGTAGAGTAGAAGTTTCTGGATTTAAGTTTCTTGAGTCATGAGAATTTCGTCTACTGGTGGAGCGAGAACGTGCAGCTTCTGCAATAACAGAATCTTCCTGAGCAGGTTGGCCATGAGATTCGTTCAAATGTGGATCAGAAATTCGTCTGTCGATGGACTGATTTGACCCTCTTGAGTCATACGAATTTCGTCTACTGGTGGAGCGAGAATGTGTAGCTTCTGCAATATCAGAAACTTCCTCATTAAGTAGGCCGAGGGACGAGCTCGAAGAACGTCGTCTACTGGTGGAGCGAGAACGTCTAGCTTCTGCAATATCAGAACTTTCCTCAGTAGGTATGCCAAGGGACGAGCTCGAAGAACGTCGTCTACCGGTGGAGCGAGAACGTCTAGTTTCTGCATCATGAGAATCTTCCTGAGTAGGTACGCCGAGGTACCGGCCTTCGTTCAAATTTGGAGCCGAAATTCGTCTGTCGAAAGACCGATTTGTTCTTCTTGAGTCATGAGAATGTCGTCTATCAGTGGAGTGGGAAGGTGCGACTTCACCAGAATCTTCCTGAGTAGGTACGCCGAGGTACCGGGAAGCGTTAAAATCTGGAGCAGAAATTTGTCTGTCGAAGGACCGATTTGTTCCTCTTGAGTCATGAGAATGTCGTCCAACAGTGGAGTGAGAAGGTGCGACTTCACCAGAATCTTCCGGTGTAGGTTGGCCGTGGGATTCGTTCGAATGTGGATCAGAAGAACGTCTACCGGTGAACTGATTCGACCCTCTCGAGTCATGAGAATTTCGTCTACTGGTGGAGCGAGAACGTGCAGCTTCTGCAAAATCAAAATCTTCCTGTGTAGGTTGGCCGTGAGATTCGTTCGAATGTGGATCAGAAGAACGTCTGCCAATGGACTGATTTGACCCTCTCGAGTCACGAGAATTCCGTCTACTGGTGGAGCGAGAACGTGCAGCTTCTGCAAAATCAAAATCTTCCTGTGTAGGTTGGCCGTGAGATTCGTTCGAATGTGGATCAGAAGAACGTCTGCCGATGGACTGATTTGACCCTCTTGAGTCACGAGAATTCCGTCTACTGGTGGAGCGAGAACGTGCAGCTTCTGCAAAATCAAAATCTTCCTGTGTAGGTTGGTCATGGGATTCGTACAAATGTGGATCAGAAGTTGGTCTGTCGGTGGGCGGATTTGACTGTCCTGGGTCAGAAGAACGTCGACTACCGGTGGGTGGAGAAGGTGCAGCTCCTGCATTATCAGATGATTGTCCAGATTCCTGAGTAGGTTGGTCGCGGGATTCGTTCAAACGTAGAGCAGAAATTCGTCTGTTGATGGGCGAATTTGGAAATCGAAATCTTTCCGGTGGGGGGAAATACGCCGCAGGACGTGAATATAAGCTGAAACGAGGCCGAGGTCCACCCCTAGGTGTTTGTTGTTGACCACGAGGATTTCCGGTCGAATTTCTGTGTGGTTCAGGTGTTTGTTGTTGATCACGAGGATTTCCGGGCGAATTTCTGTGTGGTTCTTGTTCCATTTTCACAGGACGGCCAGCAGTTGAAAAAAGAAAACTATAGCTGACAAACTCTTATTTTCACCTGAAAATAAGCAGTCTTGAACTATGGAATTCTTTATAGTACGCGCAAAAATTATTACTATTATTATATTTTTTTTTTGGAAAAGAAAAAACGTATCTCGATTAAACTGACAAACTTGAACACAATATCACCGTTAATGACGACGGAAATACAATTATTGCGAAAAATGTGTCGCTGTGATCAGCTCAAAAGTCAAGTTAGTAGGAACAGCTCGACGCGAAACTTATATAACTGACCAAGATGATACGCACCATTCCATACCGGTATCAAAGACCAACTGATCAGGATGATACACAGCACCATTCCTTACTGGTATCAAAGTTAAGCATGACTAAGCTTGATTTGAACAATACATAGTATAAAAGTACAGGAAAATTTATCCACAAGACGTGAAGGGTTTTCAAGTACATACCGGAAACTACACGTCATTCAGATAGTTGATACAGAAAATATGTGTCTCATAACTTCGTTGTGAATAAGTTTCTGGTTGAAGGGAACTCTTGCAGTACTTGCAAAAAAGTAGTAAGCTATAAGAGGAAAGGTAAATTATTTGCACCACGAAGGTTTAATCAAAAATATTGTACGAGGGAGAGGGGAACAGGCGAGATGATGAAAGGTTCATATCCTCGGTATGAGGCAAGTAAGTAATCAGATGAGTACATATGTATGAGGACAAAAATTTCCTTCCTGTCAGCATTTTTAGTGTAAGGGGTCAACGCTTTTACTGCCTCTTCTTTCATGTGCCATAATTTTTACGAAAACTGTTCCCAAGTCTCTTCCCCAGTTTGTTATTGTGAATCAGCTCGACAATACGTTTTGACTGATACACTTTGTTGCGCTGTACATTTTGTTGCTTTAATCTGTGCGCTAACGAGTACCTAAATTAGGCAGGCAGTCTACAATCGCAATACCAGTCGAATTGACCTACTAAGCCAACTAAAATAGCATCACCAGTCTGACTCTCCAACCCTGCAATCTGGCAGAAGAAACTCGAAATTCTACCTATTGTCTTGCATCGTATAACAGATATCAACAAGCTAAAAAGCGTCATTAATAAGAAGATAACAACTAATGATGGCGTCGTTTCACTAGGTAGGAATAATACTGTTCGCATTAGGCCTACAACAATGGATCGATGTGCTGAAAGATGAAATTTTGGCTGACAACTCAAATCAAAAGTTCCTTTTCCATCAACAAGAATAATATGTGATCACGGAGGCTGGTCACCAAATACATGGGCCCATTTTTGCTGCTCGATATTGTGGACAGAAAGATGAACTACTGCCTGTTCACTTTGTACCACTAAAGAGAGCCGCTAATAATGCCAGTATTTACAATATTCAAATCATCCAAAGGCAACGATTCCAAGTTTATGGACATTCCAAAGGAAGTGGTCCGCATCTTACTACTGAATGCACAAGAGGTAAAGACTTACCAAAAGATCAGACATGTTGTGCCCTTAATGGTGAAAAGCAACCTGCCAACTATCGCAGGTCTAGTGCATCTATTCAAAGATATCCCTGAACATTGTAAGAAAGCACAAAATACGTCAAGATATCACGAAAACATACAGCTGCAACCCCAAACATAACCTCCCTCATTATCACTGAATACTATGCCAGCTCCGGCTCAGCAAATAAATGAGACTAGTCGTGGAAAGACCTATACTCTGAGATTACCAGGTGTAGTTTGCGCAAAGAAGATCCTCATGGTCAAATCCGCCTCTTGAAAAACTTCATTGCTCAACAAACATCTGTATTCCAGCAAGTACTCACACACTTAACCATGCTCACTACTGCTATCAACAAACAGGGTACAAAGACCACATTACATTTCAGGCCATTGCAAATGCACACAGACGCCTAGAGGAATAACCTCAAATCCTGGAAAGGGGAAGGTGATCGAAAGATGGAAATAATATGAATGTTCACAAGGATTAGTATAGAGAAGTCCATCTTTCAATCACCTTCCCCTCTCTATAAATTTGCGGTAGTTCCTTTAGGCGTCAAAGTGTACAGTGGGATTTGTACCCTTCCTCTCACAAGGTTGGAACGTCCATCTGAAGGCGAAATATGACGATCTAATCTTAGGGCCTGGTAGCCTAGCGTAGAGGTTATCGCATTCGTCATGAAAACGAGAGGTCGCGGGTTCGACTCCCATCCAAGAAAGGAGATTTTTTCGTCATATTTCCTCTTCCTTCCTTCTCTAAACTTAATCTTCCTGCAAGGACAGAAGTATCATCAGAACTTCAACCAGCAATCATTATTATTTGGTGTCGAGGGAGTCACAGAAGAGGACATCAGATCTGCTATTAGCAATAATACTAAGAATCAACCTACCTATGGCTCTCTCAACAGCAACACCAAGACAGCAATAATCAGATTTAATAAACCAGGCTATTATCAATTCATTGCAGCATCCACAAATTCACGAGTTTCAGATATCAGAAACATATTTCTAGTCCGGGAGGTAGACGATGCGACCTTGCATTTCATGTTAAAATCATGAAATTTGGAGCGAACGTTTAGGACACTTGAATGAAAAATTTGAGCCATGGCGCCACAGCCCAAACCCCTTAGGGGCCCCCTTAATGGCGCGTTGTTTAACTGGAAGGAATTCTTGCATATAAATGACCGAAATATTCCTTTCGATTTGCTATTGATGTGGCTTCTCATGTAATTCGGACCGACAAATTTGAAAACAATCATCAAAAAATTATTCCGACATTTTAGGGGCGCCGAGGGGCTGATAACCCCTACAATAAGGGTAAAATTGAAGTGACATATTTAAAATTTCACAAATATCCCTATGAAATTTTCCGTACAATTTGGGAAAAATACTGAAAAAATTCTCTGACCGTCCAAAGGACCCAGAGGCTTCAACCCCCCCTTCCCCGAAAAAAAAATGAGGAAAAAATAGGTATTTTTTGTTTTTTGGAAAAATCTTAACGGGTTCCGAAGTAGAATTTAAGGCAAAAAAAGTTCCTGGTGTCCTCGGAGGGGGTTAAGGAAGGTACAAGCCCTGGAAAGTGATGAAAAAACTTTTACATTTTGTTTTTCAAGTTCAACAAATTCTTATGTAGAATTTACCGTAAAATTCGGAAAAAATGGTAAAATAATTCCTGGAGGTCTCTGAGAGGGGTTAAGATGACTCAAACCCCCAAAACTCGAAGTAAAAAATATGAGTTTTTGAGAACATTCAAACGGATTCTTGTGTGAAATTTACAGTAGAATTCAGAAAGAATCCTGAAAAAAATCTCATAGCTTTTCGAGGGCGCCGGGAGGAACATAAATTTCTTTGGAAAAAGTTGTAAAATTGTAGAATTACATTTTTATAACTCATGCAAACTGCGTTTTTTGCTGGTTCGAAAGTGTTTCTATGCGGACTCATTAGTTTTTCTGATAGCTTCTACTTTTCTGTCCGTCAATTCAGCCTTCCGTCTTCTTCAAATTTATCAATATTTATTTCATCAATTTTATTCATGGCGGCGAGGTTAGGTTAGGTTTCGATCCCACCTACCCAAGATGCTCTCCAACAGCACGGTCTTCGCGCGGTTCATCAGGGTTTCCATGTGTAGGGGCAGTGACTGAAGAAGAATCAAAAATTGCCAGATCTGCCAGAATGGGGCTGGAAGCGAGTGACTGATGGAATACATTGGGAACCTTTATGGACCCTTCAGCCACCTGTCTATAAGGCATTGGACATTCTCGTGAAATTCGACTGCCAGAAAGGCTGCTCTACGAAATACTCTAAGGGCCGGAAGGCTGGAGTGCTATGCACTGATGAGTTTTGGGGGTTTGAGTCCTCTTACCCCCTCTCAGAGACCTCCAGAATTTTTTTTACCATTTTTGGTGAATTATGTGGTAAATTCTACATTGTTGAACTTGAAAAAAAAAATGCAGATACTTTTTCATCACTTTCCAGGGTTTGTGCCCCCTTTAACCCCCTCCGAGGGCCCCAGGAATTGTTTCACCATTTTCCCCGGATTTTGCGCTAAAGCCTACTTCGAAACCCGTTGAGATTTTTCCAAAAAACGCAAAATATTTTTTCCTCATTTTCTTTTTTTTTTTTTGGGGGGGGGGGGGGCTGGTGAGGTCCCTGGGCCCTTTGGACAGTCGGAGAATCTTTACGGAAAATTTCACAGGGGTATTCGTGAAAGTTGAAATATGTCACTACAATTTTACCCCTATTTCAGGGGTTATCAGCCCCTCGGCGCCCCTAAAATGTCGGAATAATTTTTTGATAATATTTTTTTCAAATTTTTCGGTCCGAATTACATAAGAATCCACATCAATTGCGAACCAAAAGGAATATTTCGGTCATTTACATGCAAGAACTCCTTCCAGTTAGGTAACCCGCCCTATAGGGTTTCTGACTTTGGCGCCATGGCTCAAATTTTTCGTTCAAGTGTCCTAAACGTTTGCTCCAAATTTCATGATTTTAACATTAAATACAAGGTCGATCTCATAATTGGCACTAAGCCGCCGGACACGTATGCAGAAAGTGCAAAATTTATGGATATTCTGAAGTTAGATGTGGAGCTTCTGAAGAAACTATTCAAATGACAAGCAAAGCTTTAGAGAACAATAAAAAATGCATTTATTGAGGCGTGGGACAGGGGTCTTTCAGAGCAGATACGCTACGAAGGGTAAGAAGGGGGTAAAACCCCACAGTGTAGCCAAAGCGACCAAGTTCTTTGGCCTAGGAACGACCCAAGTATGGTAACTGAAGCCAGGTTTTCCGCAAAGAGTCGAGTTGAGAAGTGTGGGGGGGACCCGACGAGTCAGATAAGAGATTTTCAAGAATCTTCCTCCTGATGATTTTCCTGACATCCATACCTATGCCGTTGGTTTGGGCAATTTGCTCAATCGAACGAGTTTCTACCTCAAAATCCTCTGTGCACATCAGGATGTGAGCAAGGCGATGTACTTGGCCATTTTATGAGCGCGCAGATGGAGGGAGGAGGAATTAATAGATACGCACTAGTAAACGTTTCTTTGCAGTAAATCGAGAACCTCGTAGTGAGGTGGGAGGTACCGAAAACGGGATGAATGTTGGGATCCAGGAAGGATATACGACCCCCCAATCAAGATTAAACTTGATGGAAGACCGGAGGGAATTCAAGAAGAGGAGGAAGGAAGGGAGTTGAGAGTCGAATGTCGTCAACGGGAGAAGCTGAAAGGGAGGACAAGATGTTATTTTCGAGGGAGAGAGCTGAGTTACACGTCCGCAACGAGAGCGCTGAGCGGCCCTCCCTTAGAGAGTCTAAAAGGAAATACGTAGGGGTTACGTTTGACAAAAATTTCCACGAGGAGCTTGAATTTGCTGATGACACTCCCATCAATAGACTGTTTATTAGGGAGATACTGGCACGTACTGCTGATAACTTCAGCGGTAGGAATAGAAGGGTTCAAAGATAATGAGGCGAGTGCTACGAGGAATTTACAGGTCATCGAGTAATTCTGTGTGGCGGGTTGAATCTTTCACCGAGTATCTTGACTCGTACCTGGAGTCGGTCACAAACCGCCCCTATGGTGCGGAAGAAACTTATTTCCAAAGCTGTAGATTCTACCATTTCTTCCCATCGGAGCATCACTCCAATGGGTTAGTTCACTTCATTCAGGGTACTCACCTCCTTAAACGCTTCAATCTTTGTCCTACTTTTTATAACCCCAACACAGTTTGTAGCCTTTTCTACAGGCTAAAGGATCCTGTGCCTATTTTTGAGAGAAGTGGAGTCTACAGGCTGATGGCCGGCGCACCGTATCGAGGAGACGAGCCGGCAGCTTTGTAGAAGAGTTCAAGAACATCTTGATGAAGTCAATGCTACCCTCCTCCGCAAAAGATCGGCTTTTGCTGGACACCTTCCGAGTTTCGACCATAAATTTGCCGTCTGGCTCCATTAAGAGAATTCTCTCCGGCGATTTTTAGCCTTGGAGGTCATCGGAAATATTCACCTTGTTTACACTTTTGAATTGTTTCTTCCCTGACCTCATCAAAAAATTCTATACTCTTCCTTCCTCTCCCAACGACTCTGAATCACCATAATTTTCTTGTCACCACTGGTCTTCTTCTCTTTTCTTCTCTTCGTTCTTTCTTCTCCTTTCGATTTGGTTGAGTTCTGATTTGGTCTTCGTCCACTGATGACTAATTATTCGAAATATATTCCACAATCTTTCAATAATTTTTATGATTTTTCGGTATTTTACAACCTTGTCAATTCTTCGATTTTGAACGATTATTAATTTCGTGCGGCAGTGAAATACTCCTTGATTGATTTCAAACTCTAACTCGGACTATTTCTGGTTTAGGTCGAGGGTTAGAAGATTTCAAGTTCATCAACAGATGGCAACTCGGACTCGCAGATTTCCAATAGTGCAGTTGAATACCGTTGAAGACATTAAAAGTGTAAAAAATGAGAATTATCAGAAATCTTAGGCACGTAGATAAATTTTGGGATAAAGTATTTTCACCTTAGCTGCATCATTGTTTTGCTTAATATTTAGGAAAATCAAAAAAGTTAAATTTGGAAACCTATCGTCGCAACATGGGTACCTTCGCTTGAAATTATACGTAGAATAAGTTTGAACTTAGGTATCTTTACCGTATCTAAAATATTTTGGCAAATATTTTTGAAAAAGCTGATTTTTTTGGGGGGGAGGGGGGGATCGCTCTTGTGGGGTGGTGTCAGGGCTCTGCAAACGTGTCCTCCAATCGAAATTAATTTTCGACAGTAAGATGAAGAATGCCTCCATCAATACATGCAAGGTTCATCCTTAAACAGACATAAAGTAGAATGAGAATAAAAAAGCTTCTGCTCTTTTAGAAAGTTTTCAAACTGAGTTCTTTTTCATCAAGAACCATTAACTGGTTCACCTTCTCACGACGCGATGACCTATATAATAATTGCTGACTTGATCGATAGCGGTCTCAAAATAAATCAAGAAACATTTCACTAATTATAAATATACTCAGATATAAATAAAATAATATAACGGAAATGAATCAAATATCATTTGGTTATCAAAAATTAAAAACTGATCAATAAATTATCACAATTCGAATCCTCCTTCCCATCGTTTATCAGTTCGCTTATTGGAAGCGTTCGTCTGCTCAGAAGATGGTTCCACAGTGATCTTCAGTTCGTTTTTTCCTGCAAGATTCTCCGCGGTACAAACATACACTCCATAATCCTTTCGTTGCACTCTATTCAGGCGAATAGAAGCTCGAGTAAAATACCGGTCCGCATGATGTCTAAACTCAGCTGATGATCCATTTATCCATCCTCCACTTTCTTGGTACGTCCAGGTTACATTCGGCCACGGATTCGCTTCCACCATACAATCCAATGTTAGAGAGTCGTCTCGTCGAATCTGAACTTTCGAATTCTGGACGTACATCGTAGGAGGATACATAACGTTGAGCACGTACTTCTTTCTGTACTTCGAGGATGGTTCTCGATCGTTGTAGCACAAAATAACGCCGCTATCATCTCTGGTGCTCTTCTTTATCTCGAATTTCTCCCGACTGGTCATAAAGTGGACAATTCGATTACCTCTTCGTTGGGAAAAGTGCTCCCATTTCATTGATCTCACTTCTGCAGGATATTCGTCGTCTTCGTAACAACTTAAGCTGATCGCTTGCCCCTCTACAACATCCACCCGAGAGTCTTCATTCGTAAGGCGACCAACCATCAACTCATGTGTGTCTAGATTGACGAGCTTGCCCTCGAGCCAATAAAAACAGGTGTAATTGGCTACGTCTGCTAGCTGCAAATTAGAGATTTTCAAATGACAAACCCGTTTTGGCCCTTTCTGAGTGAGATCATCGGTGAAATACGTTTCATAATGTGAACAAACATGTTGTGATGTGATTTCATGGATCAATGCATCCTCCTTGTCTGTGAGAATGGACCTTCTCCAAAAGAAGTTGGAATTATCGACAGCAAAATCAGCTGGAAAATCAATGGTATCAGGAAGAGCGCATTTGATGGTTAGATTTTGAGAGACCTGGCCATGTGTGCAGTATTCCTTTGATACCGCTATACTGAAGATAGATCCAGCATAGAGAAGAATCGTCCACGCGAACATATTTTATTTTGTGAGGCACACCTTGAACAAAAATTGACGACGAAAACCAGACGATAACAATCTGAATCACACGCGACTGATGATTACACTAATGAAGGAGCTTTAGGTTGTCTCATAGAATTTAGAATAGACCGACACATTTATTCTTGCAAGGTATACTCACAATACGTACCTGTCTGTAAAAAGTTTTACATACAAGGTTCTTCTTCAGAAATGTGAACTGAACAAACGAGATAAAAACGAGGGAACACGTCATAACAGAAAATTAAAAAGATAAGACAGGAGGGTGAAACGTGAGAAGAGACAGGCCAGTAGAAACAGAAAAAAGGATTTTATTTTAGATACGTTCAATGACAGGCTGAGGCTCTCACTGTTTCTTTTGAAATAAATCAATTGTAGGTTTAGTGCTGATGATGACGGAATATTGAGGAGGGGTTCTTGATTTTACAGGTGAAAGTGATATCAAGAACATTAATTTCGTGTTTATCTATTTCGCAAGTGAATTTTTTACGGTCATTTCTAACCCTGTACCCTTCGCCCTTATGGATTGCCTAAGGTCCCATGCGACCTCTGGTGTCCTACATCTAGTCTCTTACTCAACTCCTGGCTGAAATCTTGAGCCAATGGTTTAAATCTCGTCTCGATCTCAACAACCCTTATTTCATCCTTCATACCAACATATAAAAGATGCAGCTCCACCCTACAACTTGATACTCACTTCTTTCGACGTTGTGGCTTCGTTTCCTAGGCTACTGTCCAGAATTTCCAAGGTCTGTTGACCTGACATGATATCGCTCATAAAGAGGCTAGTGAGTTCTCGTATCTCCTGAGAACCTGCTGGTCATCCAACACGTGCCTCTTCAGAGAGAAATTCTATTCCTTTCCTGAAGACATCGGAATACCTCTTGGTTGCTCTCTGCGATCTTTGATTGCTGGTATCTCCGAGCATGAATTCGAGGGCGACTTGTTTTCCTCGCCCTCTGATTTCCTACCTTGGGCCACCTGTTAGCATACGCACTTCCATGACGTCCTCTGTCTTCGCAAGGAATCCGCAACACCCGGTTACAGAGTTAATGGATATGGCATCAGAGGTTTATGATGTCACCAGGGTTAGAGGTGATTATGTCTTAAGTTGGAGTTAAGAACGTCACGAATGGATGACGTCACAAGAGAGTATACTTCATCAGGTTACCACTCATGACATCACAAATATGTGTACTTTCCAAGGTTAGGGGTGATTATGTCTCGGGTTGATGACGTCATCGAGGTCGGAGTGGAGAACGTCACAAATTGATGACGTCTCAAGCAAGTACTTTTCTCAAGGTTACAGATGATTCTGTCTGACGTGGATGACGCCATCAAAGTGGGGTTAAAACGTCACAAACTGATGACGTCACAATAATGTATACTTCTCAAGTTTAAGAGTCATCACGTCACAAAAGTGGTAAAGTCTGTGCGGACACAAAGAAGAACCATTGGGTTTCTCTTATTGTGGGCTTCCTGTATATGTCAAATTCATGGACTCCATTCTCAGAAGAGAAGGCGAGGTCAAGGAGATTCATATATTGGCCTCCCTCAATCGCATCGACCCAGTAACTGTACAAATCTTTCATCCCACGTTGTGAACTACTCTGGTGTTGATTTCACGATCGAAGGTCTTGCAGGTGCCCTGAAACATGGCCTCAACAGGCAAACCATATCGTCACTTCCATTAACGATATGTAATAGCCAGTGGAAGTAGCGAAAAAACATGAAAAGTTTTCAAAGTCCATGCGCCACTGGGATTGGCTTTCGAAACAATACCGCCAATAGAAGTGGCGATATGGATTCGCCATTTGAAATGGCAAAAAGACTGGGAAATTTTTCAAAGTCTGTGCGCCAATGGAAGCGGACCTAATGATTAAGACCCACGAGGAAGTTGCTGTTCAGGAGCAATGTGTCGACATCCTCCTCAACCACCCAATAACTATTCCAGACGGCCATCAAGAGACATCAACAAAAACCTCATCGTTTGCAAGATTGAAATTCTTTGGCTGTCAAGGACCGTCCCATTCATGAGAAAAAAAACCATGAGGTAATCAAAAATTGTGTGGCCATTCTGCCTAGGTAAGAAAGGCAATCGATGATTCTTTTCGATTTATTGTTAAGGTTCCTTTAAAGAAGTCCTTTCTGATTCCTAACCCTGTGCCTCCTCGCCCTTATGGTGGCACCCTCACGCGACCTGTTGTGTCTTATATTTTTCCTCCACTTACCTCCTTATTAAATTTTCGAGCTAATGGTTTAAATTTCGCATCGATCTCAGCCACCCTTCCTCCATCCTTCATGCTTCCACGCATGTGACTCCTCCCAATTCAACATTCAGTCTTTCGATGTTGTGGCTTTGTTTCCTTACAACACTGTCCAGAATTTTTAAATTCTGTTAACCCAACATAACATCCCTCATGAAGAGGCGAGTGAATTCTTGAATCGCCTGAACATTTGCTGGTTCTCCAACATATGCCTTTTCAGAGAAATTCTATTCCCTTCCTGAAGATATCGGCGTCCTTGTAGGTTCCCCCCTGGGATCTTTGATAGCTAATATTTTCATACATGAAATTGATTGTAATTTTTTCACAGGGAACCTGTGACGTCGGGAAGTTTTTCACAAAAAACGTCCGCCGTCGGCCGGCAAAGCTCGGAGCTAGGAAATTTTCCAAGTCACCCTCCTATCATATATAGCTTAGTAGGCGGGAACTGAGACGCGTCACAGAGGTCATCCTTGTAACGTCACGTACAATCTACATTTTTCAGATACCACGCGCCTCATAAGGCAGGTTCCCTGCCACCCCTCATTTGACTCCGTTAAAGAACTCGTACATTTTTCCAAGTCCCCCTCCTACCATATGTAGCTCCAAATTCCGAATCTGTGACGTCACAGTTTGATGACGTCATAAGTCAGGCTTGTGACGTGACAATTCAATGACGTAATACATTTTTCAGATCGAACGTATCCCATAAAACAGGTTCCCTGCCACCCTTCGTTCAACTCCATTAAAGAACCCGTGGGTCTTTCGGCAGAAATACGCGCCGTCCGTCGTCCAGCTGGCCGGCGTCCTCGAGGTCGTTTAGAAGTTGACTTCCTATCGTATATCGCTCGGAGGTCGGAAATTTCCCCGTCCCCCTTCTATCATTTTTCCAAGTCCTTCTCCTATCATATAATAGCTCCGAAGACCAAGCCTATAACGTCACAGGTCAGGCTTGTGAGTCATTATTTGATATCATACATTATTCAGATCCCACGTGCCCTATAAAACAGGTTCCCTGCCACCCCTCGTTCAACTCCGCTAAAGAAACCTGAGTTTTCCAAGTCCCCCTCCTACCATACATAACTTGTACATCGGAATTCTTCTAATCCCTCTCCTATTATGTGTAGCTCCAAAGTACGGGTATGTGACGTCACAATTTGGTGGCGTCATAGATCCGGTACGTCACCATTTTTCAGATCCCACGTGCCCCATAAAACAGGTGTCATGCTACCCCTCGTTTCACTTCGTTAAAGAACCCGTGAGTTTTCGTGACTCCTCGATTTCTTCTACCAGGTGATCTATTGGTATAGGTACGTTATTGACGTTCTCTGTCTATGGCCTGGCCCACCTTCCGGCCTTCAGGATTTTCTCGTCCACCTGAACAGACTCTAAAAGCCTCCCTCATTTTACGATGGAGGTGTGAGGCCAGTATCCTAATTTCCTTGACCTCACCATTTCTATCGAGAATGGAGTCTGCGAATTTAATTTATTTTTTATTTATTTTACATTGCTTATTTTTTGAGGTGGTGCCGACAACAGTCCTTGGACCAATTACCGCCGACACCACCTTTACAAAGTGATTTCATAAACCTAGGACATCTTAATATTTACACTTACATTCACTCATTCATTCATTTGTATTTTCAGTCTTCACTCCCACAATCTATAGTCACACATACACACACATATCACATGCATACATCTATTGAAAATCACTGGGGGGGGAGAGGAGGAGTCCATAACAGGCCATGCATCAGCTAACAAAGTACTCACGAATGCTCATGGGGGCCATTCGTCAGTCAGCCGCACTACAACGTATTATATCCCTAGAAATCTGCTTAAATTCTCGTCTGGAGTGAAAGAAAATGTCCACATTCATATTTGTATTTGAAACATCGCCGCCCTCCTCCATTTCATTATACGCGCCACAGGCTCGATTCAAAACAGCATGTTGCATAGCTTTTGTTTGTACAGGCTTAACGTAGAAGGTTGCTTTTCGCCGTATTGTTCTCGGTATTCGGAGTGGAATCTCCTGCAGCAAACTAGTGTTGTCGATGTGTCCACGTAAGATGTCATAAAGGAAACCAACCAGAGCAACTTTGCGTCTATTTTCTAAAGAGTCTATTTCAAAGCCTTCTAAAAGTTCTGTATATGTCAAATCAAAGGGGTAGTACTGAAAAATTCTTGAGTAGACTATTTTAAGGTAATGCCTCTGTATGCCTTCAACCACTTCTATATATTTTTTTGAGATTGGATTCCAAATGAGCATACCGGATTCTAGCTGTGACCGCACGAGCGCGAAGTATAGCAATTTCAACGTTTGAACATTCCTACAGTTCTTTGAATTTCGTAAGATAAAACCCATTGTTTTTTTTGCTTTGCGGACAAGTTGAGTGATGTGAGGCACAAAAGATATTTTCTTATCTATATATATTCCTAGGTCCTTAACTGTATCCGTGTTTTTGAGGGTAGTATTAATAATTTTGTACGTGGTCGGTATCTCATTTTTATTTTTTCGAGAAGACGTTATCTTTTCACACTTGTTGATGTTGAATGGTAGACAATTCTCCTCACTCCAGACGACTAGGCTATCCAGATCCTGTTGCATTTCAAATGAATCCTGAGCACTTCCTATCGACCTAAATAATTTCATATCATCGGCATAAAGAAGCACTCGGGAAAAAGACACATTATCCATAATATCATTAATAAAAAGAAGAAAAAGGAAGGGTCCCAAATGTGAGCCCTGTGGTACACCCGATGGACACATGAACCTGTTCGATTCATACCCTCTGTATGCCACATACTGACACCGATCCCCCAAATATGAGGAGAAAAGGCAAATCAGATCTTCTGAGAAACACACATCGCTCATTTTCCTTAGTAATATTCGGTGATTTACCTTATCGAAAGCTTTACTAAAATCTGTGTAGACGGCCCCACAAAAATATAAACTTTTGTCCATGGGTCTTCTTTCTGTATTATTTAATTAGAGATACTGATGGCTCGTACTCATAAGGATTCAATGGTTTTCTTTCTGCCCACATACCCACAAACTAGCTGCGACAACGCTATGGCACACTGCCCAGCTACCTCCCATGAATGACTCGCATGTTAGGGAAGAGATTGCCCCTACTACATGACACCTCCTCAAACCATATCGAAATTGATATATCATTCACTTGGTCCACAAAAAACTGGTTCGGAGATGTCTACTTCCTTTTCTCGTGATCCCCACCTTCCTTCCCACAGAAGTGTTAGGTTCAAACGGATTCTTTTGCCGTTTTTGGGCCCTCTTTTACCTTATGGATTTTCACCTGCTTACTACAACCCAACTTTTTCAAGAAAACTCCTGATCAACCTCAAGGACGAGATCCCAGGACATGAGAAAATCGGTCTTCACAGACTAAAGTGCCTTGATTGCCACAGCATTTATTTCGGCTGAGTACGAGGACTTGAGAGAACTTTGTGAATTTAGATGTACTTTGACACGTAACGATTAGATACAGTTTAATGGCGCGGTTGAAATCGGTCGCTGATGCTTTTTGTTTAAACCATTTTCTAATCGTTACGTGTCAAAGTACATCTAAACTCACCTCAACATGACTCATACCTACGAGGATTCCATCTCCTTGAGAGCACTTCGACGCCTGGACCTCCAATAAAATTGGTTCCTTGGCCTACGCAGACCGTTTAATACGCTAATGCAGGCAGTGGCACACACGAGGATTTGAAGGATTACTACACGTTGAAAATGATTATCGGCATCCGCTGACTTTAAAGGAACTGGAAATCCCACGTTACAGTCGCATTAAACGACTCACCCTTCTAAACAAGAATATTCTCGATCACAACATTGACACTTTGATTTCTAAATGATAGTTTTCCATGTTTCGTTCATCGCTGTCTCAGTTATAATATTCTCGACATTCTGACCGAAAGTACTCCAGCTCCGTGGCCCAGAGGAGTTGAGGCTAAGACTTTTTAATTCGAGACTTCCTTTCTCATCGTGAACTAGGTTCAAGCTTGTTGAATTGATTGTCACGAGAAAATACACGTTGAAGGAGGGCGTTACGTCATCAATGTATATTTAGATGTAGGCAGGAGATGGTTATGACGTCATCAGAGCTGGACATAACTTCGAATGCTCGCAGACGAGGAAACTATTGACAAAGAAGAGAAACTCGGAAAATGAAAAAAATTACGATGGTTACGTAAAAGGACGAGTAATTTTATAACACTCCCACAAATTTCAACCGCGCAGGAAGAAAAGAGAAGGAATTTTTCAGAGATGATTGAAAATTTGATTTCGTTGCTGCTTTAATATAGCAGAAGGCGCAATGGTTGCAGCTGTGAGATAATTTTGTTATCGTGAAAAATCGAGTGAGTGGGAAGGAGTCAAATTGAAGGAGATGTAAGTTTCAAAAGAATAGGATCAGCCGATATTCTATAACCAATAAGCATGAAGAGGCCTTCATCCTCACTCCAAAATTAAACACTGCACTGCGAATAAAAATTTAGAAAAAGAAATAATGTATTGTAATCATATAATTAGGATCATTTCATAAACACACATTCTGTATAATGACATTAAGGTTTACGATACATCTCTTCCGTAATAGTGCGTTTGACAGTTATTGTATTATTACTACATCCCATCGAATTACAAGCCGAGCAAACATATTTTCCGAAGCTGCCAGCTTCCAAGGAGTCGATCTCTAAAGTAGATTTTCTGATGCCGGGAGACGGACGTAGAAATTCAGATTTTCGACCCAAAGTCCAGTCGACCATCAACAAATCCTCTCTTTTCGCTTTGTTCACGTGTTCGCTACCACTCCAACTAATACTAGCTAATGGATAAGAATCTACTAAACAAACCAATCGCAACGAATCTCTTTCGGACTTATATATTTCTGAAGTCCCCGGCATGTAAACGTCAGGCAAATACATAATATTCACAAGGATCTTTCTGGTGAACTGCAATCCTTCAATCGAACAGTAATAAACTGCGCTGGAACTTTTGTGCTCACGTTTCACCTGCATAAAGCGTTCGTTCAGAAGTCCGTAGTCGTGCGATGGAGCATTTATGCGAGTCGGGAAGTAAAACCATCTCGTCAGCAAATACTTTTGATCATCGGCATCGCACGCTTCAAAGCACGTAAGAGCTATGTCTTGCGTATTTGGCGGATAGTCGTAGGCGAAGGTTTGACTAGTTTCTTCGACAATGACCCGTACTAAATAAACCTTGATCTCGGTCCTCTCAGAGCCAGATTTATCTGCATCAAATGGGTTAAATAAACAAGTGTATCTTCCATCACGCGGTTCTTTCATCGTATTCGGCAGATAGAGAATATATCTAGAACGAGAAGGATCTTCTTCGGAGAACTCTCCTTCAAATCGAGTTGTTATTTTCTCATCGGGGTACCATCCTGGCGGTGTTACGCTGCTAACTTCATCAATTTTATCGTAAACGTAACCAGCCTCTGGCACGAGGACTGATTTCTCCCACGATAAGTATCCAGGAATACGCGCTAGGTGCGCTGGTAACGAGCAGGAAAGTTCGGCGTCTTCTAATTCCAGCACAAGAAGATGCGTGATGTTGTCACGCTCTTCTTTGTATTCAAATTCGTGTGTTTTACACTCGGAACCGGACACAAAAAGAAGTAATAAAACGTACGAAAATTGCATCATGTTTTGTAATCGCGCGAGAAAAACTTTGAAACGCGGAGAGAATAATATTGCATGACCGTATACGCGCGAGAATTAAAATACGTACAGAGAATAAACAGATGATCGCATGAAAAGCTTGACGTCTGAGTTGTTCTAGCAAACTTTATCTCTACGAGAAAAACACAGAAGGTATTGATATGATGATACGCTTAAGTTGACCTTTGTGCTCTAATCAGGGAAGGAATAATCAACTGCCGTAGTGGAAATAGCTTCAAGTTACGCGTTCGTCGCTAAAGCGCCACCATTTCCATTGAAATTGGATGTACAGGTGGGGAGTGGTGAGCTTCCTACGCATCATCGCGTCTATGTTCAACTGAAGTTCGTTTACTCTGGCCAGATGTTTTATGATCCTTAATTCCTTTCTGAAGGCAGTTCGACTCAGTGGAATGTCTGTAAGTCTATGGGCTAAGCTGTTAAACGCATCATTTTTATGAGCAACAGAGCAAAATCTCATATTTTCCCAAAGTAACAGACTGGAGAATACAAACGGTGAATATTCCATGGTAACACAAGCTTTTTAAATGAAAGTTTATTCGTATCATCTGGAGTACGACGCAGGAGGCTAGACGTATTTCTCATTTAACAGATTATAGAGACCGTTTGAAGGCTAGGGCAAGTGTAAGCAGAAAATGCTGACGTAGTAGCAGAGAAGGTGAGGAGAACCGTTCACTGGTGGACCAATAATATTGCCGAGTTAAGGAAAGATTGCAACCGTCAGCGCCCGATACACCAGCGTAGCAGAGGACGCGAAGAGGCATGGGTGATTGCACCTGAGTACTAGCTGGCTTATAAGAGATACCAAAAATGCTGCACGGAAAAAGCTGTGCAAAATGGCAGAGGAGAACTCGTTTTACAAGCCTCAAACGATACAGCTGAAAAAGTTGAAGGGCCTCTCAGCAATGAACCGAATGGACTCATATATTTATGTTGTAGGGCGAATCATAGATGGTTTGTTCCCACAGCAGCCACCCCCAATGGTAACGATACTAATAGTAGAAGAGGATGGTATACTCTTCCTAGTGGTTGCAGCAGACAATAGACTGCGAGGTCAGTATTGGAAGGCTCAGGGCCGAGATGAGATTCTGAATCTAGTCTGGAGCACATTGACCCGGCACTGCTTGTTGATACATTCGATGCGGCAGTTGCTAGGGAACTGTTCCAAATGTGGTGGAACAAAGCCAGGCAAGCGTTAATTGATAAGAAGGATGAATCACCTGGCTTGACATCCTCTTACCGATCGCTTTGTCTGCTGGACAACGTAGGCAAACCCTGACAGAGGGATAGTCAATTGACTCGAGAGATATTTGGACGTAAGACTTATGATCTCAAGAAGTCAGTACGATTTCCAAACAGGAAGCTGCATATCAGATGCTGGAATCAGGCTGAAAAGATAGCCGAGTCAACAACAGAAACGCGTCAGTTTTGCGTAGCCATCAACCTCGATATCAAAAATGCCTTCAACTCGATTCCACTGGAGAGGATGTTGGAACTCCAGAAGTGTCCGCCTACCTGCTCAGGATGATCAACACCTATCTAGCTCTCGAGAAATTGGAGCAGAGATGTTTGGTGGTACAGTAAAGCACCCGCTTTACCCGCTTACTTATGGAGTTGGCCACTCTTGTGGTGCGTCGCATTTAATGGAATTTTCAACGTGAGATGCCAACGGGTATTGAGCTTATCTCCTAGGCGGATGACACACTGATAATACGCACTGCCGAAACGATTGTAGCGGCGGTAGGCAGGGTAAAGCGGGCTCTAGAAGCAGACCGAGTCAACCAGACTAGAACTGGCAGCAGGTAAGACAGAGCTGGAGGCAATATTATTCACGACTCGTCGAAAGTTCAGTCTACCTACTTTTTGCCTGGAAAGTGTGGAAATCAAGACCAATAAGGTAATGAAGTACCTAGGCACCAAGTTTGACTAAAAGCTGAGTTTCCGGTACTATTTCCTGATGACAGCGGAACAATCAGACACGGTAGTTGCATATCTAAGCTAACTGTTGAGAAATCTAGGACGGCCGGGAGAAGCAAGAAGTAGGATCAATCCTCCTACATGGTGCCCCAGTATGGGTCGACTTAATGAGGGTACCCAACAGTAAGTTGTGCACACTCATTCCCATAGCGAAGAACTTTCTCTCTAGCTTAATATTTGACCTCACAAATCGCAAAGACTGACTCTCCCGCTGATCGTGGGATCTTTTCAAGTAAGTTGTGCACGCTCGTAGAATGAGAGAGAGTGCAGAGATTCAACGAAAAGCTGCACCGAGGTGTGTTAGTGGCGACCGCACTGTTTCAACGGAGGTCCTTCTGAGCTCCTAGCTAAGGAGAGAGCGGAGGTGTTCACCCAGACGCTTCTTGCTTGAGACGTGGAAAGCAGGAATTGCTCTGAATTAGCTGGATAAATGGACGACCTGTGTGTTAATATGTGACCTTGATGACTGGGAGTTAATGGACCACAGCGCGTCCGCATCTTTCATTTTCGAGATCGTTGGTGTACAGCCTGGAGACACTAGTTTGTCTTCTTATTCTTAATCCGCCTTCCCCGACTGAAGGTTGGCGATCCATACCGCGATCCGTACTCGGGATACAGCCACTCTAACAGTTATACCAGCGGTGCAAATCTCTCAGCCATGGATTTTGACGGCGTCCGATTGATACAGCCCCTGTATTCTGACGAGAAAAAGGAGGCGTACTCTGAGATAGTTTGACATTCATTAACAACAACGATGAAGTTACTCAGATGAAAGTTGTCGAAGGTAAACCAATCAACTCGACATGTCACACAAACGAATATTTTAAGCAAAGAAAGTTTGTAAAGTGCTTGTACTAGGGCCCTATAATAACGAGTGAGAACATGGCCGCCATATTTAGTCATTACGTCATTATTCATATTCAGACTTCCCTATTTCAATGACTGACAACAGTTAACCCCCACTTGAAAATAATAAGAGAACTACTAGAATTTCTTTTAGAATACAGGTGTCAGTGCTGAAATGCAAAATTGATACAAAAGTGGTACTCTACGAGAGAGTAGCGAAATATTAAAATCACACTAGTCAAAGCCGCCAAGATCTTTCGGTTAAATAAACATCCTCGGAGCACGAACGAAAGTGACTAATCCAACAACAACGAAGACAGAGAAACCAACTTGAGGATCATGATTGAACCAGCGAGTCATCGAAGCGTGAATTATTCTCATAGACTAGCTCAATCAGACCCTCATCAGGAATATATCTGTTTAAGACGGTGAAGTCTTCATTATTCTCGTGACGTAAGATTACAATATTTTCTAAAGCTATGCGTTTAAAGTATGAGTTCTCCCTTTGGAGGATGGTACCAGACACCTCTTTGACTCTGTAGCCACTTTCGATAAGCTTGGGAGGGAGGTGTTAGAATCGAGGCTTTTTCTGGTAAGCCTCCTACGGACCATTAGATCGATGTCTATCCACACTTGATTCACTCTAGCCAGGTGCTTAATTGTTCCTAGTTCCCTTTGGAAAGCGTCCTGACTGAAAGGAATATGAGTCAGGCGATGAATCAAGCTATTCAAGGTAGTGATCTTACGTGCAGCTGGACAGAAGGACGATCCGTGGATTGTAATATCGGCCGACGTTTCTTTTCTATAAATTCCAAATTCATGGACGCCATCTCTGACGAAAATGGACAAGTCCGAAAAATTTATTAATGAGCTACCAACTTCCAGGGTGAATATTATGGAAGGGTATTGGTTATTCAAGTAAGTGAGGAGCTCACAAGGGAGTTCCACTGGACCGGCCCAGAACAAAGTATGTCATCCACATATCTATGCCAGTAAAACACATGATTTAACAGCCCCTGGCCTGAGGAAAATAAATCAATCTCAAATTCGGACATGAATACCTCAGATATCAGAGAACCCAAGGAAGAGCCAATGGGGATCCCCACCTCATCCGAGAACTCGAAAAATTTCCCTTCAAATTTGCAGAAGTTGGGGGTCCAACAAACCCTCAGAAGATCAAAGAATTCCATCATCTCGCTGCATTGGAACATCTTACCACCAATTGAATTAATTTCTCACTCTATTAGGGAACTGCAAAGATTAATGATGACGTAACGACTAAATATGGTGATCCATGTCCTCACTCATTATTATAGGGCTCTACTTGCCTACATGTAGTCGAGGACTTCATCGGAGTATGTTCGATAGTGAAATCGATCATCCGTATCAAATTAATACCACCAGAAGGCATAGCGGTGACATTATCTGCCACCATTATGGAGATTCCTTCGAAAAGTACGTTAGAAAGTTCGTTCTCAAGGTTTATATCAAGCTGATTGTATACTTCAAGGATTCGAACGACGCTATAGTCTTGGATTGCATGGTTGAAGCGTTCCTCTGGCCAAAAATAATACGGGCCCACAAAGGGACAGGAGAACTAGTACATGCATCACTAGACGAGTATAAATTTGTCTCCTATATTTCATGCAATTTACTACTTATTCGTATTGATAGAGTGAAACAAAAGGGTTTTGGAGAAGTTCTTTGTATTGCGGAAATTCTGGCGGGAAAAAATGAACCTAGAATTATTTCAGAGTCGTATTACCAGTAAACCAAATTGGAAGATGCTTTAACTCAACAAATCCGGGAGGTAAGTGGTGATGTCACCTGTTTCACGCGGAGCCTATTTCTATAACCTTTTCAAAGAAGGAAGTTTGCACTGAATGCTTATTTCAAACCAACAATTTATGAAACAACAACTCCAGAGTGTGCTGCAGATGCTTCTCCATGGCCGAGTATAAAATTACTAAATCTCCAAAATCCTATTTTTGAACATAAACTCGCCAAGCCTTTTCCTGTGTCTACACGAAAAATAGCTCTCATGAAACGGGTGTCGTATTGCCCCTCCAGCAAATGACCCTTGGTGAGTTTAGGTTAAGAAACAAGATTTCGGCGATGTAGTAAATTGATACGTGGCCGGCCCTGGGGAATCATCAACTGTCCATTCTAGAGTTTTAACAGGGCACCTGTTTCAGGGAAGGAGGGGAGGCTAATTTGAAGAAAAATGGTTGGTGCGGGACGCCGTCCGGTAAGACGTGAGATTTGGAAAAATTTCGATCTTCGAGCTATATATGATACGAGGGGGAGGAGCGTTTTATGGGGTACGTGGGATCTGGGAAATGTAGATTGTGACATCACAAGGCTGACTGAGAAAGGCATCAAATGGTGACGTCACAGGGCCGGACTTTGGAGCTGTATATAATAGGACAGAAATATAAAAAAAAAAAAAATGATCTATGAAGTCATCAGATTGTGACGTCACAAGTCCCGGCTACCAAGCTATATTATGATAGGAGGGGGGCTTAGACGGGGATTTAGAAAATTGTCGAGCTCCGAGCTTTGCCGGCTGGCCGACCGGTGGACAATTTTTCCGAAAAAATTCCCAGTAAAACAGGTTCCGTGTTGAAATTTCGACTACTACATAGAATAGGAAGGGGAGGGTAGGGTGGGGACTTGGAAAAATTTCGACCTTCGAGCCATATACGATACGAGAGGGAGAAGGGAGACTAGGAAAAATTTTGACCTCCAAGCTATATAAATTATGATAGGAAGGTGAGGAGGGGGCCTTGGAAAAGCTTACGAGTTCTTTAGTTAAACGAGGGGTGGCAGAGTACCCGCTTTGTGGGGTAAGTGGGATCTGAAAAATGTAGATTGTGACGTCACAAGGCTGACTCTGAGCCATATATGATAGAAGGGGGACTTGGAAAAATAAAACGAAGAAGCACCCATAACAAAGGTTCCCTGTTTGACTCGATTAACACAGTTAATAAAGGCAAACCAGAGCAGCTAGTGAACTAGGCTGCGAGTTTTTGTTTTGTTGGGTTGGATTCGCCCAATCGGACTTTTCACTTGTAGAGAACATTAAATAGACACTTCCGTCTGTAAGAAGGTTATAGAAATGGGCTCCGTGTTAGACAGGTGCTATCACAACTATAAGGAGATATTTTCACTCAACGCATTCACGTCATTCATCACCTCCATCAAATCATCAACTACTTTCATCTGCACTCCATGTCACATCGGTCACCCTCAAAATGAAAACGTTACAAAGACCGCTCCATCGAAAACTCCACACTCTTATCGAACATTACCAACCCAAACTATTCACCAGTACACAATTTCAAAGACTAGTACCGTTCCAAAGTCCTGGCTCCTTGGCATGACCACTGGAAGAATTAACCTCACAACAAATTAAGATCAATCAAGAGCCTCCCTATCCCTAGGTCCTCTTCCAGTAGAAACTTCTGTCACAAAGAAATCATTCTCACTCGTCTTAGGATCCACTCTCAGCTTCTCCTAGGTCTTCACGCTCCTCGGTCATGTAACTACTGCAATTCAGATAACATAATAGTTGTACGTCTGTTCTCATCCCACGCTCTGTCCACAAAGTTTCCTCGTCCATGATCTCCGCACTATCCAACAACTCAGAAACTGTCTCAAACTCCCTCAACTATCTACATTCTATATTATAATTAGAGACCGGATTCCTCGGAATTTAGAGCGAAATCAATGAGAATCAAAATTGAGTTTGAATCATGATAAATAGGCCTCGCAGGAGAAAAATTATATTTTGTCGAAAAATGCCAAGATTACTACAGATTTTAGTTTGCAATAGAACTGAGAAATTTCATGCTAAATCGTGAATATTTTGTTAGAACCAAACCAGGTCGATTTTGTTTGAAAAATACTGAATTTTGGAGCCAAAATTGGGTCAATTCTTGTCAAAAAATTTATAAATTTGGGCCTGAAGCTAAGTAATTTTGATTATCAACGAAATTTACTGTGAGGCAGTTTTAATTGAAAATTGAAAAATATTTTCCTCCAAAATTGATTTGCTCTGGTGAAAAATAAGATAATTTGGGTTGGAAATTGAATAATTTTCATCGAAAATGGATAAATGTACTGAAAAACTCCTATTTCTTCCTCCTTAGAAAAAAAAAATTGCCAAAATTGATGAGAATGCCTAAAAATGTCGAAGTTACTAGAAATCGTAATTTACAATAGAACTAAGAAATTTCATACTAAATCGTAAATATTTTCTTAAAAATTACCAAATTTTTCCTGAAATAAGGTTCATTTTGTTTGAAAAATACTAAATTTTTGGCTTGTCAAAAAATTCAAGTTTGGGCCTGAAGCTAAGTAATTTCGATTGGAAAAAAATCAACGAAATTTTCTCTCAAGTAAGGCGGTTTTAATTGAAAATCGATAAATTTTTTCTTACAGAATTGATTTGCTTTGGTGAAAAATAAAGTATTTTGGTTGGAAATTGAATAATTTTCATCAAAGGTGAATAAATGTACTGAAAAACGCGTATTTCCCCCTCCTTAAAAAAAAAATGCCGAAATTGATGAGAATGCCGAAAAATGTCGAAGTTACTACAAATCTTAATTTGCAATAGAGCTGAGAAATTTCGTGCTAAATCGTGAATATTTTCTTAAAAATTACTAAATTTTGCCTGAAATGAGGTTCATTTCGTTTGAAAAATACTGAATCTTGGGCTTTTTAAAAAAATTCAAATTTAGATCTGAAGTTAAATAATTTTTATAGGAAAAAATTATGACCTGCGATGAGAAAGGATGCTCATTGCTCATTGGCGCAGGAACACCATTTCTCTCTGATTGGATATCTAATCAGAGAGAAATGGTGTTCCTGTCAATGGGCAATGAGCATCATTTTCTCAACGTAGGTCATTAACGAAATTCGCTCTCAGGTGAGGCGGTTTTAATTGAAAATTGATAAATTTTTTCTTCCAAAATTGAATTAGTTCTGGTGAAAAATTTTGGTTAGAAATTGAATAATTTTCATCGAGAGTGAGTAAATGCACTGAAAAACGCGTATTTCCCTCTCTTTTGAAAAAGAAAAAATTGCCGAATATTGTCAAATTTTTGAATTTCAGGGCCGAAAAATCCGATCTCTACATAATTATAATACTTTACCACCAAATTAACGCGAGCTGATGACCTCAGACAGTGCTAAGTCCCGGATTCGTCGACCAGAAGCATCTCACCTCAACAGTAATTCTAAGTTCAATTTTGCCGGCCAAATTTTCAGCGATACAAAGAACTTCTCCAAACTTTTCTTGTTCTCCACTATCAATGCGAATAGTAGATTGCATAAAACGTAGGAGTCGTCCTCATACTCAGTTAATGATCCATTTACTAGTTCTACTGTTCCAGTGGAGGTCAATCTTATTTTTGGGCAAAGGAAAGCTTCAACCATGCAATCTAAAATTATTGCGTCGTTCACATTCTTGAAGTATACAATCGGTTTGAAATAAACCTTAAGAACGAACTCTCATACGTACTCTTCAAATGGATTTCCGTAATACTGGTAGCAGAAAATGTCACCGCTATGCTCTCTGGTGGTATTAATTTGATAAGGATGATCAATTTCACGATTGAAGATACTCCGATGATGTCCTCGACTACAGTACAACCACTTCACGAACTCAATTCTTTGCCGGGAATATTCGTTTGTGTAACAGGTCAAATTGATTGGTTTACCTTCAACAACATTCATCTGAGTACGAGTACATCATTGTAGCTAATAATCTTTGGTTGAGGTCAAACTATCTCTAAGTATGCGTTTGTTTTCTCATTAAAATGTGGGCAGCTGCACAAACCAGCGTCTCCGACTTTGGTCCATCAAAGTCGATAATCTTGTTCTTTCACAAAACAAAACAACGAATACGTGGGTATTTCGCGTTTGTAATTCCGGATCTTCCTCACCCGAGAAGATAATTATACGCCATACAGATGAAGTTTGTTGATTGATATTAGGTTGAAAGCAATTCATGAGTGCACCAAAGAATACGAATAGCTCAAACTGAGCGATTGCTCGTTGTTAGAGTTTAGGGAATTGCCCCAGACGATCAATTTTACCCGATATTGGTGCCATAATTTGTAAATCTTCTACGTACGCGTTACTAACATAGAAGATTTACAAATTATGACGGACCAATATTATATCGGGTAGAATATGAATATATTGAAGCAGGCTACCTTCATGCCATATCCTCGATCTCTCCTGTCCTTCATTGTATAGATGAGAAATATTTTTGACCTCGTGGACCGCATTTAAGATGATGTCAATAAACTTTTATCTAAAAAGCTCGCGGATGATCACGTGTTCTTCTTCCTGGTCTTCATTATCCACTTTAGCTCGCTTTCAAGAAAACGTTCAACGATCACGAGTTTATCGATTATTGTATCCATGTGGAATTTTATGCTCGCGCTCTTACGACCCAATTCAATATCAACACTTGTGTTAATTAAAACCGGAACACTTTATGAATCTCTGGTCAAATCGTTCAACAGCAAAGTGGATTAACACTACAGGAACAACATTTGACCTTAAGAGAGTTAAGACTAATTTTACACGTGATATTTTAGGGTTTATATACAGTAGGTTCTTGGGCTTGGAATAGTACAGACTTGGTATGTCGAAGTACAAGGGTGATTTGTAAATTAGTGTTCAAGGGTTGGAAACTAGATGAGATTACAAGATAAGGTTTATAATAGTAGTCTACACTATAAATTACAAACCTTACAAGTACAAAGATCAAAAAAGCTATACAAAAAAATGATAATAGTATATTAAATTGTATTAGAATTCATTTGGCACTGCCTTTCACAAGAATAAAATACACTTAGATTTCGACCAACGTTTAAAATGCGTTGCATTCATTGTATTTTATTCTTGAGAAAGGCACTGTCAAATAAATTCAAATAATTATTATATTTTCACTTTCACGTATAAAAATTTTTTCATTATATTATATTAGAGTTCGGAGTTCACATTCAAGTTAAATATAGATGTCAAAGTGGCAGTAGCCAGACGTAACGGCACACGTCGATTCGAATGAACTTTCATCGAGTATGTTTGTGCATCAATCGCGTGTTTTTTGTCTTTTGTCTCCGTCCTTCGCAACAGTCGCAGTCTTGGGCTACCTTCGGACAAGCTCGTGTCAGAACCATCCAGAAAATTTCACATGTTCGTGAGATTTTCCTCATTGCAAGATTTTAGCTCACTATGAAAGTCAAAATTTAAGCGACCTCACACAGAAATATTCAGAACAATTCCTAAGGCGACTTGTCTAACCTCATCTGACTTCTGGCTTTAGAGCGCCCTCGAAGAATTGTGCTCAACTTCAGCTGACCTGGGCCACAATTTTTGAATTTGTACTCATTCCCATTTTCTTTGCTCTGGAGGAATAGAGGGAGGGGCCATCGGTGAAATACGAGCTAGTCTTTTTGATAGGACCGGCGATTTCCAAATTATGCCTCTATTGAATTCTTAGGACGAGTTCGTATTTGCCTTCTGCTGTTGTTTTGATGGCATAACACCGTTCCCAAATTGCTGAGCTCTACCGTGAGTCCATAATTTCCTTAAAGTTGTGAAAAGAAAATATTCTATAATCTGACAATTGTACTCCGCAAAATCAAGACCCCTTACAAGAACGGACGCGAGACGTTCATCGGAATGTAAAAGCTTATCCAAGTCTCATGAAAATCGTAAATCTAGACCCAGTTTTTAAAACTTACTAAATTGGGTCTCATTCTACTTTTCCTCCTCGGTATTTTACGGAAATAGTTCGAGCCCTAGTCTCGTTTAGAGTCCACAGCCATTTAAAACCACTAGTGGTAGGAAACAAGGTGGAAGTCGAGTCCTCTTTCCTAACAAATACTGCAATTTTTCAACATTTTCTTTTTAGTATGTGAAGCTGGATAATATTCTTAATACATAAATTGCAATGTTAAAGAAACACTCCATTTACTCCCTCTCCCTCCATATATGTAGCTAAAAGGTTGGGATTTTTCCAAGTCTTTCTCCTGATCGACGTGGCTTGATGGTCGCAATTTTCCGATATTTCCAACGTCATTTGTTCGTGCGGTCATTAGCACGGACTTGCTTGTGACGTAATCACATTGCCCTGTGAGCCTCCGAGGCCAATAAAGAAACCCCCCTCAAACTTTAATTTCTTGTAGCTAAAAAAAAAAATTGAATCATAAGGGCCCCCCCCCCCCCTAAAACGAATAGGAAGAATCATCTTCATAAAAATGGCCTCACGGCACCCCTGCATTGATACCTTACTATTTCTTCTTTCTCTTTCGCATTCGTAGATTTCTGGATTGGGTCGAGGATTCTAGTCTACCCTAGGCTGTTTCCGCTCGATCGCTTCTTAGCCCAGTACACATGTTTTAAGCTAACTATCTTTCATTCTTTGTCTAGAATAACAAGCAAACTATTCTGGATCAAATCAAGGATTCCTAGAAAATTTCCCAGGATGGGGGGGGGGGGGGGTAAGATCGAATCGGACTTACAGATTTTGAATAGACAGCTAGGGTGCTGGGAAGGAAGTCAAAGCTCAAACTAGCGAGTTTTCGATGGTGGATAAAGGCGTAGTAAAGACATCAACCAGTTTAAACCTCCTTGTGACGTCATTATCATCCACCAAATCTGTTTTTCAAGATTACCAAGTTTGTGATGTCATCACCATGTGTGACGACATTGGTTTGTGACGTCATCAGCTCAATTTGCTGGTGACGTCATCAAGCTTGTGACGTCCTCAATATCCGTACCGTCATGTCATTAGTTCGTGACATCATTAACATTCTTCTCTTTCAACAGAAGCCTCGTATTATCTAATGCATTGCACGCTAGTAGATATGACATGTATGTTCTAGCGCACTTTCCTCTAAAATTTTCCCATTCATCTCATCTTTAAACTTACCTAATAACTTTTTATTAACTTGTGGTAAACCATAAATATTATCTTTCTTATAATCTGATCTATCAAATTCATTAATCATACTTTTCATATCTTCATAGAAGTCTTTTGTTTTTATAGAAATGAATAATGAATCTTTATCGGTATATAATAATTTTATTCTATCTCCATATCTTTCCTTTAGTCTATAATAGAAATCATACATCAATGTTTTTGAAATATCTAAAATAGCTACTCCCACATAAATTGGTTGATTAAATTTAATCATTGTTCTTCTCATTTGAACAGCTGCGAGATTTCCAAAAAAATATGTTGATTTCTCAAAATTAGGTTTTAAAACATACTTAGTATATTTATTACCTTCTGAAATAAATTTTATATCCACATGTTTCCTCACATTCATCATGGTTCTTCCAAAAACAGAATTATTCATTAATTTAAAGAAATCTTTTTCAACATCATTTTTAGCTTTTTGCCTTAATTCAGTATTTTTTTCAATATATATTTTCATCCAGTCAGATTGATCAAATTTTATAGGCCTATGTATTTTTTCCAATTTTAATCCCGCTTTGAGAGCTTGTTCAAGATTTAAATAATGAATAACATACTTCTTCTTATCATATAATGTTGTAAATAATTTAGGAAGTTGTTTATTATCAATTATATACTCAAGACAATAAGGTAAATCTGAATGTTTTTTCCATAATTCTTCAGGATATTTTAAATCCACTTCAAAAAGATATCCAAGTTTCTGATCATCTTTCATTTTCATAATTCTTTCTTCATTAAAATATTCAGGATTCCTCCATTCAAATCCCCCATATAGTAAATATTTACACATAGCCCATCTATATAAATTATTAGCATCTAAATATTGTATAAATACTGAATCCTTTCCTTTATTAAATTTTCTTCCCATATACTTATTATTAGCTTTTGCATATCTATCTGAACATTCAGAAATTCCTCCTTGTTTAGCTCTTTCAAACATTAATAACATATCCATATCAGTTAGTAATTCCAACTTTTGTTTAGTTGTTTTCAGCATGCAATCCCAAGCAAATCCAGGAGTTGTGTAATACCAAACTGGATCTAATTTGTATATTCTAAGTGATGTTTCCCTAAAATTTTCCATAATATCATTTAGTAAGAGTACATCTATTATATTGTATGACATTGTAAATTCTTTAATACTTTTAATATTAAAATACTTCCAAATTTCTTCTGCATAATGATATTCTCCAGCATCAACATGCTAATCATTTAATAGATTATAAAAGTTTTCTTTCGAGGGTAATTTTGTTTCATTATACTTTTCTAATGAATTCATATAATCATGTGGATAAGCTAATTTTTTACTTAATAATTTAAACAAATATTTTCTTTCCATTTCAGATAGGTTTTTAGGTACTTTTTCATTGAACCATCTCTTTAGATTTTTAAAGTGACATCTTTTTAAATTTTTAGCTAATTCAGATAATGAACTTGATAAAAATTTATATGAATCTAAAAATCTCAACTCAATATTGAAGTATATTGTTTCATCTTTTTTATTTGTAAAACCTGAATCATATTTTATAATTTTAGAAAATGATATAATATTTTTCTTCATTATTTGGTATCAATTTGATATTATCATAATCCTCTCCAAATTATCTAACAAATAAATGTGCATCATATCCAGAAAAATTATGAAAATAAACAGGAATAAATCTAGGAACTTTATAATTTGCAATTACTATGAGCTACCCCTCTATATTCACCAGTTAAATGATCATGATCCCGAACTTTTGTTTTATTTACCCATTCGTTACTATACTCAAATTTTATAAGTTTTACCAATTCTGATAGTTCATCATAAAGTTCTTTTTTTCTATCCTTATCTTCTATCTTTAATAAAATACTACAAATAATATCAATTTTTTTTTATTTAATATTCTTATTCCTTTTTCAACCATAGGAGGATTTTATTTGAGTTTTCTTTCACAAATGTGACACTTTTTAGCATTTTTATATTCCATTTACTGTGTCTCAGATAAATCTTTCATTTTTATTTTCTTATCTAAATATTCCTTAGCAATGAAAATTGCGTCTTCTTTTAGTTTTTCATATCTATAATTTCTTTGGAGCATCTACTCCGAAATATTCAAATAGATTTTGTTGAATTTCTCCATTAGCATACTTGATATAATAGACAAAACTAATTGGAAAATGTCTCTCAAGCTTTGTTGTATATGATTCATAGTAATAGTAATAGGAGATTACAAGTCGATGGTACCTACCCTTCTGACAATTTTCGTCAATTTTCGCGGCGTTCTGCAGCGTGATAACGCAGCGTTTGAATATCTTAGCTGCGAATAAAGTCTACCGCAGCGTTCCGCTGCGGTACAAAATAAGTGTTAGCGGCGGGCGAGGGCAACAGCAGCGTTGAGCTGCGAAGCGAAGACGTTAGTTTGCTGCGAAGCAAGGTGTATGACGGCCACGCTGCTAAGCTAAGAACAAGTTCGCTGTGGTCTAACGCGGCGATTGAAACTTTTCAGACAATCGCGGCGTTGTGCTGCAAAGCGAAGATGTTGGTTCGCTGCGAAGGAGGGTATATGACAGCCGCGCTGCTACGCTAAAACAAGTTTGCTGTGGCCAAACGCGGCGATCAAAACTTTTGAGACAATCGCGGCGATGTGCTGCACAGCCAAAATGTGTGTTCGCTGCGAAGGAAGACTTATGAGAGCCGCGCTGCTATGCTAAAAATAAGTTTGCTATGGTTGAACGCGGCAATAATAATAATAATTTCAATGTAAACTGAGGCATCCTATCGCTTGTGTCGCATGTGCAGAACGCCGCCCCTACCTCCATAATGGAGTGGGTACGGGTTGCGTATGCATTTGATTTTGTTTCTTCCAACCTGGAATCGACCCTTTCGGGTATAACTTCAGTGTTGGAAGAAAAACTGAGGCATCCTATAAGATTTGAAATAATTTGAGGGTCAATTAAGAAAAATAATACTCAACTTTTCTGAGTTTTTTTCCTTCATCTTGTGCCATGAAATCCAAGTCCCCCTCATATAAAATTTGTGTACACTTAGACTTAGGCTACATAGTTTTGTAAAACTAACAAGGGTCGTGCCCAGATACAAAGCACATACAAAGCTTTCAACGTTGTGTAGGTTATATACTAATAACAACTACCCCCTATTTCCCGTTTCTTCCAAGTCCCCCTTCTATCACATATAGCTTGAGAGTGGAAATTCTTCCAAGTCCCCCTCCTATCATATATAACTTGAGAGTGGAAATTCTTCCAAGTCCCCCTCCTATCATATATAGCTCGAGGGTGGAAATTCTTCTAAGTTCTTTTTTGAACGGCGCCCGGCGCCCGTCATTTAAGACCCCCCCCCCCCCCCCCCAATAAAACAGGTTCCCTGTTAATACTAATATTTCATAATTTTGTTGGAGGACAAACAATGACTGACTGGTGAGAAGTAATTTTTCTGAATATTTTTGGTCAAGCTCTTATAATTGCCAAATTTGTTGACTTAAAATACAACTTCTGTTGACGTGAGCTCACGCTCTCTTACCAGAACATGCCTCCGCCAATAACTCGTCAACACGCAAGCACGAATAAGATATTACAAACACGAGGTAACAACAAGCCGAGCCTTCATTCATTCCTACAGGTGAATGGCGGACGTCAAGTTCCCTCAACAACTTCTGATATTAAATTTGAAAATGTCATCATTTTTCATCATCGCATAAGTCATGGTGGAAAAAATGTTGATTTTTATAAAACTAATACTAGAGCCCTACTAATACTAGGAGACTGAAATTTTGAAAATGAAACAAAATGTTGATAATACTTGACTTTTATTTAATTCCATCAATGTTTCAAGAACTCAAACAAAATTATTATTCGGATAAAATTACTCTGAAATCTTGTTCATTTTATCCAGCAAGATTTGATGAATATTTTACAATCATACAACATTGAAAGCCCTATCCCTCTAAGAAGTGCTACAACAGCGAACCTATTGGCGTGATTGATAGTTTGGTATGTTCACGGTTGTGACTTGTGCGCTGCGTATCTTGACTTTAGAACGTCAAAACTCAAAACTGGGAAGCAAAAAAAAAATGTATTTTGCTCTCCTGAGAACTCGTGCCGATTTCATCTTCCGATCAGCTTCCGATTTCAACTTCCGATCAGCTTCCGATTTTATCTTTGTAACATTAAACATGTAAAAGTTACTGGGCACCAACATTGGATTATTATCATACATTGGATCACTATCATTACTGAGTTGGACAAAACGAGCAGTTCTCTGGAAACAAGCCGTTAAGTTCATCTTCCGATCAGCTTCCGATTTTATCTTCATTAAACTTGTAAAAGTTACTGGGCACGAACATTGGATTATTATCACTATCATTACTGATGTTGGACGAAACGAGCAGTTCTCTCGAAACAAGACGGTAAGTTTACTGGTAACCTTGCTGCTTCTATCGTTAACGCTTATTTACTTTGGTGATCTTGATCAAATGTAATCAAATAGGTACTGTTAAGTAGCTGAATGAAGATATAAAGTTGATCGATAACGTATTTCGCTCTCCTGGACTGAAGAGACTGAACTCGTACCGGTTTTATCTTCCGTAACACTAAACTTGTAAAAGTTACTGGGCACGAACATTGGATTATTATCATACATTGGATTAATTACTATCATTACTGAGTTGCACAAAACGAGCAGTTCTCTCGAAACAAGACGGTAAGTTTACTGGTAACCTTGCTGCTTCTATCGTTAACGCTTATTTACTTTGGTGATCTTGATCAAATGTAATCAAATAGGTACTGTTAAGTAGCTGAATGAAGATATAAAGTTGATCGATAACGTATTTCGCTCTCCTGGACTGAAGAGACTGAACTCGTACCGGTTATCTTCCGTAACACTAAACTTGTAAAAGTTACTGGGCACGAACATTGGATTATTATCATACATTGGATTAATTACTATCATTACTGAGTTGCACAAAACGAGCAGTTCTCTCGAAACAAGACGGTAAGTTTACTGGTAACCTTGCTGCTTCTATCGTTAACGCTTATTTACTTTGGTGATCTTGACCAAATGTAATCAAATAGGTACTGTTAAGTAGCTGAATGAAGATATAAAGTTGATCGATAACGTATTTCGCTCTCCTGGACTGAAGAGACTGAACTCGTACCGGTTATCTTCCGTAACACTAAACTTGTAAAAGTTACTGGGCACGAACATTGGATTATTATCATACATTGGATTAATTACTATCATTACTGAGTTGCACAAAACGAGCAGTTCTCTCGAAACAAGACGGTAAGTTTACTGGTAACCTTGCTGCTTCTATCGTTTACGCTTATTTACTTAAACTCCTTATAACAGAATCAATGCGTTTTTTAATTTTACGGTCATCCATCATCATAGAGAAATATACTCAAAGAGAGTAACGAACAAATACAAGAACCGCACAATATTATAAACAGACCGAGCGCTTTCGACTAAACAGTCATTCTCACGGTATAGAAAGCGCTTTCTATACCGTGAGAATGACTGTTTAGTCGAAAGCGCTCGGTCTGTTTATAATATTGTGCGGTTCTTGTATTTGTTTGTTACTCTCTTTGAGTATATTTCTCCTTATAACCCTGGCCTTTGTATAAAACGTGCTTACTTTTTGACCTGTTACCTATTTGGTTTCAATTATTTGGCAAAGACTAAAGTGAAGAAATTGGAGAAAGCAGAAGATACAGTAATTTCAACTTGTCACGTATTTTTTTCAGTTTTTTGCTTAGGTTGGTCAGTAGAAACTTTTAGCTTATAGTAGTGTCTAGAGAAATGACTTGTGGGATTTCTTTCAATATGTTATAATTACAGATAGGCCTAGAAAAACTTTGTTGGAATATTCCTTGAATAGCGCAGAATGTGTAAAATTCACCAATTTCTTTATCTTATTTGTGTAAAATACTGTGTAAGGATCTATCTTACATATTGACTCCATGAAAATTCATTTCTTCCAGACGAGAAGTTTTCCAGCGCAAAAAGCTTACACATTCGTACCCCAAAAAAACAAAGTCGATCAAGTCCTCTTGAAGACAATTTTAGAAGTAAATTGAAACTTCCCTTGAAAAATGTAGCGGACTTAAATCAAAGACGCAATTGGGGATGTCGAGAACGGAAATGAAAATGAATACGTCCAAGAATTTGTAAGTTTGGACAGAAATTGAAGAATATTCACTACAATATCAAATTTATGTAGTGAGTCATATTTTCTGTGACCCACAGATGACATATTGTAACTTCATAACGAGAGGATCCGATGCAACCGACACCAACATAATATACTCGTTGGTTTTCACCGGCATATTTGAAAAGAAGTAAGTTCTATAGATTGTACAATATATGTTGTAATTGCTACTTGTCTTTTTCAGTGAATCTATCATTCTAGAAAACATGCTCTGTTTTTATGTGACACATGTGAAGGGAAAAAAGGAAACAACAGTATATTTCTTTTGTTTTTGACTTCATTCTTTCCCCACTATTATTCTCAAAATTAGATGTCAGCAAACAAAAAATAACTGAAAGCTGTCATCATGGTCACCAAAGAACATCATTTTTTTTCCATGGACACTAACCCTTACCTGTTTATTTATGAGGTTTTTACGGTCAGTGAATATTTCAGATTCATCACTATAATGTTACTAGCATTATGAAATCAGGCAAATTGTAAAATTTTACCAATTCTTGAACCCTTCTTTCTTACCAATGTTGTTGTTAATTCTGATCAACAAATTTGACTTGGGATTGACAATCTTCTTTTGCCAGATCAGTTGCATTATGTGTCTCACTTTGAGCTCAATTGATCGAACAAAATAACCTGGTAGGGAGTAGAGACTTTGGAAAAACTCTTTTTTGGACAGTTACTGGCTTGGTTTTAGATCAGGCAATCGAGCTGAAATGAAAGAATGTGGAGTAGATAGACAAGTACTTGGAAGCGGCAAAAATTCCAAGATGATTGAGCCAGGAAGAAGTAAAAAGAAATTTTCACGATTTTACAATTTGCTTTATTGAACAATTTGCTGGTAACATATAATATATACCAAATGTTTTGACCTGTCTTTTTACTCACATTTTATAAACATGTCATCCAAATTTTATCATGATTATTTTTTATTGTAGACCTGTCGGTGATTTCTTCGTACACTATTCGTACTGTGGATCGTCAGCCAAAAAAGCGTTCAGAGACACAAAACTCTGTCGCATAATAAAAAGTATTGTTCACATTTAAAAAGCATTCAGCATTAAAATATTAAGTTGACACATAAATATTAATCACTTTATTTTGATCATAGAATTTTTTAGAAGCAAATTGGAGGCATTTAATGAGGACGTTTTCGACTCAAAGGCTATCGGCTTTTAAGAGGTGAGCCCTGATACACCGACTGTAGAAAGAATAATTTTAGAGAAAAGAAGGAATAAGAATTAGCAATACATGGTAGAAATTTCTGCTCCATTCTACAGGATTTAAAAATGATTAACCCGTACATTTAAAGCGGCTGCCAGCAAAACTGACCATGAGGGGGGCTGAATTTTATGAGCTTTTTTCCATCTATGTCTTCTATTTGAATTTAAAGCACGGCTTTTCACTTATCATTATGACAACCCCTGCAAGAAAGAATTTGGGGTGGGCAGATATAGCTTGCATCATATCACCATCTCTTCTATTAATGATGAAACTGTTTGAATTCTGATTCAGGAAAAGTACTTGATGTGCCGCCTGTAGCCAGCTCATCATCTACAAATACTAACCCTAATTCCGTTTCTTCAAACACAGAAGGTCAGGAGGAAAACAAAGAGAAAAACGAAGAGGAGAATCAGGACTGTGCACTTTTTACATGTATGTATGATTAAATGTTGTTACTAATATGATGACAATCATGTACCCACATCAATTATTTTACTTTTTTAATAGACTAATGCCCGTTTTTTTCTCCTTTTCTTTTTCTTCCAGAAGATTTTCCACCTCAACGCGAATTCACGAAGCAAATAACTTTTGAAAACTTCTAATCAAACTGACCATTGAATTTTTTTTTTCATTTTCATTTTCTCTTTCGTTTTTTTTTTTTGCATCTATATTTCAAAAAATATATACATATATTTTGTATTTAAACTAATTCATTCATCTACCAATTTGATTGAATCTTCAACAAATCAATTAATTAATAGACTACATATCTTGAGAATTAATAATGATTGCGCTGCTTTGAGGCTATTCTAGACAATCAGAATTTTTGTCAATTTTCTCCATCAATTTTTCTTTTTTGAATGTATTTGTAGTTTAGTCTAGTTGATGTTCAAAATTCTAATGGTTTCATAGATAGAATTCAAATCTGTTTCTTTTACTAATGCAATCTTAGATATTTTGGATAGACTGTATAGACTACAATTCATTTGAACAAAAATTGAGGAAGAAATTGAAGAAAATTTTGACCGCGTTGTGCATTAAAAAAGAACGCAGCAAAGCGCAGCTGTACTGATTTCGCTGCGAAAAGCAGCAGACAATAATTTTAATAAGACGCAGCGAAGCGCAGCCATACAGATTTCGCCGCTAAAATCTGCTATACTATAATTACAATAGAGCGCAGCGACAGGCAGCTATAATGTCTTCGCCGCGACAAGCAGCTGTAGAGTAATTATTACAAAACGCAGCGAAAAGCATTACGGGAACACGCTGCAATAAGCAGCTTTAGTGTAATTAATATTCAACGCTGCGAAACGCATCCAATTTGATACTTTGCACCGCAGCAGAGCTTTAAAAAGAGTGCCAAAGCGTTAAGACTTGACGCGGCGAAGATAAGTGCACCTTCGCTGCGCGCTTTCCAGCGAGAAAATTGTCAGAAGGGTAGATACGAGAGATGGAAAATAACGCGACACGACGACCCGACCAAAGTTCCGAAAAGGCTTATCGATTTCAACACAATTAGTATTTACGAAGTCTGTAACCGCGTTAAAAGTAACCTCTTCAAGGTTTATTACGCCTTGTAGATTTAGCGCTTTGTAGATTTTAGTACTCTTCGTTGACCTTTTGAACTCCATAGAAACGCCACATCAGAAAACGGTAGACTTTTTGTGGTTCCATCGGTAGGCATTTCGAAGGCTACTGTTTGATCCGCATCTGGCCATTTCTGAATGGTGCTCGCGTTGTTGCTTAGTGTTGCGAACGCAATCTCTGGCTTCCGTGAATACATTTGGTTGAATACCTTCGCGCAAAAGTGTGCCGTGTTCTTGTTAGTCTCTAATTCTTTGAATGTGTCGACAAACCTTTTGAAATGTGACGGCCTCAAGACAGCAATTCCGACTCCTTGTTTGTACGTATGGCTGGATAAACCCCATAGCCAATTCCAGCACTTGGCGAATGCATTAGCCACTTCGGGAGCGTCTCTCTCATCAATCGGGGAATGGTTGCGTAACGCCTGCCAGAACAATTGTAAATATCCGTCCGAGTCTGTAATTTTCCACTCTGGAGAAGTCAATATCCAAACAACAAAACAAAAACATCGACCATACAAGTCCAATTTTTGTTTCTCATTGTTTTTAAGATAATGTGCCCACGCCATCCGGTACGTGATATCGTTTCGGTCCATCGTCTCGAATGCTGGAGACAGTCTATGGAATTCACTGCGGAGGTATTCCTCCCGTATCAGTAAGTAATGGTTGAAATTCTTGGCGAAGTTATAGGTCATGTATTGGTTCTCAATATACGTGCCGAGATTTCTATAACTCTCGGCGCATCGATCTACATTATGACTCTTCCACTTGTTGATTCACCATACTCCAGTGGGATGCAAAGATATAGCCCGGTATGGTGGTCTCAAGTCCTTCCCCGCGGTCGACCTTCGAGTAATATATTTCCGGATTAAACGTCTTCATCTTCTTATGCCAATCTTGATCGTCACAACCGATTTTGTGTATTAAAATTAAACATATTGTACTCAAACTTCTCAATAGTGTTCTACGTCGAATCATTTTTTCAAAAGTTATTTATATCTTTCGAAATCGAAATCAAGAGTAATTGCGTCGAAAAGGAAGCTCGTATAATAATGAACGCGAAAAATTCTTACGATTTATTTTTCTAGAAAAATCTCTATCCATTTCCGGCTGTTAGATTTTAATTATGATACTGTAGCGTATAAGTGAGTGAGATCATCATTGTTCGATAAGACCAGCAGTGCAAAAAGAGAGAGAGGTCGTGATCCTCGTTCGATAACTGCACATAGTGTGACTGATAAATGAGCGTCTTTATACAGTCAAATTCTGAAACTGATCAAAAAATGACTGATACGTATCTTATGAACGTTCGAACATCAAACGCGTACAAGTATAGTAAATTGCGTACTCTTCTCTTTCTAACACATACCAAAATAGAATTCTTTCTTCTTTCAGCGCATTGGTTCTTATGAGACTTCTAACACCAAACGCGTACAAGTACAGTGAATTTTTGTATACTCTTCTCTCTCTAACATATACCAAAATAGGATAATTCTTTCTTCTTTCAACACATTGTTTCTTATGAACATTCTAACACCGAACGCGTATACACCTTATTTTTCCCTATTACGTCTACTGATACTGTGCAAGAGATTCTGAGTTCTAATCCCAAACCGACCTGCTCATAATGAGAGAAATTAGTCCCTGCACTTCGCTGTGCTTCTTTAAAGATTTTTAAAAATTGCATGAAAAACAAAAGAAATAAGTCCCAGCGCTTCTTTTAAGATTTTTAAAATTGAGGGGAAAATGCGAAAAATTAGTCCTAAAATGAGAAAACCAGCTCCCTGTGCTTTTTTTTAAAGGATTTTTAAAATTAAATGAAAAATGAGAAAAATTAGCCCCTGTGAAGCCTTTTTGAGATTTTTCAAATTAAATGAAAAATGCGAAAAATTAACATCAGAAGAAGAGAAACTGGTCCCTGCGCTTCTTTTTAGGATTTTTAAAATTGAATGTAAAATGAAAGAAATTAGCCCCAAAATAAGGAAAATTAACCCATGCGCTTCACTTTCTTGACTGCATTATAGAAATTAGTCACTGCGCTTCTTTTTGAGATTTTAAAAATTGAATGAAAAATACGAGAAATTAACCCCAAAATGAGGAAAATTAGCTCCCTGCGCCTCTTCTTAAGATTTTTTAAATTGAATCAAAAATGCGAAAAATTAACCTCTGTGCTTCACTGCGCTAGCTCATACATGTTTTATCTACTCACGCTAAGCCTAGTTAACGCCTAATATGTCCAGTATTAGCGTAGCCTAGTGTTAGGCCTGATTTGAAACTAATATAGCCCAATAATACGTTATGCTAGTACAAAGGAAGTCAAACTTGGACTCACAGATTTCTGGATTAGGTCGAAGCTTCGAGGATTCTAAAACCAGGAAGGGTGGGACGAAGCCTAGCACAATCTAGTTTTTCAACAGGGAACCTGTTTTATCAGGAGGAGGGTCGGAAAAACATCCACCGTCCGGCCAGCAAAGCTCGGAGCTGGAAAATTCTCTACGTCCTCCTCCTATCATGTATAGCTCGGTGTGCGATGTATACGGCCTGCAAAATAGCCTATTAGATAACTATATATGCAATTCTCCATACACCAATTGACTTGGCCCCTTCAATGAGCCAGATATGCAACGCTTCAAACACCGTAAGTCTCAGAACGTCCTTCCATGGTATTCTAGGTCCCCCTCATATAGTTCCAAAGTCTGGCCTGTGGAGTCACAATTTTATAAGGTCATAGATCTGGCACGTCAACAGTTTTCAAATCCCTCGTGCCCCGTAAAACAGGTTCCCTACCACCCGTCGAAAGAACCCATGAGTTGCTGAGCCTAATACAGCTTACTATTCTACATTAGCAGGCCTAGTAAAGGGCTAAAATATAGTCCAGTATACAAAATGCTAGGCCTTATTCAAGCCTAGTATAGGCTAGTATTATTATAGGGTAGCACAGGCATTATGCTAGGCCTAGTTTGAAGTATAATCCAAATTATAGCCTAATATATTGTACGCTAAGAGTGGAAAACTGGAACTCGGACTCGCAGGTTTCTGGATTAGAGATTCCAAGCCCATCGACGGTAAGAGAAGGGTGAAATTCAGCCTCGTGAATTTCCAACAGGGGGGGGGGAGGTGCTCGTCAAGACATTAAAGATACCAAAATCCTACTCTTCCGGTTCCTCAAGTAGCATACTATAATTGGTCTCGGGTGACGTTCCATTTGTCTGCACAGTAACTGAAAACGCGTTTCGCTCTACTACTCGAAAGAAATAAGGATTCCAAGTCTTCCAACAGATTCACGTTTTACCGCATCCAAAGACTCGCGTATCAATCAATCTATCTCTCCGAGAAAAATTTTATTGGCTTAGAATGCAATCCAAAATCAAACTCTGGGTTCGAGGATGTCTTCAGAGTCAGAAAACCAAACTGAGGCGACACACAGGGGTGTTTTCAACGTATTACTCAGTCCACTACCTCCAGTCGCTGACTATAACTAAGTGTGCACATTTATTGATCGTCACACAAATAAAATTGAAGCAATTCAAGAATAGAAGTCCAATAATAACGAGCTGTAAAGAACTCATGAGAACCTGGATGTCTTCTTTTGGAGTTCCAGAAACAGTACTTCAGATAGAAGTTCTCAATTCCATTCCGACTCATGAAGATTGTAAGTACAGATCATCCGAAGCTCGAATGGACCAAAAAAGATTTTCTTACCGTGAGACCTGCTTTTATGTTTGGTTAGGAGAGTTGGCATTCTCAGACGGGAGTGCGTCTCACATTTGTGACGTCATCATTTTCATAAAAATTTCCTTGATCATGATGATAGGAGAGGGACTTGGAAGAATTTCGACCTCTCTTGGACTTGTACTATTTTTATCTCTGGAAATTGGAGGGAGGGAGTCTCAGACTTGGACCGTTTTCGTAGATTTAGACTTTTTACTGGACTCCACAAGGCACACGGTAAATTTTTCGAAATACTCTCCGCCCGCCCCTCTTTCCCAATAGAATAGGTTCCCGCGGTCAGAATTTCGACTTCCGAGCTAGGGAGTATCATTAGATCGTGAAGTCACAGCGACCAATCTATGACGTCATCAGATTGCAAATTGGAAGATATCTTTAAATTAATTTCACTTTCGAGTCAAGTAAAATACGGAGAATTGAACGATTTCTAATTTTTGAGAATTTCGAGTAATTATATTGCTCAACTTTTGCCACATTTTGGGTCCATAACTCGGCTCAGAAAACTCGTAGAAAGTTGGGTAGGGGCGCAAATTGATGATAAAATTGAGATACAAATTTCGTACATTTGAAGTACGGGTACATCTAACGTTCTGGCCATCCCTACAATAACATATGGAAGTGAAGTGTGGCAATGAAAAAATCTGATAAAGCTCTAATAACCACAGCAGAGATGCGTTTTATGCGGAAAACAGCTGGAGTTACCTTAAAAGACAAAATAAGATCAGAGGACATACTGGAGGGTTTGAACACGACGCGAATAATGTCAAGAATGGAGGGCTACCGGCAGAAATGGAGATCGCATGTGAGAAGAATGCCTGAAGAAAGATCACCAAAGGCCATCATGAAATACACGCCAGTTTCAAAACGACTACCAGGGAGACCGAGAAAACGAATAACCGATACCTCAGGATCATCAGATTCAGGAGGCTCAACCCCGGAGACAGGCCACTAGGTCTACCGCACCAAAGGAGACGACGACGACGATAACCGATGGTTGCCAAAATGTCTCAAGAATAAAAATGCTAGGAACATTATTTTGGTCCTTAAGAATTAATTATTTGTCTGGACGGATTATATAAATAGAGAGTCGAATATGTCCGGCACTGCCGTCCAAAATATGAAAAATTCAAAAAATAAACAAATAAATGACTATTTATTTATCTATTAATTAAAAACCCGACGTTTCGACAGTAACGACTGTCATTCTCAAGGGTTAAAAAGTGACCCTTGAGAATGACAGTCGTTACTGTCGAAACGTCGGGTTTTTAATTAATAGATAAATAAATAGTCATTTATTTGTTTATTTTTTGAATTTTTCATATTTTGGACGGCAGTGCCGGACATATTCGACTCTCTAATTATTTTGGTCCATTCGGTGTATGATGATAGGAAGTTCTCTATATGATAGGAGAGAAACTTGGAAAAATTTCAACTCTCGAGCTATGTATGATGATGGGAATTGGAAAGTTTCTAACTCTCGATCAGATCTAATTCATAAGACTAGCCGTTTTCCACCGAACTGCGAAGCTTGCGGGTTCCCCGCTGCCACTGCAGGGTTTGCAATGGCATCTAAATTTTTCTGTTCCATGATTACATAGGGAGAAGCTAAATGACCATACCTAAACGTCTTCTCAGGCTTGAACCTAATTTGAGAATATCTTTTGGCAATCCCATAACATCAGTAGAGAAACGCTTTCCTCCCACACTAAAGATGTGGCTCTCCTGATAAAAAGATCTGGTGTTTTTTACTTCATCACTCGTTCTGAATCCGCCGTTTCTTACATTGGTGAGACTCGTCCAGCTTTGAAGTGTAGACTTAAACATCACAAGGGTGAGGCGAAAAATCGTACCATGTCCTAAGCCTTGTATTTAATGACAAGGATACTAAGATCGTAGGTAAGAAAGGTAATTACAGAAAAATAAATATATAAGGGGTATCAGTGGTCCATCGAACGCCTCTCGTCTATTCATCTCTAATCTCATGATTTACCTCCCGGTTTAGTTAAGTTTTCTCGATTTCCAAATTATCTATTTTGCTCAGTTTACTCCTGTTCCCAATGATGATATCTATGATATCGAAACGTCGACTCGTGTAATTTCTATTTATAATTTTAGTGGATATAAAAGCCAAATTTAGCGTTATCTACACAATTCATATCACTTTTTCATTGCCGTTCATAGTCCAAATGCCGTTCAATAATAGTGTCAGATAACAGAAGCACGTTTATTTTGATGATAATGTTACAGCTTCACAAACTCTTTGTAAAAATAGAGAAACGAATTCGAAGAAAAGTATTACATACATGTACAATTCGAATATTACTTATGACTACCACAATATACAATCAGATGTTTTGTAACCCAAGTATGTCAAGATAACGGAAAATATAATTACGTATACATCCAACCCCGGATTTAGGATTTTTGGGCCCGGCGGCCAGCGGTGGTGGAGGCCCCACTTTAGTGGAGGCCCGGGGCCATGGCCCCCTTGCCCCTCCCTAAATCCGGGGTTGATACATCTTATCAGAAACTAGACAATATTCAAAAGATTATTATAATTCAGACGATCCTATGATTCAATATCGGCGACCCGAAGCTTCCTTCAACTTGGTTGGTTCGTAGAACAACTCTACAGCAATTGTAAGTACACTTTTACCGGCCAAATTTTCCGCGGTACAAAGAAATTCTCCTAAATCCTCTTGTTTCACGCTATCAATGCGAATAATAGATTGCATGAAATAGGAGTCGTATTTATACTCGGCTAATGATCCATTTACCAGTTCTCCTGTTATTTTCCGGGTCCATGTTATTTCTGGCCAAGGGAACGCTTCAACCATGCATTCCAAAATTGCAACGTCGTTCAGTTTAGTCTGTACTTTCGAATTCTTGAAGTAAACAATCGGCTTGAAATAAACGTTGAGAACGAACTTGCTTATGTAGTCTACAGATGGGTCTATACAAAAATCCTGGCAGCAAAAAATGTCACCGCTATGATCTCTGGTGGTATTAATTTGATACGGATGATCGATTTCACTTTGGAAGATAGTTCGACGAGGTCCTCGACTATAGTGCTTCCATTTTATAAGCTTTCTTTGTGGAAAATATGAATCTGTGTAACACGTCAAGTTGATCGCTGCACCTTCAACAACATTCACCTGAGTACCTTCATTATTGTTGCTGATAACCTTCAGTTGATATCGAACGATTTCGGTGTACTCCTGCGTTTTCTCATCAAAATGCAGGCAGGCGTACAAACCTGCGTCTCCAGGCTGTAGATTGGAGATCTCGAGGTAATAAGTCCGGAAGAGCGTCGCTTTATAATTTAAATCGTAGACCTTGTTCACCTGGTGCGAAATGCGACAACGTGGACAATTCAATTTGGTGAAATCCATGATCGATGGACGGCTCGTACCCGAGAAGAAGTACACCCGCCAAATAAAGGTGGTCTCATTCATTGGCTCAGGCATATCATCTGGATGGATGCAATCAAATCTTACCATACGGGAAATATGAGCATAATGATGAAAGCCTGCTTCTTGCCACGTTCCCGAGATGGAAGCAGCATGGAGAAGAATCGTGAACGCGAATATATTAATTTTCGTAATACACATGTTGAAAAAAATTCACAACTGGATAAGTACGAAAGAGTAGCAGACGGATAATGCGGTGCTTAGGCAAGGTATACAAGAACTGAAGTTCGATCGCTTAGATTAAGTTTACGGATCTCGAATTGGAGGCGAGTGATAATTCGAGCCTCGTGCGTCGCATTTCATCAGATGATGTAAATAAACGTGTATCAAAAAATCTGGTGCACCAATTACATATTGTTCCTCCTGGACTTTATTCTCTAAATCTTATCACATTCACTGATTTCATGTTTATGTGAGTGATCTTTGATTAAGAATGTTCGCGTATCAATCACGTGCTTTTCGCTTTCGTCTCCATCCTTCGCGCGAGCCTTAGTCACCTTCAGGTGAGCTTGAGTCAGAAAACTATTCAAATAATTTCTTATATCTACGAGATTTTTCTCGGTCACTAGCTTTCATTTGTCAGAAAAAATGAGTTTAGCGATTTCAGGATGAGTGTCAGAATTTCGAAAGTGCGGGTGTTGATGTAATACTGCTTCTACTCCCTTGGGAATCATTCAAGGACCCCGGCGGGGGGAAGGAGAGGGAGGAGTTATTTGAATAATCTCAACATGACATAACTTGGGGGGTAGAAAGCCATTCTTACGAAGTTTTTTCAAGTATTTTCACGAGTCAACATTTCCGAATTCCTTGCTTCTTACTTTTCAGCAGTATCAGCTGATTCAAACTACGACAACGACTTCCTCAACCTCAAACCCAAGCCGAAACTCACCTCTACCTCTCCACCACTGCCCTTCCATACAATCTCACCATCCGAACTCGACTCTACCATTCAAAAGAATCTCAAAGTTAAGCCGCTTCTGGCTCTGACAACATTCACGATTTCGTGCTCAAAAACCTCCACCCCATTTTCTTTCTCTCTTTTTCCTACTCCATCCTAGTCCAAGGCACTTACTTTTCGGCCTGAAAACTAGCCATTGTTCCCCTAATTCTGAACCCTTCTAAAAATCCCTCCTTCCCCACATCTTATCACCTATCGCCCTGAGCTCCGTTCTAGGTAAAATCCTCTACAGAATCTAAAGACATTCTATCTCCATATCAATAGAAACGCTTTACAAGCCATCTCCGATCTCAACCTCCAAACTGAAGAATCATTTCGTGATAACTCTCCTCTTTACACCATATTCTTCAATCTTCAGGAAGCGTTCCCACGTTTTTGGCGACACTAAACTTTTTCTAAATTATTTGAGACGGGCCTTTGTGGCAATTTACACTCCCTCCTCCAGCCCCTCCTCCATGACAGATCTATAACAGTTCGAATTCATAACCACTACTCTTTCCTTCACTACATTCAAAATGGCGTCCCCAGGGAGAGGTTTGGAAAGTTCCTCTCTTCCTAATTGCCATAAATGATCTAATAAACTGTGTTCCCTCTTCTCTTTCCAAACGACTCCTCGCAGATGACTTCAGTGTCTCCCTCGATTTCACAAATCCCAAGATGCTGCATGCCTTCTCCAACTCACCCTCAACAAGGTCTCATCTTGTACCTCGGGTCGTGGGCTTCAATTTTCTAGCAAAAAAACCGTTCTACTTGTATTCCGTAAAAGACAATCACGTCTTACCTCCCTCCAACTCCTTCTACAGAACATTCAAGTGAGCCTCCAATCCTCCGCTAAATTCCTCGGCCTTACCTTCGATTCCAAGCACTACTAGACTCCCTGCATTAAACTTCTGAAAGACGAATGTCACTAATATCAAATTAAAGGAATACGTTCTTCCAAGTCACGGTTAGTCATAATAGCGAGAAAAGAAATACTCAAAAGGGAGATTAAAAAAAAAAAAAAAAAAAAAAAAAAAAAAAAAAAAACGATGAAAAATAAAAATGTCGAGCGCTTTCGGTTAATAAACCATCATCGGGACTGAAATGAAAGCAACTGACAAGACAGAGGAGACCGGAATAGTCCACAATAACCCGCTCCCTCGCATGAGTACCGAATTGGGAGCGGTGATCCAAGATTTAAAGAGGAAGATAAAGGAGGGAGATTCAATCATCACTAAGGCTGACAAGGGCAATGCTGTTGTGGTGATAGAGAAATCCGCCTATGCTTCTAAAGTCCACAAAGTGCTCCAGCAATGTGGTGCTAAAGACTTCAGTTTCCCTAAGCATGTTAAAGAAGTTAGGAATGTCACCAACAAGTGTGAGGTTATTATCAAAACTCCAGCTATGACAAAAACCCTCCTTGTCCCTAACCTCGCACCCCCCTTCTTTATGGGATGTCTAAATTGCGTAAGAATAATATCCCAATGCGACTTGTGGTCTCATTCATTTCCTCTCCTACGTACCTCCTGCTAAATTCCTGGACCGATGGTTCGAACACTGCATTGATTTTCAATCTCCTCAATAGTCTAGTTCACAGACTGACTTCTATTCCTTTCAGTCAGGCTGCCTTCAAGGAAGAATTAGGGACAATAAAACACCTGGCCAGATGGAATGGGGTCCATGTCGACATTGACGTGATGGTTCGAAGGAAACTTACGAGAAGCATTCTTGATTTCACCTCCTCCCTCCCCCGAGACACGATCCGTGATCGTTGTATGCGTTGGTTCAGTCTCCCTTTCCTGGGAAAGTTCTCCCTTCAACTGGGTCGGGCCCTCCGCCCGTTTGGTTTCAGACCAGCTTCTTACAACCCTACCACTGTTAAAGGGTTGTTTGTGAGGCTGAAGGACCGCATACCCGTTGATGAGCGGAGCGGTGTTTATAAGATGGAATGCAGGGATTGTAGAGGCTTTTATATTCAAGAGACCAGCCACCAAATGAAGGTGAGAATAGCTAAGTACTTGACGGCACTTAGAGGAATCAGGTTTTGCTGATCATTTAATAAACAGCGGCCGCAGTTTCCGTGAGGGATCGGAAAGGCTCCTCCATAAGGATAATTCCTACCATAAACGTATTGGCCTCGAACACATGCATAGATAATGCGTCACCTCAACACTGATGGTATTACTGTACTTAACTCGTACATTCCGGAAGATGGCCTGATCAAACTTGTTTATTATTCACACCGCGACTTCTCGTTTGGCCAATCTTAATATTCTGTTTCTCTCCTCCGCCTCGTCAGTTGCTTTCACTTCGGTCCCGAAGATGGTTTATCAACCAAAAGCGCTCGACGTATTAGTTTTTGGTCGGTTTTTGCATTTTTTACTTTCCCTTTTGAGTATCCTTATTTTCGCTATTATGGATAACCGCAACTTGGAACAACGAATTCGCTTAATTACAACCAACTTTTTCGCGTCTAGACCACTGTCCAGTTTCTCCACTTCCCTACCATCCACCCCTCTCTCCTCCCTCGAATTTGTCGACTCCTCTCGTTACAATCTCATCTAGACCACCATTTCAAATTTCGGCTCCTTCTCCTTATCTTCTTATTCACCGTTCCATAGACATCCTCACCTCCTCTTAATCTCCCTGGCCAACCTAGTGAAATCGCTTAACACAATCTACATAAGACACTTTAAAGGAATCATCCCTAATGGCTTCCCTTCCCGCAACCTGGGCTCTACAGGTGGATCCAAATTGGGTTCCAAAACTGGCCACGCCACTTCATCAATGGTAAAAACTCACTCGTCCGTATGAAAAATTCGATCTCTATATGTTCTACTGAACTATCTGCCATCTGTTTCCGCCTCGCTCACCTCACTCTTTTCTCCTCCTGTCTCACTCTCTCTTCAAGCCATACAAAACCCCTACTCTTCCAATCCTATCGTTCAACGCATTGTCTCTGTCTTCAATTGCTTTCCTTTCGATCCCTGGTCATATCGGTCTACCGGAACACGACACAGTGGACCTGGTAAGCTTTGCTCTGCCCCTCAATCACCGATCGCTCACCCTCTGGACTTCAACACTTTAAAAGCGAAATACTATAACTTCCAGAAAACTATACACAGGGCAGAAAGGAGACACCTATTCCGAAACTAACGGCTCATATTGGTACATATGAGACACAATTTTCATATCGAAATTCAACATTTTTTGGGGGGACGGGCTGTACTTCAACGAAGGAAGGTCTGACAGAGGTTGTTACACAGAGGAAGCAGAAATAGTTGTAGATTGTAAGATTGATAGCAAAAGTAGGAATAAATCAATTCTCATACGCTGGGACTACTTTCAGGTTAAAACCCAAGTTGAGAGGGGCTAGTATCTCAACTCCAATGAGTTCGACAGAGGGTAAGGACGAGACACAAATTCCGAAATTGGTAGTACAAAATAACACAAATTTGGCTCCATCTTCGAGATTATTTTCATATCGTGTTAGAGGGCGATCTTCCAATGAAGGAATCAGCGATAGTTACTATAAAAAGACCTAGAATGGAAATCCTGAAATTATTGGCACAAATTGACACAAATCAAACACAAGTTATCAAGATTATTTTCGAGTCAAAATATCAGCTTTATTTGCCTCAGCATTTAACTACTGCAGTATTTCAGCGCACACCATATAACAAGATGTAGTTGACCAAACTATGTAAACTCCTCATTTGGTGCAATTTTCTGACTCCTCATCTTCCTTTATCGACGATGCGAACAAGTAGAGCATTTCTTCGTCACTGTTAACCAGTTAGTAGAGTCAAAATACAATTTTAACAGTCAAATAACTCGACTCACAGAGCATAAAAGATGCCAAAATTCTGGCTTTATTCTCATCAATAACTATAAAACATTGTAAGACTGCCTATGCGCAAGTACTATACAAGGATGTAACACAGAGTAATCGCGATTAATAGAAATAACGTAATAAATACATAATGGGAACGAAGAAGAAATATTAAAACACAAAAAACAAACAAAGAAAGCTTATATCATAAAAATTAGATCCAGATACCCTCTATATACTCACATCAAAATAATTCCAATAGTACGAACTATAGCTACGACCCTTGCCCGCTTCTCGGATCTACAGGAAGAAGAGAGTAATTAGGCTCGACAATTACGGTTCTCTCAGCTTTCCCCGCTTCGTTTTCCGCCACACAAATATGATCCCCAAAATCATCATGTAGCACTTTGAACAAATGAATGGAAACTCGCGTGAAGTAAGAATCATAACTATTCCCGATCACGTCGCTCCGCACTAATTTTTCGGTACCATTACGAAACCATTTTATATCGGCCCGTGGAAAAGCTTCGACCAGAAATTCCAAGTCTAATCTATCTCCTACTTTGGTCTGTACTCGCGAAGACTTTACATAGATGGTGGGGCGAAATTTAACGTTCAAATCATACTTCATCGCGTAGGACAGTGGTTGTATAAATTTTTTCTCCATGCAGTAAACTTCTCCGCTGTCATACCTGGTTAAGTTGAGTTTGAAGAATTCGTAACTCCTCATCCATTCGCTATATCTGTTCTCGGACGGAGGTCTTCGATGATAAAAAAGCATCCATTTCACGTAATCGTCCTGGCTTTCGTTACGTCTGCCCTCCAACCCTTTATATCTGACATCGTACGGCAACTCGCTCTCGAAGAAGTCCAATTGAACGCCCTTATCGTTCACTCTGTTGACTTTCAGACGATATTTAACAATCTCGACGGATGTGTTTTGGTGTTGGTAGAGGCACGTGTAGTTACCAGCGTCATCCGGATAAATATCACGAATCTCCAGACTGTATACGAGATTTCGCCTCAATAATTGGTCAGACTTAAACACATACATGGTCGGGATATAACGAGGGCATCTCGATATCTCTGAACCCTTTGTAATTGGAATGATCGTTAGGTTCCTCTGACCACCAAAAAACGTCTTTCGCCAGACAAAACGGTTGAATTCGTCTTGGACACTAGAATAGTTCGCATTACGGATCGTACAATTGAGCGTGTAATATTGATCATCACCAATACCAGCATAGCGTTCATAGAAGGGGGCATCATCACCGAATGTTTCTGAGATACAAAGAGCGGACAATAGAAACACGAGCGCGAATATCTTCATCCTTGCGAGGCACAGAACTACGTATTTCACGAAAAAAAGGAACTTTAGAAAAACTACAGAATACGATGAAAACCACCGGTGCGTATTGTGTAAGTTCAATCAGAAGAATGTGCTTCGAAAAATAACAATATTTTTCATCGAGTATAATGACCCAGTATTTATCGATATCTTGTTTATTTTGCCGGATGGATATTCATTATCTCCAGCGTTACGCGTCTGACATGATAAATACTCGTACACTTCCCAAGTTGCTCACGCATCTTGATCAGTTGGACACGTGCTTTTTATAGTTTGAAATTTTGTAAGTTGATAGGAAGGGAAAACGTAATCCGTTCGTCGTCTTTCCGACAACTTCGGTTCAAACCGGGTGGAGATTGTGATATATTTTTAAGAAACGAAACAATGTCAAACTTGGAGCCGAGTCCTACCAACCTTCAATTGTGCACGGGGAGAGGGGATAAATTGTAGTTCCAAGAGGACCAAAGGCTCTGATCAACTTCAGAGACTTCGAACGATTTTAACCATCGAGCTTCAATATTTGAAGGGTGGGGAAGGAGGGATCTTGGAGAAATTCCTCTCATCCAGCTATAAACATGAATACAGCGGATTTGAAGCAATTTCAACTTTTGGACAAATTTTTCCAACGGAGGGGGAAGTAGAGAAAGGAAAACTTACTCTGGAGCTTCAACCCAAATTTCTACAAAGGCGAGGGTGAAATCGTTTCCGCGGTTGTAATGTAATGGACAATCGAAATTAAAAAATCGGTCACCTCAGAAGCAATACTCCACTGTGAACCTGATTCACCTCTAACTGCATGCTATCTTTGTGGACCTCCGCAAGGCATTTGATATGGTCAGCAGGGACACTACTTTATGGAAGGGTTCGCTCAAATTTGGCTACCCGCCGAAATTGGTTAATATCATCGCTGACCCACACACAAAGAATAAGAGTTATGTAATTACTAACAGAGAACTCACCGAAGGATTTGAAATAACACATGGTGTGAGACAAGGCTGCGTTCTGGTCCCTCTCCTCTTAAATATCTACATGGCAGCTTTGCTAACAATAGTGGACAGAAAATTACTTGATCGAGGTGTAAGGTTCGATATAGGTTTGACGACAGTTCATCCAACCTGGCGCGTTTGAGATCCCAAAAGAACGTGCGGTCACGCTTTGTAACGGAATTACATGGGTCTGCTTGGGACCTCCACGATGGTCGCGCAGAGAGCGATGGACACATTTTCAGAGACCTACAGTGCGCTTGGAATGGAGCTGAATGTGGGCGAAACAAAAGCCCTCCGAATGAACTTCCCAGCAAGTGAGACTTCGGAAATTAAAGCTGGAAGCAAAACCATCGAGGATGTCCAGGAATTCAGCTGTCTAAGAAGCATCGTCACACGGGACGGCTCTGTGACAGCTGATATCAACCAGCGACTGTGTAAGGCCTCATCGGCTATGTTCAGGCTTGGGGAGAGAGTCTTCAACAACGCGGAACTAAAAATCGGAACAAAAGTTGCTGTCTACCGGGCCGTAGTTCTTCCTACCCTGCTTTACGGTTCTGAGACCTAGACCGTTTACAAATGGCAGCTCAAATCGCTGGAAAGATTCCATCAAACGCTCACGTCCTGGAGCGTGCTAATTGCAGGTCCATTGAATATATGGTGAAACGCTCTACCCTGCGCTAGCTCGGGCATGTAGCAAGAATGAGTGATGACCGACTCCCCCTACAGCGAGCTCGCTGATGGTACCAGGCGCAAGGAACCAGCGTAAGCGGTATAATGATGTCTGCCATGCAGCACTAAAACTGCCAAAAATAGAGAAAGACTGCGAAGCCGCTTGTCAGGACCGTTCCCACTGGCGTATCTTAATTAGCCACAACGCCGGCCTATTCCCCAAGCGCGACCCTCTTGAGTGTCTGGCGAGTTTTACTGAATTTTTTTCAGTGTATAGATAGATAATATGTGAAAAGCTCAATTGAGGAAAATTCGAAAACGCCTTAAGTCGAGCGGCTGCTGATCCTTAATGGCTCAGCTGGTGTGCTAAATGAACAAATTAAAGAAACTGAAGCAAATTGGTTGAGCAGAACGGCCAGACGAACTGTCATAAAGTTATTTTTGAAGGTACCAATGTTCAAGTTCATGCCTCTCTCACTGCTGGATGAGTCAACATACGTATAGCTATTAAAAAGCTACGCTTCTCGCGTTCAATCAACCGAATGTACGAAAAATTCCCCATAAGAAATACTTGGGGAGAAAACGCAAATGCAGATAAGTGGGGAATATCTGAACAAAGGCACTAAGTAATATTTGACGGCTAATCTAGAGGTCATTCTGAAGCAAATCGGCCCAGTAGAACGGCCTGACGGACTGTCATTGCGTTCAACCAAATGTATGAAAAATTTTCTATAAGAAATACATGGGGAGAAAACGCAAATGCAGATAAGTGGGGAACACCTGAAGTGAGGTACTAAGTAATGCATGATGGCTAACCTAGAGGTTATTCTGAAGAGAATAAAAAAAATGAAGCAAAACCGTCTAATAGAACGCCCGCACGAACTGTGAAAAGGATAGATCCCAAATTTTTTTAATATATGAATAAAGCACTTGGCTAGAGTCAATCAGGTCAGGATCGATGTTGACCTTGTCGTAGGGGGCTCACAAGGAAATGCCTTGACTAGCTCCCTCCCCCGGGCTTTACACCAAGATGGTAGGAAACGGTGGATTAAGTTCCCGTTTCTGGGCAAGTTTTCATCGCAGTTGGGCCGTATCCTCTGCGTCTTCGGTTTTCGGCCAGCCTTTTATATAAAGTCAACACTGTTAAGAGCCTTTTCGCCAAATGAAAAGACCCTATCCCAGTGGCCGTGAGGGGAGGGGTTTATAGGGTGGCTTGTGGAGATTGCCCTAGCGTCTATATAGGGATGACCAGCCGTCAACTCCAAATTGGAGTTGACGAACACAAAAAAGCTTCGAGTGGTCACAATTTCAAAGATTGGTCCAAAGTCCTTCTTTATAGGAAAACTCATACTTCAAACGTCTGGCCCTTGAGAAAATAGAAATCCTCCGACATCGGAATAATAATAGCGTTACCGTTTTGAACAGATACATTCCTGAAGAAGGATTGATCGAATTAGTGTACGGGAATGATTCACATATTTCGATGACTCGTAGTTTCGGTCATTATTTCGTTTGATATCGCTTGTTCTTGTTGGTGTTGGATTCAGTCGCTTTCCACACTTCGAGAATGGCTGATTAGCCGAAAGCGCTCGTGTTTTCAATTATCGTGCGGTCTTTTGCATCTTCTTTCGTGTTACTCCCTGGAGTATCCTCGCCCTTTAGCTTCTTCAGCACTACCTTATAAGGCTTTCCAAACGGATCGTCCTCGGCCATCTCGCGCAGCTCTTGCCATGCAGCACTTTTGCTGTCTTTGATGGCTTTCTTCAGCCTTTTACGAGCTAGCTGGTATTCAGGTGCAATCGCCCGCGCCCCTCCGCGGCCTCTACTACGCTGGTATATCCGGCGCTGACGTTTGCACTCTTTTCGAATCGATGCGTTCTTCCAATTTAGGGTTATTCATATTACAAAAAAGAGTGTACAACTCGAAGGTGTAGCAAATTATACTGAACCACAAGAGAAACAGCCGCTAAACGTTTTCGGTTAAACAAACATCATCGAAGCGTAAACGAAAACGACTGAATCCAACATCAACAAAGACAGAGGGAGTTGACCAGAAGATCATGATTTAACCAGCGAGTCATCGAAGTTTGAATCATTCTCATAGACCCTCTTCAGGAATGAACCTGTTTAACACAGTGAAGTCTTCGTTATTATGGTGTCGCATGATTTCTATATTTTCTAAGGCCAGCCGTTTAAAATATGAGTTCTCCCTATGGAGGAGGTTGCCAGAGCCGTCCTTGAATTTATGGCCACTCTCGAGTAGATGATCAGCAAAAGCCGACTCACCTAAATTACCCTTCTCCCACGCTTTTTTATGCTCCTTAATTCTTATTTGGAGCTGACGCCCGGTCATCCCTATATAAATACCTGGGCAATCGTTGCAGGCTATACTGTATACCCCACTTCTCTCGACTAGAGGAATCGGGTCCTTCAATTTCACAAATAAACTTTTTACAGTATTAATATTATAAAACGATGGCCGGAACCCAAAAGGACCGAGTACCCGGCCCAACTTCAACGAAAACCTGCCCAAGTAAGGAAGTCTAATCCAACGTTTTCTACTGTTATGCAAATCCCTAGGGAGGGAGGTGATAGAATCGAGGCATTTTCTCGTAAGCCTCTTTCGGACCATCAAGTTAATATCCACTCGAACTTGGTTCACTCTGGCCAGATACTTAATCGTCCCTAGTTCCTTCTGGAAAGCATCCTGACTCAAGGGAATATGAGTCAGTCGATGTATCAAGCTATTGAAGGTAGCGATCTTGTGTGCAGCGGGACAGAAAGATGACCCATGGATGGGCTGTTTCTCTTGTGGTTCAATATAATTTGCTACACCTTCGGGTTGTACACTTTTTTGTTGCATTCTTTTCTTAACTCGGCGATAGTGCATCTCCTTTTCTTTGGTGGACCTTATCTGTAATTACTAACCAGATGAGAAATATTTGACTGGCTCTCCTTCTCTGATTTTCGACTAAGGGAGATGCTAATCGTTTGTTAACCTTGGAAGGCGGCTGGTGACAATGAGGGATTATTTGGGGAAAATATTCTTCGTACTCGTATTTCCGACATATTGTGCTTCCAGGAGAAAAGGGAAGTTGAATTTTCTAACACAACAGTCCGTGATTTGACAACCTAGTCACCAGCTAGAAGATTCGGGACGTAGAATAAATTCCAATAATCGAACTACATACGTCAGAAGGAAGATTTGGAAGGATTTAGAAAATGAGTAGAATAGAAACGAATTAACGAGATGGAAATTACTCGCATCTACTGAGGAAGGATCAACCAGAAAGGAAAGACTTCATATAAACTCGATTGTTGAAATTTTTGCACGTCACTGAATTTCAGCGCCGGTGACTGGGAAGTCTTTGTACAGCCTAAAGAAGTACACATGGTCGGAAAGTATGGATGATATGGTGGTTCTCTTTTCATCATCGATGTTTGTAGAGAATTTTATTGCACCATCGATGTTTGTGCAGGATATAAAGTTGAATACATTAGCTTTGTTTTCTGGGCTCATGCATATAAAGTTCGATACTCTCTACCCACGAGCGGGTCAACACCATGTGCGATCTCACACGTGATGTTAGTTTACTCGAAAAAAAAAAAACATATTACATCAGCTAGAGGAATGCGTTCAATGCCCTGTTCATCAAGTTAGAAGAATGACATCGAACACCCTTTTTATCTCACTCTTGAAATCAGGTCATGAGATTACATTGTATGAGTGCATCAAGCTCGTCACGTGATAAGTAGATTCCCGGAAGAAAACATTTTCCCCAGCTGCAATATCTTCATACTCCATGCAGTCGTTTTGCATCGTTATAATATAATCAACTTGTGTTTTTAATAAGTGATAGAAACCGTTCGCAATGAATTCAATCGTCTTGTTGATTTCTGCATTAATTTGTGCAAGTGGACTCGAGAGCAATCGTGAGGTAAAATACTTTGAACATTTCGTCCATGATCATGAAGATATCGAATTGTCTTGCCATTTGCGGCCAGATTTGGTGAACGTTTCCGGAACTTTACAATGGAGTAAAGATAACTCTGCGCTCAGCGAGGGTCTCAGACCGAGATCAGTCGACGTTATACCGGGCGTAGAACGCCAAGACCATGACTGCTTTCAACATTTGCGAACTCGTTTCGAGGGTGAGTTTTCAACAACAGATCCTTCTCTCTACAAGTACGTTCTGTACCAGCCAACTGCAGCTCGATATATTAATATAAGTGCATTTCCATTACAAAACGCTACCTATATTTGCCAATATTTTCTCTCAAATGGTTCGATGATCGACCTCGAAATTCATAGTGTTCACGTTCTGACCAATGTCATTAGGGAATTCGTCAGCACAAAAGTCAACGAAAATTTTACCCTTACTTGCATCGAATATAGTCGGAAAGCGACACGGTGGTTATTTTATCCGTATCGCAAAGCTGCACCATCGATGCTTGTGCAGGATTCAAAGGACAACAATATCTCCGTTACATCTGTGACCAAAGACTACAGCGGTATATACTATTGTTTGATCGACGAAATGAGGTACACAAAGAAGTTCCAAGTAGAAGTTCTTTTCCCGCCCGAGGTCTTTGTAGAGCGTAAAAAAGTACACGCGTATGATGGAGACCCGGTCCGATTGATCTGCTTGGTCGAATCTCATCCATTATCGAACATAAGCTGGACTCGGAACGGGATCGCATGGCCTTCCGATAGATACCCTCGAACTTCAATAAGAGAAGAACAAGTATGCTTTGACACTACATATGGAGGAATCATGCCGTCAAAGAATTGCTTCATGACGAGATCCATTCTTGAAATAAATTCTACACATGGGGAGGATTTTGGAGAATATGTTTGTGAAGCGCATAATCCTTTGGGTAGTGATCGAAGCGTAATAGATGTCGAATATGTTATGCAGAGTAATCGACCCCATGGAAGGTAATTGTTTTTCCAGAATGTGTACAGAACTTTCTCGTTGCTATTTCGGTATATTTTTGTTACAAACCGTAAGTATGAATATGATTCTGTAATACATTCCTGTTTTTTCATTCTCGAATTTCATTCAAAATGTTCAGCAACTTCAAAACAGCTTATTCAAAAACTATTCAAGATTTTTAAATCAAGAAAGAAATACTTTTCTCCATGTTTTTAAAAGAAAGTGATCTAATGTTTTGAGAAAGAGTAACGTTCCTGGTGGACTTCAAATTTTTGAATTAATCATCGAAATACCAGGAGAAAAAGGGGGAAAAATCGTTAATAAACGTAACAAAATAATTCAGAGGATCATATTGCAGAACGGAACATTTTTACAGAAGGAGGAAAAATTTTTCATTTTTGTGTTCGATATCTCATGTGATCCGAATAACAAATGTGCGGAAGTTGACAAACTAGAATATTCCTCAGCTGGATTTTCTTCCCGAAACCATACGAAAGCATAAGAAAGGCAAACTGATTGTGGTTTTGAAGGGGCTGCTCAAGTCGCCTGGTGATTCGTCAAACACTTATAAGCTCAGATCCCCCCAGTTATCGCAATCAAAATTTTCATGCAAACCCGAAGATCAAAATGTCGAATACCAAAACACGTAATTTAGTTTCTAAGATCCTTTGTTCTGGCTGTCCGCAAGTCTACTTAACGAGATCTCTCAATTTCTGTACGATAAGGACTTGAAACACCTGAGTCCAAGCTCATACTCTAGAACAGTGCTTTTCAACTGACGATCCGCGAAATGTAGCAGTGGCCAATGCGGATATGCGAGCAGCACACACTAGAACCAGATCATTTCTCCAACAGCAAATAGCATACTAACTTAGGTTTTTTGTTTTTTTCTAATTATGTATTTATTTTGAATTTCCATTTCAATTTTTTATTAAACTAATCACATATTTCTCATCCACCGTAAGATTGGTTGCGATTAAAATTTTCTTCTATAAAGTAGGGAGTCCGCAAAAATTTAGAATCATTCCTCAGGGGTCCTTCCTTGACCTCTAAAAAGTTGAAAAGAACTGCTCTAGAAAGCACACTTTTATTTTACGAAAACATTGGTTCATTAACTCGTGAGAAGAAGGATAAAAAAAAGAAACCTCAAGCTGGTTAGGGTGGTGGCTCAGAAATCAACAATCGAAACTTCCCGATTAAGGCATCGTAACAGTTGAAATTTTCCATTTTCAAAGATCATTGTCCTACTGACACTCGAGGGCAAATCCAGAAAGTAAGCTTGGGAGTTAGAAAATAAATTGAATAGTAGAGTTAGTGTAAGACTTGAAACCGAAGAAAAGCTCCTGCGGTTCTTGCAAATTGCCCTCCAGTTTACTTTTTCGAGTATTGTGGAGCTTTTCTTCGATATGTCCGACCGTAAACTTGAGAACCGGATCAATTCTAGTAAGACTTGAAACTTGTCAAGATTTCGAATTTCACACTGCAGGTATACAAGAGAAGAAAGAAAGTTCAGATAAATATTCGATAATTCTGAAATCCCCGCCGGCTTCAATTAAGCTATCTTTGGGTAATTAACGAGTGCCCGCGAGCAGTGAACAAAGTGGGCAAGCGTGGATCCCGACGATTACTTTGGAAGAGGAAATAGTCCAAAAAAACTCGCGGGTTCTTTGACGGTATTAAGCAAGGGGTGACAGGGAATCTTTTTTATGGGGTACGTGGAATCTGAAAAATGTATGACGTCATCAGATTGCGACGTCACAAGCTAGACCTATGACGTCATCAAATTGAGACGTCACAGGTTTGGTCTTTGGAGCTATATATGATAGGAGAAGGACTTAGAAAAATTTCGACCTCCAAGCAATACATGATAGAAGGGGGACTCAGAAATATAAGATAGGAAAGGGATTTAGAAAAATTGAGGCCTCCTTAACGATATTAAGCGAGGAACGCAGGGAACCTGTTCCATGGGTCGAATTTGTTTTATTAATCAAGTTTATAGGCATATTGGGGAAACCTTCATTAAGAAAAAAAACACTATCGATTCGACCGCCCAGTAGAGCGGAACTCATTTGAGAAAAACCAATTTTCCAAAATCTCTTCCGACCATTTAGTACGACAAGAATTCAACATTTTTTTAACTCTCTTCACACGTTCCCCGTTAAACTTTTGACCTCCCAAAGTGACTTGTCTTCCTATCATACAAAAAAAGAAAGACTGTTCCTCCTGGACTTTATTCTCTAAATCTTATCACGTTCACTGATTTCATGTTTATGCGAGTGATCTTTGATTAAGAATGTTCGCGTATCAATCACGTGCTTTTCGCTTTCGTCTCCATCCTTCGCGCGAGCCTTAGTCACCTTCAGGTGAGCTTGGGTCAGAAAATTATTCAAATAATTTCTTATATCTACGAAATTTTTCGCGGTCACTAGCTTTCATTTGTCGGAAAAAATGAGTTCAATGATAACTCAGAACGAGTGTCGGAATTTCGAAAGTGCGGGTGTTGAGAGATTTGCAACAATGATGTAATCCTGCTTTTATTCCCTTGGGAGTCATTCATTAATCATTCAAGGACCTCGGCGGGGGGGGGGGAGGACAGGGAGCAGTTATTTGAATAATCTCTACATGACATAACTTGGGGGGTAGAAAGCTATTCATACATAAGTTTATTCAAGTATTTTCACGAGTCAAAATTTCCGAACTTTTTGCTTCCCACTTTTCAGCAGTATCAGCTGATTCAAACTACGACAACGACTTCCTCAACCTCAAACCCAAGCCGAAACTCACCCCTACCTCTCCACCACTGCCCTTCCATACGATCTCACCATCCTAACTCGACTCTACCATTCAAAACAATCTCAAAGAAGCCGCTTCCGGCTCTGACAACATTCAAGATTTCGTGCTCAAAAACCTCCACCCCATTTTCTTTCTCTCTTTTTCCTACTCCGTCCTAGTCCAAGGCTCTTACTTTTCGGCCTGAAAACTAGCCATTGTTCCCCTAATTCTGAACCCTTCTAAAAATCCCTCCTTCCCCACATCTTATCGCCTATCGCCCTGAGCTCCGTTCTAGGTAAAATCCTCTACAGAATCTAAAGACATTCTATCTCCACATCAATAGAAACGCTTTACAAGCCATCTCCGATCTCAACCTCCAAACTGAAGAATCATTTCGTAATAACTCTCCCCTTTACACCATATTCTTCAATCTTCAGGAAGCGTTCCCACGTGTTTGGCGACATTAAAATTTCTCTGAATTATTTGAAACGGGACTTTGTGGCAATTTACACTCCCTCCTCCAGCCCTTCCTCCATGACAGATCTATAACAGTTCGAATTCATAACCACTACTCTTTCCTTCACTACATTCAAAATGGCGTCCCCAGGGAGAGGTTTGGAAAGTTCCTCTCTTCCTAATTGCCATAAATGATCTAATAAACTGTGTTCCCTCTCCTCTTTCCAAACGACTCCTCGCAGATGACTTCCGTGTCTCGCTCGATTCCACAAATCCCAAGATGCTGCATGTCTTCTCCAACTCACCCTCAACAAGGTCTCATCTTGGACCTTGGGTCGTGGGCTTCAATTTTCTAGCAAAAAAACCGTTCTACTTGTATTCCGTAAAAGACAATCACGTCTTACCTCCCTCCAACTCCTTCTACAGAACATTCAAGTGAGCCTCCAATCCTCCGCTAAATTCCTCGGCCTTACCTTCGATTCCAAGCACTACTAGACTCCCTGCATTAAACTTCTGAAAGACGAATGTCACTAAATATCAAATCAAAGGAATACGTTCTTCCAAGTTACGGAAAAAAAAGGTACTCAAAAGGAAGATTAAAAAATGAAAAAAAAAAAGAAAACGCAGAAAAATAAAAATGTCGAGCGCTTTCGGTTAATAAACCATCATCGGGACTGAAATGAAAGCAGCTGACAAGACGGAGGAGACCTGAATAGTCCACAATAACCCCCTCCCTCGCATGAGTACCGAATTGGGAGGAGTGATCCTAGATTTAAAGAGGAAGATTAAGGAGGGAGATTTAATCATCACTAAGACTGACAAGGGCAATGCTGTTGTGGTGATGGAGAAATCCGCCTTTGCTTCTAGTGGTTATCATAAAAACTCCAGCTATGAAAAAAACCCTCCTTGTCCCTAACCTCGCACCCCCCCCCTTCTTTATGGGATGTCTAAATTGCGTAAGAATAATATCCCGATGCGACTTGTGGTCTCATTCATTTCCTCTCCTACGTAGGCGTGGATCCCGACGATTACTTTGGAAGGGGAAATAGTCCAAAAAAACTCACGGGTTCTTTGACGGTATTAAGCAAGTGGTGACAGGGAATCTTTTTCATGGGGCCCATGGAATCTGAAAAATGTATGACGTCATCAGATTGTGACGTCACAGGCTTGGTCTTTGGAGCTACGAGATATGATAGAAGGACTTAGCAAAATATCGACCTCCAAGCAATACATGATAGAAGGGGGACTCAGACATATGAGATAGGAAAGGGATTTAGAAAAATTGAGGCCTCCTTAACGATGTTAAACGAGGAACGCAGGGAACCTGTTCCATGGGTCGAATTTGTTTTACTAATCAAGTTTATAGGCATATTGGGGAAACCTTAATTTAAAAAAAAAAAAACACTATCGATTCGACCGCCGAGTAGAGTGGAACTCAATTGAGAAAACATCAATTTTCCAAAACCTCTCTAGACCATTTATTAAGACAAGAAATCAACATTTTTCAAGTCTTTCACACGTTCCCTGTTAAAATGTTGACCTTCCTAAGTGACTTGTCTTCCTATCATATGAAAAAAGAAAGAACGAAAGAAATTAAATAAATAAATCAAAATTAATTATTATTAATTAAATAAATAAATAAAGAAGACAAAATTTTTCCAACCCCATTTTAGCCAAAAGTTAGACGACGGACGGCAAATTCTTAAAAAAAAAACAAAATAGAACAGGTTCTCTGTTGAAAAACTGATCTATCATGTCATCAAATTGTGACGTTACGAGGCAGACCCCGCCCCCAAGCTATATTTATGATAGGAGGGGGACTTGGAAAATTTTCGGTCTCCGGAGGTCGGACTTCTTTCCAAAAAACCTGATAAAGCAGGTTTCCTGTTAAAAAAGTCTGAAGGACCCTTCTTTTCCTCCCTCCCACCTTTCTGTTACATTTTCCTTTATACTACAGATTTTTTTTTTTGAGGTTGGAGGGATTTTCCTTTTTTTCCCCTCCTCGTGGATCCTCATCTGTTGGGCTACGAGTTTCTCTTCCATTCTTTGGTAAACTTCCTCGCATGTATACTTACATATTTCGTAACCTGTAAAACGCCGCTGGTACACCAAAATTCATTACAATCCGAGCACTCATACTTTCAATCCCATCACAGCCAAAAGACTTCATATTCAGATGCGATTTTTTGAAAAAACATTTGGGAAGCGCGAAAATTCTCTCCTCATCATAAATTCCTTCTCGATCGGAATCTAAACTCTTCTCTGTCTCTATTTAAATTCCTTCGGATGTACTTTCATGAATTTCAAGTGAACTCCGTAACCATCGTATTGCTACTACTGGATTAGCTCAAGACGATCAATTGTAAAGGTCCGTTCCCAGGCTTTAGCACTTCATCTGTCGTCTGCTCAACGTAAGTCGCAGGCATGGACTCGTCTCGGTATACGAGAAACCCCTCATCGAACAATGATAGACTCGTACTACTCCTTTGGACTTAGTTCGAACTAGGAGATGGATTTTGATGAATTCGCACACCTTCGCGACTCCGAAACTTATTCCAATCCGCGAGCAAGTACGTATACTCCTGATTATCTTTGATATAGGCTAAGATTCAAAGCAGACCAACAGGCAGGTCGATCTTCACGGCATTCTCTTGAACAACGACATGTACGACAACAATTTTCACTGTTCCGTTCCAGCTGTTGACACCATCGTGAAATATTTACAAGCGTATTTTCCGGCACTTTCTTTCATCGTTGATAGCCGCAACAGGATACACTTATAATGCGAGAAGGATGGATACACGTTAGAATCAGGATTTCATATAATGTAAAAACTCTCTTCTTTTACGAAAATGAAGATAATTTTCTAAGAGGGAGAGAGAGAGAGAGAGAGAGAGAGAGAGAGAGAGAGAGAGAGAGAGAGAGAGAGAGAGAGAGAGGGCTAGGATTCTAAAAAACGTCGCAGGGGAGGTGGAATTTCGATTCTGAATTTGTCTATAAGAGAAGGAGGACTGGGAGAATTCCAACTATCTGGGCTATACTGCAACGAGGGAAGGTCTGGCAGAGGTTGTTGCACAAAGGAAGCAGGAATAAGAGTAGATTGTAAGATCGATAGTACAAATAGTCATAAATAAATTCTCATATTATGCTGGGACTACTTTCGAGTTAAAACCCAAGTTGAGAGGTGCTGGTATCTCAACTCCAATGAGTTCGACAGAGAGTAAGGACGAGACACGAATTCCGAAATTGGTGGTACAAGTCAACACAAAGGCTCTAGCCGAGTAAGGGGGGAAAATGGCCTTGGTCGGAAAATGTTTCAAATGTCCGTCAAAATATTGTCCCCAATGAGAAAACTCGAAATCCAAAAAATTGGACCCATCCGCTCACCCACATGGGCCGCTGAGCCATTTTTGGGCCTAAAATCCAAATGGCTATATCTCAGCCAATAGTGATCGCACAGCGATGAAACTTCGGGACATTTTAGTATATGTGAACGTTCATTCATGGTATTTTTTACTTATTATCCTGGGCGACCGTCTCAGAAACACATCCTCTATATTTGTAGCGTCATCTTCCACCCTTCATTTCATTTCGTTTCCCCTCCGAACTTCTTCAATCCGTCTAGGACCCTTATTTTCCTAACCCTCTGATTCAACTCATCCATATCGTTAGTCGTTTTTGTCATGATTTCAGGCCAAAACACTGTATCTTGCCACCAAAATACGCTACGAGCTTCTTCTTGAGAATCCTTAACTGTTATCCTGTCTTAGCAATGGACTCTGAAGATAACTTCCGCACTCATGAGCTCCATTTCGGGTACGGCCCCTGGACTAAATTTGATGAGAGATGAAAATTTGGGCCACAGCAATTCGAAAGAAGACCTACCACAAAGAGTGAATCGTTGCCCATCTATAAGCATGTGGGCCATACCCAATTCACTTATATTCACACCTCTCACCCGCTCAAACTTTCAAATCGAAACCCACTTCCCTCCTCTGCCCGTTTTACCGGTATAGATGAATTGAAGGTTGGTAGAACTCTGCTCTAAATTTGACATTCTCTCGTTTCTTAAAAATATGTCACGGTCTCCCCGAACTACAGTTGTCGGAAAGACGGCGAACGAAATACGTTTTCCCCCAATGACCGCGCCTAAAACAGGCTTTCTATCAGTCATAGAATCTAAACTACAGAAAGCATGTGTCCAACACGCTTATGAACTAGGTTTTCTAGCAACTTACAGCTTTCAAAATATGGAAAGAACGTGTCCAACTAGTCTTATTTATGCGCGAGCATCTTGTGCAGTGTATGAGTATTCATCTCGTCAAATACGTAACGCTCGAGATAATGAATGTCCATCCGGCAACAATAAACAAGATATTGATAAAGACTGGTTCATTATACTTCATGAAAAATATTTTTATTTTTCGAAGCACATTCTCCTAAGTGAATTTACGCAGTACGTACTGGTTGGGTTTCATCGTATTCGTTCTTCAGTTTTTCCAAAGTTCCCTCTCTTCGTGAAATACGTAGTTCTGTGCGTTGCAAGGATGAAGATATTCGCGCTCGCGTTTCTTTTGTCCATTCTTTTTATCTCAGAAACATTCGGTGATGATGCCCCATTCTATGAACGTTATGCTGGTATTGGTGATAAACAATATTTCGCGATCAATTGTACGATCGGTAGTCCGAACTATTCTAGCTTAGCCGATTTTAATAAGTATGTCTGGCAAAAGACGGTTCTTAGTGGTCAGAGGAACCTGACGATCATTCCAATTACAAAGGGTATATTGTGGAAGAAATGCCTTCGTTATACCGCTACCCTTACTTATGTGCCTGTGTCTGACCAACCAATGGAGCGAAATCTCGCCTACATTCTGAAGATTCGTGATATTTATCCGGATGATGCTGGTAACTACACGTGCCTCTACAAGCACGAAAACAAATCCGTCGAGATTGCTAAATATCGTATAAAAGTCAACAGAGTGAACGATAAGGGCGTTCAATTGAACTCTTTCGAGAGCGACTTGCCGTACGATGTCAGATATAAAGGGCCGGAGGACAGACCTAACAAAAGCCCGGACGATTTCGTGAAATGGCAGCTTCGTTATCATCGGAGACCTCCGTCCGAGGACAAGGATAGCGCATGGATGAGCAGTTACGAATACTTAAAACTCAACTTAACCAGATATGACAGCGGAGAAGTCTACTGCTCCCAGCAAAAATATACACGACCACAGTCCTACGCGAAGAAGTATGATTTGAACGTTAAATTCCGCCCCACCATCTATGTAAAGTCTTCGCGAGTACAGACCAAAGTAGGAGATAGATTATTCTTGGAATTTATGGTCGAAGCTTTTCCACGGGCCGATATAAAATGGTTTCGTAATGGTACCGAAAAATTAGTGCAGAGAGTCGTGATCGAGAATAGTTATGATTCATACTTCACGCGAGTTTCCATTCATTTGTTGAAAGTGCTACATGATGATTTTGGGGATCATATTTGTGTGGCGGAAAACGAAGCGGGGAAAGCTGAGAGAACCGTAATTGTCGAGCCTAATTACTCTCTTCTTCCCGTAGATCCGAGAAGCGGGCAAGGGTCGTAGCTATAGTTCGTACTATTGGAATTATTTTGATGTGTGTATTTAGAGGGTATCTGGATGTAATTTTCATGAAATAAGCTTTCTTTGTTAGTTTTTTCTGTTTTAATATTTCTTCTTCGTTCCCATTATGTATTTATTACGTTATTTCTATCAATCGCGATTGCTCTGTGTTACATCCTTGTATAGTACTTGCGCATAAGCAGTCTTACAATGTTTTATAGTTATTGATGAGAATAAAGCCAGAATTTTGGCAACTTTTATGCTCTGTGAGTCGAGTTATTTGACTGTTAAAATTGTATTTTGACTCTACTAACTGGTTAACAGTGGCTTCTGATAGACTAGAATCATGAAGAAAAGCTATACTTGTTCGCATCGTCGATCATAAAGGAAGATGAGGAGTCAGAAAATTGAAGCAAATGAGGAGTTTACATAGTTTGGTCAAGTACATATTGTTATATGGTGTGCGCTGAAATACTGCAGTAGCTCAAATGCTGAGGCAGATGGAGCTGAGATTTTGACTCGAAAATAATCTCGATAACTTGTGTTTGATTCGTGTCAATTTGTGCCAATAAATCAGGATTTCCATTCTAGGTCTTTTTACAGTACCTATCGCTGATTCCTTCATTGGAAGATCGCCCTCTAACACGATATGAAAATAATCTCGAAGATGAAGCCAAAGGCTCTAGCCGGGTAAGGGGGGAAAATGGCCTTGGTCGGAAAATGTTTCAAATGTCCGTCAAAATGTTGTCCCCAATGAGAAAACCCGAAATCCAAAAAATTGGACCCATCCGCTCACCCACATGGGCTGCGGAGCCATTTTTGGGCCTAAAATCCAAATAGCTATATCTCAGCCAATAATGATCGCACAGCGATGAAACTTCGGGACATTTTAGTATATGTGAACGTTCATTCATGGTATTTTTTTCAAAAAAAAATCATTCATATTTTCCCCAGTTTCTAACTATAGCAAAACTCCAAACTCGAATAAAAAAACAATCGGGGGCGAGGCACCTGGGAAAAATCATTCATTTGAAGCGCCATACCGTCTACTACAACATACATGAGCACCATAGTCCTCGGTGAGGTGCAACATTCCCAAAAAAATAAATATTTAATGAATTTCTGTGATTTTTCCATGAATAGCGGGGTGAACTATGACTGCTACCGCAATAGACCGCGATAAATCAATGGTCAATGTTCGAGCTGAAAAATACGCACTCCTCCGTGGGATGAAATGGGAATGTATTTTCAGTATTTCGTTTATCGATTTGGTCAATTCTTATGTAAACACATCTACAGATTCGGTGGAGTGCGTTAGATTGAGAAAAATATTTTTAACAGGGAACCTGTTTTATCGGGGGTAAACTGAAGGAAAATGACGGGCGCCGGTCGCCGGGCGCCGTCCGGCAAGAAAAAGGGACTTAGAAAAATTTTGATGAAGTGATAGGAGGGGGACTTATCCTCTCTGCTTCATGCAGTATATTATACTAGGTTTATACTACGTATTATACTAGGCGTATACTAGGTCCAAGCCTCCTTTATACTAGGTCTAGGCATCCTTCATACCATAAGCTTACAAGATCTTTATCAATAGCTTATACTAGCAGTTTGTCCTAGCTCTGTACTAGGTCTTAGGCTTCCTTTATACTATAGGTCTAGGAGGTCTGTATTAGTGGTTTTAGTAGCTCTGTGACGTGCATCAGATAGTGATGGCACGATGATCGTGACGTCACAGATCTCCATCGTGACGTCACCAGATTGTAACGTCATTAGATCGTGTGACGTCATCAGATTATGACGGCATCAAATCGTGACGTCATCAGATCTCCGAACTGATAACAGGATAGGCCTACCGGGGGTACCACACAGGCTGTAAAAATAAATAGCAGGAAACCTGTTTCATGGGGGCAAGCTGTAACATTTAGTAAATTATAATTGGAGAATTTTAAGCTATAAAAGGGGGAATTTTAAAAATTTTGTATATCAAGCTACAATATTATGATGGGAAAAGCACGTTCAAAATACAGGGGAAACCACTTAAAAAAAACGCGCCTAGAACTTGATCTAATGAGAAGAGATCTCAAGGTGGTGAGGAACAAAGTTCACTCCACTTGAGACGACAAAAAGCAAAAAATGACACTCACATGATTACTCCCATAAAACAGGTTCCCTGTTTGCCTCAATTAACAGAGTTAATGAAGGCAATTCCGAGCAGCTCACTGTGTGGGCTGCGAGTTTTTTTTTTTTGAACATCACTTGTGAGGTGGGACAAGGTATTGACTCGCTGCGAACTTTGGATCTATTTGCTCAAACAAGTCTATCTGTGGTTACCAACTGAACGAGAAATATTTCACTGGCTCTACTTGTCTGATTTTCGACAGGGGGAGACGATGATCGTTTGTTAACCTCGGAAGGCGACTGGTGACAATGAGGGGTTCATCTTGATTGCCGACGTCGCCACTAATATCGGCTGCGATAGACGTATGAATACTAATCCTGTCAAGGACCTAATTAAAAACTAGGAAAATACATGCGATGACAAAAACATGCGCCGAGAGAAGATAAGAAAAGGATTAAAAGAGGAAAGAAAGAGGATCAAGGAGAAATGAAGTTATCGGACGGAGTATGATTGTACATGTGGGAGATGAAAGGGTTGGTGAAAGTGAAGCAAGTATCGTTGAGAAGAGAATCACCTGACCGAGAAAGCTCGACAATAGTTTCAACCTCTTCCAACCTGTTAAGGAGTCGGCCTTTAGTCGCTTCATAGACGAGTTTGAAATTGACGTGATTAAAGGTATGGTTCTCCTCAATCCAATGCTTTGCTACGGCAGAATTTCGGGAAGCAGGGAGGTGTTCACCGGAGCGATCTTCAAGGGAACGGCCGGTCTGGTCAATATAAACCGCCGAACAATTAGGTACAGTTCAAAGAGCACGGTAAACACCACCGCATTGTTCGGGGCGGAGGTTATCTTTGAGAGAGAATCAGTGGCCTAAGGTCATGAGAGAATAGAAGGCGCATCGGTAACCATGGGGTTCGAGAGTGCGGGTCATTGTATAAGAGTGATGGCCGAGGAAGGGCAAACGAACCCAGCGAGTACAAATAGGAGAGTGGGCGCGCTGGCAGACTGTAACGTCATCAGATTGTGACATCATTAGATAGGTCCAGCATTTGTGAGTCCCCCAAAAGCCAGTAGCTTGAAATATTTTAAGTAGAATCATACTAAAGCCAGGAGAGAGGCGAACGAGCGGAGGGAGTGAACCCCCAAGAGCTATCAATTTGAAATATTCTAGGGTAGACTTATACTAGTCCAAGAAGGGGGCTCACTTGCGTGTCCAGAACAAGAAGGTGGTACTCCCAGATCAAGCAAAGCAAGTATGACAAAGACGAACAATTATCCTACCTTATAAAAGATATGAAACATGATCTCAATTATTTGGCTACGCTAGAATATTTCTTTTTTTCGGGGCTCATGTATATAAAGTTCGATACTCCCCCATAAACCAAATCGACCATCACTATATATGGTCGATGTTGGTCGGGTTTTGGTCGTACTACTGAAAATAGACCGAATATTGTTCAATAAATGAACATATTCCACGAATCACAAAATTAATATTAGATATACTTAATTTTCGGAATTTGATCAGGTGATGAATTTAATCATTTTTTAAATTTTGATTTTTCAAATTTTTCTTTTATTTTAATTTTATTTTTTTAAATTTAATTTTTAATTTATTTAAAAAGTTTATAAGACAATATTATTATTTTGAAAAAATAAAGATCTTATTTAAAGTTTTTCGGCCTAATCTATTTAATTGAAATTAATAATTCTTTTTAGAATTATTTGTTTAATAAAATCAATGTTTATATCAAATGTTGAAAATTTATATGAAAATTATTATTAAAAAAACTAAAACAACTAGATAATAATTTTTTATATCTCATTTATTTTATTTAATATATTTGATCCTTCAAATAAAAATATTAGTCATTAATCATTTCAATGATTTTAAATAATGTTTAAACCTCCTACTCATATTGAACCATGATATTATTTTGTTATTTGTTTTCATTCAATGTTACATTCAATTAGTGGAAAATTATTAGGTTTATTAATAAAAATAAAAAAATGATTATTAAAAAATAATTGATTTCATAATTATTAAATTATTATTTTAAAAAAATTAATAAAAATCAATTTTATCAATAATAAATTGAATAATAATTATAATAATTAAATTGAAAATAAAAATTATATAATAATGTGGAAATTTTTTAAATTAAATTCAAATAAATAAATATATTTAGATTAATTTCAACAAATTCTTTAAATTATTTGATTCAATTTTAGTTATAAATCTCTGATGAATTCCACAAATTTCTGAATATTGTCCATAAATAATAGAAGGTTTAATGGTGATTAATAGACCAAAATCTCACTCGTCTCAATACAACCCTGCTAGCGAAATTACTTCCTTCATTCTTCTCTTCTCTCACTTGAGGCAGGCTTAGATGTAGACTGGTTTTTCCCATCAAAAATAGTCTAAGTATGGTGGTCTCTCAATATCGCTTGAATAATATAGACCAGGGGTTCTCAAATCTGTGACACACGCGGCACACTTTTTGAGAGAGTAGATATGTGCGGCACACCCGTTTGAAATATCCAATCATTCAAAAAATAGGATTGAACTTCTATTCAACTATTGTGATGCAGTATACGACCATATGTGATTCAGACTGTGTGCAAGCAAGTTGAAATATGCCAATCCTATCTCATCTACGCGTTCACTTCTCTAAAATTCATCATTACTCTTCCTCTTTTATAGCTGATGTCACTTTCATTTAATTCTATAACAGTCGTCCTTTCTTTTTTAATAAAAAAAGTTTGAATTTTTCGCGGCACACCAGTGTGCCGCAAAAGGGCTTTTGAGAACCGCTGATATAGACTACAACAGACCATTTTATATCATCTACATTCCCCAGAAATCGACTGATTTTGGTCAAAAATTGTCGAAATATAGTCAATTGCAGAGGAAGTATGTATGATCTATGACTAAGGATAGACCAATTTAAGGTACCCACATGACCTACAAATCGACTAATTCTTTCAGTCAAAATTTTGTCCAAGTTGGTCTAAATGTGGTCTAAATATGATACGGAATAGCGGAAGTAAATCGACTGAAAAAGTCGGTCTACTATTGGTCACTCATCAGAGCGATCGCTCAATCTATTTTTGATTGATGTCTATTCAAAATAGACTGAAATATTTGCCCGATCCGGTTTATCGGGTCTATACCCATGAGCGAGTCAATTCTCACACGTGATATTAGTTAACTCGAAAAAACAATATTACTTCAGCTAAAGGAATGCGTTCGATGCCTGGCCTGCTCATCATACACGTGAGGTGAGTTAGAAGAATGGAATGAATAATATTTTCATCTTACCCTTGAAATCCGCTCATGAGATTACATTGTATAAGTGCATCAAACTCGTCACGTGATAAGTTACTTCCCGGAAGGAAAAATTTTCCACAGCTGCAACATCTTCCTACTCCATGCAGTCGTATCGCAACGTTATAATATAATCATCTTGTGTTTTTAATAAGTAATAAAATATCGTTCGCAATGAATTTAATCGGCTTGTTAATTTGTGCATTAATTTGTGCCAGTAGACTTAAGGGCAATCGTGAGGTGGAATACTTTGAACATTTCGTCCACGATAATGAAGATATCGATTTATCTTGCCATTTGTGGTCAGGTTTGGTGAACGTTTCCGGAACTTTACAATGGAGAAAAGACATCTCTGCGTTCCCTGAGGGTCTCAGGCCGATACCATTCGATGTTACTATACCGGGCGTAGGACACAATGGCTGCTTTCAATATATGCGTACTCGTTTCGAGGGTGAGTTTTCAATGACAGATCCTTCTCTCTACAAGTATGTTCTGTATTTGCCAACTCCAGCTCAATGGAACAACTCTATCTATATTTGCGAATATCTTCTTTTGAATGGTTCGACGGTCGAACTCGAAAGTCATACTGTTCGGGTTATGACCAACATCACTAATGCATACGTCAGCCCGCAAGTCAATGATGATTTTACCCTTACTTGCAACGACGATAATCGGAAAGCGTGGACGACGCGGTGGTTATTTTTTCCTTATCGCATATCTGCACCATCCATGTTTGTGCAGGATTTAAAGGATAACAATTTATCCGTTACATCTGTAACCAAAGACTACAGCGGTGTATACTATTGTTTGATCTACGAACTAAAGTACACAAAGAAGTTTCATGTAGAAGTTCTTTTCCCGCCAGATGTCTTCGTAGAGTCTACAAAAGTACGCGCGCTTCGTGGAGCCCCGATCCAATTAATCTGCTTGGTCGAATCTCATCCACCATCGAACATAAGTTGGTTTCGGAGCGATATGGACGAATGGCCTTCCGATGGAACCCTTCGAACTTCGGTAAAAGAAGAACGAGTGTGCTTCGATACTACGCATGGAAACTTCATGCCGTCAAAGAATTGCTTCATTACGAGATCCATTCTTGAAATTAATTCTACAGAAGCGATAGATTTTGGAGCGTATCTCTGTCTCGCGCAGAATCCTTTGGGTAGCGATGAAAGCGCAATGACTGTCGAACGCGTTATTGAAAGTGACCGACCCCAGGGAAGATAAACGTTTTTCCAGAATGTGTACAGAACTTTCTCTTTGCTATTTCGGTATATATATTTGTTATAAACCGTAAGTATGAATATGATTTTGTGTCAATTACGAGTAATACAATCCTGTTTCTCAATCTCGAATTTTATTCAAAATGTTGAGCAACTTCAAAATACGGTATATTTTTAAATCAAGAAAAAAATACTTTTCTCCAAGTTTTTAGAAGAAAATGATCTAATGTTTTCAGAAAGAGTATTAATATTTCATAATGTTCCTGGTGGACTTCAAATTTTTGGATTAGTCATCGAAATACCAAAAGAAAAAGTAAAAAAATCGTTAACAAAATAATCCATACTGCAGCAAGGAATATTCTTACTCGAAATAAATATGCCGAAGTGGCTCCTCAACTGGATTTTCTTTTTTCAAGTCATATGCAAAAGCATAAGAAAGGCCAACTGATTGTGGTTCCGAAGGGGTGCTTATGTTTTCCGGTGATTCGTCAAACACTTATAAGCTCAGATCCGCCCAGTTTTCATCTAAACCCGAAGACCAAAATTTCCAATACATACCAAAACTCGTGATTTAGTTTCTACGATCCTTTGTTCTGGCTATGTTGGCGAAATCTCTTAACTTCTGCACGATAAGGACTTAAAACACTTGAGTCCCAGTACCACCTTGGACTAATCAAATTTTTTTCATCCACCGTAAGATTTATACAGAAACGGTTGGGCTTGAAATCTGTTTCTTCCTCAAAAATTTGTAATTATTCCTCAGGGGTCCGTAGAACTGCTCTAGAAGGCACACTTTTATTTTGCGAAAACATTTGTATGTCAACTCGTGAGCAGAAGGATGAAAAAAAGAAACCTCAGACAGGTTCGACCAACATGCTAGGGGTGGTTTCTCAAAAGTCAACACTCAATACTTCTGTAAACATTTGAATGATTCTTCTACGTTAATAACGTGGAAGAATCATTCAAATATTTACAGACCGACGCGGAATTTAATCCTTAGATACTCTACAACGAGCATTCGCTCATTTTGAGACACTCACAAATACTCAACACTTCCCTGGAAGGCCGATTATGGCATCTTAAGAGTTTAAATTTCCCAACTTCCAAGATCATTGCGGGGTTGGGAGTTAGAAAATAAATTGAATAGTAGAGTTAGCCTAGGACATGAAACGTGTCAAGATTTCGAGTTTCAAGCTGCAGGTATACAAGAGAAGCTTTGGAAGTTGAGCTAAATACTCGATAATTCTGAAATGCCAGCAAGCTTCAATTAAACTACGAATGGAGCACGTGAGCAGTGAACGAAGCAGGCTACGACTTTCTCTTCCATTCTATGAAAAACTAAAACATATTACTTATAACTTCTACGCACGTAATCTGTACAACACCGCTAGTACACCAAAAAAGCACTCATACTTTCAAATCCACAACCTCTTAGAGACTTTATATTCAGATGCGATTTTTTGATAGAATTTTGGGGGAGCCCATAAATTACTTTCCAATCAAAAATTCTCTCAAGATCGAAATCTTAACTCCTCTCCATCTTTATTTGAATTTTCTTTCAATCTCACGCGATTTCTGTGACCATCTTATTGCTGCTACTGGGTTGGCTTCCACTAAACAAGGTAACAGTGAAGATCCGTTCTCCGGTTTTAGCAAATTATCTGTCGTCTGCTCGAGGTAATGCGCAGGCTTGGACACAATGTTGTCAGAGAAACCCCTCACTGAACAGTGATAAGGTCGTACTACTCCTTTGGACTCAGCTCGAGCTGGGAGATGGATTTTGATGTACTTGTTGGAAGAGTGTGGAATTCGCATATCTTCGCGACTCCGAGACTTATTCCAATCCGCGAGCAGATATACTCCTGATGGTCTTTGGTACAAGATTCAAAGCATGTGAGAGATGTTACATTACCGACAGGCAGGTCGATCTTCACATCATTCTCTTGAACAACGTCATGTACGTCAACAATTTTCACTGTTCCATTCCAGCTGTTGACACCATCGTGAAATATTTACAAGCGTGTTTTCCGGCACGTTCTTTCATCGTTGATGGCCGCGATGGGATACACTTATAATGCGAGAAGGATGGATACGTTAGAATCAGGATTGCATATAATGTAAAAACTCTCTTCTTTTACGAAAAGGAAGATAATTTTCTAAGTAAGTGAGTGAGTGAGTGAGAAAGAGAGAGAGAGAAAGAGGGCCAAGGATTCTAAAAAAAATCGCGATTTGAAATAGATAAACTTAGGGTGAGGTGGGGTTCCGATGTAAGGAGGAGCACTACATGCCACTCGTGGAACGACACATCAGCTGATTTTCAAAAACGATTAAAAGTATTCGGAAGGAAAATATTATATCGTTGGCAAAACTCATTGAGACTTGATATATTGAGCAAGGAAAGGAACGAGCTCAGGAAGGCATATAGGAAATGTATCCAGCAGTCAAAGGAGCTGGCCTGGAGGATATTTCTTGATAAGAATCACCCTTGGGGCAAGCCTTATAAAGCAGTGGAATGTATCAGTGGCATACCCACCTTGAGAGAAGAAGATGGAACACTGACAACTACAGAGGAGGAGGCCAGCTGGTAGATGCTGTACTTCAAGTTTCCCTCTGCCATGCCACCGACTTTTACGGAACTCACTGAGGCACAGAATATACCATTAATAGTAAGAACAGAGGAAATACGAAATATTCTTGCAAAACAGAATAACCGTTCTGCGCCCGGAGTGGATGGTATACGATATAAGGCGCTGAAGGAGATGGACAAGCAACCCCCAACAGTACTAGCAACACTATATAATGCTTGCCTTGCAGGGGGAACATTTCCAAAAGTGTGGAAGCACGGACGACTGTCAGTGTAACCTAAGAATGACAAATGTGATCGATTGGCAGCAGGGCCATATCGACCACTGACCCTGCTGAACACACTAGGAAAGGTGCTTGAAAGAGTCATAGTGAACAGGACAGAAGACATAGCGGAGACAGTGTTAAGTAATAGCCAGTGCGGCTTTAGAAAGGGAGTAAGCTGCAAGTTGTGCACCCTAGGCGCTGGTAGAAGCATTGAAAGGATGCGCAGTGCTGGAGGGGTAGTGGCGGTGATGTTTTTGGATATAAAGGGGGCGTTTGATCACCTATTGTAGCCACACATTCTCAATGAACTGCAGAGGATTGGTGTGCCAAAATACCTACTAAGGGTCTACAGTAGCAGTGATAGAAGCGTTGCATACGGACGTTGTACCAAGAACCTAGAGAGAGCATGTCCACAAAGGAGCGGTGTTGGCCCACTGTCGTAAAACCTATGATACAATATTGTCATAGTAAAAATTAAAATAAGATGGACCAAGGGTACTGCTATGCGGACGACCCTTTGTTTATATTAGGCGGCATAAATAGAGATGATGCTATTAAAAAGGCCACAAAAGAAATAAAGGATGTACAGAAAGATATGGAAGAAGCAGGACTCATTCTGAACCTTAATAAGATAGATTTCATGTCAATTACCGAAAGAAGAACAGAGAAAGCAGAACCATGCCCAATAACAATAAATGGAACAAGCATACATATGGGGGGCAAGTTCAAATATCTAGGCGTGCTACTAGATGAAGATCTGAACTGGCTACCACATATTAAAGCATACATGAAAAATCAATCAAGATCATGCCTAAATTATGTTCAATAGCACGCAATACATTTGGCTACAACTCGGATGCAAGAAAAATAATGCTACACGGCACTGTAGGTGCTTAACCTTAGATATGCTAGCACGTGCTGGTCACATAGACTAAACACAGAATACTGTTGCAAATAGGTGGATAGGATGGTCTTTTGTTATGGCAGGCTGTATAGGACTGTATCCTACCTGCTTGCAACAGTAATAACTGGATGGCGGCCAAAAAAATACGAAATTGTCAAGCGCTCAATCTTATGGGCATTGGAGAAGAAAGTCAGACCACTTGGACCTACAATTTTGACCGCACCACCGCATGGAGAGGAGGCCACTGCATAGTTGGATGAAGAAGCAGACCATGAATGGAATAAAAGCTGGAAAAAGTGTACACAAGGAGCATGGACAAAGGAAATGATCCCCATAGCTAAAACAATTAGAGGAACAGCTACAAACTTCATGATGGCATTGTCTGGCCGATGGGACTTTTGCGTATTACCGAAATAAAATAGGCAAAAAAAAAGGACACCATACTGTGAATGCGGGGTCATACGGGATGTTTCGCATGTACAAGTATACAAAGTATGTAGAATATATGCAGGGGGAAGAACGAGCCAGAAAATACGTCTGTAAACACTTTACTGATGGTGTCAACAGCTGGAATAAAACGTGGAAAATATTTCACGGACATACCGTTGTTCAAGAGAACACAGAAAAGATCCACCTGCCCGTTGGTACTGTAACATCTTTCACGTGCTTCGATCCTCCAGAGTAGTTGCTCGCGGATTGGAATAAGTTTCGGAGTCCGGAGGATATGCAAATTCCACATTCTTCCAACGAGTACAACAAAAACCACCTCCGTGATCGGGCTGAGTCCAAAGCAGTACTAGACTGTATTATTGTTCAATAATACTGTCTAGTACACTAAGATGTTTGTAGGCCTCCTCCCATCAACATCGAGCAGACGATAGATGAAATGCTAAAGCCTGAGAACGGGTCGTTACAATGGTCTTGATGAGTAGAAGCGAATCCAGAAGCAGCAATTAAGATGGTTACAGAATTCGCGTGAAATTAAAAAAAGTACATCCGATGGTATTCAAATAGATACGGAAAAGAGTACGGATCTCGAGGGAATTTTTGAAGTTTGTTTCACTTATATAGAGTTGAAAATGATCCATGAGTGAACCAAAGAATATGAATATATTAAAGTAGGCTACCCTCATGCCATATTCTTGATATCTCTTATGTATAGCGCCTGTCGCTCACTTCATAGATGAGAAATATTTCTGACCACGTGCGCCGCATTCAAGATAATGTAAATGAACTTTTATCTAAAAAGTTCGTGCTTCGAACACGTGTTCTTCTTCCTGGTCGTCATTCTCCGCTTTAGCTCGTTTTCACGAAAAAGTTCAACGATCTCAGGTTTACCAATAATTATATCCATGTGGAATTTTATGCTCGCACTGTTACGACAGAATACAATATTAACACTTGTGTTAATTAAAACTGGAACACTTAATGAGTCTCTGGTCAAACCGTTCAACAGCAAAGTGGAATAACACTACAGGAACAACATTTGACCGTAAGACAATTAAGACTATTTTTCTACAAGATATTTTTGGGTTTATATACGGTAGGTTGTTAGGCTTGGAATAATACAGACTTGGTATATCAAAGTACACGGGAGAATTTGCAAATTGGTGTTCAAGGGTTGGATACTAGATAAAAGTAGAGGATAAGGTTTATATTACGAGTCTAAATAAAAAAGTTGGATAAACATTGCAAGCACAAAGATCAAAAAATCTATACAAAACTATACAAAAAGATATAATATTGATATATTATAGAGTCGAGAGTTTGAACATAGATGTTGTGCTACTTTGCTCATGAATACCAATTTCCGAAGTATTGTTCCCTTATCTTGGGAGGGGATTCTTCCCATACGACTCTCGGTAACACAGTTTATTTATTGTTGTGACTTGAGGAAAAAGGGCGGGAAAAAAAAAAACATTGAAAAAAAAGTAAGTGAATGTCGTATTATTGGGCCCGAACATGGATAATTGCTTCCACGGGGTTTATTGCAGTAGCAGTCATAGCTTACCCCGCTTGCGATGAAAAAAATATGGAAATTCACCAAATATTGTTTTTTTGGCGAATGTTTCACCTCACCGAGGACTATTGCACTAAAAAGTATATTTTACTCCAATGCATGACGCGCCTCCAAAAGGCATCTCTCATTTTTTTTGTTGAATGAGTTTGAAGTTTTGTAATTGCTAGAAACTAGGAAAACTATGGATGATTTTTTGTTGAAAAGATACCATGGATGTCTCCAAGTGTCATTGCTCTGCGATCATTATTGCCTGAGATGGAGCTATTTTCATTTTATATACTTGAAAAATGAGTTTACAGCCCACATGGGTGCGCGAATGAGTCCAATTTTCGGATTTTGAGTTTTCTCATGAGGAACAACATTTCAACGCACATTCGGAACATTTAGCAGCCAAGGCCGTTCTCCTCTCTTACCCGGCTAGAGTTAACAACTTTTGAGCCACGGAAAAATTCCGACTAAATAGTCAATCCAATCTATTGCCAAAATCCACTCATAAAACAGGTTTCTAATGAGGGAAACTCGGACTTATCTGCGAAGGGACGGGGAAGTAGAGGGAGAGGAGGAGTTATCTTGTATCTGGACTCCGAATTCTTGTAGAGGAGAGGATGAAGTCGTTTCGGATGACCTTGAAAACAATACTCCACTGCGAACTGATTCACCTCCCTTCATCAAAGTTCAAAGTTTAAATTTCGCACATCCTCCATCGAACAGGTTCCCTGCACCTTTCCAGTACCTTCAAGTTATTTTTCCACCTCACATTAACGGCTTCAAATACGACCCAAGAATTCGGTACGCAATTATTATCCTGGGGGTCCGTCTCTAAAACACACCGTCTATATTTGTAGCACCATCTTTCACGATTTACTTTATTTCTTTTCCCCTCCAAACTTCTTCGATCTAACTAGAGCCCTTTACTTTCTTAATCCTCGGATTCAACTCATCCACATCAATTTCATTCTATTCATTAGTCGCGTTTTTGTCTTGATTTCAGGTCGCAACTCTGTACAAAATACGCTACGAACTTCTCCTTGAGAATCATTGACTGTTGTCTTTTACCAGCATTGGCCTCTGAACACAACTACCGCACTAATGAGCACTATTTCGGGTACGAATTTGATAAACGGTGGAAATTTTCACCATAACAATTCGAAGAGTGAATTGTTGCCCCCTAGTTCATTTGAATTCACATCCACACAATCACACTCTTAAATCGGAAACCACTTCGTACGACACCCGTTCTTTTGCCCCGGTCTACAACTCCTTCGGAATCTACACTCTTCCCAATGACTTCAACTGTCCTCCAAACTCCTCTTGCGTTTTCCCTAATATTCACTTTTTAACATCTTCTGGAAAATACAAGTTTGCCAGAGTCCCAAAGGACCCTGCGAACAAAGGATTATCAGCTTTCCAATGGAGCTCGAGTACTTCTAAGCTCCATTTTAGGTTGTGTAACCTCGGAACTGAATTTGATGAGATGAAATTTTGCGCCAGAGTAAATTCGTACGGGTCTACAACACACTCTTCCCAATGACTTCATCTGTCCTCCGAACTCTTTATTCTTTCCCCCCTAATGTCCCATTTTCACCTCTTCTTGAAAATACAAGCTTGGCAGCCCTACGAAAAAAGATTGGCTGGAGGGTGAACGAGATTAAAAACCACCCGACCATTTTCATGAAGGAGAAACTTATGAGTTTTTCTTTGTCCCATGGGTCTGAACACCCAATATCCTAAATTCAACCGATGATATTTCTTTCAACAGTAACACTGAAATCAATTCAACTCGAAGAAAAAAAAAATCATTTTCTGTTCACACCTTATGCTACAGAATTCGTATATTTCTCACATCCCAGACAAGCTTTTCTATTTCACATTCTAATCGCTTCTCATTTACTGTTTTGCTAATCAAACTCTCGCTTGTTACTGAAAATGACATAAACACAGCTGTTTTCACATTTGAACAAATACAGTCTTGAATAACTTGGTCGTCATCAGCCCATAAATTTCGACACCAGTCGAAGGAAGAAACAACTTCGGAAAACTTCGAAGCTCGCTTAACCTACGATAATGGGTTTTACCAAATTAATTTTCATGCTAGTGTTTGATAAGCTAATGTTCAGCATTTGTAAGCTCATTGCAGTAACTGATATGCCCAGCGAATACGCTCAGCATCTGTATCACAAATTAAGGAATAATGGTAAGTATCAGTCCATAATAAGTACAGAGTAAATTTTGTTTTTCTCAACCTATAATTGCGTTAGATCCACCCTCCAGATGGGATATCGCGACAATGAATCCTGAAGCTCGACAAAGAATATGCGAGGAAATTTTTTCCAGCGGACTTGTCGCCGGCACCATCATGAAGGAAGAGGAAATGTTGAGGGATTTAGATCGACCCCAATACTTGGATATTTTCCATCAAATCTTCATCCTATCAGGGGATGAAGTTACCTACGAGTACGCAAATCCGTATGATCTGCAAGGAGTTCAAGCACCACTCACGATCGATCGGAATTTAAAATTTTACAATACCACGGAGCACGTATTCGTTTGTCCGGTAAGGAAAGATTCTTCAGACGGTATCAAGTTTTATTACGTCTCCAAAGAGTACAATTTACACGATTCCGAGCCTTACACAGCTGGACGATTCATATTCGGGGACGAGGACCTCCCCAGACATGAAATTCTCAGACTGGCTGAAGAGCCTAGCACAATTGGTGTCCGGGATGAGAACTTCAATATCGAACTATACTACTTGCAAAGGAGAAATTACCACGTGCCAGGTAAAATTTGATTTGCTACGGAAACAGCCAAAATAGGCCTGGAGGAGAGTGAGCTACCAGCGGGTCCACTAGGGCTGACGATAGAGAACGATATTTTCAGGTGGTTCGGGTTCAGAGATTCCAGAGGACAACTACTGATAGCAAATTCTCCTCTGAGCCCCGCTTAGCTGTTGGTGGCCTGAAATTTTTCTTTATACACCTTCCTTTCCCCGGACTTCTTGATAAATTAGGTCTCCCTCTCTTCGGTCTTCTATTTAAAATATGAATGCATTGTACCAAATATTTCATCCTAAATACTTCACCAAATGCAAACCTAAAATTTGATCATAATTTGGCTCTTTTGTACAGAGATTACTTGGCCAGAGACAAGATCCAACTAGGGAGAGGAGAGTCGGAATGGGAAGAAGAGATATCAGTCCTCAGTCCTTTTTCTATGATTATGTCTGAGGGAGGACAGGACAGCCGCTCCACTTTTTCAAATAACATCCGTAAAATTGAATCACACTCTTTGACTATCTTACAAAGATGAAACCTATCGACCTTTGAGCACTGTTATTACCTAATTTTGGAAATCAAAGAGGCAACTTTTGTGTTCAACAGGCAACCAAGATCACGATCCCATCTGTAGACTGGTCTCGAAAAACCCTCAAATAAATCAGTATCATCGGATTTGCGTGAAAGTGCTGAGTGCTTCATACTTCCAAGCTCAAATCAAAAGCATAATTCACGTTAGGTCGTCAGTCTGTTCCAAGGAAAGAATCGCATTCAGAACGCCAGCAGGTTTTGCAGCATCCATTAACAAACTGTACTCCGAACAAATGATATCTTGTTATACTACCACACATTCCAATCAATTAAGGATTTACTATATTTCCAGAGCGTACAAGTCTTACGAAGTATTCGCGTATTTTCGCGATCCTCCTGACGATCAGATATATCTAGAAAATTTAGTCATCGATGTAAATATGGTAGAGGAGCCTCGCGAGGAAGATAGTCTTGAGGAAATGGAGTAATAGAAATGAAATTGATAAAGAATATTTTACGTCATGTTTACTATGGAAAAGGAGTCTGGCTGAAAAGGGTCGGGGATGGCCCACACATGAGTAAGTTGTGCACCCAAAAGGATTGATAGATTCTACTGATCCACTGAGAATGAATTCTATATCCTCCTCCAAAATCTTGTTTCTGGCTAGATACTTCTGAGCCTAATTCTTATGTTTTGGTTCGAAAGTTATCACAGAATTTGATTACTTTTAGAAGAAAATTTGAAGCCATTACCGTCCTTTAAATTTTCTTCTAAATTAACAAATTCTGTCGAGAAAAGCAAATCATTTTGACATTGATTAATAGGGTTTTTTGAGAGGGTGCCATTCTCTACCGACGAATTTACAAAACTCGAGCGCATAATATCATATTGCATAACACAACACTCACATCTAGAGATCTCCGCCAGCACAGTAGCTACGTACTGCGCGAAAAATTGATGAACTATAGCCGTCAAATAAATTACGCGTATCTCCACAGTTCTAGCTTTCGAGAAGAATAGAGATGCCATTTCCAAGTTCAGAAAAATCACTCTTTCAAGTTGGCCGCCACGATGTACGCCGACAAAGGCGAAGATACCGGCCATAAAAAGCAATTAAGATATCCCACTCACAGTTAAACGTCAATCTCTGAGCGTACGCAGTTCAGCCAGCGGTTTGCGCACCCATCAGAAATGAGACACGATAAAGATTTACCTAGACACTGCATAAGCTATGCACATTTCGTATAGATTCCTTACTTTGGGTCAGTTTTCTAAAAGAGTCTTTTCGGTGCGTTCGCCGCACGTTGGTCGTAAATCTTCCTAGGTCCATTGAAAACCGATGCACTAATTAAGCGTTTGTCAACGATTATTAAATATAAAGTACCCCGTGTCGAGAAACAAAAAGTAGATAGTTTAAAGCACGTGAAAACGCATCATTATAGCCGTTCACAACCCTGTGGCAAAGTAAAAAAAAAAAAAAAACTGAGAAGTAGTTTTCCTGATTTAGAAAATATTTGAAGAAGTATGACAATACGGAATGCGCAGTTCTGCTTTTGTCGGCACTAATACGCTGCATTATAAATTTTATTGTCGACCTCGATCGAACTGAATTAAATAGGTTGACGTGATTGTGGTTGATGTGTACTGCAGCCTCTTTACAGTGCTAATACTATAATGCTTTTGTACTTTCATACACTCCCTGATATACAATAAGTTTTATTACCAAAACTTATAAGCCTATTAACTATCAACAGATTTTTAGAGATGTTTTCGCTGGATTCGTCCGCATTAGCGAAGTATAAATTGGTGGTGTCTGTGTGTCAACGTGTCTAAATAACCTTTTCGAGGAAAACGAGTTGATTATACACGGGAAGCATACGAACATTATTAGCCCGCAATCGCAATGGGGTGAGCCAACAATAGCGTAAGATTTTACTCGTAAAAAAGTGTAGGGGCCGTGAAATACGCAATACCCCAACAAACCACGCTGATCGAGACAGTAAATTGTCTTCGAAACCGCAGTTGGTATTTTTTTGTCGAAAACCTTCATCTTCAACCTTCTATTGGGAAAAAATAATTCTTACAAACTGGATCACAGAAGAGCAACAATATCTCAGATGAAACTCCAATGGTGAGATCTCTAAAACCATCCCAACTTCGAATAATAAAAAACGAAATCCCGGCAAGGTGCAGAGCTATCAACGACATCATCATACATGTAATTTCTTTTAATACACTAAAGACCACAAATCTCTACCTAATCATCGTCTAACAGCCAAACATTTGATGCTAGTAACACCTCTTGAAGATATCACTTCACCTCCCCCTTATTACACTTTAAGAGTTCCAAGCTAATCTTCCACACACCAAATTATTAAAGTCGTCTTTTCAGGTTCAATTTCTCAGAAAAGTAGCCATTCCTAATTCTTAGCACAACAAAAACTCCTGATCCAGTCTTCTTTCAGAGAGACGGGGTGGCCACTTTCCTCTAATAATACGAGTAAATTTCCTACACTCTGTTCAAATTTTTCAATTTTTCTTTAATGAATAGTTTGGCAGAATCTGCCTGATTTTCATCGAATTTTTCAAAATGTTTCAACTATACTTTGGAATAAGAAAAAAAAAGAAACATGATTCTTCCCGAACGTTCAGTTTTTCCGGAAAATTGACTACCCTGGCTACATTATCGCGTCCTACTCTATAAGAAACAAGCAAATCCTAAGTTTATGAGACATCAACAACTTCTTGTGACACCATTTGGTCTAACCAAAATATAGGTCAAATCCTCTTCTTGTCGCAGACAAATGGGAGAGTTAATCAAAGGATCGTTTAAGTGGTAAGTCAGTCAACAGTAGACGTGGAGCAAAAAAAAAAAATATATTCAATGTGTTTTTATACTTGCCGGATTCAGCTACTTGTTAAGGAAATGATTTTAGATAACGGATGAAGGCACAGCAAGGACATCAACTAGCTTAAACCTCTTTACGATGTCACCAATATACGTGACGTCATCTGCTCAGATCTGCTTGTGACATCATCAAATGGAGTGCTCATAACCGGTCGCAAACTTGCGACTTTTCAATAGCGCATAAAGGCACAGTAAAGACATAAACCAGTTTAAAATCTCCTTTTGACGTTATCATCGTCCATCAAACCTGCTTGTAAGACTAACATCATTACCATCCGTCATATTGTTAATTTGTAAAGTCATTCGCTTGAACTGGGCTGTGACATCATCAAGTTTATGAAGTCATCAACACCCGTGACGTCGTCAGCTTGGTCCTTCTCATGACGTCATCAATTGTAATGCCGATAAAAACACCATAAGAAGGAAACCCACTCCCAAGCTTGCAAATTTTCAATATTGAATAAACATACCGTTGAAAGTTTAAATCTCATTGTTATGTCATCATCATCATCCGCCAAATCTGCTTCCAACGTCATCAATCTTGTGACGTCATCACCATTTGTGATCTTATTAGTTTGTGATGTCATTGAGTTGAATTCGTCAGTGACGTCTTTAGATTGTGACGTCATCACCATCTGTGTTGTTATCACTTTGTGACATTATCACCTTGAATTTGCATGTGACATCATTAAATTTTTTAACATCCGTGACGTCATACGTTTGCGACGTCATCAGCTTGTATCTGCCTGTGACGTCATCACCATTGATTACATTATTAGTTTGTGACGTCATCATTAGCTTGAACTTACCTGTGACGTCTTTTGTTTGTGACATCATAAACATCTGTCAAGTTATTAGCTTGTGATATCATGAGGTTATGAAGTCATTAATATGCATGACCCGTCATTTGTTTGCAACGTTATTGGCTTGGACCTGGCTGTGACGTCATTACCATCCGTGACATTATTAGTTTGTGGCGTCATCAGCTTGAACTTGCCTGGATCAACATCAAGTTTGTCATGTGATTAACATCCGCAATGTCATTTGTTTGCAACATCATCTGCTTGGACCTGCTTGTGACGTCTTCACCATCTGTAGCTTTATTAGTTTGTGACGTCATCAGCTTGAACTTGCCTGTGAAATGATTCAATTGGTGAAATCATTAACATCCGTGACGTCATGTTTGCAATGTCATCGCTTTACCTACCTGTGACGTCATTACCACCCATTGCATTATTAGCTTGTGACGTCATTAGCTTGATCCTACGTGTGACGTCTTTGGTTTGGAGCCATCTGTCACATTATTACTTTGTGATATGATCAGCTTGAACTTGCTTGTGCGATCATTAAGTTTGTAAAGTCAACAACATGCATGACGTCATTTGTTTGCAACGTCATTGGTTTGGACCTGGCTGTGACGTCATCACTATCCGTGACGTTATTAGTTTGTGACATCATCAGCTTGAACTTGCTTGAGTCATCATCAAGTTTGTAATGTCATTAACATGTGTGACGTCATTTATTTGTGACATCATCTGCTTGAACCTGCTTGTGACGGCTTCACCATCCAAGGCTTTATTAGTTTGTGACGTCATTATCTTAAACTTGCCTGTGACTTTATTAGTTCGTGGCGTCATCAGCACTGAAATTGCCTGTGAAATGACTAAATTGGTGAAATAGTTAACATCTGTGACGTTATACGTTTGCGACGTCATCAGCTTGTACCTGCCTGTGACTTCATCACTATCCGTTGCATTATTAGTTTGTGACGACACTAGCTTGAACTCAACGGTGACGTCAGAACCATCTTCTATCATACGTTATTAGTTCGTGATATCATCAGCTTGAACTTGTCTGTGACATCATTAAGTTTGTGAAATCATCAACATCCTTGACGTCGTTAGTTTGCAACGACATTGGCTCGGACTTGGCTCTGATGTCATCACCCTCTGTGACGTTATTAGTTTGTGACGTAATCACCATCTGTGTCGTCAGTAGTTTGTGACGTCAACAACATTACTTTCTCTTGACAGAAGCTGGGAATAATTCAGTATATTGTATGCTAAGTCTAGTATAGTCCAGAATTATTACAGGGCGTATCATAAGCGTATGCAGGGTCGCGATGTTTTAAACATTGAAATTTAAGAAAAAAATTTTCTGGCATAGCCAAATAAATGAAAATCATGTTCCATGTCTTTTATATTTTATCAGTCATCTTGAAATATTTCAGTCTAGGCTTCTACTAGGTCAAGTGTTCGTGAGATATTATTCGTTTACCCCTTTACCTATCTTAGCGTCGTATAAGTCTTCTATGAGAAATATGAGGTAGCGCGAACTCTCGTTCGCCCCCTGTCTCGCTGTTGTATTGGAATGGTATGAGACAATTCAAGTCTAGGGGACTTGGAAAAATTTCGACTATCCAGCCATATATGATAGGAAGAGGTTATTTATTTATTTATTTATTTATTCATTTATTTATTTATTTATTTATTTATTTATTTATTATTAATTATTATTATTACGCGGGGTGTACTCGCGAATTTCTGAATCACCCGCGGGGTAGAGATGTGCACGGACGCACGGTAATTAATTATTTAATCATTTATTAATTAATTAATATAATTATTTATTATCATTACGCGGGTTGTACTCGCGAATTTCTGAACCACCCACGGGGTAGAGATTTCTCTTGACGGGGGGGGGGGGGGGGAGGGAGGGGTACTCGCGAGTTTCAAAATCGGGGTCCGGCGAGAGAAAAGACATGGAACATGTCAAAATTATTTAATTATTTAATTATTTAATTATTCAATCATTTAATTATTTAATTATTCAATTATTTAATTATTAATTAATTAATTATTTATTATTATTACGCGGGGTGTACTCGCGAATTTCTGAATCACCCACGGGGTAGAGATTTTCTAATTATTAATTATATTAATTATTTAATTATTTATTTATTTAATTATTTAATTATTTATTTATTTATTTATTTATTTATTTATTTATTTATTTATTTATTTATTTATTTATCTATTTATTTATTTATTTATTTATTTATTTATTATTAATTATTATTATTACGCGGGGTGTACTCGCGAATTTCTGAATCACCCGCGGGGTAGAGATGCGCACGGACGCACGGTAATTAATTATTTAATTATTTAATTACTTAATTATTTATTTATTTAATTATTCAATTATTTAATTATTTAATTATTTAATTATTAATTAATAATTATTTATTATCATTACGCGGGTTGTACTCGCGAATTTCTGAACCACCCACGGGGTAGAGATTTCTCTTGACGGGGGGGGGGGGGGTGTACTCGCGAGTTTCAAAATCGGGGTCCGGCGAGAGAAAAGACATGGAACATGTCAATAAAACGTTTGAAACATGCACGGCACATCATGAATTTAAAATGGCGCGTACTCACGCACAAGAAAGCGTGAGTGTTAAGGGAAAAAACCTGGAGAAACCCCGCAATAAGCGCCAGGTCATCAAGTATAAAACAACAAAGTATACAAAATTTGTATAGAAATGCCATTTTAAACACACTGAAGAAAAAATATCAATTTCCAACATGTTTCAAACAAGAAAAATATTTTAAATAAAAAAAACACGTTTTTATTCTTTTTAGAAGAAACCTAATTTTTTGCGACCCTGAACGTATATGGTAGGCCTAGTTTAAAGCTAGTATTGCCATAATACACTGTATGCTGGGACTGGGAAACACAAAATCAGCCCAAGATCGATATATAGCGTAGCATAGGCCCAGTATAGCGCTAATGTAGTCTAGTGTATTGTTTGCTAGGCCTGAGGATCTCGCACTCAGAGGCCGAAGGTTAGTCTACCAACAGGGGGCGGGGAACCTAGTATAATCTAGTAATGTGAAGCCTAATTTAAGCTTTGTATAGGCTAGTATTAGTATAGCGTTGCATGAGCGTAGGCTAATCCTAGTATAGAACTGTCTAGTTTAAAGCTAGTATAGCATACCTAGACTTGCGATTTCTAGGTAAGATCGAGAATTCAAAGATTTCAAATCCATCAATGGGGGGCAACTTGGACTCGCGGATTTCCAATAGAGGAGTGAGGTGTCGAAAGACATCAAGAATGTCAAAAAACATAGAAAATGTTTTCTTTCATCATGATGACCTAGGAGGAAGAGTTGGAAAAATTTGGGTAACGTGGGAGAAAAACCAAGAGACGAGACAGTTGACAGAATCTGCGGCAAGCTCTCTGCCTCCCAATATATACAAGCCTTCATATTCTATCAGACCTTAAGATCTACTCAAATTGTCTACTAAACCATAGAATTAAACAATATAAAACGTGACCGAGTTAATAAGAGAGACTTTTTGAAAACCGCGATGACGTCCTAAATAGTCGTGCACCCCTTCAACCTACACGGCCATCGTAAAAGCACCTGATCCTTCATCATTTCGCTTCGCAGACTTCTGTCCGTGCTCATACACTTTTGGAGCACATTTGAAGATATTCAATACAATACCCTCTACATTATTCTCATTGATAAAAACGAGAGATGCAGAAAAGAACACATTTTCCATACGTGTAGTTACCAGCTTACTTTTTCCAGACATGGCGAGCCGTTCTAAAAATAAACAAAATTTCATTTTCGGGCCGTTGAAATTTCACGCCCATCGTCTATTAATAAACACAGTCATTTAGAAAGACTGCACCGAATAATAATTCATTACGTACTTGAAAGCAAATGAAGAAAACATGTTTTTCGAACGAGAACGAGTCGATATTTGGGTAAACAAAGTCATGTACGAACTGAATGAAAGAAATAAGATACAAAACTATCGTGTCACCACGTTGAGAAATGAGTTTCGTCGAGAATTTTTGGCTCACTCTTGCGATCAGCGCCCTACACTCTATCACTGGAAATCATATCAAGCTCTCAGCCGTTCACGATATTCCTTACCTGGAACATCTGTATCACAGGAAGAGAAACGAAAGTATACGTAAGTCTCTTCCAAAATACAGTACTTACGTTTTCGAATCTAGATATCCTCAGGGAGTTTTTCAATATTTCAGAGCCTCCCTCGCCAAGAGATGTAGCAACCAATGACCCCAATATCAGACAGCTCATCTGCGACGATATAACCGGCTCTGGATTTTTCGACTGGTACGTACTTGACCCGGTTAGTTCGAGTGAGGCATTTATTAAACTGCAGGAGCCGCAATACTCGCATATTTTTCGTCGAATCTATTCTCAAGATGACGAAACTAAGTATAAATATTCGAATGATTACGCGGCAGAAGAACTTGAAGTTCTTAGTACAGCCAACGGAAACTTATACAAAATCACGGAACAGGTATTCGTGTGCCTCCTGCAGGAACGATCATCCAAGAATCTCGTTCCTTTTTACGTTTCTAAAGAATACGATATAAATGTCGATCCTGCGGGCAAGTATAAAGCAGGCCGCTTCATATTTGGAGAGAAGAGGTTTGTCATACTGGCTGAAGAATCTGCCGAGGTTGTACCAAATATTGACGTTGAGCATCATTATCTTCAAATGAAAAGAGATCACCAACCTGGTGAGAGACCCTCAATTTTACAGCCAAGTTTCGTAACAAAATATTACTTTATCTTTTCCCCATTGAACAGCGCAAAACTTTGAGCGAGATCCAGTATGTAAACTTGTATCAAAGGAAACACAAGACAATCAGCACTATCGTCTTTGCGTCATTGTGTTGACTTCACCTCATTTCAAAGATATATTCAGATATCCAACGCGAGTGAATGCGTACTCTGTGTTTGAAGAATTCATTTCATTCAGGACAGAGGAAGCTATGGGAAAAGACCACCAAGAGAGACTCGTCATTTGCCCTGTGAGAATTGTAGGTAGCTCAGATCAGACGAAGGTTTACATTTCAAGAGCTTATAAGTCTGAGGAGGTATTTGTTTACCTTCGTGATTCGGATGGTAAATTATATTTACAAAATTTAGCTCGTAATGTAGGTATTGTACATGAGCCATCTGTTCGAGATGATAATACTGGCAATATTGAACTGAGATAAGCTGTACTCAAGACTTTTGGTGATGAATAATAATTTCTTGTACGCATGAGAATTCACAACTTGAATGCAGTTCCAAGGTTCTTCTTTTTTTATCGAATACGGATCAAATTCTCTCACTAATGAAAGGTCTAACATGATTTAAGGAAATGGGATTGTTCTGCGAGGCGATCTTTGTTTGTTCCCCAGGCTAGCTCTCGCTTTCACAGTCTATTTTCGAGGTAACTATTCACGTGAATGAGGATTTTTCAACATTAATTGTCCCAACTAGCTTACATTAGCACTGTAATGTGGACAGTTGATGAATGAAAATGAGCCCTCCGCTCAAGTCCTACTCTCAGAGAGTCTTTGTGCTGAAGCAGCAAAAACTCAGCTTTATCTAATTCTATAAACTTTTAATCCGCATCCCATCAGCTTTTCAGATCGCCTGGAAGAAGTAGTCCAAGCTCGATAGTTCGACTTAACTTTTGAAATATTTTAGAGAGCCTCATGAGGTCTAGAAGGAGTTTCAACTTGAAATCAAATTAATTTTTGACAATATTTCACGAAATTTTACGATGGCTATTCTACATCATCAAAATCGGTATGTTCGTAAACAAATGCTAAATTTGTACTCAAATTTTCCAAATAAATGGCATTCTGTTGAATGTCGAGTGAATACACGAACACCTGATTAGTTATGTAAGCTCGAGAAACGTAGATAAACTTCAAGCGTGCGCCATCCGTGGTTAATGTTGGGCACATGAGCATGCGCTCAAAATAGGATTCCCCAACCGTTAATTCTCTGGCTCGGGTTGTTCTGAAATGAACTGCTTCTTCATTACAGGTAGATTGAAACGATCCCATTGGATATCTGACTTTATCTTTAAAGTAGGACGAAGTCAATATTACTGAACAGAGGCGACGATGCTGACTAATCATATCGTCGTCAGAATACAATTTGCATACAGGATCCAAATGGTCATCCGTTGCTATAGGAAATAGAGATGAATACGATGAGTGTGCTCAGGGAGATTAATAAGTAGGAAACTTAGAGCTTGTCCAGGGGAAATTACATAATTTATCTTCAATGTACTTTTCGAAACATACCTGGTTGGTGAGTGCTTCTCATCCGAAGGTAGAAGAGTTCAACGTTGAAGCCTGGTCTCTCGTAAGCCTCAGCGGGTTGCTCGACCATGAATACTCTTTGAATCACACCCAGGCCTCCGTCTCTGAACACAAAACGTCCTGGTTTGAATGGCACTCCGCGATTTTCCTCATTTACATTGTAAATCTTGGATACGTAATGAGGCATTAGTAAAGTCGTCGTCGTTTTCCTGAACAAACACACAAATACAAATTCGTTGGCATTTATGCTATTAAATTGCCTTTGTCTATAAGGATTGGTATATTTATAAGGCAACAGTAGGTTCTTGATTGGGCTCATCCTCCGAGAAAAGATTTGATGAAAAAGTTCGGAATATTCTCGATGCAGTTCGAAGAAAACTTCCCATCTTTTGACAGGATACAAATGGAAGTATTGGAAGAATCCGCTATTAGTTATTTCCTCGCAAATACGTTTACGAGTAAACTTATCAGTGTTGGCTGGATCTGATCCCAAAGGAGCATCTATCAACATTCATATAGACGTTTGAGCATGATTTTATTTCCGGAATTTTCATTTATAAAATCTCAAATATTCACCTGCGGTCTTGATTCTTTGGTACAGATGTTCGGCGTAAAAACTACTAGAGATGGCCACGAATCCTTTGGCTCTTACCTCAGAAACTAATCCGATGAATGAAATCAACGTCAAGAGTGTTCTCTGATGTGATTTACTCGGCATGAAAAGTAATATTTCTTAGCTCGTGATTATAAAGACTGAACATACCGATTACAACGACATATGTAAACCACATTTGTACACAAGTCTAGCGTTGGTGTCTTTATTATTTTTTCAAAGTTTCATACATCTTCCAAATCAGGTTTGTATTAATTTAAATAAATATAATACAATAGGTAGGTAGGGAAATCAAATACGTGTCAAACTATACGACGTTTAGCTGAATGAGCCTTTCTTACCGTAGCATCGTCAGGAAATCAATTTTGAAAACATTTTGATAAGCTTCCACAGAAAGTGAATAAACTTTTTTCCAGACACACCTACAATCAGAATGTAGTATTGGTTTCTTAGTTGACGCAAAGGTATTTAATATGAGTGGAAGAAGGAATGAGGAAGAAGGTGCAGCATTAAAATTGGGAGATCTAAATTTTCGGAATACACCAGTATTTGAATACTCACTCACAATCACCTATAAAAATGCCTCAGGGACTTCAAAACTTCGAAATCATACATGAGAATGTCTCTTGAAACTTATGTTTTATTGAGAACGGGGGAGCAAGAAGGGGTGAAAAGAGAACTTGCATAAGTAAAATTGCGAGGAGTTCCCGCAAATATCCCACAGGGTCTCTAGGCCTGAACGGCTTTACCTCAGAACTAAATTGTTACCACATGAGATGTCACGAGATTCATATGCACAGAAAGACGACAGGTCGCTTAATTGAGATGAGACACAAAGAATGATACGCATCAAGAGAATATGCATATAAACACGCTTTATGGGTGCGGATTTACGGAGGAGGGGAGGGGGTATTCCTTTGAAAACCTCAAAATAAGTCTGAAATTTGAGAAGAGGAATCCCGATCCTAAACTTTCAAAGGCACTCCACAGACATCCACAAGTTTTTTAAACTTCCTTGTGACGTCCTCATCATCCAATGAATCTGCTTGTGCCGTCATTAATTGGCTTGTGATGTCATGCCATCTGTTTGTAACGTCACCAGCATGAATTTTCTTGGACAGTCTTCAAGCCTAATGTGACATTATCAATAACCATAAAGTCATTTTGTTTGTGGCATCATCAGCTTGAATTTGTTTGTGACGCCAGCAACTTGAATTTGTTTGTGTTGTTATCACGCTTGTGACGTCATCAGCTTGAAATTTGGATGTGCTCATGACGTCAACAACCTTAGGACGTCATCATTTATTCAGCTTAAATTAGCTTGTGACAGTATTCAATCTTGTGACGCCATCACTATCTGTTGCGGCATTAGTTTGTGACGTCATCAGCTTGAATTGTCTGCGATGGTCTTCAATCTTGTGACTTCATCAGTTTATGAAGTCATCAGCGTGAATTTTTCTAAGAAGTCATTAAGCTTGTGCCGTTATTGTCATCTGTACATCATTAGTTTGTGACATCATCAACTTGAATTTGCTTATGACGTCACATCATCATCTTGGATGTTATCAAGTAAATTTGCTTGTGACTGTCTTGAAGCATATGACGTCATCACTATCCGTGACGTCATTAGTATGCGACGTCATCAGCCTGAATTTGACTATGCCGTCATTAATCTTGTGACGTCATTGTCATATGTAACACCATTAGTTTGTGACGTTAGTAACTTAAATTTGCTTGTGACGTCACATCATCAGCTTGTGATGTTATCAGTTGAAATTTGCTTGTGACCATCTTCAAGCATGTGACGTCATCACCGTCCTTGACCTCAATAATTTTTAACGTTATCAGCTTGGATTTCCTCGTGTTGTCATCAACCTTGGGACGTCATCATTTTGGTCAGGTTCATTTTGCTTGGGACGTTCTTCAATCTAGTGACGTCATCAGTATCTGTTGTATCATCAGTTTATTGCGTCATCAGCTTAAATGTGTCAATGACGTCATTAATTTGGTGAAGTGATTGTCATCTGTGACGTCATTAACTTGAGTTTGCTTGAGACATCACATCATCAGCTTGTGACGTTCATCTGTGACGTCATTAACTTGAGTTTGCTTGAGACATCACATCATCAGCTTGTGACGTTATCAGTTGAAATTTTCTTGTGACTGTCTTCAAGTATGCGACATCATCACCATCCGTGACGTCACTGGTTTGTAACGTCATCAGCTTGGATTTGCCCATGTCGTCATCAATTTTGTGACATCATTGCTATCAGTTATGTCATTAGTTTGTGGTGTCATCAGCTTGAATTTTCCTGTGACATCATTGCGCTAGTGACATTACCATGTGTGACGTCTCTAGTTTGTGTTGTCATCAGCTTGAATTTGCTTGTAACGGTCTTTAGGCTTGTGACGCCATTACCATCTGAGATGTCTTACGTTTGTGATGTCCCTAACATTCCACTATTTTGCTGGAAAGTCTAGCATTGCTAACGCGTAGCATAGGCATATTCTAGGTCTAGTGTAAGTCTTTTATAGCCTAGTACGCTAAATTCCAAGCCAAACTATACGCTTACCATAAACCAGTATATTTTATGCTAAGCCTAGTTTAAGCCTGATATGGCATAGTTTGTATCTAGCAGGCATTCAGAGGTAGTATAGTCCAATTCAGCCCAGTCTAACGTTTGTACAGCCTAATATACTCTATGCTAGGGGCAACTTGAATTTAGCCTTGCAAGCTCATCAGCGGGGGTGGATGAGCAAGCCTAATATATCCTAGTATAATGTATTCTAAGCTTTGTTTAAACCCTGTTTAGAGCTAGTATAGCCTAATAAACTTTATTCAAGGAGTGGGAGACAAACTCGGCCTCGCAGATTTCTCAATTGGACCAAAGGTTGGAGATCTTAAGTCTATCAACAGGTTGGTGGGAGCCTAGTATAATCAAGTATATTGTAGTATGCTAAATGTTGTTCAAACCTATTATGGGCTAGTGTAATATAGCCTAGCCTAGGCATATGCTAGACCTAGTATACTACAGAACTGGGAAAATCGAGCTTGATCTCACAGATTTCTGGAATTCCAAGTTCATCAACCGAGGGGGGAGCAACTCGGCCCCGCAGATTTTCTAGTGATGTGGGTGCTGGTAAAGAAAAATGTCAATAAGTTCTCAAGTCTGTGTTCTCTGCGCACCTGCTTCAGGATTATTCTTACAGGGCTTATATTTAGTAAGGCATGTAATACATCTGAATCAGTTTCTCAAGGAAAAGCCATCGGATGCTCAGCCTCGAGACTCGCGAAGAGTCAGGAAAGAATGTCTGCCACAGAAATCTTTCCAAAAAGATTCCCGAAGGGTGAAGAACGAATGGGTCTCTACTGAAGAGTAATGAGTTCAAGATCTCGATGGAGGGAGTTGAAACAACTGAAGTCCACTTGATGCTCGTGCTAGAGAAGTGTTGGAGAACGCTTGCCAGAGATCAATCCAGAAGGGTAAGTATCTGCTGTAGAAAAGTAAATAACAGCTCTAATGAAAGGGACTACCTTAGACAATGGATCTGCTTCGAAGAAACGATAAAAAGCGCATCCTGGAATCTTGAATATCCAAGTGGTTACGCGAGTAACATGAAATATCACATCCGTCCTCGACTACAAACTAAAGGTTCCATTCTCGATAGTCTTCTTCCACAAAGTGAGATTTATACGCCGCAAACACACTGAAACAGATATTCCTGCGCTCGTAAATTGTTATTCTATAAGCAGCTCGGTCGCGTTCATTCTTTACATTTACATTCCCATTCTTCTGAAGACTACCGGTATCTATTGTTGTTGGTATTTTGTCTGAGAAAATTAGAAAAATCGATCTCACAACTGCCGCAGCTTCTGTTTTTTCGGTGAATCGGTGTGAAAAGCGACCTCTTTGGCATGTCAAAGAATAAATTATACCGTAACAGAGGGAAGAAATACAGCTTTTTTTTTCTTCTTAATGAAAAACAGAGAATTTTCGAAAGAAGGACAACGATCTAAAGAAGAGAAGAGAGGGAAAAAAAAAACGCTAACTAAGAGTGATTTAAAAGAATTTAATTCGTGCCGCTGCAATAAATAAACGCGAAATCAAAACACAGTACGAGAATTGAGAGAAAAAAAAAGGCAGTAGTAGCAGCAGTCGTCGACTATATTATTCTGTATTTAAAAAGTCGATGTAATTAAACAAGAATAAGATATCTACTTTTTTGTTTTTAACCGCTGTCACGGAAGATAAGTTGTTATTATTGTTATTACCTCTCTAGCCGGCAGTTGTAGTATGTGAGGCGAATTGTTAGAAAGCCCGGTAGCCGCAGACACGTCCAATAAATTTAATGCTCGAGAAGCGAGTCCATGGAATAAATATTAAAACCGGCGACTTATAAGCGGCTTATATCACCCATTGTCCTCGTTAAAGCTAGCGAGAATGTTTTCGAACGTCTGGGGTTTACTTTTTGGTCTTATTTTTTTCTCTTTTCTCTTTCGAATATAGCTTGTAAAATTCGAATACTTTTCGTGTCTCCGGTCATATTTTTCTCGTTTTCTTCTCGCATCCGTTGGAGGAAAAAAAAAAAAAATCCTTTCCACTTTTCCCACTTGATCGTTCGGATGTCTTCTAAACCTTAAAACTCGAGTTTTATTTGTTATTTCCTACCGGTTCCTCTTTTTTTTTTTTTTTAATAAGTTACTTTTTTCTTCATCTCGTGTTTCTGTATTTATTTACTCTTTATTAATGTTGACTTGTTTCCAAACGCGGTGCTATCGATGTTCCGTTTAATGTTTTTTTTTTTTTCTCCAACTAAGCTTATCTTCTTGATACCAGATCTGTAAGTTACACGACGATATATCCTAAATTTAGCAATCTTATTGACCTATTGACTGTTTTATACAGGTAATCCATGAAGAAGACTTCTTTTTCCTCCGACTAAAGGATACTTTTTATCTATCGTGATGTCGAATTTTTTTTTTCTTCTTCTTTTATTAACGATTTAACGACGAGAGAATTTGTTACTCTTGTCGCGATAAAGGTTGTCGACGGGCGTCTATAATTACGATCCAGCAAACAGCCACATGGATGAATATATTTTATGGTCTTACACCAGTCGATGTTATTTAGTATTATTTACATACGGGCGTTTTATCATCGTCTCTATCGCCGTATCTTGTATATAACCTTATAGGCTATATAGTCTCGAATATAATATACGAGCGACGAATATACGTGAAAAAATAATTACCCTGGTGATTCGAGTTCGGATGTGAGATTTCCAATCGAGATAGCGTAAATGCACGCTCGAAACATTCGCCTATCGACTCACTTTCGCGTGTAATTATCGATGTAGAACCTGCTGCACGAAACAGCTACTGGAGCTTGATTTTGGAGACGTTCGTTAATGAATTCCATCTCTCCTTTGGTTATCGCCAAGTTTCAACAGGTCGAGGAGCTGAAAAATACAGTATATCTATGAGAGCCTAATTCGAAAGGAAATATTCGAAGTAGGTGTACAACCTCGTCAGAGATAAGTCTGGAAGCTTTCGATTAGTCGCGCACCTGTGGGCTATAAGATCACCTGAGTAATCAAGACAATGACGACAAATATTCTTCAGTTCGAGATGGTCCGCGGAATTCATGTTATGTATTTGAAATGACTTCAGTAAGTCAAGGCCGCAGCGAGTGGAAAGCTTGGATCAGCTTGTGGCCTTACAGAAAGCTTCATAAGAGGTAGACTCGTATATTTATTGACTCCGGACTTGAAATTTCCTCAAGTCCTTACAACAAATCAAACCTCTGTTAGACTAACCGGCGCATGGGCTCACTCCTTAGTCTAGTATGAGCCTAGCCCATGTCAGGCTGCCTAGCTCTCGGGCTCACTAATCCCACTAGGCTCATAACTCGATGGTCGACATTCCTCCAAGTCCATCGAGTTCAGTAAAAACATGAAACAAGTCAGAAGATAAACAACAATGGGTAGACTCAGGCAAAACAAATGAACGCGAATTGCACCTTCTGCTGTAGCAAAACTCGCAATTTCCGCTGCTGTTTTCAATCATCTGTCATGATCTACGGGGTTGAAATTCTCGACAGTCCTAGAAGTACATTTGTAAATATCCTGATGAAGTCGCACTCTCCTGCTTGTACTTCTTTGTCTTTAGCGATTGTACGTGATGTCCGGCCCTCGGGTTAGTAATTTTTTCATGTGACTCATTCACCTCCTTCTAACCACCTGAATACATTGATGACGTCACATCCTTCTCGAACTTTTATTTTTTTTCTTTATTTACAATCAATGAAAGAAGCTTGAATCAAGATCATAATAAGCAGGAATAATAAAAATTGATTATCAATACTCAATTTGAAGAGTTCTACCTTAAAAGTCTCCTCTAGGCCTAGTTTTTATGGACATATTACTAACGTTATTTTTCTTGACATAAGGCTCTCATTCTCGCAGGACCCTCCCTGATAAGGATTTAAAGACGTCACACTCTCCTGCCGGTATTTTCCTCAGATGTCCGGCCTCGATGATTTCATGTACGAAATGGATAGCGGGGAACCCGGGTATTTTCAGGAAATGTTCGTCCACGAGCGGCCCGAGGTTGATGACGCCACGGAAGGGGGGGGGGACTTGAAAAAATTACGACTCTCGAACTATATATGATATGAAGGGGACCTGAAAAAATTTCGACTCTCGAGTTGGGGAGCCAGAAAAATTTCCACTGTTAGGCTATATATGACAGGAGGGTTCAAGTTGTCACGTCATCATTTTCGGGACTTGGAAAAACTTCAGGCTCTAAGCTTCATATGACATAGGAGGGGGACTTGGAAAAAACAACAGCTTCCTTAACGAAGTTAAACGAGGAACGCAGGGAACCTGTTTTATGAGTCAAATTAAATTTGGTATTGAGAATTCCAGAAGGCCTAGACATAGTATAAAGCTGGTATACAGAAGGCCTAGACCTTAAGCCTAAAATAATATAGTTCGACAGTACCTAAATTTTTCTTGACTCTCGAGCTATATATGCTAGGGGGGAATTTGGAAAAATTTCAACCTCCGAGCTATGTATGATAGGAAGGGGCTCGAGAGTCGAAATTTTTCCAAGTCTTCTGTAGGACGGCGCACAGCGCACAGCAAAATTTTCAAAAAAAAAACAATAGAACAGGTTCCCTGTCAAAATTCTCGGGAAAGCGGGTTCCCCGCAGCCATTGCAGTCTTGAAATGGCATCTAATTTTCATGCTTGTAATGTTTTCAAGTCCTTCTCCCGCCTCCTAACCACCTGAGTACATTGATGACATCAAGCCTCTCCTCAATTCGTATTTTTTCTTGATAGTCCATTTACCAAGCGCGAATCTGGATTACAGCGAGTAAGAGAGTCTTAACTTGAAGAATATTAGCCAAAAATCATCTTGCGGACCCGGTATATGCCAGCTGAAAAACTTAGCTCAAGAATCGATAGATAAAACCTAGCTTGGAGGTTTAGAGTTTAACCTTCCTTCGGGGCAATTTTGACAGAGGTTCATAGCAAGAGATTTATTCAAGTCCTCCCCACCCGATATGAAAGACCGGACCACGAAATTTCTCTGTCTCTGAATTAGGTCAAGGCCATAGATGACGTCGCAAAGTCTGGACGCAGACGTTTTATGAAGATGAAATCTTCGAGGCTTGAGAATAATCTGAGCGTGAGGACATTCTGTCCCAACATTCATAGTAAGGTTTATAGCTCAACATTTTACCTCCACACAGTTTAAAACTAGAAATTTTTTCAAACCACTCCTTTACGGTACGGTCAAGGCTATTGACAACGTCACAAAGATGATACGCGAACCCAGGCCCTTTCTGATGATCCTCTCCAATGAAACAGATCGCGGACTCCTCGCTAAGAGCTCCACATCTGTAGCTAATGTTTGAAACAGAGAACTGAATAAGCATCGACTTTAAAATAGAGATGAAAATCGTGATCTACAAGGCAGTGCTACCAAAATTGTTATACAGGAGCGAGTACTGGACGTCCGAAGTGTCGCCTCTCTTTCTTATGGACCTTAGGCAGCCCATACAGGAGGGGAGGCACGGGGTTAGGTTCAGGGAGCAACCTTTTCAGCGAGGGGGTTTTAATAAAAAACTCGCGGCTCTTAATCACACGTCCAACTTCTTTCACATGTTTAGGAGAATTGAAACGGTCATTTTTCTTGGCACACAACTAGCCGAGAACGTCACAGACCTTGAAGACGTAAGAGAATTTCTCGATGACACCAATGGCATTACCTTTGTCAGTCATCGTAATGATTAAGCCCTCGTCCTTGACCCTTTGATCACCTCAATAGCAACATCGTTTATGCGAGGGAGGAGGGTATTGCGGACGCGGGCGGCACAATTATTTTGGGTGTCAACCCTAGCTAGGTCAGCAACCACAATAGCCAAAGAATCAGCATTATTGAGAGGGGGTAACCCGCACTTTAAGCCTTTCTTCAAGAGGTTCAACTCATCGCTATTGAACTCAACCTGACTGCGATTCATAATACGCTGCTGGAACTTTTGGACAACACTGACGTCAGTTCTCACTTCCTGGACAGCGGAGGCATTCAAATTTTGAAGGGAAGAAATTTTCTTATTTTTCTTATATTCTAACTTCGACTCAAAAGTACGACATTTGACATTAACACCCTGAATAAATAGATCCAACTCACCGGGATGGAGTAAACTAAAAAGCCTAGAGTGGACCAGCAAGTTCAACATTGTAGTAACATTCAACTTCCCATGCCACCTCCATAACTCAGTACGGACCAATTTTTCCGTCAGGAAACTCTTCGATTTTTTGGTAGTAACATCGCAGTCGGAGAACAGTCGAAATTTAATGAACTTGGGTCTTAGATGTGATTGCAGATATTTGCAGAGAAACCAAATATGAAACGACAACCGTTGGTTTCGAAACTTCACGAAGAGAAATCGTAATACGCGAACTGGATCCGTGACACAGGACTGAAGGAGAACAGACTAAACAAACAGAGATATAATCCATGTTGCTATTAAACCTTAAGAAGACAATATTTTACTTATCCATGTTGCTGAGCTATGACTGAGAGACACTCATTGGAGACCAAGCTGCAAAGCAATCACTCACCAAAATTGTGGAATCTTCAATCAGCAACGCCGGACCGTACCCACAGCTAACATACCAAACACCTGCTCTGCCTGATGGATTGGACTGATGAGGCACATGCGGACACATAGAGGGTGAAGATGTTGGGCGGATCCTCGAATCTGAAAACATTGAAATATGATATTATTATTCATGCTATGGACAAGAAATTGCACTTTCTCCAAGAGCCGAACTGACCAGGGAGGGATCTGCAATCAATGAAAGTTCATTACAAATTTGGGATAGTTTATGGATCCTGGGCACGAAAGAAAATCCCCCCCCCCCTGTGAATGTAAAAAATTTGACAAATCTAGTTGGGAGCGTTTCTCTCGTACTAGTACAATAAATGCCTCTCCGTAAGTTTTCAAAGCTAATACAGATTCGAAATTCCATTAATAAGGGAAGTAATTGCCAAACGAGCGACTTTCCTGGCAAATCTCTGCTTACATTCCTAGACTACGTTGAGGCCCATAAGCCTTGTCAGTTCAAATTGCTCTGATTAGGACTATTGCTAATTCTGTATCATCGAGCTGATAATCCTACGATTAACATTTGCTTTTCTTATTTTCTTTCAGCGGATTTCTACAAATAGCAGCTGTGTTCGCAATAAGACCAAGTTTCAAATTATATAAAACAAACGTAACAGGAAAGTCGAGAGGAACTTCACATATTTTTCGTGAAATTTATGGAATTTTACAGAGGAACGTAGAAACATTTGTCTCAGGTTTTGTATTGAATTTGTATTGCCTGGTATGAAACGCATCACAAACAGCAAAAATTAAAGAGTCATTGTCAAAGCTTTCAGTATACACGGATTAGGTAAATATCACAATATCAAAACATCAAAACATCAATAATATCGAAATTGAGGGCAGAGGGGGGCGTAAGACATCTGCGACGATATAAACTAATGATATTTTTGAGTGAATAAACTCTCAACGTAAGAAAAGCAGACGAGAAGTCTCATATCTTATAACAAAAATCAATTTTCTGTTTATTCGCAGTGGATATGGATGTTGTAAAGAAAATTCAGGATCATGTAGGTATATGTGGTAAACGTATTATTCAATTGTAACAAATTTTTTGACTCCTGCCGTCTTTCTGTAAGTCGCTCTTTCACTTGTCTAGACATTATGAGTGTGTTTTCTAGGTTATTACAAAGGTGATTTAAATATATTTGTAGTTTCGCAAATTTTCTTAATTCTACGCAGTAAAGAAACTCGACTTTCCAACATGTCCAAAAATATCTATTGGACAACTGTATGGGTAAGAACTTTCATATACTTAATTGCTTTCGGTTCATTCCATACCATACGTAATTTTGTATTATTGTTCGATTTTTAAATGAACCGCGTGTTTTTCCACGAATCTGCATTAAAACCTGCATTTTTACACGTTTTTTCACACGTTGTCATCGAATTCAAAAAAATTCTCCACAATAGACGAAAAGATAAAGAATGATTTATGAAGTCTACTACACTTCTGTTTTCCATACAGTTACGAACATTTTAATTAAAACGATACATTGTTTTAAGAATTTCATTTTGAGTTGCGAGTTCACGTGAAAGCTGTGAGGGCGACTTAGACTGAGGGTCGTTTGAAAGTTAATGACTCTACCGTTCGAAATGAACAAAAATTTTACGACGAAATCCAGCTTTTTTCAATATCGAAAGTGAACTAGATACGTACCTACTTGTAAATGCCAACAATGAAAAAGAAATAGCAGACGATAATTACGAGTATAAAAAGAACGAGAAAATTGCGTAGTTCGAGGTAAAAACAATAATAAAATATTCCAAAAGGTGTTATAGAAACCACTCGTATCTCTATTATCATGATAAAATGAATATAAGACGAAAAGTTCCTACCAAGTGAGGATTATCAAAACGTGAAAAGGATTGAGGAGCGAACAATGGAACAGAGAAAATAAATCGAGGATAAGAAAATGTTCAAAAATATCCAAGAAAAAAATTAGAAACAGAGCAAAAAAAGAAGGAAAATTGTCAACCAATGAAAAAAAAAAAAAAGGAAGAGGAAGGTAGCAGATAATTGAGCAGGGGTGATAAATTCAAGCAGCTAAAGATAAAAAACAAGGGCGTTGGAGCTTGGAGGCATTTTGCCTCCGGAATTACCTTGCCTCTGCCTCCACCTCACTAGAGGCGGAGGCGGAGGCTAGTTGAGATTTTGAAGGCTCACTGGAGGTTTGGAAGCGCCTCCAAAGACTCTCTTGGAGGCATCTGGAGCTACCTTTAAAAAGCCTCCGGAATGCTGTAGTGAAGATTTAAACCAAGGTGTTGAAGGCTGGAGCATTTTGCCTCCAAAGATACCTTGCTTCTAACTAGAGGCTTGGAGGTGCCTTCGAGGGCCCTTTCCAAAGTTTTAAATACACCTTCTGAGTATCATCTGTCATCTGGCAACTCTACTAGGCTAATATGCTACATCTGGTCACACTGATCAACGTTACAAGCGTCTCCGAAGGCGTCTCCAACACTGCCTCCGAAGGCATTTTCTCCAATTTCAGTAATTGCGCTGGAGGTACTTGGAGGTACCTCCAGAGACATACTTTGGAGATCAGGAGGCGCCTCCAAATGAATCCACTGAAGGCAATCGGAGTCGCAGGGTTATTGTCTGTATTCATTCTGGAGGCAGAGGCCTCAAAAAAAAATAATGCCTTCAACAACCTTGGTAAAAAAAAACTCTAGTAGTCGTTTCCTGATCGTCTCTTAAGCCAGCCAGTAGCCAACCGTTGGGTCAAGCAATAGAAGCGTTTAAGAGGAAATTGAGGGGGCCTTGAGTGAACACCCATGAAACAGGCGAGTATGTCTTCTTTGTGACGGGAATTGCTATTCGAGGAAGATATTTTTTCTCTTATTCTGTTCAAGTGGTCTACTTGCATGGTCCGGTTTTTCAGTCAAGTTGTTAGAATGAAAGCCTGGTAGTAGTTCAGGGACGAGGTAGAGTGGGAGGTATGAGACAAAGGTTCTGAAGTGTACGAGTAGAGTTTCTGGTAGTGCTTAACCACTTCCGTTGAGGCTTGGGAGGTAGCCGACGAGTTCGAGAAACTCAGTTTACTCTGTGCCGAAAAAGAATATCTGCCTCTTCGACGAACAAGTTTTCCGCTTCCCTGCAGGATTCCCTATGGACGGTCCTCTCTCCTCCATCATCGCCGATATATTTTTGGACCGGCCGGAACGCTGGCTACTCCGGTTCTCCAAATACGCCTTGCTTTGGTACAGATATGTCTACGACGTGTTTTGCTTTTGGACTGGCAACGATGCTGAGCTACAATTTTTCCTTACTGACCACGAATATCTCATTTACTATGGCAGTGGAGAACAAGGAGCTAAACTTTCTCGATCTATGTATCCGATTGGCACTAGATGACATCGACACGACAAATTACTTGTACCTGAGTTCTCAATCTTCCGCAAAGCAACCTGTATTGGTAACGTTCGCTTCACTACCCTCTACTCATCTATTAACCGCATGCTGTCTATTCCACTTTCAAAGTCTGCAAAAAAAAAAAGAAACCGAGACTATCCAAGCAGTTTAAGTGTGGATGTCAGTTTCCTGATCTGATCAAGAGGATCACCCTGCGCCGTTCTCTGAAATGCTCTCGTTCTAAGCCAGGATTTACCGAATTCGCCTCCTCGTACTTCTGCAGCTCATCGGTTCCCCCTCCCCTCTTCCGCCTCAATTCCACCTAGAACTAAATGGCTCCGGATGCCTTATTTGGGTCGCGACTCCGACCGATTAGCCAGGGAGCTTCACCGCGCTGGTTATAAGGTGGACTTTTATCCCCTAACTAGGGTTCGGGATCCAATACCAGCCTTGGAGGCTTCTAAGATTTACCGGCTGACTTACCAGTGTGGGGCCTCATACTCAGGCCAGACGGGTAAAACCCTCCCAGTATGATTCTCTGAGCACCGTAGAGTGATAGTCCCGCTACGGCTCGCCACTGTGTCAAGAAAGCTCACCCTAAGAGCAATGTTCGCGTCACCATGTTACATCGATGCGAAAAGGGTGGCCGCACGAATAGGTTGGAGGAGTAAATCGTTTTCGCCGATCTGGATACCGTCTGTTCAACAACCTGGATGCTGTTTATTTCAATTCTTTCCTTTACTATAACATCCCTGACTCATCCTGATTATGTGTAATGCGATTTCTGCTTTCTTTAATCGTCGAGTTCATGGCCTACACCAGTCGGACCAAAACATGTTGTGCACAAGTCGGTCAAAACCCTTCAACTCTTTAATTTTTGATTTATTTATTGTATTTTATTTTTCTTAATTATTTTTTTGCAATTTTGTGACCATTCCCCAATCTTTCTACCGACTTTTAATAATATATTTACGTGAGTGTTTCTCAGCGTTCTTCATGAAAATCAATATACTCTTCAATCCACATGGACGAAATTCTTGCAAAGATAAGCGGGGCGGAGAAGGGGTAGAACAGTAAGACGGAAGGTCGACCCGTCGGGTGCGTTGAGAGAAAAGACAACGAGTATAGAGGAAGACTATAAAACAACGAAAAACGCAAATCTTTGCTTACTTCTTGTGAACTTTTGATCTGAGACCTCTCGTGTGCCACGCGGTCATCAAAACCATTCCGCCACAGTACTTTGCTTACTTCAGCAGTGGATATACAAGCAATAGTTCCTGAAACAGAAAGAATAATGGAGTTTTAAATGAAGGTAGCACGATCCGATTTCAGACCTGGGTAAAATAAGGTCAGAGAGTTCTGTCATAATTGTAGTAAGCACTTTGGAATCTTCGTGAGATAGAACGTGATGTCCAGTCGAAGGACGATCGCTAATACAAGAAAAAGAGGGTTCAGCTCATGGTTTCTATGGTGATGAGTTTTGAAAGAGAGAAAGAAAGGTGGAATTGGCGTTTGGATAGGGCGAATGAGGATTCGAAAAGGGTGAGCAGTTCGCGTCATCGAGCAGAATTTAAGAAGTTCAACTGCTGAATCCACGACCATTCCAAAGGTCAGTTCCAAAGCTTATCGTCGAACGATGTTCAGTTATTCGAAAGTAGATCACCTTATAAAAATACATTGGCGAGATGAAAGGTGATCATTCCAAAAGACTCGCATGCGTGTTTTTCTCGAAGAGAGGTAGAAGTCAATATCATCTTCAAATTTTGCTTGGGGAAACTTGCGATCTCGTGTAGATTTGAGGCTGCAGAGAGACAGAGGAGAACCAGCGCATTGTAGACCCTTGAGCAATAAAACATCTTGAAAATCAAAAATATAGTGGAAGAAATTCTCTACTTATGGGCCCGAGTTATTTCGTAATTAAAGTCGCCACTTTCTTTTGTTGACGACCAATTTTCCTGACTTTTCCATAACTGTTTTTTTGAAAAATTTTTCCACATAAATTCACAAGTTTTTTACAGATTCTTAGTTGCTCACTGCAATTAAATGGCTGGAAAAATATCTGTGATAGTTAATCAACTAATACTATTATTTCCTCGTTTATCTGGCAGGGTGCTATTGTGAATCAAAAGAAGATGGCGAACAATTGTAGAACCACGTCGCGCCGCCACCTCCATTACTTGGGAAACGTTCAAGTATCAGGAACGCCCTCCGAACCTCACTGATTCACTCCCAAAACCATTGACAATACTATGGGGAAGATCCTCTGCAAAGGACCATTTTTCAATTCCTCTAATGCAGCTTTCGGGAACTCCAAAATGCCCTTCTAGCTCGATTGATGATGCCAAAACGCCACATCGGCGGTTTATAAAGCAACCTCCCTATTTTTTTCATTCAGATGCGTGTCCAGATCTTTCACCAAAAACAGGACGTGAGAGAACTACGGAAAAATTAGCTATCCTGGATGACCCCCCCCCCCCTCATTCGAAAAAGGCTCGATTCTCTTATTCTAGACCAAAATATGATGACTTCAAAAAGAAGAATCCACTCATCGATACGACTTAAAAGCAAAAAATTGAAATATTTTGGTACTCTACAATTTTAATGGAGCAAATCTCCATCCCTCCAGCTGCTTGAGCTCAGGAGGGCAAAAAAATAATCATATGATAGTCCGCAATCTTCATGATTTCGATGGAGGGAGGGTGCTATGGTAAGTCAAGTAGCGAAGGAGCTTTCAGACAAAATTATCCATCTATAGCAACCAGTTTATTAACCTCAAACTGAATGATTTCGTACTAGGATTCAACGTCATCAAAATTCAAGAAAATGGGCTCGCGGATAAAATACATATTGGTGCTTAGATTTTTGACATATATTTTATCATCGAACGTGTCGCGAGCGTACACAAATACTTCGTGAGATCTATACGCTCTAGAAATGTACAATTTCCTCAAACGACCAGAGTGATTCGCGTAAAAACAAGGAATCATTCGTTCTTGATAGACATTTTCGACTGCTCGAGTCTTGAACGAGATGACTTTCTCGATACAGCTTGTTCGCCATTCTCGAAATTGATACTTCACGTCGGCTTCGAAGTGGGGCGAGTTCAGCACCTTCGCGCAGATTCGATAGTAATGATTTTTTCGGCGGATATTCGTAACTAATTTGCATAGAGGATCGTCTTCGTTGGATGCGGCTGCGAACATTCAATCCAGTAGAACAGGAGAGATGAAATGAGCGAACAAAAGGTAAGTAATCTTCTCTAGGTCTCAGAATGAAGAGTAAGAAAGGAGTGTCAGCAAGTGATCGCAGGACCAAGGAAGAGACAACAAAAGGTTAGTAATTTTCTCTAGATCTCTCCTTCCACATCTGAGCACCCCAGTAACAAATCGCAGGGTTCGAATTTCTGTTCACATACCTGCGCCAAACCTACTCTATGAACTTTTGTGGCACTAGCATTGTACATTCTCTACCTGATGGCTAGATTATACTGATGCCTATGGCCATCGATAATGAGAGGAACTTGATAGCTTTCGACCAGTCATACTACTTACTTCATTATATTCAAAATAAACTATTTTACACACCTGGATTGTACTTATCTCTCATCTCAAGATAGTAGAGTTCGATATCGAAATTCGCTCTGACCCATACTACGGCAGGTTCTTCAACAAGTTTTATCATTTCACGTTCCGGAAGATGGCGTTTCACCCCGAACACAAAACGTCCAGCAGTATAATGGGTTGATTCAGAAACATTATATTCTTTGCTCACGTAGTACGGAATGATTTCATCGCCGTGTTCTCGTTTCACCAAACACATGAATACATACTCCTTTGTCCAGTAGAACTCGGGCTGTCCATCAACCATTCTACCCACTTCGAACGCAAGAAGTGCATACGGATTAGTGTATTCGTACGGCTGGAAGAGAAGCTCCACTTTGCTCTTTTTAGGACCGAATATTTGATGGAAAAATCCAAGATAACGTTGCTGGTCAACTAACTCTGCGTATATTTTATGCATTTGGATCGCGGACCCGAGAAACATTCCGCTACTAAATATGTCCTCGCAAATACGTTGTCGTATCTGAGCATCCAGCGCTGCTTGGTCCCATTCTTTAGAAGGTGGATCTGACAGAGAATAATTCTACGTAGAAATCATCAGGAGTAGGACAATGAAATTTCTCGAGCTTACGTACCTGCGTTTCTTAATTTTCGATAGAGTTGATGCACGTACTCGTGTGTGACGTCAGTGACTGCTGTCAGCCTGGGACTGCATTCAACTTTCGAGGCGAATCTATAGAGCATCAGAAAAAGAAACCAATTGATAGTAAAATTCATTTTGCAGAGCGATTCTCTGGGTGATGTTCTTTTCACCCGTTAATTGTTACCAATAGACTTTATAAACAGTAATATTTCGCTTTATTTACAGTACATGGAATTGACGTCCGTGATTACACGATCAACACAGACATGTGGAGCTTAAAACAATATCGATAAGAATTCAGTACCTATCGAGACAAACTGCAAAATCATTACTTTCAATTTAGGGAAAAATTATGACTTATCCGAAAGCTTTGAAATCATTTCACGAGCTGTACAGAGGAAGAAAACTTAAAAAATGGTTTATAGCTCGAAAATCGAAATTTTTCGAAGTCTCCAGCCTTATAGATCTCTCTTATGTACGTACACAGCTCAATGGTCGGAATTTTTCTATTTTCCGATAATTGATAGCTTGATAATCACTCTCCCCCGCCCCCCACTCTTAGCTTGAAGGTCGAAATTTTTCCAGTCCTGTTCCCTGGTATACACAGCTGAATATTTTTCACAAGCCTTGCCCTCTTCTCCACAAATATAGCTCATGAGTTAGAATTTCATCATCTTCCTTTCTCTTCTACAAAGCTAGAAAGTTTTGAAATGAAATGAAAAAATGTACTTTAATTCCCCACGCCACTGAGCGAGGCTCGTAACGGCGGGGTTTTGCATTTTTACATTAATAATTTTAGGCTTAAATTAGTACAAAAAGAGAAAAAAAATATCTATTGCATGTTGTCTGAAAACTTAACAGTTGGCTTATTTCATTTTTCTCCCTCCAAAAAGTGGTGTGGTATTCTTGACGCCAAAAATGATGGTGTCCCTACCACCCCCTTCCCTGGGATCAAAGTGGTTGATGTTGTTTTCGCTATAATCAACAGCATATTTTATGTCCTCGTCAGTCACGTCTGCTCCTACTGAACCTATAGAGTGATATTGTGTGGGAACATTCTTACCTTCAGTGCCTGCTTCTACAATAGGTTCACATAAACCTCGACTGATGCAGATTAGAAAGCCGATTACTGCTTCTAAATCAGCCTTTTTCTACTTACAACTTTCTTTCTTGCAATGGGTTTAATACAAGTGATCACTTTGAGACTGATTCCTTTATTTTCGAACTCATGAATAGCTATCATGCAACAAATTCACAAACATCTTCCAACTTTTTAATGAATTGATCCAGAATTCTTATTCGATTATGAAAATTTTATCCAAGCCAAAAAATTATCATTCTCGAAGTATAAAATGATTTGACAATTTGATTGTTAAAATTTGCGTGCCGCGTACATCGGTATTGTTTGTTTTTTACGTCATACCTTCCTGTTATGATTTGAGCGCCGCGCCAAAGTGATTATCAAAGTCAACAAGATAAGACATGAACATCCAGAAATCATACTTCTGAGATGAAGTCGTTGTAATGTAGAGGTAATTCGCATATCGATTTTGATAAGCCCTGTGGTGTAGTGGCAACATGCCTGCATTAAGAAACGCGCAGGAGACGCTAGTTCGAATCTAGCCAGGGCTCAATGAACTTTTTGATATCTTTATGAGTTTGAGTTTTTTTTTTTTTTTTTTGGAGGGAGGGGGGGAAAGTTCTTTCTTCTGACAAGAGCAAATCGCAAGAAAAAAAAGTTCTCACCGAAAAAATGAGTTGTTTGAGATTTAATTTTTACCTGACAAATTTCATTTCTGAACAGTTTTCGTCAAGAGTGGCCAAGATAGTCTATTTTTGCATAGCATTTTTCGAATTTCTCTATAGTCCTGGCAAGTTTTATTTCTGCATTGCATTTTTCAAATTTTTGTTCAGCCTTTGAAAAAGTTGCCTCTGCTCGATACTTCAATACCGTAATATGTATTATTAAGTCTCACAGGTCCTAGATTTGAGTGGAACAAAGACGCGGATCACTTGTTTTCCAGATCTTGAGATAAAAAAGAGATTTTCTGGCATAGCCAAATAAATGAAGATCATGTTTCATGTCTTTTACAGTTGTGAGAATTTAGCTAAACGTGGCTCTCGCTATAAAATGATCAGCAAATTTTTTACTAATATATTTCAGTAAATACTTTCCGATAGTAAAAAGTAATTGTTGAAATCGAGGGATTCGGGAATTTTTTTTTCCTTTCATTAGTCATAAATTTTCGATAAAATCATAATTATGTCATACTCAAAATCATTAAACTCCGTACCATCACTAGCTTTTTTGAATATTGAGAGTTGCTTAGGAATATCTGCACACGCACCCACACGGGTAGAGATGTGCACGCGCACGCTCCATCTAAGCGGGGGAAGGGGGGAAATGTACTCGCAAATTTTCAAATAGGGATATGGTGAGACAAAAGACATAAAACATGTCAAAAATCCTTCATCCATGGCCTTCTTCAACTCGTCCTCACGCCATGAAGAAGTATCGAGTTCTACATGTTAGTAGAGGCGTACTTGGAGAAGAGATTTTCTGGCAGTGGCAAATAAATAACGATCATGTTTCAAGTCTACTAGTAAGTGACCTCATTTGTATTTCAAGGTCACATCTGCTTTGATGAATCATAGCAACTTGTGAATTTTTCTCACAGATGCGTAGGCCCCGTTCTCATATTAATGTAGGTGTATTTTACTGTAGTCCACGTGAGACGCATATGGATATCAACATTAGTGACGTCATAACCATCCATGATGGCTGCCAAAGACGTCATCATCAGTACCATTGATGGTTGCCTGTGATCTCATCAACATTCACAACATCATGAAAATGTCACACGTAAGTTTTCAAACTGATGACGTCACAAAGAGGTTCGAACTGGTCGATATCTTTACTGTGCCTCTATCCATTATTGAAAATTCACGAGTTTGGGGCTGGATTTCCATTTTTTTAATGTCTTCACCAGCACCGTAGTCGTCTATTGGAAATCTGTGAGTCTAAATACAAGTGGATCCCCCCCCCCCAACATTTGCGAGGAATCGTTGAGTTGATCCAGAAATCTGCAAGTTTGACTTCGACTTCCCCAGGCCAAATGTTGGGAAACACATTCGTTTCCATTACAGATGGTGAAAAAGACATTAAAAATGATTTTAATTTTAATTTTGAGGGCACTGCCGACTCTTAATAATAAATAATACAAGAACGCTGACGTTTCGAAGATCACAGTCCTCATCTTCAGAGCGTTAAAGGTATACTGAAAAAACAGTAAACAGATACAAAATACGGATACAAAAGTTCACTGATCTAGAAACGACCATCAGACAATCACCGGTGACGTAATGCAAGTAGTACCGGCGAAATGATGTCCGTTACGTTGGATGTAATGTTAAGAGATGCACATCCTTGATGAAAAATCCGAAATTCATCCTCATCCATAACCGTGTGCCTCGTAGGTTTTACGGCCTCCCAAAACTTCACAAGGAGAATAATCTTATTAGGCCATTTCTTCTCCGACTTAAAAAATTTCTGAATTTCTCGATTGTCGTTGGTGTGTCATCATTTACAGTTCGCCTTTAATAATCCATCTGAATTAGTGAAGAGGATGAACGGTTCTCTCCCTTGATAGTTCTATTCTGGTCTCCTTCCTGCTCTTGATTACTTCAAAGTTCTTCTTGAAGATGCGCATATCCCGATTAAGTTTATTGATGAATTCAGGACACTCCTCAAAATGTGTCTTTGCCTTAATTTCTACCAATTTCAACCTCTCATCTATATGTTCTCCCCTAATATCGATGTTCCTATCGATATCCCCTTTGGGTCTTTGGTTTCCGAGGTCTTTCTCAAATATTTTGAGAACGAAGTCTTTGATTCTGGTTTTCACCTCATTCTCGACATAGTTTATTGGCAACAATATGTAATAGATGTCTTATGCCTCTGGAATGGCTCCCTTCCCAACCTTCACTCTTTTCTCACCTTCCTTAATAGTCGGTATCATCGAGGTGAGGAGCTTCCATCAACTTTCTTTACCTCTCTGTCCCCATTGTTGGTGGCGTGCACAGTTTGGAATTTTTTGTAAAAATACCTGCATGCTTCTTCTCTCTATTCTCCACCCTATGAGCTCGTCACTTTCAATAGCTTCACCACCGCCTCGTTTCTATCCATCTTTCCTTTCCGGTTTTCTCTGAGGAGGTTGAGGTTATCGAGTATCTCGCCGAGTCTAACCACTTGGAACTTTATATCGATCGTATGGTCCGGACGAAACTTATTTCCGAAGCTTTAGAGTCTTTCATTTCTCTCCTTCGGAGTGTCACTCCCTTCGGGAGGAAAGTCAAATGAGTTCGTCTACCCTATTCAGGGTAGCTTTCCAATCTTCGTCTTACTTTTTATAATCCCAACACCTGCATCGTCTCAGTTTTGAGAGAAATGGCTCTTTAGACTCCAGTGTTTCGACTGTCTGGCTGGGGGGACAAGCCGGCAACTTTGTAATAGAGTTCAAGAACATCTTTATGAAGTTAACATCACCCCTACTGAAAGGTTCGGCTTTTGCAAAACACCTTTCGGTTTCCGGTCATGAATTTATTTGATCTCCAACTAGCAGTTTTGCTCCATTGTGAGAATTTCTTTTGTCGACGGTTAGCCCTTAAACACATTGAAATTGTTAGTCATTCCATTAATGAGAATGTCATACTTTAGAATCGCTTCTTCCCCGAGAACGATCTCATAAAAAAATTCAATACTCCTTCTTCTTTCAACGACTTTGAATCATCATAATTTTCCTATCACCACAGATCTTTTCTTTTCTTTTTTTTTTTTGTTCCTTGTCTCTCTTTCGATTTACCTCAGTTCTATTTTGGTGTTCGTCTGTATATGTTACGCTCAATTCACGTAATTGCTGATTACGCTTAGTGGGCAGCAATATTTTTCTGCCTATTACCAGTAATGGGCAGCAATCTAGCTGCCCATTACGCGTATTGACCATCTTTATGAACCAATCCGAATTGATTCGGCTTGGTTCAGTGGGAACTGGAAGGGATATCGTCGGTGCGTCAAAGCAATCGATAAACATGCGATTCTGCGTGCCATGCAGGCCGAATAGACAGGTGGACTTTTTCTTTGAATGCATCTCTATTCCTGAGACACTATTGGTTATAGGGGTAAAACACTCGCTGAATCCGAATTTCATGGTTGCCAAGTCGAATTTTGCCTCCTTATGGCTCAAATCCAAGATGGTGGCCAAACTCATTTCATTTCTGTTTGAAGGTAAAACAGAAGGTTGTAATTTTTTTTGGGAGGACGTTGCTGGTGTACAGAATTGCATCTTCAAACTCTACTTGAGATATTGGGATCACCTACAGCCAAGATGAGGACCCAAATTTGGGTCAAATTAAGGCCAAATTTATTGGCAATATAATGCTAAAATGTAGGCGATCGTACCTATGGGTTTTTGACCCGGGAAAATAAAAAACGACTATCATGAGCTTGCCTGGGAATCAAAAGTCGAGATACTTGGGTCCTGTGGTTATGTTCTCACAAACATGCTTGTCTGTTATTAGTTCTTTTTCCTCTTTTCCTTTAGAAAATATGATTCTTTATCAATTAAGTCATTTGAGCTACAATTTTAAATAATCTTCCTTATTTTACAGTTCATCTTATTTCTACGGACTAATTTTGAAATACATAATTATGCTCTCTTGTGGTAGTATACAGGGTGGACCAGAAAGATGTTACCAGTTAAATAGGAGTTTGCACTAAATCTGTTGTAGCGCAAGAACGCAAAACGTTAGACGTATAGTTTAAATGTACGAATTTGGTATCTCAATTTTATCTTCAATTTGAGCCATATCCGAAGTTTCTATGACTGTTCTGAGCCGAGTTATAGACCAAGATGTGCTAAAATTGTAGAGCAGGGGAATATCGAAAAACAATTCTCCACGATTGAAAGAATCGCATAATCTTCAAAGTGTCGCCCGATCCTGCAGTAAAATTTAGCGCTGAATCCGAATAAGATTGTTAAAAAATTCTGCAAAGCACCAAAATGGGTTAATGGGCCCAAAAAGGGTCAAAATTTTCCCAAAATTATAAAACCGCCTAATCTTCAAAGTTTTTCTCGCTTCTGATATAAAATTTAGCGCTAAATCCGAATAAAATTGTTAAAAAATTCTGCGAAGCACCAAAATGGGTTAATGGGCCCAAAAAGGGTCAAATGGGAAACGAAGTCGCCGGTGTCATTCTCTCTTTCGCCCAAAACAACCGGAGCTTTTGCGGAAGCACCCGCCTTGATCATACACGGGGTCTCAGTCAATCTCTTACCGCGAGCATGTAATGGAAAACAAAGTTGCCGGTATCATTCTCTCTTTGGCAAGAAACAACGAAAATTTTTGCGGGAGCACCCGCCTGGACCATACGCGGGTCCTCAGTCGATCTATGTTGATCCCAGGGATCATTCGCCTGCCTTTGTCTTACACGGGGTCTTGATCGTTCTCTTACCGCGAGCTCATGACGAAAGTCGAGCTTGACGGTATCATTCCCTCTTCCGGGTGAAGCCCCGAGAAATTCCGGGCGTTCGTGTGCCTCAATCAAAGACTGAGCTGTAGCTGATCGCTCATCACGAGCAAGACCGAATTTGCGGTATCCTCCCATTACCTGAATCAAAGAGTTTTAGCACTTTGGCCCGCCTTGTTCATAGGTGGGGCGTCAGTTGGTCTCTCATCGCAAGCACGCAACAGAAGACCAACTTTGCGTTCTTTGACTGAAACAACGAGATTTTTCGCATTTTTTCCCGCTTTCATCATACGCAGAGCCCTAGTCGATCTCATACGGCGAACCTTCAACGGAAGATGATTTGTCTCCCTCCTATCCCCAAATGAGGAGAATTTCCGCAATTTCCTCTTTCAGATCTGTCACCCGACGCTAATCGATCTCTCACTCCGCGAGCACTCAACGGCAGATAAACTTGTCGACATTCCTTCCTTCCCTGAATCAACAATTTTAGTGCAGCATGAGAAAAATTGTTGATTTTTGATGTTGGAGATCATTTAGGGTCATTTAAGTATTTTTCTCGGACTCGGCGCTAAATTTTACTTCAAAATTGAAAAAAACATTTGAAGATTACGCAAATTTTCCGTCTTGGAGGAATTTTGATTCTCTTTGAGCTCATCAACCCATTTCGGTGCTCCGAAGTATTTTTGAAGCATTTTTTTCGGACTCAGCGCGAAATTCCACTTGAAAATCGAATTAAAATTTGAAAGTTTGAACGATTTTCCAATTTGGGGAAATTTCGACTCTTTTTGGGGCCCATTAACCCATTTCGATGCTTCGAAGAATTTTTTCAACATTTCTTTCGGACTCAGCGCAAAATTCCACTTAAAAATTGAATTACAATTCAAACGTTGGAACAATTTTCCAACATGGGGAAATTTTGACTCTTTCTGGGCCCATTAAACTATTTTGGTGTTTCTTAGGGTTCTTTTTACTATTTTTTTCGTTTTCTCCGTCCAAATTCACTTAAGAAACAATAGTTTGATTCTTAAAATTTTCGAAATTCAGCTCGAACTGTAGATTAATTAATTTTCAAGCCCTATTTTGGGAACCCTGGCGATTTGGTGAATTTCGGCAGATTTTGGTCCATAACTCGGCTCAAAAAAGCGTAGAAACTTCGGATATGGCTCAAATTAAAGATAAAATTGAGATACAAAATTCGTACATTTAAACTATGCGTCTAACGTTTTGTATTTTCGCGCTACGACAGATTTAGCGCAAACTCCCATTTAACTGGTAACATCTTTCTGGTCCACCCTGTATAATGCAGTTGAGAGAAAGCTCTGTGATTTTAACCTGACCAATTTCCAGTATCTCAAGTAGAGTTTGAAGACGCAATTCTGTACACCAGCAACCTCCTCCTCCCCCCCCCCCCAAAAAAAAAAAAATTACTTCAGTTTCACCTTGGAACAGAAATGAAATGAGTTTCGCCGCCATCTTGGATTTGGGCCATAAGGAGGCAAAATCTGACTTAGCAACCATGAAATTCGGATTCAGCGAGCGTTTCTACCCTCATAACCGATGGTTGCCCAAATGTCTCAAGAAATAATGTTGGAATGTAAAAATTGACCATTTTCATGATTTGTCCACCAGTCTAGAAGTTGTGACGATCACGATAAATAATAGAATAAGAGAAATTTCAAAGTGGACATGTTCACAAGAATTATTAGAAATAGGAAAGTTGAAATACGGATATTCTTTTGCCCTGCCAGTGACGAGGTTTAAGCCACGCACCTCTCAATCAAAAGTCCGCGACTCAACCGCTCGGCCACCGGCGCTGCGAAAAAATATCGCCCTATTTCAACTTTGAAAGGAAAGTTCCTACTTGTGATAAGGCACAAAGGTGGGCTTCATGCCAGAAGGGCATATCTGAAAAATTATAATTTTTCAGATACGCCCTTCTGGCATGAAGCCCACAGGACAGTCGCAAACGCGCACTAATGCCGGGAGGAGTGTCCAGAAAAGCCAGGAGGGTCCGACTAACAGAAATTTCAAAGTGGACAAGTCATAAGGATTATTAGAAATAGGAAACTTAAAATACGGATTTGTGCCTTATCACAAGTAGGAACTTTCCTTTCAAAGTTGAAATAGGGCGATATTTTTTCGCAGCGCCGGTGGCCGAGCGGTTGAGTCGCGGACTTTTGATTGAGAGGTGCGTGGCTTAAACCTCGTCACTGGCAGGGCAAAAGAATATCCGTATTTCAAATTTCCTATTTCTAATAGAATAAGATTTTGAATTTCGAAAGTAATGACGATCTCGTTGAGTGATACTAGAAAGTAATTTACATTATAATGATTTTTTGAAGCATTCCAAGTAAAATGAAAATACAATCAAATCAGCTTCTCATTGGTCAATTCCACCTGCTCATTACGCGTAATGGGCAGCAACTTTGCACAATACATGTAATGAGCAGCACGTCTGCTTATTACGCGTATTGAGCAATTTTGTGAATTGAGCGTAACATATAGATGACTGTTTAGTCGAAAATATATTCACGACTTGTAATTCTTGCGAATTTTTAATTCTGTGCGGTAGCAAAAGATTATTCGATTGCCTTTGGTCTTCCTCTCTTCATTCGATATCAGCCGCAATGTTGCTTCCGTAACCCACAAAGTGCTGATGAAGCTTTCGGGAAGGAAATGAAACGTAGAATATTATCTTTCAAAACTCATTTTCAGGCGAGAAATTCTTCTGCCTTCAACATCTCCCTCCTTCCCCATTCTCTATGAAGTTGACTCCATCTCGGTTCGCGGGAATTTTTAACGTGCGTAAGAGCACAGAAATTCTATACTGCTCCCAATTCCACCAGAATGTCTGCCTTCATTGTCTGGCCATTCTTCCAAGATTTGCGTCGATTCTTGACTCTATTTCAACGCATTGCTTTACAAAAGTCAAGTTGTAGTATTTGGTTTGGATCAATTTCAGGTAGAAAGGCCTGATGACTGCAAGTCGACGACTTCAAATCAGGATCAAGTGGTATGATATCAAAAGCTTGATAAACGTATCATACTGGAGGAAATCGATTTATGAGCAACGGCCTTACAAATCCGAGCTTGCTGATGAATTACAGTCAGAGTCTCGAATGTCTTTTCGTCTCTAACCTATTTTCAGTCCGCAGTATTTCCAAGCCCGATGAAGGCTGCCGATTTCAATTTAATTTCATGTCATTTCCGTTAGTGAGCGGCGATTCTACCTAAAAAGCAACAAAGCAAGTTGGTAACGTTGCTGCTGTGGCTTCAAGCTGATGTTGCGAAGTTGCGGCTTACATGTAGGAAAGCACCGATGAATGATTCGAAATGAGACAATGAAACTTTGACCATTTAAATGCTATCAATCACAATAATGCTCGACGGGATCCCCATCCTCGGCTGTCACCCCGAACAAACCACGAGAACACTCGATACTCAGATGACCGCGAGTTAATTTTAAAGGCGGGACTTTTATCAACGTTTATAACCTATTTAAAACTAGTTTGAAAAGTTTCATTTGACAGCGGTCCATTTGTGTAGCCTTTTTTCAGCTCGCGGGTCTGTCCCAACATCGGCGTACGAAAGAATAATATTATTTTTGTTGATTTAAAAAGCGAAAAACGTTAAGCGCCCGAAGAGAAGAAACAAGCATTATATAGTTTGATGATACGCTCGACTGACAGAATAATACACAGTCCTATCGAAAAGGAAAAACCTATTTTCACTATAAATTTGCGAGAGCATTTTGTAGCGGAGGGGCGAGGCGGTGCGCGGATATGCGGTGATAATCCGCGCGATTCGATGGCAGTTCATTTTTATTTTTTCGCGATGATTACGCGTATTGTAAGAATTGTCAAACGGATACGAATTTATTAGCCATAACATAATGGTTTGTTATAAAGATCAATTGTGAAGACCTTGGCTCTTAAAAGGGAGCAGGGTATTAATTATAATTTACGAGCCGAATGCCGCCGCCGTCGTGTAATATATTGTCCCTAGGGGCGAATCAAATGTCTGGCGTGAAAGATTTTCGTAGGGAGGAAGAGGGAGAGAGAACGAAGGAAAACCGGTAGCGATATTTTATCGCCGAGTGTTTCTCAGAATAGCGAACGCGTCTATAATCTTCCGGGAAATCTTGGCCAGGCCTATAGAAGAAATTGTGTGCGATATTTAACCATCGCATTTATCATACGACGTCATCGCGTATCCGGTTGGGTCGGTCGATGGTTTACGAAACACTGGCGGCGCGAACACGAGATGCCCCCTAAAGGCAGCTACCGTTTGGGCTTTGATTTCGACTAGCGATGATTTGTGATTATGACAGGTCTCGATTGTTGTTACTCTTACATTATACATTGAAGAGTATAATGAAATATAACACTCCGAGTACGACCCCGAACACGTTTCCATTTCTTCCTCGTCTTAATCCACCCCGTAAATTTATTTTCGTCGAAATTTATTACACCTTATATTTATATACTTTTGTAGTGGTGGTGTGTATACGTACTTGCCAGGGTTTTTATTATCGGTAAGATATTAATAAACGCGCTTGTCGAGTTTATATCATTTCCTCGGACGTGATTTATCTCTCGTAATTTCATGGCCGATCCTCTGTATGCGGGCTCAGCCAGGATACGTATTTATTTACGACGACAGCCAAATAAGCACTAAATTTTCTCGCGAGATTTTTTTATCGAGCAACGAAACTATCCGAATACACCTTCGTCGCGTGTTCGCGGTGAAGTCGATTTTCAAAAATTAATCGAAAACGTTGGTCGTTTGTTATCTTTAGGGTGAAGAAGAAGAAGGAGGAGAAGAAGAAAAAATTGATTTACATCGTTATTATTTATTTTCTCGATAAGATATTGTATACCTTATTTGCGACGAAGAACAGAATACCTAATCGACTTGCGGCCGGATTATGATTTATTATCGCGTGCAACGAGGTGCTTAAAGGTTTACGTATTCTTCTATGTATAGGTGCACAATAGTTTATAATATTCGAGTCTATGAATTTTTCCAGAAGAGAGATCGTTCGGAAAACCCATTCATTCTCACCCTCTCTCTTGAACCAGTAAGCATGAGTTCATTATGCGTTTTGAATCGAGGGTCGGATGGGTTGAATGTATGGGGACATAACTCATATTTTTATTGCTATGATTGAACTTTTTATTCAAGTTCGCGCTCTACAGTTTGTTAAACATCATAATCAGCCCGTCAGAAGCGCTTTTCGAGAGCTGGCACTTGAAACAGTAATTAACGGCTACTAAAGAGCAAGTATAAGTTGTTACGCGTAATTGAAGATGTTTGGGTAACGACTTTGTTGCGCCACGTCTTGAAGGCTTTCCTAGTCCCAACTTCCCCTTTCTTAACTATAGGCAAGGGTTTCGAAATTTCCTTTCCCTCTACTACTTGTATTAAGAGCCCAACTTTTGAGCAGTACGTGGCTCCAAGTTTTTTGAAGATATTTTGGCTTCCAACTCAGCTGGGCCAGGTCGTCCCCCAGTTTTTTTCAAGCCTTTCTAACAGTGAGAAAGATAGCCCTGCGGGATACGAAACTTCAAAAATAAATGTTCTGACGGAGCTAAAGAAAGAAAAATCGAAATCAATCGAAGAGTATTTTACTACCGCACAAAATTGATAATTGTACAAAATCGAAGACACGACGGGGTCGTGAATTATCGCAAAATCGTGAATATATATTTTGGACTAAATAGTCATCAACGGACAAAACCCAAATTAGAACTAAGCTTAATCGAAAGGAGAGGAAAGAACGAGAAGAAAAGATAAGAAAACCATCAGCGGTGACAGAAAAATTATGATGGAGAAGAAGGTGGGGCATAAAATTTTTCGATGAGATCGTTCTCACAGAAGAAACGATTCAAAAGTTAAAATTCTCGTTAATGAAATGGCGAAAAATTTCAATCTGTTCGAGAGCTAACCGTCGGCGGAAAGAATTCTCACAATGGAGCAAGACGGCTTGTTGAAGGTGAAATTTATGGTCAGAATCCGACAAAAGGTGTTCTAATTCAGCAACATCCGATCTTTTCCGGAGGTGGATGACATTGACTTCATCAAGATATTCTTGAACTCTAGCACGAAGCTGTCGGCTCGTCTCCTCTATATAGACAGCCTGAGAGTTGTGACTTTGGAGCCTATAGACTCCACTTCTCTCAAAAATAGGAACATGATCCTTTAGCCTGCAGATGAGGCTAAGAACTGTGTTGGAGTTATGAAAAGCAGGACGGTTTAAGGAGATGAGCGATCTCAGTGGAAAACGTTCCTGAATGAACCCATTTGACTTTCCCACTGGAGGGAGTGATGCTCTGAAGGAGAGAAGTGGTAGAGTCTGAAGCTTTGGAAATAAGTTTCTTCTGGACCTTACGATCGACATCAAGTTCCAAGCCGAGATACTTTATGACCTCAACCTCCTCAGAGAAAGCCAGAGGGGAAAGAGGGATAGAAACGAGGCGGTGGATGAAGCTATTGAAAGCGGCGAGCTTATAGGAAGGAGGGCTGAAAGAAGAAGCATTAATATTAATGTACGTGTTTACATCATAATTTCTCATTTCTCTACTGTTTCCAGACTGTTCCAGGGACTGGAGAATTTTTCAACTATTTTTCTCAATCTAACGCATTCCACCTAATCCGTGGATGTGTTTACCTAAGAATTGACCAAATCGATGAACGAAATACTGAAAATACATTCCCATTCAATCCCACGGAGTGCGTATTTTTCTGCTCGAACATTGACTACTGATTTCACGCGGTCTATTGCGGTAGCAGTCGTAGTTCACCCCGCTATGGATGGAAAAATCACAGAAATTCATTAAATATTGATTTTTTGGGAATGTTTCACCTCACCGAGGACTGTGGTACTAATGTACATTGTAGTAGAGGGTATGGCGAATGGCGCTTCAAATGAATGATTTTCCCCAGGTTCCTCCCCCCAATTTTTTTTTAAATTCGAGTTTGATGTTTTCTTATCGTCAGAAACTAGGGAAAATATGAATGATTTTTCTTTTGAAAAAAATACCATGGATGAACGCTCACATTTACTAAAATGTCCCCAAGTTACATTGCTGTGCGATCATTTCTGCCTCAGATACAGCCATTTGGATTTTAGGCCTAAAAATGACTCTGCAGCCCATGTGGGTGAGCGGACAGGTCCAATTTTTTGGGTTTCGAGTTCTCTCATTGGGAACAAAATTTTGACGGACATTTGAATCATTTTTCGACCAAAGCCATTTCCTCCCCCACCCCCCTTACCCGGATAGAGCCTTTTGAGTTTGGAGCTACGCGATATAAGAAGACGTCGAGCTTGAAAAAATTCCCAACAAGAACTTATCCGTCGTTCTTCTGTCACTGTGATGGTCGAGAAGACTTCCAGATCCTGTCTTGTGTGCGTCTAGTTCATCGATCCGCCATCCCTGGGGATATTTTCCGAAATTCAATAGTCGGCAAAGGCACGTCATTTACAAATTCAGCGAGAGAACATTGGATACGAAAAATAAATCGTTCTCCCTTCTATGATAAACACGTTCGACATAAACATTCGCTCCAGTTGATACGTAATATATAACATTTCAAGCACTTTACATCGCGCTAAGTGACGTAAAACGAATGTTCTTTTCGTTACGTCGGCTCAAACCAATTTCACTCAATTGACAAAGGCCTTCCTTTCTCTCTCTTGTGTCTTGTAGAAAAGCGGAAATTTTAGGTGAAGTAGAAAATGAAAGAATGTAGAAAACAACTACGCAGAAGAAGACAAGAATCACATCTCCGTGGGCTATATACTACTTTCCATTTTTTATTACCCTTCGACGCTTTCGATTTATTTCCGGCATTTATAACGTACTCTTCGTGCGTCGTTTTTTGTGCCTTTGCCTCGAGTCTTAGACGGGCATATGTGTGCACAGAGGTGCCGCACGGATGTGGTACGGTGTGTAACGTGTACGAAATTACGCCTTCAAGAATTGTGTACGCAGAAACGACGACATCGCGCGGACTTCAGCTTATCCATTATTACTAGACGGCGCTTATCGTTGCGTGAAAAATAAAGAAACAAGGGTATATGGGGAAAAAAGTCGCATAAATAAAACAAAAGTATGAGCGTTACGTCTTCCGCAGAAAATGTTTTCAACAACTCGAAAGAAAGAGCGAGAAAGAAGACGCATCGTTTCCCCGCGGGCCTGTGCGAGCATAATAGTCTAGAAGTTTAGTGTTTAGGGGGTGTTCGCGTAAAAGAACTGTAAATCCTACGTAATGGTCTACACGCAGAGAAGTACTGCACAATTCTCTTTACGCTATAAATTTCTAATATAACTAACAGCCCAACGAGCGCATTCTCCTGCCTTTATCGCAATAACCGAACCTTTATCTGTAAGAATGGCCAGCCTGTGCATTGCAGACCTCGTCGTACAATAGATACAGTGCGTGTGTAGACATCACCTTGAAAGCATAATAACCCTATCGTAATGCAGCAGCCGTTGTTCGAATAAAATTGCAAAATTCATCCCCGGCCTTTGAGAACAACATACGGCGTGAGTTATATTCATTTATATGGATATACTGTCTGCGTAAGTGTGCGCATTTGTACGTCTGCTCTTTTACAATAATATTTGTATCATAAAGTCGTTGGCAAAGTTTCGTAATTTTTATCTGCACGCTATGGTTCACCGCATCCTCCAGTAGCTCTGCTGCTGCATCGAATGAATACGATAATCCAATAAACGCGAGTATTCGGTTCAATTGTGCTTCACGATGCAGCATATAGCTTGTTTTCGGTGGCGCTGCCAAAATAAAATCGAGATGAAACATTATTATGAATTATATTTTCGCGATCTTTCGAGTGGAATGTGTCAGAGATAGCGTACGTGTGGTCTTCTGGTCTTATAATGTACTATGGCTATACAGATGATTTATACGCTTGCGATCGTGCTTGAAAAGATTGTTAACGAATACGTATACCGAAACGCCATCGACACAGGTTATAACATTAATTAGATTGACACAGAGCATTCCTCTTATTTTGGGATAAATTGTGCGATCGATTATAGGATAGTATAGATATAATCGTTTCTTGGTTATGATGAAGCTCAAACGCAATTATTCTGACTCGTAGATATATCATTCGACGAGCGTTAAACTTGCTCACTGTATTTGTTACTCGGAAATAGATGAGGCTGACTGTATTTCACGGTGCACAAATTCTTCTAGTTTTTACTTCTTACTTACCGCTTACCTGTAGATCGATTTCAGCTTGCCATATCGGAATATGGATAAAAATCTATAGAGGTTTTCTGACCAATGAACAAAGTGGTGACTCTTGATTCATCAGTGAATGATGAACTGCCCAGTGTTCACACACTAAACGACCATTGCACGATCATCTGTCTTGAAATACTTCTCTTTTTTTCTATTCAGTTGAAGGTCCTAAGAATCCTCTTCTACGTAACTATCTTAAATTTTCTCGACACCACACTCTGATCTTTGTCGACCCACCTCTACTAGGATTGGAACCAAAAATCATCCCTGGATAACGTTAGACTCTCTATTTGAAATAATGTCATGCCTTTGTGGCTGTAATTTTGACATGTATATTATATCTTTGGGCTGGGGACGCTTCACGCGAGAAGCTTTATAACGTTATCAATTACCATAACCTACTTTAGAGACTTGGAAAAAATTGACCTTTGCTACTTTGGGAACCTCAGCCTTCATTATAATAAGCCTGATTGTATTCTTGAGTGAGTCAGTAAGGGGGCGAAAGTACTAAAATAGACTAGCCCACATTATATCACTACAAAAATTTGTTGAAGGGCCTAAACTAGGCTAAGTCTGTAATACCTTTTTGGGAGAGCTAAACTTAATGAGGTGGGTTGAGGAATAATAGAGAGGTGGGTTGTGCACTAGGCTGAACCAGACTGAATTCAGAGCTTAACGTTAGGCTAAAGAATACTGCTGGAGGTGTACGTTGCCAACAGGCTGTTCAGGCCACCAATCTACTTTAAGAATGCACGTCTATGTCGATAGAAATTGATGTCAAGGTTGGGGATGATGACTTCGTAAGATATCATTATGGTTTGGGAGGTGGAGATTGATATCATGAGTAGATGAGATTGTGGTTGAAGACTTCACAGTTTGATGACATCACAAAAGTATATATGCCTTCAATGAGTTTAGTATGAGTATTAAACATAATATTCAGATAATAGAAATTGAATAGGGTGAATAGTGGAGAGAGAGAATCCCTCCTTCACGTCCACCGAGTTCGAAAAAAATGGTCAAAAAATTCTCCAGTCGCTGGAACATCCTGGAAGTGACAAATAATGGAGGAAATCCAGTTTTTCAACCTGGGGGACAGTGATTTTTGGTATTATATTTATCAAATGTTATGTGAATACATCCGCCAAGTTGGAAAAAAAAAAAGTCAATAAATTCTCCAGTCGTTGGAACGCTTTAGAAATAATACCAAATTCGGAAAATCCACTTTTTCAACGTGGAGAGACGTGATTTTTGGTATTTTGTTTATCAACTAGGTCAAAAGCTCTGCCGAATTTGGAAAAAATAATCAATCAATTCTCCAGTCGCTGGAATAGTCTGAAAATGAAAACTTGAAAATATCTACTTTTTCATCCTGGAGACCGTGATTTCTCATATTCTATTCATCAAAAAGGTCAATTTTCACATAAACACATCGCTACTTTGAAAAAAATAGTACAAAAATTCTCCAGTCGCTGGAACAGTCTGAAAATGGTGAAAAATTGAATATACCCACTTTTTCAAGCGGGAGAACCGTGATTTTTTATATTCTTTTTATCAATAAGGTGAATTTTTATGTAAACACGTCCGCCAAGTTGGAAAAAAAATAGTCAATAAATTCTCCAGTCGCTGGAACGGTCTAGAAATAGTAGAAAATCGAGAAAGGCTACTTTTTCAACCTGGACGCCGTAATTTTAGGCTATTCGTTCATTGGTATGGTCAATTCTTATAAGAACACTTACGCAGAGTCTTAAAAAAAAGTTGAAAAAATTCTCTAGTCGTTGCGACGCTCTGGAATTATTAAAAAATCGAAGATATACACCCGCCACTATGATTCATTTCTTACTTTTTCCCCTCGAGTTGCAGCGGTACAAATTGTGTTACTCGTAGCCGTGCACCCGCATGATGTGGAGGAATGCCCTCCCGAGACACAATAGAAGACAATCATCTCCTCGTGCTCATAAACTCAAATATTTGAGATATTGTCACTCAACTCGAGAAGAGATTCTTCCACTCCATGCAAATGTACGGTTCTTAGTAATACAGATTGTACCACTACGACTTCAGGGGAACAGAAATAAACATTCAGCATTTTAAAGTAAAGAAAATGAATCTTAAGGGTGGGTGTGTATCTTTGGTTTTTTACTATTTCCGCTGTCTCAGCGACTAGAGAATTTTTTTCAATTTTCCTGAAATTCGGCAGATTGACTTAATTGATAAACAAAATACCAAGAATCAAGGTTGTCCATATTAAAAAAGTGGACTTCCTTGATTTTCTACTATTTCTAGACCGTTCCAGCGACTGGAGAATTTATTGACTATTTTTTTCAAACTCGACGCACATGTTTACATCATAATTGACCAAACTGATGAACAAAATACCAAAAGTCACGGTCCTCCAGGGTGTCATTTCCAGAACGTTCCAGCGACTGGAGAATTTTTTTACCATTTTTTTCAAACTCTGTGGACATGTTTACTCCATGATTGATCTAATTGATGAACGAAATACCAAAACTCACAGTCCTCGAGGGTGGAAAGGTTGAGTCTCTCAATTATTTGTAATTTCCAGAACGTTCCAGCGACTGCAGAATTTTTTTACCATTTTTTTTCAAACTCGGTGGACGTGTTTACATTAAAATCAAACTAATTGATGAACAAAATACCAAAACTCAAGGTCCTTCAATGTGAAAAACTGTATTTTCTTGATTAATTGTCACTTCCAGAACGTTCCAGTGGTTGGAGAATTTTTTGAACATTTTTTTCGAACTCGACGAACGTGTTTACATTATAATCGACCTAATTGATGAATGAAATACCAAAATTCACGGTCCTCCAGGGTGAAAAAGTAGATTTTCTCACTTCTCTACTGTTTTCATACGGTTCCAGTGACTGGAGAATTTTTCAACTATTTTGCTCAATCTAACGCACTCCACCTAATCCGTGGATGTGTTTACATAAGAATTGAACAAATCGATAAACGAAATATGTACTGAAAATATATTTCTGGTCATCTACATTCCCACTTCATCGCACGGAGGAATGCGTGTTTTTCACCTCGAACATTGACTACTGATTTCACGCGGTCTATTGCGGTAGCAGTCGTAGTTCACCCCGCTATTCATGGAAAAATCTCAGAAATTCATTAAATATTGATTTTAACGGGGAACCTGTTTTATGGGGGGCTTTTTGAGAAATTTGCCGTGCGCTTCAAATATCATTCTGACCATAGATTAATTATGTGTAAAATGAGCCTTAAGAGATGGAGATATGTAAAGAGTCAAAATGGCGCCGATCAAAGGATAAAGAAGGAAGAGGAAGAGATTTACAAAAAAGAATTAAGTAAAATAATGGAGGAAGAAAGCAACGGTTGCGAGAATGATGATATAGAAAAAATGAACGAAGAGACCATAAGATGCATAAAAATGGCAACACAAAGAATGATGAGGGGAAAAAATATGGCAAACAAATTACCAGTAGACATCATAGCACTGATTAACGAAAGGGAGAGACTAAAAAGAACAGGAAAAGGTAGTGCGAGAGATAAAATAGAACTAAATTTAGTGTGTAAATTAGTAAAACAACGACTGAGAAATTACAATGAAGATAGACAAAGAAAAGTAATAGAAGATATATTGGAAACCACAAAAAGCACAAAGAAAATTAAGAAAGAATTATCACTGGGTGTAAGATGGATCATATATATGACAGATGAGAGAAACAATAAAGTATACAGTAGAAGGGGGATAAACGGAATAGCCACCCAATTTTATAAAAACTTATACAAGAAGAGAGAGACAAGCACACAGAAAAAAGGTAGAGAAAAACATTGGTACACTGAAGGAGAAGAAGAGTCACAGGAAATACCAGAAATACTGTATGAAGAGGTGGAGGAAGCATTTAGATCCCTGAAGTTTGAAAAATCGCCCGGGACAGAAGGAATTACAAACGAGCAGTTGAAATTTGGAGGGAAACCTTTACTTAGAAGTTTAACTAAGATATTCAATAAAACAATGGAAAGCAGAAAAATACCAAAAGACTGGAGAAATTCAGATATAAAAATAATATACAAAAAAGGAGATAGACACAGAATTACAAACTACAGACCTATAAGCATTACCTCAACAATAGCGAAAGTATATTCCAAGATAATAGCAAGCAGAATAAGAGGGGCCATTTACGAAAAACAACCAGTAGAGGAAAAACTCAAGAGCATAATCAAAAAATATATTTTGCATTTATAGACTACATTAAAGCATTTGATATGGTCAACCATAATTTTATGATAGACGCATTGAAAAATCAGGGTATTCAAAAAGGATATATTGACGTAATTAAAGACATCAAAAAGCAAGAGTAATCACAGACGTTAAAGGGGAATATTTCAAAGTTCAAAATGGAATACAGCAGGGGGACCCTCTATCCTCACTAATATTTATAGCAGCAATAGAGGAAGTTTTTAAGGAGTTGGAATGGGAAGGGAAAGGGATAAATGTGAATGGAAAATATATAAACCACCTGCGATTTGCTGATGATATAGTGATAATGAGTGATTGTATAAATGAACTAAGAGATATGATACAGCAACTAAATAAGGAAAGTAAAAAGGCTGGACTAGAAATAAATTTCGATAAGACAAAAATTCTGGGGGATAAGGGAGAGGAGAAGGAAATAACTTGGGCAGATGAAATCATATACTTGAGACAGAGGATATCCTAGAACAAGAAAGGAGGTCAGCAGAAGGATAAAATTGGCTTGGGGAAAGTACTGGAGTCTGAAAAATATCTTCAAAGGAAAGTATACAAATAAAAGCAAAGGGGAAATACTAAATAGCCGTGTCTTACCAACGCTGTCCTACGGATCTCAAACCTGGGCGACAGCAAAAAAGGAAGAATCAAAAATAGGAACAACTTACAACTCCATGCTAAGATCAATATTGAAAATAAAACTGAGGGATGAAAGGAAATAAGTCACATTCGAGGGAAGTTAAAAAATACCAGAAATTTTTTGCATGAGGTTAGAAGGCCAAAATGGAATTGGGCGGGACATGTTTCAAGAATGCAGGATGATAGGTGGACTTATAGGGTAACAAATTGGTTGAATATGGAAAAGAGAAAGATAGGAAAACAAAATAAAAATGGTCTGACGACATCACAAGATTCATAGCAAACAAAAACTATGGCAATATAGCTCGAGACAGATCTGAATGGGCGAGACTGAGTAAGGCCTATGCCCAGAATGTGTGCCTGACCTATAATTAAAATTGATAATAATTTGTTAAAAACTGTAAAATAATATTATGTAAATTAAGGTCAATAAAAGGCTATTATTATTATTGTTATTATTACAGATGGGATTGTTTTGCGGCATCAGGATTTTAAAACCTCACTACTTTCCGAAGCGTTTTCTATGACAGTAGCGTAATGAGGTGATTTCTGTACGTCCAAAAGTCAAATTATGTGATTTCTGTTCGTCCAAAAGTTAAATTAAAGTAAAGATCTTGCTGGGTACTCTACAGCCGAACAACTAAGTGCTGGCAACAAAGAAGAACAGAAAAAGGTTGAATCAAAAAATTTTGGATTTGGATGAATGACTCCTCGGAAATCTCCTCGGAAATCCGTGCCGTGTCTCTTGTGTGGCCGCTCGTTGTCAATTTCCTACCTAGCTTCAGATTGATTAGTATAATAAAGCTTACAGGATTCTTTGATCATCACGACAACCGCCTCCGACAACCGCCTCTATCTGTCGAAATTTTCACCGACAAAAGAAGAATCACTTTCTCCGCAATCATGCTGGTAGTTCAAAATCATGTTGGTCTTCCGTCATTTTTCAGCTCCTGAAAGATTTAGAAAGCTGCCTCGCCGGGAAAGTTAGGTTATTCAGTAGCAAATTCATTTTGGTGACACCGTAGGTGACAGACAATCAAATCATTGTTAGGTCAAAATGGATACGCTTCATTTATTCCTAGACAGATATATTTTCGAAACGACACTTTCTTGTCCCTTTTTCTACAGTGCGCGTCAAGGGTTATTCTTTCGCATTTCAGTTCCCTATGACACGGCATCGAGAAAAAAGAAGTACACAATGTACAAGAAAAGTGGTGGAGAAAACGACTCTGGGCCACAGGCATTGAAAAAGGAAAAAAAAAAAAAAAAAAAAAAGATAATATAATGTAAAAAACGACGCTCTGTATTGGTCAAAAGAAACAACAAATCGTTTATTTCAACTACTGTTGAAGATATACGTCTTCCGAAGATGAATCTACACCTTTGGGAATAATCTCGGCGTCGGTAAATCGATTTTTTTGACAATAAAGCGTCGACTCGATACACAAAAAGCCTCTGGAGAAACTATCCGATCCACTTATCACGCTGTGACAGTTTAAATTTAAAGTGCCACCCTCAATATTATAACTGCTTCAGATCCTTATATGGGAAGGAATGGGGTTTAAACTGTAAACAGCGAATCACTCTCTATAAAGCGATCTTTGAATCAATCACTTCCTATTGTTCTAGTATTTATTACAGTAGAATTAACAAGAATCAAATAAAAAAAATACTTAGCTTACAGAGAGCCGTTCTAATAGGATGTATAGCGGGCTATCGTACTTTGTCCTACCCCTCAACCAATATTATAGCAGGTATTATGCCAATTGACATTAAGCTTAAACTGATTAATAAGATCAAAAAAAGGAATTCTGAGAATAAACGTCAAAATATAATAAATAAAAGAAAGTATATGGAGGAAGCACTTGATGAATGGAATGACCGATATACGGGGTGCATGATCAGTGAACATGTAAAAAAAATGATTCCTAGTGTGCACGAAAGAACAGTAATGGGGAAACACCTACCGATAAATTATTACATTACTCAGGGACTATCGGGACATGGGAAATGCGCAGAATATCTTTACAGATTTAAAATAACCGAAAACAAAAGGTGTAGAGACTGTGACGCTGAGACAGATAGTATGTTTCATACCATCTTTGAATGTCCCGTTCAGGAGAGTAAAAGAGCTTTTTTTGGAATCAATGAAAAATTTAAGAAGGTAACTGATCTCGACAGAGGGGAACTTGTGAGACTGACGGGTTACCTTTTTGAGGTTCTGAGTGCCAAAATCATAATAGATTAGTCCTGTGGTCGTGGTTCGTCTGATTTTTTTTTTTTTTTTTTTTTTTATTTTATTTTATTTTATTTTATTTTATTTATTTATTATTATTATTATTATTATTAGTATTATTTTTATTTTTCATTTCATTTTTTATTTATTTATTTATTTTTTTTTTTATTTATTTTTTTTTTTTTTTTAATTTTATTTATTTATTATTATTATTATTATTATTTTTATTTATATTTTATTTGTTTATTTTATTTTATTTTATTTTGAAATTGATCTTCTTGGAATCTGCTGACTGATAGGCTCATGTAAGAGCAGCAGTCGAAAATAATCTAAATAAATCCAATAACGGTAGGAGAATGAAAAAAAAAAAAATCAAACAGAAACTCGCGCCAGCGAAAAGTAAAGATTGCCGTCATCTCAAAGAAGGCAAAGTACCCCGAAAGGAGTACTGTATCTATCATGCACAACGGTCCAAAACTCGTTAAACTTTCTCACCTACGTAGATTGTGAAAAAAAAAAATTATTATTATTATATAATCGATACCAAGATTTTCGTTCTTGTTTGACACTTTATTTACCAAATCCGCATACGTTGATCGATTAACTCAAAAAACCTTCCGTTGACGTCGTCTTTTCTCCCCTCGAGTACACGAGTATGAGAAACCAGTTAGTGTTCAGTAATATTGATCGAATTGGATAGAATTCGAAAGATAATAAACTTTTTCTTCTTCGACGTGTTTCGTGTTTTTTTTTCTCTCTCTTTTTTTTCAATAACTTGATTTATTACAGGTTATTACTGCGATCGACAGATTACTTTAAAATTACCCAACTTCTCGAGCGCTCATTTGTTCAGTAATTCGGAGTGTAATGGACGGTAATCGGTGTAAATTTGAAAGCCGTTATTTCTCTTCGTTTCTTTTTCCTCGCTCGAGTATCCGTCTGATCCGTATGTAATGCTCGTATTTATTGTTATATATACAAGCTCGATTTATTTACGAGCATGAATAAATTATTACTAACCCACGAGCGAAAGATATGGTAGCGTTGCGCCTCGAGATTCAATCCCCCGAAGAGGGCAATCAATAAGAAATTGTGTCAATGTCAGTTTTATTTCTAACGCCTTCTTTCACAAGTGAGTCTGATAACATTCGGAGGCATAAACTGAAATCTCGATAATTCGTTTTTTACAACCCTCTCCCACAATGGTCAATCGAAACCATATTTCACGTCTGTTAGAGAGAAAACAAAATAAGAGATGCAATACCGCAGCGTTGAACTTTTTTCTTGGAAGCTAGGCAGTGGTAGGCAACTTTTCGTACATCCAACTTGATTGAATTCTTTTTCAATAATCGCCAATTTTTAAGTCGTTCTCTGCGCTCAGACGATCAATCTACAAAGTCATCTGCTATTCCATTGACTCAGTTGCGGATTAAACTCAACCAGCTGAATTTGTAAGTATGAACATTCGGCGACCAGGAACGCCATTGACCGCTTCAAAAGTACCGATTTGCCTTCATAAGATCTGAAAATTCTCCTCTACTGTATGTTCACACAATGCAATTAAAGACAAGTCATCAAACTACAATTTTCCAACATGAAAGGAGATAGAAAACCTTTGTCGTCATCCAATCAAGCAATTATCGGACGCCATTTAACTTGGTTATTCTTACATAAATCCATAATTAACACGCATGTCTTCCAGCACTGTTTATGTTGATCTTTCTATCTCCAAAAAACCCTTCAATTACATTTAGTACCATCACTGCTTCTTTCTTGAGTTGAGAAAAAAGAAAGCCCTTCTTGAAATTCCCATTTGGAGATCAAAATCTGGGATATGAGTGAGGGGGAGGGAGGGAGGGAGGGAGGGAGAGAGAGAGAGAGAGAGAGAGAGAGAGAGAGAGAGAGAGAGAGAGAGAGAGAGAGAGAGAGAGAGAGAGAGAGAGAGAGAGAGAGAGAGAGAGAGAGAGAGAGAGAGAGAGAGAGAGAGAGAGAGAGAGAGAGAGAGAGAGAGAGAGAGAGAGAGAGAGAGAGAGAGAGAGAGAGAGAGAGAGAGAGAGAGAGAGAGAGAGAGAGAGAGAGAGAGAGAGAGAGAGAGAGAGAGAGAGAGAGAGAGAGAGAGAGAGAGAGAGAGAGAGAGAGAGAGAGAGAGAGAGAGAGAGAGAGAGAGAGAGAGAGAGAGAGAGAGAGAGAGAGAGAGAGAGACGAGAGAGAGAGAGAGAGACGAGAGACGAGAGAGAGAGAGAGAGACGAGAGAGAGAGAGAGAGACGAGAGAGAGAGAGAGAGAGACGAGAGAGAGAGAGAGAGACGAGAGAGAGAGAGACGAGAGAAAGAGAGACGAGAGAAAGAGAGACGAGAGAAAGAGAGACGAGAGAAAGAGAGACGAGAGAAAGAGAGACGAGAGAAAGAGAGACGAGAGAAAGAGAGACGAGAGAAAGAGAGACGAGAGAAATAGAGACAATTGAGAAAGAGAGACCTAACCTAACCTCAGAAGACAACGATTGGAGGACAAGGATACCTGGATAAAAATAGCACCAACGAAATTGGGCTCTGCACGTCTTCTGGCTCCCATCACCCAAGGACTGGAGGGGAAAGGTATGTCTACAATAGAAAAGCACGAAAGCATAGCAAAAACGCAGCCCACGCAATTCAGCTTGTATATTAATCCTAGAATTCGACAGTATAAAACCCTTTAGTTGAACTCGCAAATTTCAGAATCAGGCTTGGAGTCACGGTTGATGACATCACCAGCTGATGACGTCATAGGTTATTATAAAGGAAGAGAGGGGATACAGTGGATAGGATTATTAGTGGGTGGTGAACTCGCAAATTTTGGAATTACGGGCTAGGATTCAGGACTCGTAGGACTCGCAGATTTCCAGAATCACGTCTAGGGTTCCTCTTCGGGGGTGGAAGGGAGAGCGACTCGCGCGAGTGATGTGAACTCGCAAACATTGGGATTAAGGACTACGGTTTAGGGAACTTCGGAAAACACATGGATCAAAAGCGTCAACGACTACACGTTTTTTCGCCCCAATCAAAGATGGGCTGTAGCCGATCTCTCACCGCCAGCACACAACAGAAGACGAGCTCTTGGGTAACATTCTCTCTATTATGCAGTCAAGTGCAACAACAATTTCCGTATATTTCACTGCTTTGACTAAACACGGAACCTCGCCGATATTTTACCTTGAGCTTATACCAGAAGACGGAGATTTGATCGTCACTAAGGCTGACAAGGGCAACGCTGTTGTAGTGATGGAGAGATCGGCCTATTCTTCTAAGGTCCATGAAGTCCTACAACAGTGTGGTGCTAAAGAGAGTGAGGATTTCAGCTTTCCCAAGCACGTCAAAGAAGTTAGGTGTGTCATCAACAGGAGTGAGGCTATTATCAAAACCCCTGCTTTGAAAAAAGCCCTCCTTGTTCCTAACCCCACACCCCCCCCCCCTCTTGTACGGGCTGCCTAAAGTGCATAAGAATAATACCCCGATGAGACCCGTTGTTTCTTTCGTCTACTCTCCTACCTACCTCCTTGCAAAATTCCTTGACCGTTGGTTCCAAAATCGTATTAATTTTGAATCCCCTCATTCGGTCTTGAATTCGGCCTCTTTAACTGACGTCCTCAAGGATGTAAGCCTTCCCCCGGGAACGACCATCTGCTCGTTTGATGTTGTTGGTTTGTTCCCGAATATTCCTAAGGCTGCTACTATCCAGCGTATGGGTGAGCTACTCGTCAAAACCAACATTCCTCACAATGAGTTCCAAGAATTTTTCGATCTTCTTAATACTTGCTGGTCCCCTAACTACTGCAAATTTGAAGGGAAATTTTTCGAGTTCCCTGACGAAGTAGGGATCCCCATTGGATCACCACTAGGCTCTCTCATATCCGAAATCTTCATGTCTAAGTTTGAACTTGACCTCTTTTCCTCGAACCAGGTGTTACTTAATCATATTCATTATTGGCACATGTACGTTGATGACGTTCTATGTACCTGGACTGGTCACCCAGATCTCCTTGGTGAGTTTCTGAGGTATCTCAATTCCTGGTACCCTTCCATCAAATTTACGTTGGAAATAGGGGTATTTTCCATTAACTTTTTGGATTTATCGATCTCTATAATAGACGGTATCCATAAGTTTGGAATTTACAGGAAAGATACTACGACCGATGTTTTAGTCCACGGTGGTTCGTTCGGTTCTGTTGCTCACAAGATGGCTGCTTTTCATAGCCTAGTTCACAGACTGACTCGTATTCCTTTGAGTCAGTCTGCCTTCAAGAAAGAGTTAATCACAATAAGACACCTGGCCAGAGTGAATGGGGTCAATGTTGATGTTGACGTGATGGTTCGGAGGAAAGTTACGAGGAGCCTTCTTGATTCCACCACCTCCCTCCCCCGAGACACGATCCGTGATCGCCGTTTGCGTTGGATCAGTCTCCCTTTCTTGGGGAAGTTCTCCCAGCAATTGGGTCGGGCCCTTCGCCCGTTTGGCTTCAGACCCGCGTTTTACAACCCTACCACAGTCAAGAGGTTGTTTGTGAGACTGAAGGACCCCATACCTGTTGATGAGAGGAGTGGTGTGTATAAGTTGGAGTGTGAGGATTGTGGAGGCTTTTATATTAATGAGACCAGCCGCCAAATGAAAGTTCGAGTAGCTGAGCACCTGAAGTCTTGGAAGAAGGGACACTTGGGGGAGTCAGCTTTCGCCGATCACTTAATAAACAGTGGCCACAGCTTCCGCGAGGGATCCGAAAAGCTCCTCCATAAGGAGAATTCCTACCGTAAGCGTATCGCCCTCGAGAATATAGAGATAATTCGTCATCTCAACACTGACGGTATCACTGTACTCAATTCGTACATTCCGGAAGATGGCTTGATCGAACTGGTTTATGACTCACACCGTGATTTCTCGTTTGGACGATCTTAATGCCTCGTTCTTTCTCTTTTGTTCGTCAGTTGCTTTCATTTCAGGCTTTGAAGATGGTTGTTTAACCGAAAGCGCTCGTCGTATTTTCATTTTTTCTGCGGTTTGCATGTTTACTCCACGTCGGAGTATTCCTCTTTCTTGTTTAATTGTTTAGCACAATTAATTTAGATAGACTTGCATGTCCACAGTCCATCTTCCCAACAAGCTTGGGAAGGAGACCAGTAGAATCGAAAATTTCTATGGTACAAACGCGGAACAAATAATTAAGCCTAATTTGAGGTGATTCTGAGTCATGGGAGGCTCTGCCCACACAATTAACTAACCGAGCCTTAGCGCCCGTTTCCAATTTTTGCTGCAGTTCTTTTATTTTGTTACCGAATCGAGCCCAAAATTGGTTCGATGAGGTTTGACAGATCAACTTCCGCGCAGACCAAGTCTTCAGACTCGTAGACAATTGATCAACACTTCCTACCAGGCTGTTGTTGCAAACTGATAAAGCATTCGACATTTCTTGGTTCTCTTTCTTCCGTGAGGAGCTTGTAACTTCTCCGACTCAGCCAAGTGCCCTTTCCGTTCTTCAGTCAACATTTCTTGAATATTTCTTCCTTTAAAGCTGGCAAATTAAAATTAACTCAAGTTCAAGACAATGCATCGCTCAAATCTAAGTTTTACCGAGGACTCTTCCACCGTGTACGAGTATTTTGTGATTCAAAATTTTATCAAGCCCTCTAAACAGGACTCAGCCACTATGACCATAAGAGGCTGGCTAAGTCACTCACTAAAGGATGTCTGGAGTGACTCGGCATCAGAAGCAATATAAGCTGTTGGTCAACCACTCCCACACTTTTCAATGAAAATATGAAGAAGAGGGAATACGTGGATGCTGCCATAGCAGGATAGCATGTTAGTAAGAAAGGGCAACTTACTCTAGACTCTATCGAAAGTTCGTTTTCTTGACACCACCGTAGAACTGCAATACAGATACAGGTATGTTAGTTTTGAACTTTGTAGTCACTCTCTCTCTCTCTCTCAAGCCTTATGCTATGCTGCCTTGTTCAGCACGAATCTGGCGTCGATCTCAAGCACGAAAATCAATTATCCGCAAGCAGCGTTGCAAACGCCGGAACGCGACGGTGGTGAAGTTCCCATCGCACCTTCTATTTTCACATGTACACGATCAGGTCGTTGTCTAGGTCCTCCTTCTTCGTTCAGATTCTGTATGACGAAATTCGCTTCGCGCTATTGTTTTGACGTGGCATCTATACGCTCGATGTATAAACTATTATCATAACGATTGTCGAAGTCTATTGTTGATGCGACAGGATTATTGATTGATACGTACATGATTATGCGTTTTTTTTTCTCTTCTCTCGTTCTTTCTTTTTTCTTCACATCTCTTCCGTTTTCTTCTTCCATTCCTCCAACGAGCTTCTTTGGATGCCGACATCGATATAATAGCTGCCGACGGGTTGGCCTCGATACACATTATGATCTTGCGCGTATTGTGCCATCCGTGGCTGCTTACTCCGATGTATACTTCTTTTTAATTTCGCATCCATAATAGAAGTGTAGTAGTGTCGGGAGAAAAGTGCACAAGCTATTATACTCGAATCTATAAATCATTTTATACTACTTACAATTTGACAACTTATTAAGTACGCTGTACGTCGCATTAAATGTTCTTTCTTTCCGAATGATTATTTATTTTTTTATACTTCTTTTCATAAAAATAAATACTCCGGTATACCATAAGGTAGACGCACCAGCATCAGACAGCAACCGAGTACAGCGTACACGTTGATAATTGGTGTTACGTTATCGTTAATGGATGCGGTGGGAAGAAGACGTGCTCCGTCTAGAAAGGACTTACTCGACGAAGATTGAACTTCTCGACGGCGAGCGTACGATGACTAATGGATGATGCAGCCAAAACTAGATACAATACAAGCCACTGGTTTTGACCATCACGGTGATCAATGACTATAGCTCGGTTCCAGCGAAAGATTTTGCTAACATCTGTCATCCAGTTTACATTCACAAGTCTGAAAAATGCGAATAACAAAGGACATTCACAAAACTGTTTTCTCAGAAAATGACGATTTTACGTTGCGATCTATTGGGAATGGGATAGAGGGGTAGATTGGAAATCCTTCCTTTTGTATCAGTTTCGCTACTGATTATATGAAATGCGATTTGCCGACAATCGTCGTGATCGGGTGGGGTCCTGCGTCTAGCAAGAAAATGTGCGGAAATTCTTGTTAGTCTACATGGTAGAGGAAAGTCTACTTGGTAGAGGCGTCTCCTGTTGCGTGCTCGCGGTGATAGGTCGACTACAGTCCTGCATAATATGATTAAGGCAGGCAAATGCGCAGAAGTAAGGGTTTACCGAGGAGCTCGTTTTACCGGCTCGAGCTGGGTGTTCGATCAAGTCGTTGTGTTAGAGTTGGACGATACAGGAAATGTTAATGAGAGGCGTGTGCTGACGACGACAGACCGACTACAGCTCCACTCATGACTGACGCGGGCAAATAGGCGAAAATTCTCGTTGTTTCAAGCGACGAAAAGAAAATTACCGAGAGACTCATTTGTCTGTTGACGGTGAGGGATAAATTCTCCTGAAAATCTCAGCGTCTTTTACAACTGACATTATGAGGACAAATCAGCTCTGGCTCGGTTAAGATCAAAGAAGGCAAGAGCTTAAATATTCTATAGTTTTGATAGGCGGAGGAATATGACTGAACGAAAGAAAGAATACTCCGAAGGGAGAGTAAACTCTTCTAATTGAGAACGCTTCTTCTGCGTATTTACAGTTCCTATTTCTAAAATTTCGGAAGGAACGCGCTTCGTTTTCTTCTCATATTTGGTTTTTCCGTCGGTGTTCGGTGTTGCATTTGAGACCGAACTAAGTTCGTAAAATTCCGGTTCTATTCCGATTGTAAAGTTACGACTAAGAAACTGGAAAATTATATGAGGGAGAAGTGGATCAGAACGGAGTTGCGGAGATGGATGGCGTGGTAAATACAATATCACGACTAGATTAAACCTCTTGGTCCATTCGAGACTCTCCAGTATGCTCCTCCACCTCGAGTTTGATTACTTTATGCGTGACGTCAATGAAATATGTCGGAAGTTTGAAGGAGAAGAAAAATAGTAAGTTGTCCTCCCTATTGAATGATAACGTTGATGTGGTTGAGGAAGGTGCTAGTGACAGTGTTGTCGTTCATAAATTCACCCCCCCTCCTCATAAATAATAGTCAGGTAGTGTTTAATAGTGACGAAAAAGCCCTCCTTGAGAAAGGTTTGAAATTCAGTCTACTTCCTCTCCAGAAGGATGAAACTTTGGCGAATGTTGTTGCGGATCTCGCTGTTAAAATTGGTCCTGGTTTTAATACCCAGAAAGTCTGTACTGAAATAGTCCGCAAGAACCCCCGTCCCACGCATGAGTAACAAATTGGGAGGTGTCATCCAAGGTTTAGAGAGGAACATTAAGGAAATAGATTTAATCGTCACTAAGCCTGAAAAGGGTAGTGCTGTTGTGGTGATGGAGAAATCCGCTTATTCTTCTAAGGTCCACGAAGTGCTCCATCACTGTGGTGCTAAAGAGAGTGAGGATTTCAGCTTCCCTAAGCATGTCACAGAAGTTAGGTGTGCCATCAACAAGTGTGAGACTATTATCAAGATACCAGCCATGAAAAAAGGCCTTTTTGTTCCTCACCCTACAACCCCCCCTCCCTCCTTTACGGGTGCGACCTCTAGTTTCATTCATCTTCTCTCACATCTACCGCCTTGATAAATCCCTGGACCGTCGGTTCAAACATCGCATTGATTTTGATGTAAGTCTGCCCCCGGGAACGACCACCTGCTCGTTTGCCGTTGTTGGTTTGTTCTCGACTATTCCTAAGGCTGCTACTATTCCACGTATGGGTGAGCTACTTGTCAAAGCCAACATTCCTCACAATGAGTTCCAAGAATTTTTCGATCTCCTGAATCTTTGATGGTCCCCCAACTATTGTAAATCCGAAGGGAAATTTGTCGAGTTTCCTGATGAAGTAGGGATCCTCATTGGATCACCTTTAGGCTCTCACATCTCCGAAATTTTCATGTCTAAGTTTGAACTTGACCTCTTTTCCTCAAACCAGATGTTACTTAATCATATTTACCATTGGCACAGGTACGATAATGACGTTCTGGTCCCTCAGATCTCATTGGTGAGTTTCTGAGGTATCTCAATTCCTGGTACCCTTCCATCAAATCTACGTTGTAAACAGGGGTATTTCCCATTAACTTTTTGGATTATCGATCTCTATAATAGACGGTATCCATAAGTTTGGAATTTACAGGAAAGATACTACGACCGATGTTTTAGTCCACGGAAGTTCGTTCTGTTTTGTTGCTCATAAGATGGCTGCCTTTAATACCCTAGTTCACAGACTGACTCGTATACCTTTGAGTCAGTCTGCCTTCAAGGAAGAATTACTCACAATAAAACACCTGGCCAGAGTGAATGGGTCAATGTCGATGTTGACGTGATGGTACGCGGAGCACTCTCGATTCCACCACCTCCCTCTTCCGAGACACGATCCGTGATCTTCGTGTGCCTTGGTTCAGTCTCCCTTTCCTGGGAAAGTTCTTCCTCCAATTGGGTCGGGCCCTCCACCCGTTTGGCTACAGACCTGCGTTTTACAACCCTACCACAGTTAAGGGGTTGTTTGTGAGGCTGAAGGACCCCATACCCATTGATGAGAGGAGTGGTGTTTGTAAGTTGAAATGTAGGGATTGTGGAGGCTTTTATATTGGTGAGACCAGCCGCCAAATGAAAGTTAGAGCAGCTGAGCACCTGAAGTCTTAGGGGAGTCAGCTTTTGCTGATCATTTAATAAACAGTGGCCACAGCTTCCATGAGGGATCGAAAAAGCTCCTCCATAAGGAGAATTCCTACCGTAAGCGCATCGCCCTCAAGCATATAGAGATAATGCGTCATCTCAACACCGATGGCATCACTGTACTCAACTCGTACATTCCGGAAGATGGCCTGATTGAACTGGTTTACGATTCACACCGCGATTTCTCGTTTGGCCAATCTTGATACCTTGTTCTTCTCTTCCGTTCGCCGGTTGCTTTCATTTCAGTCCTGAAGATGGTTTATTAACCGAAAGCGCTCGTCGTTTATATATTTTTTCTACGATTTGCATAGTTTACTCTCCCTTCGGAGTATTCTTCCTTTCGCGTTTATTATGGATAGTCGTAACTTGGAGGAACGTATTCGTTTAAGCTCTTCCTCGGTTGTGAGCTAGCCTTGTTCCAAGTCGAAGAGAGTAAGACACTGAAAATTCTGGTTGTGCTAGGCGAAGAAAGTATAGGGCTGAAGGAAACAAGAAGAAGGACCATTGTCGATCCTTCTATATTGTACCCAGTATGGGCCGAGTCCATAAAAATACCCAACAGAAGGAAAGAGATGGAAAAGATCCAACGCAGATTAGCTCTGAGGTGTGTTAGTGCCTACCGCGCTGCCTCGACGGAGGCTGCTCCTCTAGGCCTGGCTCATATTCAGCCATAAACTCCACCCGTAGCATAAGATTCTATAGTATTAGCGTGACCCTAGTTTTCAGGTTTACAGCTCGAAATTTCATCACCTCTACAGGTTCCTACCTCAGGGGAAACTTGAGAATATTTCGACGGTAGAGTAGACAGGAAGAATGGCTAAGTGGAAAGCGGCTCGAATTCTGCTGAAGGACAGGACAATTAGGTACCCGACCTAATCAAATGATTCTAAACTATATAGAGGAGGGCGATTCGGATGAGTACATGTGTGGGAAAGGAGAGCCTTCTATAGTTTTCACAAAAATGAGGAAGATTCATTGATTCCAGTAAAAGAGAGGAAAGGTGTCATACGACGATCAACTGGCTGCCCTTGGTACGTTAGATCGGAGGGGTACCATTACCTCTTCTCCAGTCAGGGTGTAATATACAATTCACTTCAACTTTTCCAATTTCGACGGCGATGTCGAGAAAAGTGCAGTCAACCTGATCAAAATTCTGTTTCATCTCACGTCTCTTCATCTCCATTGTAATTTCTTGTCTAGTCCGTACCTATTCTCGAACTGCGAACCAGATATCCCGCTCGGGCTAATCCGGTGACAGAGGCCAATGTGCCTCATTTTTTATTCTTTTTTCGATTCTCGTTAACCAGAGATTAGGAATAAATTTATAAAATGGGTTCACATAGAAGCTGATAGTCGCAGTACGAACGTTAGCTCTCGTTTGCTTATCTGACATTGATCGATGGTACACAGAATTTCCGTCTGTTGCTATAGTCTATAATCAATGTGTCAAACGTCAATATAATGACATCCGCTATAGTCTGTCTATCCGCTTTTCTGTCTGTACCTTTTTAGTATTATAGCGAAAACGAAGTTTAAAAAAAAAAAAAAAAAAAGATATACGGGGAATATTATACTCGTATATCGTTATTCTGTACATTATAATTCTGCATTATAACGAAGTTCATCGTTTATTCACGATTTGCTAGTTTGCAATTCGCGCGGCTTCCGTTCGTCCGGCGGGTACCCCATATATTCACGTATACGTCAATTAAACTCTCAGACATCGATTGCAGCGGAATTCTGAATCGGATATATCTTTCCGAATTTATGAATGGAAGCTGTCTGGCAGCTTTAATGCTGCTGCGCAGCAGCTTTTCACCATCTTAACCCTTTGACAGAAAATCGTCTTCGTCAAGAGTGCGAGGCGACATTGGCCACTCGCGTTCAAACGATGCTGACTGGTTTAGCGATTTCTGAAAGGATTATAGCGTTGTGTAGTTAAGAATGAATTCTTTATCGTTGACACTGATTGATTGTTGCGGAGTTTAACTCGTCCAGATCAAATCCACCGGATACCTAATCATCTTTGAATGCGTTTTATAAGCAGGAGAAGTCAAAGCTAGCACGTGACCTGCAGATTGGCACGATATTCAAATGAGTGAGTTTTTTAAGATCTTCTAAGTTGACGAGATGAGAGTTTTTGAGGGCTCTGACCAAGTTCACGGACTTCGAAAAACGTTTATTTTTCAGCTACATGTATATATATCGCGAAGGTGACTATGACAATTTCCATCATTGAGCTTTGTATTTCGAAAAAGTTTTTCGAGTGTACAATTCTACTTTATTAGTTGCTTTTACAAGAATACTTTGGCCCATCGGTATCTTTTATTTTTGAGCAGGGTGAGAAGTTCCTCCTTTGGCACGGTACCAATCATGTTTGCCACATCAAAGGATACCAGCTTGTCGTTACGCTTGATTTCCAACTTGTCCAGTTGCTCAATCAGCTCTCCGTTGTTTCTGATGCTTTGTCTGGGTACAAACTGGTAGTTTCCTTTCAGGATTGTGGTTACGATCTTCGCTATCTTGTAACACGGTGATTGAATGCTGTTAACTAGGGGTCTCATTGGACAGTTCGCTTTGTGGGGTTTTACAAATATAAGTCAAATCAGCCCCATTTTGTAGGTGGCCTCCTACGTGCCTGGATCGTCCACATTTTTAATTAGATTTAGCCCACCACTCACCAAAAAAAAAAAAAAAAAATGCACTATCATGGAAATTCTAACTCTATGACGTAGACACTAAAGTTGCAGTTTGTATAATATAATTCTCTAAAATAGGGACAGGCAGTGGATCAAAACCGAGCAAACCTCTAAGGCCGGAACTTTTCCAAGCCTTTAAAGTAGGTCAAAGAGAATCACGGCAATGGAAGGACGCTTGAGACGAACCTGGTTGCACCATTACTCAAGGGGCTTGTAAGTTTCGAGTCGTTCTCTGGTCAAAATAGGTCCTCCTCTGGTTATCTTTTTTCGCTTATGGTAATTTTTGTGGTCATATCTGGTCATTTTTATGGTCGACTTCAATCGTTTATGATCCATTATGGTCGTTGTTTCTTGTTCTGGGTTAATTATGGTTAACTTTGGTCGTTCCTGGTTGATTTTTGTTGATTTTGATAACTTTCTGATCATGTGTGATAATTTTTCATTCCGTACTGCTCGATTTTCAATGTTTTTGGATAATTGCGGTCACTTCAGATCGTTTACAGGTCGTTTTCTCTCAATTGTGGTAATTTTCTGCCAATCGAACTCCTCCAGGGTGGATAGCTGTGGAAAGAAGAGGACGACGACTGATCACGAACCTTTGCGGGCTAAGCAGATGGAAAACGAGAATTGCTAGAGAAATAGACGGCATAAACGTTAATAAGCGACCTTAATGAGTGGATGATTCGAGGCCACGGTCAGCTAAACTCTCGCTTGACGAAGGGGTTGAATAGTCGTGCCTGCTTCAATAAGTACCGTCATGAGAAGGCAATCGCAAATTTTGGAATTAGGGGCCAGGATTCAGGACTCGTGGAACTCGCAAATTTTCAGAATCATATCTAGGGCTCTTTTCCGAGGGGGCGAAGGGGAGCAACTCGCCCGGGTGATGTGAATTCGCAAATTTTAGAATTAGGGGCTAGGATTCAGGTAACTTCTGGAAAAACATGCTTTTGGGCAGGGGACAGTCTATTTAGTCCCCATATGAATATTTACATGAGCTCGTGATGTCATAACCATTCCGACGGCTGCCTGAGACGTCATCATCTTGGGCTCTCTCTTCCTCTCCTATTCTTGGGGTAAATCACTCCGCTCGTAAACGATCTTGTGAATGCTAATGACGTCACAGGCAGCCATCGTAAATGTTATTACGTCACGAGCTAATGACGTCAACAGTTTGGGCTTTCTCTCTTCTAATCTTGGGGTCATCCACTCCGCTCGTAAGCGACGTTATCAACGCTGACGACGTCCCGACGTCACGAGCTAATGACGTCATCAGTTTGGACGCTCCTTCTCTTATATTCTTGGAATCACTCACTTCGCTGTTAGGCGATGTTATGAATGCTCTATGACGTCACAGGTAGCCATAGGTATCATAGATGGTTATGACGTCACGAGTTAATGAAGTCATCAGTTTGGGCTCTGTCTCTCTTCTATAACCATCAATTATGGCCACCTGTGACGTCATCTGGACACCTTGGGCTCTCTCTCTTCTTTACTCTCTTCTATTCTCGGGGTAAGCCTCCCAAGAGTCTTCATTATACTGGGCGTAATCTCATACGACTCCAGGTCACGGCTGATAACATCATACTTGCAGATTTCAGAGTTTCCGCCATACTGGGCTATAAAGGAGGGGGGGGGGGGGAGTTGGAAGATGAGAATACAAGCGAAAAATTTGATCATCTCGTCTATGAGTGTTTATCGCCGTTGCGGGCAAAGACGTACTTGTTCTCGTTGTTGGTATTTGAGGATTAAAGCGAAAACGTTTGGTCCCCTCGTAGCTCAGCGGTTTGGAGCAGTCGCCCGGCAAGCGAAAGGTCTCGGGTTCGGATCCCGACGCGGTGACCAAATTTTTCGCTTGTATTCTCATCTTCTAACTCCCCCCCCCCCCTCCCTCCTGAATATTATCCCGCACGTATAAAATCTTTGTCTTTCGCTGAGCTATAAAGTTTAATAAACTATATTAGGCTTATGATTAGACTTCATGTAACCAGTCCTAACATAAGTGTAACATATAGCAAAATAAAAGGCTATAGAAGACCACTTATAGGTCACAAGGATGAGGGAAGGTGGATTGAACTCATCTCGCAGTCACGGTTGATGAGGTCACCAGCTGGTGACGTGATATTTGGAGGGGGGCCTCGGAGTCATTGCTCATGGCGTGACCAGCTGATGTTGTCATTCTTCTTCTTCGAGTGCCTTGCATCAAATGCGTTGGCGGCTAATCATCAATGAATGATTTGGAACCGGCCTTGATTCCCGTCCATTGACGGATGATATTGCGCAGCCACGACATCGACTAATTCCGGCCAATTCCTCTTTTACTCCCTATTTTCCCCTCCATCATCGGCCGAAGTATTCCGTACTTTTCACCACGTGGTACATATCCAAGGTATCCGATTTTTGGGCTTCTCTCAGTACGTCATCGTTTCTGCGTTTTTCTGTCCACGAGACCCGCATCATTCTCCTGACAATCCACATCTCGAATGCCTCGAGTCTGTTGATCATTTCTGTCTTGAGTGTCCAGTATGTCACAAAGAAAGACAAAGGATCCAAAATACAGGATTATTAAGGGGTGGGATTGAACTCACAAATTTTGGAATTGAGGGCCAGGATTCAGGACTTGTGGAGCTCGCGGATCTGCAAAATCGTGTCTAGGGTTCCCTTCTGAGGGTGGGAGGGGGATGAACTCGCAAACATTGGAATTAAAGGCTACGACTCAGGAAATTTCGGAAAAGACACGGACCAAACGTGTCAACAACTAGAATTTCCACACGTTTTTCGCCCCGATCGAAAGCGGGCTGTAGCTAATCTCTCACCGCCAGCACACAACCGACGACGAGCTCTTGGGTAACATTCTCTCTATTATACAGTTAAGGGTAACGTGCCTGCTCTGACTAAACACGGGATCACGCCGATCTTTTACCTTGAGCTTATAACAGAACCCTAAGGGTATCAACAATAGTAGCACAATTAATTTAGATTGCCTGTTTTCAGGCTAAGATGCACTTCAATGTCCACAGTCCATCTTCCCAACAGTTAAAAGGGAAGGGGACCGGCAGAAACGAAAAGCTCCGTTGGCGTAAAAAGAGATCGACTACCGCCCCGCTTTGATCATACACGGGGCTATAGTCGATCTCCCACTGCGACAAACAACAAACAACAACCTTCTTGATAACATTCCTTTCATTCCTTGGACCAATGAGAATTTGAGCACGTTTGCCCGCTCTGACCATACGCAGGGCCAGAGTCGATCTCTCACCGCAAGCATACAACAGATCACCAGTTTCTCGGTATCAACCCGTATATTGCCGAGAACAACAAGAACTTCAGCAAGTATGCCTGGCCCCATTGAATTCGGGGTCGCAATCTATTTCTCACCGTGAGCTTACAATCTCACCTCAGAAGATAACGATTGGAGGACAAGGATACCAAAATAAAAATAGCACCAAAGAAATTGGGCTCTGCATGTCTTCTGGCTCCCCTCAACCAAGGACTGGAGGGGAAAGGTACGTCCATAATAGAAAAGCAAAAACGCCTCTCCGATCTTTTACCCTGAGCTTATAACAGAAGACCAAGGGTATCAACAATAAAGTAGTACAATTAATTAAGATATGGACTTGCATGTCTACTGTCCAAATGGGAAGGAGACGAGGAGAAAAGAAACACGAAACAAACAATTAAGCCTAATTTGAGGTGATTCTGAGAAATGGGAGGCTCTGTTCACACAATAAGTAACCAAGCCATAGCGCCCGTTTCCAATTTCTGCTGCAGTTCTTCTATTTTGTTACCGAATTGAGCCCAGAATTGGTTCTATGAGGTTTGACAGATTAATTTCCGCGTAGACCAAGTCTTCAAAGTCAAAAACAATTAATCAACACTTCCTACGAGGCTTTTATCGCAAATTGATAAAGTATTTACAAGTGTTCTTCCTACGAGGCTTTTATCGCAAACTGATCAAGTATTCACAAGTGTTCATCTCTCATTGAAGCAACATCACCGCGAGGAAACGAATAAAACCGACAAAGTGCTTCACAAAATCCTCCTCCTCTCGTGACTGACCATGTAAGCCTTTATCCTTCGCAGCAATGAACCAGAATAAGCTTCGTAAGACGCGTACTTCACAACTTTCGCTGTCGCAACCTACACGTAAAGCAAACACGGTAGCTAATCAGAAAAGTAAACTTAAACGCTAATAGGTCTAACGTTTTACTCGACGCTCTTCGACACCTCTCAACCTCTTTTTTCTCTCTCTCGTTCTTTCTTTCCTCATCCAAAAAAGTGCTGTTATTACTCGTGTATATTTACCTACAGAATTCCTTGTCCAAACGAATATATTTGACTTACATTTGAAGAGAGAGTATACACGTAACGCGAGCGAGAAAAGAAGAAAACGTCGAAACGTTTATTAAAATATGTCCTCGAGATAAGAGTGACAGACGTTAAGTTTGAAGTACGTTTACGTAGCAACGGTAGCATTAATATAACACGTTGTTCGGGGGAAATAAAGTGGAAGGCTTGGGTACATAGTAGACAGTATAATACTGATAATGGTCGACCATTGTATAGACTCATCAGTAATCAATCAACGTCCGTGACTCAGCAAACAAAAAGTTTTACCGCCATATTTCATCCGTTGTCTTCGTGGCTCTACCTTCCTATTAATCTTCTGACATAACCGCCTAATCATCTTATCAGTTTAAATTTCAGGAATATTATAAAAGACTATGAACCTCTATCTTATAGCGTTGTACATCGCGAAGCGCACATTCTACCCCTCCCCAACGCTCTTGACGGTTTCTTTCTCTCTTCAAAAAGGAAAGTTTCGACGATGATTTATTGAGACAGTTTTTGACGTGAAAACACGCTCGGTCGCCGTACATTCTTATAATTATCATCGGTATCAATATTTTATTATTTTTTTTTTTTTTACTCTTCTTCCCGCCAGGCTATTTAAATAGACTCGTTGATACGGGGGTTGCTGCGCGATATTAGATGGCGCTTTGGGCTTTCGACGAATGGTTGAAATTATTCAAATCATTCTGCAAGGGAAGCAAGAAGAAAAATTAAAAAACCCTAGTCCGGCGAATTCGTAGATGTGCAGAGGCGACGTGATTAAGAATTTTGAAAAATGGATCACGCTCTAATGATGTTCGAAATGGAAAAATGAAAGGACGCGGGCGGAACGAGGGAGGTTGGTATCGGGCCGGAGAATGAATGATGTTGTTTGAACTAGTATACGGATGCTTTACGCGTTAAAGGGGGTGTAAACTGAGGAAAATAAAAGTAATTCGAAGATTTCGAGGGAAATGGGTGCCGTGCAATATTTCAATTGATCTCCGTCTTTGACGGCGTCGGCTTAGAGCGAGTATCAATCTTTCGCTCATCCTGGAGAAGAGAAATCCGTTTTCGACGTCCATAATTGGCTTAGCGTTGGTTCGGCGTTGTGTTTGCCAAATCTTATTTCCACGAATCATGACTCAGAAATTGTGTACAGAACTTATGTGTCGCTATTCTCGTAATGAATTTCGATACGCTAGTGTGTGTTTCATTTATGAGATTGATTTTCAGATAGATGATGCCATAATATTCGAACGGTTACAAGGGCACAGAGCAGTCGATTTTACTCGATAAAAATAGGTGGAGAACTCGACTCTAGACCGACTTCGATTTGAGATCAATTTAAAATTGACCAGCGTACATTCCCAGAGAACTGAAAATCGATGCAACCGGAAATTCGACGCAGGTCGATAGAAAAATTTAGAGAGGTCCACTTGACGTGGACTCCACTTCAACATCAATTTAATGTCGATCTGAAGTAGACCCGCACACACAAACTGAGAACAACAAATCGACTTGAAATCAAGCCAACGGAGCAGTCGATTTCAGTCGATAGGAAGAAGTGGAGAAGTAGACTCAAAATCGACTCTACATCGACTTCGATTTGAGATCGATTTGAAGTTGACCAGCGTGTATTCCCAGAGAACTGAAAATCGACTTGAAATCTATGCAACCGGAAATTCGACGCAGGTCGATAGAAAAATTTAGAGAGGTCAACTTGACGTGGACTCCACTTCAACATCAAATTAATGTCGATCTGAAGTAGACCCGCACACACAAACTGAGAACAACAAATCGACTTGAAATCAAGCCAACAGAGCAGTCGATTTCAGTCGATAGGAAGAAGTGGAAAAGTAAACTCAAAATCGACTCTACATCGACTTCGATTTGAAATCAATTTAAAATCGCTAGCGTAAATTCCCAGATAACTTGAAATCGATCGAACAGAGCAGTCGATTTAGTTCGATATAAAAATTTAGAGAGGTCGACCAGTGTGAACTACAGATTAACTCAACATGGCAGTTGATTTCAGTTCTAAAACAAAATGAGGAGAAGTAGACTTGAAATCAAAATAGAACCGAGAACCTATCAAGCGTCACCTTCACAGAAGAAGAAAAAAGACTACTGGACAAAGGCAGAGAGACTGAACCAGTATAAGCTTGAAAATATGGCCAATAGCTGCGAACAAGTAATCCAATTATGGAACACGATGTGAGAAGAGAAGCCCGGACCAAAATTGGGAAAGTGCTGTTGGACATCAAGGAGAATACGTGCCAAACCAATGACAGAACGCAAATAATGCAAAGGAAGGTCACAAATCTACAAAAGAAGATCCCCGACAGAACAAACTGATTTTGACAAAGGCGGACAAAGGCAACACGGCAGTGGTAATGGAAAAGGAGGACTACATCCAAAAAGAGGAGTCGTACATCGCAGTGAATGGATACCAAGAGCTGACAAAGGACCCAACACAAAAATACCAAGATGACCTGAAAGCTGTGTTGAATTCGCCAAGTCCTACATTCAGACATAGATATTGGAGGCTGAGATTTTTATGACTCCCTAGATTAGGTCAGATCCCAAATTGCTACAGGTCAGAATACCTCTAAGGTCTAAATTGTTCCAGAGCTTCAAAGTATATCATAGCCCCAGCTCCCTCCGGAACCACAATTCAGCCGAATATCTGATCACCCCAGAGAAAACAAGTTCGACTCAGAATCGATAATTTTCCAAGTCTTCCCGATCATAAATTTTTGTTGCTCTACAGACGAATTTTTCAAGTCTGTAAAGTAGGTCAGGATGTCCGCCACCTCGGAAACAACAATTGACAATAAGTACCGGACATCTGCCCCGAAAGACACCTTCATAAAACTGGTTCCTACTACCCGTAAAACAGACCTCCGATGAAAAGAGCAAATGAATTTATTAGAATCCAACACTTCGAAAATTGAAGCACCCTCTTAATAAGAACAGAGTAATTCAGGCAATCGCTAAAACTATTCCACCAGTAAGTCGTGCGCCACATTCGAGAGCAATTTTCGTTTCTTCCACAATCGAACTCAAATTTCGTTTCCAAACTGTGAAAGCTCAATAGCACCATGGTCTTGACCACCTGTTACACCCCATTTTCACTATCAAACTGTTTTGTCGTCGAACCGGCTTGAGCTTGGTGACATCCACAAGTAAGTCGTGCGCCACATTCGAGAGCAATCTTCGTTTCTTTCACAATCGACCTCAAATTTCGTTTCCAAACTGTGAAAGCTCAATAGCGACATGGTCTTGACCACCTGTTACACCCCATTTTCACTATCAAACCGTTTTGTCGTCGAACTGGCTTGAGCTTGGTGATATCCACAGGTAAGTCGTGCGCCACATTCGAGAGCAATTTTCGTTTCTTTCATAATCGAACTCAAATTTCGTTTCCAAACTGTGAAAGCTCAATACCACCATGGTCTTGACCACCTGTTACACCCCATTTTCACTATCAAACTGTTTTGTCGTCGAACCGGCTTGAGCTTGGTGACATCCACAAGTAAGTCGTGCGCCACATTCGAGAGCAATCTTCGTTTCTTTCACAATCGACCTCAAATTTCGTTTCCAAACTGTGAAAGCTCAATAGCGACATGGTCTTGACCACCTGTTACAGCCCATCTTCATTATCAAACCGTTTCGTCGTCGAACCGGCTTGAGCTTGGTGACATCCACAAGTAAGTCGTGCGCCACATTCGAGAGCAATCTTCGTTTCTTTCACAATCGACCTCAAATTTCGTTTCCAAACTGTGAAAGCTCAATAGCAACATGGTCTTGACCACCTGTTACACCCCATTTTCACTATCAAACCGTTTTGTCGTCGAACTGGCTTGAGCTTGGTGATATCCACAGGTAAGTCGTGCGCCACATTCGAGAGCAATTTTCGTTTCTTTCATAATCGAACTCAAATTTCGTTTCCAAACTGTGAAAGCTCAATAGCACCATGGTCTTGACCACCTGTTACACCCCATTTTCACTATCAAACTGTTTTGTCGTCGAACCGGCTTGAGCTTGGTGACATCCACAAGTAAGTCGTGCGCCACATTCGAGAGCAATCTTCGTTTCTTTCACAATCGACCTCAAATTTCGTTTCCAAACTGTGAAAGCTCAATAGCGACATGGTCTTGACCACCTGTTACAGCCCATCTTCATTATCAAACCGTTTCGTCGTCGAACTGGCTTGAGCTTGGGGACATCCACAAGTAAGTCGTGCGCCACATTCGAGAGCAATTTTCTTTTCTTTCACAATCGACCTCAAATTTCGTTTCCAAACTGTGAAAGCTCAATAGCAACATGGTCTTGACCACCTGTTACACCCCATTTTCACTATCAAACCGTTTTGTCGTCGAACTGGCTTGAGCTTGGTGATATCCACAGGTAAGTCGTGCGCCACATTCGGGAGCAATTTTCGTTTCTTTCATAATCGACCTCAAATTTCGTTTCCAAACTGTGAAAACTCAATGGCGACATGGTCTTGACCACCTGTTACACCCCATTTTCACCTTCAAACCGTTTTGTCGTCGAACTGGCTTGAGCTTAGTGACATCCACAAGTAAGTCGTGCACCACATTCGAGAACAATTTTCGTTTCTTCCACAATCAAACTCAAATTTCGTTTCCAAACTGTGAAAGCTCAATAGCGACATGGTCTTGACCACCTGTTACACCCCATTTTCACTATCAAACCGTTTTGTCGTCGAACTGGCTTGAGCTTGGTGATATCCACAGGTAAGTCGTGCGCCACATTCGGGAGCAATTTTCGTTTCTTTCATAATCGACCTCAAATTTCGTTTCCAAACTGTGAAAACTCAATGGCGACATGGTCTTGACCACCTGTTACACCCCATTTTCACCTTCAAACCGTTTTGTCGTCGAACTGGCTTGAGCTTAGTGACATCCACAAGTAAGTCGTGCACCACATTCGAGAACAATTTTCGTTTCTTCCACAATCAAACTCAAATTTCGTTTCCAAACTGTGAAAGCTCAATAGCGACATGGTCTTGACCACCTGTTACAGCCCATTTTCATTATCAAACCGTTTCGTCGTCGAACTGGCTTGAGCTTGGGGACATCCACAAGTAAGTCGTGCGCCACATTCGAGAGCAATTTTCTTTTCTTTCATAATCGACCTCAAATTTCGTTTCCAAACTGTGAAAACTCAATGGCGACATGGTCTTGACCACCTGTTACACCCCATTTTCACCTTCAAACCGTTTTGTCGTCGAACTGGCTTGAGCTTGGTGACATCCACAAGTAAGTCGTGCACCACATTCGAGAACAATTTTCGTTTCTTCCACAATCAAACTCAAATTTCATTTCCAAACTGTGAAAGCTCAATAGCGAAATGGTCTTGACCACCTGTTACACCCCATTTTCACTATCAAACCGTTTCGTCGTCGAACTGGCTTGAGCTTGGTGATATCCACAGGTAAGTCGTGCGCCACATTCGAGAGCAATTTTCGTTTCTTTCATAACCGACCTCAAATTTTGTTTCCAAACTATGAAAGCTCAATAGCGATATGGTCTTGACCACCTGTTACACCCCATTTTCACTATCAAACCGTTTCGTCGTCGAACTGGCTTGAGCTTGGTGACATGATGGAATACCAAAAACTTGGAATTCCATTCTGCCACCCATGTGATTGGATATCACACTCGAACTCATGTTAAAACGGCATGAGCTTATGATAGTTTGACGAAACGGAATTATCGTGCACGCAAGAGTGATTTGGGCGTTTTTAATCCTTCTATGAACTCCACACTCCTAATTCAATTCAGAAAAATCACGGTTTATCTCAAGTAAATTAATTTTGCGAAATCTTTCAACATCTCATCTACATTTCTCTTCTCAATTAAGGACTCTAATTCCACTAAATCTGATCGAAGCTTCATACTAAAGACTCGATGATTTTCACATTCCGTTAAAGGATTGAAGCAACTCACAAAGAGACGAGATTGCATCGTGTTACCGTCTGAATATCATTTTAAGCTTATTACAAACTTGAAGCGTCGACGAAAAGAAAAGGGAAAATAATCACCGTCTGCATAGAATTAAGGTGTACGAGTGAAATTGTCGTCAATGGCAGCGGTTTAACCCGACGTAAAACTACTCGAAAAGCTAAACGCCAGCCAGAAGAGAGTCTTCGTCACAGTGTGCACCCCACAACTAATGCCAGCACTCTCGATGGCAGTTATACTAAAAGTAAAATTAAGTAAAGTTAACGTTGCCGTGTAACGACGACAATCAGCCCGAGAGAATAGGGGCTTTTGAAAAGCTCGTAAAAACAATTAGGAAAATTAACGAAAATACTCGACCAAACCTTCCTTAACCGCACGGCGATAGCGGTAAAATCCGATACCCTCGTACGCTATCTATTTATACAGTAGCCTATAATACTTTGGTAAAGCCGTCCCATTTGCCAACGAGTGTGCAACTTCTCTTATTAGCTTTGACGATGGCTATTTCGACGAGAAAAAAAAAAAAACACTTATACATTCTCGTGTAGTCTGGTAGCCGTATCACGTCAAATAAAAAGCGGTACAATTCAAAAGAACTACATTTCAGCCGAGACGAAGTCTCGTATCCGCGAGCTCTAAAATCCAGTTTCATTCATAAAATATACGAGGCTTCTATAATACACTAACCGGTATCAATTGTCTGTCTGAGATTGAGAGTCAATTTCTCCCTCTCTGGCCGGATCGTAGATATGCTCATTCATTACATCGGAATTCGTATTCATCTCGCAGCGACATCGAGAACAAGAAGAACGCCGTCTGAAGAATGACCACAAAATAGGTATCTTTTCCTTTAAAGGATTTTCGCGTATTCCCGCCGCCTTATTTTTCGCATGCAGAATTAAGCTCGAAGGAATTTGCATTTTGTCAGCATTACTCGCCGGCATGTCTCTGTTGAAAGACAAAGTTTTTACTATACTATAGTTCCATTTTTGGGAGCATGATATAATGAAATATGGAAGGGCACGTCTCGAATTCGTTGATGCTCGAAAATATCGACTGACTGAGGAAAATTCGCGCGCGCGAGAGAGAACGAGGTGCGATGGCGGCAGCCAATCAACATGACATATTGCTTGCAGTCGACAGGCTGGAAACCGAAGCGAGCAGCATCCGAGCACTACTCGGGTTAGAGACGAGACGTGCTATAACTTGATTTACGCGTTGCCTCGCGGGAAATGATTCCATTTACTCTATATTCTAATAATGAGTCGACTCTCTCTCTTTTCGGCTCGGTAATCCTTTCCGACGCGCCAAATAAACTTGCAGCCACGAATATCCGTAAGTTCGGTAGACCCTTATCAACTATATGTACATACGTAGACTCTCGAATAGCAGGCATCAGTTTCGTATTACATGCGCGTATGTTCCAATCCGAACTTACATCGTGAAAAGCGTTTTGGGGAAGAAAAGAAGAAAACTTACCGCGATCGGAAATGGAAAACTACGCCACGATAAATGGGAGTAAATCGAATTACAAACTCGGCGACTATCGCGTCTAAATTTAGGTGTGCTGCTGCACTCGCGCGATATATACCGCGATAGAAATCAGCTATTGAACGTTATTTTCGAAACGGTAAATAAAGATTTATTAAATGATAAGGAAGGGCGTTTGACAGGCTAATTCGATACTAACTTGTGCACGGCCACTATTAGTGAACTTCGAATTGGGCGATTATAACGAAATGCGAAAATAACGCGCTTAACTCGCGCGAGTCGTGAAGGAGTGCGCTCGTTTCCTATATAATGTAATTAAGAACACTAATGGTCGAGGATATCTCGCCACACAGCGGAGGTTCGACGTATATCCGAAATTCTGATAATGGTTTTGTCGTACTTTTTTTCCCCAATCCTTAAAAATTGACCCCTTCGAGACCATTACAATTCTATCTTGTGGCGACTGAATGTTCTAAAAATCTATAACCAAGTTGCAGAATAAAGAATTCACAAGACGAGATTAGCCGAATCACGAACTGAAGGAAGTACAGAGACCGCTTGATGACTCACCTCATATAGACAAACATAACGGACAGAACTACTTTCAGTGATCAAGTGAGGTAGACAGAGCGTGTTCAATGGGTCAAGATGAATCAAAGGTGAGGAAAAGAAGAAAGATTGTATTCACAACAAGCTTCGCGCTGTACCTATACATACATAATGGTGAGATCGAAGGTAGAGGGACGGGGGAAAGAAATACAGAAAAAACGGGCGGGAGCTAACATGTCTCCTCCAGGGACACGTAGTGTAGCATTTTATATGCTTGCTTACTGCACTTCGATTAAGTATGTGACCCTGTCTACAAAAACCCGCCTTAGTGTTCGATTACAATCAGGAGGAAAGAAATCTTCCTTCAACTGTAAAAGATCCTGATCGATAATCAAAGTTCAGGCGGGTTTTTCCAGACGGGGTCACGTATATCCATTATATTATTTATTCATGATTATGTCATAGCAATGTCCCCTCCAAGGGTACTTACTTCTCATGTTAGAATAAGCCTAGTATTCTGTATATTAGGCTAACTAGCTCACGAGCTCACTCACTTGTACAAGCTATAGGCATGGTATACTGAAGTACAGAAAGATGAAATTTTTTCAAGTCCCTGAAGTAGGTCAAAGTCATAATGACATCGTCAAGCATGACAAAAACCGTGACGATTGTCGCAAAAGTAGCTCCAGTCAAGACCTTTGGAAAGCCGTCAAGAAACCTCGACGATAGCTCGATGCTTTTTTCAACTCAAGTAGGTCAAGGTGTGATGACGTCATCAAGCATGACAAGAAAAACCGTGACGATTGTCGCAAAAGTAGCCCCAGTCAAAAACCTTCAGAAAACTGTAAAAAAATCGTGACAGTAGCTCGTGACGCTTTTTTGATGGCAGTTCCTTCCTTAAAGTAGGTCAAGGACACAATGACGTCATCAAGAATGACAAAAACCGTGACAATTTTTGAAAAAGTAGCTCCAGTCAAAAATTTTCGGAAAACCGAAAAAAATTGTGTCAGTAGCTTGTGAGGGTTTTTTTGATAGCAATTCCTTTCTAAAGTGGGTCAAGGTAACAATGACGTCATCAAGCAAGACACAAAAAAAAAAGTGACGATTTTTGCAAAATTAGCCCCAGTCAAAAACCTTCAGAAAACCATCAAAAAACAGTGACGGTAACTTGTGACGTTTTTTTCAAGATCAAGGTCACGATGACATCATCAAGCATGACAAAAAAAACTGTGACAACTTTCGCAAAAGTAGCCGCAGTCAAAAACCTTTGGAAAACAGTAAAAAAACCGTGACAGAAGCTCGTGATGGTTTTTTCAACAGCAGTTCTTTTCCTAAAGTAGGTCAAGCTCACAATGACGTCATCAAGCATGACAAAAAAAAAACCCGTGACGATTTTTCCAAATGTAGCTCTAGTCAAAAACCTCTGGAAAACCGTCAAAAAACCGCGACGGTAGCCCGTGACGCTTTGTCAAGATAAGTTCCTATCCGCAAGTAGGTCAAGGTCATAATGACGTCATCAATCATAACAACAAAAAAACCGTGATGATTTTTGCAAAAGTAGCCCCAGTCAAAAACCTTCAGAAAACTGTAAAAAAATCGTGACAGTAGCTTGTGACGTTTTTTTTGATAGCAGTTCCTTTCTTAAGTAGGTCAAGGTCACAATGACGTCATCAAGAATGACAAAAACTGTGACAATTTGCAAAAGGAGCCCCAGTCAAACACCTTTGGAAAGCCGTAAAAAAATCGTGACAGTAGCTCTTGACGGTTTTTTGATAGCAGTTCCTTTCCTAAAGTAGGTCAAGGTCACAGTGACGTCCTCAAGAATGACAAAAAAAAACTGTGACAATTTTCGCAAAAGTTGCCCCAGACAAAAACCTTCAGAAAACTGTCGAAAAACCGTGACGGTAGCTTGTGATGGTTTTTTCAATAGCAGTTCCTTTCCTGAAGTAGGTCAAGGTCACAATGATGTCATCAGGTATGACAAAAAAAAATGTGACAATTTTTGCAAGAGTAGCCTCAGTCAAAAACCTTTGGAAAACTGTAAAAAAATTGCGACGGTAGCTTTCGACGGTTTTTTCAAAAGCAGTTCTTTTCCTAAAGTAGGTCAAGGTCACAGTGACGTCATCAAGTATGACAAAAAAAACCAGAGACGATTTTTGCAAATGTAGTTCTAGTCGAAAACCTCTGGAAAACCATAAAAAAACCGCGACGGTAGCCCGAGGCGCTTTTGTTAAGGCAGTTCCTTTCTGCAAGTAGGTCAAGGTCATAATGACGTCATCAATCATGACAAAAAAGACCCGGGACGATTTTTGCAAACGTAGCCCCAGTCAAACTTTTTCGGAAAACCGTAAAAAAATCGTGAGAGTAGCTTGTGACGGTTTTTTTGATATTTCACGATGACGTCATCAAGAATGACAAAAACCATGACAATTTTTGCAAAAGTAGCCCCAGTCAAAACCTTCGGAAAACCGTCAGAAAACCGTGACGGTAACTCGTGACGATTCTTTCAAGAGCAATTCCTTTCACAATGTAGGTCAAGTTCACAATGACGTCATCAAGAATGACAAAATCCAATATAATTTTCGCAAAAGTAGCCCGAGTCAAAAACCTTCGGAAAACCGTCATTGCTCTAGAGCCAACATTTTTCCTAGCCCCTTCCCCGTCCAGATGTAGACGTTTTCCACTGAAAAACTCCCCTCTCTGCCATAAGAAAGAATTCAAATAAAAATTCCCCAAATACCCTTGTTTGGGCGAATGAATTCCCCCCCCCCCCCCCCTTCAACATGCAGCTCAATTATCGAATATTTTTCGGCATGATCTCCACTCGATAGCTCGACAATTAATGTTTTGAACCTTCATCCTCTTGAGACCACAATTGAGACAAAACACAATAAAAATTCTCCCCAAATCACTCCCCATGAGATCGACTTTTTACTAAACACCTTCTCATCAGAGATATAACTGCGTGACGAATTTTTCCGAGTGCTGTTTCAATGTCTGCTACAGCATGGACTAAAATTGGGCTAGAGAAGATAAGTAAGAAGAAAGAACTTGATTTTGTACGTCAGTAAAATTATCTCTGATTGATTTCGGTATTTCTCTCTTCAAAGTAGATGCAGCCAGAGAAGAAGAAGAAGTAGGTCGATCAAAAAAGCCCGGCTCCACCTTCTTTTATATGGAACTAGCTCAAGGTCATTGCCCCCAACTCAAGCTCCCATTTCCTAGTAGCAAAGAAGATTGCACGCAATTCCAATCCTCTCATATAGACTAGCATATATTATGATATCATTTTCCAGGCTAGTTCGATCTCGCTGCTGCTGCTCCTTCTCCATTGGATCTGAGCTCACGGTAGTAATATACTCTAAAGTGTACCACAGGGCAGAGTATTACAGCCAGCTGAAAGCCAAAAGAAGTTTAATTTTTTCAGTTTTCTCTCAACATTCCTGATTCTCGCAAAATAGGAGAATGCACTACTAGAGAGCACGACTTTCAAGTTTAACTGTTCCGGACACTTTTTAGGTCAGACTGACTTTGTCAAAGAACTGACGAAGATAACAAAGATTGGTTCCGGATCAGTTCAGCTCTTTAGCCGCTCAGAATAGAAGCCTCCAATGCAGTCATCCAATAAGGATGAACACAAACTGGAGGATAGGTGTCTTACTCAAGAAAGATAAGGCCCCAATTCTCCTGATCGTTTCATCTGGACGCACATTTTTTTAGAACATTGAACAGCGAAAACCAGCTGAATTTTTCCAAAAGTCAGAAGCCGAAGGCTAAATTTTCAAAGTTGTGAGTTTAAGCCAAAAGCCGAAGCTGAAATTTTCGGCAGGGCAGTGTATTGCAATCAAAAATTTCCTTAACCTTTTAGCGTACTGAAAAACAATGGGGTTGGAGATATTTTACCCTGCTCCAGTATCGGCCTAGTGGTAAAACAGTGTGCAATATTATTGCACATTAGTTTATCCAAGGCAGGTGTACGACAGGCAAACCTTTGAGCCCACAACTGAACCAAGTAGTCCGCCCTTTCTCTTAATCTAGCATTAAGGTATATAATTTTGTGAAAGCTGTAGGTCGCCTTGAAGCCTGCTTAGGTCATAAAGCGGGCAAAGATACGAGGATTCTCGACCCAGCCTACAGATATGGAATGTATTTTGAGTTCCTTCCCTGAATCACTCCCCACCCCCTCCTCAAAAAGAATCAAATTTGAAGAAGAAAAGGAATTTCAAATTTTTGTCTTCCAAATCTTCACTTTCCCTATCAAAGTTTCCTCCTGGCCGCCTCTGATGGAGAAGATTTTAAGCGTCTCGGAGCTCAACAACAACCTTTACCCAAATGCAATGTTCTACGATCAATATTCTCGAAAACTTATAAGATTAAGTGACTTTATGATAGGAGTCATTTTCACGAATCTCCTTTTGAGCTCAGATTTAGGATGCAGAATTATTTGTAAACCCGTCCTCTTATGTCCTGAAAAACCAAAACTCGTCAAGTCGTTAGCATATTAAAATGAAAAGAACCTCGAAGAACCATCATTCTTCCTGCAGTCTTCGTACACCTAATCAAGCCTCACGAAAATCTAATCTTTCGCTTTCCTCCCCGAGTAATAAATGCGTATTCATTTATCTTTTTCCCCCAACAAGAGCTGCGCTTATACACAGCCATACTTCACAGGTACGAAAGACTTCGCGTCTGCTATTGTTTTTTAACGGGTAACCCGAAACTATTAAGTTTATACTTTCTACAGGATCAGAATAAGTTAGGCCGCGTACACAAACAACAAATCAGTTGGGGCTGCGCTTGTCGCGCAAAGAAAATCGAGAAGATAAAACGCTCTAGCGCCTCGTACAATTTGTATTAAAAATTATAGAATTATGAAAAGACGCTGTATACTCCGAACGAAAAAGAAAGATTATTAATTGCAGTTTCAGTTAAAGCATAAATTAAGGAAACGTCCTGAGATAATTGGGTACTTAAGTAGACGTGAATTATAAATGAGCACTGTCAAATTATATACGAAATAATGGTCGTTAATTTAGTTATATAATGATATTGGTGGCATTGTATAATGCCTAGTTATTAATAATGTTGACTTTCTTCGCGAGTACATAACTACATTTTTCGCGCGAGATTAATCGTAATAGATTTATTATCAAAAAAAAAAAAAAAAAAGGTCTCGTCGAATATTGTCAGTCATTAAAGGAGATATGTTGTCCGCCTAATTACTAAATCTCGTAATTCTGTTTTTCGAATGTTTCGCGTATTTTCTTCGCAGATTCCCTACCTCCCCTCCAGTTGTCACTTCGACAGCAAATTTTTTACATCTCTCTCGTACGCTGTAGTAGAAGTACACTCGAGGGAATTCCCGACGAGTGGTATAGTACCATTATCATATCAACACATCCATTATCGCTAAAATTGGACTGGTCGTATATTTCAAAATCCACACTATGACGATATTCTCGAAGATCGATAAAGAGCTCGAAAAAGACGACAGCTTACACGAGTATAATACGAAAAACTGTTTGTGGATACAGGATTTTTCGTTTTATAAAGTAGCCCATTGTAGAAACTCGACGTAATAAACTGCGGTTAAATCGACGAATGGGAAAAGATTTGCTAAACCTCCGAACGGATAGTAAAGAATAGGTGCGCGATGTATATCGAAGAAGAATCGGATGTCGTGTTACGAGAGAAAAAAAAAAATAAGAGACGGAAGATATTTTCATTGTGCTTTTCTCGCGTACACCAATGGGTCAAGTCTAGGGCGAAGGGTATCGTTGTAAATCACGTACGAGGACCACGACCTCGTAATTCCCATCCCTTTTGCCGGACACGGACAGCTGTTTCGATTCTGTTCCGCCTACCTTTGAAGAAGGGTGTACGCGCTTCTATGGTTATCTAAAGTGTACAACTTGATTGATGATGGTTATACATCAAGTGAGTTTCTTCGGCCAACAAACCTCTGCTAAACTTTCGCAGTCTGCCTTTTCCGTGCTGATTTTCTTATTACTCTCACGGCCGATTCGGACGATAGTCGTCGTTTCTGCACCTCGTGTGGGAGTTTTGCCAAAAATTACCACCTTATTAACTCCGAGGTGCCCGAAAACTCGTTTTGAATATCGTGCCAACTTTACTGTACGGGTCACGTGCTAAGCACGACTTTTCCTAGTATGTAAGATCGTTCGAGAATGATTGTCTGGATGATGGACTCGATTATTGGACAAGCTGGACTTTCGTATGATCAATCAATGTCGACGATGAAAAATGAATTTGTAACTTTCATAATCAGATAAAAAAAAAAAAGAAACTTACGTAGATTTCTTGTCACGATAGGCAACTACAATTTCTATTGAAGGCATTACATCAAGTGCAACGCTTTTACTAGAAATTTTTCTTTTTTGTCGAATCTCTTTCAAGTCCTTTCAATTGATATTTTTCGATTTTCGACTTTGCGGGAGCCCAAGGCTTTAACCTACTTCAAGAACTTTGAAAAATTCCAAGTTTAGAGCCAATAGAGGTAATTTACTACGGTACTGATGAGTTTCAACCCGTTGATGACGTCATAAAATAGGTGTGATCTTGACTTACTTTAGGGTAAAAATTATATTGACCTCATCCACTATGAGATGTGAAATACAATATTCATCTTCTCGGCCAGGAAAAGTATTACTCCTGATTTCCACATTGATAGAAGCCAAGATTGCATCCTTTTATTCTGTGCACATGCATGCTCGACTAATGTACAGAGTACTCTAGCCAGGTAAGGGGGAAAATGGCCTTGGTCGAAAAATGTTTCAACTGTCCGTCAAAATGTTGTCCCCAATGAGAAAACTGGAAACCCAAAAAATTGGACCCATCCGCTCACCCACATGGACTGCAGAGTCATTTTTAGGCCTAAAATCCAAATGACTGTGTCTTAGGCAATAATGATCGCACAGCAACGTAACTTGGGAACATTTTAGTATATGTGAGCGTTCATCCATGGTATTTTTTTCAAAGAAAATCATTCATATTTTCCCTAGTTACTAGCAATAACAAAACTTCAAACTCGAATATTAAAAAAAAAAAATCGGGGGGGGGAGGTACTTGGGGAAAATCATTCATTTGAAGCGCCATACCCTCTACCCCTCTACTACAACATACATTAGTACCATAGTCGTCGGTGAGGGGAAACATTCCCAAAAGAATCAATATTAATTTAATTAATTTCGGTGATTTTTCCATGAATAGCGGGGTGAACTACGACTGCTACCGCAATAGACCGCGTGAAATCAATAGTCAATGTTCGAGCTGAAAAATGCGCACTCCTCCGTGGGATGAAATGGGAATGTAGACGACCAGAAATATATTTTCAGTATTTCGTTTATATCGATTTCGTCAATTCATATGTGAACAGATCCACGGATTAGCTGGAGTGCGTTAGATTGAAAAATAGTTGAAAAACTCTCCAGTCGCTGGAACGTTCTGGAAATGACAAATAATCGAGAGGGAATCGCCCATCAGAAGAAAGACTATTTCTAAGTCCCTCTCACTAGGCGTATAGTAGGTCTAGGCCTTCTTTATACTAGCTGTATCTAGGTCTATGCATCCTTGAATTTTCAATACCAAATCCCATTTGACTCATAAAACAGGTTCCCTGCGTTCCTCGTTTAACTTCGTTGAGGGAGCCGTCGTTTTAACAGGGAACCTGTTTTATGGGGGGGCTATTTGAGAAATCCGCCGTCCGCCGTGCGCCGTCCAGCGAAAAACTTGGAAAAATTTCGACTCTCGAGCCATATATGATAGGAGGGGGACTTAGAAAAATTTCGACTCTCGAGCCATGAGGAACGGATTCGTTTAATAGGAGAGGGACTTAGAAAAATTTCGTCTCTCGAGCGAGAAAAATTTAGATTCTCAACTATATTATGATAGGCTTATAGTAGGTCTAGGCCTTCTTTATACTATCTTTATCTAGGTCTAGGCTTCTTTGAATTTTCAATACCAAATCCCATTCGACTCATAAAACAGGTTCCCTGCGTTCCTCGTTTAACTTCGTTGAGGAAGCCGTCGTTTTTTTCAATTTTTTAAAAACTCGGTGTAAGTGTTCTTATAAGAATCGACCATACCAATGAACAAAAAGCCTAAAATTTCGGTCGTCCAGGTCGCAAAAAAGGCCTTCCTCGATTTTCTACTATTTCTAGACCGTCCCAGCGACTGGAGAATTTACTGACTATTTTTTTCCACCTTGGCGGACTTGTTTACATAAAAATTCATCTTATTCATAAAAAGAATATAAAAAATCACGGTTCTCCTGGTTTGAAAAGTGGATAAATATTTTTCACTATTTTCAGACTGTTCCAGCGACTGGAGAATTATTTTACTATTTTTTTCAAACTCGGTGGACGTGTTTACATTGTAATCGACCGAATTGATGAAAGAAATACCAAAACTCACGGTCCTCCAGGGTGAGAAGTGGGTTTTCCCGATTCTTTGTCATTTCCTAAACGTTCCAGCGGCTGGAGAATTTTTTGACCATTTTTTTCAAACTCGACGGATATGTTTACATTATAATTGACCTAATTGATATACGAAATACCAAAACTCACAGTCCTCCAGGATGAAAAAGTTGAGTTTCTCGATTACACATACTTGTCATTTCCAGAATGTTCCAGCGACTAGAGATTTTTTTTTACAATTTTTTTCCAACTCGGCGGAGATATTTACATAATATTTAAGCTAATTGATTAAGAAAATACCAAAAATTACGGTCCTCCAGCCTCCAGGTTGAAAAACTGGATTTTCTCGATTATTGGTCCCTTCCAGAACGTTCTAGCAACTGGAGAATTTTGTGACCATTTTTTTCGAACTTGGTGGACGTATTGACATTATGTATTCTCAATCATTGATGAATGAAATACTAAAACTCACGGTCCTCGAGGATGGAAAAGTGTTTTTAGACTGTTCCAGCAACTGGAGAATGTTTTAACTATTTTTCTCAATCTAACGCACTCCACCTAATCCGTGGATGTGTTTTCATAAGAACTGACCAAATCGATGAACGACATACTGAAAATATATTTATGGTCTATCTATATTCCTATTTCATCCCACTGAGGAGTGCGTATTTTTCAGCCCGAACATTTACTATTGATTTCACGCGGTCTATTGTGGTAGCAGTCGTAGTTCACCCCGCTATTGAGGGAAAAATCACAGAAATTCATTGAATATTGATATTTTTGGAATTTTCCACCTCACCAAGGACTATGGTACTAATGCATGTTGTAGCAGATTGGATGGCGCTTCAAATGAATGATTTTCCCCAAGTACCTCCCGCCCCCCCGATTTTTTTTTTTTTAATATTCGAGTTTGAAGTTTTGTTATTGCTAGTAACTATAGGGAAAATGTGAATGATTTTCTTTGAAAAAAATACCATGGATGGACGCATGACATATACTAAAATGTTCCCAAGTTACGTTGCTGTGCGATCATTATTGCCTAAGATATAGCCATTTGGATTTTAGGCCTAAAAATGACTGCAGCCCATGTGGGTGAACGGATGGGTCCAATTTTTTGGGTTTCGATTTTTCTCATTGGGGACAACATTTTGACGGACAGTTGAAACATTTTTCAACCAAGGCCATTTCCCCACCCCTCTTTCGCCCGGCTAGAGCCTCTAACGAAATTTCTTATAACTTCATGTAACTTGTAATAAAACAAGTCTCAAATCACACACAAGTTTGGTCCTCTTGTAATAAAATGTGATATAAAGTTACACAAAGCTACATATTATGTTCATTTTCGTGCGAGAATATTGCACAAGATGATTTTAATTACATACACCTATCGCTTTCACAGATTGAAGGGAATTGACAGAGCTTTTTTGGCGCTTGATGGAGCAGCTAATATGTGGTGCTCACTCAGCACATAGAGTTCGAATTCTCGAACCTGAGTTCTTCTTTGACCAAAACAAGTCGTAGTATCACTGCGACAAGTTTTTTGTTGACCAAAAAGAGTCTTAGTACCTCTGCGGTAAATTCTCTCTTGATTAGAACAAATTTGAGTACCTCTAAGAAAAGTTTGTTGTCCACTAGAACAAGTTCTAGAACCTCTGCGGTAAGTTTTATCCACCTGTATCGATTCCAGTATTTTCATAAGGTAACAATTTAGTATCTCTGGGGCAAGATCTTCTTCGACTGGAACAAGTCTTAGTACCTTTGTGGCGAGTTCTCTCTCAACCAGAATAATTCCAAGTATCGCTGTGGCAAGTTCTTTCTCGACCAGAACAAATACTAGTACCTCTGTGGCAAGTTTTCTCTCCATCAGAATAAGTCTGGTATCTCTGTGAGGAACGAGCTCTGGAACCTATGTGGCAAGTTCTCTTCCAACCAGAATAGATGATGGACTACAGCACATCCTATTTAAATGTGAAAAGTGGAGGCGTGAGCCAGGCAAACTTAGTCGCTCACTTCAACAATATTGGGAAATATGAAGCGATTGCTCAGAGTATCCTGGTAGCCACTATGCTAGGTTCCAGAGAGAAGCACAGAACCAGGTGTCCGCCTTTGCAGCCATAGTCATGAGGAGGAAGATAGACCTAGAATCGCTATGGCCTACTCAACACCTGTGAACCACCCTCATCTAGATGTGCTGGAAGAAGCGGAAGATTAATTGAGCTTGAAGAAAGGAGAAGATGAAGAGACTACAACAGCGATCTAGGTGTTGTAGTATGTCCCAAAGTTTTGCGTACCTGGGGGCATTGCAGCTTGGCGGTTGCCAAGGTAGCTGGTTTTTCTCAAGATAAAGAGGAGGTTCGCCGTGGAGATTCTTCCAACATTCAAGTTATTTTCGAAAGGGTCGATTCGACGGTTGGAGGAAACAAAATGAGTGCGTACGAAACCCGCACTCATTCCACCATGGCGCTGTATATATGACAAAAGCGGTGTACTTTTTAGTGGGCATTTCTCGCTTCTTTGATCGATGATACGCGTTTCGATCTTAAACCGTGTTTGACCGAATACTTGTCGCCTTACATCATTTACTCACAGAATTTCTTTAGACTGGAAGAAGAGGGGCCCCTTTTTACTTTCATTTGTTCCTAGATTATTGTCTTCTCTCTGTACCAGGATGATGCAATCTGAGAAAGTTCTTCTTCATCCCTTCTATGGTTGCAAAGGTATGCTCATTGCTCAATGTTGTATAAAGAGCTAACAATGCGACCCAACCGCACAAATTTTTAGCAATTTTACGGACCCGACCACAGCTCTGTATACGAGATAATTACGCAATATTATCTCGCTTCAAAGTTTTGATTACCGTATAAAGAACGTAATAAGTTCTTCAGCACTGCCTGCTAGTACTTTGTACATCTATTAAATGCAGTCTTAAAAATACCAATTATTATTGTTGAAATTTTTCAACAATAAAGCGTCGTATGTATATATATAGAAATATACATCGGAATATTATAAATGGAATCGTATATAGCATTCAATAATGGGCTGCCGAATGTCAGCGCCGTGACAATAGAAGTGTATACAGTTTGAATAAGTACGGCCGTGGAGGAATACGTTTTGTTGGATGCTGACTCGGGTGATGTGAGTCTCTTTTTGATAAATGAATGTAATGATACCGTATTAGCGATCGTCGTACCTTCCGGGCATCTTGCCTGTGTGGTCCAAAACGTAATAACTGATAACCAAAGTGTAAAAGTTACAATGTCATTTCGATCTATGTGACGTATCCCGCTGCTCAGCTGTATATCGTATCCCATTAAAAGCCATTCGAGTCCCGCTGCTGCTCGCGCCAGGTGGCCCCACAAATATCATTCATCGAAAATAAATCGTAATTATTTATTATAGGAAAAACGAGCTGCGCTCTTTTTTTTTTCCTGGTGCTGCACCTCATCTTGATAAATCACTCCGGCTCCGAGCTGCTGGAACTAATCACGGTAAATCGGTGTACTCGAGGGTACATGTATTGCGCTCGGCTCGCTTACGAATTTTTCCAATTTTTATTGAAAATAATATCCGCGTGTAAAACGCATCACGTACGGACGAGGTAATTCGACGCCGTCTGCGTACTCTCCGTCCTCGTCGTGTTTCGATCGCCTAGCGCAACGGCGATAGGATTTCTTGTTCGCGCTAATCTGCCAGCGTAATCTTCTACGACATTGTAAACATCGATTTCGCGTGCAAACTCGATCACGCGTTAAATTTACGTAACTCCGCGCCACTCCACGTCCACGAGCTGAGTCTTCCCGTTTAATTGTTGACATTACATACAGGTACAGATTAATGAGCTCGAGAGTTGCTCTGTGTAGCCGTTGGTACGTTTATTACATCGCGAATAATGTCACACGCGATATCTTCGACGAGCGAGAGTGTAGGCGAGGCGGACTGGCTATACGGGACATTAACATACATGTTTGCTTGCAAGTTTGGAGCTCTTTTCTTTTCAGACTGAAAAATAGGCCTGGTTTGAATTATTCTTTGAGAAAGTTCTGTCCTGGATTTCAGTAATGGGACCAGAGATGTCAACATCAAGACAATCGTCATTGACCTAAACTTCCAGTCGATTCTTGCATCAAATTTAACTTGTAGTCCTTGTCAACCTTTCGCAATTGGCTTAGGGAAGTTTTGCTTTTGTCTTCTTCATAATGGCGATACCAGTTCCAGAATGCTATAAACCAGCTCCAAGAGAAAAATCATCATCCCACCCTTGGTTGAAGAGTGGACACTCTGCCTGCTCAACTTCTCATGAAAGTAACCAGCGTCAAGTGAAAGTTTAGCTGAACATGACCTTGGTTCATCCACTCATCAAAGTCGCGTATTGAAACACGACCCGTTCCTTTATCCAACTCACTCTCAGCAATTCTTGCCGAGAAGCATCTGGCCTCCTGCTTGACTTTTAAAGCGTCTTAATCGGTCGTTGTCTCCTTTTTCGCTTCGAGCACCATCACTCCTCAGCAAGGAGCCCAATTGGTCTTGAACGTGCTAATACGCAAAGAACCTCCATCAATAGAGAGAGGTAGGCACGAAAACACTCAGCGCAACTCTTCGTTGGATCTTCACCATCTCTCTCCTTTGGTAGGGTTTGGGAAGCCATATAGGAGGATCGACAGGGTGGTGCTCATCATGACCCTTCTTACTTCTCTCGGCCCTCCTAGGACCCTCACCAGGTCGCTCAGGAACTACCCTATCCGCCTTATCCGCTGTCATTACGAGGTGCCTGTAGCTTAGCTTCGAGTCAAACCAGTCCTCCGTCTTACCTAATGCAAGTTCTAGTCTGACCGACTCAATTTAACGCGTCACTGCTCGAGGACTCTTTTGGCAGTGCATAACATCAAGGTATCATCCGCATAGCAGATAAGCTTAACTCTGGTGGCAGCTTCACCTTGAAAATCTCGTTGAAAGCGATGCACTACAAGAGCGGCCCAAGGACGGATCCCTGCGGTACCTTACAAGTAACTGAGCGATTGACTACACCAGCAGAAGTCTCTTGTTTGGATTTATCGACAGCTAAGATGGCTGCCGATTATCCTGAGCAGGTATGAGGGAATTTCTACGTCCATGAGGGCTTCTCATAATCGAGTTGAACGCATTTGACGGATGTGCAAAACTGACGCTTAGCTATTGCTGACTCGGCTATCCTCTTTAGCCTGATTCCAGCATCTGATGTTTGGAGACCGCACAGTCTACTTAAGACAGGTCTCGAGTCGATTGGCCATCACTCTCTCCAAGAGTTTGCTCTCATGTTGTTTAGCAGACCAAGTGGTCGATAAAAGGATGGTTTTTCCTTCTTATCAATTGACGCTAGTCCTGCTTCCTTCCACCGCACAGAGAACAGTCCCATTGAATGTATCAAAACAAGCAGCGCCGGGTCAAGTAAATGGAGATTCCATGATATCTACGACTAAGAAATACATCAGGCGATTAAATATGGCCGTCGGACGATACCTGTGATCACCTGAGGGCGACACTTCGCAAGTTTGCAGCATACAGTAAACAGATCAGAAGTCCTTGCAATAGGCTTCGACAACCAACTTCAGAAATACCTCACCACGAATGAACTCCTTTCTTTCTCACATTGTCCCTCTGCTTGATTCTCAATCAGCTTCTTGACCTTTCTATTTCCACAAGAATCCAGCCCCTGTCAAGAAAAAGGCGGCTCAGAGGAGGTACAGAACATTCAATACATTATTTCGGACGCCATTTTCACCATTTTCGACGATTAAACGTCGGCCAGTTTTTTCCTCTCGGTCCAAAACAAGAGTAATTTGCCCACGTTAATTTTCAATTTCCCGCGCGTCGAGACGACGATTACCAAACGCGATACTCGTACGAGGAAAAAAGGTCGGGTTTTTAATTTTATAAAAACGAACGCGCTTCATCCTTGCACTTCATTTGTTCACCGCAAAATACGATTCCAGATCTCGTACAGAACGTCTCGCAGGATTTAAGTGATTGATGATATTAAATCATAGCGCCTTCTCGCGGATGGCCGCCGCGCCACTCCGCGGGCCCAAAACCACCACGTAGAGAGCGCGCCAGACTCGCACCCGCCGTCCAGCAAACGTGTGCGTATATGTGACTCATTACTCGAGAGGGTTGGTATATCATCCAGAACTAATCATTGTTTTCTACACAAACGACATGCCCTAACTCAACGTTTCCCGAAAAACTCGACCTACCCTCTCACCGATACGCGAGAGAGGATTTAAAAAAGATAAACTACTCGGAACTAATGTTGTAATTTTTCACGTCTCTTTTTTTTTTTTTTTTGATACGCTTACTCTTTCGCTTTCGACGTTGCGGGATTTTTTCCACTACTTACGTAATATAATAAGACGGAGACAAAAAATAACAAAAATAAAACCATCCCAATTCACACAAGTAATATACTTCACGATCGAGATAAAGGTCGTACCGAATTAAAATAATGCGTTTCGACGTTAACGCTTATCATGTGCGATGGCAGTGCTGTAAAGCATGTCGGGTGTATTGATAAATTGAACGGTGACAAGGGCTATAAAATGGTTTGTTTGGACAACGATCGAGCTATAATCTTTATTACGAATATGGTCTACTACTCCGACGCGTTTTACTGAATGCAATCGAGATAAATATTCGATAAGCGGGACCCTCTTTCTGTGGATAACCATATGTCGGAATTATATCTCGAACATTTACTGGACTTTTGGGTCAGATATAATATGATGAGACATATGGAAGGTGGAGCAAGTCTCTTCCGGGGAAAGTCTCTAGCATGCACCAATCTGCCTTTTATGCATGATTGTAGACGGGTTGTCAAATATTTCTGGCCTTAATTAGGTACTACAATCTCTCCTAACCATAGAAAGATGTAGAGTTTGTATCTACTTGAAAGACTCTAACCAAAGTGCAACATCGACTTCTTCTCTCTCTCAATGCCTCCCAAGATTTTTGTAGCTCTATTCAACAGAGGACATGCAGCCAGCCACTACATTCAAACAAGAAAAGGTATTTACAGCAGACCAAGCCCTTGTTACAACTCCTAGCAAAAATTATCATCAGATTGTTCAGGATAAGAACGTAAATACTCCCAAAGAAGCTTTAGATAAAGATGCAAATTCACATAGAGCAGACCAACATCAAAAATCCATCGAAGTCGTGAAAGAAGAAAGCAATCATAACACTAATATTTGCCTAGCCCATGACATAAGTAAGTCAAGGTCAATCGAAATCAAGATACACCGCCAGGTTTCGGTCATTGAATTCAGTAGGAAGCCCTCCCCTACATTAGCTCAGAGTTCAGCCTTTTTTTAGATCTCGCCCGGACACCTATATGCATTCTTCCACCGTACTCACGATCGCTACCAACTCGCCCTACATATGACGTCATCAGAGTAGATCGAGGTGCAATCAGTATCAAGGGCACGACGTCAGGTCAATATCATCGAGCTTACTGACGGGGAGGGAGTGTGGATCCAATTTGAAAAATGAAACATACATGGTTCTAGGTGGTATATTAAAGTAGAAGTCAAGATGTTTTCAAGTTTCATCCGGACGCATCCCCTCTCTCCTTTGCTCACTCTAGATTCACATGGTAACATATAAAATACTACCTCAGCCTATGACGTCATCAGAGTAGTCCTTATGCTGGTTAAGGTCAATCGGTCAGACTTACTGGGAGTGAAATGTAGCGTGACATTCCCGAGCTATAATATGCTAGAACGGAATGCTAAGTTATATTTCGACTCAAGAGTTTATTTTTTCGAAACTCACTTGGACGCAAATCCAGGAAATTAGAGTGAAGTACGATGAATATTTGAGTTTTCCCAATTTCTTCAAGCTCATGGTCGAAGGAACGCTCGGACACCTGAAGGCAAATCCTGAAAATAAGAGAGATCGGAACATCAGTTAAATTGTAGACACAGTTAACAAAATCGTAAGTTGTGCGAAACAACTTGAATTAGATCTATGTTAGAGAGAAGAAACATGAAGAAATTTTGGTAGAGATTTGTAGAGAGTCTGAGCTACTGAAATCCCTACAGAGATTGCAATAGGAAACTTCAATGGCATACAAACATAGAATGATCTCATGCATTTGATGATCGTCGAGTTTTCTGGAAGAAGAAGAGGGCAAAATTCCGCGAATACAAAATTACAAGACAGAGGTCATTATTTGCAGAGGAATTTTACAAAGGCCGAACAATTTCTGTAAAGGATATGGTTAGACGCGAAAAAGAAAATTTTAAAGTACACGACTTCCACTGTAGAGGAATTTCATACCTCGGCAGTCACACGTTTATAGGATATTTTTTAGAATTTAATTCTCGTGTTTCGAAGGTGATTCTAGTCAATTCCTAAATACTTTTTCTCCTGATCAACTTCTTGATCACTTCTCGAGGCTACCATACGACAGGTTGACATTCAAGAACTGATAAAGAGACATACAGAAGTTCAAGTCTACTCCTTCCTCCTCTCCCTCTGATCCAAAAGACTTGATTCCAGCGAGTCTCTAAAAGAATAGCGCTAAAAAAAATATTGAACAGTAGGAGCCAGCCGTAGGCCGATATTATTTAGAAGAGAGTGACGTGGAAATCTCGACAAGAGATGGTGGCGTTATCAAAGCAAAGTATACAGAAATACAATCAAGGGATCATCAACACGACAGGATGGAAATCGTAAAGAAAATATACGCTATAGTAGCACGGAAATAAAACAAGAAGGCGGAAATTTGAGAGTAGAAGCCTCTCTCTACGTTGAAACTCAATTCCACACCCAGAAGGGAATCGGTCTCAAAATGCCAAACCGACAATAAAAAAGTATCAAAAATGATTTACAGCGCTTAAGGTACTCGTTAGAATCCCCATCAAGAATTATTTAGCGGATCGAAATTCGAGCAAGATTATACCAGTTCGCGCGAGAGTGCAAGTTAAATAAATTTAAATGCGAGAACGTAAAACATTTCGCGATGAGATTCATTTATTCAAATCACCATCAACCAGCGTAGATGATCAATTCATTCGAATCAAATTACTCATTCCTCTGTATTACGTTATCCATTTGTTTTCGTCTTCGTTTTTTCCTCAGTTAGCATTAATAAATAAAATGAAATTAAAGAGGGTAAAAATTCGTCGTTATAGGAGAATTTTCCGCATCACGTAATAAAAACCCCCGACAAAAAGCTTTGTTTCACGCGCCACAACACCGTATACCATTCTCAATAAGCTCTCTTGAAAAAAATATTAGGAATATTAATTCACGAGCGTAGCGAAAAGCAAAGCTATATATTTTATAAGCGTTCTCGCGCTCGCAAAAAAAAAAAAGAAAAAGAAAAAGCGTCGTCAAAGAGTACCTCGTAAATCTTGTCAGGGTGTTCAGGATCTCAGCGCAGTGCCGCAGCAAAAAGCGATTTAAAAGATGAAAATATTGAGTAATAGACGGTACACGAGGTACATAGGCTATATATGTGAAAACTTATAAGGTGGCGAGAATGAGGGAAAAAAGGAAGAAGAAAAGTCGCGCAAGATTCGAAAGTTCAAAAGGTGCAACGTTTGCGGGCTTAAGGGGAAATATATATTTTCTTCCGGAACATCATTTACAACAGCGCTAACGCCCTCTATATAAACCCGGGTATTACGCGAGGAAAAAAAGGTGAAAAGCGAGACACGCCGCGTCTTTTCACAAAATATATCGACAGAAATCAGTTAATTTATGGACGCATTTATCACGAGCCACGCGGATGGGCGAAAGACGACGCCATATTGAACGCACTCCCTCATTTCTAATAACAAGATTCAAAATGAAAAGTTACCTTACGTCCAGACGTTGATGTTCGCAAATATTTTATCTGGTCGTTTTCGCATTTTTTTCTTTTTCACTCTTTCCTCGCGTGATAACGTTTTCCTTACCACGATTATGGTGAAATTTGAGGCTGTAAAAAAGGAATGGAAAGCAGTCTCGTTTGTAGAGTTTACATTAATATATTGTACAATTCGAGTATACGAATCAATGCTAAAAAGCGTTCCTTTTTTCCTCGCAAAGGGTGACTTTTGCTTCGACGCTATGTAAGTAATTTTCGCGTCGAACTTTTACATCTACACGGAAATGAACCGCTTCACGTTTGAAACTCGAATACTTTTTTTTTTTTTCCAGGAACATTGTGACACACGTAGAATGGTGGCAAAAAATGTGTCACGTTCTCTCGAAAGTAATGTCGGTAAAAAATCATCCGTTTACTTTTTTTTTCGTGAACAGCGAGTCAGCTTGCTACCAAGCTGTCTTAGTTATCAATCATGCGATGCCAAGTTTCGTTAATTTAAATATCGGTACGCTATCTGGTCTTTTGTACCTGTCTTAAGAGTTTTTGAAGGAGTAGCGGAGCGTGTAGGCTGTCTTTACTTTGAAATATTTGTCCCATTTGAAGAAGAAAACGAGAGAAAAGTAACGGAAGCTCTATAGAGATGTCAGTGGTATTTTGGCTAAGTACACGAAAAAGTCGTCAGAATTGGTTACAACAATAGAGGCTTGGAATTATTCTGTTACTCATCGGAAGAATGTTTTGGTAAACGAGTGTCATGTCAAAAAGGGACGATGGCATGAATGAAAACGTCATACAAACACTTTGGAATGTCGCGAGGCAGACAACCTTCCTGTTTGAATGATGAAATAAAAGATTTAATGACTGAAAGGCTGAAGGAAGACTCAAGGCTACATTCCGACACTGTGCGATGAACCTAGTACAACGATTTAGCTTGACGGAAAGAGAAATTTACCGTATTGTAACTCTTTCGAAGAGCTGGACTTTCAAGCGACAGGTTCTTCCAATATTGCTTCCTCCCCCAAATATGAAGGCTACCACACACCAGATAAATGAATATACCTACTTCTGAACAATCATAATCAAGTTAGATATCTTACGTTGCAAAATATACCTAAGTAGGTACCTGACTCACCCGCAGTAATGTTTTCATAGTAAGTGGCGCAACACAGGACGATACGAGTAAATACAGAATATTCTTTTAAATACGACCCAATTTTGTAGACGTGACCGAGCAAGAATCCGACCAAATGATGATATCTGTATACGAACTTGAGACATGAAACGGAATGATTCCACACCGTATCCAAAATTCCAATAGTGGTAGCAAATAAAGGAATATGCCAAATCTGAAAACAAGGTTACAACGGAATAATAAAATGGCACCGCCGTTTTAAACATCGCAAAGCAAGAAATCTTCGTACTGCATGATGAAAGTAACCCGAAAAAATTCTAAAAATAAATTTCTGGTAGGAGATGTAGCAGGGTGACCACCCAAGCGAAAAAAAAAATATATATATAGCCTATATATACCGTGATCCGAAACTCGACTGATGATGCCAAAAAAAGTATTTCTGGAACGATTTGGGGGGAGAATTGGAAATTCACTTTTCAGTTCAAAAGGGTATAATACTCTCCAAAAGAGTCTAGATATCGATGAATCTTGCTCTAGAATGTGTATCAAAGCAAGTCTACAAGGGGATCCCACGTGCCAACTTGGTAGAGAAAAACCAAATGAAAATCTGATTTTATCACGTTCTAATCTTGAAGAATGAAACGGATTGCGACATTCATCCATTAATTTTAAGATTTTGTAAGATAGCAGATCTGATAAACAAGCATGAATGACGTACCTCTTTGTATTCGTCGATGTCGAATGCAATCCTTACATGGCTATCTAATCAAAGTGTCAACGATCCAGTTGTAATAGCAAAATTATGTTTTGATAACAGTGCCGCCAGATGTGAGCGGTGAACATCTTGGTGGTGATACAGAACTGCATTGTGATGTGACGAAGCTGGTATTGAGAGTAATTCCGGAAATTCGCACGATCGCACTCATGAGACTGAGAACCTATCTCAATTAGATTGAGGATTAGAAAAATCTATCATGAATCGGAAACTCAAAATTGGCCTTCAGCTAGAATATGATAACAGGTTACCGATCGATGAATTAAAATATAATGAAGTTACGATAGAAAAACACATTTTAAAATAATGAACGTAATGATTAGAAAAATACGTAGATTAGGTATTAACAAACTTTTAAGATATTCGGGGTCTTCAAACAAAACGTTAGGTAGGTAGTTATTACATAATTTCATTGTCGAAACAAATCGACACGGCCCTCATTACAAAACTTGTAAAAAATAAAGATGTTTCACGTAATAATTAAAGTTTGCTCAGTACCTAATAGGACTAAATGATATTCCCTAAGCTTGGAAAAAAATTCACCTACTTTCGATGTCAACCGAATGATCCATTCCTCGTTCGCGAGTTGTAAACAAATTAAGAGATAAATAACAATGAATGCGATAACTGCTTTCTTTGTATTGCAGCAAGTTTGGACCTAGATAAAAATAAATTTCTCAAAAAGGCATAGAAATTGCACAAAAACTAACTTGAGAAGTATCAGTCCCAAATGAAAGTACAAATACCTCCGGTTTGTAAACTTGAAGAAAATTCGAATACCGCGGTACAACACCCTCTGATAATCAGCGAGCTCCCATAGAAACTGGATTTTATCGGATAGTACAATAGGTAATATATACGCTCACGTTGAGACGATCGATGCGACAAATAAAACAAAACCGTTCCATTACCTATAAGCAATGAAGACAACGTTATTTAAGAAGGTACAGTACACTTCAAATTTAAACAACGAGTCAGAGAAAACTAAGGTTAGAAAACTATACGAAGAATTACAAAGTTTTGTTCGACCTGAAGATACTTTGAACGAGAGGTTTACACTAGGTAAACATAGGTATCACTTTAATAGCTCACATTTCACGAGATGAATTACAATGAAAAAGTGGCGAATTGTCCAAGTCTTGATTCCGGTATTCGGAAAATGACTAAGTACTTACGTAGTTGGGAAAATCATCGATTCCAAACAGTGATCGAAATTTTGATCTTGAAGTTATATACCTATCACTACACTGCACGTAAGTTATTTTCCATCAGGATACGATATTGCATCAGCTGTAAAGAAATTAGGTCTCTAAAAATGAAGACTGCGTCACGCAAGAATGAAAATTTACACAAAACAAACCTTTTTGTATCGCATCAAAGGAGTAGCGCCGGCGTATCCTCCAATTCATTCGATGCTCGTTTTTTGATGAGTGCTACCGACCAACAATAGAAAACAACAATTTGGATAAGATAACTTATGATTTTTAATTTTCTCGGAAGATTGGTACTTAGATGTACGTTCACGATTGAATTTCCTAGTTTTCCATCGATGAAATTCGATAAACATACTGTAGAAGAAACAACGTAACATTAGGTCATGGTGTCTATGTCTTCAACTGAGAAACAAATTTTCATGGTGAGTGGAAATATTTACCTTCATGTTTTTCAATTAGTAAGTACCAAGAAACGTCCTGCAGTAGAAATTCAGCTTACGAGAGGGATACGTCTACACATCAGTACAGTCTGATGATAACAAGGACAAAGAATAACACGCCAGTCAAAATAATTCTTACAAGGAGTAAAACTAAATTAATTGATTGAAACACTTACTGAATACTGATTTATTCGGTGGTAGTTCAAGAAACAATCCATTACAAAGGTATTATGAGGTATAGTAGGAATGGAAACGAATAACTTGATACCTGTTACCTCACCCGAGAAGTGTGTCAATTATCCGTAATTCCGATCAATCAAGTCACGGGTTCTGGTAAGTAACTGTGAAAAGTTGTAACATGCTTATTATTCTGTTCAGTTCAATTCCATACGTAATTAGAATTCACAAATAGGTTCAATTAAAGTTCAAACTTCTTTTGGGCTGGAACGAGAAGGCGACACAGAAACAACAAAATGAAAGGAAATAATCCTCTGGGCGGATAATGACCTCAGAATGACCTTACAACTAGCGGTGATGGACTGATGCTCAGCTCACAGCTGATGCTGATGGTGCCGGCATGCCGGCACAGCCTCACTACCAAAAGCCAGTCACAAACTGAGTGAGTGACAGCTACTACACCTAAGCATTCCACATACGTATACATGGAGTACCGCTATCCGCCATTCTAGTTCTAAACGTTGACGGACCGGGCAGTATAGGCGCGCTACTGCAACTCTGTAATAAGCGAGTTGATAATGCGAAAAAGCAAGGTACCTGTGAAAAAGTTTGGTGATCTGTGTACTTTGTTAATGGACGCACAGTCTAAATACAGTAATCTTTGAAAACTTATATTTAATTAAGTATATTGGTTCTAGTTCTAGAAGCTGAATAATTATTATTTTGTACGCTTGTTTCTATAACTCGAATAAAAATAATTTACAAAAAATAAAAGTTCAATTAACGTTGGCTTCACAATGAGTAATTTATAAACTTTTTCCTCGCAAAATCAAATACTGTTGGCAAATCAATGATTAACGTGTTTTTTGAAGATTTTTCCATAAAAGCCTGTATAAAACTCGGCCCCCTATTTTTTATCATTGCGACGTTGCCAGATTTAATATTCCGGCCTAATACTAGAGACGGCCATGGCCGGTGGCAGCCTAATTTGAATTAAGTATGTTCATGATTAATTTGCTTATAGTAGGGTTTGCGAAATAACAGTTATTCAACTGCTTATTGACCAATAACCGAAATGAAAAAGTTCATTGACCACTACCGACAACCGTTTTAAAAGGAAATTGGTGCATTGACCGTGACTGTTTGACCGATAAATGTTTCGTTTGACCGATAAATGTTTCGATCGAAACGGTCATAACAGTTGGGTTGACAGTTATTTTTCATGTTTTTCTGTTTAAAAACATGTTTTTTTCTGAAAAAAATATGTTTTTTCTTTCAAAAAATGTTTTGACCGTTATGAACTGTTATGACCAAATCATTTTTCAATAATGGTCCTGATCGTTACGACCGTTTGACCGTTTCAATTTTGAAGCTGACCAGACTGATAACCGTTGACCGTTTTAATTTTGAAGTTGACCGGACCGTCGGCAAGTGCTAGAAATGCCAGTGTTTGCACTTTTCTACCTGTTTGATTTTAATGTTCCTCTTTTACGTGAGTAAAAAAGTTCATGAAGACTAGTTGCTTACAGTCTCTAAAGACATTTTTAATTTTTGTTATTGCCGTGCGCTCTGATGGCTATTTCTGATCTACTTTGGCCAGATAGGGCTAGCATAGATGAACATGAGACTTAATGAATGGCGTAGGGAAGCAGATTTCAAGCTTTTCCAAGCTAAAATTTCAATAAACAATAAAGGAGATTTATTTGGGGCTAAAACTGTAATAATAAATAAATGATAACGTCCTGGCACCTGAAGCTGGTAGTTATATACTACCGAAATATTGTGTGGTCAATATTATTTAATTAAAAGCTATGTAGTTAATGGTGTCAAACATTCATTTATTAAAATTTCAATAAATTCTGGACTCAAAATGAAAAATGTCCTTTCACCCTTAGCGCAGCGAGTAAAACGTACACGGTAAGAAATTTTTAGGCTAACTCCTTTTCATCTGTTCACGGCCGAATGACCGTTGGCTTGGACATAGCTAATGTTGATCGAATACAATTGACTATGAAACATAATCGGTTAACCATCCTTTGTTCGATCCTGCCGGTACAAAATTGCTCATCATAGGCGAACGTGAAATTCATCGGATCACATGAGTATAATGGACGACAAAATACATCCGTTCTTCAAAAAGTATTAGGAAATCATATTTGACGTCGGGGTGTAGAAGAGTCACATCGTTAGAAAAAAGACAAATGATGAAATTTTTCCTTGTCATCGTTAGAAGGATGGCACGCATTATAGCGTTGAATAAGGTAGCTGCGATTTCCACAGAGCGAAACGGACTATAGGGTGGATACCACTCGCCATAGTTCTTATTGGCTACTGCTTTATCGACGATTCCTTTGAAATATTTGAAATGTTGTTGTACTTGGAATTTCTGAGTAGCTGAGAAGAATAAGGGTTGTAATACAAATAATAACATCTGTTTTTCAATGGTCACGCGCTTTCGTAACTTCGCACTATTATTTATTTTACGACATTGGGACGAGTTTTGCCTGATTTTCAAACTCGTTAATACGTTTACAAATTTCACCGTTTTAAGTACCTACCGTACGTCAAACAACGTTCGAGAAAGTTTAGTAACAAGAGCTGAAGTACATATATTTAGGAAAAAATAGACGTTATCAAAATCTCGAATCTAACACGCTCGAAAACGTGATTTATCCGAGCTAAGGGGACTCTGATTTAACGAGCTGATTGAGATAAACTCGTTTAAAGCCTTTTTTTGTATGGCGTGATTATAGTACTACGTAATAAGAGAATGTAGGATAATACTCTTTATACATACGAAAGTGACTTATCTGTCAAAGCTCACGGAGGCTATAATAACAGGATTCTGTCGAGTATTCTTCCTTTCTTATACTATATTTTTGTAATCTGTAAATGCGTATCCGGTAAATCCGAAGCGGTATTATAGAATTAAGCTCATCTCGTCTACCTGCTTCAATGCTGTTGGTGTTAACGTCAGGCGTCGTCGTCATCATCGTATATAAGATAGTCGACGTAATTTAGTTTGGCGGATCATTTTGCCATAAGAAGTCAATTTTCTCGAATTAATTTTCTTTCTGCAGATAGACATCTAGGGAACAGAATTAATAGCGATGAGGAGAAGAAAAATGAGGTATTGGGAGCTTTCTAAACAGCTTCTATGTTGCTGGCGATAATGAGATGGTAGAACGAGACGTTACTTCCTTGACTGGTTTATAGGTGCTATCGGATGCGCTCAAGTCTTAGCATGCACTGACAATACGTGGCAAGGGAGATCTGTGAAAGCAGCAAGTGAAATTGCCTCAATGCTAGGTGAACACTTTCGTAGATGAAGGTTATTCATCAGTTCGGCTGCGGTCAGGGAGGGGTGGACAACGGTCCTATCTCTTACTTCAATTGTAGTGATTATATCGCGACTAAGGACAAATTGTTTTTAGCAGGGAACCCTTCCTCTGTTTTTATTCAAAATGTCCACGTACGACCTTTGTGACGTCATCAATGACCTTCATTTGAGCGTTTTTCGGATAGGAAAATAAACTTTTCTCTAGCTGTGCTCATAATATTCCAGCCTAAGAGTGTAGCAATACTTGTCTCTTCCCATGCGACTGCGTAAGAATGGATATTAGCGCTAATTTTGTTTTATCATCTGACTACTGGTCATACGTGGTCTCAAGTGAGCACATTACCATAGATATTATACGAGTTATGAGAACACTTTTACCGAAGTTTACTTCTTAACGCGACAAACGTTTTATACGCGTAGACCAAAAACAGGAAAGGAACCCGGGAGTCGATCATTTTTTTTTTGTTTTTTTTTTCTGTTAATGCATTCGTCGCGGAGGAAGTTGCAAAGTCTTATCTTTAAAGACAAAAGGAAATATACCCGGTTCGTAACAATAAATTACAACTCGACTAACAGATAACATTGTAAATTAGACTGTCGACGATAATTCATTCGCCGAATGGAGGAGCAACGACGCTCGACGGTAGCGAAGTTGGAATTCTACCAGAATCGTCGCCCGTAAACAGTAGAAGTATTGTGTGTTAATGTGATTACAACATACATTATTATTGCGAATATAGTGTGACAAGCAGACAAGCATAGCACCGCCGCCGACGACCGAGCCGAATTTTTTATAATTAGATCGCGACCGACCCGAGAGAGCGCGAGAGGCCGCATCGGCCGTCTTAATTAATATTGAAATGTCAGCAGTCCAGAGCCACTCTATCCATAGCGGCCATAGTTTACGAATAAAGTGTGAAAAAATTATGCAAATCCGAAGGGTGTATCGATGATTATTATTCTTTCTTTTTTCCATTCAAATCCCCTTATTATGGGCTGGAAAGACAGCGTTGCTATTCTGATGGACGCGCGGTGCACCGGTACGGACTGTGTAGATTTTCGATGCGAGAATTACACACCAGCGAGACATATTGTTTATAACATTGTCAGATATAGCCGAGAGAGTTATGTATTATGTAGTCTCTGGGAGAAGCACGCCGTCATTACCATACTCATTTGAATATAAACTGCACGCTATCTTTCTCCTTTTCGTGTAAAAGTACCTATCAACGACAGATGCCGAATCTTTTTGTTCCATTTTTCCGTCTAGTCATTCCATCAATCTCATTAGAAATACACTTCGGGTATGGAGCTGCACGTAGAAACGTTAGAGCCATAATACTGTAGCCGTCACGTGAAACGATACACTCCATTGCACATGTTAATTATATGCCGCTTGTCGCCGCTTTTAACATGATCATTCATTTTTATTATGCTAATGGACTACGACACATCAGACAGGCAACCTTCTAAATGATATCTAGTCTTTATCTCACGTTGACAGCTATCTGCTGCACGGCTGCTCCGCGCTCGTACCGTACTCTTATTACACTCTCATTTCTGCCATAAAGTTTTTTGATAACATCGCCTGCCCACATTCTTCCATCAGCTCGATACCTATACGCGATATAAATTATTGATTTACAGATTGAGCGAGAGGCTCTTGAACACATTTAACCAGATTCTTATTCGATCACGGTACGAATTATCAGATCAACCTTATTTCATTAGCTCGCTTGTTAGATTGTCATATATTATATGGTAAAGTGGACCCGCGGTGATAATGGGTACGTTCTTTGCGTGTTAAGCGTGCCGCGAAGTTATAATCGTCGATATTAAGATAAACGACTCGTATCATGTGTTTGTAGTTTGCGCAAGGGACCCCCTATCCTCCTTGGACCCCAAAATGAGTCTGGAGATTTTACTGTACATGTATGATGGCCTCGACATGTCGAGTCCTTGTATACCGCTTATAGGCTCATAATTTGAAACCTGTGTCAATATTAATAGATGTTTAGTCAAAATCTCATAAACGAACTATCTTCCTCAACAGCAATAACCTCTTGAGAAGTTAAAAACGATTTCACAGTTGGTTTCTCTGTTCCTGTAGGTTTTTGTGGAGTTTTTTGACGTTCGTCGTTCTTCAAACAAATTGTAATTCCGAGGGGACAGAGACTATTCAGGAACTCAGAGGACTTGATAGAGGAATACCTTTCTGCTAATGCGCAAAAAGTAAAAATTCATATCTCCTGTCAGATTTTAGTGCAGGGAATGCAAAACTTAACTGTATTGTCCCTGTCAGATAATCGAGGTCAAAAGAGATGTAGAAGAAGAAGACTCGAGGTTTGTGTACTATAAGTTATATATTGACAAGAAGACGACCAATTCATGACGGGAGAACACAGCCCTCCTCTTCCTTCCTCAAAGTCATCTTTCCGGAGAACTTGCAAATAAACAAGTATGCATTGGCAGAAGGAGAAGGAGAAGGAGAAGGAGAAGTGATTGAAATAGCCTGGTGGCCCAAACCCTCATCATCTTCCTCAAGGTAGTAGATCAATATACTGTGGCTCGATTATATACTGGCAGAAAAATATTTATCTAAACTGGGGGCAGTTGTCTTCAAAGAGGTCACTCCCAGAACGACCAGTTAATATATTATGCAATTACACTTCTGAAAAAATTTCAATCTTTTGGAATGATCATGAATTATAAAGTATTTTCAACGATGATTTCCAGGCCATTTACCATTTTTTGATATCACGTCTCAATACTTATGTTAACTAAGAGCGTTGCTGTGACGAGCTTCAAGGTTGTAGCAGCTTAATTGCAAATAGATCTGCCGACTTCCTCTGGCCACTGTATTTCTGTCAAATACTAGGAAGTAACGATACATTAAGTTTGGTCATCATTCAAATTCATGGATTGTGAAATTATTTCCCGCCGAACGTGTAGAGTTAATAAATATAATATACAGTAGTGATGCAGAAAACTATTGGGGAAAAAAAATTTCACCACTTATTTAATGTCCAGGAATCTAGAGTTATTGTCATGTGAACTTAGGGATTTCGTTTTGGGGCAGTCGTTATCCACGAGGTTTGCTGGGGGCCAATTACTCGAGATATCTGACAAGAGGCATGCGTACTTATCGCTTTTTACAGAGTATCGCAGCCAGCTGGAAGCCGGAATCCGAATTCAGTCGGATTTTTGCTGATAAGAACGCAGCTGAAGGCCAACTTTATTTAAATCTTCCTAAACTGAAAATCAAAATGAGCCAAATTATTTCAACTTTTTTCTAGCTTTCCTAATTCATGCAAAAGAGGAAAATGCACCGCTCGAGTGTTCAAAGGCTCTAGCTGGGTAAGGGGGGGAAATGGCCTTGGTCGGAAAATGCTTCAAATGTCCGTCAAAATGTTGTCCCCAATGAGAAAACTCGAAATCCAAAAAATTGGACCCATCCGCTCACCCACATCGGCTGCAGAGTGACTTTTAGGCCTAAAATCCAAATGGCTATATCTCAGTCAATAATGATCGCACAGCAATGGAACTTGAGTACATTTTAGTATATGTGAACGTTCATCCATGGTATTTTTTTCAAAAAAAACCATTCATATTTTCCCTAGTTTCTAGCTATAACAAAACTTCAAAGTCGAATAAAAAAACAATCGGGGCGAGGCACCTGGGGAAAATCATTCATTTGAAGCGCCATACCCTCTATTACAACATACATGAGTACCATAGTCCTCGGTGAGGTGCAACATTCCCAAAAAAAATCAATACTTAATGAATTTCTGTGATTTTTCCATGAATAGCGGGGTGAACTATGACTGCTACCGCAATAGACCCCGAGAAATCAATGGTCAATGTTCGAGGTAAAAAATACGCACTCTTCCATGAGAGGAAATGGGAATGTTGATAGACCAAAAATATATTTTTAGTATTTCGTTTATCGATTTGGTCAATTCTTATGTAAACACGTCTACCGATTAGGTGGAGTACGTTAGATTGAGAAAAATAGTTGAAAAATTCTCCAGTCGCTGGAACAGTCTGAAAATAGAAGAGAAGTGAGAAAATCCACTTCTTCACCCTGTAGGATCGTGAGTTTTGGTATTTCATTCATCAATTCGTTCAATTCCTAAGTAAACATGTACGCCAAGTTTGAAAAAAATAGTCAAAAAATTCTGCCGCTGTAATGGTCTGGAAATGACAATAAATCGGGGAAATCCACTTATTCACCCTGGAGAATTGTGAGTTTTGGTATTTCATTCCACAATTCGTTCAATTCTTATGTAAAAATGTCCGCTGAGTTTGAAAATAAATGGTCAAAAAATTCTCCAGTTTCTGGGATTCCCTGGAAATAGTAAAAACTCCAGGTAATCCACTTTTCCAATATGGAAAACCGTGATTTTTCATATTCTGTTTATCAACAAGGTCAATCCTTATGTAAATACATCCGCCGTGTTAGTCAATAAATTCTCTAGTTGCCGGAACGGTCTAGAAATACCAAGTTCAGAAAATCCACTTTTTCAACATGGAGAGCCCTGACTTCATCAATTAGATCAAATCTTATGTTGATAAGTCTTACAAGTTGGAAAAAAATAGTCAATAAATTCTCCAGTCGCTAGGACGCTCTGAAAATAGTAAAAAACCGATACACATCCACCCCTAAGATTCATTTCCTTTACTTTAAAGTGTTGAATGTTTATTTTTGTTCCTCTGAAGTCGTAGAGGTACAAACTGTGTTACTGGGAGCCGTGCACTTCCATGAAGTGCAGGAATCTCCTCTCGAGTTGAGGTACAATGCTTCAAATATTGGAATTCATGAGCATGACAATACAAAGGAGATATATTTCCGATTTTTTTTTTTATTCGAGTTTGAAGTTTTGTTATAGCTAGAAACTAGGGAAAATATGAATGGTTTTTTTTTTTTAAATACCATGAATGAACGTTCACATATACTAAAATGTCCTCAAGTTTCATCGCTGTGCGATCATTATTGGCTGAGATATAGCCATTTGGATTTTAGGCCTAAAAATCACTCTGCAGCCCATGTGAGTGAGCGGATGGGTCCAATTTTTTGGATTTCGAGTTTTCTCATTGGGGACAACATTTCGACGGACATTTGAAACATTTTCCGACCAAGGCCATTTTCCCCCCTTACCCGGCTAGAGCCTTTCAAGTTCAATTGCTCCAGTCTCTAGGCCAGATTGGCTTTGCCAAAGAATTGATAAAGATAAGAAAGATTGGTTTCGGTTTATAGTACGTTCCAAATAAGAGTGCCCGCTTTTGATAAGCGATATCCTGCGCGGCGTACCAAAGAAAGCGGACACTCTTATTTGGAACGTACTATAGTTCACTTGTTCAGCCGTTCAGCATAGAAGCCTGTGAAGCAGTCAGGAGTGAAAACAAACTGGAGAATAGGTATCTTCCGCATGTGTGTCAAAGCCCCGATTTTCCTGATCGTATCTTCTGCACTCACGTAGGTATTGATCAGTTGAAAATCAGCTGAATTAAGCCAAAAGCGAGATGAATTTTTCCAAGAGCCAAATTTTCGAAGATTGTAAGTCTAAGTCGAAAGCGGAGCTGAAATTTTCGGCTGCAATACTCTGACTCCATGTTTTCAGAATCATCTATTCTTTGATGCTCACGATCTACACATGGAATCTGTATCCTCTTTGTTTACATTTTCGCTTCTCTTTCCATTCCTCCAAATCCAAGCTTTTCCTCCCTTGCCTTGTCCTCGTAATCAAGTCGTGGGTCTGGCCCCCTTTCATACCTGTTGTATTTCATACAAATACTTCTAATAACTTCCTTCCAGAGTATAAGGATCTCGACGAGTGGTGTTTTACAGTGTCATACTTTCGTTGATTTGTTGATGAGTGTTCTTTGAAAAAAAAAGAAACAAAAAACAAAAACGTCAGAACATGAGAAATTACAAATGAGTAGAGCGCGAAGATAGCCATTTCAAAGCAGGTAGTCGTAAGCCGCACAATACACAATTACACATCCCTATAAATCTGATATGTCATAAAAACTAATTGATAGTCGTATCATGATTTTGAATCGTACTCCGGCGCGTCAATGACCGGTTATTATTCTTGAATACTTACAATAACTGTACATAGGTATAGCTTTTTCTTTCTTTTTGGCTTCCGTTGTTTTTCATCTTCATTTCAAATTCTTCTTTGTCGTTCGGTCAGAATCCTATTAGACTACTCGGATATGCCTTTCTCATCTCCCTTCCTTCATACATGAACTGAATGATAAATACTTACGCCGTGGAATAGAAAGAAAACGTCATGATTGGCGTATAGCTTTCTTTATAATACTTTGAAAAGCCACTGGCCATCAGTCGTGAACACGATGCACCGAGTATGGCTTGAATCAACACCAGTTATAAGCCATACTTCATGGCGTGCTTAACGTTTTATCGTGAGCAATATGATACAGAATAGAGTCCAATTAATCACACGACAGAGGAGGCGATTCGTGTGCTATATGATATTCAAAGCTGGCTCATATACTGTAACGCTATATAGGTGTAAGTTATGAGCCCTTGGTCGTTGATGGAGCGTCGACGACAATTAATATTTCTTTTGATACGCTCGGAAAGGATTAGAATCTCGTATAATACCTTAATACGACAGACTAAATTGATCTTTTGTGAAATGGTAAAAAAATATTTTGTACCCGTGAGCGAGACCGTAGTGTCTATCCCTATAGATTTGCCTCGAATCAGCGTGAACTTTCAATTACTGTATAGCGCGTAATCCGAACGGACAGATAATTAAATACGGAAAAAGTTAAGTAGGTGGATGTTTATCATAATTTTTTATCACATTATGCGCGTCGGAATTTCTGCATGATTATGACATTTTTTGAGTCGTCTATTTACGCGGATTAAGTGTAGAAGAGAGAATTACAAATTCTAGGTCACAGTATGAAATTGTGCGAAGCTAACCAACGACGTCAACTTGGGATTTGGAAGTCTTATCAAGATTTTCAATACGTACTTGTGTCAGAATAATCATCGACAAATGGCCTTAGACACCTTATGTGGTCCCTATAATTGAAACTAACGTGGATGATAAACGAAGAAACATGTATCGTGCTGGTGATAAGATCGGAGGAGGAAATTTTCTCGAGAAATGAATTCTAAAGTTTATTCGATTCCTTTGTGTTATTCAATTAGCATTGCTGTTCTGTGGTCTTTAATGTGCTTGAAATTTTGTTGGTATTTTCAAAATCCCAACAAACCATACTAGAGTGGACCAAACCAGCTAGAAGGTAGCACGTAGGTCTTCTTCTTCTGCCATGTTAAGTAACCTTGAAAAATACTTCGAAGGAGAAGGGGGTGGCCGTGGAATGTGTGTAAGCCAAAAGATGAGAGAGAGGCTTCAAGACATTTTTACAGTTCCGTATCATATACAACATAATCGTACTTGTACCGTACGTGCCGAGGTACAGTAAAGAGAATACAGATTGCTAAGCATATCCACTCGAAGATGCTGTATACACGGCCTTACTGACAGCAACGGTGTCCTGACGCTTTATGAGTTGAAGATTTGGAAGATTGAAAAATTCTCGCGGCATTATTGGCCTACCTGAGTTGAGTAGAGCTTTCCGGTACCTATTTTTAGTCAATTATGCATTGTCCTTTGCACGACCATTCTGACTCACAAGGACGTCCTTATTATTGAGAAAAACCATTTGATCATTCTGACTACAAATTCATCTCGTTGCTTTTGATTCTGCTGAAATATTTGTTAGTGATTTTCCAATTTTTTTGGAAGGGTTGTCACTGTTCCGGGAATTCTCAGTCCAGAATTAGAAGTGGTAGTCGATGTAGACGGCCAATCATCTTAGTTGCTCATCATTTCTACTCCGGCCCGCGGAAAGATTGTGTACGACCCGCGGGCAAGTAACAAGAAAAAAAAAATAAATAAAGAATCGAAATAGCATGAAACTCGATGATGAAGTACTGGAAATACAATTAAGAAATAACCCACAATTTTTTTTGCATCGTACCCGGCCCTTGTCTTGAGAAGCTTTTTCACCACTGTGTTAACGTGTACCAGCGCGTTCATTTAATACATCCTTCCGACGTCGATATTCAGGGCTTGGGATCTGATCACATAATTCAAAGCACTTGAAGCGGTCAGATTTCAAATTGCGCTAGGTACAAATTGATGGAATTTGTTGACTTTTTCTTGGCCTATGGATGCTCAGTGTATCAATCCTTGGGACTCGATTGTATGTCATAGTCAGCAATCCGAGCCAAGCACCTGATCTTTTGTTCTTGGTGATGGCCAATGCGATTTCAAATCAAAAGCGAGAACGTTGTAGCGCAACTTGGATCAGTGTTCTTGCAACCTATGAATCTACATGTCTGGTCATTCCTGCGCTTGTTGGCACTGTATGCTCTTTGTCCGCTGCCTTTCTCTTTAACGGTTGTTTAGTTTGTTTAGCAACGTTTTCACACTGGACAAGGAGGCAACGGTCCTAGAAGTTTATCACTCTCTGCACATCATTGTGACAGTCTTTTCATTCCTAGAACGCGATTGTTGGTGATCCAGATATTCCAGTTTGGTTGTTGAGTAAACCCTGGCCGGCAGTTGAAAGTAAAATTTTGGGTTTTATTGTAGGAACACAAGTAGAACTTCACCTTTGAAAACAGGGGTGTATGAGCGTGCACGTACGCTCAAAGTGGTCACCTAGAAACCGCACCTCCGGCACCGATATCAACCCCTTGGAGAATTATGTCGGTAGTCCAGAGAAATTGAATTAGTTTTTAGAATCAATGCACGGTTGAGAAATGATCTAAACTGGTTGAGCGTAAGGTGTCCAGTGGTTCAATTAGAATTTTCTACAGGGCTTAAGGAGGTTGACCTGATGAAGCGCAGAAGCGCACCTGTAGATTGAGTTTGAGAGGAGAACGAGTCATGTATAAGAAGTGCGGCAGATCTTGGATCTGTTAGTCTGCGACGTGGTTAGTGATTGCCTAAGTCGTAGACTGTGTTGACGGTATTGGTTTCTGGTTAACCTCTGGTGGGACGCTGGAGAGGACTATTCGGGAGAGTATTTTTTTATGAGTGCCACGCTGGCGAGTGCTGTTCTCAGCTGACAGGTGGGATTCTGTTTGAGCTGTGGCCGAGAGCTGAAAACGCAGATCCAAAGCTGAGGCTGGCCAACCTCAAGTCAGGGTGAACGCGAGTCGGCTCTTCTTTGTTGACACACTGCACTTGGTGGGACGCAGCTGTGGCTCGTCGAGGAGACTCGTCTTACATTTTGTGAATACTTTAGTAGTTTCTTTATGATGAGCTGTTCCGCCAAAGGGACTGATGGCTGCATACCTGTGCTCTACAAGATTTGGTTACGAGATCGGTTATGCCAGGAAAGGATTCAACTATGTTATTTATAGTTATAGATGATGGGCTGAAGGTGTTCAAAAGTCGGTTCCACCCGTCAAAAGCAAGCAGTTTGGACATCTTGACCGGTAATTACTTTCGGAGTCAACTCAGGTAAGGTCCTATAGTTATTTGGGGTCTTACACTACCTACACTAAGACACTGAATCGGAAGACGTGATGGCACTTCATCTTGTTTAGGATTAAGTCTTGAGCTAATGGTAATTTTTGCATTTTGGGGTGGAACGCTAATGCAGCTATCAGCTGAACAATGCCGAGCCCCATTATACCTTCAGTGTTTAACCTCTCTCTCCCCGTCACTGACGGTGAAAAACTGATAAGGAAGAAACTTATTTTGCTGTAGTAGATAGTGCTCACCTCCAAGGGGCGGCAGAAGCAAAGCACAACATTCGAAATTCCTGCCAAAATTATTTTTTGCCATTTTTCTTCCCCAAGTACAATTTTCTTATTTGAAATACCAGCGAAATAGTGGTGCAAATAATAGTAAGAGTCGTGTAGAACCTCGTCGATTGACAATTTCAGCAGTTGTATCGAGAAATTACCGTTGCATAGTCGAATAAATCATTTCGAAAAACTGTCAACTGTTGCATTTTTTTGGCACGACTGATTAAACCTCTTGAAACTTTTTCGATCAATTTCACATTGACAAAGGTTTCGAGAAACAATGTGAGCGATGTAGAAACTCATCTTCCAGGAAGCAATCAAGGTTGGAGTCTGAAGCAATTTAACTACAATAGAACGTTGAAGTCTGGCACCTTAACAATATAGAGGGTTCGTATATAATTATCGTAAGGAAAAGGGGTTGGTTAGCGTGACGACATCAACGAGAGACGTACTAAACTATTTTTGCTTAACTCGTTTTACTTGTTGCTTGCTTTTGGCCGGGCATTTTCGTCAAAATATTATAAATTCCCCTTTCTTATATATTTTTTTTCAGAATCTTTCGCTATGAATACCGTATCCTATAAGTTATCGAGTTGCCCTCTTCACCCTTTCTTTGTAGCAGTGCCGTAGATAATCGATAGTTGTTTATTTATTTTTTTTCATAAATATTTAATAAAAATGTCGAACGCGAACTAAAAGAGACCGCGCGGCGTTAATAGCGCGTCATTACAGAGAATTATAACGCCGAATTATCGTATAATTAGTTTTTTTCCTAGTCTACCTCTTCCCGGCTGATGCGCCAATCAAAAAAATCGACGGTAATTCAATTTCTATTATTTTTTAATAGAAAAGGGAAGAGAAAATCGGTAGCTCTTTTTGAAAGCTTGTCTGCCTCGAAGATAACACACTTTTCTTCCCCTCATCGCTGGTAATTTCTTCGCTCGCTGTCGTCTCCGTGTGTAAGAAGAAAATTAATTCGAGAAGATTGACTTCACACGGCAAAATGATCCGCCAAACTGAATTACATCAGCTGTCTGACACGACGACGCCTGACGTTAACACCAACAGCATCCTAGCAGGTAGAGAGAAGAGATGAGCAGCTTGATGAGAAGTAATACCGCTCCGGATACACAGGATAACGGGGTTCTCGAAAATCATTCACCCTTTACGAAGATGTTTGAAAGGGAAAAAGTAGAGAAAATGCTCCATAGAATGAGCTTTGATAGGTGACTCACTTTTGTATGAATTGAAAATACTATCGAAGTTCATGCACTCAAAAGAAAGATCTGAAGATCTCAAGAGCCTACATCAACTTCCAGCTTTCCAATTCTTTAAGTTCAATTGCCCACATATTGATTTTTCATTCAGACTGAAGATCGGGGTAATTTTGACACCAAGTACAGCTGTGACCAAAATGTCACTTGGTGAGCAGTCACCCGTGAAATCTGTCAACAGGTAATTACGAAAATTTGCAGAAAGGCATATCGCTTGAAAATATATTTACAACACTCGTCGAGCTGCTATTGGTACTTTGTCTCAATTTCCCCTTCAGTTTACTAGAGACGTTAATTATCGTCCCGTGATCTGCCATCGTTGTACCTTGTCGCCATATTCATTCGTGACCGAAGATGAGAGTTGAGAGCGAGAAAACGGCCAGACCGTATCCAATGAATCAGCGACAGTGATTCCTCCAACTTGCGTGCGGAAGAGGAGGCAGTAAAAGACAAGCGTGGCATAATAATAATTCCGTACGTACGCTCTACGTTCGCATTATAAAATATTCAATCAATTCGTATGCGTTTCAGGTTCCTGGAACAAACGTTAAATTAATAGCATCTGCCAACTGTGACTCTTCGGTAATTAAGTACAGTATAATAAATGGCACGAAAAACTCCGCGACAGTAGTCGTTATTTATATTCTCTTGCATACGTCATTATTCATATTCACATTTCATGCAGGTAAGATCTACAAATATAAATTTGTTCTACGAGCATGCAGCGTCATCAGCATTGAAGTCGTCACAGTCGTCGTCGTCGTTGTCGTGAAATAAATGAGCGCGTTTTCACACATTTAACAAAAAGTCGCCAGCTTATCGTATATACGTGAGGCGTTACACCTGTAGAGGGGGCAACTGTGAGGGGTTGGAAACGCGTTTCACTGAAAACGTCTCTAATTAACAATTCACCGAAATAACAGACCGCGTTGCATTTCGACGTATTTATTTTATGTAAATGAACCATTACACTCTTCAAATACCGAATGACAAACGTTTAACCATTAGAAATAGGTTTTGTAAGATGTTAAACACGTCGTAATAACGTTTAATTATTATTCGTATAATATGCTGTATTGTGTGCAGTATATATTATAGGCAGTGTATACTATATACTCACAGTCAACAATTTCAGTTGTAATAGGAACGCTAATAAGGTTTTTTAAGACGCTTTTTTTCTCTCTGTCTCTTCCTTTCTCCTACTTCATTAATAATACAAATAATGGCGTAAAATGAACTACGTGTAAGCTTACAAATTTGTGTTTCACACACACCAAAGACATACGTATAGAGGAGAGGTGTTGGAAAACCTGCATCTCATTAACTCTATCTCGATGCACCATCAGTAGCTATCCTTCGATCTGCGTGGTTACCAATTATTTGAAAAATAACTACGGAGACACGTACTCCATGTACCACTTCCAGAACCATCATCTGCACTAGAGACGAGGGTTATCGACAAGAAATGATCTCCTATGTGATTTCAGTTATATCTTCATTTTGGAAGTAAAAGTAATTGTTCAAGAGGGGTTCAAGGGCATAGCTTGCAGATAAAGTTTTATAACAACCTATTTTATGAGTACCCAATGAAGTTCTAAAAAATTGAGAAACAAGACCCTCTCATCATTTGAATTTATCTTAACTAGTTCGATTCTGAGTAATCGACAACTCCATCGGCAACCCAGAACCAACTGAAAATGGAAGTTTTTCACGTCTTGGTCAAATTTTGTTGATATTAGGTCGACATGGGGCGGAATCATCACGACTCTATTTACACTCATTTGTCACATTTTTATTAGACCTGAAATCAACTGCCTTATTGGAACGATTAACGGTCATACCTTGAGAATGTATGCAGTACAGTCTGTCGTTGCCTGAGATGAGTCGGCTGGTGAAGATTTCGACTATCATGTGATGTCTTGTTTCTTGGTTATACAATTGGTCCTAAGGAGTAGTACCATAATTCTGAAACCTGCAAGTATGACGTCAGCAGCCATGAGTAGACTACTGCCATGACCCGGAGACCTGGTATAAGGGAGGAAGAGTGTACACCCGAAGGTGTAGCAAATTATATTGAACCACAAGAAAATCAGCCGCTAAACGTTTTCCGTTAAACAACTATCATCGGAGCGTAAACGAATGCGACTGAATCCAACATCAACAAAGACAGAGGGAGTTAACCAGAAGATCATGGTTTAACCAGCGAGTCGTCGAAGTTTGAATCATTCTCATATACTAGCTTAATCAGACCCTCTTCAGGGATGAACCTGTTTAAAACCGTGAAGTCTTCGTTATTCCGGTGTCGTATGATTTCTATATTTTCTAAAGCCAGCCGTTTAAAATATGAGTTCTCCCTATGGAGGAGGATACCAGAGCCTTCCTTGAATTTATGGCTATTCTCGAGTAGATGATCAGCAAAAGCCGACTCACCCAAATTACCCTTCTCCCACGCTTTTTTATGCTCCTCAATTCTTACTTGGAGCTGACGCCCGGTCATCCTTATATAAATACCTGGGCAATCGTTGCAGGCTATACTGTATACCCCACTTCGCTCGACTGGAGGAATCGGGTCCTTCAATTTCACAAATAAACTTTTTACAGTATTAATATTATAAAACGCCGGCCGGAACCCAAAAGGACCGAGTACCCGGGCCAACTTCAACGAAAACCTGTCCAAGTAAGGGAGTTTAATCCAACGTTTTCTACTGTTATGCAAATCCCTAGGGAGGGAGGTGGTAGAATCGAGGCATTTTCTCGTAAGCCTCCTTCGGACCATTAAATCAATGTCCACTCGAACTTGGTTCACTCTGGCCAGGTACTTAATCGTCCCTAGTTCCTTCTGGAAAGCATCCTGACTGAAGGGAATACTAGTCAGTCGATGTATCAAACTATTAAAAGTAGCGATCTTGTGTGCAGCGGGACAGAAAGATGACCCATGGGTTGTTATATCAGTCGAAGTTTCTTTTCTATAAAATACCAAATTCATGGACGCCATCTCTAATAAATAAGGACAAATCTAAGAAATTTATTAATAATCCACCAACTTCCAGAGTGAATTTTATGGAAGGATATCGGCCATTTAAGTGAGAAAGGAACTCACTAAGGAGTTCCACTGGGCCAGTCCACGCGCACAATATGTGGTCTACATAACTATGCCAGTAAAAGACGTTATTTAGAAGTAGCTGGCCCGAAGAAAACAATTCGACTTCAAATCTGGACATGAAAACCTCCGATATTAATGAGGCCAAAGGGGACCCAATAGGGATCCCCACTTCTTCTGGGAATTCGAAAAATTTTCCCTCAAATTTACAAAAATTGGGAGTCCAACAAACTCTCAGAAGATCGAAGAATTCTACCAATTCCTCATGAGGGACACCAGTTTTTACAAGCAATTCGCCCATATGTTGGATTGCGACAGCCTTCGGGATGTGAGGAAATAATCCCACCACATCAAAGGAACATAAAATCGTTTCCTCAGGGAGGCTTATATCCTTCAACCTCTCCGTCAACGAACCTGAGTTTAATACTGAGTGAGGGGAGGTATAATCTACTCGCGATTTGAACCATCTATCAATAAATTTAGCTAACAAATAAGTTGGCGACGAGACAAATGACACGACCGGCCGCATTGGTACATCTTTTTTATGTACTTTGGGTAATCCATATAGGAGGGGAGGAACCGGGTTAGGCTCCAAGAGAGCTTTCTTTGTCCGAGGACTCTTAATAATCACACTACAATTATTATAATGTTCCTCTCCTCTTTGACAAAACTGGGGAAACAGAACAGGCTATTCTCCTTAGCGCCACATTGTTCCAGCACTTCATGAACCCCGGATACATAAGAGGACGTCTCCATAATCACTACGGCGTTACTTTTATCCGCCTTGGTAAGGATTAAGCCCTCCTCCCTGACCTTCCTCTTGGGACGATTAAGTACCTGGCCAGAGTGAACCAAGTTCGAGTGGACATTGATTTAATGGTCCGACGGAGGCTTACGAGAAAATGCCTCGATTCTACCACCTCCCTCCCTAGGGATTTGCATAACAGTAGAAAACGTTGGATTAAACTCCCTTACTTGGACAGGTTTTCGTTGAAGTTGGCCTGGGTACTCGGTCCTTTTGGGTTCCGGCCGGCGTTTTATAATGTCAATACTGTGAAAAGTTTATTTGTGAAATTGAAGGACCCGATTCCTCCAGTCGAGCGAAGTGGGGTATACAGTATAGCCTGCAACGATTGCCCAGGTATTTATATAGCGATGACCGGGCGTCAGCTCCAAATAAGAATTGAGGAGCATAAAAAAGCGTGAGAGAAGGGTAATTTGGGTGAGTCGGCTTTTGCTGATCATCTACTCGAGAATGGCCATAAATTCAAGGAAGGCTCTGGTATCCTCCTCCATAGGGAGAACTCATATTTTAAACGGCTGGCTTTAGAAAATATAGAAATCATACGACACCGGAATAACGAAGACTTCACGGTTTTTCATTCCTGAAGAGGGTCTGATTGAGCTAGTATATGAGAATGATTCAAACTTCGATGACTCGCTGGTTAAACCATGATCTTCTGGTTAACTCCCTCTGTCTTCGTTGATGTTGGATTCAGTCGCTTTCGTTTACGCTCCGATGATGGTTGTTTAACCGAAAACGTTTAGCGGCTGATTTTCTTGTGGTTCAATATAATTTGCTACACCTTCGGGTGTACACTCTTCTTGGTAATATGAATAACCCTAAATTAGAACAACGTATCGATTCGTATAAGGGAGGTTTGAGCAGTATCAATATAAAGCCAAGTAAAATAGAGAATCAAAAGATGAAAATAGTGCGGACTAATATAGAGAAGGAAGGAAGGTTTGCACCCTTCTCATAAGGTTGGAACGCCAAGCTGAAGGCGAAATATGACGATCTAATCTTAGGGCCTGATAGCGTAGCGGTTTGTGCACTCGTCATGAAAACAAGAGGTCGCTGGTTCGATTCCCGCCCGGGCTAGGAGATTTTTTTGTCATATTTCCTCTTCATTCCTTCTCTATATGTGATGCGATCTGAAAAACCATACCATAAGTCGCACTGGCGGGTTGGGAAACGTAGAAGCGGAGCAAGTGATCCCAAAATTATAAGAGGGTAAGGAAAAGATAGCCCTAGCTGATAAGATCTTTAGCTCGTGACGTCGTAACCATCCATTATGGTCGCATGTGACGTCATCAGCATTCATAACGTCGCTTACCAGCGGAGTGAGTGACTTTGGAAATAGAAGAGAGTAAGGAAGAGAGAGAGCCCAAGCTGATGACGAGACAGACAGCCATCATGGGTTACTAATATTGATCGGCTCTTTCTCTCCCCTCCCCCACCCCCAAAAAAAACGGGACTTACGTCTCCGTGACTAAAATTCACAAGCTAGGCTATGATTTCATCACAGTTCAAGCGTGGCTTTAAAATATAAATGAGGTCATTTACCAACAGACATAAAACATGGTCTTTATTTATTTGGCTATGCCATAGAAAATCGCTCTTTTTTACAGAAAACCTGTTCTGATAGGGTGTTTTTTCAAAAATTTGACGTGCGCCATTTGATGTCGGGCAAAAACAAAAATGGTCCAAGTCTGACATTACTGGCAAAAATGGTTCAAGTCCCTTTCCTATCGTACATAGGTACGATAGAAAATGTCGACCTCAGGCTAAATATGATGGGAGGGGGACTCGGAAAAACTCAACTTTCGAGTATACGATAGGAGAGGGACTTTGAAAGAGTTCAACCCTTGAGCAAAAATGTTTCCTTCCTATCATACTTCGAAAAATTTCGACTCTCGAGCCATAATATATGATAGGAGAGGGGATTTGAAAGATTCCAACTTTTGACCAAACATGGTTCAATTCCCCTCCAATCATATATTGCTCGGGTCGGACTTGGAAAAATTTTGAATCTCAAGTCATAATTGGGTACGATAGGAGGAGGACTTGGAAACACGGGTTCTTTAGCGAAGTTGAACGAGGGGTGGTAGGGAACTTCTTTCACGGGGCAGATGAGAACTGAAAAATGTAGATTGTGACGTCACAAGACTGACCTTTGACGTCATAAATTATGACCTGTTAAATGAGAGTTTGAACTAAATTCACTCCAGCTCAAAAACACAAAAGGTTGGATGCACACATTAAAACTACAAAATTTTTATCTCAATTTTATCTTCAATTTGCGCCCCTACTCAACTTTCTACGATATTTGTGAGCCGAGTTACGAACCAAAATGTGCCAAAAATTGATCAATTTGCCAAAATTCTCAAAAATTAAAAATATTGTTCAAACTTCCATATTTTATCCGATTTGAAAGTGAAATTTAACGCTGATTCCAAAAGAAAATAACTTAATAACCCTATGAAGCTTGGAAGTCGGGGATTTTTCGATTTCTTATTTTGGAAATCTTGGCAAATTGGTCAATTTTTGTCACATTTTGGTCCGTAACTCGGCTCAGAAAAGTCGTAGAAACTTCGGATGTTGTTCAAATTAAAAATAAAATTGAGATACAAAATTCGTACATTTAAATTATACGTCAAACGTTTTGCGTTTTCGCGCTACGATAGATTTAGCGCAAACTCCCATTTGACTGGAAACATTTTTCTGACCCACCCAATATATAATAGGAAGGGAACTTGGAAAAAACTGATCTAGATAACGTCGTCAGATTGTGACGACACAAGGCTAACCTATGAGGTCATCAAACGGTGACGTCATAGGCCGCGAGTCCCAAGCTATATATGATAGGAGGAGGATTTAGAAAATTACGAATTATCTCTACGTGTTCCAGGGTAATACGTTTGCGATAGGAATTCTCCTTATGGAGGAACTTTTCTGATCCCTCACGGAAACTTTGGCCGCGGTTTATCAAATGATCAGCAAAAGCTGATTCACCTCAGTGTCCCTTATTCCAAGAAGTACTCAGCTACCCTCACCTTCATCTGGCGGCAAGCCTCTACAACTCCTGCATTCCACCTCATAAACACCGCTCCTCTCATCAACTGCCTCACAAATAACCTTTTAACAGTGGTAGGGTTGTAAAACTCTGGTCTGAAACCAAACAGGCGGAGGGCTCGACCCAATTGGAGGGAGAACTTCCCCAGGAAAGGGAGACTGATCCAACGCACACGACGATCAAGGATCGTGTTTCGGTGGAGGGAGGTGGTGGAATCAAGAATGCTCCTCGTAAGTTTCCTCCGAACCATCACGTCAACGTCGACATCGACCCCATTCACTCTGGCCAGGTGTTTTATTGTCAGTGATTCTTTCTTGAAGGTAATCTAACTGAAAGAAATACAAGTCAGTCTGTGAGCTAGGCTAATAAAAGCAGCCATCTTATGAGCAACAGGTCCGAATGACGCTCCGTGGACTGAAACATCGGTCATAACATATTTTCTGTATATTCCAAACTCGTGGATACCGTCTACTACAGTTATTGATAACTCCAAAAAGTCAATGGAAGATCCTCCTATTTCCAAAGTAAATTTTATGAAAGGATACCAGGAATTGAGATACCTCGAAAACTCACCAAAGAGATCTCGAGGACCAGTCCACGAGCGTAGAACGTCATCAACGTACCTGTGCCAATAGTAAATATGAATAAGTAACACCTGGTTCGAGGAAAAAGTTCAAACTTAGATATCAAAATTTCGGAGATGAGAGAGTTTAAAGGTGATCTAATAGGAATCCCCACTTCATCAGGGAACCCGAAAAATTTCCCTTCGAATTTACAATGGTTAGAGGACCAACAACTATTTAGGAGATCGAAAAATTCTTGAAGCTCATTGTGAGGAATGTTGGGCTTGACAAGTAGCTCACCCATACGCTGGATAGTAGCAGCCTTAGCAATATTCGGGAACAGACCAACAACATCGTACGAGCAGACGGTCGTTCCCGGGTGACCTCTCGGCCATCGGTCAAAGAGGCCGAGTTCGAGACTGGGAGATTCAAAACCAATGCAATGTTTAAACCATCGGGCCATCAGGAATTTATGAATGAGACCACGGATCGCATCGGGGTATTATTATTATTATGCACTTTAAGCAACCCTTAGAGGAGGGGGGTGTGGGTTCAGGAACAAGGAGGGCTTTTTTCATAGCTGGAGTTTTGATAATTGCCTCAAACTGGTTGATGACACTCCTGACTTCTTAAAATGCGTAGGAAAACTGAAGTTCTCACTCTCTTTAGCACCACATTGCTGGAACATTTCGTGGGGTTTGGGTATTCTTTTTTTCGCTATTATGGATAACCGTAACTTAGAAGAACTAATTCGTGTAATAGAGGAGGGACTTGGAAAAATTTCGACCTCCTAACTACGTTTGTGATAGGAGGCGGTTTATGAGAATTTCGACTCTCGAGCCATATGATAGGAGAGGGGCTGGAAAAAATTTCGATTTTCGAGCTATGTTTATATGATAGGAAAGGGACTCGAAAAGATTTCGACTGTCAACCGTATGACGTCATGATCTGATGATGTCAATATGGTTCAAGTTACACCTTGGCAAAAATGGTCCAAGTCTTCCACCTATCATATACTCTGCTCGGAGGTGGGTTTTGGAAAAATTTCGACTTCCGACCATGCGACGTTACAATCAAAATTTTTCAGAGTCCCTTGCCATAATATATTGTAGGAATAGGAAAGGAAGTTAGAAAAATTTCAGATTCTTCAAGATTTCGATTTAAAACCAATTCGACCCCTGCGAGTAGAACAGTCGTTTTTTGATTGTTCGAAGACAGACAGGCCTTGGGAGTCCAAAACATCGGGATTCCGATCCTTCTTCGAGATACCTTTCACCCGTTGGCAACAATCTAAAGGCGTATTTCGATTCTTGAAGTTGAAAAATCTTTTTAACCGTGAGCAGGTTGCCGCTGTTCACGTATCAGCTGATATCAAATATCTCTTTCATCTCGATAGAAGAATGGAATGAAGAAAGATGACAAGTATGACCACCCTGGCTGACGATAACATTAAACGTGTTTTCGTCCGGTCACGAAAATGAACACATGCGCACTGTCCGACCACGAACAGAAGTTTACCCTAATATTAAATTTACACGATAAATGAGGGCTATAATGGACGGGAAATGTTCGCAGTCTATTCATAATATAATCGATTGCGACCAGACCTGACTCAGACCTGACTCACCGGCACGTCGTAAATTTCATCGCACGACCTACCTACAGGACAAAATAATTAGCCGTTGACTTTTTAATGCCTTAAGGTCGTTTATTAGCATTTATTGGAAGGCGCGCGAGAGAATGAAGCTTATACAGCATCCGTCGTGATGGTAATAACACGTCAAGAGGTAAAAATAGAGAATCAAAAAGGATTATACCTAAATAAAATGTTCAAAAAATTACCTCCCATAAAAAGCGAGCGCGTATAATAAAATTTAACGGAAGTATTTACTCATTAGTGAACTTATATAGAGGAGTACAACTATAAGAAGCGATGCCGCGATGTGTTATCAAAGAAAGAAAGAAATATATACTCCACAGTATATATAAGGTAAGAGAACATAATATACTGTATAAATAAATGAATAAATAAATAAAAAGAAAGCCGGCCGACCACTTAAGCCGTATATTCTTGAACGTTAAAAGTGTAATTCACGTCGGATTATAGTAAAGTTTAATAAAATATAGGGCGGTACGTTAAGCGATATATTTAACCGATTCTGTAGCTCCATATTTTAAAGCGCTATAATCATAAAATTGTGACAGTATAAAAGCTGTTTATAGCGTAGTTGTAAAACTTTATGATCTTCTATGTCATTTAACGTTTATAACGGCTGTACACTACTTTCGTGTATCATAATGCTTTCCCCGTCTCGGGGGATGCATTCGATACAGCATTTAAACAATAAAGCTAACACGACCGTTTATTGTGTTGCTTAATACCCAAGAAATGGTATTACAGTGATGGCCGCGACCAACTCGCGAAAAGGTCCTTCTTCGTACAGATATGTACAGTATTGTTTTTCTCTCTCTCTTTTTGTTTTACTGCTAGCCGAAGATTAAAATCTCTCGACATCGTTATTACGTGCAGCATAAGTTGTTGTTTTTTGAAAAATTTGACACAGACTACTGCACCAATTCTCTGACCGGGCAGGGAGTGTGTATACAAGATCGGCACGGATGTGAAAACGTCCGAATCGAATTCGGTTATTATGTTAATTATCGTGAAGGGTCGAAGTGGTCGAGGCTCGGACACCCTATTTAAAAGTATAGGCCTGTGGAATAAAGAGCTAAGAAGTTAACCTTACAGGAAAGGATGATGAGATTTCAAGGTTTGAATATATTAAGTTTTTGAAGCGGAATAATGCGCATTGCGGAAGAACCGATTGTCTGTAGACGTAGGACTTACTATCTATCCTTATAATTAATGCATGAAACGAAAAAATTCTGAATAACATAGTGCATGGACACGGATATGAGTAGACTTTTTTGAAAAAATGAAGTAACCGAATTATCAGTATGAAGGGAGGTAAATCTGAGATACCCAGTCTTGGTCAATCTGACGTCATCGAATCGACCAAAATCAACTTACAATCGGATTATCGGCGAATGAATTCCCCCTACTCGTAATTTCAACAGAAAATCGACCACAAGTCGCCGTCACTCACTCAAAATCCACCACCAATTTTGTTCTATTAACTCATTGTTGATGCCAAAATCAAATCAACTCGTGATATTGAGTTTTGAAGTCACTGAAAATCGACATCGGTTAGGAACCTACTTTACATTGCGATCATCGACTTTGACATTGCGTCGATTTTGAGATGGAAAAAAGGAATTTTTTGATTTTAATTTTGCCCAAGTTTCAAAAATTGTGCGTACCTTCATCGCCATGTTGGTCGAATATTTGTGATTTTCAAATTACTTACGAAATTCTGTCTGCAAGTAGAAAAGTTACCAAACGGAAAGGAATGCTGCAAGTCTATCGAATATTGAGAGGGGGAAGAGGGGATGAGTGTTTGTCGACTAGAGATCGACTTAAAAAATGAGTCAGAATGAAGTCATCGACTTTGTGATCCATGAACGACCACGTACATGAATTGTAAGGCATTAGATTTTGACATCGATTTCAGGTTGATTCAAAGTCATAAAAGCACAATGACGTGCAGTCATCAGGTCATCACGTCGTAGGGTTGAAAGTTGAAATTTTACCAAGTCCCTCTCCTCTCCATCATGACAGGACAATCCAAGCTATATTTATGATAAGAGGGGGAATTAAACCATCGTTGTTCAAAAGTTGAAATCTTTCACATTCCCTCTCCTATCATGTATAGCTTGGAGGTCGAAATCTTTCTAAGTCCCTCTCGTCACTTTGTGGGTAGAGAGGAAAAGATTCTTTTCCGTCCATCTTTTCATCAAATTGAGCTGTATCTGATATAGGAGAAACTTGAGAAAATTTGGACTTTTGATCTTAAACTCTCGAGGTGGTGATTTAGAAAAAAACAAAAAGACCCCCGTAAAACAGGTTTCCTGTTTGCCTCGATTAACACACTTAATGAAGGCCACCCCGAGTAGCTAACGAAGTACACTGCGAGTTTTCATCTTGTCCCCTTTGTCTACGACCACCCTCCTTTCATTTTGTCCTGAGACTTAAGAAGATTCCAATCTAGAAATTGGACTTGAATTATATGAATCTACTTTCGTGGCCAATGACCTTGACTAGTAAAAATTCGAACTCCGCCACGAAAGATCCAGGAATATGGTTATCAGGGGAGGAAAGAGAATTGGGGTTTCTCCAAATTCTTGGGCGTTGAATTACTGTCGAGATCAGTCACCAACGACGTAGAAACTCCGTCATTAACGGAGGAAGGGAAAATGGAGCACAATTTGAACTCCGCTATTTTAGGATCTGAGAATTGGATCTCTTTGTGTCTGTTCAAGGTCCCGACTCCTCCCAATGACCTTGACATACGGTTGAGACTTGGAATTCTGAAGAATCCCTCACTCTGAAGAGATCCCATAAATGACAAAAAAAACTCTGAGCTCACTTTGTTCATTGTTTGTGGGGCTACGTTGATTGAAGTAAGTAGGAATACTGTTTCTTGGTTGAGTAAAAAGGTTCAATTTAGTTATCGATCGCCCCGGACAGCGCTAGCGTCGCGCCACACTTTTAGCGAGCGGGGAGGAATTGAAAACGGGAGCTAAACTATGGCGGTATATGGGGAAAAAAAGAAAAAAAAACAAGATAACCTTTGAACGAAGCAGATTTGGCTTCCGGATATCCCATAAAAGATGTTCACAAATAAAAATTCTACAAATTAGATGAGATGTAAAAATCTTAAATTCCGCTTTATTCAAGGGTTATACCAACTTTTTCATTTTTCTCTCAAATACCGTTTTCAACTTCGGCAAAAATATCAATTTAGGTAAACGAACCACGCGCGTAATTAGCGATCCTAGCGGATGGCTGGCCCGAATGGACCAGTAGAGATCTTTCCAAATTTCTATTTTTCAAGTCTTATTAAAATTTTCATCAGTCCCCTGTCCATAGAGCGAAACTTGACATTTTTACAAGTCCCTTTTCTCATCATATTGGTTTAGGTTCTTGGCAAAATTAAGCTCCAGAAAAAAATCAAATCTCTGAGAAAAAATAGTGGAAGACCTGTAAGATTTCAACTTCCGATGCACCTTAGCTGGATGGTCAGGTCTTTTTCGACTTATTGGTACAAGATAAACGAATTAAATAAAGAAAATATCTACAAAGTTTACCTCTCTTCTACTTTACATAAATTTTCATTTGTTGCTGTCGAGACCTCTTAATTATAACTAAATTATTATTATAAAGCTTTTATTTATACGAGTAAAAGGGAATCCGAAGAATTAAAAGAAAATTAAAATTTTCCTCCTTGATATTTCATCTTACACGAGAGAAAAAAAAGCTCAAAATTGTATGAGCATGCGTCCGAAAATTTCATTTCCCAGTAAAATATTTTGTCGTCATCGAAAATTGTTTGTCTTTTGCACGAAAGTCTCTTTAGATAAAATGAAGATGCGTTTTTATCGAAGAACCGACGACGAAATTCGTTCTTGATACACATACGAGTACGTATTTTACAAAAAAGGTAGGCTGGGCGTGGCCGTATGTCCGTAGCATTACGGAGATCTGGTTACCTTACAACTCGTAGGTAGACTTTGCAGTCGTGATTATATATCCTGAATCTCGACTTCATCACTTCATACTTACCTGGCGCAGCGGTTAACCGTGATCACGAAGGCGGTTCCGCCGGGTGGAGGCCTTGTCATTGCACTTCGACTTGGTTGAAACTCGCGGGTATCCCAAATGTGGATCACCCGAGCGTATACTTTTTGGCGGATGGGGTTGCGTACGCGCAATCCCTGCATTAACATGATAATCTTCGAAGGGTTGGCAGGTGACAGAAGAAAATATATCACCTTTCAAGCGCTCTCGTTCGGAATGTAAACAATGTTACCTCTGTTTCTGAAGAACATGATGGAACATGTGCTCGATTTTATCGTAGTACTCTTCCGAAAATCTTCATTATTTCGATGGACAAATGAGTAAAATTTGTACGACAAAGATTTAATTTTCGTATTTACGTAAGCGCACTACTGGTTCGGATCGACAACGTGAATTTGCCGAGTGAATTGAAATAGGTAGCGAATGAAAAAGAATGAAAGTGAGTAAAGATGGTAAAAATTTATCGATATGTTTTTTAAGAAATAAGTAATCATGACGTCACAACCCGGAATGAGGCCAGTATTGGGAGTTTGCCGAGAAATAATGAAGTGCGTATATCTGCCCTAAGGTCTCGCACCCCTCTTGTACAATGATTAGTAGAGTTAGGATTCCCACGACGTTGCAAGTTTCTAAATTTTTTTTTTCTCCCTTAACGAGTTCTCGGCTAAAAAATTATTGAATAGGTATGTTGTTAAATTAAAAAGGCAGTAAGGAAGGTAAACTTTTTATAGAATAATGATTGTGTAGAATTAGTGCGGACTCCCACGATACAACAAATGGTTTTGTGGTTGTTTTTGAGTGTTCGAGTGAGAGAGGACAGAGAGATGAGAGTTGGGGACAGGAGAAAAAATGGTGAACTGTTGAATTGTTTTGTTGACAATAGGGGCGAGATGGAGAGGTTAATATGTGAGGATTGGTTTTGTGAGAGTGTGAAATTTTTGTGTGGCTTAATCTTAGACGAGAAAAAATGACTTCTTCTCATGAAGTGTTCCTAATGGATGATGACCAGGAGACAGAGATTTTTTCAATACGATGGAGTTTCTTATCGAATTGCTTTTTCCAAAGTTTGTTCCTTGATTGAGGCGTGAGTGAAAGGTAGTGATTTTTGTAGTTTTTTGATCAACAGCGTCATGTTTGGAGAGGGCAATGCCGTACAAAAATTATTTGGGTAGTAATTGAGTCCATTATGAAAAAAGTGAGGAGAAGGTGATGTATTATTGGACTGGAGTTTTGTGGGTCTGCAAGGCAGTTTAGCGAAGAGAGAGAGAGAGAGAGAGAGAGAGAGAGAGAGAGAGAGAGAGAGAGAGAGAGAGAGAGAGAGAGAGAGAGAGAGAGAGAGAGAGAGAGAGAGAGAGAGAGAGAGAGAGAGAGAGAGAGAGAGAGAGAGAGAGAGAGAGAGAGTTAGCAATGAGAAGGAATTTTCCGTTTGGGGGGTACTTGAGAGGTGGAAGAGGCAGGAGAATGTGCCCATAAGTTTGGCTGTAAATATGGAAACTATTATTTTGAAAAAATAAAGATCTTATTTAAATTTTATATTGAAAATGTAATTTTTTTTTTCAACTGAAAGGTTTATTTTATAATAAATTCAAAATCTATTTGTTTAAAATCTTTAAGATCGAAATAAATAATTTATTGCAAATAAATTTTCATTTTCTCTATATTAGTTGATTCACTTTATTATTTTTTATTTCAATTATTGTTGTAATAAATATAAATAGGTATGAAAAATATAATAATTAAACAATATTTTAAAATTATTAATATTAAATTATAAGTAAAATTTGATGAATTTTGGTTGTTTTTTGGTCGATTTTGAATTTTTCGATCAATTTTCATCGTGTTTTGCCCATCTTTTGTTATTCGTCGTCATTTTTTGGTCAATTTTCAGCGTTCTTGGATGATTTATGTCAATTTTGGTCGTTTCCTAGTTGTTTTTTGTTGGCTCTGATAATTTTTTCATTCCATTCTGCTCGGTTTTGGAAGTTTTTAAATAACTTTGGACAATTGAGATCATTGACATGGTTTTGTTCTCTCGATTTTGGTAATTTTCTGTGTTCTCTTTGTCATTTTTCCCTCATTTTGACCGCTTATTGTCGATTTTGATCGTGTTTTGGTCGTTTTACGTCGAGTTCATGGTTTTGTGGTCAATTCTGGTTGATTTTTGGTCCATTTCGGTAATTTATATATTTTTATATTGTTTGGTCATAGTATGATGCTTGTTTTTAGATTTTGAATGCACAACAGCAAAAGTATGTGACTAGTCGTCGTTGGATCGGAAAAACCTCCTATGTGCCTTTTTGTGAGAAATGCACTTTTTTATATGGTTGGACGCGGAATTTCGAGGCGCATCGACTGGAAAAATCCCCTATGTGCTAAGTTCAAAATTACGCCGGTAGGAGCGGTTTTGAATACCTCCTATGTGCACCATCCAGAAAATGTGGTCTCGAATACCTCCTATGTGCAGAGCAAACCTCTTATGTGCAATATTTGGGGCCAGAAATTCCTCCTATGTGCAGAGAAAACCTCTTATGTGCAATATTTAGGGCCAGGAATTCCTCCTATGTGCATTTATCGCCCAATACCGCCGGATTTTAGAAAATTTAGACAATTTTTTGTTACTACTGTATCAAAAAAGCTTTTCCACATGTAATATGACGTTTCCAAAGTATTTTGGCCTTCTTTTCACAAAATAATCAGTTTTTTGCTTCTCCTGTAAAATGTTATTTTTGCCACATAGGAGGTGTTTTCCGATCCAACGACGCAGTGCTGTCTTACCCGTGTGAGGACCGTGAAACACGGAGGTCACATTTTAGTATCAAACTAGTGACTTCTAGGTGACATTTTAGAATCAGTTGAGGAAATTCGGGATCTAGGTGTCCTCTTCGATCCCAGAATAAACTTTGATTGCCACTTACACAAGGTACTGAATAGCGCAAAACGCAGTCTGGGTTTCACTATGAGGCAGACCAAATCTTTTGTCAACATGTCTGTTCTCCGCTTGCTGTATCTGGTGCTTGTACGATCGCATCTGGATAGTGCAAGTGTGATATGGGGTCCAGTAGGTAAGGGGAAGTTGAAAAAAATTGAACGTATTCAAAAAAATGTTCACAAGATATCTCTATTTTAGAAATTTTGGATATTACAATACCTCAATTACTTATTCGGAGTTGGTCCTGGGCTACGAGTTAACTACTCTAAAAGTGAGAAGGGAAATTAGTTTAATAATGATAGTGAGGGATATCCTGTGTGGGAAAACTGAATCGTCGTTCTTACTAAGTAAGATAAATTTCCTTGCTCCATCCAGAACGAGTAGGTGTAGGGATATCTTTCAGATTCCTCAGCACAGAACACAGCAGTTTGCTTCTGCTCCACTGCTTCTTGCCCTGACTCTCTTGAACCGTGTTGTTAAAGAAGACCGCACAATTGATATATTTTTTGACAGTAGGAAAATATTAGGTAGCAAGGTGACGACAGTCCTCGTGAACTTGGAAACAAATTGATAATGCTTGCCCATACCTTATTTTTGTTCATTATTCATCTATCTTTTTTTTTTTTTTTTATTATTATTATTATTATAAATCTTTTAGTCTGATCTTGTCCGCACCCCTACGATCAAATGACCTCCATAATATATCCGTAATTATTATAATTATATCTATTTATTTATTTATTTTTTTCTATTCATTTATTTTTCTTTTTATTTATTCTTCGAAATGATTGGTTTGTGGAAGGGGTTGGAGGATTGGACATGGGACCGGGGTTGGGGTGGCTAGTGGTGGACATATTATCATTATTTTGTTTTGTTTTGTTTTTTTTATTATCCATAATATTTTTCTATTATTTTTATTTCTGTTTTCGTTTTTATTGTACTTTTTTTTTTTTGTTTTTTTGTTTTTTTGTTTTTCTGTTTATAGTGCCCTCCTGTCATTGGCCGATCGGCTGTTGGAGGGCACTCTAATAATAATAATAATAATAATAATAGGAGGAGGAATTTTTTGGCAAGTCGCAGGTATGACTTGAGTTACTTACGGGTTACTTGAGAAGTATTGCAGTCATATCAAAGGATCAAAGCTATTAGTAAAATATTGTCTTCTTGAGTACGTGTTTTCATCATGATTAAGAAAGGACGCAGAGATCGCTCACGTAAATCATTTACGAGAGCGACCTCTGCGTCCTTTCTTGATCATAGCTATTTTTTTGTGACCGTTTTGTAACAATTGTTCCCTCCCTCGTAGAATTATAGTGACGGTCCTTTCTCTGTAAGTCATTGACCTTATCATCTTCATCCCATGACGCCACCTCCTCCATATTCCGCTGAGTCATGTGAAGACAGCAAAGAAGATGGGCTCTTGATTTATAGCCAAACTTTCAGGTATTATGTACGCTGAGGCCTCGTACTTTCCCTGCGAGTGGGAATATCAAGTATGATGCAAAAGGCCTTCTCCCATATTACCATATAGTGACCTCACATTTGAGGTAAACGAACTAAGAATTTTGAACGCATTTTTCTCAAAACTACGTTTTTTGCTATGTTTCCTCGTTGGTCTAATAAAAAAACTGAAGAAAAAAGTTGATGAAAGTCAGTTGTGTTACATCTCGAGCTGATAACAGGGCCTCAACAGTATCAACGCACCTTCTTCACCTCTTCAACCCTCAAAGCAAAAAGATTTACACACTTTGGACAAACTGCAATACACCTTCACCTTGCACAACCTTTAAGTTCATCCATAAGTCGAACCCTCTAATTTGATCTTACTATACGATTCGCGTCCATTCAATTCGGGAAAACGTATTCTAGTTCGTGAAAATATCCGGGAAACAATCGTTACAGGTTAAAAGCCTATAATATCGATAATAGAAACCATTACTACTTACATACGATCGTATTATCGTACATAGATTAGGTTACCCTGCAGAGAGTGGTACACGTATTTGAGAGAACGTCTAGCTCGAGTCACGTTCGCGATATTGGCGCCGGACCCGGGCTCACGTCCACTCGCTCGATTATTGTAAAATTATCAAGCATCGCGCCCAATTAACCGAATGTCGCACGTAATCGCGTGTTCTTTTTCACCAACACCGGAGCTGACAAGAGTGTACGTACACCTACGGCCATATGTGCACCTCTCTCAGTACAATATGCTGTAAAACGCTGGATCCATTTAGTATGCTCGATATGGCTCGACGTTCCGGTGTAAATTACCCGGTCGCGAACGTGTCGGACCGTGTAAATCGGAACTTTTAAATAAACTCCCCTCGGAGAGTATCGCCGTATCGTGTCCGGTAGCACCGGTAAAACTATATAGCCTTTTAAATATAGCGACAACGACGACGTTGCATTATCGCTGATGCTACGAAAATGTTTTAACTGTAGACCGGAAATATTGTACGGTATATATCCCTATGGTTGTGTCGCCCTTTTTTGACTTGTATAGCGCCGCGGCACCGCAATCGCGTACGATCTCGTCATCGTATGGAGAACGTTTAAAAGGGGAAAAAAATGTTAATTGATTTTTCGGAAAAATGTCGAGGAACGCGTTAAACATTCTCGTCGGCCGCAAAATACGAAAAGACTTTGTGTCATGTGGTGACAGGCTAGTAGTAACGGGCAAATTAATCATTCGAGGGTTGTGTATATATACAGCAACCTCCGACGCTTTGTTGACAAGCTCATCCTGCTCTGATACTTACGTCAAGCTTATCACAATTATGTTGTATAATTCTGTGTTCGAGCGCCACGTCAAGACAAGGTATAAATTCAATAATGACCACCAAGTAAGAACCTCTGATGAGCCTTGTAGAGAGGTTCGTACGCGTATTCGCAAAATCTCGTCGACGAGACTTTATGGGAAAGAGCGATATAAACGCGTATACGAAAATTGTGTTTAGGAATTGGGAATTGATTGTAGATCAATTTTGTCAGAAGCTGTCAGACCGGGAGCTCGAAAACATGATAGACGATCCCGAATGAAAGATTGTAAATGATTCATAAGAGAAAATGATGATGGTTAGTCTGCGACTGATATATACGCGAGCGGGAAAGAAGGGAGCACTCAGACGTGGATTGATGAAGTTTGCCGAGGAATAATGAGGTGCGTATATCTGTCCTTCTCACACCCCTCTTGTACAATGATTACATTGTAATTGTTTGTTGCTCTCTGGGGGCCATGTACGCTATCATTCGTCTTCATCACAATACCAATCGTACCCCGAAACTGTACGCTCTCGCTCGCTCTTAACGCCGTGACACTCTCTTTCTCACTCGTACTACAACTAAACCATAATCCATCATCGAAAACGTCTAAAATATACACCACACTGTGCGCGCACACTACACCGTATACACCAGAACGCCATATATGCCTACGAAATCCTTCTGTCTTGTAGAATAGCCGTATTTCTTTGTTAATGGATCGCCGCCCGTTCTTTGACGTCTTTCACAAACATTTACAAATGAGAGATTCCTTTTCTTATGGCAAGCTCTCTTCTTTTTAGAAAAAAAATAAAAGTCTGTTTCAATTTATCAAGAACTAAAAGAAAGGTACAAATCGCGTAATATCTTCAAATCTTTTTATCTGCCTGTACGAGTACGTCGTGATGCGATGTTCCCTCTCGCTCGTCTACAGAGTATATTTAAGACGAGTTTATAAGATTTCGATAATTCGATAATAGCTACAAAAGGCGAAGGGTGCGTGTGTTCCTCTCATTGCTGTCCCCGCGAATTAATATTTGTGCGATGAAAAATAGCGAATAGCTTACCAGAAAGATGACGAGTTTTGAAAGAGGAGGGCTAGGTAAGGAGGGACGCCTAAGAGCGAGACTAGATGTGATGGACAAAGTGATATTACCCCTGAGGAATATTGAACATCTCCGTTTACCGTGGGGGACTGGTTGTAGGCTGTAACAATGTAAGTTACTTCTGTCGTTTATTGTTTGAAAAGTGAAGACATTCTAAGCAAAAATATTGCTTAGTGTTCAGAACTTAATATTCATTACTTCTTTGAACCATTCGTCCAGAATTTCGATGCCTGTATGCATGCGTTTTCGGCTCGTGATATCATATAACGACAGTCCAGGTGGCTTGCGAAAGTTACAGCCCGGGGTACGATTGGTGTTGGAGTGAAGATGAGGTCTCCACAGAGCAATCATTGCCGAAGGCCACGTGACGATGCTAGTAAACAACGTGTCCAGCAATGAGGTACCTCCTACATTGAGTATCTCAGCCTCCCAAGAGGTTCGTGAACAGTTGCCCAAGAGGGAGCCTAGAGACAACCGATAAAAACCCCTCTTTCCTCAAGCAACTTGAAGAACCGCAGATACTGCAGCAGAAGCAGATTGTAGGGAGTGATTAAAATTCTTCCCTAAAGGCAGGGTAATCGAAAATTGGTCAAACGTTCCCGACAGATTATTGTAACTAAGACACAACGCGCCACACAAGGGCAAATGGCAGGACAAATTCAAGTCATAATATGACAACATATCAACTACGCCCACTTTTTATAAAGATCAAATGTGATTGGGTAGAGTGGGTGGCCCAATATGGTCACATCTCAGGAAGTCAATTACTAGATACAATATTTCTAAATGTGTTGCATTTGTGACGGGACTTGAAAAAATTTCGACTCTCCAGCTATTGGTGATAGGAGGGGGACTTGACAAAAAATTTTCTGGCATAGCCAAATAAATGAAAATCATGTTCCATGTCTTTTATATTTTATCAGTCATCATGAAATATTTCAGTCTAGGCTTCTACTAGGTCAAGTGTTCGTGAGATATTATTCGTTTACCCCTTTACCTCTCTTGGCGTCGTATAAGTCTTGTTTGAGAAATATTTTGAGGTAATTGTGGGTGTTCTATATTTTGAGGTATCAACTTTCGGTGGGGCGAACGAGCGATCTCGCTGTTGTATTGGAATGGTATGAGAAAATTCAAGTCTTTTTTGAGAAATATGGGGTAGCGCGAACTCGCTCCGCTCGTTCGCCCCCTGTCTCGCTGTTGTATTGGAATGGTATGAGACAATTCAAGTCTAGGGGACTTGGAAAAATTTCGACTATCCAGCCATATATGATAGGAAGAGGGACTTAAAAAACTTTACCTATCTTGGCGTCGTATAAGTCTTCTATGAGAAATATGAGGTAGCGCGAACTCGCTCCGCTCGTTCGCCCCCTGTCTCGCTGTTGTATTGGAATGGTATGTGACAATTCAAGTCTAGGGGACTTGGAAAAATTTCGACTATCCAGCCTTTATTTATTTATTTGTTTAATTATTCAATTATTTAAATATTTAATTATTTAATTATTTAATATTATTTATTTATTTATTTATTTATTTATTATTAATTCTTGTACTAGGTCAAGTGTTCGTGAGATATTATTCGTTTACCCCTTTACCTATCTTGGCGTCGTATAAGTCTTGTATGAGAAATATTTTGAGGTAATTGTGGGTGTTCTATATTTTGAGGTATCAACTTTCGGTGGGGCGAACGAGCGATCTCGCTGTTGTATTGAAATGGTATGAGAAAATTCAAGTCTTTTTTGAGAAATATGAGGTAGCGCGAACTCGCTGTTGTATTGGAATGGTATGAGACAATTCAAGTGTAGGGGACTTGGAAAAATTTCGATTATTCAGCCTTTATTTATTTAATTATTTAATTATTCGATTATTTTATTATTTAATTATTTAATATTATTTATTTATTTATTTATTTATTTATTTATTTATTTATTTATTTATTTATTTATTTATTTATTTATTTATTTATTTATTTATTTATTTATTTATCTATTTATTTATTTATTCATTTATTTATTTATTATTAATTCTTCTACTAGGTCAAGTGTTCGTGAGATATTATTCGTTTACTCCCTTTACCTATCTTGGCGTCGTATAAGTCTTGTAAGAGAAATATTTTGAGGTAATTGCGGGTGTTCTATATTTTGAGGTATCAACTTTCGTGGGGCGAACGAGCGATCTCGCTGTTGTATTGGAATGGTATGGAAAATTCAAGTCTTCTATGAGAAATATGAGGTAGCGCGAACTCGCTCCGCTCGTTCGCCCCCTGTCTCGCTGTTGTATTGGAATGGTATGAGACAATTCAAGTCTAGGGGACTTGGAAAAATTTCGACTATCCAGCCATATATGATAGGAAGAGGGACTTAGAAAATTTTCTAATTATCAATTATATTAATTATTTAATTATTTATTTATTTAATTATTTATTTATTTAATTATTTAATTATTCAATTATTTATTTATTCAATTATTTATTTATTTATTTATTTGATTATTTAATTATTTAATTATTAATTGATTAATTAATTATTTATTATTATTACGCGGGGTGTACTCGCGAATTTCTGAATCATCCAAGGGGTAGAGATTTTCTAATTATTAATTATATTAATTATTTAAATATTTATTTATTCATTTATTTAATTATTTAATTATTTAATTTTTTATTAATTAATTAATTAATTAATTAATTATTTATTATTATTACGCGGGTGTACTCGCGAATTTCTGAATCACCCACGGGGTAGAGATTTCTCTTGACGGGGGGGGAGGGGGGGGGTGTACTCGCGAGTTTCAAAATCGGGGTCTGGCGAGAGAAAAGACATGGAACATGTCAATTTCGACTCTCGAGCTATTATATATGATATGACGGGGACTTGAATAATTTTGACACTTGAGCTATATGTGATAAGAGCGGGGCTGAGAAAATTTTGACCCTCGAGCAAGGGACTTGGAAAAATTTCCACTTTTGAGCTATATATGACAGGAGGGGGACTGAGAAAAACGACGGCTTCCTTGAAATTTCAGCGCGTTCAAGTTGTCATGTCATCACTTTGGGGACTTGTACAAACTTCAGGCTCTGAGCTTCATATGATAGGAGAGGGACTTGAAAAAATTCTCAGGACAGCCATTGCAGTCCTGCAAACTGTCGTAAGTTTGAGGAGAGTTTGAAGGAGAAGAAAAATAGGAACCTGTCCACCCTAATGAATGAAAATGTTGATGTAGCTAAGCAAGGAGTTAGTGACGGTATTGTCATTTAGAAATTCCACCTCCCCCCTCTCATAAGTAATAGTCAGATAGTCTTTGTTAGAGATTAAGCAGCTCTTCTTGAGGAAGGTTTGCAATTCAGTTACCTCCCCTCAAGAAGGATGAAACTTTTGCGAATGTTGGTGCGGATCTCGCTATGAAAATTGGTCCTGGTTCAATACCCAAAAAGTTAGTGCCGAAATAGTCCACAATAACCCCCCGTCGCATGAGTAAAGAATTGGGAGGAGTGATCCAAAGTTTAAAGAGGAATATTAAGGAGGGAGCTTCAATCAATACTAAGGCTGACAAAGACAATGCTTTGGTGGAGATGGAGAAACACACCTCTGTTTCTAAGGTCCACAAAGTGCTCCAGCAATGTGGTGCTAAAGAGAGTGAGAATTTCAGTTTCCGTAAGCATGTTAAAGAAGTTAGAAGCGTCACCATCAAGTGTGAGGTTGAATCGATTCGTTCCTGCAAGTTACGGCCCGACATATTGAGAACGACAAATACCACAATGAGTAAAAGACCGAAAATCGACAAATACTACAAAGAGTAAATGTACGTAGGGAAATTGCAAAAAGCCGCAGAAATAAAACAAACAGAGTACCGCAAGCACTTTCGGCTAAAAAGCCATCAACGGGTGGAGAATAAAAAGCGACTGACAGAGGAACAGTCGACGACAGAAAACAACGGTGAGGTCATGATTGAACGAACGACTCCTCGCGATGTGAGTCATACTCGTAAATTAGTTCAACCAATCCCTCGTCCGGAATATACCTGTTAAGTACGGTTACGTTATCGCTGTTCAGGTGGCGAATGATTTCGATATTTTCTAACGCCATTCTTTTTAAATACGATCTTTCTCCATGGAGGAGGGTCTCCGACCCCTCTCTGAAACTGTGGCCACAGGTGATCAAATGGTCCGCGAAGGCCGATTCCCCCAGTTTGCCCTTTTTCCAGGCCTTTAAGTGCTCAGCCACTCTTATTTGGAGCTGGCGACCGGTCTCACCTATGTAAATTCCGTCGCAGTCGTTGCATCTTATACTATAAATCCCACTCCTCTGTAAAGGTGGTGTAGGGTCTTTCAATCTAACGAACAGGCCTTTTAAAGTATTAAAATTATAGAAAACCGGCCGGAACCCAAAAGGCCGGAGGACCAGCTCCAAATAAGAGTGGCTGAGCACTTAAAAGCCTGGAAAAAGGGCAAATTGGGGGAATCGGCCTTCGCGGACCATTTGATCAGCTGTGGCCACAGTTTCGACCCTCCTCCATGGAGAAAGATCGTATTTAAAAAGAATGGCGTTAGAAAATATCGAAATCATTCGCCACCTGAACAGCGATAACGTAACCGTACTTAACAGGTATATTCCGGACGAGGGATTGGTTGAACTAATTTACGAGTATGACTCACATCGCGAGGAGTCGTTCGTTCAATCATGACCTCACCGTTGTTTTCTGTCGTCGACTGTTCCTCTGTCAGTCGCTTTTTATTCTCCGCCCGTTGATGGCTTTTTAGCCGAAAGTGCTTGTGGTACTCTGTTTGTTTTATTTCTGCGGCTTTTTGCAATTTCCCTACGTACATTTACTCTTTGTAGTATTTGTCGATTTTCGGTCTTTTACTCATTGTGGTATTTGTCGTTCTCAAGTGTGAGGTTATTATAAAAGCTCCAGCTATGAAAAAAACCCTCCTCGTCCCCAAGCCCCCCCCCCCCCTCCTGTACGGGTTGCCTAAAGTGCATAAGATTAATACCCCGATGCGACCCTTGGTCTCATTCATTTCCTCTCCTACCTACCTCCTTGCTAAATCCCTGGACTGATGGTTTAAACATTACATTGATTTTGAATCTCCTCATTCGGTCTCGAACTCGGCCTCTTTGACCGACGTCTGAAAGGTTCCCCGGGGAAGACCATCTGCTCGTTCGACGTTGCTGGTTCCCGAATATTGCTAAGGCTGCTACTATCCAGCGTATGGGTGAGCTACTTGTCAAGGCCAACATTCCTCACAATGAACTTCAAAAATTTTTCGATCTCTTACAGGGGTGCCGTGAAAACTTTAATTTCTTATACCAAAAAAAAAAAAAAAAACAAAAAATGAAAAAAAGAAAGAAAGAAAGAAAGAAATTATATGCGCCCCTAAAACGACTACGAGGAATCATCTTCATGAAAATGGCCTCACGGCACCCCTGATCTCTTAAATACCCGTTGGTCCCCCAACTATTGAAAATTCGGAAGGAAATTTTTCGAGTTCTCTGATGAAGTAGGGGTTCCATTTGGATCACCTTTAGGCTCTCTCATCTCCGAAATTTTCATATCTAAGTTTGAACTTGACCACTTCTCGTCGAACCAGGTGTTACTTAATCGTATTCACTATTGGCACAGGTACGTTGATGACGTTCTACGCTCGGGGACTGGTCCTCGAGATCTCTTTGGTAGGTTTCTGAGGTATCTCTATGCCTGGTACCCTTCCATAAAATTTACTTTGGAAATAGGAGGATCTTCCATTAACTTTTTAGAGTTATCACTATCTGTAATAGACGGTATCCACGAGTTTGGAATATACAGAAAAGATACTATGACCGATGTCTCAGTCCACGAAGCGTCATTCTGTCCTGTTGCTCATAAAATGGCTGCTTTTAAGAGCCTAATTCACAGACTGACTCGTATTCCTTTGAGTCAGGCTGCCTTCAAGAAAGAATTACTGACAATAAAACACCTGGCCAGAGTGAATGAGGTCAATGTAGACGTTGACGTGATGGTTTGAAGGGAACTTACTGGGAGCATTCTTGATTTCACCACCTCCCTCCCCTGAGATACGAACCTTTATCGTCATATGCGTGGGATCAGTCTCTCTTTCCTGGGAAAGTTCTCCCTCCAATTGGGTCGAGCCCTCCGCCCATTTGGCTTCAGACCAGCTTTTTACAACCCTACCACAGTTAAAGGGTTGTTTGTGAGGCTGAAAGACCCCATGCCCGTTGATGAGAGGAGCGGTGTTTATACAATGGATTGCAGGAATTGTAGAGACGTCTATATTGGTGGGACCAGCCGCCAGGTGAAGGTGAGCGTAGCTGAGCACTTGAGGTCTTGGAATAAGGAACACTTGGGATAATCCGCTTTTGCTGATCATTTAATCAAAAGCGGCCACAGTTTCCGTGAGGGATCGGAAAGGCTCCTCCATAAGGAGAATTCCTACCGTAAACGTATCGCCCTCGAACACATAGAGATAATGCATCAACTCAACACTGATGGCATTACTGTACTTAACTCGTACATTCTGGAAGATGGCCTGATCGAACTTGTTTATGGTTCACGCCGCGACTTCTCGTTTGGCCAATCTTAATATTCTGCCTCCCTTTTCCGTCTTGTCAGTTGCTTTTATTTCAGTCCCGAAGATGCTTTATTTACCGAAAGCGCTCGACATTTAATTTTTCTGCAGTTTTTGTATTTTTACTCTCCCTTTTGAGTATTCTTTTTTCGCTATTATGGATAATCGTAACTTGGAAGAACGTATTCGTTCAATGTGACATATCTATTTTATCAGTGTTTTTGATTTTACAGGCAGTTTCAGCAATAAGGGATTCATCAAATGGTGAAGTACGAGCATTCGATCGTCATTCAATCCAGAATGACTGGATGTCGACTCAAATTCGACAACTCATTCCATTGATATTGAGTCGATTTCTGGTGTTAGATTAATGTCTGTGGAAAATCGACGTCCACTTGGGATGTTGATTATCTGTCATTTATTGACAAAAGATTTGCAATTGATGTACATTGTGCACAATCTGATAAAGTTTCAGATTCGATGTAAAAATTGGAGGGACTCCTAATGTAACTGAAAATCGATGTCGAAATTGCGTCCACTCGACCATTACTGAATTGGTGAAGTACAAGTGAGATTCTCAATAAGGCCTTCATTAAAGCGCAGTGACCAAACAGATCTAATGATCCAAGTGGATGATTGTGCATCGACTTCAGGTTGACGTCGATTTGAGGTCAACAATATACCGACGCAATTTTGATCAAATAAATTTTCAGTCGATTGCGAATGAATCTCTGATTGAAACTGGGGCTGCGGTCCGCGTAAAATTTTACTTCTCAGTTTTGTTTTTGCTTCTTCCCAGAGATCATCATGGGAAGCATATGAGAAGACGAATTATTTTTCTGACAAAAGATTCTCTCGTCCAAATATTTACGCAGAACAAGAAATCAAATCCTAAAACAACACGATACTAACCGTAAGCGTAATTATTTCGCGAGCCTCTGTCAAGACTCAAATGTCACATTTGGCTCGAAAATATGTTTTTTCATACATGCGTTCGAGTAGTGACATGAATATGATACCTCGTTGAAAATTCATAACAAGGATATTCGTTGTCAAACTCAATCATGTAACGAGTGTAAGACGAGAAGCCGACGACATAAGTGAGTATACCGCGAAGTCTACTACATCCGACACCATTATCGACGTACGAATTTCCTTCGGGACGCCAAAGTATATAATTAGTCCGCCTTTTCATTCGAGGGAAGAACTCAATCTCGGACAGTTAAAACGTCTATTACGACAGAGGTGGGTCTTCATAATCTCCAATATTGATAACCTCATAATTTTAAAAGAGCTCTTTGAGTGGCGCCTAAAGATTTGTTATAGGAGTTAGTGTGTATGCAATCGAAGGGAAATAAGGAACGTATCAATCACGATTTCCGTATAAATCGTAAAAGTGGGCGTCTAAACGGAACATCTCGAACATTAAAAAGCGTCAAGTGTCAATATACCTGAGTGAGTTTTCCGTGACGTTTGTTGGCTCTCGTTCCTGTTGGCCATAGTTGCTCATCCCTCTTTTAAGCGAAACTAGAAAACGAAACAGGAAAAGCTAATAAATACGAAAGCAGATAATTTATTGCCAGGCGTAAACGCCGAGATGGTGGTTCAAAGGTTCGCCGTATACCGTCCGCTTTATAATAGAAAAAGGTGTACGCGTTTCTTGAAAACGGGTGATAAAAACCAGTTTCCACATATAATATAATAATATTGTATACATATACGGGGCGGCTATTGTATCTGTAGACATGACGAATTGCTTTGGCAAATAATACGGTATGGTAAATATCCATTTCGGCCTTGTTGGACCGCGACAAGCGTAGAGGGTATTAATTTCAACCGATTGTGTACAAAGTTCGAGCGCTCCTATGCCCTGTGATGGGGGCCCTGGAAATATGCTAACTGGTCTTTCTTTTTTTTTTAATTTAATCTACTACAATATTATTGTTATTTATTTTGAAAATAGCGGTGTACGAACGTGCGTCGCATAGGCTTACATGGTCCATACCTACTATTATTGGTGTCTAATTTATGTCGATTGCGACCGACCTTTGAATGTATATTTTTTTGTGCGTGTGGCGCAACACGTCTTGTTTAGAAGAGCGGGGGTCTGCATAACTCTTGTACGTACCTAACGTTTCCGATATAGGTACCGACGTCCTTTCGAGTAATTCTGCGTGACAGCATTTTAATCCTTACTTTATAGAGGCTCGATGTTGCGTGGCTTATAAGGATTATATTGTTTGTAAAATGGGAGTCACTATTTAGAGCCAGCATCGATAAATCGTCGTTGACGAATCGCAAACTCAACGAAGAATAGAGTATCTCTTGTATTCAAAGCTGACTGCCGAGTTCTGATCACCCTCTATATGACAGTGGTTCCTAACCATGGTCCGCGGACCACTGGTTGTTTTCGAGTAGTTGTGCTGAGCTGTTCGAAACGTTTTAATAATTATTTTGTGTCTCAAGTCATCATAAGAATTCCTGAGGATGGGATTCGTGGGGAGGTCCGTCAATTATCAAACGTTGATAACCATTGCTCTACAAGTTGGTTTCAACACCAGAGAACCGCTAGAATCACGAGTTTCTAAGCCACGTTCAGGATCCGCTTAGGTACCGATTCGGAACTTAAAACTTTGCCCAGTAATTTCGAGTCTCAGTGCTAGAACTATGTACTCACAACAAGAGGTAAACCTCAAAGGTGAGTCCTATTGGAGCTTGAAACGTGTGTTCTCTAAGAATTTGAGAAAGAAACCTTGATAACTTACCAAGGGTTAACGGAGACATTTTCGGAGTTCACCCGCTAGAAAAAAAGAAGACTCCACTAAACACTGAAATACAGATTTACAATAGCTAGTCTCCTTTTTCAAATTGGCTTTGACAGGGCCGAAGGATTGTATTACTAAAGCATTGCCGCTTCACTCTCCGATATTGAATCCTTATGATAAGTTCATGACAGTACAAGCTTCTCTACTTGGACAATGGCAATCTAACCATAAACTTACCAATTTTATATCTCTGTCAATTCTTAAGTCTCTTGCTTTCCCTCCTCCAGTTTATCTGTCTTCGTTTTCCGTCCTCCTACGCATGTTCTCCCTCGACATTTTGGTTTCACGATCAGATGGAGGCAAATACCACCGAATTTTGTTCTTGTATCCAAATAACACTCGAGAATCTCCTTCTTACGCTTGTCGTCTTACGTGGATGATCTCGATCTCAATAGATCAGTCTAGAAAGTCAATTAATTCCTCATGAGTACGAGCCATCCGATCGAAACCGATCGTATTATTCATCTCCGTGTCTGACAAAAATTTTTCGACTTTTATTTTATTTTAATTTATTCCCCTGTTTCGACGTTTTCTACTAACTTTTTTACTTTCTTTCAATTTTTATTTTATTTTTGTTCGATTTCTTAATTTATTTTTGTTCTTTTGTCGCGTTTTCGTTTTTCCCGTTCGTGGGTTTGCTGTTTTAATTAATTAATTTATTTTATCTTATTGTCCGACTCGGGGAAATCTTTGTTACGTGTCTGTAACCTTTTCAATTAAATATTAAAGATCAGTCTAGAGTATGTTGGCCCAATTTTTTCTCTTCCTTCCTACTAAACTCAGTTTCCACTTCTTCATTCGACTATCTTACCTGTGCTCGCATCCATATTGTTTTCTTTTTCTCTTTCCAAACGACTTTTTGCGCATGATCTCAGTGTTTCCCTCGCTCCGGCATATCCCAAGAGAGCAGCACGTCTTCTCCAACTCACCCTCGACAGAATCTCGTAATAGACCCCGGATTAGGAGTTTCAATGTTTGTGCAAGAAAACCGTTCTACTTTTATTCCGCAAAAAAACACTCACGTCTTCCCCTGCCCCTCTTCAAATCCTCCTACAGAACTTTCAGATCAGCTTCCAATCCTCCACTAATGCAGAAAAATCAAGACGTCGAGCGCTTTCGGTTAATAAACCATCTTCGGGACTGAAATGAAAGCAATTGACAAAAAGGAGGAGAGAAACAAGATATTAGGATTGGCCAAACAAGAAGTCGCGGTGTGAATCATGAACAAGTTCGATCAGGCCATCTACCGGAATTTACGAGTTAAGTACAGTAATACCCTCAGTGTTGAGGTGACGCATTATCTCTATGTGTTCGAGGGCAATACGTTTACGGTAGGAATTCTCCTTATGGAGGAGACTTTCCGATCCCTCACGGAAACTGTGGCCGCTGTTGATCAAATGATCAGCAAAAGCTGATTCCCCCAAGTGTCCCTTATTCCAAGAACCTCAAGTGCTCAGCTACTCTCACCTTCATCTGGCGGCTGGCCTCGCCAATATAGAAGACTCTATACAATCCCTGCATTTCATCTTATAAACACCGCTCCTCTCATCAACGGGTATGGGGTCTTTCAGCCTCACAAACAACGCTTTAACTGTGGTAGGGTTGAAAAAAGCTGGTGTTGAAGTTAACTTCCCCTAATAAATACGTACGATAATTTGGTAACTGTAGATAACGCGCTATTCAATTGTATACATGTTAGTACTCACAATACATCACGTTTAAGCCAGATGCATCTTTTTGTGTTCGAATATACCTACGAATATGATATTAACATGGTGCCTCCTGTGAGGTATTTTCGTGAATTTCGATAAAGAAAAAATCGCGTTTAACTTTGGTGTGAATCAAAAAGATGGTAAATTTAAACTAAATATTGTAAATTGACTAAATTTCTTAATAGTGAAACTCATATCGTGTAAGTGCGGTGAATGTTTTCTAAGTTATCACTGCCGATAACAAATATCGCGATGTCCGATTTTGAAGCAGCCAAACGCAATTGGCGAGTCGAAAAGAATTCGACGAGAAGACAATTTGCAGCTATTGAGGAGGCGGTAGCTTCTTTTAAAGCGAAAACCGATAACATGACAGGTAATCTTGTAAAGTCATATATTAAAACCTTTCCAGATCAATTGAAACAATTTCATTCTCGGTGCATGGAATGCATAGAAACTTGTACAAGTGATAAGGATTTCGACAAGATCGAAGGTGAAATTATGTACGATTACGAGCTAATCAAGAATAATTTTGTCAGGTTAAGGGCTGAATTCGATACTTTAGAAGCAGATTCGAATGGCTCGAACACGCCCAATATACCTAATCAACAAAACAACGCATTTTTAACGCCAACGAGCCAGTCGGCGTCTGCTACGTTTTTTCCTGGTATAAAGATTCCCGATGTAGTTTTACCCAAATTTGACGGTTCGTTGCGTGAGTACAACGATTGGGCTTCGCTCTTTGAGAGTATGGTCCATAACAGCACTGTTTGGTCAAAGTTGCAGAAACTGTATTTATTAAAGATTTCTTTAATCGGTGACGCGGCGCAAATTCTACGTGATACACCGTATGCCGAGCATGCTTATCTGGATGCGTGGGATGAAATTAAACGGTGTTACGATAACAAGCGCGCTATTATTGCCGTGCACTTTAGGGATTTAGTCGAGTTACCACCGATAAATAGCGATTCCAGTATTCGTAATGCGCTGAGAAAAGTCTCTGCATCGATTCGTGGATTGGCCGCTTGCGGCATCGATGCCGTGGCCCTCTCCCCCATGATTTCTTATCTGGTATCAAACAAATTGGAAGCTACGCTCCGTCGAGATTGGGAAAGATCCATAACCGATAATTCGACTTATCCGTCTTTTGAAAATCTTCAGAAGTACCTACAGGTGGTGTCATTTGCTCACGAAAGCACACAATCTACTCAATGGAGTGAATCCAAGTCCGAAAAACCTACTCATACCAAGGTTGATAAATTTGCTTACAAGCGGGAAAGGAAATCTACGTTTGTGTTATCGAAACCCCCCTCCCATGGCTGTCCGCTATGCTCAGGGAGCCATTTCTTATCCTCGTGCGAAAAGTTTCTAGCAAAATCGGTGATGGATCGGTACAATGCAGCAAAACAGATGCGGCTTTGTACCAACTGTCTGAAGCCCCACCACAAGGCCAGTGAGTGCTTTGGGGCAAAATGTAGGAAATGCAATAAGCCACACAACACGGTGCTTCATCGAGACGAGAAAGGGGAGGAGGGGAAAAACCAAACAGCCGCTAGCAGTGAAGAAAATAAAGCCGATTTTACTGCCGTAAGTTGTAGCAGTCGAGGGGTATCCATCCTCCCCACTGCAGTGGTCCACGTGGTACTTGATAACAAAGTAGTGAAGGCTCGAGCTCTGATTGACAAGTGCTCAGATTCTAATCTGGTGTCAGAATCGTTTGTGAGAAAACACCGTTGCAATACAGTAAAAAGTCCGGAAACATTGTTGGGTGGTATTGGACCTGGAGTAGTAACCATATCCAAGTCCGCTCGACTAACGATAAGATCGAGATTTAACGATTTCTCCATTGTAATGGACGCAAAAGTGGTATCAGAAATACCATACAAGGTTAAGAAATCTCAGCTGCAGAAAATTGCGGCAATGTTAAAGGAAAGCAACCTCGCCGATGAAGGTGAGGGGGGAGGGGAGGTAGACCTCCTTATAGGAGTTGAATTTGTAAATTGCTGCCTCCTCGGTGAAAAGAAGAGCATGAACGGGCTCTGGATGGAAAAATCCCAGTTTGGGTGGATCTTATCTGGGGTCGTGGAGTCGTCGGTCAGTCAGCCTCTAAATTATTGCAACCTGATATCCAACGTTGAAGAGCAATTGAGAATGTTCTGGGCAATTGAGGAGGTGGAGGCGCCTTCTGTAAAATTAAACGAGCTGGAGTATTGTAACAAATTCTTTGAAGAAACAGTTCAACGACTACCAAATGGGCAATTTTCAGTAGCATTGCCGTTCAAGAAGGATCGAAATCAGGTCGCAAACACATATAGACAGGCATTGGCCGCCTTGAGGCGAAACGAAATAAGACTGGATGAAAAAACGCGTCGAGATTATGTTGACTTCATGTTAGAATACCAGAGAATGGGCCACATGGAACGGGTTCCAGAAGACGAGAAAGCAAAAATACCATGTTTTTACCTTCCTCATCTTTGCGTCAAGAGAGAAGTAAGCACTACAACACCACTAAGGGTAGTGTTCAACGCAAGCAGCAGAAATCAGTCTGGCTGTTCCTTAAATGAAGCGCTCTATGTTGGAGGAGTGCTGCAACCTGAACTTTTTGATACGCTCATCAAGTTCAGAGAGTCTGTTGTCGCATTCACGGCAGATGTATCAAAAATGTATCGGCGCATCATGATGCAAAAAGAGGACCGCGACATGCAAAGAATCCTGTGGCGAGAATCGGCAAAAGACAAAGTGGAAATATTCCGTTTAACCACTCTGACATATGGTACCGGTCCTGCGTCATACATCGCAACAAAATGTCTGACAGTGTTGGCGGATGAAATTCGCGAGCATCACCAGGAAGAGGCGGAGGCAATATCGTGCCAATTCTACATGGATGATTTATTGTGTGGTAGTACAGATATCGAAAGCGCACTTTTGAAGCAGAAGATAATCCATCAGACGCTGGAATCCGCTGGAATGCCGCTGCGAAAATATGCATCAAACTCAAGTGAATTTTTGGCTTGTCTAGATCCATCATTGGTTGAGAAAAAGAAGGAGGTAACTCTGGAGGAAAATGCGGTTTCAGTGTTGGGAATACGCTGGGACACAGTCGAGGATACCTTGTCGGTAAATACCAATTCAGTCCTGCTGGAAAAAGAAGGCCCTCCCTCCAAAAGAGCGGCTTTGTCGAAAGTTTCCAAAGTTTTTGATCCACTTGGACTGGTAGCGCCAGTGACGGTGAAAGGAAAAATCCTCATGCAGGATTTGTGGCGGGAGGAGTTGAAGTGGGACTCGACCCTTCCCCCGCTCATTAAAGAAGATTTTCAAAATTACTTTGCTGCCCTCAGCGAGTTGGAGATGGTGGCCTTTCCGAGACCTTACTCTACATTAAAGCCAATAAAGACCGAACTGGTAGGGTTCTGTGACGCAAGTCAGAAAGCCTATTGCGCGGCAGTTTATAAACGCGTCACCGACAAAGAGGGTACGGTCAGTTCAACGCTCGTATGCGCAAAAACCAGGGTTGCGCCAGTTAAAGCAGTCACAATCCCGCGACTGGAATTGTTGGGTGCAGTCATGCTCAGCAAGCTAATCACGCGAGTTCAAAAGTTATTAAAAATCGATTCAAGCAAAGCGTATGCGTTTTCGGACTCTCAGATAGTGTTAGCCTGGATTCGCGGAGGAGGGAAGAATTGTGAAGTGTTCGTACGGAATCGAGTCGCATTTATTGAATCGCAAGCTTCGTGCGCGTTGTGGGCATACGTTAGAAGTGAACAGAATCCCGCAGATCTCGGCACTCGTTCGTTGAATACCGCGCAGTTCTTGAAGTCATTTTCATTCTGGAGTACAGGTCCATCGTGGATCATAAATGATTTTGATAGTTATAAATTGTGCGCAGATAATTATAATCTTGTAAATGAAAATATATTCGTGTCAGTAGAACGTAAAATTAGTTCATTCGTGAATTCAGTCCTACCTTCCGATTTACAGTTTTTCAATAATTTTTCATCCTATACCAAATGTATAAATGTTATGGCTCAGAAAGATCGATTTATAAATAATTGTCTCAAACCAGATTGTAAAATATCTCATACTGTACCAATATCGCCGGAGGAGCGTGATTTAGCGTTTAATCATATTGTAAAAATGACACAAGCTGTTTATTTTAAAAGTGAAATCAAGTCTTTGGATAGTCATAAATCTGTAGCTCCTGGTAGCCCATTAAAGGCGTTAAATGTATTTTTAGACGACAATGAGGTACTGCGCGTAGGTGGAAGATTAATTAATTCAAATTATTCATACAATGTAAAGCACCCAATTGTTATTCATCGCAAAAGTCGGTTATTAACTTTGTATATTGCCCATATCCATCATGTATTCTTTCATGCAGGTAAAGCATTTGTGAGCAATTATGTACGACAGAGATTTTGGGTCATTGGAGGATTACAGCAATTGGTAAAGAGTGCCATCTACAAATGCGTCCGCTGCACTCGAATCAAAGCGGAAACATCTGTGCAGCTAATGGGTAATTTGCCGCCTACTCGAACCAACATCGCGAGACCATTTACCAACGCAGGGGTCGATTACGCAGGCCACTTCCGATTGAAATGCACGGGCCATAGATCAGTGAAGTTCAACAAAGTTTACGCTGCCTTTTTTGTGTGCTTCGTTTCCAAGGCGGTCCACATAGAGATAGCGGAGGATCTGACGGCAGAAGCATTCATAAACGCTTTTAACCGGTTCATAAGTAGACGGGGAGTACCAAGGAAGATGTACTCCGACAACGGCACCAATTTTGTCGGTGCAAGAGATACATTGTCGGCCAAATACGATTTGGAATGGCAGTTTTCGCCTCCTGGTTGCCCTCACGTCGGAGGCCTCTGGGAGGCCGCTGTAAAGTCTGGGAAATCTTGCCTCGAAAAGGCTATAGGCACCCAGATTTTGAATCGAGAGGAGTTTATGACCATCTTTGCCAAAATTGAGGCGATCCTGAACGCTCGTCCACTTTGCGCCTTCCGTTCAGGTGATTCCTTCGAACCACTCACGCCTTTCCATCTATTAATTGGGACTAGCTTTTGCGAAAAGCCACCTGGAGACGAGAAGGAAATTTCACTACCGCGTCGGTACCAACTTCTGACATCCATAATAACATCGTTTTGGAGGCGCTGGTACAATTCTTATTTGGCTCAACTTCAGCGTCGTCAGAAATGGCTCAAGGAGGAGCCCAGTCTTCAAGTGGATGATGTTGTCCTGGTAAAAGATTCCCGTTACAAACCTGCGGATTGGCCGCTAGGTGTTATCCAAGCAACCTTTCCTGATAACCAAGGACAAATTAGGTTGTTGGAGATCCGGACGTCCAAAGGGATTCAGCGCCGTACAGTCCACCAGGTTGTAAAATTGCCTATTGAATAAATGAAATGGCTTCGATCCATTTGGGCCGGAGAATGTTGAAGTTAACTTCCCCTAATAAATACGTACGATAATTTGGTAACTGTAGATAACGCGCTATTCAATTGTATACATGTTAGTACTCACAATACATCACGTTTAAGCCAGATGCATCTTTTTGTGTTCGAATATACCTACGAATATGATATTAACAGCTGGTGTGAAGCCAAACGGGCGGAAGGTCCGACCCAATGGGAGGGAGAACTTCTCCAGGAAAGGGAGACTGATCCAACGCATACCACGATCAAGGATTGTGTCTCGAGGGAGGGAGGTGGTGGAATGCAGAAGGCTCCTTGTAAGTTTCCTCCAAACCATCACGTCGACATCGACCCCATTCACTCCGGCCAGGTGTTTCATTGTCAGTAATTCTTTCTTGAAGGTAATCTAACTCAGAGAAATACAAGTCAGTCTGTGAACTAGACTAATAACAGCAGTCATCCTATGAGCAACAGGTCCGAATGATGCTCCGTGGGCTGAAACATCGGTCATAGTATCTTTTCCTGTATACCGTCTATTACAGCTAGTGATAACTCTAAAATGTTGATGGAAGATCCTCCTATTTCCAAAGTAAATTTTATGGAAGGGTACCAGGCATAGAGATACCTCAAAAACTCTCCAAAGAGATCTCGAGGACCAGTCCACGAGCATAGAACGTCATCAATGCACCTGTGCCAGTAGTGAATACGATTAAGTAACACTTGGTTCGAGGAAAAAGTTCAAACTTTGAAATGAAAATTTCGGAGATTGGAGAGTCTAAAGGTGATCTAATCGGGATCCCCACTTCATTAGAAAACTCGAATAATTTTCTTCCGAATTTTCAATAGTTAGGGGACCAACGGGTATTTAAGAGATCGAAAAATTCTTGAAGCTCATTGTGAGGAATGTTGGCCTTGACAAGTAGCTCACCCATACGCTGGATAGTAGCAGCCATAGCAATATTCGGGAACAGACTAACAACATCGAACGAGCAGATGATCGTTCCCGGGGGACCTCCCGGACGTCGGTCAAAGAGGCCGAGTTCGAGACTGAATGAGGATATTCAAAACCAATGCAATGTTCAAACCATCGGTCCAGGAATTTAGCAAGGAGATAAGTAAGGTAGGTAGGGGAGGAAATGAATGAGACCACGGATCGCGTCGGGGTATGCACTTTAGGCAACCTGTAAAGGAGGGGGGCGCGGTTTTTTTTTCATAGCTAGAGTTTTGATAATGGCCTTACACTTGTTGATGACACTCCTAACTTCTTTAACATCAACTATAAAACTTTCTAATCCGGTCACAACTTAACTATGGATCCCTTATCTAGACTAACAATACCTCCATAAGATCCCTAGATACAATACAATCTGCAGGCCTAGGTTCAGCCCTGGGTGTCTTGCGCACCAGCATGTGCTGAGGCTGGAATTCCCCCTCTACAATCCCACTCACTATTGATTACAAGAAAATTTCTCGCGCCTACTGTCTATTTTTCCCTTCCCCCTACCTTCCTCTCCTCATTCCTCCCCCAAAATTCTCTACTCCTCTCATTACAATCTCATCTAGACCACCTTATCAAATTTCAGGCCCTTCTCCTCATCTTGGACATTCTCACCACCTTTCATTTGCCTTGACCTACCTGACGTATCGAAATCGCTCGACATAATCTACATAAGACACATTGAAGACATATTTGCTAATGATTTCCCCTCCCACAACCTGGGCTTTAGAGATGGATGCAAATCAGGCTCCAAAACTGTCTACGTCTTCTCCGTCAATGGCGATGACTCACTCTTTCGTGAACTCGACCTCCATATATTCTAATGAATTATCTGCCATCTATTCCTGACTTACTTACCTCACTCTTTTCCCTTCTCTCTCACTCTCTATGCTCTTTACATGCCATGCAAAATCTCTACTCTTCCAATTCTATCGTTCAGCGTATTCTCACCCTCCTGCATACCGTGATATCTTCTCTGTTTTCAATTGCTTTCCTCTGCATCCCTGGTCATCGCAGTGGACCTGGCTGCCAAGCAAGCTTTGCTCTCCCCCTCAATCACTGATCGTCCCCCCCTCTGGCCTAGGATTTAAAATTTTTCTACCGTTCCCAAATATCATCTCATCGTGACACAGCCTTTGGTCCTCTCAACCATGCAACAAACTTCGTTCAATTTGAAAATCGTCGATCCCCTGGTCTTCTTCAATCCGTTACTCACACCACCGCGAAGAAATAGTCCTAAATCGTCTACGAATTGGTTCCTTCCTACTCTTTGGACTCTCTGCTCCTCCCTCATTCCAATACTACCAAACTGACTCACATTTTTCACATTCCCTTCCCTCGTAAACATCAGACATTCATTGTCTGTCTGCTCTTAAGCCTTTTATGCTCTTTCCAACAACTCAGAAATCATCACTAACACTTCAAACTTCCTCCAACCCACCTACTACTACAAATCGATGTAATCCCAATATTTCTTTCCGAGCTATAATGACCCTTATGTGAGTAGTTAAATAAATCAAATTTCATCAAACGAATTAACGCAATTAAAACCATTGGTCACACGCGACCTTCTTCTTATGCCTATACCGCACTCATAAAACATTGTAGCCTTGACACCCCCCTCTCAAATTCACCCACATTTTCGCAGGCTCGTCTTTAGCTTCTCTCCGCCGCGCCATTCCCACCAAGTTTCACCATCCACCGGAACAACTCTCGCCGATGACTTCCCATTTATCCAAAACGTTATCTCTTATCTAAACGCAGCAAATTTTAATTCACCATCAAGCATGCAAACCGAATACGGTCAAGATCTTGTAAAATAAAAAAAGAGTAAAACTTGTTACTTACATAATATGTTTTTTTTTTTAAATATATAATAATGGAAAAATAATCGAGAGGAACGGTAGCCGAGAAATTTTCAGTTTACTAGACTATACTTCGTGAAATGTGCCGCAACCTGAAATACTTCCTTCTCGATTAAAAAAAAAAAAAGTATCAAAATCACTCTACGATGACGTCAAATTTTGATCATATTATTTCCCTCAGCATCCTAGTTCAAATGATTACAAAATACTCGGATAGAATCAACTTTCCCAAAGATTCACAGTCATCAGGATCTTAATATTATAATATTCAATATTGTGATAGGTAACATTATAATTGTTAAATCTAGTCAATAACAGAAGAGAAGCGTAAAATTGGGAAGCTGATATATTAAAAGAAGAGAGCGGTTGTTGGTAAATGAAAAACTTTGGCGAAAAATTTGACTTCGCGGAAGGTTTCATCGCCCTCGTAGCTCAGTCTCATGGAAAGCGAAAGGTCTCGGCTTGGATCCCGACGACGGTGATCAAATTTTTCGCTCGAGTTTTTCATTTACTAACAAACCCCTTCCACTTATATTATACCTGCCCGCAGATAAATAATAGCTTAGAATATCTCGGTCAAATGATCGAACTAAAATTTAAAAATTTTTATAACAGCTTGTCCAATCTTGAAATTTACAGAACCTCAGGTTCTTATTTCGTATAAGGTGCTGAACTCTTTTGACATTCTTTTTCGCGTACTGCGTCCTGATCTTCCACCTTGACACCTTTCTCCTTGACGAGATACTCTATCATTGTATTGTAACAATGAGCAAAAGCCACACGTAACAACGAACTCAAATTATTTATGCAATTTTCTTCCACAAGAAATTTCACTGTATCTAATTGATTGTCGTTAGCTGCAACCGAAACAGCTGTGACTTGATAATTCATCGGCTCATTTATTTGAGCGGATATTTTCTCTTTATTCACTTGGAATAAATACTTCAAAATACTCAAATTTCGTTCCTCGACGGCTACATACGCTAAATTTCTACCTTCGGGATCTTTTTCATTTAAATCCGCACTCTTTTCTTCCAGTAGATATTTCACAATGTTTAGGTGCCCCGAAACAACTGCTGCCAACAGAGGACTGGATCCATATCTTCCCGTGTCATTCGTTTGGATACTCATACGTTTTTCATCGACCAGATATCTCAAAATAGGTAGCCGATTCCATCTAACAGCCACCATGAGTAGACTTTTATCGTTGGAAACAGTCTCAAGATCGATATTCCTCTCGTCGATGTAGTATTTAACAATTGGTAAATTACCCGCAAGTACAGCTAAATGTAATGGAGTTAATCCTGCACCATTTTTCACGAGAGGATCGTATTTCAAACTCTCTATGAAGAATTTCACCACTTCTAATTCATCAGCTAGAGCGGCCATATGTAAGCCTGTTTCTCCACCTCTCGTTTTTGTTGTACTGTTAAGTTTCTTATCAAATACAAGATATTTCACCAAGTCGACATTCCCTGCCATCGCAGCTAGTCCCAACGAATCTGTATCGTTTTCGTCTATGGTGTAACCTCTCTCCTCGACCAAGTACTTCACGATTGGTAAACTCCCACTTATGAATGTTTCGTGCAAAACTTCATTTCTTTCTTTTTTTTTGTAGTCTCTGTCTACTTTCTTCACACCGACGAGATACTTCACACTGGTGAAATCGCCGTTTCGAGCTGCACTCATCAAGATGGTTCTCTTACTTTCTCTTCGAACTCCATAAAGTTCAGATTTATCTCCGTCGCTCAGCAGTTGGTATCGTCCCAGATAAGCTGCCTCCTCGAGAGGACTCCAAGCGTAGTCGCGGTACCCATTCAGAGATTGCGGGCCGTATTGACGCACAAAATATTTCAATACATTCGTACGACCATATTCCGCGGCCAGGTGCAAAAGTTCATGGTCGGAATTGAATTTTGGACATAACTTTTCAATTCTCACGAAATACTGAACGAAGCCTATTAATCCTCTCTTAGTAGCGTCATTTATATTGGGACACGAATTGGATATGAGCGTCTGTACGGAAGCTTTCTGAATATTTGAATAGAGACAATCCGGCCATTCATCTGAAAAAGAAATTGATAGTTTACACATTGCGTATCTATAATATATAGGTTCAAGAGCTTTTATGAGCGCTCCTGAATAGTGAGTTTCTATATCACAGTGACTTGTGTGATGTACTGGGCACTCAGTCGCCTTCGATTGCCCAGAAGATTGGAGTCATTTAATTTAACCGACAACTTTTCATTAAAAGTGGTAATATACTGAAAAGAGTACAAAAATTACAAAAACCCAAGAAACACGGTCACAGCCACCGAGCGCTTTTGATTAAACAAAATGTGAACGAAAGAAAGTGACTGAACCCTACACCAACAAAAACTGAGAAAATAATAACAAGGTCATGATTGAACCATCGAGTCATCAAAATGTAAATCATCCTCATAGACTAATTCAATCAATCCCTCATCAGGAATATATACCGATGACGTCATCGCTATTTCGCTGTCAAATAATTTTAATACAATATTTTCGAGAGCCATGCGTTTTAAATACGACTCGTCTCTGTGAAGGAGGACTTCAGACCCCTCTTTAAACCTGTGAACACTTTCGATTAAATGATTGGTAAAGGCTGACTCACCCAAGTTACCTTTCTTCCACGTCTTTTTATGCTCAGCCACTAATTTCGAGCTGGGGGCCAATCATCTCTATAAATACTCGAGAGCAATCATTGCAGCCTACGCAATACACGTCACTCCTCTCGGCCATAGGAATGGGATCCTTTAATTTAATGAATGAACTTCCAAGTGTATCGGGGTTGTAAGGTCGTCCAGAATCCAAAAGGCCGGAGGATGCAACCCAACTACAAGGAAAACTTGCTAGAAAGGGGAGTCAAAAACAACGTTTTCTACTGTCCAGGTGCGAATCCCGGTAGGAGGTAGTGGACTCAAAGGCCTGACCTGACTCACTTTGCCTAGGGGTTTGATCGTCACCAGTTTCTTATGGAAAGCAGCCTGACTCAAGAGGATATGAGTCAATCGATGAATTAAGCTATTGAAAGCAGCAATCTTGCGGGCAACAGGCTACAAAGACGACCTATGGATTACAATATCAGTCGAAGTTTCTTTCCTGTAAACACCGAACTCATGGACGCCGTCTCTAAAAAAAACAGGCAAATTCAAGAAGTTCATTGATGAACTACCAATTGCTAAAGTGAATTTTATAGCATGGTATTGGCTATTTAAATATCCAAGAAACTAACTAAGGAGACCCACTTGCACAAAACAACGTCTACGTACCTAGTAAACGTGACTAAAAACCCCCAGCCCGAGGAGGACAGATCGATCTCAAATTTAGACATGAACATTTCTGAAATAAGCGAGCTCAAGGGAGAACCAATGGGGAAACTCCAAAACTTCCTTACAAAAGTAAGAGAGCCAACATATATTAAGAAGGTCATTCCTCATATGGGACACCAGATTTAACGAGCAAATCGTCCATATGATGAATAGCGACGACCTTAGGGATGTGAGAAGATAACCCAAAAACATCAAAGGAACATACAGTCGATCGAGGAGGACGACTTACGTCCCTCAGCCTATTCTCAGGACACCCGAGTTCGTTACTAAGTAGAGAGAGTCAAAGTCGACAAGAGATTTAAACAACGAATTTAGCTAGGGAGTTAGTTTGTGAAGATACACATGATGCAACCAGCCGTATCTGGGTATCCTTTTTATGTACCTTAGGTGACCCATAAAGGAGGGGAGGAACAGGATAATGTTTCGTGATGGCTCTAAAAGGAAGAAGCATATAAAATAAACATTTCAATATAAAAGAGGTAACTTACCGCAGCTGGAAATAAAAAATTATATGAAGTGGCAATAAAAATCTCGGATTCTCCGCTACTATAGCAAAAGATGCTAGCACTGCTAATCTTTTTTCGAAAGAAAGAATTCGGAAGCAACGTCGCCCATCCAGCAAATTATAGTCCCTGAGAGGGGTACAGCTTCTGAAGAGCCCCAAGGACTTCAATTAATTCTCCAAGGTGACTGCACGCATCCGAGGAGGAGAGGGCCTCTGTCCTATGCGAGGGAGAGGACTTGCAAGAATTTTGATTGTCCAGCTGTACACATTTATATAGATTTTGAGACTTGAAAATTTCGGCCCCTTCAATAAGTATACAAACTTGAAAAATGACAATGATCAACTTTCAAACATGAGGAGGGAACACGAAGGAATTTCACCTTGAAGATGTACATTTAATTGGATAAAAGTTCCACCGTCCTTCTTCGAAAAAACTTTGAAGATGATTACAAGTATGCTAGGAGAAAAGGCATTGGACCTTCATGACTAAGGAGTTTCGATAAATTTAAAGTTCAGCCGTGACCACGGGTACATAAAATGCGAGGCCAGTATCCCCTGCACGTCCTTCTTAAGGTACAATGAAAGTCAGTAACTATTTATCACAGTCAATCGAAACGTTTTATTATGCAACGCAGTAGTCGATTTTATTCCAAAGTGGAAATACTTTCACCAATGTAAATTTATCCAAGTGTATCAATTTCAGATTTAAGAATTATACTTTTATCGAAATTTGTCAATGATAAATTTTATAAAGATAACAGATTCCGACGATTTGTAACAATTTATCCTTCCAACACTATTGTTCAGTTTATACAGCTTTATTTTCCTTTGATAATTCTTGTTCTAGGTATGTCAATGTTTCTTGATTTACATGACCCCAGGTGGATACGCGCGCTAAATATATGACCGTCTCATTCCATGCAGTTCTAGCACCAACCTTGAAGCCTTTTTCTTCGATCAAGTATTTAAAAACTGGGAAATAATCTCGCTGCATCAACATGTTTTCAGCTACCAAATGCAAAAATGTCTTATTTCCCGGAAACACAGTCGGCAGATTTGCGTGTCGCTCTTCCACTAAAAATCTCAATATATCTGGTTCACCATAACAGGCCGCTCTTACGACAGCTGACTTAGTGTACCGGTCTACTTCATCAATTCGAGATATCATTTTCATATCGTCGACCAAAAATTTGACAATTTTTAAAAAATTTTCACTTCTTTGTCTTGTGCTCATTGCCCTACCCGATGCCTCATGCAATGCATTTGAGTCGAGTGTAACGTTCAAACTAGCATTTCTAACACCTGCAAGATACTTGACGACATCTAATTTGCCCCAATAAACAGCCTCATAAAGAGGCGTCACGTCCATATTACTCATCAAGTCAACATCCATATGCTGGTGCTCAACTAAATATTTCACAACCGCGAGATGACCATATCCCGCCGCAATGTGTAGAAGATGATCGCTAGATTTTATATCAGCACCCTTCTCTTCGATCATGTATTTGATTACCGGTAAGCTGCCACCTTTCACGGCCGCAACTAGGGGACGTGACCATCGCCATCTCTCATGAGATTGTGTATAGTTGAAATTTTCAACGAAAAATATCACCGCTTCAAGTTTACCTTCCGCAGCGGCATTACAGAGAAATGCCCAACTGTCGCATTCGTACAGGTCATTTCTCCGAGTATCAACTTCTGATAAGATAGTCGCGTCCACATTTTTTTCGTATAAAAGGTATTTCAACATATTTACATTCGCGCTCTTGACGGCCATGAAGAGTAAATGCCCATCGTCTGTCTTTACAATGAAACCTTCTTCATCGACCAAATACTTCAATACATCTTGTTGACCTCCTTCTGCCGCCGCTATCGCAAGTTTTTCCAAATACTCATTGCTCCTCTTGCGATCACGTAGTGAATATGTAATTTCTGTGAGTAAATATTTGAGGATTTCCAATTGACCAAAAAAGGCTGCACACTGGCTTGACCTTGAATACGTTGAATAAGATCTCTTGGTCCTAGCCGAGATCAGATTACAACTTATTCCAAAGTCATTGGTTACAAAATACTTTACAATTCTCAAATGTCCATTCGCAATGGCAAGATGCAAAGGTGTCACATCCTCATCATTGAAATTTTCGTACAAGTCGTCTCCTTTCATGTCAAAGTAGTACTGTGCGAAACCAATGTAGCCTCTTGCGGCGGCGTCGAATATATCAGGACTCAATTTCGATATTTCTTTGTTTAAGGTGGTCTCAGTATAGCGCGAATTTATACAAATCCAAGGCCATGCACCTGAAAGTAAAATGCATAATGGATTTTGGTCAAGATATTTATCGCGCAGGTGTAAGCATTCTCTTGAAAGCAAAATGAACATTTTTCTGGGTTTTGGCCTGAGTTCCCTCCAGAGTGCGCATGTAAGTTCTGTATTCACTTCACAAAGAGAATCTATTAGTTTTTCTCCAAGAGATCTGCTAGGAGCGCCACTTCACACGCAAAATGACATTCATTCGAAGGTGATAGTGTACTTACGTCCCATATATGAATAACACGGAAATGATTTTCGCAAGTTTCTCACCAGTTTCTTATTAATCTATCTTCAAAAATAAGGTATTTACAAAATAAAACATTGCATCAAGAGGATGTGACTATTGAAACACTCGTCATATCTACATTCAGAAAGTTATAATATATGATAATGATTCTGGAACCTGTTCTACAGGGATTTTTCGAAAACTTGGTGTCTCGCCGTAGGCCGTTCGCAGTCCACAAAAACTAACCTACGCTATCAAAGAAGCATTCATTTGGCAACAGAGGAAAAATTACAATTTAAACGGTCCATCAGTCCTTCTAAACTCTCTTTACAAGATCATGGTAATCTTCTGCTCCTAGAGCTCATAGAGTACTAAATTACGTTCCCTGTTGCTAGATATTTCTTAAAAAAGTAGAAAAAATTATACTTTGTTGATTGTGACGGAAGGCGGGTTGGAAAATATCATCAAAACCTGAAGCATTTCGACAAACTATTTAAAAAGCTGTAGATCTCCAGAGAACTTGTGAATATTTTGGATGGTATATTAAGGAGATGAAACTCATAATGAAGATAATTACTTATGAAAAGCTCCCTCGAAACGACAAATTTTTCAAAATTTATCCATAAAGTTTTAGGAGTTCAGTCGAGTTGTACGGGGACAATCAGAGGTTTTGAGTTTTCCGGGTTTTTAAAAGCAAATTTTGAGGACACTGCATATCAAAATGCGAGGGCGGAATCGTTCTCTTCTTGGTTTACTTCCCTGCACTCATTCTTAAGATAGGATGAAAGTCAGTAACTATCTATCACAGTTTATCGAAAAGTTTTATTATGCAATACAGTTGATTGTATTCCAAAGTGGCAATACTTTTACCAATGTAAAATTATTCAGATTTAAGTATTATTCTTTTAACGAAATGTATCAATGATAAATTTTATAACAGATAGCAGACCACCACAATTCGTAACAATTCATTCTTCCAACACTATCGTTGAGTCTATACAGCTCTATTCTCCTTTGATAATTCTTCTTTTAGGTAGGTCAATGTCTCTTGATTCATACGATCCCATGTGGCTTGACGTGCTAAATATAAGACCGTCTCATTTTTTGTAGTTCTAGCACCAACCTTGAAGCCTTTTTCTTCGATCAAGTATTTAAAAACTGGCAAATAATCTCGCCTAAAAAACATTTGTTCAGCTACCAAATGCAATAAAGTCTTATTTCCCGGAAACACTGCCGGCAGATTTGCGTGTCGCTCTTCCACTAAAAATTTCAATATGTCTGGTTCACCATAACAGGCCGCTCTTACGGCAGCTGTCTTACTGTCGCTGTCTACTTCATTAATTCGAGATATCATTTTCATATCGTCGACTAAAAATTTGACAATTTTCAAAAAATTTTCTCTTTCTCTCCTTCCTCTAGTGCCCCGTTGCCTACCCGATGCCGCATGCAAGGCATTCAAGTCAGATCTAACGTTCAAAGTAGCATTTCTATCACTTGCAAGATACTTCACAACATCTAATTTGCCACAATAAACAGCCTCATAAAGAGGCGTCCCACCGAAGTCAGTCTTGAAGTCAACATCCATGTGCTTCTGCTCAACTAAGTATTTCACAACCACGAGATGACCAAATTCAGCCGCATGGTTTAGATCAGTACTTTTTATCTCAGCACCCTTCTCTTCGATCATGTACTTGATTATCGGTAGGCTGCCTCCTTTCACGGCCGCGACTAGAGGACGTGACCATTCCGACCTCTCATTGAATTGTGTATAGTTGAACTTTTCCACGAAAAATATTACCGCTTCCAGTTTACCTCCCCCCGCGGCATTACAGAGAAGTGTCCAATTCCCGCAATAGTGCAGGTCATATACCGAGTAGTCAGCTTCTAATAAATTAGTCCCGCCCATATTTTTATCATATAAGAGGTATTTCAACATATCGACATTACCCCCTATAGCTGCCTTCGACATTAAAGGTATATCGTTTGTCTCTACAATAAACCCCTCTTCATCGACCAAATACTTCAATACATCTTGTTGACCTCCTTCTGCCGCCGCTATCGCAAGTTTTTCCAAATACTCATTGCTCCTCTTGCGATCACGTAAAGAATATGTAATTTCTGTGAGTAAATATTTGAGGATTTCCAATTGACCAAAAAAGGCTGCACACTGGCTTGACCTTGAATACGTTGAATAAGATCTCTTGGTCCTAGCCGAGATCAGATTACAACTTATTCCAAAGTCATTGGTTACGAAATACTTTACAATTCTCAAATGTCCATTCGCAATGGCAAGATGCAAAGGTGTCACATCCGCATCATTGAAATTTTCGTACAAGTCGTCTCCTTTCATGTCAAAGTAGTACTGTGCGAAACCAATGTAGCCTCTTGCGGCGGCGTCGAATATATCAGGACTCAATTTCGATATTTCTTTATTTAAGTTGGTCTCAGTATAGCGTGAATTTATACAAATCCAAGGCCATGCACCTGAAAGTAAAATGTATAGGTAACGGATTTTGGTCAAGATATTTATCGCGCAGGTGTAAACATTCTCTTGAAAGCGAAATGAATATTTTTCTGAATTTTGGCCTGAGATCCCTCCAGAGTGCGCATGTAAGTTCTGTATCCCCTGCTCAATGAGAATCTATTAGTTTTTTTCGAAGTAATTCGCTACACACGCAAAATGACGTCCATTTGAAGGTGATTATCTACTTACGTCACAATGAATAACGCGGAAACGATTTTCACAAGATCCTCGCCAGTCTCTTATTAATCAATTTCTAGAAATAAGGTATTTACAAAAATGTTGGAGAAAATTCAACTCTACCTATCTTGAAATCTAACGGGCGGTTTCCCATTCAATGTTCTACGAAAAAAAAAAAAAAAAAAAAACCATTATATCAATAAGAGCATGTGACTATTGAAACACTCGTCACACGTGCAGTTGGAAAGTTATATTAGATTCTGGAACCTGTTCTACAGGGACCTTTTCAAAAACTTGGTGTCTCGCTGTAGGCCATTTCCAGTCCCACAAAAACTGACCCACGCTAAAAAAGAAGTATTCATCTGGCAACGAGAGAATAATTAGAATTTGAGCGGTCCATTAGTCCGTCTGGTCTGTCTTTACAAAACCATGGTGATCTTCTGTCCCTAGAGCTCAAGCAGTAATAAATTACGTTTGCTGTTGCTAGAACTTCCCTAGAAAAGACGAAACAATCATACCTCGTTGACAGTGACGTAAGGCAGATAGAAAAATATCATCAAAACCTGAAGCATTTCTATAAATTATCTAAAAAGGTGTAGATCTCCGGGGAAATTGTAAATATTAAAGATGGTATATCAAGGAGATTAAACTCATAATGAAGATAATTACTTATGTAAAGCTCTCTCGAATAAACAACAAATTTTTCGAGATTTATCCATAAAGTTTTAAGAGTTCAGTCGAGTTGTACGGGGACAATCAAACATTTGGAGTTTTCCTGGTTTTTGAAAACAAATTTTGAGGATACTGCATATCAAAATGTGAGGGCAGTATCGTTCTCTTCGTGGTTTACTTCCCTGCACTCATGAAATTCAGTAACTATTTATCACAGTTTATCGAAATGTTTTATTATACAATACAGTTGATTTTATTCCAAAATGGCAATACTTTTACCAATGTAAAATTATTAAAATGTATCCATTTCTTAACGAAATGTATCAATGATAAATTTTATAACAGATAGCAGACCACCACAATTCGTAACAATTCATTCTTCCAACACTATCGTTGAGTCTATACAGCTCTATTCTCCTTTGATAATTCTTCCTTTAGGTAGGTCAATGTCTCTTGATTTATAAGATCCCATGTCGATTGTCGCGCTAAATATAAGACCGTCTCATTTTTGGTAGTTCTAGCACCAACCTTGAAGCCTTTTTCTTCGATCAAGTATTTAAAAACTGGCAAATAATCTCGCCTAAAAAACATTTCATCAGCCACCAAATGTAATAAAGTCTTATTTCCCCGAAACACTGCCGGCAGATTTGCGTATCGCTCTTCCACTAAAAATTTCAATATGTCTGGTTCACCATAACAGGCCGCTCTTACGGCAGCTGTCTTACTTTCACTGTCTACTTCATTAATTCGAGATATCATTTTCATATCATCGACCAAAAATTTGACAATTTTTAAACAATTTTCTCTTTCACTCCTTTCTCTCTTGCCCCATTGCCTACCCGATGCCTCATGCAAAGCATTCGAGTCGGGTGTAACGTTCAAAGTAGCATTTCTATCACTTGCAAGATACTTCACAACATCTAATTTGCCCCAATAAACAGCCCCATAAAGAGGCGTCCTACCCAAGTCAGTCTTCAAGTCAACATCCATGTGCTTCTGCTCAACGAAGTATTTTACAACCGCGAGATGACCATATTCCGCCGCAATGTGTAGAAGATGACCACTAGATTTTATATCAGCTCCCTTCTCTTCGATCATGTACTTAATTACCGGTAAGCTGCCACCTTTCACAGCCGCGTATAGAGGACTAGACCAGCGCGACCTCTCATTGAATTGTGTATAGTTGAACTTTTCCACGAAAAATATCACCGCTTCCAGTTTACCTCCCCCCGCGGCATTACAGAGAAGTGTCCAATTCCCGCAATTGTGCAGGTCATATACCGAGTAGTGAGCTTCTAATAAATTAGTCGCGTTCATATTTTTATCATATAAGAGGTATTTCAACATATCTACACTACCCCCTATAGCTGCCTTCGACAGTAAAGGCATATCGTTTGTCTCTACAAGAAACCCTTCTTCATCGACCAAATACTTCAATACATTTTGTTGACCTCCTCTTGCCGCCGCAAGCACTAAATCTTTCAAATATTGTTTTCTCCACTTGTAATCAGTTGACGAATAGGTAATTTCTTTGAGTAAATATTTGAGGATTTCCAATTGACCATACAAGGCTGCGCACTCGAGTGCTGTTAAATAATCGCTATTGGTGCTACCCGATATAAGACGACAACTTATTCCAAAGTCATTTATTACAAAATACTTTACTATTCTCAAATGTCCATTCGCAATGGCAAGATGCAAAGGTGTCACATCCTCATCATTGAAATTTTCGTGTAAGTCGTCTCCTCTCATGTCAAAGTAGTACGGTGCGAAACCAATGTAGCCTCTTGCGGCCGCGTCGAATATGTCAGGACTCAATTTTGATATTTCTTTGTTTAAGATGGTCTCAGTAAAGCGTGAATTTATACAAATCCAAGGCCATGCACCTGAAAGTAAAATGCATAGGTAACGGATTTTGGTCAAGATATTTATCGCGCAGGTGTAAACATTCTCTGGAAAGCGAAATGAATATTTTTCTGGGTTTTGGCCTGAGATCCCTCCAGAGTGCGCATGTAAGTTCTGTATTCACTTCACAATGAGAATCTATTAGTTTTTCACGAAGAGATCCGCTAGGAGCGCCACTTCACACGCAAAATGACGTCCATTTGAAGGTGACTATCTACTTACGTCACAATGAATAACACGGAAACGATTTTCACAAGTTTCTCACCAGTTTCTTATTAATTAATTTTTATAAATAAGGTAGGTATTTACAAAAATGTTGGGAAAATTCAACTCTACCTATCTTAAAATCTTACGGGCGGTTTCCCATTCAAGTGTTGTACGAAAAAAAAAAATCAATAAGAGCACGTGACTGAAATAGGTACTCGTCACATGTGCAGTTGGAAAGTTATATTAGATTCTAGAGCCTGTTCTACAGGGACCTTTTCAAAAACATGGTATCTCGCCGTAGGCCGTTCGCAGTCCCACAAAAACTGACCCATGCTAACAAAGAAGTATTCATCTGGCAACAAGAGAATAGTTACAATTTGAGCGGTCCATCAGTCGGTCTGGTCTGTCTTCACAAAACCATGGTGATCTTCGGTCCCTAGAGCTCAAGCAGTAATAACACTACTGAACAGCTATCCTGTTACAAATGTTCTATTATGTGATTCTTAGATACTTTTCAACGCTGAACACGAATCAGTTGTCCGTTTTTTGCTAGCACGTCACAATTTTTAGTAATCACGATAAATATTTATGTAATCATAACAAATATTCTCGTCTACTTGCCGCACACTGTCGCGGAACGTAACGAACGTTTTCGATAGCGACGCTGCTATCGTCGATGTGTTTCGCGACGACGCGCGGCAAGTAAACGAGAACTTTAATCGTGATTACTAAAAATTGTGACGTGCTAGCAAAAAACGGACAACGGATTCGTGTTCAGCGTTGAAAAGTATCTAAGAATCACGTAATAGAATCTTTGTAACAGGATAGCTGTTCAGTAGTGTAAATTACGTTTGCTGTTGCTAGAACTTCCCTAGAAAAGACGAAAAAATCATACCTCGTTGACAAAGACGTAAGGCAGATAGAAACATAATATCATCAAAACCTGAAGCATTTCGATTAATTATATAAAGAAGTTGTAGATCTCCGGAGAAATTGTGAATATTTTAAATGGTATATCAAGGAGATGAAATTCATAATGAAGATAATTACTTATGTAAATCTCTCTCGAAACAACAAATTTTTCAAAATTTATCCATAAAATTTTAGGAGTTCAGTCGAGTTGTACGGGGACAATCAGAGGTTTGGAGTTTTCCAGGTTTTTGAAAGCAAATTTTGAGGCCACTGCGGCGGTATCGTTCTCTTCATGGTTTACTTCCCTGAACTCATTCTTAAGATAGGATGAAAGTCAATAACTATTTATCACAGTTTATCGAAAAGTTTTATTATGCAATACAGTTGATTGTATTCAAAAATAGCAAAACTTTTACCAATGTAAAATTATTCAAATCTATCAATATCAGATTTAAGTATTATTTTTTTAACGAAATGTATCAATGATAAATTTTATAACAGATAACAGATCACCACAATTCGTAACAATTCATTCTTCCAACACTATCGTTGAGTCTTTACAGCTCTATTCTCCTTTGATAATTCTTGTTTTAGGTAGGTCAATGTCTCTTCATTCAGACGATCCCATGTGGCTTGACGTGCTAAATATAAGACCGTCTCATTTTTTGTAGCTCTAGAACCAACCTTGAAGCCTTTTTCTTCGATCAAGTATTTAAAAACTGGCAAATAATCTCGCCTAAAAAACATTTGTTCAGCTACCAAATGTAATAAAGTCTTATTTCCCGGAAACACTGCCGGCAGATTTGCGTGTCGCTGTTCCACTAAAAATTTCAATATGTCTGGTTCACCATAACAGGCCGCTCTTACGGCAGCTGTCTTACTTTCACTGTCTACTTCATTAATTCGAGATATCATTTTCATATCATCGACCAAAAATTTGACAATTTTCAAAAAATTTTCTCTTTCACTCCTTTCTCTCTCGCCCCATTGCCTACCCGATGCCGCGTGCAAGGCATTCAAGTCGGATCTAACGTTCAAAGTAGCATTTCTATCACTTGCAAGATACTTCACAACATCTGATTTGCCCCAATAAACAGCCTCATAAAGAGGCGTCCCACCGAAGTCAGTCTTGAAGTCAACATCCATGTGCTTCTGCTCAACGAAGTATTTTACAACCGCGAGATGACCATATTCGGCCGCATGGTTTAGATCAGTACTTTTTATCTCAGCACCTTTCTCTTCGATCATGTACTTGATTATCGTTAGGCTGCCTCCTTTCACGGCCGCGACTAGAGGACGTGACCATTGCGACCTCTCATTGAATTGTGTATAGTTAAACTTTTCCACGAAAAATTTCACCGCTTCCAGTTTACCTCCCCCCGCGGCATTGCAGAGAAGTGTCCAATTCCCGCAATAGTGCAGGTCATATACCGAGTAGTCAGCTTCTAATAAATTAGTCGCGTTCATATTTTTATCATATAAGAGGTATTTCAACATATCTACATTACCCCCTATAGCTGCCTTCGACAGTAAAGGCATATCATTCGTCTCTACAATAAAGCCTTCTTCATCGATCAAATACTTCAATACATTTTGTTGACCTCCTTTTGCCGCCGCAAGCACTAAATCTTTCAAATATTCACTCCTTTCCAAGTAATCAGTTAATGAATAGGTAATTTCTTTGAGTAAATATTTGAGGATTTCCAATTGACCATACAAGGCTGCGCACTCGAGTGCTGTTAAATAATCGCTATTAGTGCTACCCGATATAAAACGACAACTTATTCCAAAGTCATTTGTTACAAAATACTTTACAATTCTCAAATGTCCATTCGCAATGGCAAGATGCAAAGGTGTCACATCCTCATTATTGAAATTTTCGTGTAAGTCGTCTCCTCTCATGTCAAAGTAGTACTGTGCGAAACCAATGTAGCCTCTTGCGGCGGCGTCGAATATATCAGGACTCAATTTCGATATTTCGTCGTTCAAGGTAGTCTCAGGGTAGCGTGAATTTATGCAACTCCAAGGCCATCCACCTGAAATAAAATGCATAATGGATTTTGGTCAAGATATTGATCGCTTGAAAGCGAAATGAACATCTTTCTGGGTTTTGGCCTGAGGTTCCTTCAGAGCACGCGCAATCGATTATGTTCATGTATAATTCTTGTCCTTCGTGCGTCTCAATCTATGACATTGATAATAGCTCACCCACTTCGTTGTAACGAAAGACAAATTATTATCGGCCTGACTTGAACATTTGGTCGAAAAATTTATTCAATAGTTTTCATAATTAATGCAAAGCTAAATTGTCATTTGACTAAAAATAAGAATGATCGAAATTCAGTAATCATGCTTCGACCCGCACGGTTGCTGTTGATGCGGATTTTAGTTGCTCAATTTTTAAATTTTTTTTGATATGTGCATTTTTCTAGTGAACTTCGCTTATCTTCTAACCATTATTGGGTCTAGCGTGATCTAATAAAAAAAAATACTGCGGTTGGACGACAAAGATTCTATTGTACATTCTTCTCATCGGGCTAAGTAGGTAATTACTTAGCATAAATTGAGCAGAACTATAACTTCTCACAAATTCGGTCGTTGAAAAACGATTTTTGGACATTGTGTCGCATTCTTGAAAAAATAGACAGAGAAGGAAGAAATGAATTGGACAGCAGAGATAAATGAGGACGTATCTGGCGAAAGGGCGTACGCACGATGTATTTCTTATGGGACGGACGCCCTTCTGCCAGAACCCTCCTCAAATGAGGATAGCAACCAACGAACGTGAATCTTGAAAAAGAGTGTAGAAAGTGCCAAGAACGTAATTTCCCACGGGAGCGGTTCAAAAGTAATGAGTTTCATTGAATTAGACCAACCGCGCGCCAGCTTTTAGCCCATTTTTACAACACTACATTTTGTTCTTCTCTGATTTCTGTTGCGACTATCGTGTTGTCACGAGTTTAAATATATAGGATCCATAAGAACCACATTTTCGGTTCTTATGGTACTCACACTCTTTTCCACAAACAGCCTTCTCTATTCACTTCACAAAGAGAATCCCTTTGTTTCCCTCAAAGGGCTCCGCTAAGAGCGCCATTTCACACAAAAAATGAAGTCCAATTGGAGATGATAACGTACAAAGGTCCTATGAATATCACAGAAATGATTTTCATAAGTTTCTCACCAGTTTGACCAATTTTCAAAAATGAAGTACGGTATTTATGAAAATGTTAGAGAAAAGTCTACTCTACCAATTTCAAAACTCTTAAATGCATAGTTTTGCATTTAAGTTTTACAAAAAAGAAAACAAAAGAGCAAAAAGAGTACTATATTAGGAGCGTCTGTCGACAGAAAGGTTGGTGTTTTGATCCATCACTTGTAAACGTGACTCGCATGCGAGTTTATTATTTTATGTGACCGGGATGGGGTAACGCGTCGGTTTACTGCCACACTCGGAGTAAGAGGCGAGTAAGCGTGATGGCCGCGGAACTTTGAAATAGTTTTGTACTTCTTACACTTGTAAAATTTTTCATTTTCAATTCTTGGACTTTGAAATATTTTCAAGTGTGGGACTTGGAATTATTTTCAAATTTTGGGACTTTGAAATATTCTCAACTGTTTGTTGGATTTAAAAAAATTTTCATACTCCTTGGACTTAGAATTATTTTCCTTTGAAATATTTTCAAGTGTTGGACTTTGAAATATTTTCAACTGTGGGAGACAATCAAAATTAATGAAAAATTTTACAAGTCCAAGAAGTATGAAAATATTTTAGAGTCCAACAATTGGAAAATAATTCCAAGTCCGACAGTTGAAAATATTTCAAAGTCACACAATTCAAAAATGATTCTAAGTTCAACACTTGAAAATATTTCAAAGTCCAACAGTTGAAACAATTTCCAAGTCCAAGAATTGAAAATGAAAAATTGTACAAGTCCACTTATGAAAATATTTCAAAGTCCCACAATTCAAAAATAATTCCAAGTCCAACACTTGGAAATATTTCAAAGTCCAAGAATTGAAAATGAAAAACTGTACAAGTCCAACAGTTGAAAATATTTCAAAGTCCAAGAATTGGAAATGAAAAATTTTACAAGTCCGAGAAGTACAAAAATATTTCAAAGTCCCGCGGCATCACTCACACGCACGCGAATCACGTTTACAAGCGATGGATCCAAACGCGAAGCTTTCTGTCAACAGACGCTCCTACAATATTGTGTTATTACATGGATAGTCATCATAAACCATCATCACTATCAAGTTCAAGTTTCACAGTTATAGATACCTAAAAGAGACAAGATAGCTAACTCTCCATATGCGCTGTGTTAAAATCCGGTACCCGATTTTTGTCGAGCTAATTTACGTGCCGAGAGATAGCGCCACTGTATTGTAGGGCTAAGTTAACATTGCGCTTATGGACGTTTTTCAGTATTCATCAATTATCTCGGAAACCGTTTATTTTTACGAAAAAATGAAAAGATCAAAATTTATTCCCCTTGTAATTTCCTATCGTATGAGACCTATTTCATATTTTGAAAAAAAAAATTTCAAAGTAGGTCTCATTTGATAGGAAATTACAAGGGGAATAAATTTTGTTCTCTTCATTTTTTCATAAAAATGAACGGTTTCCGAGATAATTGATGAAAACTGAAAAACATCCATAAGCGCAATGTTAATTTAGCCCAAGAATACTGTGTCGCTGTGTTGGCGTGCGGTGGAACACTAGAACTAACGAAGTTAGCTATCTTGTCTCTTTTAGGTATCTATATTCACAGTGGAGCAGCGCATTCTCCGCCATTGGTGGAGAATTTGTATAATAGGCAGCGCTAGCGTTGTACCAAGAGCATGTGACCGTTAAAACAAATGGTTAATTTTACATACAACTAGAAAGTTTTATGATGATTGGTGATTCTGGAACCTATTCTACAGGGATCTTTTCAAAAATTTGGTGTCTCTTTGTGGGCCGTTCGCAGTCCCACAAGAACTGACCTACGCTAACAAAGAAGTATTCATTTGGCAACAGAAGAAAAATTACGATTTGAGCGGTCCATCAGTGCTTCTGGCCTCTCTTTACAACAGCTTGGTAATCTTCTGCACCAAGAACTCATACAGTAACAAATTACGTTCGCTGTTGGTAGAAATTAAAAAGTAGTAAAAATTATACTTTGTTGACTGCGAGGTAATGCGGATAGGAAAATATCTTCAAAACCAGAGGCATTTCAATAAGTTATTTGAAGAAGCCGTAAGAAATTGTGAATATTTTAGATGGTAGATCAAATAAATTCAACTCATAATGAAGATACGGTAATTAATTATGTAAAGCTTGTTCGATAAAAGAACTTTTTCGAGATTTATCATTAAAGTTTTAACAGTTCAGTCGAGTTACACAGGGTCATTCGAAAGCTTGGAGTTTTCCCGATTCTTTAAAAGCAAATTTTATCAAAGAGCGAGGGCGGTATCGTTCTCTTCTTGGTTTCTTTCCCTGCACTCATTTTTGAAATACAATGAAAGTCAGACAGTCTATCGAAAAGTCTTATTATGCAATACAGTTGCAATTTTTACTAGGCTTATAATTGGCTGTTGAGCTGAACAAATAGGACGAGTGAGCTGGTTATAATGTTATATTATGATTAGAGATCGGATTTGTGGGGCTTCAAAGTTGAAGAATTCGGCGATATTCGACATTAAAAAAAACAAATACGTGGACAATTGCTGAATTTTTAATTTTACAAAAACATTTGTTATGCATTACAATTAGATGATATTTTACAGTTTCCGTTTTTAAAACGACTCTGCCTTTTGTCGCTCAATATATTTTTTAATTCAGAAAAAGTGCGTTCCAAATCAACAAATGTAAGAGGAGCGTACGTAAGTGAACTGAGCACGACTGGATTAGGAGAAATACTAGATACAAGAGAATTACTGTCATAATATGAGGGAACAAGTTCTTGTAATTGTAGAAAACCGCGATTCGTGTTGAAAATATATTCAAATGTTGTTCTCAGAACAGCAGTGCCTATGGAGCCAGGTATTATTTGCAATTTACTGCGAACAGTTTCGATGTGCTGCACCTGCAGGCTCTATCAGTGACAACCTTCGCTTTTCCAAACTTTCTATGACCTGGGAGAGGAACGACATGTGAGATTGTATGAATGTGAGATCGGAAGATGAAGTCGCCTTCTCAATAAGTAGCTTGATTTTTTCCATTTGTTGTGAATCTTGAGGAAGTTCGTTGATTACCTCCTCGAATTTTTCGAACTTATTTGCAAAAAAGACTGTCCCATTGACCCAGGTGCCCCGCCTCGTAATTAGAACGTCAAGAGGTAGTTCACATCGCATAATTCCATTGAATTTCTGTACACGGGCTGAACTCTTCAAGAATATTTTTCGACTTTCTATGATGTTGCGAACAGAAGAGATGGTGATTTGAGAATTGTTACTCAAAAACGACGGTTCCGGCACAATTCCGGCATTTACTCTCATTCCGGAAATTTTCGGCAAAATAATAGTTTTTTCTCTGTTCCCCCATGGTATGAATCGCGTTAATCTTTGATCAAAATGTTCCCACCCATTAAGGAAAAGAAGTGACGAATTCCAGCGAATCCGGGCTCTAATTATAATTGATGATTCTGGAACCTGTAGTACAGGAATATTTCCAAAGTCTTGGTGTCTCGCCATAAGCTGTTCGCAGTCCCACAAAAATTGACCCACGCTAACAAAGAAGTATTCATCTGGCTCGAGGAGAAAAATTACGATTTGAGCGGTACAAAACCATGGTAATTTCCTACCCCTAGAGCTCATGCAGTAATAAATTACGTTTGCTGTTGCTAAAACTTCCCTAGAAAAGTCGAAAAAATCATACCTCTTTGACTGTGACGAAAATATGTGGATAGGAAAATATCTTCAAAACCAGAAGCATTTCGATAAGGTATTTGAAGAAGCCTCTGTAGATCTCCGGAGAAATTGTGAATATTTTAGATGGTATATCGAGGAGATGAAACTCATAATGAAGATAATTAATTATGTAAAGCTCTCTCGAATAAACAACAAATTTTTCGAGATTTATCCATAAAGTTTTAGGAGTTCAGTCGAGATATACGGGGACAATCAAACGTTTGGAGTTTTTCGGGTTTTCAAAAACGAATTTTGAGGACATTGCATATCAAAATGGGAGAGCGGAATCGTTCTCTTCATGGTTTACTTCCTTGCACTCATTCTTAAGATATAATGAAAGTCAGTAACTATTTATAACAGTTTACGGAAAGTTTCATTATGAAATACAGTTGATTTTATTCCAAAAAAGCAAAACTTTTACCAATGTATAATTATTCAAATGTATCAATATCAGATTTAAGTATTATTCTTTTAACGAAATGTATCAATGATAAATTTTATAACAGATAACAGATCACGACGATTCGTGACAATATTCATTCTTCCAACACTATCATTCAGTGTGTACAGCTTTATTTTCCTTTGACAATTCTTCTTCTAGGTAGGTCAATGTCTCTTGATTCATATGATTCCATGTGGATTGTTGCGCTAAATATAAGACCGTCTCATTTTCTGTAGTTCTAGCACCAACCTTGAAGCCTTTTTCTTCGATCAAGTATTTAAAAACTGGCAAATAATCTCGCCTGTAAAACATTTGTTCAGCTACCAAATGCAATAAGGTCTTATTTCCCGGAAACACAGCCGGCAGATTTGCGTGTCGCTCTTCCACTAAAAATTTCAATATGTCTGGTTCACCATAACAGGCCGCTCTTACGGCAGCTGTCTTACTTTCACTGTCTACTTCATTAATTCGAGATATCATTTTCATATCATCGACAAAAAATTTGACAATTTTTAAACAATTTTCTCTTTCACTCCTTTCTCTCTTGCCCCATTGCCTACCCGATGCCTCATGCAAGGCATTCGAGTCGGGTGTAACGTTCAAAGTAACATTTCTATCACTTGCAAGATACTTCACAACATCGAATTTGCCCCTATAAACAGCCTCATAAAGAGGCGTCCTACCCATGTAAGTCTTCAAGTCAACATCCATGTGCTTCTGCTCAACTAGGTATTTTACAACCGCGAGATGACCATATTCCGCCGCAATGTGTAGAAGATGATCACTAGATTTTATCTCAGCACCCTTCTCTTCGATCATGTACTTGATTATCGGTAAGCTGCCACCTTTCACGGCCGCGACTAGAGGACGTGACCATTGCGACCTCTCATTGAATTGTGTATAGTTAAATTTTCCACGAAAAATATCACCGCTTCCAGTTTACCTCCCCCCGCGGCATTACAGACAAATGTCCAATTCCTGCAATTGTGCAGGTCATATACCGAGTAGTGAGCTTCTAATAAATTAGTCGCGTTCATATTTTTATCATATAAGAGGTATTTCAACATATCTACATTACCCCCTATAGCTGCCTTCGACAGTAAAGGCATATCGTTTGTCTCTACAATAAACCCTTCTTCATCGACCAAATACTTCAATACATTTTGTTGACCTCCTTCTGCTGCCGCAAACGCTGAATCTTTCAAATATTCACTCCCTTCCAAGTAATCAGTTAATGAATAGGTAATTTCTTTGAGTAAATATTTGAGGATTTCCAATTGACCATACAAGGCTGCGCACTTTAGCGCTGTTAAATAATCGCCATTAGTGCTATCCGATATAAGACGACAACTTATTGCAAATTCATTTGTTACAAAATATTCTACAATTCTCAAATGTCCATTCGCAATGGCTACATGCATTGGTTTCACGCCGTCATGATTATAATTTTCGTATATGTCGACTCCTCTTATGTCAAAGTAGTACTGAACGAAACCGATGTAGCCTCTTGCGGTGGCGTCGAATATATCAGGACTCAATTTCGATACTTCCTCGTTCAAAGTAGTCTCAGTGTAGCGTGAATTTATGCAACTCCAAGGCCATGCACCTGAAATTAAATGCATAATGGATTTTGGTCAAGATATTGATCGCGCAGGTCTGGACATTGATCGCTCGTAAGCGAAATGAACGTCTTTCTCGGTTTTGGCCTGAGGTTCCCTCGGAGTATGCACATATGAGACTTGAATCGATTATGTACTCGTATAGTCCTTTGTATTGCCGCGTTTCAATCAATGACATTGATAATAGCTCACCTACTTCGTTGTAATGAAGAACACATTATTATTGACTTTACTTAAACTTTTGGCCGTAAAATTTATTCATTAGCTTTCATAAATAATGCAAAGCTAAATTGTTATTTGACTAAAAATAAGAATGAGTTCGCCTTTGACCGCACGTTTGTCGATATGAACATCAGTTCTCCAACTTTTAAATAATTTCCGATGTGTGCATCATCTTATGGATGGTTTTAGAAAAAAAAAAAAAAGAGCAAAAAGAGTATAAATTGTGTTATTACATGGATAGTCATCATAACCCATCATCACTATCAAGTTCAAGCTCATAGAAATTCCGTGGAGCAGCGCATTTTCGGACTCCAATGGAGAATTTTTGGTACGCGTAGCGCTAGCATCGCATCAAGACTGAAGAGCATGTGACTATTGAAACAATTAATGATCAAATGTACAGCTAGGAAATTAAGTATATGATCTAGAATCGGTTCAACAGGGATCTTTTCAAAAGTTTGGTATCTCACCGTAGGCCGTGTGTGGTCTCACAGAAACTGACCTACGCTAACAAAGAAATATTAATCTAGCAACACGAGCGAAATCACAATTTGAGCGGTCCATCAGTCCGTCTGGTCTCTCTTTACAAGACCATGCTAATCTTCTGCCCCTAGAGCTCATACAGTCATAAATTAAAACAGAAAAGAAAACTTCAATTTGACGGAATATATAATTGATTTTAGTATTTTTAATGACTCTACCGTTATTTAAATGATACAAAATTTATTGATGCTGATGACGCTTTTCGAAGGACACAGCCTTCATCTTTGGAGCAAAACTTATACTGACGAATAAATTTTGTATCATTTAAATGACGGTAGAGTCATTAAATACTAAAATCAGTCATAAATTAAGTTCGCTGTTGCTAGAAATTTATTTAAAAAGTCGAAGAAATTATACTTTGTTGACTGTGACGTAATAAGAAAATATCTTCAGAACCAGAAGCATTTCGATAATATTTTCCATGATAAATCAAGGAGATGAAGCTTATATAATTACTTGTAATTATGTGAAGTTCTCTCAAAACAACAACTATTTCCAGATTTATTAGTAAAGTTTTAGGAGTTCAGTCGAGTTACAGAAAGCATTGCCTACGAACGGGGTGCATAAGGGTCAATCAAAGGCTTGGAGTGTTCCCGCTTCTTTAAAAGCAAATACTGAAGACATCGCATAATATGAAGAGATAAGTGGTAGAATACATAAATTGCAAATCACTTCACACACGTGTGTTAATTAAGCGGTAAGTATGGTGACAAGAATGCATATTCAAGAACATACCCAAAGTCACATTTGCCAGGCTAAGAATGGACCAGCCTGGCTTATTTATTTCATCGCATTCTATACCATTTCCATCACCAACATTGGGACCAACTGAGCCGGCAGTTACATCTACATAAAAGAAAGTGCACGTGTACATTGAATGTGAAATAAAATATCAAAAGTAATTTAGAGTATCGAAAGTGGGCAGACGACATCTAGTGGAAGGGCCCATGTTCCAATAGAATTACATTAAAAGGAGGCTTTCTGCCACATTTATTCTTGTGCACAAGGTATAGGTGTCATAATTATATAGTAAACGCATGTTTTTGAGAAGATAGACCGTGAAAGCTCAAGATAGGTATACAAAGATGAATTTGCTGAAAATACCTATTCCTACACTTAATTTTTCAGCAACAATTCGATATTTTGAATAAATTTTTCAAACTTGAAATTTGTTTTTTTTTCACAATGCGGCCATTCATGGTTAAGTGATAAAAAAAGTAGTTTCGTTGCTCTCGCTCAGCAAGATGAGTAAGGAGGGAAAATTTATAAATTCATTCTTCCATCATTAAGCATAATTTTTCTATGGTCACAATTTAATTTTCCGCGGAGCTTAACTTCATTATAATTGCAACAAAAAAATCCTTGACTTTTAAAGAAAATAGTATAAGACTTACCACTTCTGAGAAGGTTGACACCAATTAATATTGTAAAACTGAAAATATAATAAATCATTTTGTAATTTTGTTAGAGTTTGAACTCGATGTACTGAAACTGATACTGATAATGACTACTTCGTAAACGATGATACGGAACATTGAAAATTGAGCTCTTCAACTGTAAGTAACTTGAGTAATCTATGCTCGAATACTAACTACTATTTACAAGGATAAATGAATAATTGAATGAATGCAGTATGAATAAATAAATCATAATGATTCGTCATTGCTCTTTTTTTTATCCGAAATGAAATTCGATTCTCTTCTACGATGAGGAAATTACTTTCTTGGCGATGTAGAGGGACTGCGAAATCTTAGACTATTCAAATAAATAATTCAGTACCGACTGAAATTTCCATACAGTTGAGTACGATCAAAAAATGATTCATGTTAGAGATTTGATCTTATCGAGAGGTAATGAAGTATCTATACATCTGGTCTGACTGAAAGCCGAGGCGCAGGCACCACTTCCTGATGACAGTGGGATAGGCGGGCGGGGTAATTATATACCTCAACTGCATGATGAGAAACCTAGGAGTATCCTGAGAAGCAAGAAGAGGGCTCATGATGAGCACCGCTTTGTCGATTCGAGTATGGGCCGACTCCATGAAGTTACCCATAGAAAAAGAGAGATTGTAAAGATCCAACGAAGATCTACTCTAAGGTATGTTAGTGCCTACGGTTCTGTCTCGATTCATCAGCACTCGAGCTCCTTGCTGAGGAGAGAGCGATAGTGTTCAAAGCAGAATGAAAACAATGGTCGATCAAGAGGCTTTACAGGTCAATCAGGGGACCGGTGGCTCCTTGCTAAAAAAAATGGAGATGCTTAGATTGAGCAAGGTAAATTGACGACCCGCGAGTTGATACGCTACCTTGACGAGTGCATGAGCCGAGATCATGATTAGCTGAACTGTCACCTGACGCAGGTGTTAAGCGGCCACAATTATCTCCGTAAAAAGTTTACGGTGAAAGAATACTCAAAAGAGTAAAATGCAAATCGTAGAAACCGCAAGAAAACGCAGTCGTTGAGGGCTTTCAATTAGTCAACCATTTTCAAAAACGATAGAAAGTAACTGAATCCAACACCAACAAGAACAAGTAAAATCAGGAAAGGTGAGCATACGATGGATAGCCACTGTTTGTAGATGCAATTTTATGAGCATCAAGGAGGAGAGACTGTTGCTATCCTCTATGAGCGAAATTATTAAATCGAGATAGTTAATGCGTGAACCTCCCTCCTATTTCACAGGTTAGTTTGATGGCAGGGTGATAACTATTGAGAACGTTCAAAAAACTTGTAAGATCAGCCTGAGAGCCGTGCCACACACCCACAGGATATCATCTGCGCTAACTTTCCAATGTTCTCAATCTACTATGTACCATGGTTCATACCCACAAGGAAACTGTCCAAATTATGATACCTCATTTACATTGGTCTTCTGGCAGGAAATTGAATATTCAATTCCCCTGCCGTAAGACCGATGTATAGCAAGTACCATTACACCAAGAGTGTTAGGTAAACGAGTATGCAATACGATATAGGGGAAGAGCCCTATACAAAGGAAAGGTATGGATGATCTAATTTATGAATAAGCCTATTCGATAAAGAATCTGCCTCACAAGTATCCACAGACCAGCAATATAGTTTCTCAGTATGGCCTAACCTCTGTTTGAACTCTTTGATTTTTAGTGATCTTCTTATCTGAGACTGAATTTTCAGGTCAAGTGGTATCGTTCTTTTTTGGTTTTTTTCCAGGACTTCCTTCTTGTAAACGAAAGTCAGTAACTATTTATCACGTTTTATTATGCAATGCAGTGGATCTCTTTTAAAAGTGGTAATACTTCATATCAATATTCAATTTTACAAATTATTGTACTATTAGTGCTGGATTTTACGCTAATCATCATAATAGTAAATATTATTACAGATCCCTGAGATTTGTAGCAATTCATTCTTCGAACACTGTCGCTGAGTCTATACAGTTTTATTCTCCTTCGATAATTCTTGTTCTAGATAGGTGAATGCCTCGATATTTACATAACCTGACTGCGTGGATTCGCGCGCTAAATCGAGGACCGTCTCATTGGTTGCAGTTCTAGCACCAACTTTGAAGCCTTTTTCTTCGATCAAATATTTAAAAACTGCCAAATAATCTAGCCCGAGGTACAATTCTTCAGCAACCAAATGTAATAATGTCTTATGCCCCGGAAAGTCAACCATCAAATTAGCGTGTCGATCGTCCACTAAAAACTTCAATAATCAATATGTCTGGTTCACCATAACAGGCCGCTCTTGCAGCAGCTGTTTTATTGTAACGGTCTACTTCATCAATATGAGATATCATTTTCATATCGTCGACCAAAAATTTAACAATTTTTGTACTCTTTTCTCTTAGACTGCAGTCCCTACCCGATGCCACATGCAATGCATTTGCGTCGAGTCTAACGTTCAAATTAGCATTTCTCTCACCCGCAAGATACTTGACAACATCTAATCTGCCCCCACATATAGCCTTATACAGAGCCGTCACAAATGTGTTGCTCATCGAATCAACATCCATGTTCTTTTGCTCAACCAAGTATTTTACAACCGCGAGATGACCATATTCCGCCGCAATGTGCAGAAGATTATCATTATATTTTATATCAGCACCCTTCTCTTCGATCATGTATTTGACTACTGGTAAGCTGCCACCTTTCACGGCCGCGAATAGAGGACGTGACCATTGCGACCTCTCATTGAATTGTGTAGGTATAGTTAAACTTTTCCACGAAAAATTTCACCGCTTCCAGTTTACCTCCCCCAGCGGCATTACAGAGAAGTGTCCAAATCCTGCATCCGTACAGGTCAGATACCGAGTAGTGAGCTTCTAATAAGTTAGTCGCGTTCATATTTTCATCATATAAGAGGTTATTTCAACATATCTACATTACCCCCTATAGCTGCCTTCGACAGTAAAGGCACATCGTTTGTCTTCACAATAAACCCTTCTTCATCCACCAAATACTTCAATATATCATGTTGACCTCCTTCCGCCGCCGCAAGCGCAAGTTTTTCCAAATACTCTTTGTTCCCCTTGTAATCAGTTAATGAATAATATGTAATTTCTTTGAGTAAATATCTAAGGATTTCCAATTGACCATACAAGGCTGCGCATTCGGATGCTGTTGAATAATGCCTACCGGTATTGGTGCTAGCCGATATAAGACGACAACTTATTCCAATGTCATTTGTTACAAAATATTTTACCTTTCTCAAATATCCATTCGCAATGGCAAGATGCATAGGTTTCACGCCGTCATCATTATAATTTTGGTATAAGTCGACTTCTCTCATTTCAAAGTAGTACTGAACGAAACCGATGTAGCCTCTTGCGGTGGCGTTGAATATATCAGGACTCAATTTCCATATTTCGTCGTTCAAGGTAGTCTCAGTATAGCGTGAATTTAGGCAACTCCAAGACCATGAACCTGAAAATAAAATGCACAACAGGATTTTGGTCAGGATATTGATCACGCAGGTGTAAGCATTCGTTTGAAAGCAAAATGGACATCGTTTTGGGTTTTGGTCTGAGACTGCTTCACAAAGAGAATCTATGAGTTTTCCTCGAAGAGATCCGCTAGGAGCGCCACTTCACAGGTAAAATGAAGTCCATGTGAAAGTGATAATGTACTTATGTCCCATATATGAATAATACGGAAATGATTTTTACAACTTTCTCACCAGTTTCTTATTAATCAATTTTTAAATATGAGGTATTTATGAAAATGTTGGAGAGAATTCTACTCTACCTATTTCAAAACTCTTATGGGTGACAAACAAAAAAGCATTCCATCGAGAGCATGTGATTATTGAAACAATGATCATATGTACAGTTAGAAACTTATATGACTTTTATTGACTTTGAAACTTGTTCTGCGGGGCTCTTTTTAAGAATTTTCGTGTCCCGCTGTAGGCCGCCCGTGGTCTGTCCGACAAATATTGACCTACGCTAACAAAGAAGTTTAATATTCGTCTAACGACAGGAGCGAAACTACTATTATGCAAGAATTTTGATAGTCCAGGCATACATAGGTATTAATATAAGGTTTTCGTCTTGTAAAATTTGCACCCTTCAATAAAAAGGCAAACTTGAAAAGTGACAACCCCAGCGGCATTACAGAGAAAGTCCAATTCCAGCATTGGTACAAATCATGTAGGCCTAACCAGTATTCAGCTTCTAATAAATTAATCGCGTTCATATTTTTTTCGTATAAGAGGTATTTCAACATGTCTATATTACCACCCGTAGCTGCCTTTGACAGTAAAGGCACATTGTATGTCTCGACAATAAACCCTTCTTCATCGACTAAATACTTCAATATATTTTGTTGACCTCCTTCTGCCGCGCCGCAAGTGCCAAGTCTTTCAAAAACTCTTTGCTCCCCTTGTAATCACTTAATGAATATGAAATTTCCTTGAGTAAATATTTGAGTGTTTCTAATTGACCATACAATGCTGCGCTTTCAGGTGCTTTCAAGTAATGGCTATTAGTGCTAGCCCAGATAAGATTACAACTTATTCGAAAGTCATTTGTTACAAAATATTTTACAATTCTCAAATGTCCATTCGCAATCGCTACATGCATAGGTTTTATTATAATTTTCGTATAAGTCGACTCCTCGTATGTCAAAGTAGTACTGAATGATACCGATGTAGCCTCTTGCTGTGGCGTCGAATATATCAGGACTCAATTTCGATATGTCTTCGTCTAAGATGGTCTCATTATAGCGTGAATTTAGGCAACTCCAAGGCCATGCACCTGAAAATAAAATGCATAACGAATTTTTGTCAAGATGATGATCGCGCAGATGTGGACATTCGCTTAAAAGCGAAATGAACATCTCTCTGGGTTTAGGCGTTCTCTGTTCGCCTGTAAGGACTCAGCTAGGAGCACCCCTTTCCGCGACACTCGAAGGTGATGGTGTCTTATAGTGTCATATAGATAACACGGGAATGATTTAAAAAAGTTCCTCACTATTTAATTGATCAATCAATTTAAAAACATAAAATATACAACAGTTAGAGCCGAGTCTACTCTAACAATCTCATTCAGGAGTTCTACAGGACTGGTCCACGCACATAAAACGTGTCCACGTACCTATGCATAAAATAGACGTGACTTAAAAACATTGGCTGCAGGAAAATAAATCGATTTAAAATTTAGACATATAAATACGTGTACCTCCGAAATGAGCCAACCCAAGGAAGAACCGATGGGGATCCATCCCTTCGAGAAATTCATAAAATTTCCCAACAAACTTACAAAAATTAGGGCACCAACATTTAGAAGTCCAAAGAATTCCGCAAATTCTTCGTGAGGGACAACAGATTTAACTAGTAAACCACCCACGTGTTGCATAGCAACGGCCTTTGGGATGTGAGGAAATAAACCTACAACATCAAAGGAACATAAAGTCGATCCCGGAGAAGACTTATGTCCTTCAGCCCATCCGTAAGGAAACCGGAATTCTTTACTGAGTACATAGAATTAAACTCGACTCGAGATTAAAACCGACGATCAATATATTTAGCTAAGGAATAAGTAGGGGGAGAAACGAACGATACAACTGGCCGCATCGGGATATCCTTTTTATGAACCTTCGACAACCTATAAAGGAGGGACGGAACAACGTTAGGTTCAATGACGGCCTTTCTAGTCAGGGGATTTTGATAAGAAATTGACTATTGTTAATGAGATTCCGCACCTCTTTGACAAAATTTGTAAAACTGAAAAGTGCATTTTCCTGGTGACCGCACTGCCTAAGCAAATCATAAACTCCGGCGGGTACACAGGAGGACTTATTCATAATTACGACGGCATTACTATTATCTGCCTTCGTGAGGATTAGTTTTCACTCAACCGTTCTCACTTTGGTTTACCTCCCCGTACGTCCTCCTCAAAGTAAATGAGAGTCAATGACTATTTATCACCTGTCCAAACGTTTTATTAGACAATACAAATGATTTTATTTGAAAATGGCAATACATCCATCAATATAAAATTATACAAATGTATTAACGACAGGTTTATGGACTATTAGTACTGGATTTTTCATCATCAATAGTAAATATTATTACACGAGTTCCCCTGAGAACTCGTGAATATTTTCGATGGTAAATCAAAGAGATGAAGCTCATAATGAAGATAATTAATTATGTAAAACTCTCTCGAAACAGCTTTTTCGAAATTGATTAGTAAAGTCTTAGGAAGAAAGTATTCGGAAGGAAGTCCTGAGAGGCGTACTGTTTCTGAGAAACCTTAAGGACTTGAACGAATTCTCTAAGGTGACTATAGGTATCCAAGGAGGAGAGCCCCTCCATCGTATACAAGGAAGAGGACTTGCAAGAATTTTGACTGTCTAGCAATACATATTACATAAAGTTTTGGACTTGAAAAATTTGCATCCTTCAATAAGGGGGCAAACTTGAAAAATGACGACTTTCAATTTACAGATAAGAGGAAAGGAACATGAAAGAATTTTAACCGTCAAGCTGTACATTTTAATTGTGAACCAATGGAGATGAATATAAGTCTACAAGGAGACAAGGCTTTTAATACAACTGAGGAGCTTTCACAATTGTCGATTCCAGCCGTGACCACGGGTATACAAAAGGGAAGGGCAGTAATTGACCAATGTGTGGAGGAGAAATTAGAAAAATTTAATGAAATCGGTTATCGAAACCGAGCGCAGAAGACATTCCCACAAAACAGAATTCTTACTCACCTGAAACAGGGCAGTTCATGAAAGAGAATGAGAATTTAATTCTGGAACCGGAAAACCACATCATGCTTTGAGAAACGGATACACTTAAATGTAGGGCTCTTCTCCTATTACTACATCTCATAATGCTTTCACGAATTCTTATCGTCATGATACTTGATCTACATTGGTCTTGTAGCAAGAAGTTACATATTAACGTAAGCAACTACCATTACAATAAGTATCAGTTAAACGAGTATGCGCATGAATATGATCTAGCGGAAGAATCCTATTCAAAGGAAAGATATGGATGCTTTAATTTATTATGAAGCCTATTTGATAGAGAATTTGCCTTGCAAGTATCCATAGACCAACAATACAATTTCTCACTATAGCCTCATCTCTACTTTCAGAATTTGTTGGCTTTTAATCTCCTCATCTGGACTCAATATTGATGAACAGAAGTACCGTTCTCACCTTGGTTTAAAGTCAATTACTATGTCCGTCGAAACTTTTTATTACGCAATACTATAGTTGATTTCATTTCAAAGGGGCAATACTTCCATATATGTAAAATTATACAAATGTATTAATGTCAGGTTATGTACTATTACTACTAGATTTTATGTTCATCATCAATGGTTTCAATGTCTTCGCCTGAAGATGAACGACATGTGTTTGAAGTGTCGCGAAAATAAATATTAAGAAGGTTACAATAATGTCAATTATTCGATTTTAACAGTAAATATTATTACAGATCCTTAGGGTTTGTAGCAATTCATTCATCCAACACTGTCGCTGAGTTTATACCTACAGCTTTATTCTCCTTCGATAATTCTTGTTCTAGGTAGGTCAGTGTCTCGGTATTTGTATATTTCCCCGAGGACATACGCGCTATATCTAAGACTGTCTCATTTGTTGCAGTTCTAGCACTAACCTTGAAGCCCTTTTCTTCAATCAAGTATTTAAAAACTGGCAAATAATCTCGCTTGAAAAACATTTCTTCAGCTACCAAATGCAATATAGTGTTATCCTTTGGAAACACAATCGTCAAATTAGCGTGTCGATCGTCCACTAAAAACTTCAATATTTCTGGCTCACAATAACAGGCCGCTCTTGCAGCAGCTGTTTTATTAAAACGGTCTACTTCATCAATACGAGACATCATTTTCATATCGTCGAGCAAAAATTTTACAATATTTAAATAAATTGTACTACTTTCTCTTGTCCATCCCCTACCCGATGCCACATGCAATGCATTTAAGTTGGGTGTAATGTTCAAACTTGCATTTCTCTCACCTGCAAGGTATCTGACAACATCTAATCTGCCGTAATAAATAGCCTCATAAAGAGGCGTCTCATTTGGATAGTACATTGAATCAACATCCATGTGCTTGAGCTCAACTAGATATTTTACAACCTCGAGATGACCATAAATCGCCGCAATATGTAGAAGACTACCATTAGATTTTATATCAGCCCCCTTCTCTTCGATCATGTATTTGATTACCGGTAAGCTGCCACCTTTCACGGCCGCAGTTAGGGGACCTAGCCATTCCGATCTCTCATTAGATAGTGTATAGTTAAACTTTTCCACGAAAAATATCACCGCTTCCAGTTTACCTCCCCCAGCGGCATTACAGAGAAGTGTCCAATTCCCGCATTGGTGCAGGTCATATAGCCAGTATTCAGCTTCTAATAAATTAATCGCGTTCATATTTTTTTCGTATAAGAGGTATTTCAACATGTCTACATTACCACCCGTAGCTGCCTTTGACAGTAAAGGTACATTGTATGTCTCTACAATAAACCCTTCTTCATCGACTAAATACTTCAATATATTTTGTTGACCTCCTTCTGCCGCCGCAAGCGCTAAATCTTTCAAATACCAGTAGTCTCTGATTTCTATGTAATCAGTTGATGAATAGGTAATTTCCTTGTGTAAATATTTGAGGATGTCCAATTGACCATACTTCGCTGCGCAAGTGGGTGCGCTTAAATAACGGTCATTTGTGCTAGCCAATATAAGATTACAACTTATCCCAAAGTCATTTGTTACAAAATATTTTACAATTCTCAAATGTCCATTCGCAATGGCAAGATACATAGGTTTCACGCCTGCATCATTATAATTTTCGTATAAGTCGACTCCTCTTATGTCAAAGTAGTACTGAACGAAACCGATGTAGCCTCTTGCGGTGGCGTCGAATACATCAGGACTCAATTTCGATATTTCTTTGTTTAAAGCGGTCTCAGTATAACGTGAACTTATGCAACTCCAAGGCCACGAACCTGAAAATAAAATGCATAACGGATTTTGGTCAGGATAATGATCGCGCAGATGTGGACATTCGCTTAAATGCTAAATGAACATCATTCTGGGTTTTGGCCTGTAATCTCTCCAGAGTGCGCATGTACGTTCTCTATTGACTTTACAAAGAGAATCTACTCGTTTTTCTTGAAGAGATCCGCGAGGGGGGCCACTTCACGCGCAAAATGAAGTCCATTTGAAGGTGATAATTTAAGGTCCCACATATGAATAAGACGGACATTATTTTCATGAGTTTCTCACCAGTTTTTCATTAATCTATTTTTAAAAATGAGTTATTTCTAGGAAAGTCTACTTCACCTATTTTAAAACTTTTATGAGTGGTTTCCTATTTATGTTGTACGAAAAAAAGCATTGCATGGAGAACATGTGACTATTGAAACAATGGTGAAATGTGGAGCTAAAAAGTTATACAATGATTGATGATTTTGGAACCTGTTCTACGAGGATCTTTTCAAAAATTTTGGTGTCCCAGCGTAGGCCGTATGCTGTTCGACAAATATTGACCTACGCTAACGAGGAAGCTTAATATTCGTCTGGGGACAGGCTGGAAAGTATAATCCGAGCGGTCCACCAGACTGTCTAGTCTCCAGGACTGGATTTAGAAGCTTCAATGTCGGAGGCCTAGGTTTGTGGGGGCCCTTCAAATTTTTGTCAACGTCTCGGTCTTCGCCCTCGCCCGTACGATATTTCAAAGACATAGAATAATGTAATTGTGATGCTCTCATTTCGTGTGGGCCCGGAGCTCCCGGGGCCCCCTCAAGTTCGGCCCTTCTGGTCTCTTTTTATGAGAACGTGATAATCTTGCCTTGAGAGCTAATGCAGTTATAAATTGTTACGTTTGCTGTTGCTAGGACTTCATTAGAAAAGTCGAAAAAATTATACCTTCTTGACTGTAATGTAATAGGAAAATATCTTCGATACCAGAAACATTTCGATAAGGTTTTTGAAAAAGTTATGGTTCTCCGGAGAACTCGTGAATATTTTCGACGGTAAATCAGGTGAATGAAGCTTATAATGAAGATACATAATTATGTAAAAGTGTCTGGAAACAACAACTTTCTCGAGATTTATTAGTAAAGTTTCAGGAAAGAAGTATTTGGAAGGAACTCCTGAGAGGGGTACGGTTTCAATTTCTCAGTACAGCCTCATCTCTGTTCTCAGAATTCTTTGGCTTTCAGTGATCTCTTCATCTGAGACCCAATCTTTATGTCAAGTAGTACCGTTCTTACGTGATGAAGGGTTGTGCTCAAGCTAGTGGGTAACGGAAAACCATACGAAATTAGGAGCCGCGAGTGCTTTCGGTTAAATAACCATCTTCTAAGCGGAAGCGACCCTCGACGTCGAAATTTATTCAAAAACATGAACCAAATAAAACGAAATTTTTCAAAAAAAATTCCAAGTCGATAGGGTAAGGCATCTGAAAGTTATGGACAAACATACATACAGATAAACATTCTACTTTATACGTATATTAGATATTGGTTTGACCAATTCTTATCCTAGAGGCAAAAGGACGAGTACTCCGAAGGGCGGCGTTTTGCATTGTTCACTCTCCCTTCGGTGTATTTGTCCTTTCGCGTTTTGTATGGATAGCCGTAACCTTGAGGAACATATTTGTTCAATTCTTATCGTCATAATACTTGATACAAGAAGTTAAATATTGATATAAGCAACTACCATTACAATAAGAGTCAGTGAAACAAGTGGCTGATGGAATACGTGATCCAGTATTGCTAATGGAATATGTGGTTCAGTGTTGCTCATGGAAAATGTAGTTCGAAATTGCTAATGGAATACATAGTTCAGTATTGCTTACAGAGTACCTATGTGGTTTGGCATTGCTGATAGAATATTTGCTTCGATATTACTTATGGAACATGTGGTTCACCATTGCAGATGGAATATGTGGTTCAGTACTACTGATGGAATACGTGGTCGAGTATTGCTTATGGAATATGTGGTTACTCAGTATTGCTAATGGAATACGTGGTTCAGCATTGCTAAGAAAAAAGGCGTTCAAGACGTCTATTTTATGCGTCTCGACGCTCTGAATCCAAATCCGTTGAGATTTCAACTCTATCTCGAATGGTTAGCGGTTTATGGCCAAAAATGTGATCAATTTGTAGAATGCTCGAAAGAAGGCATTCAAGGTGTCTCTATCCTATCTTCTTTCCTCTTCCTTCTTGTTGGCGCTCCCTCCAGAGCGCCCCAACGCTGAACCACATATTCTATTAGCAATACTGAACCACATATTCCGTAAGCAATACTGAACCACATATTCCATTAGCACGATTTAGAGGAAGAGACTATTCAAAGGAAAGTTATGGATGCTTTAATTCATGATGAAGCCTATTTGATAGGAAACCTGACTCGTGAGTATCCGGCTTCTAGTGACCTCATCTAAGACTCAATATTTATGTTAAGAGGTACCGTTCTCACCTTGGTTTACTTCCCCAGACGTCCTTCCCAAGATAAGTGAAAGTCAATGACTATTTATACCTTTGACAAAGTTACAGGTGTGCGTCCTTTGCACGAGGAAGACTCTGAAAAAAACGCGCTGCACTAGAGAACCTAGAAATAAAAAAGGCCATTTTCAATGAAAACTTCCGTACAGTAAACAAAGACATCCCCTCTTTCATAATCGCCGATTTGATTTACGGTAATAATCATAATAATGATGATAATGATAATGACGCATAATTTTGACATGTGGATACTTGACTTACGCTCATAACGTATTTCAAATCCTTTTCTCTTTTTTTTTTCGGTCCGTCGGTCGAAAACTTTCCGGTATTCGTTAAAATTTTGCGATTCAAGTATTTTCGTTTTTTTGTTTCTATATTTTATCAAAGTGGCAATACATACATCATTATAAAATTATACAAAAATGTATTAACGTCGGGTTTATATACTATTAGTACTGATTACAGGTCTCTCGGATTTGTAGCAGCTCATTCTTCCAACACTGTCAATGAATCTATACAGCTTTATTCTCCTTTGATAATTCTTGTTCTAGATAGGTCAATGTCTCTGTATGTCTATACTTTCCCGAGGATTTTCGCGCTATATCTAAGACAGTCTCATTTGTTGCAGTTCTAGCACCAACCTTGAAGCCTTTTTCTTCTATCAAGTATTTAAAGACTGGCAAATAATCTCGCCTGAAATACATTTCTTCGGCGACCAAATGCAATATAGTGTTATCCTTTGGAAACACAGTCGTCAAATTAGCGTGTCGATCGTCCACTAAAAACTTCAATGTGTCTGGTTCACCATAACAGGCCGCTCTTATAGCAGCTGTCTTATGGTCACCGTCTATTTCATCAATTCGAGATATCATTTTCATATCGTCGACCAAAAATTTAACAATTTTTAAGTCATCTTTGCTCGGTTTTCTGAAAAACATCCTCTTGCCCGAGGCCTCATGCAATGCATTTGAGTCGAGTGTAACGTTCAAACTAGCATTTCTTTCACCTGCAAGATACTTGACAACATCTAATCTACCCCCATAAATAGCCTCACAAAGAGGCGTCACGTCTGTGATACTCATCAAGTCAACATCCATGTGCTTGATCTCAACTAAATATTTTACAACCGCGAGATGACCATATTCCGCCGCAGTGTGTAGAAGATCACCTCTAGATTTTAAATCAGCACCCTTTTCTTCAATCATATACTTAATTACCGGTAAGCTGCCACCTTTCACGGCCGCGACTAGTGGACGTGACCCCCGCGACCTCTCATTAATTTGGGTGTAGTTAAACTTTTCAACGAAAAATATCACCGCTTCCAGTTTACCTCCCCCAGCGGCGTTACACAGAAGTGTCCAATTCCTGCATTCGTACAGGTCATATCTCCAGTAGTCGTCTTGTGATAAGTTAGTGGTCATGATATTTTTTTCATATAAGAGGTATTTCAACATGTCTACATTACCCCCTTTGGCCGCCTTCGACAGCAATTGCACATCGTCTGTCTTTACAATAAACCCTTCTTCATCGACTAAATACTTCAATATATTTTGTTGACCTCCTTCTGCCGCCGCAACCGCAAGTATTTCCAAATACGCATTGTCGCCCTTGTAATCATTTGGTGACGAATAGGTAATTTCTTTGAGTAAATATTTGAGGATTTCCAATTGACCATACGAGGCTGCGCACTCGGGTGCTGTTAAATAATCGCTATTGGTGCTATCCGATATAAGACGACAACTTATTCCAAAGTCATTTGTAACAAAATATTTTACAATTCTCAAATGTCCATTCGCAATGGCAAGATGTATAGGTTTGAAGCCGTCACCATTATAATTTTCATATAAGTCGACTCCTCTTATGTCAAAGTAGTACTGAACGAAACCGATGTAGCCTCGTGCGGTGGCGTCGAATATATCAGGACTCAATTTCGATATTTCTTCGTTTAAGGTGGTCTCGGTATAGCGTGAATTTATGCAACTCCACGGCCATGCACCTGAAAGTAAAATGCATACTGGTATTTGGTCAAGAGATTTATCGCGCAAGCTAAATGAACATTTTTCTGGGTTTTGGCCTGAGATCCCTCCAGAGTGCGCATGTATAAGTTCTCTGTTCGCAGATTAGGTACCAGCTAGGAGCGCCACATTCCACGCTACACTCGAAGGTGAGGGTGTGTTATAGTCTCCTATAAAAAACACGGGAATGATTTTTAAAAGTTCCTCACTACTTAATTGACCAATCAATTTTAAAAAATGAGATATACTCTAACAATTTCAAATTTCTTTTAGGTGCGAAAGTGGCAGTCCATTTGAATTTTACAAGAAAGAAGAGCGAAAAAAAAATAGGTACGTTGTTTAGTCATTATCACTCATTATCACCTTCGAGTGGAAGTTTTGGAGAAATTCCGCATAGCAGCACATACTCCGCTCTTATTGGCGAATTCACTTCACAAAGTAAATCTATTAGTTTTCCTCGAAGAGCTCCGCCAGGAGCGCCACTTCACACGCAAATTGATGTCCATTTGAATGTGATAATGTACCTATGTCCCATATGAATAACACGGAAATGATTTTCATTAGTTTCTGACCAGTTTTTCAAAAATGAGGTACAAATATAATTAGAAAATCGTTGGAGAATAGTCTACTCAACCTGTTTCAAATCTCTTGTGGGCGGTTTTCCGTTTAAGTTGTTCCAAGAAAAAACATTGCATCAAGAGCATGTAACGATTAAAACAATGGTCCAATAAAAGTACAGCTATCTAGTGTGATTGATTACAGTGCGTAACACATAAAAAATTATTTGAATAAGAATAGATGATTCTTGAAGGATTTTTTACACTGAATTCAATGCCGTTTTCCGTTTTTCGATAGCACGTCTAAATTTCTAGTATTCATCATCTTTACGTACAATAAATCGTCGTGTGTCGTCGCAAAACGTAACACAGGTTCCCGTGCTTCGATCAGTGATAGCAGTATCGCAGCACGAGAACCAGCGTGACGTTTCGCAACGACACGCCACGATTTATTGTAAGCACGGTACATTATAGAGGTATTGACACGAACGTATATTAGCCGTGTTTGTTACAATCGCCTGAGTTGTGTCAGTTGATATAATCTACGCTAGGAGCGTTGCAAGGTATTACTAAGCATGAAAACTACAATGAATACTAGGTAATGTAAATTCATCAATTTTTAAAAATTCGTAGAGGAATCAGGTATCAACCTAAAAATCTGAAACCGGGTAAGAATAGACAACTCACCATGCTCTACTTATTTAAAAAAAAAATTATTTTCTTAGGTGAATTTCTTCACCTTTTACAACCCTCGAAAATTTCGTCAATATTAGGGTACCTCCGGTAAGGTTCCGACATAGGTGGGGTGTGGAAGGTATTCAAACGATCGCTGCGAGCGTAGCGGAATTCCGTATGAATTAACACAATTCGTGCGACAGAAATTTTTCGTTGTGTCAATACCTCTATAATGTACCGTGATTGTAAGTAAAGAATGATGATTACAAGAAATCTAGACGTCCTATCGAAAAACGGAAAACAGCATTGAATTCAGTGTAAAAAATACTTCAAGAATCGTCTATATTTATTCAAGTAATTTTCAAAAAGTTTAAAATTATTACGCAGTGTTATTTTAGAACTTGGTGTCCGGGGATATTTTCAAGAATTTTGGTGTCCTCCCATGGACGAGTGCTGTTCGACAAAAATATTGACCTAAGATAACAAAGAAATTTAATATTTGTTTGGCGACAGGCACGAAACCACAATTAATGCGGTCCATTAGCCCATTTGGTCTCTCTTTACAAGAATATAGTAATCTTCTGCCCTGAGAACTCATGTAGTTATACATTACGTTTGCTGTTGCTGGGACATGCCTAGAAAAGTCGAAAAAATTGTAATTCGTCGACCGTGATGTATTGGGAAAACATTTTCAATATTAGAAGCCTTTCGATAATTTTCTTTTAAAAAGCTGTAATTCCCCTGAGAACTCGTGAATAATTTCGAAGGTGAACGAAGGAGATGAAGCTTCTAATGAAGATGGTTAATTACGTAAAACTTTCTCGAAACAACAATCTTTTCGAGATTTCTGAATAATGTTTTAGGGAGGAAGTATTCGAAAAGAACTCCTGAGAGGGGTACTGTTCTGAAAAACCTTAAGGACTTGAGCGAATTCTCTAAGGTGACTATAGGTATCCAAGGAGGAGCGTCTCTCCGTCCTATACAAGGAAGAGGACTCGCAAGAATTTGGACTGTCCAGCTATACATATTACGTAAAATTTTGAACTTGAAAATTTTGCATCTTTCAATAAGGAGGCATACTTGAAAAATGTCGACTTTCAATATACAGATATAAGAGGAAACCTTCAAGCTGTATATTTATTGTGAGCCGGTGAAGATGATTAAATAAGTCTACAAGGAGGCAAGGCTTCTAATACGACTGAGGAGCTTTTACAGATGTCGGTTTCAGCCGTTACCACGGGTATACAAAGGAGAAGAGCAGTATTGACCAACATGTGGAGAAGAAATTAGAAAAATTTAACGAAATCGGTTATCGAAATCGAGCGCAAAAGACATTCCCACTCACTTGAATCAAGGCAGTTGATGAAACAGAGACTGGGAGTTTTCATTCTGGACCCGACAAATCACATCAGGCTTTGAAAAATGGATACCGCTAAATACGTAAAGGGCTCGTTTCCTTTATTATATCGTCCTAGAGATTGGCGGCGCGCCAGACCGCCAGCTGTTTATTGAGTTTTTATCTGTATTTTGTAAATATTTCGATCCAACTTGACAGGTAAGGGCTGTATTGCAGCAAAACACGGACTAATTCATCAATATTTTACCAGTCGCAATGATTAAGGAAATGGATGGACAGTAGGTAAAAAGCCTGCCACACTACTGAAGCATTACATCAGTCTGTATAGAGGCATGAGACGCACACAGTCGTTTCCTATATGAGAAACCGGATGTAATTTTCCCAATTCATTCTCGAACCCAGTAACTTTTCTAAGGTAGTTTTGAACTCTGACGACGATATTTACCTCATTACTCGAACCACAGAAGAAGAGCGAATTTTCAAGAAATTATTTTACATAAACGTCTCGTCTTAAAATCGAAACTTATATGCGTAAAACTTGAATAGTCTCGATAGATATATCCAGGCAACCGGTTTGAATGCTCTCTCTGTGTGAAAACAATAATATTGAATACGCATCAGTGAAAATACCAAATTTCCTCCTAAAAATCTCAGGTTGGGCTCGTTTGAAAGGAAATTACAGGGGCTATTCTTTTCAATTTTTCGTAAAAATGAGTAAAACTCGAGTTATCGCGATAATTTACTTTTTAAAAATGCGCCTCTTAATGCGTGCTACACAGATGATTTTCGACGTCCGTTTTGAAGTTGACTGCTTACTGTGTTTTTTAATTTCTATCGCTTCCCTCATTTTTCTTTTTCTGTCGTTCTTTTCGAAACAAAGAATGGAGGCATCTTCGAATTTGAAACAATGCCCTGTACTGGCGGTATGATCAGCCGTCTTAATTTTACTATCGAAAAAGAAAAAGATAATGCTCTTAATTTTTTGGATCTCACTATCATAAAGAACCACAACTTGACTTCAAGAAATTAATGACTAATAATGGCTAGCCTGACTATTTTTTTGACAAAATTGTATGTAATAATCTTGAGAATAACGTAATGACCCCTCCTCCGTGTAATGTAATATCTAATAATAAGACTAGATTTCATCTATACCTTACGTCGGCACAGCCAGTATTATTATAAAAAAACTTCTCAATTGCCTCGACCCTAGCGTTCGGGTAGCTTTCAGTTCGTACAATCTCACAAGAAATTCCTTCTTCTCGAAACTGAAAGATCCGGTTCCGGTTAAAAAATCTTCCAATCTAGTCTACAAAATTCCATGCGGAGGCTGCAACAATGTTTACATTGGAGAAACCAAACAGATGCTCAAAAAAAGACTGGGACAGCATGAAGGAGATGTTAAAAACGGACGGAGCGGAGCGGTAGTGCCCTTGCTGATCATACCGCCAGTACAGGGCATTGTTTCAAATTCGAAGATGCCTCCATTCTTTGTTTCGAAAAGAACGACAAAAAAAGAAAAATGAGGGAAGCAATAGAAATTAAAAAACACAGTAACACAGTCAACTTCAAAACGGACGTCGAAAATCATCTGTGTAGCATGTACGTGCCTGTTCTTAAGAGGAGTCATCACTGAGACTGAATTTTTGTACTAATTTCTTTTATCAATTTATCTTACTTTACTTTTCAGTATATTACTTGACCCCAAAGATGGTAGTTGTGACTATTGAAACGTCGCGTCGGTCCTTTTTTAATTTGTTTTATATCGACGCCAGTACCGCATAATAAAAAAATTTATAGTTCCCGTCGTGCTCATTCATTTATTCTTTCAGAACGTCGAAATTTATCCAAAAAGATGACCCAAATGAAATGAAATTTTTCAAAAAATATTCCAAGTCGATAGGTGAAGGCATCTGAAAGTTATGGACAAACATACATACAGATAAACATTGTACTTTATACATACAGTAGAACCTCGCTATTACGAATCTCAAGGGACTGGGCAAATTGCTACGTTATAGCCGAACTACCAACCAAATTGCGAAAAAAAAAAAAAAAAAAAACAAAAAAAAAACGAGAAATGTGTTTAAAGTACAATGTAGGCTACTGTATGTATAGCATATTAATTATGTACTACGCTTACGCGAAGAAGACGGTAATTTTTTTTTGTTTTTGCAAATTTATATAGGTACTGAGTTGAGAGAGAAGATGCCCCACTTCAATCCTATTGTTGAGATTTTTATCTTTTTTGCAAGCAAGTCCGACTTGAAAAAACGTGCATTTCTTGACTGAGAAAGTCATTTTTCGACTGATTTTAGCATGAATTTTACGTGATACCCGGGTTTTGACTACCTTATTTCAAGTTTTTTTTACATTAGTTTAAATGCAAGTGTCAAGGGACCGGGCATTTTACTATGTTATGACCGGGATTACGAGTACGTTACAGCGGGGTTCTACTGTATATTGGATATTGGTTTGACCAATTCTTATCCTAAAGGAGAAAGGATGAATACTCCGAGGGGCGGCCGTTTGCATTATTCACTCTCCCTTTGGAGTATTTGTCCTTTATTAGGGATAGCCGTAACCTTAAGGAACATATTTGTTTAATTCTTATCGTCATAATACTTGATCCAAGAAGTTACATATTGACATATGCAACTACCACTACAATAAGAGTCAGTGAAACAAGTGGCTGTTGGAATATGTGATCCAGTATTGCTAATGGAATATGTGGTTCAGTATTGCTTATGGAATACGTTGTTTGGTATTGCTTACAGAGTATGTGGTTCCGCATTGCATATAGAATACGTGGCCGAGTATTATTTATGGAATATGTGGTTCTATATTGCTTATGGAATATGTGGTTCAGTATTGCTAATGGAATACGTGGTTCAGCATGGCTGATGGAATATGTGATTCAGCATTGCTAAGAAAAAAGGCGTTCAAGGTGTCTATTCTATGCGTCTCCACGCCCTGAATCCAAATCCGTTAAGATATTAACTCTATCTCGAACGGTTAGCGGTTTATGGCCAAAAATGTGATCGATTTGTAGAATGCTCGAAAGAACGCGTTCAAGGTGTCTATACTATCTTTTTTCCCCTTCCTTCTTGTTGGCGCTCCCTCCAGAGCGCCACAACGCTGAACCACATATTCTGTAAGCAATACTGAACCACATATTCCATTACCACTAATATGATTTAGAAGAAGAGACCTATTCAAAGGAAAGTTATGGATTCTTTAATTCATGATGAAGCCTATTTGATAGAAAACCTGACTCGTGAGTATCCGGCTTCTAGTGACTTCATCTAAGACTCAATATTCATGTTAAGAAGTACCGTTCTCACCTTGGTTTACTTCCCCAGACGTCCTTCTCAAGATAAGTGAAAGTCAATGACCATTTATACCTTTGACAAAGTTACAGGTGTGCGTCCTTTGCACGAGGAAGACTCTGATAAAAACGCGCTGCACTAGAGAACCTAGAAGTGAAAAGGCCAATTTCAATAAAAACATCCGGACAGTAAACGAAGACATCCCCTCTTTCATAATCGCCGATTTGATTTACGGTAATAATCATAGTAATAATGACAATGATAATGACGCATAATTTTGACATGTGGATACTTGACTTACGCTCATAACGTATTTCAAATCCTTTTTTTTTTTTCGGTCCGTCTTTCGAAAACTTTCCGGTATTCATTAAAATTTTGCGATTCAAGTATTTTCGTTTTTTTTGTTTCTATATTTTATCAAAGTGGCAATACATTCATCATTATAAAATTATACAAAAATGTATTAACGTCGGCTTTATATACTATTAGTACTGATTACAGGTCTCTCGGATTTGAAGCAGCTCATTCTTCCAACACTACCACTGAATCTATACAGCTTTATTCTCCTTTGATAATTCTTCTTCTAGATAGGTCAATGCCCCGGTATTTTTATACTTCCACGAGGATTTACACGCTATATCTAAGACTGTCTCATTTGTTGCAGTTCTAGCACCAACCTTGAAGCCTTTTTCTTCTATCAAGTATTTAAAGACTGGCACATAATTTCTCCTGAAATACATTTCTTCAGCTACCAAATGCAATATAGTGTTATCTTTTGGAAACACAGTCGTCAAATTAGCGTGTCGATCGTCCACTAAAAACTTCAATATGTCTGGTTCACCATAACAGGCCGCTCTTATAGCAGCTGTCTTATTGTCACCGTCTACTTCATCAATTCGAGATATCATTTTCATATCGTCGACCAAAAATTTAACAATTTTTAAGTCATCTTTGCTCGGTTTTCTGAAAAACATTCTCTTGCCCGATGCCTCATGCAATGCATTTGAGTTGAGTGTAACGTTCAAACTAGCATTTCTTTCACCTGCAAGATACTTGACAACATCTAATCTACCCCCATAAATAGCCCCATAAAGAGGCGTCACGTCTGTGATACTCATCAAGTCAACATCCATGTGCTTGATCTCAACTAAATATTTTACAACCGCGAGATGACCATATTCCGCCGCAGTGTGTAGAAGATCACCTCTAGATTTTATATCAGCACCCTTTTCTTCAATCATGTACTTAATTACCGATAAGCTGCCACCTTTCACGGCCGCGACTAGTGGACGTGACCACCGCGAACTCTCATTAGTTTGTGTATAGTTAAACTTTTCAAGGAAAAATATCACTGCTTCCAGTTTACCTCCCCCAGCGGCGTTACAGAGAAGTGTCCAATTCCTGCATTCGTACATGTCATATGTCCAGTAGTCAACTTCTGATATGTTAGTGGTCTTGATATTTTTTTCATATAAGAGGTATTTCAATATGTCTACATTACCCCCTTTGGCCGCCATCGACAGCAACCGCACATCGTCTGTCTTCACAATAAACCCTTCATCATCGACCAAATACTTCAATATTTTTTGTTGACCTCCTTCTGCCGCCGCAACGGCAAGTATTTCCAAATACGCATTGTCCCCCTTGTAATCATTATTTAATGAATAGGTAATTTCTTTGAGTAAATATTTGAGGATTTCCAATTGACCATACAAGGCTGCGCACTCGAGCGCTGTTAAATAATCGCTATTGGTGCTACCTGATATAAGACGACAACTTATCCCAAAGTCGTTTGTTACAAAATATTTTACAATTCTCAAATATCCATTCGCAATGGCAAGATGCATAGGTTTCACGCCGTCATCATTATAATTTTGGTATAAGTCGACTCCTCTCATTTCAAAGTAGTACTGAACGAAACCAATGTAGCCTCTTGCGGTGGCGTCAAATATATCAGGACTAAATTTCCATATTTGGTCGTTCAAGGTAGTCTCAGTATAGCCTGAATTTATGCAACTCCAAGGCCATGCACCTGAAAATAAAATATATAACTGATTTTGGTCAAGATAAGCATCGCGCAGGTGTGAATGAACGTTCGCTAGAAAGCGGAATAAAGTTGTTCCTGGGTTTTGGCCTAAGGTTCCTTGAGAGTGTGGCTTAAATCGATTAGGTATAATTCCTTGTATTTCCTGGTATCAATCAAGGACTTTGATAGCTCACCTATTTCCTTGTAATGATGAACACATTATTATTGACTTCAGTTTAACTTTTGGCCATGAAATTTATTCATTAGCTTACTTAATTGATGCAAAGCCAAGTTGTTATTTGACTAAAAATATGAATGATCAAAATTCAGCATATAGCCTTTGAATCGATAAGGACTTTAATTCTCCAACTTTTAAATTATTTTCGATAGGATATGTGCATCCTTCTGATAAACTTCTTGTAGCGCGGTCATCGTAAAAGGAAATTTTACATCTTTTTTAGGCTGAGTTTCAACTAAATACAATATTTCTTAATATATTCAATAGAAGATAATATTGTTGAACGATAATCTTACCATCTATATCTGTTTCAAAGTCAGTTGTTCAAAAATTATTATTAAGTGAGTAACGCATTCTCGACAAATATTAACCAGGAAGAAAGAAAAATATTGGATAACACCATCACTATATTACCGGTACTATTTACTTCCCGAACTCCGAAGAAAATCTATTTCGTTTTTCTCAAGGGGCTCCGCTAGGAGCGCCACTACTTCATACACCAAATGAAGTTCATTTTGAAGGTGATAATCTAATAAGGTCCCATATGAATAACACAGGAACGATTTTCACAAGTTTCTCACCAGTTTATTACTGTTAATCAATTTTTAAAAATGAAGCATAAAAATCTCAGAGCAAAGTCCACTCCAGCTATTTCAAAACTCTTCTAGGTAGTTTTCCATTTGAATTTTACAAGAAAAAAGAGCAAAGAAAGTATAAAATATTGCACAATTTGTATCATTAAATGGATAGACATCACAACCATTATCACTATTATGTTCAAGCTCCGCAGAAATTCCGAAGAACAGCGCATACTCCGCCATTGGTAGCGAATTTTTAAAAAGGATAGCGCTAGTATCGCATCAACCAGATGAGCACGTGACTATTGAAACAATGGTCAAATGTGACCTGTGATGAAAAAAGGATGCTCATTACCCACTGACAGAAACACCATTTCTGTCTGATCAGATGCCTTATCCAATCAGACAGAAATGGTGTTTCTGCCAATGGGTAATGAGCATTTTTTTTCTCATCGCAGGTCGCAAAATGTACAACTGTAGTCTGTTCACGTTAAGAAAGAATGGAAGTACGTACCTCAAGAACGGAACACCAGATCCGTTCTCGAGGAACGTATTTCTATCCTTTCTTAACGTACACAGAGTATAGAACGTTATATGATGAGTTGGAGGGATTTCTCATAATTACGAGACATATATAAATTTTTGAAACATGACGCGACCGGTTTTGGGCTGACGGGGCGACACATTATCAGGTAATAATGAAACATGTGCGAACGAGGAAGAAGAGCTTCGGAAAGGATGACGTTATCGACAGAAGAACTATTATAAAACTTGAAAATAAATGAATTTATGAAATCAAAGCGAGTTTCATTTAAGAGAGATTTGTTGGAAACACATGAAGATGCAACAACTTTGTATTCCTCCGAACGATTTGAAAGGCGGCCCTTGGTGGCTTTATGGGTCAATTCAAACTTAATCGAGTTGTAATCGTGACCAGTTTCGAGACAGTGTTTAGCGAGGGCGGCACTTTTCAGGGATTAGGTTGCGGAAAACATAAAGATGGTCAGTAAAACGATCTTTGAGAGAGCGACTAGTCTGCCCTATAAAGAAAGCGGAGCAACTTGCTCGATAGACTTTGCAACGGATTTATCCATAAGAGAGGACAGATGGCCTAAGGTGAGGATCGAGTAGAAGGCGTATCGGTAATCGTAAGTTTCGAGCGCTTTGGGTATTTTATAAGATTGCTGGCCTAAGAAAGGAAGGTAATTCTATCGCTTACGACGGGGAGGATTGACTCGTGAGGAAGAATGAGATGAGAAGATTTACGAGAAATGAGTTTATCGTTGTTGTGAGGCACACTATTGAGACAAGAGAAATAAGTGATGTGCGTTTTTTCAATTTGGAAATCAGGTGGAGAAAGAGGAATGATGAGGAGGTGATAAATGAAGGCTTGCGAGGCAGCGCATTTGTGAGAATGATGATGAAGAAATGACCCATTGATCAAGATTCCAGTATTAGCGAAATGAGCAAAAAGAGAGTTAGCTTCAAGATGGAGACAGATAGTGAGATCAAGGAAGTTGGAGGAGCCCCCAACTTCGAGAGTGAAGTTGGTAGTAGGATGAAGAGAATTGATGAAGGCGACGAGGGAACCATTCCAAATATAAAAAATATCGTATCTCAGTTAGGTGAGGATGTGAAGTTGAAGAAGAGTGTTAGCGTGCAGACTAGATTCGAGCTAATCCATGAAGACGTCGGCAACTAGCGAGGAGAGAGGTGCGGTCATAGGTAGATCATCAGGAAATACGTAAATAGTGCCCTCAAAGAAACAGATATTGTGAGTCACACATAAGGAGACGAGAACTTGAATTCGGAAACTATATGTTGCGGGACGTCAGACGATCCAGCATATAATTAATAGTTATGGTAACCAGGATGCAAGTGTACAGACTGGACACATCAAGAGGGCCAGAGGAGAATCTTGAGGCGAGATTCCAGGAATATTGAATCATATGTTGTGGGTGGGCGAGACCATTGGCTAAAAAAAAACAGCCAGTCTGTAAGAAGCGTCAGTATGTATGCGACGACAGGACGGATCATCAGATTAGGTTTGTGCGTTTTAAGCTGGCCATAGAGCCGCGGGGCCGACGGATTCATCAGTGGGATGGCATCGCAGGCTTCCATGTCAGAAAGGGAACCGAGAGGAATGGACAGTGTACGCACCGGACAAACGAAAAAAATAAAAAGAGGTCATTTTGTTAAAATATTCGGAGGATGTCAAGGGCGGCTGAAGCCTCACCTTTGATGATGTGTTGCTCTGTCAACACGATACCGGTCTTCGTTTCGTGATTTTATTCTCCTTATTTCTTCTAAGTTATATAATGATTGATGATTTTAGAATCTGTTCTATGGGGATCTTTTCAAAAATTTTGGCGCAGCGCCGTACGTCGTGTGCTGTCCGGCAAAAACTGACCTAGTATAGTTTGTCTGGCGACAAGAGCGAAACTATATATGTTAAAGTTGTGAAAAATTTCTACGAAAGAATCACGATCAAAAGGAAAGAAGAAACGACTCCATACTCATTTTTAAGGATCGATCTGTCTGGTCTCTCCATACGAGGACATAGTAATCTCCTACCCTGAGAACTAATGGAGTCATAAATTACGTTCGCCGTTGCTAGAATTTTCCTAGAGAGTAGCTCTTTGATAAATTCTTAAAAAAGAGCTGTAGTTTCCTTATAAACTTGTGGGAGGTTGAACTTATAATGAATTATGTGAGGCTCTCTTGAAAGAACAACTTCCTTTGGATTTGTCAGTACAGTCCTAAGCGTTCAGTCGAGTTACAGAAAACAATACCTATGGACAGGGTGCATAAGGGTCAATCGAAGACTGTGTATTTTTCCTGTTGGTTAAGAGCAAATATTGAGAACATCGCGTTCATAGAATATATAAATTGCAAATCATATTTTCTCCGAATGATATGTTCACACGTGTGTGTTAATTAAGCCATATAAGTGCAGTGACGAGAATGCATATTCAAGGACATACCCAAAGTCACATTTGCCAAACTAAGAATGGACCAGCCTGGCTTATTTATTTCATCGCATTCTTTGCCATTTCCATCACCAACATTGGGATCAACTGAGCCGGCAGTTACATCTACATAAAAGAAAGTGCACATGTACATTGAATGTCAAATAAAATATTAAAAGTATTTTCGAGTATAAAAAGTGGGTAGAAGACATCTAGTTGGAGAGTCCATGTTCCAATAGAATTACATTAAAAAGAAGGCTTTCTGCCAGATTTGTTCTCAATCGTTGTAAACTTATGCACAAGGTATAGGTGTCATAATTACGTATATAGTAAACGCATATTTTCGAGAAGGTAAACTGGGAAAGCTCGAGATAGGTATACAAAAATGAATTTGTTAAAAATACGTATTCCTACACTTGATTTTTCAACAACAGTTCGATATTTTGAATAAATTTTTCAGACTTGAAAGTCGTTTTTTTTTTTTCACAAAGCGGCTGTACGGTGGCTATCTGTTGAGAAAGTAGTTTCGTTGCTCTTGCTCAGCAAGATGAGTGCGACAAGAGAAGGGGAAAATTATAAATTCCATCTTCCATCAATGAACGTAATTTTTTCGTGGTTGAAATTTAATTTTCCGTGGGGCTCAACTTCATTGCAAGACCAACAAAAAATTCATGATACCTACATACTTTTAAAGAAAATAGAATAAGACTTACCACTTCTGAGAAGATTGATGCAAATCAATATTGTAAAACTGAAAGTATAATAAATCATTTCGTAATTTGGTTTGGGTTTGAGCTCAAAGAACAGAAACTGATACCGATTATGACTACTTCGTAAATGATTATGTTCAACTGTAACTAACTTAGGTGACCTATGCTCGAATACTAACTACTATCTACAAGGATAGATGAATAATTGGATGAATGCAATATGAATAAATCATTTTGATTCTTAATTGTCTTAATTTTTTGTACGATGAAATTCACATCTCTTCTTCTATGATGAGGAAAATTGCTCGATTTGAGTTAGTCTCTTTAGAAAGGAAACTTGTCTCATCATGATGTCACGTGATCATGAGATCTTGACAGGCAAACACAGAGGGAGCTAGTTCTTCCAAATCCTCTTCCTGATGTGTGTAGCTAAACCAAAAACTTTTCAACTCCACTCGTCATACAGCTCGAAAATCGCATTACTTATATTATTGTGTACTAGACTTACGCAAAGAAGTCGGTAATTTTTTTTTGTTTTTGCAAATTTATATACTGAGTTGACAGAGAAGATGCACCACTTCAATCCTATTGTTGAGATTTTTATCTTCTTCGCAAGTCTGACTTGAAAAAACGTGCATTTTCGACTGATTTTAGCATGAATTTTACGTGATACCCGGGTTTTGACTACGAAAATTTCAGAGTTTTTTTTACATTAGTTTAAGTACAAGTGTCAAGGGACCGGGCACTTTACTATGTTATGACCGGGATTAGGTTATGTCTGAGTACGTTACAGCGGGGTTCTACTGTATATTGGATATTGGTTTGACCAATTCTTATCCTAAAGGGGAAAGATGAATACTCCAAAGGGCGGCCGTTTGCATTGTTTACTCTCCCTTTGGAGTATTTGTCCTTTAGTATGGATAGCCGTGACCTTGAGGAACATATTTGTTCAAATACTTGATACAAGAAGTTACATATGTATTGACATATGCAACTACCACTACAATAAGAGTCAGTGAAAAAGTGGCTGATGGAATATGTGGTTCAGTATTGCTTATGGAATATGTTGTTTGGTATTGCTTACAGAGTATGTGGTTCCGTATTGCTGATAGAATAGGTGGTCGAGTATTATATATGGAATTGGAATATGTGGTTCAGCATTGCTGATGGAATATGTGGTCGAGTATTGCTTATGGATTATGTGGTTACTCAGTATTGCTAATGGAATAGGTGGTTCAGCATTGCTAAGAAAAAAGGCGTTCAAGGTGTCTATTTTATGCGTCTCGACGCTCTGAATCCAAATCCGTTGAGATTTCAACTCTATCTCGAATGGTTAGCGGTTTATGGCCAAAAATGTGATCAATTTGTAGAATGCTCGAAAGAAGGCATTCAAGGTGTCTCTATCCTATCTTCTGTTGGCGCTCACTTCAGAGCGCCACAACGCTGAACCACATATTCCATTAGCAATACTGCACCACATATTCCGTAAGCAATACTGAACCACATATTCCATTAGCATGATTTAGAGGAAGAGACCTATTCAAAGGAAAGTTATGGATGCTTTAATTCATGATGAAGCCTATTTGATAGAAAACCTGACTCGTGAGTATCCGGCTTCTAGTGACCTCATCTCAGACTCAATATTTATGTTAAGAAGTACCGTTCTCACCTTGGTTTACTTCCTCAGACGTCCTTCTCAAGATAAGTGAATGTCAATGGCTATTTATACCTTTGACAAAGTTACAGGTTTGCGTCCTGTGCACGAGGAAGACTCTGAAGAAAACGCGCTGCACTAGAGAACCTAGAAATAAAAAAGGCCATTTTCAATGAAAACTTCCGTACAGTAAACAAAGACATCCCCTCTTTCATAATCGCCGATTTGATTTACGGTAATAATCATAATAATGATGATAATGATAATGACGCATAATTTTGACATGTGGATACTTGACTTACGCTCAAAACGTATTTCAAATCCTTTTCTCTTTTTTCTTTTTTCGGTCCAATGATCGAAAACTTCCGGTATTCATTAAAATTTTGCGATTCAAGTATTTTCGTTTTTTTGTTTCTATATTATATCAAAGTGACAATACTTTCATCATTATAAAAATGTATTGACGTCGGGTTTATATACTATTAGTACTGATTACAGGTCCCTCGGATTAGTAGCAGCTCATTCTTCCAACACTATCACTGAATCTATACAGCTTTATTCTCCTTTGATAATTCTTCTTCTAGATAGGTCAATGCCTCGGTATTTTTATACTTCCCGAAGGATTTACGCGCTATATCTAAGACTGTCTTATTTGTTGCAGTTTTAGCACTAACCTTGAAGCCTTTTTCTTCTACCAAGTATTTAAAGACTGGCAAATAATCTCGCCTGAAATACATTTCTTCAGCTACCAAATGCAATAAAGTCTTATTTCCCGGAAACACAGCCGGCAGATTTGCGTGTCGCTCTTCCACTAAAAATTTCAATATGTCTGGTTCACCATAACAGGCCGCTCTTATAGCAGCTGTCTTATTGTCACCGTCTACTTCATCAATTCGAGATATCATTTTCATATCGTCGACCAAAAATTTAACAATTTTTAAGTCATCTTTGCTCGGTTTTCTGAAAACCACTATCTTGCCCGATGCCTCATGCAATGCATTTGAGTCGAGTGTAACGTTCAAACTAGCATTTCTTTCACCTGCAAGATACTTGACAACATCTAATCTACCCCCATAAATAGCCTCATAAAGAGGCGTCACGTCCGTGAAACTCATCAGGTCAATATCCATGTGCTTCATCTCAACTAAATATTTTACAACTGCGAGATGACCATATTCCGCCGCAGTGTGTAGAAGATCACCTCTAGATTTTATATCAGCACCCTTCTCTTCGATCATGTATCTGACTACCGGTAAGCTGCCACCTTTCACGGCCGCAACTAGAGGACGTGACCACCGCGACCTCTCATTAGTTTCTGTATAGTTAAACTTTTCAACGAAAAATATCACCGCTTCCAGTTTACCTCCCCCAGCGGCGTTACAGAGAAGTGTCCAATTCCTGCATTCGTACAGGTCATAACTCCAGTAGTCAACTTGTGATATGTTAGTGGTCTTGAAATTTTTTTCATATAAGAGGTATTTCAACATGTCTACATTACCCCCTTTGGCCGCCTTCGACAGCAATTGCACATCGTCTGTCTTTACAATAAACCCTTCTTCGTCGACTAAAAACTTCAATATATTTTGTTGACCTCCTTCTGCCGCCGCAACGGCAAGTACTTCCAAATACGCATTGTCCCCCTTGTAATCATTTAATGACGAATAGGTTATTTCTTTGAGTAAATATTTGAGAATTTCCAATTGACCATACGAGGCTGCACAATCGGGTGCTGTTAAATAATCGCTATTGGTGCTACCCGATGTAAGACGACAACTTATTCCAAAGTCATTTGTTACAACATATTTTACAATTCTCAAATGTCCATTCGCAATGGCAAGATGTATAGGTTTGAAGCCGTCATCATTATAATTTTCATATATGTCGACTCCTCTCATTTCAAAGTAGTACTGAACAAAACCAATGTAGCCTTTTGCGGTGGCGTCGAATATATCAGGACTCAATTTCGATATTTCTTTGTCCAAGGTGGTCGAGGTATAGCGTGAATTTATGCAACTCCAAGGCCATGCACCTGAAAATAAAATATATAACTGATTTTGGTCAAGATAAGCATCGCGCAGGTGTGAATGAACGTTCGCTAGAAAGCGGAATAAAGTTGTTCCTGGGTTTTGGCCTAAGGTTCCTTGAGAGTGTGGCTTAAATCGATTAGGTATAATTCCTTGTATTTCCTGGTATCAATCAAGGACTTTGATAGCTCACCTATTTCCTTGTAATGATGAACACATTATTATTGACTTCAGTTTAACTTTTGACCATGAAATTTATTCATTAGCTTACTTCATTAATGCAAAGCCAAGTTGTCATTTGACTAAAAATATGAATGATCAAAATTCAGCATATAGCCTTTGAATCGATAAGGACTTTAATTCTCCAACTTTTAAATTATTTTCGATAGGATATGTGCATCCTTCTGATAAACTTCTTGTAGCGCGGTCATCGTAAAAGGAAATTTTATATCTTTTTTAGGCTGAGTTTCAACTAAATACAATATTTCTTAATATATTCAATAGAAGATAATATTGTTGAACGATAATCTTACCATCTATATCTGTTTCAAAGTCAGTTGTTCAAAAATTATTATTAAGTGTGTAACGCATTCTCGACAAATATTAACCAGGAAGAAAGAAAAATATTGGATAACACCATCACTATATTACCGGTATTATTTACTTCCCGAACTCCGAAGAAAATCTATTTCGTTTTTCTCAAGAGGCTCTGCCAGGAGCGCCACTACTTCATACACCAAATGAAGTTCATTTGAAGGTGATAATCTAATAAGGTCCCATATGAATAACACAGGACTGATTCTCACAAGTTTCTCACCAGTTTATTACTGTTAATGTAGTAGGATGAAGAGAATTGATAAAGTTGAGGGGGGAACCATTCCAAATACAAAAAATGCCATATCTTAGCCAGGTGAGGATGTGAGGTTGACGAAGAAGAGTGTTAGCGTGCAGACACGATTCCTGCTAATCCATGAAGACGTCGGCAACTAGCGAGAAGAGAGGTGCGGTCACAGGTAAGTCATCAGGCAATACGTAAATAGTGCCCCCATAGAGACAGATTTTGTGGGTCAAAAATAAGGTAACGAGAACTTGAATTTCGGAAACAATATGTTGCGGGAAGTCAGAAGATCTGGCATGTAATTAATACTTGGGGTGCACATGTACATGCTGGACACATCTAGAGGGGCCAAAGGAGAATCTGGAGGAAACTCAAGAGTTTTCCAATTTTGAGGCGAGATTCCAGGAATATTGAATCGTGTGTTGTGGGTAGGCGAGACCATTGGCCAAAAAAGCCAGCCAGTTTGTAAGAAGCGTCAGCATGTATGCGACGACAGGATGGATCGGCAGATTGGGTTTGTGCGTTTTAAGTTGGCCATAGAGCCGCGGGGCCGACGGATTCATCAGTGGGATGGCATCGCAGGCTTCCATGTCAGAAAGGGAACCGAGAGGAATGGACAGTGTAGGCACCGGACAAACGAAAAAAATAAAAAGAGGTCATTTTGTTAAAATATTCGGAGGATGTCAAGGGCGGCTGAAGCCTCACCTTTGATGATGTGTTGCTCTGTCAACACGATACCGGTCTTCGTTTCGTGATTTTATTCTCCTTATTTCTTCTAAGTTATATAATGATTGATGATTTTAGAATCTGTTCTATGGGGATCTTTTCAAAAATTTTGGCGCAGCGCCGTACGTCGTGTGCTGTCCGGCAAAAACTGACCTAGTATAGTTTGTCTGGCGACAAGAGCGAAACTATATATGTAAAAGTTGTGAAAAATTTCTACGAAAGAATCAGGATCAAAAGGAAAGAAGAAACGACTAGATAATCATTTTTTAAGGATCAATCTGTCTGGTCTCTCCATACGAGGACATGGTAATCTCCTACCCTGAGAGCTAATGGAGTCATAAATTACGTTCGCAGTTGCTAGAATTTTCCTAGAGAAGTCGAGAAAGTTGAATGTAATATGATGGGAAAATATCATAAAAATGAGTAGCTCTTTGATAAATTCTTAAGAAAGAGCTGTAGTTTCCCTATAAGCTTGTGGGAGGTTGAACTCATAATGAATAATGTGAAGCTCTCTTGAAAGAACAACTTTCTTTGGATTTGTCAGTACAGTCCTAAGCGTTCAGTCGAGTTACAGAAAACAATACCTATGGACAGGGTGCATAAGGGTCAATCGAAGACTGTGTGTTTTTCCTGTTCGTTAAAAGCAAATATTGAGAACATCGCGTTCATAGAATATATAAATTGCAAATCATATTTTCTCCGAATGATATGTTCACACGTGTGTGTTAATTAAGCCATATAAGTGCAGTGACGAGAATGCATATTCAAGGACATACCCAAAGTCACATTTGCCAGACTAAGAATGGACCAGCCTGGCTTATTTATTTCATCGCATTCTTTGCCATTTCCATCATCAACTGAGCGGGCAGTTACATCTACATAAAAGAAAGTGCACGTGTACATTGAATGTCAAATAAAAGAGGTATTAAAAGTATTTTCGAGTATAAAAAGTGGGCAGAAGACATCTAGTAGGAGAGCCCATGTTCCAATAGAATTACATTAAAAGGAGGCTTTTTGCCAGATTTGTTCTCAATCGTCTTAAACTTATGCACAAGGTATAGGTGCCATAATTATATAGCAAACGCATATTTTGGAGAAGATAAACTGGGAAAGCTCAAGGTAGGTATACAAAAATGAATTTGTTGAATTAATTTTTCAACAACAGTTCAATTTTTGAATAAATTTTTCAGACTTGAAAGTTATTTTTTTTTTCACAAAGCGGCTATACGTGGCTATCTGCTAAGAAAGTAGTCTCGTTGCTCTTGCTCAGCAAGATGAGTACGACAAGAGAAGGGAACGTAATTTTTTCGTGGTTGAAATTTAATTTTCCGTGGGGCTCAACTTCATTGCAAGACCAACAAAAAATTCATGATACATACTTTTGAAGAAAATAGAATAAGACTTACCGCTTCTGAGAAGATTGATACAAATTAATATTGTAAAAATGAAAGTATAATAAATCATTTCGTGGTTTGGGTTTGAGCTCAAAGAACAGAAACTGATACCGATTATGATTGCTTCGTAAATGATCATGTGGAACACTATAAAAACTAAGTTGTTCAACTGTAACTAACTTAGGTGACCTATGCTCGAATACTAACTACTATCTACAAGGATAGATGAATAATTGAATGAATGCAATATGAATAAATCATTATGATTCCTCATTTGTCTTAATTTTTTTTGCGATGAAATTCACATCTCTTCTATGATGAGGAAAATTGCTCGATTTGAGTTAGTCTCTTTAGAAAAGAAACTTGTCTCATCATGATGTCACGTGATCATGAGATCTTGACTGGCGAACGGAGAGGGAACTAGTTCTTCTTAATCCTCTTCCTGATACGTACAGCTAATTCATATGTTTTTCAAATCTACACGTCATACAGCTCGAAAATCGCATCACTTTTCAAATCTATCTCCCAAAATTTTTCGAAGTCTTCCTCCAGATATAGATTAGAGCCAAAATTTTTGTAAATCACCCAAATTAAAAATAAAATCCGCAGCCTACTTCGTCAGCTGATCGGGATTGTCTTCATTAACTGCATGTTAATCGAGGCAAACAGGGAACCTGTTTTATGGGCGTTTCTTTGTTTATACGTTGACTTTGTTCCTCACCACCTAGGGAGTTTGAGCTCGAAAGTCCATTTTTGTACAAGTTTCCGCCTATTCAAATTTATTCCAAGTTCCTCTCCCATCTCAATATAGCTTGAAAGTTGAAAATTTTCTCAGTTCCCCTCTTATCACCTATAGTTCCGAGATTAACATTTTTCCAAGTCTTTTGGCCATCATATATAGCTTGGGTGATAGTCTGACTAGACGCTGGACAACACGTTGAAATTTCGATTCTTTGGCTTTAATCGTGACCATTCGAATGTTGCCATGATTGTCAGCGACCCATTGACCTCTGGAGGAGCAATCCTTCATCCTTTCGAAGGACGACATCGCCAGTCTGGATGTTGGGTGACCTGGTTTGTAGGTGGGTGAGGTAATTTCTCCTCCAATGAGACCAGAATGCATGTATTACTTGCTGGTAATGTCCAAGCCATTGTATTGGGAATTCCACGCCGGGCTGCGAAATGTTGGAGAACCGTAATAAATGCCGCAGTCGTTAGGTCTGAAACGACTTTAACGTGGGTAGCGCGTGAGACCAAGCACACAAAGAATGCAGCATAATGTCCTAGATGGTTGGCCGACCTGTAGTTTGGGCATTTCACCGTGAATGCACCGGCAAAATCGACACCCACAAATGCAAATGGGCGCCAGAAAATGGAACCACTATCTATTTAATGGTCTTGCCCTTGACCAGACATACAAACTTATGATTTTCCTAATGAGACAAGAGCTACCTCCGACGATCCAATAGTGGGACTGCAGATAACCAAGAGTAAACAAGTCAATCAATCTACAAGGTTCTCTGTAGTACAGTGTTTACATATATAATACCACTGGCCTGGTGCTAGTATGTTTGTGATGGCGCTGACTTGATAGCTAACAAACACCTCAGACTTGGAGCTGGGGTCCTTCAGCCGTACCAGAACCACTTGCGAGTCGCTCAATGCAATAACCCTTGAGAGAGGGTATTTGAGGACTTTGCAGACTCGCGACTAATTGTGTTAAGAGCTCAGCACCCAGTGCGGCTTTTCCAAAAAAAAAACGACGGCTTCCTTAACGAAGTTAAACAAGGAACGCAAGGAACCTGTTTCATGAGTCAAATGGGATTTGGTATTGAAAATTCAAGGAAGCCTAGACAAGATAAAGCTAGTATAAAGAAGGCCTAGACCTACTATTAGCCTAGTACAGGGGTGCTCAACCTACGGCCCGCGGACCAGATCTGGCCCACGGAAAGGTTTCCTTCCGGCCCGCGAGCCCGTAACAAGAAATAAAAAAATGAGGAGAAAAGGGAAAAAAGGCAAAAACGAAAATGGCAAGAGACTTGATGATTAAGAAGTGAACACTATTTTGTAACGTATGAAATTGTGTTCCTTCTTTTCCATATTTTACTGCTGATCTGATGATTACCTATTAAAAAACAATGAACATTTTACTTTTTTTTTTTTTGTAGCCCGCGAGAGTTTTCAACTCATTCTATGTGGCCCCATGTCCAAAAAGGTTGAGCACCACTGGCCCAGTATAATATAGTTTGAGGGTCTAAATTTTTCTCGAATCTCCAGATATATATGATAGCTCGAGAGTCGAAATTTTTCTGCCCCCCTCCTATCATATATAGCTCGAGAATCGAAATTTTTCCAAGTCCTCCTTCTATCATATATAGTTCGAAAATCGAAATTTTTCTAAGTCCCCCTCCTATCATATATAGCTCGAGAGTCGAAATTTTTCCAAGTCCCTCTCCTATCAGGCTATCATATATGGCTCGAGAGTCGAAATTTTTCTAAGTTTTTTGCCGGACGGTGGACGGCGCACGACAAATTTCTCAAAAAGCCCCCCATAAAACAGGTTCCCTGTTTAAAAAAAACGATAAAACAGGTTCCCTGCTACAACAGATGGAATTTTTCTTGAAATGCATCTCTAAAATTATTTCTTAAGACATTCGAACAACCATCGGTTGTAAGGCTAAAAATACTCACTGAATCCAAATTTCGCAATTGCCAAGTCAAATTTTACCTCCTTATGGCCCAAATCCAAGATGGCAGCCAAACTCATTTCTGATTCAAGGTTTACCGTGGAATAGAAATGAAATGAATTTGGGCGCCATTTTGGATTTGCCCATAAGGAGGCAACATGAAACATGTGATACTTTTGCACCTGCTGTTTCATCTAGTTCTTTGGTTTTTGTTGATAATTCCAGCGGTCCGAGGACTTCATCAGGTGTTGACTGATCCATCTATGTGGTTTGGGGTTCTTCTATTTCATCAAGGGCAGTGCGGTAAAATTTTATAAGAATCTTAGCTAAGTGTTCAAGATTTTGATGATTTCGGTTGATTCCTAGGCTCTCAAAGGAATTTGCATCTTCAATTTTTTTCAAGTTCAAGGTTAGCGATATACCTAACCTTTTCTATAAAAATACATTTTCCAGCATCAGCTTGTCTACTCTATTCACCAGTGCTTCTGTTACTTTTAAAGCAAATGATAAGAAGGTTGTGCTGCTAAATTTATAGGCATCAAAATCCACATCCGGGTCTAGAGGCTGCATGCTGTAAAAAAATGGACAATATTTGTCGTAATAAATTATAGTGACAAAATTTGTCAGAATAAGGAGAGAGGTGACGATATTTGTCAAAAATAGAAGGTGACAATATTTGCCAAAATAGAAATGAGGTGACAATATTCGCCAAAAATAGAAATAAGATGACAATATTTGCCAAAAATAGAATAAGGTGACGATATTCGCTCTGTGGTTCAAAAGTCTAGACCCAACAATATTCGCCGGGGGACGAGATTCGCCCAAAAAAACAATATTTGCAAAGAAAGAGAGAGAAAGAGAAAGAGAATTGCGCAAGAAAGGACAATTATGTATACGGTTTGTGACGATAGTGTTTTTTGGTAGGCAAACCACCTGCTTTTAAAGGCTAAACTTCACAGTTTTGATTTGGTAAGCAGTAATGTTTTACATCAGGGCTGCTCAACCTGTGGCCCGCGAAAGAATTTCAGAAAACCCAAAAAGTAGTAGAAACCTTACGACTTCATGACACGATTTGATTTCATAATACAAGTAGGATACAAACATTTTTTTTTTTTTAATGCATGCAAACATATATGAAAAAAAAATCGAAAAAAATAATGTTGAAAAAATAGGAAAGTAATCTAATCAATGTGATGGCTGTCTTTGTTTTTCAGCTGCGAGTCAGGAATGTTTCCCCTTTAATTATCGTTCTACATTACAATAAAATCGTTATTAAATATAGGTAAACGAGTTGCGGCCCGCGGAAATTTCGGGAGACACAGATGCGGCTCGCGAGTCGTAAAAGGTTGAGCAGGCTTGTTTTACATGATAAGCTACTATATTATTTGTTGGGCAGCAATATTTGTAACACGTAAGAATGGCTTTTCAATCCCCTCCCCCAAGTATTGTCAAGTACAGATTTTTTAAACCTCCCTCCTCCTGAGGCCCTTTAGATATCCTAATTACATACTTGAGAAGTTGATTGGCGAAAGCTAAAAAGTACTCACACGACGTTCAGTGATTAAAGGATGCCCTTTGACCTTCGTCATATTTCTTCTATCCTTATCGCTACAACGTTTAGTACGTATGATCATTTGCTATTCCTTTTCTTTTTTTTTCAACGATGAAACTTCTGTATTCGGAAAATATATAATATGTCCAAAATCTTATAGTCCAAACATAATTTACGCAAGATTCAACTATCCCTGATTGTACGATAGGTGCACAGTGAATAATATGACTGAATCCTACCAGAGTGTCTACTTCTGTCGTTGCGGCTCTTTGTTCCGCATGCAGGGTCACAAATGTTGTGACAAAAAACTCGAACCGGAAGTCTAAAGAACTCAACGTAGGTAACGGAAGAAGAATAGTCGATGAAATCGAGAATAAATTTTGACAGCTACGATGAAACAGGCTGTTTTTGTGACATCATATTTACCGTTCGAAGACACACCTCAAAAGGATGTTCCTTGTCAATCGCGAGTCTCTAGACGAGTATATTACATAAGCCTTTATCTTACGCGTACCCTCATAGAGATACCTATGCGTCTACCTATACTATTAGGATTGAATAATAAATCGTCGTCCATCATTGCATCCCTTTGCCATTCGTTGATTAGCTCATCACGTCAACGGCGGTGGTTCACACGACCCGTATTTTGTAAGCTGTTGCTGAAAAGCCTCGAGGATACTCGATACTCATTGAGCGGAAATGCTCGCGAGCCCTCACTCGTCGTCCCTATACCGTTCAATGTATTTAATATACGGATATCAATACCTGGATTCTCTTTATTCATTATTATATTCCTATAATTTCAACGCGTTCGAAGGAAAGAAAAAAAAACAAGCTGACAAGTTCTTTATAATCTTACAACGCCTTACGCCTTTCTTTCACGCGGATTCAACGACAGCACCACCGAACCTTTCCCGGCGCACTTATGTACAACACGTATAATCATCACCTCGTTTCGTTGTTAATCTACATTTCAAACAAGCTCGTATGTGTGAAATGCAACACCCATCCATATTTCGCTACTCACGCACACAAAAAAAAAGAAAAAAAATTACAAAACCAAGAAGAAACCAAAGGGTGAGAGACAGCTGATAGAATTATTAACAAACGACTTTCGGGGCTTGCATCTCTCTTGAATACTGCCAGTGTTGTTATTATAAATGTTAACAAGTTACACAATATGACATAGGACTTCGTCGAGTGAAAAAATAATAATATCGTGGTTTAATGTATACATTAGATAAAAGAGGAGAGGGGGAAGAAAGAAAGAAAAAAAACCTGTCCTATTTCAAATTATGTTTATTAACTCGACTATCCTATTTAATGAAACTGCCGGTGTGTCGAGCAGTGAGAGAACGAAAGGAAAACCTGTTCCGAGCGGCTGTCATCCATCAAATATTAGGACCATTCATCTCTTCACTAGCGGGGGGTTAGCTACTGATTAAGTTCAGTGATGCTTTGGCTTGCAGGATAAATGGTATGTCGGGCCAATGCTTCGATGGAAGACGCGGGAGCTTGTCGGCGGCTTCGTCGACTCAATGCTGTCATCATCATTTGCGCCCTGGGTGGTACAAACTGACAGCTAGCGTTAGCAGATCGGTGGTACGAAGACTGTGAGTTGGTAGTGTGTATTACTTATTCAACGTGTGTGCTTAAGAGCGATAGTGAATTTATACGAGACAGTGTTACCTTTTCGGATGTAGATAATTTCGCGTACGATTTCTTCTGGCGTGTTATTCTGTAGCGTTCAGTGACGGACCTATTTTTTATGAATGACTGGGATGGTCGTTTTTTACGAATGCATGTTTAGATCCGAATGATGTGGTAAATCATATACGAGTTCGCGTGCCGTACTGTTTTACATAGGAGGACCCGACAGTGATAATAAGTAATAGAGGATCATTGATCAGCCTTGAACCAACAACAAGATAGAGATGTTCTTCTGTACCTTTTATAAGCTAATAAGCAGTGCGTACATCTAAGAAATATTTGCTCACAATGTGTCAGTCAGTTGCGCATTCTTTCTCATAATCCGGGTCCTTGATTTTTAATGAAGTTTTCGGTGTTATCCGAGTTCCATATGAGACTTGATAAAAGACTCAATGGGTGCTCGAGGAATTTACTTAATAGAAAAAGGGAGGCAAGGAAAGAAAAAGGGAAAACAGTGAAAAACGTAAATATTTTTCTTTGCCCTTACATGAGCCAGAGTGGTTTTATCATCCAGAAGCATCTCAGGAAATTGGATTCTGGGATCAAATTAGCTTTCAGTAATTGAGGGAGCATGCATGACATCTTTTTTTTGAGAGCTAAGGATAAAACTCCTTTCGAAAGAAGATCGGGGTAGTCTACAGGATTCCGAGTGCGGATTGTTCGAGCTTTTACGCAGGAGAAACTATACAACAGTTGTCTACTGTAGGTTAGCTCAGAAAAGAATGGTAAACTGCTCTGGCAACGCATGGTGGTCAAGAGAGACATGGTTTTAATTTCGAGAAGGTCGAGGTTGTCGCTTATGAGGAGAATATAAGAAAGAGGAAAATTAGGGAGGTGGTGGAAATCTTGAAAAGTGAGAATATTTTCAAAAGTGATCCGAGAGATTTGGCGCCGAGCTATGAAGCTACGATGAAAGAGATGAGTAATACGGTAGGTTGAGAGAAGGGGAGGAGGCGAATCTGAGGTTCCCTGCTACCAAAAATAAGAGTAGCGAAAAAAAAAGAATACTTAAAAGGTAGACTAAAAGATAGAACGGAACTGCAAAGATGGAATGGTAAATATAATATTACGACCGGATTAAACCTTATGACCCACTCGAGACTCTCTCGTGTGCTCCCCCCCCCGCGAGTTTGATCACTTTATGCGTGACGTCAATGAAAAGTGTTGCAGAAGAAAAGAAGGAAGTTATCCTCCCTAATGAATAAAAATGGTGATGTGGCTGAGGAAGGGGTGAGTGACGGTGTTATCATTCAGACATTTAATCCCTCCCCCTCATAAATAATAGTCGGGTAGTATTTAATAGTGATGAAACGGCTCTCCTTGAGAAAGGTTTGAAATTCGTCTACCTCCGCTCAAGAAGGATGAAACTTTGGCGAAATCTGTGAAAATTGGTCCTGTAATGGGAGGTTGGAGCACATAGACACGTAACAGTAAAGGAAAAAAGATAGTTTCGAAATCACAGTTTATAAGGTTGAATCAAAACAAGGTAAAAATAAAATTAGAATTAAAAATTTTTTAAGAATGTTCGAAAGGTAAATAATAAAATCAAATAAATAAAAGTCAAAAAATGTAAAATAAAAATAAGGAGTCAAACAAAATTTAGAAAATACACAGTGTAAAAGTTAAGTTGATTATATTATGTAAGAAAAACTAGAGGTCGAAACTAAATTTTACACAACACGACCGGTTTCGATACGGTGAACGTATCATCATCAGGTGTCCGCGAAGAATGAGAGGACAAAATTAAAAAAAAAAAAAAAAAAAAAAAAAAAATTGGTCCTGGTTTTAATACCCAAAAAGTCTGTGCCGAAATAGCCCGAAATAACCTCCCTCCCTCGCATGAGTAACGGATTTGGAGAAGTGATCCAAAGTTTAAAGTGGAGGATTCTGGACGGAGATTTAATCGTCACTAAGGCTGACAGGGCAATGCTGTTGGGAAGATGGAGAAATCTGCCTACGCTTGTAAGGTCCACGAAGTGCTCCAGCAATGTGGTGTTGAAGAGAGTGAGAACTTCAGTTCCCTTAAGCAAGTTGAAGAAGTTAGGTGTGTCATCAACAAGTGTGAGGCTATTATCAAAACTCCAGCTATGAAAAAAGCCCTCCTTGTTCCTAATCCCACCCCCCCCCCCTCTCTTACGGGTTGCCTAAAAAGCATAAGAACAATACCCCGGTGCGACCAGTGGTCTCATTCATTTCCTCTCCTACCTACCTCCTGGCTAAATTTCTGGACCGATGGTTTAAACATTGCATTGATTTTGAATCTCCCCATTCAGTCTCGAACTCGGCTTCTTTGACCGACGTCCTGGAGGTCCCCCGGGGAAGACAATCTGCTCGTTCGATGTTGTTGATCTGTTCCCGAATATTTCTAAGGCTGCCACTATTCAGCGTATGGGTGAGCTTCTTGTCGAGGTCAACATTCCTCACGATGAACTTCCAGAATTTTTCGACCTCTTAAATACCTATTGGTCACCAAACTATTGGAAATTCAAAGTGAAATTTTTCGAGTTCCCTGATGAAGTAGGGATCCCTATTGGATAATCTTTAAGCTCCCTCATCTCTAAAATTTTCATGTCCAAGTTTGAACTTGACCTCTTCTCCTCGAACCAGGTGTTACTTAATCATATTTACTATTGGTACAAGTACGTTGATGACGTTCTCTGCACATGGTCTGGTCTGCCAGATCTCCTTGGTGAGTTTCTGTGGTAATTCCTGATACCCTTCCATAAAATTTACTTTGAAAATAGGAGGATCTTCCATTAACTTTTTGGATTTATCGATCTATGTAATAGATGGAATCTATGAGTTTGGAATATACAGGAAAGATACTACGACCGATGTTTTAGTCCACAGAGAGTCATTCTGTCCTGTTGCTTATAATATGGCTGCTTTTAATAGCCTAATTCACTGACTGACTCGTAATCCTTTGAGTCAGACTGCCTTCAACAAAGAATTACTCACAATAAAACACCTGGCCAGAGTAAATGGGGTCAATGTCGACGATGACGTGATGGTTCGGAGGAAAATTACGAGGAGTCTTCTTGATTCCACCACCTCCCTCCCCCCCTCAAGACACAATCCTTGATCGTTGTATGCGTTGGATCAGTCTCCCTTTCCTGGGGAAGTACTCCCTGCAATTGGGTCGGGTCCTCCACCCGTTTAGTTTCGGACCAGCTTTTTACAACCCTACCACTGTGAAACGGTTGCTTGTGAGGCTGAAGGACCCTATATCCGTTGATGAGAGGAGCGGAGGCTTTTATATTGGTGAGACCAGCTGCCCTATGAAAGCACTTGAAGTCTTGGAATAAGGGACACTTGGGGGAATCAGCTTTTCCTGATCATTCAATCAACAGCGGCCACAGTTTCCGTGAGCGATCGGAAAGGCTCCTCCATAAGGAGAATTCCTACCGTAAAAGTATTGTCCTCGAACACATAGAGATAATTCTTCAACTCAACGCTGATGGAATTACTGTACTCAACTCGTACATTCCAGAAGATGGCCTGATCGAACTTGTTTATGATTCACGCGGCAACTAGTTCCATACAAAACCTAGTACACTGTATGGCCCATACGTTAGGACTAGAATAAAAAAAACCTAATGTAGGGGGAAGATGAGTTGGTCAGCTTAACATACAGCAAATGAAGCCTCTAGTATGTTGCATGTCAGGCCTAAAACAACCTAGTATACTGTATGTTAAGCCAAGTATTGTGAAAGTGAAGGAGGAAGAAGAAGAAGAAGAAGAAGAACGAGAAGAACGAGGCAGGGACCAAGAAAGAGGGCGAACAAGCGGAGCGAGTGAGCCCCATGTAAGGCAATACCTCAAAATATTTCTAATTCCTGACTTATGGGCGAACGAGTGGACAGGCTAGTTTAGTATAACTATATTGTTTGTAAGAGACAACAACATTACCTAACGTTCTTTTTGAACAGCCGGAAAAAACATGAAACATGATCTTTATTCATTTGGCTGCGCCAGAAAATTTTTTGGAAATGTAAATGATTAGAAAATCAATAACTCAATAAAGCCCATGTGGATAACTATACAGGTTTTTGGTTCTACTTGTTATTTTAATTTTTTCTGTGGTTTTTACATTTTTTACTCTCTCTCTTGAGTATTCCTCTTTTTTCCTCTATTACATATAGCTAATTTGTGTGCGAAAAGTACAAAGGACGACCCATAGATAGCAATGTCGGTCGAGGTACTTTTACGTTAAATACCAAATTCATGGACACCGTCTATGACCGAAATGGTGAAGTACAGAAAGTTTATGGAGGAGCCCCCAATGGAAGGGTGTAGGCTATTTAAATAAGCGAGAAACCCATTAAGGAGCTCCGCAGGACCGGTCCACGCGCACAAAATGTCGTCCACGTACTTGTGCCAATAGGAGACGGGATCAAAAACTCCCGGCCTGAAGAGAATAGGTCAAGCTCAAAGTTGGACATGAAGACTTCTGAGAGAAGAGAACACACGCGTATGGCGGATGCACATCCTTAGCTCTAGAAGAAGGTAATCGTGACGGGCAGAACACCAACCGACTGAAACTGTAGTTGAATCTACAAATGTAATAAAAAAAATGAAACCGGGATACTTTAAACATAAGACGAGTAATATACAGTAGAAATCACAAATAACAATATCGCTTTTAGCGATTTACCATTTACAACGATCAAATCAGCAAGTCCTGGCTGCTTCAGAAAAAGCCCTATCGCTTTTAGTGATAGATTGGATCTAAAGATTGAAATTTTAACCCCCTTGGACATCGTTATAACCGATTCCTACTGATTAATACACCACTAGGATAGTATAATCATGTACATGGTACCGCTTTGACGTTACTTTCAGCTACCATATAACTAACAGATGTCGGTGACGATGTCCATCGCATAGATACATCAAAACGTTGGATGGAATAGGTCGGGTCGCATTGTGTCAGACGCAAGTGGGAAGTAGGTTGGACACAAGAGAAATCCCATATTCTATAGTCTTACCATTCTTGGACTCGATTGTGTTACAGTCCTATGGCTTTCACCCTGAAAGATGGTGATTGGGTTTTATACTCGATCTCCAGGCATGAGGCGGCTACTTGAAAGTAAAATGGATAACTTCTCAAACGGGAAGTAACGAGACTAGGACACAAGTCTCGCCACGTGGTTGTACTTACACTCACCTGGCTCTCCTTCTACATGCACAATTTGTGACACAAGACACTGACGGCACAAACGATATTTATTTATCACAATTTGACTAAGGGTCAGATGCGGGGCTTCCATTCGACGACCGTTAGTTCAGGTGATTGCTTATTAATTGTTAGGTGTTTGCTTTTACAGAATAAAATAAAAGTGGTAAAATATGAATACTTTAAATTGGTATGAAGATTATTTTTCTAAAGGTCGCACACTTGTCCTTTGTGCCGCAATCCAACGAGAAAGAAGAGAGTAGTAATAGAATAATAAAATTATTGGGGATACGGTCTCTATAGCTAATCGTGCGCTTACCAAGTATCCAAGGGGGAAATATATTGTGCGGCTTGCCTGGTAACACTGACTCAAAGCGTATGCACCAATGATAGAGTGTTAGCAGTCTTCCAGACGGAAACCTAAAGTGGTGGAAGGGCACGAGACAAGTAGTGTGGCATAGTGTTTCGTTCAGTTGATATCACTGCTCCATACGTATAACAGTATTTTAACCGCCTTTGGAGTGCAGTGTTCATGTCGTGCTGAGTGCGCTGATCGTTATTACGTACAAAGTTTCAAGATAAGTTTTTCGAGCAAATATCGTGATGAGAAAATTTTTTTTAATCTCTCTGCAAGTGAATTTATGGTGAATTTTGGCTTCCTTTTTTGTGAACGTGAAAATTTTCCAAACTAGCCTGAGTTTTGAAGTTGTGCAGTGCTCGGTACCTTCCAGTGCTTTCCTGTGGTAGTGAATTTTCGTCAAAGTTCTCCGCCGTTTTTTTTTTTTTTTTCTTTTTCTCCAGTATATTTGTGTTTTCCAAATGGTGGTTCTGGATAGTAATTACGCTATGTTATCAAATACAAGCAACGAGAATCATTATATAATACCAGATTCGGTTCCGCTCCCGGCCTCTGTAAGTACCTGTTCGATGTTCGAATTTTTATTGTCTTTGCGCCGAGATCTACCCATCAGAATTTCATCTTCATTCATGATAATGAGAAAAAAAAAAAAAAAAAAAAAAAAAGGGAAGGTATATAAATACCCAACTAGTGGTTTCTCATTCCTCTTTTCAATTTTTGACTGATATTTCCAGTTTCTTAGAAGTTTACGGCTAAAAAATTAGATAAAGGGAGAAAGACCTATCCAAAAATACGGCTAAAAAATTAAATAAAGCGAGAAAGACCTATCCAAAAAACCTTAATATTAATTGCAAGTGATCAGACAGTGGAACAAAGAGATTTTGACGTTTTAAATATACATGAGTACTGGACATCTAAACTAAAACTCACTAAACTTGTCAACCGTGTCAATTTTTTTCTGCCCCTCAACACCTCAACTGTTGATAAGCTGCTCCTGCTCGCGAGTTTCTACTGAATAAATAAAAGACAAGACGTGCCGCGCTTGAAAAAGAAGACCGACCGATTGTTAGAAGTCATCATTGTGCTGAAAAAAAATTTCTTTTACGCACCTATTTTCAAAAATCAATGAAAAATCGTAAAAAAGGCGATGCTCAGGTGATGTTAGAATTTTAAAGCGGAATTTGGTTACGTGAGGATATTTGAAATGAATTCTAGATATTAATTTTTTTATTCGAATTTTCGAATCCAGACTTTATTAGCTTCGTTTTGTGCAGTGAGAGGGGAACAAATAAATAAGATTTGAATCGTTGAGCTTCATCTTCCCTATTACCTACAAATCATGAACTATTCGAAATTTCGTCTATTTCAACCAATCATTAATTTTCCGCACCAGAATCTGTTTCTCCTAGAAAAAAAAAAAAAAAAAAAAAAAAAAAAATTCAAAGACTGACACTAGTCTGTGGTTTCTTCAGTACTCGATCTCGATGTAAAAATCTTATAGCTCGAATTTGAGAGAGAAAAAAATGTGATTTAGGGGAATTAGAAAAACGAGAAGGAAAAATGAATATTCATAGTATACCTAGGTGGTAGTGATATTCTAGTGAACTTTCTAAATCCGGTCCGCGTAGACCGCGTTGAAAAAGTAGGTGAATTAAGAAAGAAATACAGGAGATTTTCTTCAGCATTAAAAATTGGCCCGACTCGCTTCTCACCCATCTGAAAGTGCCCGCAAGCTGAAAAAGGTTGAGCATGCCGGTTTTAGGTAAAGGATGTTCTAAAAAAGATTATTTAGTGCGGAGGAAAAAATCGTGCGGTTTACGTATCTGTCCAAAATGTCTGCGAGCCCGAACAAATACGTTCTGTTCCTTTGAATTTTCATAATTTATGTGCCGACAGCTCAATGTTGTACCGAAACGACATTATGTGAAATTTTCCCCCTATTTTGTCGATTTTGAGGACTTAGACAAATGGTGCTCAAGTGCACTCAGTTATGACGACTTGAGATATAATCGAGAGTGAGACAAATAACTGACTCGTACTTGATTATAATTATTCTACGAGGAAATTGAGAATTTAACATTACCTATCTCGAATTGTATCAAGAACGATAAATTTATCCACCTATACGTGCCGAAATCTATACGAGAATTGAAAAAATTTGAGTCATCATCTCTTCGTGATGGGTACCGATACAAAGAAAGTGATTTTCAGAAATCTAGTCCCTTCCTCGTCCGTGGTGATGTGTCATCGCTATTGATTTCTCTCCCCCCCCCCCCGCCCTTGCAGTATAAGTAAAGATAATGACTGAAAGATGACATTTCGAGAACTCATGACGAACCAATGTTTAGAATCATGTTCAAATAATCGATCAATGTTCAAATAGATACATCTGTAGATACTCTGGTTCCAAGAGTTTAATGATACCTCTACGTACGTACTATATTTGATCCGACGATGAGATTGTTGATTGTGAGATCGTCGATTGTTTAGCCAGACTGGTAAAACATCGTTTATGTTTTTTCTCTACAAAGATATTCGCACTTGCATCGTATGCACACTTGCTAGCAAATATGAATTTTTCGAGTTGAAGACCCTATAGTTGTGTTCAAAGAGTCTTCCATGATCTTAAGGACATCTACAAATCACGTACATCAGTTTGAAGTAGAATTTAGTCAATCCCCAAAGGTACAGCAGTACCAAAATTTCGGGGGAGGTTTTGAGACATTTTTTGTTCTTCAGTCGCAAAAAAATAGATTAGGAATTTGATACCGATTTCGAAAAATTTCGAGGGGTGTGACCCCGACTCCCCCTCCCCCATAACTACGCCACTGGGGTACAGCGACTTCTGGATTTTCAGAGTTCTCGACCTGTGATAAATTTTGAGAAAATTCGTTGTTGGTAGCACTTCAAAATTGAAAATATTGTAAAAAAAATTTTTTTTTTTGCAAGATTTTTAAGAATTTAAAAGTTGGCAAATTACTGTAGAAGAAAGTAACAAGACTTGAATTAAGCATAGTAGACGAAATTAAAAATTACTGAAAACAATCAATGCCGCTTTGTGAAGGCAGACTGTAATTAAAATCACGGTCGAAAAATTTGTATCCTGAAATATTCACTCACACTAGAAATATTCCGGCATGTTTGTACCTTTTCTCCTTAGCATTAATCGATGTCAAACTGACATCTTCAAAGGTGGTACATCGTTCAAAACACCGCGGGACTTCATTTACCCGTATATTTCTCGAAGTACGCAAGTAACAGGTATGTGGACCTGTGTCGTTGAATAAGGAACTGTTCTAATCATACGCAGTACTTGCACGGAACACAGGAAGAAGGAAAAAGGAAAGGTAGTACGAGGTAAAGAAGGCTGTATGTACATCAACTGGTTTGGTGAACGCGACGACAGGTGTTTGTTCACAGATTACCACGACATGACAATTTTTCCACAAGTACACATTAATAACAACCGCAATCTCAAGTTGGTCCAACAAATGTCCAAATAGTTCACGCAGGTAATTCGAAAGAGGATCCTCGTGACTTGAACATCCAGCGTGACTGACGGATTGATGAAAAATGATATCTCGATGTCGTGCGCACGTTTTTACTTAGGATTTGTGATTTCTTACGGTCAGACAGACAGTTGACCTGGGTGGTCTATTTTTGCGGTTCGGGAATTGACTTGATGGGTACATATTGAGTGAGCGCCACTCACATTAAATGATTGATTTTAATGGAATGTCACCACATCGTCCTTGTCGGCAAATGCTCTTTGGAGTTTAAATTGTCCTGCTATTGTTCCAATTTCTAGATCCTTCAGCTCATTTTTCATCAGATTTCTTCGGTTGAATCTTCATAGCTTGACGTCTTTTCGTGGGTAATTTCGGATGGAAGGAAGAGAAAAAAGAGGAAAAAAGTCTCTGTCAGCTCAATTTTCATCAGATTTCTTCGGTTTCTTCTCTTTTTTTTTAAATCTTCGTCCAAGCGGTTTTAGCTTGACGTCTTTTCGTAATTATTCAGGCGGAAGGAGAAGAAAAAAGAGGAGAAAAATACATTGTGGTGTCTAATGAATCTCGATTCATAGAGGTTATGGCTAGGGGACAAAATAAACAATGATCGCGAATATTTGCTCGAGATCTGTAATAAAAAAAAATTGTTTGGTTTGCTGTTAATAAAATTGAGATGATTTAATTTTTAATTACACCTTCGTCGGTTGTGATCGTCGGAAATTTCTTAGGCAAAACAGGTTTAAGATGCGCTTTGATTTGAGCTTCAACTGTGCGCGCTCTCTTCTCAAAAATAAATTCGTAAGCATTCCACCCACTCTGTTATCATCAGAAATTTCTCAGAGGGCTGTCTTAAAATCGTGATAGGTATGGCATTGTTTTCGCAGAATCAAAAGTAAATTTCCGAGTGTTCCCCTGTTTGTAAGAGCAAAAAAGGTTCAATGCCAAAAGTTGATTCATATAGTCAAAATTTGCTTTCCTTCTACGCCCCTGGATGACCGTTCCCTTCCTTAGAAAAGTAGAATCGGACCATAAAAATGTAGTTTACTATGGCTTCCTGGAAGCTCGTCGAGCCTCCTCGTAAAGCTTTGACTTTCATTGATTCATTTGTGAAATTTTTGAAAGATTTTTGTGAGATATGTTCAAGAATTTCAAAATGAGTTTTATGAAGATAATTTCTCGAGTAGATGACTATCGTCATGAAAGTCTGCGAGGAAGAATTTCTCATGTCACCTCGTGTATACCCGAATATTGACACGCGCCATCTCAACTCCTAGAAAGAACATTGTGCCATGAGAGCCCTTATCAAATTCTTGATTTTCAAGAAACAATCGCTCGAGAACGGCTGGATGATTTTTTTAAAATCACTCTTGTTATTGAAAAAAAAATTTATGCAGAATAAATTACGTCCTCTCAGTTTTTACTCGCCGTAGCTCGTTTCCGAATTATTGATGTTTTTTAGTGCGAGTGCGCGCATTTTTCTCTCTAAAGAGGGTAATTTCGAAAAAATCCGTCGAGCCATTCTCGAGTAATCCTTTCTTGAAAATTACAAATTTAAGATGGCTCTTATGACAGTAAATTCTTTCTAGGAGTCGAAATGACACGTGTCAATACTTGTGTGTATAAAATGATGCTCATGCTCCAGTACAATTGGTGCCGTTTCAAATTTCGAGTAGACGCCAATATCTAGTAAGGAACGCGATCTGACAAAGCCCTCGTATATCCATATTCTTGTACATTCGCGGAGTTCAAAATTTTACTCGAATTTATTAGTTTAACAGTTAGAAATAGCATAACTCTTAGAAATAAACTTGAAGTATATTAGAAAAGAAATTCCAGGGTGGTCCTATCGATCTTGTATGTTTCCCACAACTTTACTTTCTCGTTTCTCTAGAATTTCACCCATAATATCATGTATGTGTGTAATGACACGAAACGAAAAATTACACCTCGTCGGCGTGAAGTATTATCCCTTAAAAGGTTCAAAGGTCCGAAATTTTTTCTTCATTCTTGGTACGATGAATTTTGATATTTATGATTAGTCGGTGCCTTCCAGGGCTTGAAGAAGAAGCCGCCCAAGCGATTTGATTTTTGTCCTTGGATGGACTGACGTCCGATAGGATTTCCGAGGAGAACTAGCACTCTTTTCGTTGGTGGTCGAACCTCAAGTCCCGTTGTTTTCGAGAGTAATAAGAAAACCTTGGAATAAATAGCAAACTGATCCTCTGAGAAGACTTTTTCTACCTCTGTAAAATTAAGTGACGCCGACTATCGCCAGAGACAATAGTCAACACAGAAATAAAGTGCAGCACATTTTCAAATTTAAATCGACGTTATGATTGATCGAAATTGGAATTATGACTGTAATGCTCACTTTGAAGTCGTCTGCAATGAACGAAAGTTAGCAACGAGCAACACGCAACGGGCAATTCAGTGATCAGATTGCCACTTTTTATCAGTGTGATTTGAAAGTTTCTCGACAACGAACTCAGTGAGGTTGATCAAGATAACACGCGGCTCAATGTAGGCAACGGAAACAAAATTTTTTGTTTGGACCAGTTTGCCAACGAGGAAAGCCCTAAAGAAGTACATGAACGCTCATTTTTTTAACGTCATTTTTATGCTGGTTTAGTCATACTGGTATGCGATTACGTCACGTCGAAACCTGATAGAATAAATGTAATACCATTGTGTCCACCTGTATCGGTTTCCTGTCCATTATTTGTGATGTCGTCGGCGTACAACGTTAGAACCGATACGAAAAGGTGGCCCCAAATTCTTTATCAAGTGCCAAGTTTAGTCTGCTTCGTAGCCCAGGAGGTAGAGATTCACTAGCATTCCTTGGGAGACGTGGCGTTGAAATTTTCATCTTCGTTTTTGATCCCTTTCCTATGAAAAGCAAACAATTTCGATCGTGATTACCTTTGTAAGTTGTGCACGATCAATTCACTTCGGTCAATTCAGAAACTGTGTGCAATTAATAAATCAACTATTGTGAGTTAAAGTCAATAGATCGTTAGAATCATCTTCCAGGGCAGCCTCTTTCGGATCATTTTGCACAGCATTCTGCTGCGCTATAGGTACTTGAAAAATTCTTCCTGTTGTTACAACGTTTTCTACTCGTACTGTATTATATTCTTTCAAGTGTAAATTTAATTATCGAATTTATTGTCGATTTGTAAAGTACCCTCTGCTGTGATCTCGGAAGTCATTGCGAGACCACCAGATATGTGGTTCGTTTGAGAATTCTTCCGAATCTGTCGGCTCATGGTGTTGCGCAAGATGTATCTTTGAAAATCACATAATTATAGAAATACGAGACTACCTACAGGCGCACCACCTGTTTTCTGAGAATTCTTTCATAGAAATTTTGTCCCAAAGACAGAGCGGTTTTGTAGGAAAACTCATCCCGGTCTACCAAAATCGGGGCAAAAGACTTAATCAGCATTTTAAATTTCACTCTGCCGTCGGTTTTTATAGGTTTAATCAATTGAATTTCGGGTCATGACAAGTGTAAGACCTTATTCGCGGAATAATTCACTGTGCAGAATAGATTTAATGGCCAGGATGGATAGATATCACCGGATAAAGACCTCCCACAAGATAAGTCACCCGCCGCACGAAAATTCACAGAAGTATCTTTAACTCACAGTTGATCGATTAATCGCGCATCATTTGTGAATTTATAAAAAGTTGATTTATTGTGCACAACTTGCAATTTATAAACGAAATGCAAAACTTTCCTCTTGTCTTAACTTGGTTAACCAGCAATAAAGACCAGGTAACAATGGTGTACGAAAATTTTCCCTGTCCCTAAATTAGGTAAAAGTTGATGCTGAAGTCATTTCATCAAGTTCGAGATTTTTACCTCGCCAATCTTCAGTTCACAAAATATTAAGCTAAATACTGGACTACCTGCGTAAAGACCACCTCCTTCAAAAATCTTACAAAAATTCACTGAACGTCTTTAATTCATAATAGTTGATTAATTAATCGCACACTTGTGAATTGATCGCGCACAACTTATAAATTTTAACTTGGTTGGCCAGCAGTAAGTACGACGTAATAAATATTCTTCTAGTTGCTCTCTGCCAATGTGAATTACATTTATCGAAGTGAATTGATCGTGCACAACTTACAAATTTCAACTTGGTCGGCCAGCAATAAGGACCCCGTAATAAATATTCTTCTGGTTGCTCTATTGATGGCAGGTGCAATTTTTCCCTGTACCTTAATTAGGTCAAAGTCATCGATGACGTCATCAGAGAGTCACTAGTAGACGTCATTGTGGGTTGAAAATTTCGATCTTGCCAATCTTTACTCCACGAAATATTAAATTACATATGTTCCGAAGCTCTAGTATATCTTAATTCGACATCCACTTCTATACAGAGGTTCAAGGCTCACAAATTTTTCAAGTTCTCAGGGATAATGTGATGAGAGTTGAAAACTTTGACCATAAAAATCTTCACTTTACTCTTTCGCCGCGATAAAAACTCTGGGCCCAGAATATTTTCAAGTTTCTGAGTTGGATGAAAGTCACTGATAACGTCATCAGAGTGTTGACAATCTTCACCCCACCGCCACCTGTCAGTAGATTGGCGTAGAGTAAATCTTCCGTGAGTTCATGATGTAACCAGTTGGAGGTTGAGAGGCGTCAAAACCTCCTCTGATTGCCTAAAATATTCGATATACCTCAACTTTCCTCCAGTATCCTCATTTATCCTCCCTATAACATCACCCAGCAACGTCCCATAAGTTGCTCATTCTTCTTCTCCTATGTGGATCTTATGAATGGTGCCTCCCAAAATGAAGTATTGTGTTCCTTATCACTCATCTATAGAACTCCGACTCCCTGAAGTACTCGGTTTCCATACATTTTCTATGACTTCATTCATCAAATAACACCATAAGTCACTCATTCCCTTTCCCCCTTTTGCTCATCGCGACGAGTACCGTCAATAATCCCGGAACGAAAGTATCCTCGAGAAAGTCGCAGAAAACGAGACGTACTACGATTAATTTTCTCCTCTCTCGCGATCGCGTTAAGGTGAAACATTTCCAGTCAACTTTGGTGCGATGCGGTGCGAAAGCCGACCTAGTCAGCCGCATTCTTTTCGCGCGTTAGGAAGAAATGATTATCGTGCTGCCGCATTATAAAGTAATATTCGTTCTACGAGACGTTTGCTAGATCGTCGTAATTAATCAACAAATCACCGCGTCGTACGACGGAGAGCCCTATACGAATATAACCAGCCATGCAAAGCTCCTTTTCTGCGTTCGCTTGCACCATGCATAACGCGTAAATCATCGTACGACTCGTTTATTATCATAAGTTAGAGGTTGTTGTTATGGCTACATGGAAGATTAGAGACGCATAAATAAATCTGATCCGATGCCAGACGTTTTTGCGATAAATATTAAACACGCTAGCGCGCGATTTTTATTACCCTATGACAAATGGCGGTATGAAATTTTCAACCGTCGAATCGCTCAACCGTACGATGATTAAGAAGGAAAACCGCGCGAGAAAACAATATTATTGCGTTTGTGTTACACGAGAGTACAGACAGCATTGTCCTCCTTACAGACGTCATCGTCGGATCAGAAAGGTCGAATGTGATCAGCAGGAGAAAGCGGAAACGAAGTTTCGTCTGGTTCGTGTTGAAAGAGAATTTTGCGGCCGCATCGAGGGCAAAAGCGTGTGGAAACCAGAGCTTTTAGCAGGGCCAGGGTACACGTCCAACTTTAGTTCTTGTTTCATAAATTCTTAAATTTCACTTGTACACTGAGAAATTCTTATTTTCGACATTGTAAAAGAACGATTTTACGTGGCGTTCCCTCGTGTGGATCAAGGGTCTTCATGATATGCGACATGAACCAAATTTTAATTTTGTAGGTATCTCATGGTCGTCGTTTTTTGGTTCACGACTTTGAGATCAAGATTCATCTTGACTACGTCTTTCAAACTTAGCTTCCTAGTGGGGCAAATCAACTTCGATAGTGACGAACAATTTGGATTTATCTTAGGATTGATGGAGACTCACCTTTGATTTGAATATCACGGTCTTAGGGAGCACGTTTGGATTCATTTTCAACTGAATCTTCTTCGAACTTGATGTACCGCTTACAAATTTTCCGCCAGTCCACCACATTCACGTTTCCTTCAAATTCAATTTTCTTGATCATAGTGATTCGGAACCTGTAATAAACATTTTTTTTTTTTTAATTCTTTATTTATATTGAACTGCCATATGGCATACACAAATAATTTTGACTTTTTAGAGAAATCGCAGTAATTGTGACCTCGACCAACGTCTAGGTCAACAGTAATAACATATAGTATTGTATGAGCTATAGCCTAATTACAATAGTTCGTAGGGTTTTACCCTCTTTAGCCTCCTTGCGTCCAATGAGGTATCCAATAACTCGATCGCCCCAGTGTTAAGATACTTTTACGTAAATATTGAGAAGAGCACAGTCTCGTTAACACGAGCGTTCAAATCGCTAACAAAAGTTGAACGTGTTCAATTCTAGCCGATAGTTCGCGCGGCCGCTGGCTAATCGCAGCGACTTGGACGCTCGTGTAAACGCAGCTTACAAAGTTTGTAGGTAGACTTTCTCATCATACTAAATCTTCATACAGTAGCTTAGTCAAATTCCAGGGAAGAATCAGAGTTTTGTTATGCAAGGAGAAGAGGGGAGGAAGTGAGTGGATTCTTTGATAGATTGCGGCGAAATAGTCTAGGTCAGGGGTTGAGGGTCGAAGCCCTTAGAACTGAAAAATTCGTTTCGAAGTATTACAAAATTTTCCTCTGTTCCGGTCAGAAATTTTTTTTTCTTCAAACACTTCGAAAATGTTCTGGCTCATTAAAGAAGTATTGAAAGAGGAAGGAAGGGAAGGAAAGAACTACTTTTCTCTCCGGTTGAAAATTAGGTCACGAGCACATGCGATTTTTGACATGTTTTATGTCTTTACTGTACATAAAACATGATCTTTATTCATTCGGCTACGTCAGAAATTTTTTTGTTGAGGAGCCGATCCTCTTTCGGTTTGGTCTGTCAGCAAATCACTCCCTCAATGTCTTCTGATTTTCAAACTCAATTCCCTCATTATAGCTTCAATAATACGCTTCCTATGTTGCTCCTTACCAACGTCGTCTCCTTATTTTACTGTAGCCTGTTGTTGTTTTCTCATCACTTACAGTTTAGTTAAACCTAAAACTTGAGTGAGTATTGGCAATGGGTTTCGATCGAAATTCTCAAGAAAATGAGTGAGGAAAATCTCGAATCATTATCTATTACGCTGCGTGACGATTTTTTGGTCATGCTCTGGCATTTCAAAAAAATTATATTTTTCCAGAAGTATATTTTGATGGCTGAAAACGACGCTGTTTTTTATTTTTCGATCCGTCTTCACATTTCGTTCATCCGTCGCGGATCATAGCGGAACGCATCAACGATTGAGGTATCAAAAACACTACAACGTGCAATAGCTTCCGCAACGATCCGCGGCGTGTAAACGAGACTACAACAAGAGATTGGGAAAACGGATCGAAAGACCGAAAACAGCGTCGTTTTCAGCGTTCAAAACACCTGTAGAATATTCTTGAAATGCCAAAGTACGACCGAAAAATTGTCACGCCGTGTTATTTGAATTCTCTTTAGGATCACATTACTGGAAATTTTGGAAGTTGCATGACGCATTGTTGGATCAGTTTGGAATATATATTTCTTTCCGGAAATTTGTACTTTAATTATTCACTCTCCACCTTTTATATTCAATTCCTCGAATCTAGCTAATTTATTCGTGAACAAAACCACGGTGACATCCTGCGTACAATGGACAAGACGTCCTATACCGACCTGCGTTGTCATGTTTATAGTGTCCTTTGCTTGAACTATACTCATACATATATCATTTTGACAGAGCGTGGAAAAGCCAATATTATATAAATCGAATGATGTCGCCCGCTTGGAGCAGACTTTAAACCGTGCACTCTCTCCTTTTTTTCCCCACTACAAAGAATGATGCGGACTTTTCTCCATCATTGACAAGCGTTAAATAGAGTTTGCTCTATTTGAAAGTGTTCCTTGAAAGAATATTTTCCATCTGTTTATACGTCTATCCTTTATTATTATGACCGCGCGGTCCTTTTTTTCCTGTTCTACAATACCAAATAGAGAGATCAAACGTACGAAATGACACACGAACTCGAAAAAAAAAAGATACCAATTGAATACAAGCGCTTTTAAAATGGTCTTAAGAAGTTTCTCTAACTTGTATACGTATTTTTTTTTATTTTACATTACTAGAAACCATGATAGTAAAAACACGAAGAGCAAAAAATAGAATAACCTTCTCTTTTATTTTTAAATCTGAAACACTTATCTTTTATTATTATATTCTTTTTTCTTCTATTCCTCCAATAATAATGAAATAACCAGGTTGATTTACAACACTACTTTAATTTCTTTAATTTCTTTCAAAGTAGATTGGATGTAATAAATTTTCGACGGTTTATTACCCACTCTTTAGAAACCGATTTTTGAGAGAGAAAAAACGATCGCAGCGCGGTCGAAAGGGAAAAATAAAACACGAAAACGTTAAAAAAATATATTATTATGGTTAGAAAGAGAAACTGTGTAATCGTCTAGATGTCGAGTATTATAATTATAGTTCGGGTGTATAAAGTTATACTAATTCGTTGATTAGAATAAAAACGTTAATAACGAGCTCGAAATTTGGTGTTGTGTATATATATTGCGTTATTACTGTCATTGGAGTCTCTCTTTTTACCTATAAAATGAATCGAAAATTTCCAGAATAGATATAATAACGCGTTTATTATTGCTATTATAGTCTTGTAAATAAAAACGTAACACGAGTTTTTTTTTTTTTTAATATTTCCTCCCATACGAACAAGTATTTGTCGCATTTAAATCGAGAAATTCGAATTTAAAATCGACCTATTTAGAGAACACGACCATTAGTAGGCTCGTAAAAGGAACTTTCCTGAAAGTGAGGTGGCATTTCTAAAAACGCTTGCCAGAATAATTACTCCTGGAAATTTCGATGTTCTGTATGCTTTTTTAACGATCAGGTCCGCAGGGGTAAATGAGCGGTGAGAGTTTGGAATTTCGTCACTCATTGTGAGGTGTTGAGATGAAATCTCGTGGGCGTGACTCTCCAGACATTCGAATGTTGCCCAGGGATATGATTCTGCAAGTTTTTTATCATCTTTTATTTGTTTTTAGCCTCTTTAGTTTCCCTTTTACATTGGCTCACCACATCATCTTCTCATAGCTGTCTTCTTCAATAGTCATTTTGCTTTTTCTTCGTTATGTCATAACTTCTGGAAACTTTCTATAGCTCTTGAAATTTTTATTTAAGATTGAGCTATACTTTTCTAGACCACAGGTTCGACAATGATTTTTTTTATTTCTTCAGGATTTATTGGAATTTCTTCTTAGTCTCTTACATGATCTCTGGTCGGAATGATAAGGAGGGGGGGGGGGGGGGGAAGGGTGTTCATGGATTTTCTCATAAAACGCAATTTTCAAAGCAGCAAAATTAGGAAAATTCACGTCAGGTGAACGAATCTCTCCCTCCTTCTCCACCTTGGCTGCTACGCCTCTTCCTGAGTATCTTGCTTCTTGAATCAAAATACTATTTCGATTTATAGAACCTTTGCCTACTTTTGGATTTTTTTCCGTACTTCGTAATTTTCTCTTCAGTCTGTCCTCTCCTCCTTTCTCTACATCGCTTCTTCTCTCTCAAAAAAAGTAACTTATCGTTGAGACTCAGCATTTCGATGTAGGACTATCTTATATTGCTCTTTTCCTCTCCTCGACTCTCGAAGATCCATTCACACAAGCCTCGTTGGTGAAAATCTCAAATTCTACTCGTTATATTCTTTAAAATCAATTCCAGTTATTCGGAAGCGGTATATCCAGCGTGACTTTTCCCATTCCGTCTACTCCTTCCGCCCTCCTTCTATCAATCTGAGACCTCGTTCATGGAAATTCGTGTGCTTTGAATTCGTGCGTCATGACTTTTTTCTTTTCTTTCCACCCCTCCTCGAGGCACCATTTTTGGAAGTCAAAATATATTGCTTTGGAATCAAGTCCACTAAAGATATTTTTGAAAATATTCCTCGATGTGAACTTCGCTCTTCTTTTTCCTCCTTTGGACAATTCACTTGGATGAGCGTAAAAATCAAAATGTCTGATAGTCGTGGTAATCTCAGTTGCTGTAGGTATGTATTATACAAAATTTCGGATCAATTTCTCATTTGGAAAGGCGCGAACCACCTGCTTCCCCCTCCTCCCCATCAGAAGAAAAATATTTATCAAAAATAACAACAGAAATCCAAAGATAGGGTGTCAACAAAATATCTCCACATCTCGTCACGTCACTGCCTGGACTGAATTACAGCTACTATATAAAATTAATTACAAGATAAAAATATATTTGTAGGTATGTAAGATTTTAACGTGTGAAATTTTTTCCTGTCTATAACCATTCAAGTTCGATCAAATTAAGAGTGTGGACGTTCGTCTTAAATATCGTTAAGTAAGTGGAGAATCATGAAAAACGACGGCTTCCTCAACGAAGTTGAACGAGGAACGCAGGGAACCTGTTCTATGGGTCGGAGGATTGAAATCAAGATCTTGAATCTGAAATTTTTACGAGTGTCAGTCGGAATTTTTTCAAACCCTACTCCCGAGCTTTATGATATTAGGCGGACTTGGGCCATTTTTGCAAATGTGCAACTAGCGCCAATTCAGATCGAAAGTCGACATTTTTCCAAGTCCCACCTCCGAGATATATGATATGGTATGATAGGAGGGGCGGGGCGGGGGGGACTTCGAACAATTTTGCCCAGGTGCAGCTTGAACCATTTCAGATCGTGACGTCACAGGGTCAAAAGTCGAAATTTTTCCAAGTCTCTCCTCCGAACTGTACGACAAGAGGGGAGCTGACCATTTTTGCCGAGGTATAAATTAGACCATTTCGACGTCATCAGATCATGACGTCATAAGGTCGAAAGTCGAAATTTTTCCAAGTCTCTTTACAATAATATAACATGGCTCGAAAATCAAAATGTTTCCAATTACTGACCTATGACGTCATCAAATCATGACGTCATAGCGTCGAAATTCGAAATTTTTCTACGTCGTCCTCCTGTCATATATTATGGCAAGGGATTTGGCAAAATTTTACTGATCTGTGATATCATCAGATCTTGACGTTATGGAGACTAAAGTCGAAATTTTTCCAAGTCCTCCCCCTCCCCTCCCACCAAATATTATGGTAAGGGACCTTCGAGCTGTATGATAGGAGGGGGACTTGGACCATTTTCGCCAAGGTGTAACCGAGACCATTTCGACGTCATCAAATCATGATGTCATAATGTCGGAAGTCAAGTCTCTTTACTATCATATAACATGGCTCACAATTCGACTTTTTTCCAAGTCCCCTCCTACCATATAATACGGCAAGGGATTTGAAAAAATTTTACTGACCTATGACGTCATCAGATCGTGAAATCACAGAGTCCTAAGTTGAAATTTTTTAAAGCTCCTTATCATAATATATGACAGGAAAGTCCTCCGCCTATTATATATATATATTATTGTTTAAAAGTCGAATTTTCTCAAGGCTCACCGTTGAGTTATGCATTATTGGGTATCACACGGCGTACGGCAAATTTTTCGAAAAACCCTCATAAAATAGGCTCCCTGTTGAAAATCCGAGCTTCTTTCCATTGGGTTTTGAACAAACGTATCTTCTTACTGTAAAATACTCTTCTGCGCTCTACTAAATATTTAAGATCCACCGATTCATTTTCAAACATGATGAATTCGACCATACCTTCTTCCATGCTCACATTCTTAAGATATCTTAGCCACATGTAGAACTCTTTCATAACGCTAGTACCAGACCGGTTTCCAGATCGTATGTTACGCATAAGTAGATTTAGGGTGCGTCAAACATCCTACAATACTCGTCAGGGGGTCGTTCTCGAACAAGTCTACCAAGAAGGAGGAAACCGTAGTCGCACTTCCGAGTCTCGTTTCTCCGATTCACGAGAGCTGTCAAAACACTAGCCAACCACCTTAAGTAAGAAAACATAACATCTACAACAGTTTATTGTTCACCTTAACAGCAAACTGTCGATAACAAATTCTATTCTGGCACACTTCGCGTTATTGTTTTCAACACTTTATCCCCGACTATTACCGTTTTCGCTAACGTTTTAATATTTCATGTTCGCGTGTTTCACACGTGTGAATAACATCATTCCCGTATCAAGTTCGTTCATCTTCTTCGACTCTCTCGTTGGTCGTTTTACGACGACAACGACAAAAAAATTCTCGTTCGTGTCATTTGCAGTTTTTAAAGCCTCGCGTTTACTTGTCAACTTTTTCACTTTACATTTTAGACTAGAGAGGCTGAACGAACAACAAAAAAAGCTGCGATGTTAAATTAGCCGTGACATTGACTGATGTTATTAGTGTAGAGCACTCAGAAAATTAATCTCTCTGTTTTTGAAAACTCATTTTAACGGTGCTCTCGTCGCGAAAGAAAAAACTGTCACCCATCAATTTCGCCACTTATACGTCCGGTATGACGAGCGTATAGTTTTTTAATTACACGTCACTAATTCGTATATTCGTTTTTTTTCTTTCTGTTATACAGTTGGACGCGAAGAACAGCCCACTGGCATTACTTGCTCAAACATGCAGTCAAATAGGCGCTGATTCGTCCAATCCGAAGCCGATGCTCTCGTCCATGGAGCGCAACAAGAAACCCTCCTCGACCAGCTCAAATTCTTCCTCGAATACCGACCGCAGTTCGTCCGCCAGTCAACAGAATCAAACGCCTCACTTCAAGTCCGAGCGTAAATCACCAGAGACGAAACTAGCCTTCAAACCGTACGAACAGAACGTCCTCACGCGTAAAAGCGATTCAACAAGGCCACCCTCCGGCCACGCGGATGTCGAAAGCAAATCAAGTAGCAGTCGAGCCTCTAGCCGGAAATCCGCTTCGGCTTCGCCGCACAATACCAGCACCGTTTCGCCTCACAACGATAGCAATAAGTCGTCCACCTCACCGGTTGCGGTATCCACGGCCGCTACCAACGAGTCTTCGTCAAAACCATCAACGCCGATAGAGGCGAGAACACGTTCACCTTCAAAGACCTCCTCTGCCGAGACGTTCTACTCCAACAGTCTGAAGGAATCTGCCGCCTCATCTTTCAAATCGCCCTTTATACTCAATGGACTCGGCAATGTTGGCTGTAACGGATGCCCCACGTTGCCAGGGCTAATTGATACAACCAATCCGGCGTTTCGAAGCTTCTTCGCCAACCCCGCTCATTTACCTCACCCGTCGCTGATAGACGCAGCGTGTCTCCAGTCATCAACGCCTAGTCCTTATCTTAACTACCATTCGAGAGTGAAAACGCCATCCGGAGGCGATGCGGTTGTACCCGCATACTGTAAAGATCCCTTCTGCCTAGGTGGATGTAGCCGTCCATCGTTTCCGCTGCACGGAGTAGGACCGTGTCCACCCGGCTGTGTTCAATGCGAGCCCAAATACAACGCGACAGCAGCCGCTATGCTAATGTCTCCGTTCGCCAACTACCAATACGGTCGTCCATTCATTTGCAATTGGATAAGCGGCGAGCAATATTGTGGTAAACGATTTAGAACCTCGGACGAGTTGTTACAACACCTGAGAACGCACACCAGCACCACTGATCCGGTCGCTTTAATGAACAGTATGAGATACCCGGTAGGAGCGACGAATCATTTAGCAGCCGCGGCTAGCGCTGCGGCCGCTGCTCGATACCATCCGTACTCGAAGGCGGGTTTACCAGCCTTACCTTTTGCCGCTTTCAACCCGACTCCAGGACCTTACTACTCGCCTTACTCATCTTTGTATGATCAGCGAATTGGAGCTGCTGTAAATCCATAGTGCTGAAATATTACCACAAAATTTTTAACTGTGATTATTATTATTGTTAAGTTTTTTTTTGGGGGGGAGAGATACGTCATGATTGTGTATTGTTTACAATTCGGGCAGAGAGGATAAGTGAACTTTCAACATTATCCTAGCTGGCCTCGTGATATGATGAATGGTGAAATGATTGTGTAGAGCGCTAATTCTTCGAAGGCCTAAAAACGTAATAAAATTAGCCAGGCGAAGCTCTTAACAAAAATTTTGCATTCTCCGCTCGTGTTTCCATCAACAAGGCGATAAATAAGAAAAACATTTTATGAAATACGTAATTATTTCACTAAAGCAGTCACCAGACTGTACTTGTCTTATTTATAGCATTGTAGTTCGTACAGAAGAAAAAAAAAAAAATTCCTCTCTTTCCTTTCTTCTTCATTATCGTACCCGCATTTACACCGTCACTTCGGATCATCTTTTATGCATATTTTATGAATACCGTGGGATGATATAATAATATTCCTCGCCTCCCCTCGAACGATAGGTAGGCAAAAGCGTCGAATTCTTCCCCGCGGTATGTAGCTGCAGTCACTCTAATTAGAAATAACACGGAAACGACGAGGAAACGAGTGAAAACCGCCGAGTGTAATTAAATTTGAATAACGACTTCGGGGATTTTGTATATTGGGATTTAAAATTAACTTTCAATTAGCGTTAAAAGACCCGCTGTAGCGGATAAATTAATCCGATGGCAAGGTTTTGATGGTATGTAACGTGTGTCGTCTTCATCGTACTTGTGCGAATTAAAACTTGTTTTTGAACATTATTCGCTTCGAGGGTACTTTTTCGCTCATTCAAGCTCTCGCACAGTGATTATAATACGCTCCGGTGCTTTGTGGGATTGAAGTACGTATTATTTTCGCAGCGAAAGGGGTCTGTGTGAAAACAAGAGAGTCAAGAAGATTTGAGAGTTTAAAATTCTTTAATAGTGCCACGATTTTTCGGTACTTGCCCCATCAAAAATATGTTAGCTCACTGTGTTAGAGAGTTTGAATTTCATCGTACCCCGGCCCTGGGCATATCATGACACATACGTCCCACTCGAATAACAAAAAAAGTCTAGCACAAGGAAGAATGGCGTATTTAGGTAATCTGCCGCCTTGGGCTATTCCGTTTTTGCCGCCCCAGGTGGTCTAATTGTTTCATCCATTTTCATTTAAATTTCAATTTTTTATTGTTCTAAAAATTTGCCGCCCTGGGCAATTGCCCACGATTGCCCAGTAGAAAATATTAATAGAAAAGTTGTTGGTAGAGTTCTGTGAAAAAGAATTTCACGTAAAATGAGGTAAAGGCATGTCATCCTACGCCATATCTCACTTTTTAGTCGGTAATTTGGCTCACTGACTCTAATCCAGTAAGAACTTCAAAAGAATTGCCATCCCAGAGCGCTTCCCTTGAGTCCTGCCTGCTGCCCGCTTGTCGTATATTCAAACCAGGTGTTTCTCTCCACTCTTTTCGTACATTGTATTATTTTAAAATCAGTTGTAAGTAAACTCTTTCTATTTTGAATTCTCTTTTTTGTTAGCTTTTATTAAGAAAAATTTCAACAAGTCCTCGACTGTTGTGTAAATATCTGTTAACTTATCATTCTCTTTAATTTTTTCTTTTTTGTTATGAACATTGTGAATATCACAAATATTATTTCATTGAAATAAAATAATGTTTCATTTGATACGATGTTATAAACTTGATTTCTACAATATCAACTGATGTGGCAGTTCCAGCTTCCGAAGCGAATTTCTTTTCATCCCCTTCCGGGACCGTTCGACGTTATAACGTCCGACACCACAGATGCTGAAATCTGTTGGCATTCTCGCATCAAAGAGGGGAGGACTGCGCGGGCATAACAAATTAGCATTCTGCGAGCACCAAAATAGTGTTTATCTTGTCGGGTCGGCTCTCTTATAGACATTATTCCTTCTTTAGTCAGCCAACGTCGGATTATTTATTTTTCTTTTCTTCTCTTTTCATCCATTCTTCAGGGGACGAGCGAAAAGTAGTTCGCAATAAATTTAGCGTCGATTTTGGAGTGATTTAATTTATGGCACTCGATTTGTAAACGTATGCGTGCACATATACGACTCTCTGCCAACGAAGAAAGAAAAAAAAGGTGAAATAGTTAGTACTCTTTTTCACTCTCGAACTTGTCAGTGCGTATTCGTTTCGGTTAAATCAAACGGAAACAATTCCGCTGTCCGATTTTACGCGGAAAGGCGAAACCGCGCGATCATTGGCAATCTATTTTCTTTCTTCCATAGGTAAAACGAAAGGACGGATTTTTTCTTATTATTATACAAAATAGCGTGTAAACGCACGAATGCGAGAAGAAAACTGAGCACGTATATTTATGTGGTACAGCCATCATCGGACCAGACAAGATGACGTGTTTACTTCGCTGATAGATTAGATTGTAGGTTTTTCACCGTCGATGCTCTCTCTGTTCTATGCGAGATGGCTTTGATCAATCATCCGGAGTATTTAATGGCGTGACGCGTGATTGATGAGGTGTACAGAGCAAAGCAACTAACGCTATACTATAGGCTCTAGTTGAAGGGGGAAGTAAATGAGCTCGTGTATAGAGCATAATACGTCTTGTAGTAAAGTAAACAGAACGCTGTTTCGCTTCACCAGAACTTCAATCAGGTACTATATTTGAAGTCGTCACAGTCCTTGATGTCAAAACGAAGAACTGTATATTATGATCTCTATCAGTTATTCGACCACCCACTGTAGGACATCATTCGACATCTGTAAGACGTACGTTCCTCTGTCTTCGACTCATCATTTCGATTTGAAAGGTTAATGGTCTTCGAGACTTCTTGCAGTGAAGAGCATCTCCGTTAAAGTCGGTAAGGAACCATTCTTCATAACAAATCATGCCAAAGACATAGGAGTTCAGAATAATTCATTAAAAGAAAATATCTCGAACCTTCCAGGAAAACATTTTTCAAAGACAGACCTCTTCTATTGTGGTTCAGATTAGAACACAATTCTATATCGCACTAAGTAGAAGTATCAACATTAGAAATTGGGATTCTTCAAGGATTTTATTCAAGAAGACTCGAGTCAGGTCTCATTCGTCACCGCTGCCTCATGAGATGACCACACTCGGGCTAGGCTATCTGCGTCTTCTGCTTTTCAGTTGGCCGAAGATGTTCCAGCGCGCTACTCGTTGGAATCTATGCCCCTGTGAATTTTAGCACTCTTTAGGCACACCCTTCGACACCTGTAGCGCTTCATACGGTCATTTGATAACTTCCATCCTTTCCCAGTCTACCCTTACAAAACCTGCTTAGGGACAACTTCCTCAGGCACTCTTTGGAAGTTTACTCTTTAACAATCTCCAACACTTCTTGGCAATATTATTCTCACAAAATTGGTTTTTGAAATCTAGGTAGGTGGATCAGATTAGGACGGAGAGTTTATTTGATCTCACGCTCCCAGTGGCGGTTCCAAGGAAGGACAGGGGCCTCCAATTGGAAAATAAAGCAAAAAGCAAAAATAAAAATAAAAATAAAAGGGAAACGAGAAAAGAAAGGCAAAAAAGTAGAAAAAAATGTGACTTAGGTACTTCACAATTACCATAAAATCCTCTGCCAAATTCCTCGATTTCACTTTCGAGTTCAACACCTCCTGGATGATAGGCAGAAAGCGATTCCTTGACGAAGTTAAACGAGGAACGCAGGGAACCTATTCTATGGGTCAAATTGATTTCAGTATTCAGAATTGAAATCAAAATCTTGGAGAATCTGAAATTTTTCCAAGTCTGTTGAGTCATCGTGTACATCAGTACTCGGAGACTGCGGCGTCCCTTGCAATAGCTTCTTTTTTTCCTCGGCGCCCTTATAGTAGGGTCCCAATTGTTCGAAAAAACCCATCCGCTCGATGTGACTGTTAGAAGCAATTTTATGTTTGATTATTATTCTACATACTCGGACAAACAAATAGAGCCTGTATGCCTATTTTTTCACTCCCTGTTTTTCACCCCCCAAATCTAAAAAGTTCGTTTATCTCAAGAAATATTGACTTTTAAAAAAAAGTTTTCAAACAAAACTTGTTCCATTATGTCTCCTCTACAACTTTACTTCTCATGAAAATTTCATTTTGAGCAATCCGCGCGCTTCAAATTTGAGGAAACATGGTGAAAAAACAAAGAATCACGTTTTTTTACATTTTTAATGAGAAATTTCGAACATACAATCATGTTCAGAATTCAGTTTCCTTTCGAATGAGTATCAAGACGAGACGACTTCACCCTACCCCTCCCTCATTTCAAAAGCTCAACTCCCGCCCCTCCTCTTACCCCACAAGCCTAGTATATTTTATAGTTCGAGAGTCTAAATTCTTGGAAAACGAACTACGTATGATAGGAGGGAGACTTCGAAAAATTCCGACCTCCAAGCTATATGTGATAGGAGAGGAACTTAGAAGAATTTCAACCTTCAAGCTATATATGATAGGAGGGAGGAGGACTTGGAAAAATTCCTGTCTCCGAGCTAGGGACTTAGAAATAGCTCGAAAGTCGAGATTTTTCGAAGTTTTTTGTTGGACGGCAGACGGCGGACAGCGTACGGCAAATTTCTCAAAAAGCGCCTCATAGAACGGGTATTTGTTAAAAATTTCGACCGTGACGTCACAGGATCGAAAGTCGAAATTTTTCCGAGCCTCACCTCCGAGTTATATGATAGGAGTGGGACTTGGAACATTTTTGCGAGGGTGTAACTGGGACCATTTTGAGGTCAACACATCTTGACGTAGCAAGGTTGAAAGTTGGAATTTCAACAGGAAACCGGTTTTACCGGAGGGTTTTTCGGAAAAAATGTCCGCAATTCAGCCGGTCTGCAACCTCAAGGTCGATTAGAGTTCGACCTCTTATCATATACAGGCTGGACCAGAAAGATGTTACCAGTTAAAGGGGAGTTTGGGTAAAATCTGTAGTAGCGCGAAAACGTGAAACGTTAGATGTGTACTTTAAATGTACAAAATTTGTATCGCTCATTTTTATCTACAATTTGCGCCCGTAAACAACTATCTACGATTTTTCTGAGGCGAGTTAGGGACCAAAATGTGCTGAAAATTCACCAATTTGCCAGGGTTCCCAAAATAGGGCTTGAAAATTAATTAATTTATAGTATTGAACTGAATTTCAAACAATTCAAGAATTGAATTATCATTCCTGAAGTGAAATTTTATGGGGAAAATGAAAACAATAGTCACAAAATACTGTCAAGTACCTAAATGGGTTAATGGGGCCAAAAAGGGGCAAAATTTCCCCAGGTAGGAAAATGGCTAATTTTATTCAATTCTCTGGTGAAATTTTAGGCTGAGTCCGAAAGAATCACCCAAATGACCCTAAAAAGCGTCAAACTAAATGTACGAGCCCCGCTCTTTTAATTTTGATTCTCCTCAAGCCCGTTCACTAAAAATTTTGACCCAGAATTGAACTTTTAAAATTGGGCGAATTTTTTATTTTGGGGAAATGTTGACCCTCAATGGGTCCGTACATCATCGCTTTTGTTGCTTTGAATCATTTTAAATGTTTTAGGTTGGAGAAATTTGACCTTCGGGGGGGTTACCTCGCTCGTGTTGCTTCGTAGGCTCGTTTTGGTATTTTTTTCGGGCTCATATCAGGGATGATTTTTACTCCAAAATTGAGAAAAACTTTGAAGATTTCGCAAATTTCTTATTTTGAGGAAATTATGACCCTCTTAGGGCCCTCACACCCATCTTAGAGCTTCATAGAATTTTAATATTTCTTTCGGACTCGACGTTAAATTTCATTTCAGAATTACGAAAAATTTCAGAAATTTGGTGATTTATTATTGTGGGGGAATTTTGATCTTCTTTGGCCCGGTACACCCCTTTTAAAGCTTTGTAGAGTTATTTCAGTATTTTTTTCGGACTCGGCGCTCAATTTTATTTCGAAAATGAAAACGGCGATTTTTCATTCTTGGGAAATTTTGAGCTTTTTTGGGCTCATTAACCCATTTGTAACCGTCTTTTTTGGGCTCAGCACTAAATTTCACTACACAATCACAAGAAAATGATGAATAACGCGATTCTTCAAGTCAGAAACATAAATGCTTTGATAAATTAACAACTTTGGGAACTTCGCGTCAAAGTTTCGGCACATTTTGGTCCATAGTTTGGCACAGACGGGTCGTAGAAAGTTGAATAGGGGCGCAAATTAAAGATAAAATTGAGATACAAATTTCATAGATTTGAAGTATACATCTAACGTTTCTCGTTTTCGCGCTACGACAGATTTAGCGCAAACTCCCATTCTACCAGTAACATCTTTGTGGTCTAGCCTGTATAGGTCGGGGGTTGACATTTTTCCAAGTCCCCCTCCTACCATATATAGCTTGGAGGTCAAAATTTTTCTAATTCCTTCTTTTACCATATGTAGCTCCAAAGTCGAAGCCTGTGACGTCACAATTTGTGACCTCATCTACAGAAACCCGCCTAAGCATTGAATATCGATCAGGAGAAAAGGATCTTTTACAGAGAAAGAAAGACTCCTTTTCTCTTGATTGTAATTGAATACTAAGGCGGGTTTCTGTAGACAAGGTCACATTTAGTGAAGTTATAGCTATCAGGATTGGTGATGTCACAATCTAAATTTTTCAGATCTCACGTGCCTCATAAAACAGGATTCCGTTCAACTCCGGAGTTGAAGACACCTTGAGTTTTTACCATGTTATACGATACGGGACAGTAAATATCTCTTGAAAGCTCTCTCTGAATTTGATCTAGCCTATGGGACGCCGAAATTTTCGAAAAGGCCTCCAAAAGAATAGGTTTCCTGTTAAAACTTACGGGTGTGCTTTACTTGTGAAAATATGCTCGTAAAACATGGTACCGAAAATCACATTTTAGTGCTCGAATTTTTAACGGGTCTTTCTGAAAATAATTGGAATGTTTTCCAGAAAGGTCCAAACAGGAGCGCTATCGAAGCAGAATTAAAATTTTCTTTTTATACTTTCTCAATTAAACCTTGAAATTGGTAAAAATTCATCTATTTTCTGACGAGAATGAAATTCTTCTGGGGCCGAAATTCAAGATTCTGTTCCGTTAGCGCCTTTCGTTGAACCCTTCTGCACAACATTTCCGAAGATCGGAAAATGGAGCCCTGAGATGTGACCTTGCAAAATCATTCATCGTCATTCATTACGAGGACTACCCACGCACGCCCGACAAGACTCGCGTAGTGACCGCTGACTTCTCGAACCTTGCAGGGTTTTTGGGGATATTTATGCAACTTATCGTAAGTTTCCGAACAAGTAAAGCACACCCTTAACGGCACGATACAGTAAAGGTCTATCACAAATTAATCCAATAAGATCTCAGAATTCTATTCAAATTAGGGGAAGAATTGGTCTTCAAAATTCCGTGGACAAAAATATTATGAAGACAGGAAGATGATAAGTGCGGACATTCACAAGAATCATTAAGATTTCCTCTTCTATCCTTATCTAAAAGATTTATCTTCTTCACCTTCTCTTATATGACTACGCTACTGTATGCTCGGACTCGATACTAATTCACAGAAATAATTCAAAGACCGGATTATATTACGGTACTTTGGAAAAGTCGTAATTTCTATTTAAACCGTACAAAAGAGAAATTGATTTTCCACTACATGGTGGTCATCAATAAATTAATATCTTTATTACTCGATCGTAGGGGTTGTGATCAGTGATTATCGAATAACTGATTGGTCATTTAGCTTGCAAGACATAACTGTCCTCTTTCGGTCCAACTCCAGAGCATCCGAAACAACACTAGGTAATTCATGCATTTTTTAATTTTTTATTGCGTGCACTTCACCGAGAAGTGAAAAAGCTGTTTTTGAATCATGGAAAAATATAAAACGAGGTTTCTTCAGTGGTAGTGTAATTAAGTTCCACCCCTTTATCAAAAACCGAACTCAGCTACATTTTGAAAAATTGATACCAGAGTGACATGACATCGCGACCATGATTATTATTTTCCTTTGCTAGATACCATTCACCGTTTCCTTCTCACGTAATGGGCACCCGCATATTGCGTTTGAAAAATTAAATATCCCGTAAACAATCTTGACCGTATCTCTATACTGGACAAAGCATCGATCATGCCACTGGTCAAACTGACCAGTGCACTGTAGACATTATGCGTATAAGGGTAGCAACTTCCTGCGCTACATTACATTCGGTAATGATACACCTTTGGAACCTCTTTTTCCCTTCGGAACACGCGTACTTTAGTATAGATTCTGTCACAATTGCGTCCATTATATATATACCAAGAAATTGTCACCTCCCGCCGAGAAGAAGCACTCGCCGACTTCGACCAGGTATAGTTTAGACGCCCATTATACACGCTAGCGTTCACACCCCAGCCACCATATGGAATAACGACGTGCGGGCATAGAATTTCGCTGACATACGTATATCTAATGTTTATTAGGTGAAATATTGCTCGGCCTACCTATCTAACAATGACTAAAGTTACTTTTTCAGGGTAAATTTCTATTCCTCTAATGACGTTTGTATGCACTCCAACTGTTGTCATCGTAATATCTTGGCGAATACTCGTAAAATAAGCCATGTTAACGAGTAAAAGAAATGATGTGGACTGCCTGTAGGCATTGTTAGAACGCGGGATGCTTTCATTCCGCACGCTTTGTGTCGGATTTATTGGCTTACATTGACGTTATATACGAAGCAGCATATGCGCCATAAATCATGCGTGGAATTTGCTGAGAAATTGATCAACTGACTTCGCGAAAAATTGTGTGCTATTCGAACAGAAGATCTGAATCACAACTCAAGGTGAGAGGGCGCAAGATATTCAGGTTTTATTCGTATTATACGTACATCTTCTCTTTCATTTTCGTTGCAAATTGTGACGCGATATTATCGTTTATAATTCTATTCTTATTGTCAACAGTTGTTAACAGATGTAAAAATAAAACGAGCGCCCAAATCATGCATTCTGTCATGAATATGAATATGGAGGATGTTTGCAGTTCGAATATAGGGTGAATAATTTGGGGAGTACAATGCGCGAATAAATTATTATTTCCTTAAAGTACATAACACTTTATAAAGAATGTAAAGAAAGATGTTTTTTTTTTTCTAAACATGATGTTAAAATGACGCGTTTTGACTGCATCTATTATTGGTGTTGTCAAGGTTTGAATCCTACATACGCGTAGATTAGCGAGAATTTTTTTTTTGGTGTACATAAGAGGAGGACGAAATTCTTCCAAGTCTCACACGTGTTGCGGTGCAGAGCTCAAAGTTTTCAAATGCCTAAATTAGGTCCAAGTTGAATGAAGAAGAAGGATTTTCTGGCAAAGCCAAGTAAATAATATCTACTAGTAAGCGACCTCATTTATATTTTGAGGCTACGCTACGCCTGCCTCGTGATGAATTTATGGCCTAGATGTTGTCCTATTAATATAGGCGACTTAAGCTATTTAACTCAAGTATGGATATCAACATTAGCGACGTCATTAGCTTGTAATATTATAACCATCCATGATGGCTATCTGTGACGTCATCACCAGTACCCACGATGGCTGCAGGTGACGTCATCCTTTACTCTCTTCTGTTCTCGGGATCACTCACTCCGCTCGTAAGCCTCCCAACAGGTTCCATAATTCGCTTGTGTCGCACCATCCGTCCTCCATGATAAAGTGGGTGGGGGTTGCGTGTGCGTTTAATTTTGTTTCCTCCAACACCGGAATCGACCCTCTCCTGTATAACTTCAGTGTTGGAAGAATCTCCTCGGCGAACCCTCTCTTTTACATGGCAACCGCCAAGCTGTAGTGCCCCCAGGCACACAACAATGACACCACCTTAGATATAGAAGATCGCTGTTGGAGTTTCTTCATCTTCTTCTTTCTTCAGGGATGATCTGCATCTTCTCCTGCACGTCTACACAAATATCGAGTAGGACATAGCGTGGTTCTACATTTGCCTACTTCATTTCTGGTCCATCGTATTCTTCATGACGGTGGCAGCAAATGTAGCCACCTCCTTCCACGATTCTTTGGAATCTAGCATGATGGATACCAGCGCTTCATCTACCCCGATCTCTTGAAGAGACCGACTAAGCTTGCCTCGCTCAGGCCTCACACTCAAATAAGGTGTGCTGTGGTCCATTCTCCCGTCCTTGGTTACAGTGCGTGTATGTTGCTGTCAAGTACTTGTTGAAGGAGCCATGGCTTCTTAACACCTGCGTCAGGTGAAAGTTCAGCTCACCATGGACAAGGGTTGTCCACGTACCCAGTCTGCTCTGAGCAACAAGCAAGGAGCGACTGGCCTCCTGCTTGACCCGTAAGGCCACTTGATTGGTCGTTGTCGTATTTTTGCTTTGAACACCACCGCTCTCTCCCCAGTAAGGAGCTCTATTGATGGTGAAAGTGCTAATATGCAGGGAGCCTCCGTCGAGACAGTGCGATAGGTACTGACACACCTCCGCGCAACTCTTCGTCGGATCTGTATGATATCTTAATTCAGTCGGGCCATACTGGGGCGCCATATAGGAGGATCGACAAGGCGGTGCTCATCACTATCCTTCTTCTTGCTTCTCTTGGTTCTCCCAGGTTCCTCGTTAGGCGGCTTAGGTCTCCTGCCCTTTCCGACTGAAGCTCAGCGTTGAGTCAAACCACATTCGCTTCTTATTTGCTATTTCCATACCTTGCAGGCGAAAAGTGGGTGGACTGAACTTCCGACGGGTCGTGAACAAAACGGCCTCCGTCGTACCAACTGCAAGTTCGAGTCCAGCCGACTCAATCCAACGTATCACTACCTGTAGAGCCCGGTTTACCCTGCTCTCCACCGCTACTGTTGTTTCGGCAGTGCATAGCACCAGGTTGTTATCCGCATAGCAGATAAGTTAAACCCTCGGTGGCAGCTCACCTTAAATACCCCGTTAAATGCGACGCACCACGAAAGCGGCCCGGGGACCAACCCCTGCGGCACCCCACAAGTAATGGGGCGCTTTACTGTACCAGCAGATGTCTCTGCTTGGATTTCACGACAGCTAAGATAGCTGCTGGTCATCCCGAGCAAGTATGCGGGCACTCCTGCGTCCACGAGAGCTTCCGATATCCTCTTCCATGGAATCGAATTGAACGCATTTCTTATGTCGAGGCAGACGGCTGCGCAAAACTGACGCGTGGCAATCGCGGACTCGGCTATTCTCTTCAGCAGGATCCTAGCTTCCCAACATTGCCCAGCGAACAAAGTGGACGATAAGAGAATGTTAGACCAGGTGGTGTATCCTTCTTATCAATCAACGCTTGCCTGGCTTTCTTCCATCGCACAGGCCGCATTGAATGTATCAACAATTAGTGCTGGGTCAACTGAATGTATGGCTCTCGGGATCGACAAGGCGGTGCTCATCATGATCCTTCTCCTTGCTTCTCTCGGTCCTCCTAGGTTCCTCATCAGGCGGCTTGGGTCTTTTGCCTTTTCCGTTGCCATCAGGAAATGGTGCATGAAGCTCAGCGTTGAGTCAAACCAGATACCTAGGTACTACCTTCGAAAGAAAAATCCTCTTCACTTCATTGGCTTCTTGGTTTCAATTTCCACACCCTGCAGGCGGAAGGTGGGTAGTCTGAACTTCTGACGGGTCGTAAATAAAATGACCTCCGTCTTACCAACTGAAAGTTCTAGTCCAGCCCACTCTATCGAACGAATCAATACTTCTGGGGCCCGCTTTACCTTGCTCTCCACCGCTACAGTTGTTTCGGTACCGACCCCTGCAGAACCCCACAAGTAGCTGGGTGCTTTACTGTACCAGCAGACGTTTTTGCTTGGATTTCACGACAGATCATCCTGAGCAAGTATGCGGGCACTTCTGTGGAATTTATCAGATTTCAAATTATCATTATCTACCAGTTCGATAAAATACATGAACAAATTTCAAATTTTTGGAATAAACACGAACTGTCGAAGGTATTTCTAGAAGTATTTTCGACGCTGCGTACAATTTGTCGTTTTTCAATATTACCTCTCATTATTGTGCAATACTTATGTTTAGTTACCGCGGACTGCCGCGACGCGTAATACATCTTATCGAGCTACAAAATTTCAACGCGCGTGAAGGTACACTTGCCTGTCGCGGTGAAGCGCGGGAATTAAACATGAGTATTGCACAATAATGAGAGGTAATATCAAAAAACGTCCAAAGTCATTGACATTGTACTCAGTGTTGAAAATACTTCTAGAAATTCTCTCAAAAGTTCATGTTCATTTTAAGAGTTTGAAATTTGTCCATGCGTAGCGTGATTTCCGGTCTTCTAATGGGTTCTTTTCGAAGTTCTACCCTGTCTTACTCTAGATTTTCAACTGTCCTCTTCTCGTTGCATGTTGTTGATTCTATACAGGCGATTTCAACATTTTTCTTCAATTTTCATGTTCTCTCCGTCAGTGACCACCAAAACTAAATTCTCTGGATTTCAAGTCAGTTCCGAAATTAGGGGAGGATTATAAAACAAAGAGAATGCAGAAATTCCTCCTTCTTTCTAGTGAGATTAAAACCGGTCACTTTTCACGTACACGTTAATACCTTGACGAATTTCATGGATAAATTTCTCGTCGTCTGCCACAAATAAAACATACCTCATGTTTCAATTCCTCTGCAGGGATGCAAAACTCCCGTAGAGCCAAGGGAACATAGCTTGAAGACTTAAAGAGGAGAAAAGGCTGTCTACGGCTGCACGAATTGTGACGTCATCAGATAATTGGACAATTTTTCCCTCGAACTGCATTTCTGGAGTAAGCGTTCCCATTCATCAAAGAGGTGAGACTTGATTGTTACCTACGTTCTTATTTCTATAGAAGGAAGGCTGATAGAGCTTTTAAAAAGAATCGCATACTTAGTTTCTTTAAATAGATTTTGGCCACCTCTGCGCAGATCGAAGATTATAACATCTCCAATCCAAAGCAATCCCCCGCGTGGTTATTCTTGTTTTGCATCAACATGATACGGTCACCCGATGGCTTCCATCATCATTTAGACAAATGCGATAAATCAAAACGCCAAAATGTCGTACCACTGTACGTCTAAAATCCCAATTTGCAACGCGCATTTAATCGTCTGAACGCAGAATCTAAAGAGCACACACGGTGAAACTAATTTTGTAGAATAATTCCGTCACATTGGCTTGTGTGTAATGTACACGAATTAATCTTTCAATAAAACTGCAAGAGTATGTGAGTAGCTACGAAAAAATCTATAAATCATTTGAATAAGAGAGAGAGAGATCGATATACGCGACTAGATAGCGCGTGGAAAGAGAAGAAATTATGTCCTTCGTCTTTGTCATCGTATACAGATGATATACGAGGTACAGCGTGAGGACACCTATAGTGATGTACCGATGTGTAAGATCATGCATCACAGTCAGGTCTTTTAGCTGTCAAACGCAAATACGATGCCATTTTTTACGCGTGCGCACTTAGGACCAACTACAAACCCTAGGGGGGAATGGTTTATCTTTGAACGCTAGTGAATGAGGAAAAATTGCTGAGCATTTTACAAGGATGGTATCTAAAATAAAATGAAAGAAACGACGCACGCGCTTATGAAGAAGGTTGTTCAATACTTCATTTCGACGCAGCAAGAGTACGAGCACACTTTTTATTATTATTATTTTTTTTCGATACGCAGTACAACTTAAATTCGGAGGAACGAATCGTTCATAGAAGTATATACAAAATAGTCCTCACAGCAATAAGACGCTCGTTTTCAATCCTCTTCTCTCTTGGCGTAATTTCCACCCTTCAAAATCACTGATTTCCGCATGTTCACGAAACTATTGTAGGCCTACAATTTTTCTTACTCATATAATTCCAGGTTGGAAGCAGATGGTTAAAGCTCTTGCTAATCTCAACAAAAGAAAAAACATTGAAAACATTGTTACTTTTAGGCGAAGATTAGATTATCGCGTGAAGTCTTTTGAGTGGAATTTCGTTTTATCACTCGGTGGAATCTATACAATCATTGATATTTCTTTGTTTAGAGAGGAAGAATACTACAGAGCTTCGTGTGAGGTTAGTGATTGTCTTCATTCACGTAGAGTTTCTAAAAGGAAGTGAGGAAGTGGTGTGCCACAATAGGCAAATGAATTGAAATGGTAGCATGAAAAAGCTTTTTGTATGAGTCCAAAATATCACCAACATGGAGCGCCGCCCGGGCCCGCCCGTTGAGTGACCCGGGAGTACTTAAGATCTACTATTAATAAGAACCCTTGAATCCACTTCGGATCTTAGTGACGTAATCAATAACCCTCACCTAATGCAGAGATTTGAAAAACGTTGCATTTTCACGTCCCACCTCCTCTAAAGAAGATTTGAAAAAAGTTCCAATTATGAACCTCTTTCCAGTTTTAAACTCGTAAGCTACACCATAACGATGAGGTTTTCAACTGGAGTCATGAGCCAAACGTAAGCTAAGCCAAATTCATAACTATGAGAATTTTATCCGTGGATGTGACTACAATAGAAAAAGAAAAGAGGTTGGCTCTTACGTCCACTTCATTTTTCAAAACAAAACACGACGTTTCGACGAGTCGTCGAAACGTCGTGTTTTGTTTTGAAAAATGAAGGGGATGTAAGAGCCAACTTCTTTCCTTCTTCTGCAAGCCAGGCCCACTGAGACTCCTTATGTCAGACTAATTTCCAGCTGAAGAGGTTATCCAGAAAACGTTTACATTTGACCAGTGTATCGTCATCGATGCCCTTAACCTTATTTAGCTTTACTTGAATTACTTAGGAGCTACGAACCTCCGTAGAGATGGATCCAGAGAAAATTTGGGCTCAAACCATTTCAGTTATAGGCTATAATTACGGGATTTTGAGCTAAATTTCCCCGTGGGCATAAAATCTTGTCTACATCTAACATGAACAAGGCCCAGAAGAGGGTTTCCGGTGACGACCCAAGTTCAAGCTTCTCTAATTGCCGACCGGGATCATATAAGCGTGCATGTACGCCCAAAGTGGTCACCCACGGCAACGGTATCCACCCTTCAAAGCATTGCATCGGTAGCCCGGAGAGCTCGAATTGAGAGTGGCCTGGCTCCATCTTCTCCTTGAAGTTCGCGCGCTGTGCATTGTCCATCAATGAGGCCACTTGGGTCTACCCCACTGACCGCTCAACCTAGAAATTAGATAGTCCTGCACCATGGGCCCAACCCTATCTACTCTTCTACCAGAGCTTTCAGCCACCACTGGTAGCGTACTAGGTGCTCACAAGTAGTGCTTCACGACTTGCCCTCAAGCAGGGTTTTCTTCCTCCGTCTCCTCCTCTTGTTCTTTTTTCTTTTGTTTTGAGTCTTTTTTTTTTAGCGGAGAACCCGCTATCCCTTTTGTTGGAGGGTACTTTCAGGAAATTTTCATTCGCGAGCGATCCAAGGTTGATGACGTCACGGAGAGGGGAGGGGAGAGGGAGAATTTAAGAAATTTCCACTCCTGAGCTATATATATGGTAGGAGAGGGACTTGAAAAAATGTTGACTCTCAATTTTCTATATGTTCTACTTTTTGAAAGACCTTCCGCAGTGGAATACGGGTCTTGCGGATTGCCCGCTCGCCGTTGGAAAACATGCAACAGTATCCTAATTTTTTTCCCTTCCTTTTATTGGTGCTCCCTCCAGAGCTCCCTGTCTTTGGTTGTACTGGAGTTAGCAGCAGTGGCATGGGGGACGGTACACGTACATGTGAGAGGCACGTGAATCTGCATCTACCAAGCCCATCTTCTTCATTACCTTAGCGGCAAATGTAGACACTGGTTCTATGACTGCGTTGTTCTGAGCAAGCATGGAACTGGATTACTTTAGGTGAGTTCCTCGTCTTCCCTGATCTCAAGAAGAGCCCGTTTTAGCCCACCCTGCTCACGTCTCCACGCCTCACACTGCTGTGGTCCATCATCCCGCTCATGATCACAGTGTGAACACGACTGTTGCTCAACTTTTCTTATTTTGTGCAGGTACTTTTTGAATCACCCACGGCCGCTCATTCAGCTGACCATGGTCTCAGTCCATCCACTCGTCAAGATCACGTATCAGCACACGGATCCACTCGCCCTTTCCTGTTTAGGCGAGTCACTCTTTTCACTTGACAAGCAAGGCGCACCCACAAGGCTTGTCGGATAGTCCTTGTCTTCTCTGTTGCTTCAAACACCTTTGCTCGCTCTTCTGCTAGCAAACCGGTGGTATTCGTGCTAGTACGTAAGAAGCTCCGTCGACACAATGCGGTTGGCACTAACCCACCTAAGCACAGCTCTACTCAATCTTTGAGAAATCGGATCAGACTAGAGCTCCATAAAGGAGGACTAACATTGCTACGTCTGTGCAAAGTCTTCTTATAATTTCTCTTGATGCTCCTTGACTCAACATTAAATTGCACGATTTATCATTCTCGACTCGTGGTCGAATATCAAGGTGAGTTCATTGAACTGCCATGGAAATTATATTAAGTTCGCTTTACGAGAAGCTTTCTCGATTATGAGGAGTCTGTAGCTGAAGCTAATTAAGTAGAAATGTCAGACAAAATTTCTCCTAGCACGTACTTCCTGATTCCAACTGAGTACTTCTTCGATACTTATATCAACGAATTATTCTGGTTCGACCCCCCCCCCCCCCTATAGACTTCTGTAAGTATCATTCACTTAAAATTTCCTCGCTCTATATGAGACTGACAGATGGTGTATTTCCTCTGTCCGTCAAGTACGCCGATTTGAACTTGAAGGTCGCGAATCTTCCGGATCGGAGAATTCGAAATTTGTATCTTTTCTCAAAATTGTTTTCCTACAATAAATTTGTATAATTCGCTCAATCTACGTGAACGTTATTCCACGATATTTTAGCACGCTTCCCTGTAACGCGCACTCTTGCTGAAGTTTAAGCTCTGGGTCAATTCAATCCTTTTCCCGAAACCAAGCCTGGCAGCTTTCTCCCCTTCTTTCTCAAAATGGTGGCGGAATCTGAGCTTTCTGTGTCTTCCTAGTCTTCATGTCCACACCTTACAGGCGGATTGAACTTTCGACGAGTCGTGAAAACAATGGCCTCCGTCTTGTCAACTGCCAAGCTTAACTCGGTCGACGCCGAAGGAGGGATATTGTAGTTTATGCAAAATTAATTGCGTTTACTCGTTCGAGCATCCCTTTTTCGGCATATTTAGTTGTAACTTGCAAAATCGTATTGAGTCTTGTTTATAATCGATTGTCAAGTGTTGAAAAAGAGTGTGACGTCATCAACGTTCATAGCAAGGCGATAGGAAAGGACTTGCAAAAATTATAAGTACGAGAGTATGACGTCATCAGAGGCGGACAACACTTGAAATACTTGAGGACGAAGAAAGTACGAGCAAGTGAGTGTTCAGAAATTCCAACGACATAGGAAGAAAGGGGAAGTAAATGACGCATGATTGAAAACAGCGGAAATGGCCATCAATTTTTTTTATACATACTTTGTTCTTTGTAATGACTCTTTACCTCAGGCCTCTCTCGGTGACCGGTACTCTCTCCATTTTTCTGGACAATTTCAGGTGTTACTGTGAAGGTATTATTTTTAGCATGTTTCATCGAATTGAACGAGGCTGAAGCGAAGTAAAAGAAAAAAATCTGGATCGAACGATTTTCTTGGTATCCGTAGCCTTGACCTATTTTACTTGAGACAATTTCGAGTTTTAACAGGGAACCTGTTTTACGGGGAGGTATTTGAGAAATTTTCCGTGCGCCGTCCAACAAAAAACTTGGAAAAATTTCGACTCTCGAGCTGTACAGGGTGGACCAGGAAAGATGTTACCAGTTGAATGGGAGTTTGCACTAAATCTGTTGTAGCGCGAAAACGCAAAACGTTAGACGTATAGATTAAATGTAGGAATTTTGTATCTCAATTTTATCTTTAATTTGAGCCATATCTGAAGTTTTTACGACTTTTCTGAGCCGAGTTATGGACCGAAATCTGCCAAAAATTCACCAAATCGCCAGGGTTCCCAAAATAGGGCTTGAAAATTAATTAATTTACAGTATTGAACTGAATTTTGAGGAAACTAAAAAAATCCTAAGAAGCACCAAAATTGGTTAATGAGCCCAAAAAATGTCCAAATTTCCACAAATTGGGAAATTATCCAAACTTTCAAATTTTAATTTAATTTTCAACTGGAATTTTGCGCTGAGTCCGAGAAAAAGTTCTTCGAAGCACCAAGAAGGGGTTAATGGGTCCAAAAAGGGTCAAAATTTCCCCAAGGTGGAAAATCGTTCAAACTTTTGAATTGTAAATCGATTTTTAAGTGGACTTTCGCGCTGAGTCCGAAAAAAATGCTTAAAAAACTCTTTGAAGCATCAAAAAGGGGTTAATGGGCCCAAAAAAAGACAAAATTTTCCCAAATTGGAAAATCATTCAAACTTTCAAATTTTAATTCGATTTTCAAGTGGACTTTCGCGCTGAGTCCGAAAAAAATGCTTAAAAAATACTTCGGGGCACCAAAATGGGATGATGGGCTCAAAGAGAGTCAAAATTCCTCCAAGATGAAAAATTGCGTAATCTTCAAAAGTTGTTTTTAATTCTGAAATAAAATTTAGCGCCTAGTCCGAGAATAATACTGAAATGGCCCTAGATGATCTCCAAAATAAAAAATTAAACATTTTTCTCATTCTGCAGTAAGATTGCTGATTCAGAGGATGGAAGGAATGTCGACAAGTTCGTCTGCCGTTGAGTGGTCGCGGAGTGAGAGATCGACTAGCGTCGGGTGACAGATCCGATAGAGGAATTTGCGGAAATTCTTCTCATTTGGGGATTGGAGGGAGACGACAAATTCATCTTCAGTTGAAGGTTCGCGGTGCGAGATCGACTAGGGCTCTGCGTATGATCAAAACGAAAAAGGGGCGAACACTCTCGTTGTTTCAGTCAAAGAACGCAAAGTTGGTTTTCTGTTGCGTGCTTGCGATGAGAGATCAACTGACGCCTCACGTATGAACGAAGCGGACCAAAGAGCAAAAACTCCTCGATTCAGGCAGTGGGAGGATACCGCAAATCCGGTCTTGCTCGTGATGAGCGATCAGCTACAGCTCAGTCTTTGATTGAAGCAGACGAACGGCCGGAATTTCTCGGGGTTCACCCGGGAGAGGGAATGATACCGTCAAGCTCGACTTTCGTCATGAGCTCGCGGAAAGAGAACGATCAAGACCCCGTGTTTGAAAGAGGCAGGCCAATGATCCCTGAGTTCAACATAGATCGACTGAAGCCACGTGTATGATCGAGGCGGGTGCTTCCGCAAAAACTCCTGTTGTTTTGGACGAAGGAGAGAATGATACTGGCGACTTCGTTTTCCATTACATGCTCGCGGTAAAAGATCGACTAAGTCTCCATGTATGATCAAGGCGGGTGCTTCCGCAAAAACTCCTGTTGTTTCTTGCCAAGGAGAGTTCAACAGTTTTTTTTTTCAACTTAGCACACGATTTTACCCTAGAACAGGGGTGCTCAACCTTTTTGGACAGGGGGCCACATAGAATAAGTTGAAAATTCTCGCGGGCCACAAAAAAAGTAGAAATTATTCATAATTTTCTAATAGGTAATTATCAAATCAGCAAAAATATGGTAAAGAGGCATACAATTTCATATCCTCTACCTATGAAAAAGTTACAAATATTGTTCACTTCTTAATCATCAAATTTCTTGCCATTTTCATTTTTTTCCCCTCTTCCCCCCTTTCTCTCACTGTTCTCCCTCTTTTTTTATTTCTTGTTACGGGCTCGCGGGCCGGGTGGAAACCTTACGGCGGGCCGTAGGTTGAGCACCACTGCCCTAGAATCAAGAACAACTTTGAAAGTTATGAGATTTTTTTCGTTTGGGAGAAATGTTGACCTTTTTTGGTCCCATCAACTCATTTTGGTGCTTCGCAAAACTTTTTAACAATTTTATTCAGATTTAGCGCTAAATTTTATCTCAGAATCGAGAAAAACTTTGGAGGGTGGGGGAAATTTCGACTCTTTTTGGGCCCATAAACCTATTTTGGTGCTTTGCAGAATTTTTTAACAATTTTATTCAGATTCAACGCTATATTAGAATCGGGAAAAACTTCGAAGATTAGGCGGTTTCATCATCTTGGTGAAATTTTGACCCTTTTTTGGCCCATTAACCCATTTTGGCGCTTCGCAGAATTTTCGAACAATCTTATTCGGATTCAGCGTTAAATTTTACTTCAGGATCGGGGCACACTTTGAAAATTACGCTATTCTGGTTTTTTGATAATTCACAACTTTGGGGACCCTTGCTGTAAAATTTCGGCTCATTTGGGTCCATAACTCGGTTCAAAAAAGTCGTAGAAACTTCGGATATGGATCAAATTAAAGATAAAATCGAGATACAAAATTCGTACATTTAAACTATACGTCTAATATTTTGCGTTTTCGCGCTACGACAGATTCAGCGCAAATTCCCATTTAACTGGTAACGTCTTTCTGGTCCACCCTGTATATGATAGGAGGGGGACTTGGAAAAATTTTGACTCTCAAGCTTTATATGATAGGAGGGGTACTTGAAAAAAAATTCGACTATCGAGCTATATATGATATGAGAGGGATTATACTAGGCTTATAGTAGGTCTAGGCCTTCTTTATACTAGCTTTATCTAGGTCTAGGCTTCCTTGAATTTTCAATACTATATCCCATTTGACTCATAAAACAGGTTCCCTGCGTTCCTCGTTCAACTTCGTCAAGGAAGCCGTCGTTTTGAGTCATTCCACGAGCTATCGACCTTTGAGCAAAAATGAAGTATTCATATTCATTTAGAAAGAGCTGTTTTAAATTACGACGCTCTCGATTAAAATCGCTATAGTAATATAGATTTTTGGGGAATCCTCTCTCGGAATCTGTTCACTCGAAATCTATTCTGAATTTCCATAATGTGCGTGAATCAGATCTGGGCCTTCCTGTCTAATTTCCGACTCTGTACACCGCGAAATTTAATTTATATACATATACTATGTGTATCGCGTTGGCAACTTTTCTGGCTCCTGCAGAGTATAGCATTAAAACGTACTAGTTATTCAAATCTCATCTTTCTCATCCCGCATCAATACCTACATCGTTTCGGAATGAGATATAAAATTTAATAATAATTCGCGGGTGTGTTTCCGCCAGCGGACGTTCACTCTCCCCTCGCATCTTAATTTTTCGTCCATTACCTCTGTCCTGAATTCCAGCCACCGCAGTTGGTACGAAGCGTGAAAAGGTTAACGCGTGTAAATTCCTCCAAAATGGCAAAAAAAATTGACCTGTCTCAGAAATCTTCTGTTTACGAGTATACATAACTTTTATCCGGCTGTCCTACGTAAATTCTGAATCTTATAACGATAAGAATCGATTGTATAAATAGAGTCTTATCTGACCTATACGGAATAATTCCTACTCGTATAAATGTTACGAATACCGCAAACTCTTCCTAGTTCTCTCTCAAGATCTCATCAATGCAATGCCAAATAGTGCAGAAAAAAATCTAGGCTCCAAATACTGCGTATGCATATATATATGAAAGAATCCGCCGTCAATTCTCGCAAATTACATGACACTTCTCTTTCGTGCACGACAGCTCTTTCGTACACGGAAAATTTTAGATTTTATCTATACGACATTATGTTCAGTACCAATTCTTGTCAACGGTTGCACGATAAAATAGAGTACTTCTACAGCACACATCGAGTGCGAGATTATCATCGATATGAACAGGTTTCGTATTTCTAAAAACTTGCAAATTTTAATTCTCTACCGGTAGTAATCTGTTCGTATAAACATTGTGAAGTTTACGTTGTTGTATCTTGCTATTAATCTTCTGGGAGAAGATTTGGCTGTGCTTCGATCATTCGCACGAATGGAAAAAAATTTTGTTTATAATGGTACATTTGCATTCGTTTGAGCCGCCAAGATTGCGAAGACGTATAAATGAGTCGATTAATATAAATCACTTTTTAACACATTCGGCGACGAGTATATCGAATCGATCGATCTTAGTCTTATTATAGCCTTGTTTACGATAGTTCTTATTTTTCACTATTAACAATCTTCGACGTCATCTCTCTCAGGTCTTATCCCTCGCGAGGTCGTGCACATTTGTAGATCGAAGTGCAACTCAATTCAAGGGTCTGGAAATTTTTTCGGTTTGCTCCTGACTTTATTCTCCTCTCTTGAGATTACGAGTAAAATCGTTTCATTACTGTCATCCAGATTGTCGCATATGGGAAGGGAAAAGAGGGAAAATCGAGGAAAAAAATATACAAACGAGGACAAAATGTCCGGGACCCTATGTAGTCTAGAGTAAAATGCAATCTGAACCCGTCTTGAATTTTCCAGCATCGTTATTCTGATAGAACGTCAATTGGCGTATATTGCCAAAGCCCCGATGAGCTCTCAAAGGTATTCACTTATTTGCGGAGTTTAGGCCTCAATAGAAAATACGAACGAGTGCGAAACGGAGATGAGTTCATTTGACACGTTCGACGAGAAGAGACTAGGAAATATGAAACTGAACCACATTCGCTGGCGTGGCTAACTTATGATAGAAAAGTATACGAAGGACACATACAAAGATGTGAAACTGGTTAGCAATCTTATATTAGGGTACAATTGCCAGGGGAAGCAAGTCAAGAGACGGAAGATTGTGACTTCTTTGGTTGAAGAAGACACGATTAGTTGTTCTTTGATAGCTACAAATTCAATGAAAGGTTTTTTGCTCCAATCTTTAGCACACGAAGTTTTTACAAAAACTCCACCCATAAGCGATCTCCCTCTTCCACTCCTTCCTAAATAGAATCTCCAACTCATTCATATTCCCAGCTATTTCAAAAACTAGCAATAGTAATTCCCCATTTTCAAACCAAGCAAAGACCCGACCCTCTCTCCAGGGAGTCAACAGAATGTCTCCACGTCTCGTCACGTCACTGCCTCGACTGAATTACAGATGAATTACAAGATGAAAATATATCTGTAGGTATGTAAGATTTTAACGTGTAAAATTTCTCACCATCGCAACCATTAAAGTTCGACCAAATTACAAGTGTGGTGAAGAACCATGAAAAACGACGGCTTCCTGAACGAAGTTGAAGAAGGAACGCAGAGAACATGTTCTATGAGTCGGAGAATTGAAAAATTGAAATCGAAATCTTGAAGAATCTGAAATTTTTTTGAGTCTCAGTCGGAATTTTTCTAAGCCCTACTCCCGAGCTACAATGATAGGAGGTTGATTTGGACCATTTTTGCCATGGTGGCACTTGGACCATTTTAGGTCGTGACGTCACAGGGTCGAAAGTCGACATTTTCCCATGCCCCACCTTCAAACTATACGACAGGGGGGGGGGGCTTGGACTATTTTTGCCAAGGTGTAACTTGCACTAGCGGGTCATGACGTGATAGGATCGAAAGTCGAAATGTTTTCAAAGTCTCTTTACAATTACACGAATCCGTTCCTCTAAGTTACGGCTATCCATAATAAACGCGAAAAAGACGAATACTCCGAAGGGAGAGTAAACCTTGCAAACCGCAGAAAATACAAAACGGCGAGCGCTTTCGGTTAATAAACCATCATCGAGCCTGAAATGAAAGCAACTGACGAACGGAGGAGAAGAACAATGTATTAAGATTGGCTAAACGAGAAATCACGGTGTGAATCATAGACCAGTTCGATCAGGCCATCCTCCGGAATGAACGAGTTGAGTACAGTGATACCGCCAGTGTTGCGATGACGCATTATCTCTATATACTCGAAGGCGATGCGCTTTCGGTACGAATTCTCCTTATGGAGGAGCTTTTCGGATCCCTCACGGAAGCTGTGGCCACTGTTTATCAAATGATCGGCAAAAGCTGACTCCCCTAAGCGTCCCTTCTCCCAAGACTTCAGGTGCTCAGCTAATCTAACTTTCATTTGGCGGCTGGTCTCACCAATATAAAAGCCTCCACAATCCCCACATTCCAACTTATAAACACCACTCCTCTCATCAATGGGCATGGGGTCCTTCAGTCTCAAAAAACAACCCCTTAACTGTTGTAGGGTTGTAGAACGCGGGTCTGAAGCCAAACGGGCGGAGGGCCCGACCCAATTGGTGGGAGAACTTCCCCAGAAAAGGGAGACTAATCCAACGTAACCGGCGATCACGGATCATGTCTCGGGGGAGGGAGGTGGAGGAATCAAGAATGCTCCTTGTAACTTCCCTCCGAACCATCACGTCAACGTCGACATTGACCCCATTCATTCTAGCCAGGTGTTTTATTGTGAGTACTTCTTTCTTAAAAGCAGACTGACTCAACGGAATACCAGTCTGTGCTCCTCCGTTCGTCAGTTGCTTTCATTTCAGGCTTGAAGATATAGTCCATACATAATAATTTGAGCACGACGCAGTGAAATGGCGCTTTAATCTGATCAAATTATAATGACATAGGTGGAGACTTGAAAGTATGATGGTTTATTAACCGAAAGCGCTCGTCGTTTTGTATTTTCTGCGGTTTGCAAGGTTTACTCTCCCTTCGCAGTATTCGTCTCTTTCGCGTTTATTCTCTTTACAATCTATTTCACATGGCTCAAAAATCGATTTTTCTTCAAGTCCCTCCTGGAACTTGGAAAAATTTAACTGACATATGACGTCTTAGGGTTCAAAATTTTTTCAAGACCCTTCACAATTATATAACATGAGTTGAAAATCGATTTTTTTTAAGTCCTTCCCTGTAACTTGAAAAAATTTCACTGACATATGACCTCATCAAATCGTGACGTCATAGGGTCGAAAGTCGAAATTTTTCCAGTCCCTTTACAATTATATAACATGGCTCAAAAATCGAATGTTTTCAAGTCCTTCCCTGGGACTTGGAAAAATTTTACTGATATATGATTCTATCATATTTATGGCAAGGGACCACCGAGCTATGTGATAGGAGGGGGACTTGGACCATTTTTGCCAAACTGTAACTTAAACCATTTCAGATCGTGACGGTCATAAAGTCGAGAGTCGACATTTTTCCAAGTCTCACCTCCGAGCAAAATGATAGGAGGAGTACTTGAACCATTTTTACCAAGGATGTAACTTAGATCATTACGATTTCATCAGATCATGACGTCATAAGGTCGGAAGTTGACATTTTTCCGAGTCTCTGTACTATCATAGAACACGGCTCGAAATTTGGTACTTTTCCAAGTCCCCTTCCTGTCATATATTATGGCAAGGGACTTGGAAAAATTTTACTGACCTAAGACTTCATCAGGTCGTGACATCACAAGGTCGCAAGTCGAAATTTTTTCAAGTCCCTTATCATAAGATTTTTTATTTTATTTTATTTTAAAGATGGATTTAAAGTGCTGTTCAACAGCAGGATGCCAATTATAGGACAAGATAAGATAGGAGAGGGACTTTTTGCCTTTTATATATATTATCGTTCAAAACTCCCTCCTCCCAATATATTTAGCTAAGAGGTTCAAACTTTTCAGACTCCCTGAAGTCAGAGCGCTCTCTCCTAAAAGAATTACAATTCACTTCCTTAAGTGACTCGATGGTGGGACTTTTTTCAAGTCCTCTTCCCGATGGTTGAGATTTTTCTAATTTGCTTTAAACTTGAAGGTCGGAATTCTCCGATGTCGACCTCCACCAGATATAACTGGCTCGAAGTTCACACTTTTTTTCGAGTCCTAAAAGGATTGCAGACGCGGCGGCGCGGCGGACTTCCTTTCAAATAACCCTCCATGAAGCAGCTACCCTGTTAAAATTAATTTGATCACGATTACACTCAGCTCGGGCCATAAGAGTTCCATGTTTGGATGGAGTGTAAATTTTGAACTTTTCAACACACACGCAAGCTGATATACTTATAAGACAATTCTCTCACCTGATCAACCCTCTGAAAATTAAAGAAAGAAAAGTTTTTTGTCACGATTAAATTTTGAGCAAGAAAGATATTTCTCGCTTGAAATCTCATCGAAGTAGAAAAATGAAAATTTTGAAGAGAAATTTCTTTGTATCAAAGCAGACATGCATCAAATATTGACGCACACATAGATTGGTATAATATTGTTTCTTTCAGTTATCTCTGATCTCTAATGCAATTCTGGTACAATTCTTCTATTGTACCGCGCTTGCTTCTTTTTTTATTTATGACGAGAATAAATTAAGAATTACAAATTTATGGTCCGAATAATCAGCTCGTTGAAAATACATGTCGACGACAAGCGTACATTTTAGTTCTTCTCTTTGAAAGTATAATCTATTTTTCTTTTTCCTCTCCTTCATGTTTCTTTGTCATCATCCCGGGAGGGCGACTTACGTTTTATTATACTATCCGCAAAGATGATAATATAATTAACGCTTAATTCTCGTAATTTATTGCACCGTGAACGTTGTAATATTTCTTTCTTCTCGTTTTTCTTTTTTTGGTTTTTCTCTCTTGTCATTTGCATCGCGTTGATGTGTAACCGTCTGCTGCATGTAAACGAAGGAAGTCATCGCAACATGAGTCGCGAAGACGTTAATTTTTATGACCTACTCGCTCGTTTGAAGTTCGTATCGCGGACAAATTACATCGGAATGGTACTTTTTATCACAAATTGCTCGATCATTAAAGTGAGAAAAAATTCGCAGCTGCTCTTAGATGACTTATTACCGCTCATGACGACGACGACGACGACAGTCAGGGGGCAAATACTGTGTTTGCGGGGATTTCGTAATATGTAGCAATTCGTTCGGTGGGGCTTCCAGCCAAATGGTGAGCTATTGCCTCACAGAGTTTAATTCTCAAGATACCGAAGAGTGTTTCGCAGATGTGTTATATCGTCGATGGCCTCTCCTCGAGAACAGTTCCACTTTTTTTTTTTAATTTAACTGATCCGATGTAATGATTCTCCTTTTTTCTCTTAAATAATGATCAACTTTGTCAACTGGTGAAGTTGTATGCTAATCGGTGGAACAACTTGATAAACTCCCAGTGACCTTTTCCAGAACAAATACTGACGAGATTTTCCACTTGATAAGTTTGCTCCATTTCCCAAGTATAAACTCCGCAGCATTATATTCACAGGGAGAGCTTCGCTCCCGCTCCTGAGCTTCTCCCGACACCCGAAACAATGTTTATGAGCGTAGAACATCACAACCGCAGCCTACGTCTCACCAACGATTCTCAATAATGGATTGAAACCATTCAGAATTCTATATCACTACTTTTCGTTGAAAGAAGTTCACTTTCTTCTTATAAAATTTTGAGCCTTGTGACCAAATTGAGCCCCTCTAACTTATAGACCAAGAAATGAAGAAGATGTGAGTTGATTCGTGGAAGTTTTGTGGCAGTTATGGCGGCTAAATCAACTTTTCGTTGCCTCGGATCCCTCGTCTGGCTGGACACCCGGATGGATAGGATTGTGAGGAGAGAATAAATGCGTGAGACAAGTGGGTGTTTAGAGTGTACATTGTAAATTGCCCTTCAGTATGGCGATCAGAAAAGTGCGGTTTGGTAGGACAGAGAAACTTAAATCTTAGGGTTAGTATCGTTTTCAAGCGTTGAAAGATGGCTCGGAGTTCGGCCAATAATTCTGATTCATAAGCCTAAGCGGCGAGTTTATAATTCTTATCGGACGTGAATTCGCCAACTGACTAAGAATTACTCAAGTAAACTCTTTTGTGAAGGGAGTGTATGAGAAAGTAGAGTATGTTGATGAAAATATTGCGAAAAGTAGGACAATTCGGGTTGGAATTAAAGAGAATGTTGTGAATCGAGGTTTGAGGAAGTTGTTGGACAGAGGTAAGAAGACTGGCGGTCAAGTGGAGTCGACGAAAATGTAGAGGTGGATAACCCGATTCGATGGCTAGACTTGAAACAAGGCTAGTGCGGAAAGCGTCCGTACAAATGGGAATGGTAGAATTTTGAACTGTGTTTAGAAGTGAGCGATGTGAATAGGATGCTGGTTCATATACACATATGTGACCTTCCAACGGACTAGGGCCCTTAGGATTAAAATATTACTGTTATTTTTGAAAATTTCTGTAAATAAATTTATTAACAGTTTCTTCTTCATTTTGATCTCATTGCCTGCTGCAATATCTGGTTAACATCATACCTACTTAACATTAATATTTGTTGATATGTAATTCGTTTGTTATTTACGAGTATTAATTAAATGCAAAAAAACGTGGTATTTTTTCGTTAACCCTAAGGGCCCTTTTCTGTTGGAAGGTCACATATAATTATGCTTTAATCAAAAATATTACATTTTCATAAATTTTTTTAAAATTTATATTCAATATAAAAATTGATATTAATACAAATTTAAGAAAAAAAAAATTAAAACAATTTTTTTTTTAAATATTAAAAATTTTTCTTCTATTTGAAATTCAAGAAAAAAATAAATTTCACCAGAAAATCTCAAATTTAACGGACTGTTACTTCTAAAAAAACAATTATGAATATAATTATAATATGTATTATTCATATTATTATTTTATTTATATTTCTAATTAAAATTAATAAAAAAAATTGATAAAAAAAATTGATAAAAAAAATTAAAACAAAATAAAATATTTTTTTCAACTTACTTAATATATTTGACCCTTTAAATAAAAATTTAAGAATTAATTATTTGTAATCCATAAACAAAACGAAATGTCTAAAATGTTTTAAAAAATCAAAAGGTTGATTCATTCATTCGAGGCTAGAACTTGGGCCATTGAATATGAAAACGAAAATATTTTGACAGATAAAAATGAAATAGTGGAACGCTGGAAAACATATTGTCAAGAACTATACCGCGATTCGTCCGGAAAGCTGTGCGGAGTACCACCAATACTGGAGGAAAAGTAATCAAGTATACCAATGGAAGAAATGAGGAGAGCCATTACGAAGTTGAAGAATAATAAAGCACCAGGAGCTGACGATATAACTAACGGCTGAAACGTTAAAGCGTAGTGGTGAGAAGGGCGTCGACATTCTGTATAAAATATGCAGTGACATCTGGGATGAGGGCAACTGGCCGGAAGACTGGAGGAAATCTGTCTTTATCGCTCTGCACAGAAGGGAAGAACAATGTGCTGTGGAAACCATCAAACTATTTCGCTTATATCACACGGCAGTAAAGTTATACTAAATGTGTGACATGGAAGGTTACGCTACTACCTAGACAGACAAATACCGCAGGAGGAAGCCGGTTTTGTCCAAGGCAAAGGCGCAAGAGAGCAGATTTTAAACATTTGCCAACTCATTGAGAAGCACTGCGAACTTGGTAATCCAGTAATACTCTGTTTTATCGACTACAACAAGGCTTTCGATTGTGTTGAATGGGAAGAATTATGGATAGCCATAGACTCGATGGGCGTTCCACCTCACCTAACAGCAATTATGAGAAACCTGTATACAGATAGTTTGGTTTTAGTAAGACTGTAGGACAAAGAATCTGGTCTGTTTGACCATCAAAGGGGGTGCATCAGGGATGCATCCACTGGCCTACACTGTTTAATATATACAATGAATGCATCTCCCAGAAATGTCTCGAAGGCTGGAATGGCGGAGTCAACATAGGCGGCCAGCAGATCAGTAACCTCCGCTTTGCGGATGATACAACGTCATGTGCAAAACCCATGGAGGAAATGGCCGAGCTGGTAAAACATGTCGACGACGAAAGCTCCCAGTTTGGACTAACGATCAATGAAGGCAAAACAAAAAAAATGATCGTCGATAGAACGGGTGTGCTGCCTCAAAACACCCTGTTGCCAGAGCACGAGAGAGTAGACACATTTGTATACTTGGGATCTCTAGTAGAAAAGGCGAAGGCTCAACAAAAGAAATACACAGAAGAATAATACTTGCAAGAGCTGCTGTCTGCAAACTCCCTATTTTCGCAATCACCCAACGAACCACATTGAGGCTGGTAAGTACGCTCGTGTTTCCGCTGGTGTTATATGGAGCTGAGACGTGGACAATAAAAATGGCCGACGGGCGAAGCATTGATACCTCTAATATGTGAGCATACCGACGTCTTCTAAGAATCCCGTGGACAAGCGCGACGGACAAACATATCCATTATCAACGCACTAGACTGTTCACTATCTGCGACCAATAAATTCTGAAATGTTTTGCCCTAGACCGTCGGGTAACCTGAAGAAATCGGTGGTTCAGGGAAAAGTCGAGAGTAAAAGGCTAAGAGGTCGCTCGCCAAAGCGATGGATAGATCAGGGCAAGGAGATTTCGGGCCAGCCCATGGAACGGGCTTCATGTAGAGCGGAGGATCGGACAGACTGGGAACTAGTGGTGGAGGAAATTGGTCGATAGATCGTCGAGGCTTCAGACATTAAAGCACAAGGATCGATAATGATGAATCTCGGATGGATCGGACTAGGATATGGTAGAGGGAAAGTAGGTGGAAGGACGAGATAGATATTAAGATGTTCAAAGTTCTGAGGCTTTTGGCTTCAATTTTTTTAAATATGCGGTGACCAGGAGTGATTGAAGTGAAAATGGAGGTTGAGGACTTTTACTGCGTCATTAACTGTGATAGGATAGAGGAAATGGGGTCTTGGCTCATTTTTTGTCGAGAATCACGATACAGGACTTGGAGAAGGATATTCGAAATCCGTGGTATGATAGCCAGTATGCTCTCACGTCCGTGATATATGGTAATAAAATAATATTCAGCTTGTCAAGTTTTCAGTTTGTTGATGTATAATTATGATGATGAAGAAAAACTATTAAAAAATCTGGAAAAAGATTGCACAGGGTATCTCGAATAATAAACAGGTATTATACACAATTTTACTGGTTCTGGTCACTTATTGGTAACTTTCTTGGGTGGTTTTGATCATTTATAGTCGTTGGTCTCTGGATGGATAATTTTGGTCACTCATCCGTCTTGTTTATGAGCAGAGACCGGATTTTTCGTCATTTTTGATGGAGATTTTCGGCACTAAAAATTCAGTTTTCGGCATTATTCGGCAATAACGAAAAAAGTACCATTGTTTTGCATTTTTTGAGTCATTTAATGCTAAAAAATTATACATCTTCCTTCTAAAATTCGGCAAAAACGACGATTTCGGCATTTATTTTTTACTTTTTCGGCATTTTGCCGAGAAATCCGGTCTCTGTTTATGAGTAATTTTGATCAATATTCAACTATTTTCAAGCGCAAATGATGGTGGTAGGCCTGATTTCTCTGCAAACTCCCAAAGACGTATTATACATGATTTTATGTTTTTCCATGAAGTAGAGTCAACTTTTTCTCTCAGGAGGAGGACTGCAAAGGAAGAGGACCGCCTGTGCACTCCTGCTGAGCCCTTGCTCCTGGTGATGACTGTTCACATTGGAAATTTTCACTTTGTCTGGGAAACAAAAAAATTTGGAAGGATATTTGAGGGGCATGACCCAATATGTAAAATATCAAAAATATATATTGGTCAATATTAGGAAAAATATCATCGACTTGATTGCGAGTAGGGTTTAGAGCGAGCCTGGAGACTGGGGAAATATATCACAAATTAATACTTTGTTAAAACGTTTCAATTTCATAATAAGTTTATAAGAAAGGTTTATTATCGATATTATTTAATCTATGTGTACGTGGATTGGTTGAAGAATCAATTATCGCGCGAGCTGCATTCATTTCCTTAAAAACTTCAGAAAATCATGTTCCATCTACCATAAACAGTTTTATGTTTTCGATGAATAGACTGATCAAGATAAACAATAATAACCGAGGATGAAGCGATGATTTATAATAATTGAATGCGTATTCTTTTATTGAAAATACAAATACCATTTTATACAAAAGAAAATATCTCTCGTATGTGCTGTCATCACTTGTCAAGGTTGCTCTAATTAATGATACCCTCACCATCTCGGCGTGGAAGGAAAAAAAAAACCAGGAAACTTGTTCGTGTAACATTAATTACCATTCACCATTCATCGTATTCAGCTGACATCTGTATGTAGCGGTAATAGGAAAAAATTAGAGTCCAAAATGTATGGAAGCACGAATGTAATACTACGAGGAAATGTTTTTAAAAGAATTTTAAATTCACTCGAACTGAAAACGAACGACATTCTCTGTCGTGGTTCTTATTATGGATGAGGCTGTTTAAAAGATGCGAAAATTTGCATCCGTCCGCACATCTGATAAGAAGCTAATGCATTCAAAGTTTCGTTTTCTGGGTTAATATGAAGCCATTATATGCAAGCACCAGGTGAAACTTTTCAAGTCCGCATAATTTGTAGCGCCCGCATTGATCTGCGAGCAACTTCTTTCGCGATAAGGGACTCGTCACCGTCTCTCTCATTCTATTTGCACATTTTTTTTTTCCGAGCGACTTTAAAAAAATTGTAAGCCTTTCTCCGGTTGTTAGTCATCATTAACATTAACCCATTAACGAGATATTTTTCCTCTTTTTCATACCGTGAAGCTGGGATGTAGGTAGGCGTTGTAAAACATATTAATCATCGCTTCGTGTCTATACGCTGAAAGAAGTTAAGAAATATACACTGCGTACGTATGACAGAGGGAAATAAATAATAGCTTTTTGACGTCAAAAAAAAAGTTAAAAACCATTATGTGTGTAGACCACATTCGGTAGTTTTAAACGCGTAAGATTGATGGCTCTAGAATGAAGGTGGGTGGGTCGGGTTCATGTGCTATGACTCTCCGGCTGAAGGAAGGGAAGCCTCGCGGACGACATTTTCGAACTGATAATCGCTCTCTCCATCCTCTCGAGTACGAGTGACGAATGACAGATGCACCGTAGACATTTCCTGCGTGACATATCTGCGAAAATATTCTCCCGTAATGAATGTTATAACCTCCTGGATATCGTACAGTACGAGAAAAAAAGAGAATTGACTATCAAAATGAATAATGATGTTTTAAATTTGCGCATTCGTCATTTTCGACACTCATCGTTTTCCTCTCTGCGAGATGGGCTGAAGTGCTGCAACAGCGCAGACTCTCTCATCTTAGTGTAGGTCAAACGAAAGCATCCATCTTAATTCTACACATACGTTGCAGAGAGTTATCACAAATGGAAGTAATGCTAAATAGAGGAATTTCTTATTGAATGAATGACGTATTAGATCGGTAGTACACAAAGAGCACGTGTGTATACAGAGAGGATACAAACAGCGTGCGGGAACGTCCTAGGGGATGGCGACAAATGAACGTGGATTAAAATTAGAATGTTTGATCTACGCGGGACTTTTTTAGTGAATCGGGTATCATTGACTCCGTTGGCCTGGCAAGCTATTTCAGGAAACACAGCGGTCGATGCATGAATCGTCGAGCTTAGAATCTGTATCATCATCATCATCGAACTTTCACATGGGGAGAGAGTTATCGATTTTTCAGTCTACTGCTCGGAGGTTTGACTAAATTTGTGCAGAAGACTGGAAAATAATGTTAGACTTTCCGGTGCTCTACCGATTTTTCATGCTCCTGCTCACTACAAGTCGAAGTGAGATCTACTCCTAAACCTGTTAGTGTTACCTAGAAGACACCATAAGAAGGGTGGCTCATCCATCTAACCAAAGAAGGATTTCGTCTATGTGCTAGCCACTCGTTGGAGACCCATCTTCGCCCTTCATAAAATAGTTGCAATCTGTACCCTGGCGGAGACCAAAGATCCAGAGTGCATTGACCCTCGCCGTATGAATAGCGTCAAAATGTACGGCGGAAGCCTCACATCACGCTCCACAAGGCGACCTTCGACATCACGCAAACCGAGCTTCGACAATTTTGATGGGTTGTTGTCAGTGCCTCTCATTTGACCTTTGTCCGTCATTAGAATGTCTTCGCAAGTATCGCGACACCAAAGCTCAAACCAGGGAATGATCGTCGTCTTTGGTATCCCTATCAATTCTGCAGTCTTTGCATTCGGTATTTCTATTGAATGAAATTGAAAGAGCGCGTGCGCCAATGGAGTTGTAGATCACACCTCGTCAAGCGTGGAGCACGATATTTTCGTAGAGCACTTACGCTAGTAGAGACTTTCCTCAGAAAAAAAATTCAATTGTAGGAGCAAAAAAGTCAAAGGGACAAGAAGGAAAGGATTCATAACTTCAGAAATGCTAGAGAACTTTAAATATTGGTCATACCAATTGTGGAAGATGAGTTGAATTTATGTAGGGCCGACAAAGGATGAAAAAAGGGTGTTTTTCACACCGGTCCCGAGATTTTCAAAAAACCCGATTAAAGGAAAAATCAGGAGGAAGGAGAAGGGGCCTCTGACGTCACAATCTGATGCACCAGTTTTTATCCAAGTCCCCCTCCCATCATATACATATAGCTTGAGGGACGAGGCCTGTGACGTCACAACCTGATAAAGTCATAGGTCAGTCTTGTGACGTCACAATCTACATTTTTCAGATCCACGTGCCCCATATCATTTCTCAATTCCCCTTCTATCACATATAGCTTAGGGGACAGGGCCTATGAAGTCATAGTTTGATGATGTCATAGGTCAGCCTTCTGATGTCACAATAGGATGACGCCATAGATTTTTTTTCAAAGTCTCCCTCCTGTCATATAAAAAGCTTGAAGCCGCGCCTGTGACGTCACAAACTGATAACGTAATAGGTCGGCCTGGTGACGTCATAATCTACAATACATTTTCAAGATCCCACGTATTTCATATGTTAAATTTTCCTCCTTTTGTGTACCTTTGAGGGGCGGGCCCTGTGACGTCACAGTTAGGATGATGTCATAGGTCAACCTTCTGGTGTCACAATGGGATGACATCATAGATCATTTTTTTCAAATCCCCCTCCTATCACATAAAGCTTGAAGGCGGGGCCTGTCACATCACAATCTGATAACGCAATGGGTCAGCCTTGTGACGTCACAATCTACATTTTCCAGATCCCACATGCTTCACATCTTAAATTTTCCTCCTTTTGTGTATCTCCAAGTTTCCCTCCCGTTATATATAGCTTGAGGGGAGGGGCCTATGACGTCACAGTTTGATGATGCCATAGGTTAGCCTTGTGACATCACAAGCTTTATTTTCCAGATCCTACGTGCCCCATAAAATAGGTTCCCTGCTATCCCCCGTTCAACTCCGTTAAGGAACCGGTCAGTTTTTCCAATCCCCCCCCCCCTTGCATATACAGCTCAAGGATAAGGAAGAAAAAAGAAGTATAAGGAGAAGAACGGTCAGAACTAACACGGCTCCTTCGGAGACACGTGATGTATCTTTTTATATGCTTGCTTACCGAACTTTGATTCAATAACGTTCCCCTCCACCACCAGTATTTCCTAACTTAGTATAAACTGCGCACTAAGCAATTCAACAGCCATACTAGCTTGATCTTCAGACAAAATATTGCTAGACTCAGAGAAAGATCGTTCAATATAAGCGTCTTTTCACCTCTCCAGTAATCCACAACTGATACTTGTAGGTCCTCCTTTTGTATTTCAGCCTAGAGTAGTTTTAATTCATCGACAATTTCATCAGCGGGGATTGTCAAGGGTAATTTAGCAACAACCTGTAATACATCCTCAAGATTTCTCTTTCTCTTTTTTCTGATTTCACACGGTAGCAAAAATTTGAATCGTTCTATCAGGTGTTGAAAAATAATCGCCGAAGTTCATAGAGTCATACAATCATGTTGCGGGGGACTCTACAAGAGCGTCAGATTTCCCGGCACATTGATTACAAATTCCCTCCCACTATTTCAGACATTACATGCCGGTCGCTCATTACTGCAAAAAAAAGTAGGATGGATCAGGGGCGCACCCTTCTGACCTCAGCCGCAGGAAACATGAATCCAAAAGAAAGTGCAGAGAGAATACACAAGGAGGCCATTAAAAAAGTGGCAATCATGGTAAAAAATGACCCACAAGGACATTGGACCAAAGAATTAATTTCAAAGGTAGGACAAACTAACCTTGATATCTGCTTCTTCCTATCGCAAGCCGTATTTGGAGCATGGGTGTTTTGCCGCCTACTTGCATTCCTGGACAAGAGAAGATGATCCAGATGTCGCTGCGGAACCTCCAAAGAAACTGCAGCACATGTCTTCAATGAATGCCAACTATTCGAGACGGACCGGCTCCAGAACCTGGACATAAATGAGGAAAGATCAATCAGATACCTACGAGCAACGGCGAAGAAGCTAAGGGCGCTGGAAGGAATAAAGGAAAGCAAGGAGTACCAAATTAGCGATAGACAGTAGGCTTAGATCAGCTCAAGCACTGAAGCCTGCCATCAAAATGAAATATTTTCCAGGAAAAAAAATGTATTTGCTGGTAGCAGCAGGACAGTCTCTCCGTCCATCACTGAGCACTGCCGTTGTAACTCAGTGGCGGATAAATAGGAAACAAAAAAATTTATGAAAAAAAAAAATAACAAATAGTACACTGTATGTTGGGCCTAGTATAATGAAAGTAGGGAAACTGTCCCTGAAGTAAGCCGAGGTCTCCTATGAAGTCATCAAGTGTGACAAAAAAACATGTCGGTTTTTCGTGTGCCCATCTCATGAGCATATAAATTGCTTTTAGTCATGAATTGAAACGTTCCCACCAAGCGTTAGTAAGGTACATCTCCTCAGCCCTTCTTCACAGATTTCTGATTCAGGTTCTCTCTGAATTTTTAAATGTAATAAAAATGGGAAACCGAAATTCAGGCAATTATCGATCACTCGGTGGGTTATGAACTAACTTTGAGCTACCTTTCCCAAAAGTCACTTCTACAGGAAAAAACTTACCTTATTCCTTGCTCAATAGGCTCATGAAACCTAATTCCCCTTCCCGACATTGCTATTGCGAACCCGCAAAATTTTATGTGATTTCATATAGTAAATAACACTTCGTCTATAGTGCAAGTGTAGACCCACAAAAAACTTATGCTGGAGGAAATGAGGTATGGGCACGAAAGATTGCTGGCTTCGGCAAAAATGATATATATCACAAGCAATGTTTTATTCAGAAGAACAGGAATTCGCATGTATCAATTTCGACTTCTTCTTCTCGACCCCTTTTTTCGCTCGCCAAGCCAAAAGAACATACAAAGCTCGATCCAACACTCTCAGTCGTGTTTTCCCTTTCTTCTTTCTCGCTCACTCGTTTTTTTATTTTTTATCGTTACTCTCGGCACGCCGCACCATACATGAATTATGACTTCTAAGAAAAAGAGGTGAATCGCGCGCGTCGGGCAAATTTATACGAGCTTTATATAAACTTGTGTAACCTTAAGACACGTTGCTGAGGGCCAAACGCACCGCGCCGCGGCAAAAATACGCTTCGTAATCGAGAAAAAAAAAAAAAAAAACTCCGTACGCTATTAGGGACAATAAATTTCTTCTCCATCCACTTCGTGCGTTCGGGAAGCAGCTGTGAGAAAACTGATGTTCGAATAAATCGTGTACATTTGCAATCGTTACAAGGAGTACATGAAAGTTTAGGTAGACGATGTACATTATAGGCTCGGGTATATCAGGTGTTGCTCGGATGTGACTTTGAAAACTTCTGCTCGATTAGCTATGTTAAACACGAATGAATTCTGTGGGAATGAATTTGTTGCGAGGAACTTTCTCGAAAGCTCCTTCCATCACGAAACATTTGTACATCGTTCTTCTCTGATAACAAATGAATAGGGTTATATTCATCAACTTGAAAGTCCTACAAAGTAGCAATCGATAGTATACTGAAAATTTTTCGACCTCAGGCGATACGTAAGACATGTGAGTTGATGCACAGGTCTGAAAACCGTATACTAAAGTCTGAAAGTTGACAATGGAGAGCACAAGTGAGCGAGCTTATAGGTACGATGTAATCGATTATCAGAATCAGTCAATATAAGAGATTTCGCAAGCATTTGAGTTTCTTGGATGCATTTTTCAAATTTGCTTTTGCAGGGGATGTATTTTTCGAGATCTGTTAGAAAAGAAAAAAACTCTAATGTGAAGTGAGATGAGAGCATTTTTGGTAACTCGCCAGATTTCGGACCCAAAGGAGAACGACGGAGTTGTAACATGATGCAATAAGAAACTCCTGGAGGATTCGTCATGCTAAGGTGTTAGAAGTACAATGATTGTGGATATGCGACACAATCGTGTGAAGAAAGTGCATAGAATTTCTAGCTCGAAAAAAAATAAGATTGTTTTTTTTACCTATTCTTCCGGAAATACGAGAACGCATCTGAGCACGATTATCCCACGACGAGGAAGAGACATTTTGCTGCGACCAAATTCCCCCTTCAAGAGGCGTCCTGAGCTCTTGTCACTTTCACACCCCTATGTAAACATTTACAAACAGTGTAAAAGGAAACAACAGACCTGTTTCCACCCACGCTGTGATTGTGATCAGTCAGCCACGGTCCGTTTTTGATAGTATTTTGCATTTCTGCCGGAAAGAAACCAACAAAAGTATGGGAAAAACCGCCTTCACCACAAGCCGTGGTCAGCGGTCATCGTTTATTCCGAACAAAAGCCACTATACTCGAGTGTCATTATTACAAAAGAGGAAAAAAGAAATACGTCTTAGAGTGCTTGAGTGCATACGTGCACTCGAAAGTAGGCCTAATAGACTACACTTCTATAGCTTTTTTTTTTCTCGCGGAACAAAACATAGTTATATGGGAGAAAATAGAAGACAACAGATGAAAAAAAGAAGTCATTGAATCGTGCCGTGAGTGGATACAGTAAAGCTTTTCGTGACAAAAAAAAAAAAAAAAAACAGTATATCTCGGCAAGGAGTAAACAAATACATGCCTTCGCTGTGTGTCTTTTGCCCGGTTGTAAATCAAACGCGCGAGACCACACATACGCTATTCGTTTTTTCATCCATACTCGATAAAACGTATTTAGTACCTATGGCTCCGCTCGGTATGGCTCTCTCCAAAGGTATTATGTATGCGTTTCAAATTCTCTAACGCCGCTACGATATAAATTAACCCGCTCTTAAATTTATTAATCGAAATATAGATACTCACTCGATTGGATTAAATGGCACGTCCAAAAGACATACAGTACCACAGAGTGCTTGTATGTACATGCATCTTGTACACGCATGCAAGTGTAGAAACCGTTTGCGCGAACAGGCTGCCCGGTAATCTGATATAGCCACGTACCCGATGCATGCGTGATGCTTATATGGTACCGTACCTGCCCTGATGCTGTGCCGATGTACGATCTGTTACTCAGGCTTCGAAGTACACACGTACTATGCCATGTTAAACGAACTCTAAATGCGATTTCACAAATCAGATGTGAACAAGCACGAAACGGCTGCCAATTACAAAACGCAATTAGAAAATGAAGTATGGTACGGGGATCTAGTCCTGACTAGAGAAGATGGTGCGTGCGTGAGAAAACAAGGTGTCGTAACAATGAGCCGGTACAAATGCTCTTAATCTCGGTGTAGTAACTGTGGTTTTGAAGCGATAAGCAACGCCCTGTGATCCTGGAGTAGTCATCTCCAGTCCCAATCTTATTACTTCTACTTTCACTCACAGGCTCTCAATTCCCCTATCATGAGCTTGTAGAATGCCTTCACACAGAAACAAGATCATACAGATTTGTTCACAAGAACATACCCTTTTAACTAAACTTGCGATCTACTTACTTCAATACTTTTTCTATCTGCACATAAATTTCCACAAATACTTAATTGTGAAATTGTAACACGGAGTATATCACGAGCTAGTGATCCGTAAGAGTAATCGCATAACTCGTGAATATTACTTGTAGAAGAAAAAATCGGCTACCGGTACTGCATTTTGTTTTTTGTTCTTCAAAATTACCACCACATCGAATAAATTTTGATACTATCATATTTTAGGCTATCTCAAGACAACAGTTATCAAAAGAACTTACATGTCTTCTTGGAACTTGTACTGGAATAGAAAATATTTTGGCCCAAATTCTATCGTGAGCTCTGATATTTGATTCCGTCGGAATAAGGAGAATACGGTAACGAACTTCTCTCCCTTTTCCGGAAAAGGAAAGCTTTGAACATATTACAAAATCTCTCTGCCTATAGAAGTAAAAAGTGAAAGGAACTTTATCTGAAGACGAAAACAGCATCAAAAATAATTATAAGTATTTGAGAATATTGTACTCACGAGCAGGACACATTCAGATCCGTTTGAAGTTTCGGTGATATTGCACGATCATTCCTTTTGTAGACGTGTGAGGATTATCAATGTCTTCATTTTCTTCATGTTCTACTTCCTTTAGCTGTAGAAAGAGGTGTTTGGTCATTGCTCGCGTTTTTTTCGTCGTTTTATTGCCTCCTAGGCCTATAAGATCTAACGTAGCTGCAATGAAAATAGAAATGGTGGAAATACAAAAAACTATCGGTGCGCGAAAAAAGGGTACCTTACATTCAAAATCGATCGCGAAAAAGAAATATGAACAATAATTTACCTTTCCAACGAAGTGAAATGATTACTTAGCATGTAATCTCGGTATTATTTCAAATAATAAAAATAGGTTCTTCGATGAATGTTCGGAATCACATTACGGACAAATTTGATGACGGTAACATGAAACACGATTGATTCGTGATCTCGGCACTATTTCAACCTAATGAAAATAGAATTTTCCATCAATATTCTGACCACGAAGGTGAAAATGATTATAGATTGAGAGTCAATTTTCAGAAAAAAATTCTAAAATACCTATGTAAGTCTTCAAGAATAATTACGGACGTTCGATAACTGGTAATGAAAATATAAAATGAGGGCTAAGAGCAAGAAAGTTCTATCAGCGTTCTCACTTCGTATGTTCTCGCAGATGAATATCGATGCAGATCCACAGGTTCAATATACTTACAAAATAATTCAATGAAGATTTCACTTTCAACAGGAATTTTTTACGAATAATGACAATAAGGCAATTGTTTCGAAGTCCTTAGGTACAAATAAACGCTAGAGTTGGGACATATACTGATTATCTAGCGTTCTCGACTCTCGAGTAGTGAATGGAGTACACGGTTTCAGTTTCAGTAAGGTTTCAGAGATTTCACTATTTGCGAGGTTTGCGAGGGCCACATAATCGGTTTTACTCGGTTTCATTCAATGTTATTCTCGTTTAGTGACGTCACTATTTAACGTATTGCAGCTTGCAAGGAACATGACGAAGTAAAGAACGAGGCTAAAACACGAGTCGGTATTTCACGCCACAATCGGAGGGAAGTTGATTCCGCGAGTCTTCGAAGTTCTTGCGTTCGCACGCTCGTGTTGCGCGGTATTGCGTCTTGTATTTATGCTTTGAATTGCGGGTCAGTATCAAGGGGGTCTGTATGGACTTGGAAATTTTTTTCGAAATTCCAAATATTTTACTCAAAAAACAACCAAAGTACCGAAATATGTTTGGACTTCAAAAATTCTTTGAGATACTTATTCTACTTGAAAAAACGACCAAGTTCGAGAATATTTTTGGACTTGGAAATTTTTTTCGAAAATCGAAATATTTTTCTCAAAAAACGACCGAAGTACCAAAATATGTTTGGACATGAAAAATTCTTTGAGATATTCTACTTGAAAAAACAACCAAGTCCGAGAATATTTTTGGACTTCGAATATTTTTCAAGACATTTCACTCAAAAAATATTATTTTTCCACGTAATTCACTTGAAAGGAATCGGACAAATGCTATACTATCTGCAATAGTGTGATAGCCTTCTTAACAGAAATATAATTATTTTTAATAGGTATTCATAGATTAGGTGTACCTAATAGAAACAATTCCAAGCAGTTTTGGTGCCAAATTTACACGTCATAGAACCAAATAAACTGAAAGGTAAGAAAAAAAAAAAACAAAACAAAACAAAAAGGACGTGGAAAAAAAATACAAAATAATATTGTTCATAGGGTAACTGGGTACTTATCAGTCTTTCCACATTCCACTCAAACAATTTTTTATTTCAAGATTATTTGCAAAGAGTACTATTTAATTACAAAAGAAAAAATACTTATAGATGTTCTCAGTTTTCTTGCGCATTTTATTTTTCAAATTTGATTATTTTGTCAGACAAAAATCTTCAAATAAGAGAGTATCTCAATTTTTGAGTGAAAATTCAAATTTTTCAACAAAAGGTTCAACATGATACTTCTAGAATTAGGTACTTCAACTTCTAGATTTACAAATATTCCAATAGATTAATGGGAGACCAATTGTTGTAGTTCTTGTATTAAGAAAAGAAAACAACAACTACAAAGTGTTAATTACACCTAATTAGTTATAATTAATTACAAAAAAAAAAAAAAAAAAAAAAAGGAAGAGTACCTATGATACCTAATTTTAATATAATTTATAACAAAAAAATCTTATTGTGTTTTTCAAAATATAGATCTTGAAAATTCATCTTATAAATAACTAAAATGCGTAGGTACACTGTAAACTTAAGTGGGTAACTAGAAATCTTCAAAAAAAGAAAAAATACCACTTCTAAAAGCGTTTGACTCCTAAATTAACCCTTGTATTTTAAAACATATTAGAGATACATTTTGAGAGACTTTTCTGTTGCAGCCAAAAAAATTTAGTTTTTTAAAGATTGAAAAGCAAAAAGATTTCTTATTTTGGACTTCTGAATTCTAGAAACTAAAAAATTGATTCCGAATATTTCATTAAAATCATCCACTGTAAAGCAGATTCTTATTTCTACCAATTTTTATTTTATTCTAAATTTTGTTTTCTGGAAAATTGAAACAGAATTATAAAATTCAATATTTGTTTTTCATTTTCTTTAACAATTATGTTATACATAGTACCTAATTCTTCTAAAAAATTAATGTTTGGTGGTTAATCTATACAAATTCCAAGTTATTGTGAAAAATAAAATAGGTACAAAATGCATTAAAAAGTAGAAAAAAAAAGAAAAAAAGACGTACCTAAGTTACCTACCAAATACATAAAGATTAGTTGTTAACTTGACAGAAGGAATCATCCTGTCTTTTTTCAGTCCATCCTCAGTAATTTCACCATCTTGAAACTATAGGCTCGCATTCCTGGTTCTATTTTTCTTTTACAATTTTCCCATAATTCAACATGATTACCAGCGTTCAAATATACCTCTTGACGAGCAACCTCTTCAATGGCATAATTATCTAATGAAAAATTTGTTTTTTTGATAAGCCGATCTTTCTTTTTTGAAAGAAGCTTTACAAACACGTAGCTCCCACTAATTTCTGTAGGTTCGTAGACCGTGAAAACAGCGTTTGGCTGTAATTTACAGATTGCTTCAATATCATAACCGTCGTTATTTCCACTAGGTTCAGGCCACATAATCAGCAGTACGCAATTCCTCACAACGTTAGGACATTTATCTAGAAGATCGTTCACTGTTCTATAATCAGCTTTGAATTGTGGATTCTTATCAACTGAAGTAATATCAAGTTTACAACCAAAGTGGTTTTTATAAGCCTCAATAATGGCATTATCAAGGGAGCCATCACCTGAACCTATAGATATTACCTCAGTAAGGCCGCCTTTGGCTTCGTTCTTACAAAAATAGGACGCGTAGGACAGAAAGTTACTGAGTCCAAAACCAATAACAGCCCAATTGTAATTCTTCTTAGTAATGGCAGAGTGATACGCGGCTTTGGCTGCCAAGTCATCAAATAACGTGGGAGTAGGGAAACCAGAAGAATAATTTGCCATGAATTTTTCTTGTAAGCACTGATTATAGCCCCTAAAAAGGGTAAAATTTTCAGAGTTTGTTGCACTGTTACCGGTACTTGTTGAACAGCTGGGCAAAGTTTCAAGCATTTGATTATCATCTGATTCAACGTCACTGTTTGGCTGGCTCGAGTCGGACTTGACGCTTGTAGTCAATGGATAAGAACTGCTTTTGTTGCAGATGGAGCCGCTATCAACCACATGTTTTGTACACATTGAATTGTCTGAAGTTACAGAACGTTCTTCTTCAAGGCTCATATTCTCAAACTGATCTTCCATAGGTACCGGTATCTTTTTTCTTCTCAGCACCTGGATAATAAGTAATTATTTTGCGATCAGCTAGTTAGTGCTTAGTACTAACTTGACTATGTGATATTCTTGTAAAAATCACACAGTATAGGCCTGGAACGGGTATTTACTACTTTTATGTGAATTATCTTGTAGAAATCGAACTAATGATATGCGTCATCAGGTACCTAGGTAATGAACACGGAACATACGCAGTCCTTAAACATACGTAGGTAGGTAACGTAGGTAATAAAAATTCATGAAATTTGGTTTGTCAAACACAATATTGTTATCAATGTTAACACCTTCAAACGCAAAGCATGAGCGTCATGGTTCATAACATGAATCACGTTTTTAAATAATTTGTGAGATCGGAGGGCCAATTTTACCGAAGTGCTAATGGTCAATTCAGAGCTACCTACCTAATTCGAGTTTAATCGCTCAAATTCGGGTGCTCAATAGGCTCAATTGGAGTCTAACCAGTCACATGATTTTATGGTCGATAGTTGGAATTTTTATAGATCCTTATAGTAGGTCAGAGCCTCTACTCTTCGTTTTCCTGTGGGTAACTTTGTGCATGAGAATCAGAACCTTAAAAAAATTCTTTTTTGGAAGAAGTGAACTAAATTTGGGAACACTGTTGGAACATGAGAAGATGAACCAAAGATCTTGGTGAGTTAGATTCATACTTGCGCTAGATCTTTCTAACTTTGAACTATTTTTACGATCCGCTAATTATAGGCTTGCACATTTAATCGTGTCGCAGCATGGCAAAACCGATAAATTTTCGATCACAAGTCCAAATAATTTCCTTTTTCGATCTCCTACTGCTTCTTAATGCTCAGCAAAACCCAATGAATGGTCCGAATATACACAAAATGCGGGCACTGAAAACCGAATTTCATAAAATGAAAGAAAATATGTTTTGAGTTCTTGGTAGAGAGAGTGAGGCTGTCTCATCGATAGGTAAGGTAAATAAAACTAACGACCATCCTACAGACATTATTGTATTGACATAAAGATGACAACAACCGCATTAAGAGTGACAGCAAAACACGAGTTTTTGCAGACATATAGCCTGTGGAATTAGGACATCGAAATTCAGTACCCACGTTGCTCTGGAAAACTGGTTATGCAGATTTTTCTATTTCAAAAAAAAAAAAAAAAAAAAAAAAAGGAACATAAAAATCAATTAACACGTTACGCGTATCTCGTCAAGTTGGAGAAATAGAAAAAAAATTAAATCGTCGAGAGATCGGAAAAGGTAAATCATAATCCTGACACTTTTACGAGTGTGATTCGAGTATTAGATGGCGTTATAAATTATTAGGAAATGCTGCTAAGAGATGCACGATGAATGTTTTATTGAGACGCTCGCACTTTGAGCTGCATAGACGTGAATACAGAAATTCGAGTCGAGTGCTGTACGGCACGTTTATAAATTCATACGCTGTATACAGGGGTATAATATCGTGAATTATTTTCTAAAGTGAAAAAGAACTCTCTTTAGCATTCGTTATCACCATTTTTGGCGTGTGAAAGGCAAATAGGTACGTACCGTGTACAAAAAATTAGAATATTCATCCGGAATCGTGTGGCATAATATAGCGTAGCTCCAAATGTATCTTTGATGTCTGACGTGGTCGAGAAGAGCTTGGAAATTTTATTTTATTCATCATAGAAGGCGCTTGATACGCGGAAATTGAAAAGTCAATTTCGAAATTTAACTAATTTATGATGGACGGAGGAAGGGGCCGGGCGCTGCCACTAAACGATGCCGGGCGCGTGTAAAGGTGATGGTGTAATTGAGGTTCGAAAGTCGAATGCGTGTCATTTATTATTGAGCACTCGGGCCTACGCAGACGTCGTTTATTCATTTTACGGATAAAATATTTCGCGCTGCGTGGAAGCTCGCTTATGTAGACGTGTTTTTATCGAAGACACGATTTCGATGCATGATATAGTCAACTCAGTTTAAAAGTACATTCAGATTCAAAAGATATAACATGTTCTTTACAATCGCGTTAATTAATCACTATAATACAAGAAGTTGGGTAAGAGTTCTACTTGAAACGTGCGACTTCTCCTTCTGTGTTACAGATACGTCGAGCCTGGTGTAACTCGATAAAAGCATTCCACGAAATCCTAACTTATAGTTACTCGTGGATCGAATTTTACGTTCGCAATGAATTTCGAAATTTAGACCTACAGATCGTGCAAAATTAATCGTGATTTATGACTGATTTCAGATAGACCACCTTTTTGGACTCGTGTTGACTGATAAGTTTCCATTGGGAATTAAATAAACCTTGAAATACTCATTGATCGAACTTTCAGTCATCCAGCCTAATCGGAAGAGTCGTTCGGATGCTCTAGGAAAATTTTCCCGGAAATTTTATTCTTGTATGTGAGATGTCACTCCTGAAGAGCCAGGGACGAAGCAAAGATCTCCAAAGTGAATTTCATGGAGATGTGGGATTGGTCCATTCTGGTGAGGAATTGATGAGAGTTGGAGTCGAGGAGACCGTTAGAGCCAGAGCCAGTGGACAGAAGTCAGTGGCGATGCTGGGAACTCTGGAACTTTACCTCCGCTTTGTCCCTGGTTGCTCAGGATTTAACCTACAAGAAAACTACATAAACTGGTGTCTGTATCCACAATCACTCGCTACACCCCAGAGGACAAAGGCCTCCATCATCAACCACGCCATACAATGACTCCTCCGCTGGTCTCTCTCTGTCGCAGCCAAAAACAATGATATTAAACTGGGGTATCCCTTGTGGTGAGGGAAGTATCAAAGACTATTTCCTGGCACTTTTTTCGAATATCAACTTCAGGCCCGAGATGAAATGTCTTTAATCCCCCCCCCCCCTAACATCGCATAAGTAACGCCGCTAGTGGCCTGAAGAGGAGGGTCAGAGTAGAGGATAAACGGAATGCCGTTGTAGTTATCGAGAAATCCTCCTACATCTCCAAAATTTGTGACGTGCTCAACAAGTATGGGGCCAAGGAAAACGACCTCCTCTGTTCTAATTTCGTCATACGAGTTAGAAATCTCATTAATAGGCGTAAAGTATTCCTCTGACAATAAGAACCCTTTTGAAACCAAATCCTGTACATCTCCTACTCTATGGGTAGCCTATTTTGCATAAGAAGGAGACCCCGATGCGGCCGGTTGTTTCGTTTGTATCTTTGCCGACATACTCCATCGCCAAATTCTTAGATGGTTGGTTTAAATCACATACTCAGTTCGACTCCCCTTGGTGAAGAAGTCGGGCTCCCCAGCAAATAAGCTGAAGGATGTAAGTCTTCCCCCGGGTTCAATTTTATATTCATTTGATGCTGTTGGTTATTCTCAAACATACCCAAGTTCGTCGCTATCCAACGGATAGGTGACTTGCTCATTAAATCTGTTGCTCCTCACGAGGAATTGGAGGAATTTTTTGACCTTCTGAATGTTTGTAAGTCCCCTAAGTTTTGTAAATTTGATAGAAAATTCTTCGTTATGACTTGACACTTCCTCCCCACTCGTGAATTTTAATTTGCAACTCCTGGATTATCATTAGATCTACTTTGTTTCTTCGTCAAAGAAAGTGAGACAGAACACTCCCATTGAAAATGGCAGTTAGTATCTCGGATGCAACACGTAACAAATTAATCTCGTCTCCCTCGAGCAGTCATACGTATCTTTTGACCATTGAAGGATCGACCGATAAGTTCGCTGAGATTGTGGAAAGCGTCATAAATTCGTTACAACAATAAATATGCGCGAGATTCGGTTACTATTTATTATGTTTACCGTGATGCATCTTTCGTAATATCGAATTACCACGACGGTCTTTTGGCACCACCACAACTTAAGTTTGACATTGATGCATGATCGTGAAGTACGGCCGTGGCTCGACCCACGCGTGATGGTCACAAATCATCGGCGAATGTATACAGCATCATAATATACACTTTATAGACCTACTATTTCATCCGCAGGTTTATGATTTCTCCTCTTGACACTATAGACTGTGTACATAGTGCGAAGATTTTTTTGACGTTTTTAATTACCATCAGCGCCATTAGCGAATACCGGTTTCTTACCTAATATCGAAACACAGCCTCGCCCCATAAATATTATTTATCTTGTTAGTTATGGTCTACTTATATTATGAAAACGTTACGTTTCATTATATTATTAAGTACAAATGATATACGCATCCGTGAAATACAAATATATATTGGTGAGACTTGTTGAGTACTTCGGTGTACTCTCACAGACCCTGTTGGAGAATTCGATATGAGAACGAAAGAATTATTTTGGTATCTCTAAATCATTACTTTTCAACATATCTCCAGATGCTGTGAGAAGCAAAAACGACATCTATAATTGGATTGGAATAAGTAATGGTCCGTATTGAAAATGATTCATGAAGCATACGAGAGTCCCCAGGAAGGATGATGTTAAAAACTCTTTCTTACTCCGGAATACTTCCTGTTAGGGTTTGAAAATATGTATGAACGATTTCTTTTGATTTATTTTGCTGGTAGTGGAATGGGATCTAAATAGCTTAGACGAATTCAAGCATCTGATTATACAGAGACTTCGACTTCAAGGATCGATGAGGATAAGGGTTCGAAAAAGAGGTCTACAGATTAGTCAAAGAGCCCTAAAGAGGAAGAAGAGCGAGGAAACTTGAAAGACAGCAAGGAAGATGACCATATTTGGGGGAAGCCGAAGCCATAAGGGGGGGGGGTCCGCGATGAAATGTAAAATATTGTGGCTTGGTTTAAGGAAATTATGCAAAGTCATTGAATGAGAGAAGTTTCGATTTCAATGATAGTCAGGAGCGTAGCAAAAAATGGTGCAGAGAGGTCCGGACTTCTCTCTTGAACTGAAAACTTGAATAGGTAGAAAGCCAAAATTTTCCAACTCCCCTCCCTCTTCATGTAGAGCTCAAGAGTTGAAATTTTTGACACGTTTCATGTCTTTCCTAAACTTTCCTGAATCCTAGACCCTAATTCAAAAATTTGTGAGTTCACATCATCCCCTCACCCCCTTCCCGGAAAGGAGCCTTAGACATGATTCTGAAAATCTGCGAGCTCCGCGAATCCTGAATCCTTGTCCTTAACTCCAGAATTTACGACATCTCTTCCTTTATGAAAAAGTATGACGTCATTAGCAGGTGGCGTCATCAACCGTGTCTCGAGTCTGACTGTAGAATCTGCGAGTTTAATTCACCTCGCCCCGTCTTTGTAATCTATAAGTGGTTCAGTATAGGCTTTTATACTGATCAATATCAGATTTATGTTAGGCCTGGTTCCATGAAGGCTAATAGAAGGCCTATATAATTTAGTATACTGTACAGCTCAGTATGAAAGCTAAAAAGTAGTACTTCAATTCTGGAACCTGCAAGGATAACGTCATCAGCCGTGACCAGAAGGCGTAGTATAAGGAAGACCCGAGCAGTATTACTATTAGGTTTAGTATAATAGAGACTGTTGCAAAGCTTATGAACGGAATGAGTGACCCCGGGAATAGAAGAGAATTAGGAAGAGAGAAAGTCGAAGCTGATACGTTATGAATGCTTATGACGTCACAGATAGTCATCATGGAAGGTCATAACGTGACGTCACTAGTGTTAATCTCCGTGGACTGGATATAGCTTAACTCACAGTACACTACGCCAATATTAATCCACAAAGGGGCCGCTAGTTCGCCTCCTTTGAACTAGATACTTATCTTGTTGTACATCAGCCTATATTAGAGCAAGAACGGGGCAATAGCCTCTGTGAGAAAAATTCAAGCCAAGTCATGATTTCATCCTGAAGCAGGCATGGCTTTAAAATATAAATGAGGCACGAAACACAATCTTTAGTCCTCTGGCTCTGCCAGAAAATCTCTCTTTTTTCAACACCCTGCAGTTGATTAGAGGGTGCCCGTATACTTTTTCAAATGATATTTACCGAATAGTCCTCGCCTCTCTCGAACATCGATTTGGCAGGAAGATGGTGGGCGGCGGACGTTTTTCTCAAACAATCTGTATAAAACATAAAATAGATCCCCTTTTGAAACCATAGAGATCTGGTTGAAACTTATACACTAGACAGGATTGAGGGGGGAAGAGAGGATCTTTGTAGGTTTTCGGGAGACAGTATTTAGGGTGAATTCTGGGCAAACTGATGTCAGATTGAGAGAATAGGTCTGGTGAAGAACGGGGCTGGTGATCTTCTCCCCTACTTCTAGTGACATGTTAGACTTAGCAAATTCCACGGAATTATTACTGGCAGATTAAAAAAAAAGAAATCCCACCTCTTTGTGTAAAATTTTAGGGGGGAAAAAAATACATGGATCATTCTCTCAAGTGCAATGATAGCGTGTCTGATCTTATTGTTATTCCAAGGACCTGCTGTTCTATTGGTCACTATTTTTCCATACTCCTTCCTTTAAACAGCTCAAGACTCAAGATTCTTCCACGACCTTCAAACAGATCAACCACCCCCCCTCCCTCTTCTATTCTTCATTCAGAATTTTTTTAGCCCTTCAAGTCAAGGTCGTTTTTGTTGATGTACGAGTAGGTACACGTACATCAAATAAAGCTAATATAGGGGGTTTTACGTTAAAAGGATCAAAACGCGGAAAGGTGGTAGTGCGCTCGTAGTATTTTTCGGAATTTTTTATTGCAGTTCAGTTATGAAAAATGAATGGTTGTTGTCAGGAGAAGAAGATAAAACTGATCTGGCCTGTGATTTTAAACACCAATGATTTCAAAATTTTTGAAAATCTGGAAACCTATCTCTACTTTCTGACATTTACTTTGTGATATTTATCCGTATTCCCATCGTCAGAAGGAAAAAATGATTTCCAGAACATTTTTATTCTATCAAATACCCTTTGCGATCGTCAAGCTTGGATAGTATACGGACTTTAGTTCGTAAAATACCAGCATGTACACCGTTTCTATTCAAGTAATGGTAGTCATGCCTGATAGTGGTCCTGAATGAAATATCCAATCCCATAGATAAGAGTAAAATCGCACTCTTTGCTTCAAAACTGCACTTTTTCCTATCCTTTGCTATCGTACCATGATAAATTCCGCGAGATCTTGCTTGGATAGTTTCGATTTCAAAAGTGAGTCGTCAACAACCCTCAGGTATCGGCCATCGCCAACTCCCATACGGGCTCTCCGAAACTTACATCTCGTTATTACTCACTTTTGGCACGAGTAATTGGTAATTTCGATCATCGATCATGGTCACAACTGTACGTCGCGTTTGTCCTTATTCACGTCGGTCCGCAGGAGGAATACAAATGACGATAACCTGTAACCTGTGACCCCCGCGAGATACGGGTTGGGCTCGCACATATAGAACAACTCAGACAAACACCACGCACAAATGCGCACGGAGACAGAGATATACTCGACGATGACGTATTATAGAAGTGGAAGTCTAGTTAATTTAACATTTATTATACACTTTAATAGGTTGTTGATGCACTAATAAGTTATTCTAATCAGCGAGTGGATGAAGCTACTCATCAAGAAAATGCTGTACACTCGCCGCAGTAATAAATCTATTTGGATGCGTGCCAGAATGATAATTTTGCTCGACAAAATCGTCGTATCCCATTTACTTCTGCCGCCACTACTCCGCGTAATATAAGCTCTCCATGTACATTAACCGCTCTGTACTACTGTATAAGAATCAACTTCTAACCTCATAAAACTGCTCATAAATATGACAAAACGGTTACATTTGCAAAATATCTATATACAGTATTAGTGTACACATACAGCTATTATAATGTACGCGATACACTATATTAAAATATAAATTCACTCCGATCCGAAACCAACGACGGCTATCCACATCTTTACTATGTTGTATCTGCGTGGTGATGCTGGGCTGCTGTACCATACCTTGAAAGTTAGCGCGGTAAATGATTTTGTATAATGTAAAGAGTAGTCTACGTATAATAATATCAGCGTAAACAAAATAAATTAAGAGGCGATGAATATAATCCGTAATAAAATATCGTACTGTATACTCTATGTACGTTAAAATTTACGTAGTAGTTCACAAAAAAAAATGTATACATATATATATCAAACTTGTATCTGTGTAAAAATATAAATGGAGAAAGGCGAGCCGTATATACTTTGGCTTATGCATAATAAATCTCTTCGTTTATCTTAAAAGCATTAGTAGTCGCTTTAATTTATTTTTATTTACCTGGCACAAAAGCTAGTTTTTTTTCGCTATTATCTGTGCGTCGAGATGGCGGATAATAGTATTATATTTTATCAGAACCTACATTGTATAATCCGGGTATAAGTTACGTGTGTTATTCAAAATAATATAATGTCGGATAAAAAAAAAAAAACTCGACAATGAGATGAACTAATTTCCGATGGTGAGGTCGAGGCTTAGACGAGTGTGACGAAAATGGGAAACTGAGGGAGGTATCATAAATAAAAACGAATTTTATAATCCACGCGAAATTCCGTAGAGGTTAATTTCATTTATGAGAGGATTTTCAGCTGTGTCATATTTATGGCGGAAGAGGTGTGAATGAGAACCATTACACCGAAAAGGTGTTAAAATATTAGAAGCACTATAAGATGGAATATTCAGTAGTCGATTAATGCGCTTGAAAATACCAGTAGTACTAGTAAGAATGTCATTCTACATACATAGAACCATCAATGACACATTCGTTGGGAAGAAGAAAAAAATCGGAAAAAAAATGAATAAATATTAAGCAGAGACACATCCATGTTTTTAAAATGTTATTCATATTATATGTTAGCATAATTTTTCTTCTCACCGAATGCAAAATTAGAGATTTAATATATAAATAGTACGGAAATGAAACATTATAAATTGAACTAACCTTAAATTGGCGTCAAGTAGCGTGCCAGATATGTATGCGGAGGAAGAGAAAAATTATTTGTGACACCGAAAAAGAGAGGGAAGAACAAGAGGATTGACTTCCTTTTTTCTACAACTGAGTCTCAGGAGCAGTTTCATCCTCCTCATCTGGGTGACAGGGAAGAGAAAGAGATACAGACTTCGAGGTCGCTTTTCCCATAGCCTATATGTAGGAAGAAGCTTTGATCAACCAAATTTATTTGGATGAAAAAGGGTAATTTTCAAGAAAATTATAATTTCTTAGTAAATTCTCTAAAATACCACTACCTTTGTTTTTGAATAGACGTGGGAATTATTGAAAATAATAAATAAAATTGAGTCTTATCCCGCAGTTTTCTTTTTTTTTTTTCTTTTGTTTATATCCTTGATAATGGACACCAGTTTTGGCTAAGACATGAAAAGATTTTATCATTTTTTCGATTAAAATTTGTACGGAAAAGCCTCAATTTTATTCATTATTCTCTATATTAAACTGAGAACAAGAGTGAGTCGCCATGCGCCTCAGTATCTGGGTCTCTTATTATGTTTTTCCTTTCTTCACTATAAGAATATATTTTTTTGGAAGATCTGGAGCTTTTTTTTCTATCGAGATGTAAAGCTTAGGTCCAGATGTCAAGATCAGTTAATCAAATAATCCGTATCTTCTTGTTCCACGTAGATCTGAAACCTGAAAGATTTAATTCCTTTTGCTTGTCAAGATTCAAAATAAGTACAGAAATACCTCTAGGTATTTCCACAAATAATCACAATATAAATTTTCCCATAAAATCCCAGACAAAATAACAAGTTATAAGCACTGAACAATTTTGAAAATTTTTTGAAAAGCAATGAAATGAGATAGGTAAGTAAGCTGTATCTAGAAGTATTTTTTGCGTTGAATTGAGAACCGCTTGCCATTTTTTGATAGCAGATCGCGTTTTCTTGTTATTTGATCATGTTTAGTTGCTAAAGCGTTCCTTATTAAGCCTTGATTGCTATTGTTGATCGAAGCTTGAGAACAAACGTTACCTATATCTTGCAATGATGCGCGGCAACTAGATAAGATTACAACAAGAAACCGCAATCTACTATCAAAAAACGGCAAAGGTTTTGAATTCGGCGCAAAAATACTTTCCGCGACGACCTATTTCATTTCATCGCTTTCCAAAAAATTTTTAACTGTTGTGTAGTGTGAACAATTGAAGAAATTGAGACATACCGGTATACTTATTCGATTAAAAAGTGTACCTAACTTAACAATCACGTAGGATACATACAATAAGTGTAGTTTATTATTGTTATTGAGGTATCGAGAGAAGAAAAAACTTTTTTGAAGACTGCACAAAAATTTTAAAAAATGCCACGCCAAAATAAAACTTGTCTGGATTTCAGAGAAATTCGAAGAATGCTTTGCAACAATGAAATCATAGGTGACTGAGAATGTGTATTCCGCGCGTCATTACGTCACAACAGTAGGAAACTTTATTTTATTATGCCGGTGTATGCAAAAAATCATTTTTCAAAAAAATTACTTGACTTATACTTATTTTAGTTTACTTCTAAGGAGGTGAAGGTTTTATGTATTCATGTCTGAACTTTTGTATGAATATTTTTTGTTTCATTACAATCTCATTGTATGATTCCAATTTCAGTTTGTATGTGTTTCTTTCTCATCCATCTAATGTTACCAACTCTAAAAACGAAAACTGTTACAAAGTATACCCATTTTATGGGATTGATTCGATCCTCCAAGTTAGGGCTATATTTATAATTTAAAAAACGACGGCTTCCTTAACGAAGTTAAACGAGGAATGCAGGGAACCTGTTTTATGAGTCAAATTCAATTTGGTATTAAGAATTCAAGGAAGCCTAGACCTAGTATAAAGAAGGCCTAAACCTTAGGCCGAGTATAATGTAGTTCGAGAGTAACTAAATTTATCTTGACTCTCGAGCTATGTATGATAGGAGAGGGACTTGCAAAAGTTTCAACCTCCGAGCTATATATGATGGGAAAGGGCTCGTGAGTTGAAATTTTTCCAAATCCCCCCCCCCCTATTATATAAGCTCGAAAGTCGAAATTTTTCCAAGTCTCCCTTCTATCATATAGAGCTTGAGAGTCGAAATTATTTGAAGTCCCTCTCTTATCTTCTATAACTTAGAAATGGAATTTTTCTGAGTCTGCCTTCAATCATATATGGCTTGAGAGCCGAAATTTTTCCAAGTTTTTTGTTGGACGGCGCATGGCAAAATTTTCGAAAAGCCACCCATAGAACAGGTTCCGTGTTAAAAATATACTCAAAAGCCTCGGCTTTTGGTAGATCCTACTTTCGGCCTGCGTTCTACAATCCTGTTTCTGTCAGAGGGTTGTTTGTTTGGTCGAAAGAAGAGTGGAGTGTATAGGTTAGAATGTAGGTATTGAAAAGGTTAGAATGTAGGTATTGAAAGGGCGTTTAAATATCGTAGAGATTGGTCCGTAGCTGAAGATCAGAGTGACTGAACTTAAGATAGCACGGGAGAAAGGCAATGAGGGAGACTCGGCGTTCGCTGAACACTTAATCACCAGGGGCCATAGCTTCCTGGAGGGTTCTGAAGTCGTTCTCCATAGGGAGAGTTCATATTCAAGCGCATTGCCCTGGAACATATAGAAATAATCTGGCATATGAATACTGGTGGTGTTATCGTGCTGAACAGGCATACACCGGACAAAGGTCTGATCGAGCTTGTTGATGAATCATCACTCGATGATTACTTTTTCTGTTCCTTTCTTTCTCGATTTGGTGTTGTTGTTTCGTTTCATTGTTGGGTCAGTTAGCTTTCTTTTTTTCCCTGAGACGGTTGTTTAACCAAAAGCGCTTCGTTTTTCAAAATTATTTCCGCGGTTTTTGCAATTTCCTCACTATTGTGAGTAATTTCTGCCGTTTGCATTCTACACTTTCATGAGTATAGTTCATTTACATATTTTACTACAGTTTCATAGACTGTACGCTGTAACTTATGTAACGAGAGAGGGAAAAAAGCTAATAATTAGTAAACTCGAAGTCGGGAATTTACCCGCGCGTATGTATGATAATTACACTATAGGTTATAATTTCATAGGCCTAGACTTGTAACCGGCTGTGATTTGTGGTATGGAATTTATAAAAATATTACAATTCCTAATATTCATCCTTTTTACCTCCTCTTAGGTTTTTGTATGAAACTATTTTTCAGTTATAGCTAGTCTTAGAAAGCATGTACTTACTTGATCTATCGCTCACAATGAACGATTTACACACAATTAATAATGAAAGTCCTCTTCTAAATCTGAATGCAAAAGTAAATAGGTAAATGTTTTGAACGAATAATTGCAATCAAAATTTTGCCGCATTTTTCTAAAAAGTTTAATGTTCCATAATTGACCAGTTTGGAGTTTTTCCAATCCTAAGACATGAAAATTGAGGAAAGTTACAAAATGATTCTCTCATCAATCATCATATTTTCAAACAATAAGTAGTTATTATACTTTTTTTATAGGTACCTATATTATGATTTTCAATTTTTTGATGTCTTTGAAAAATGAAATGAAGTCATTCTTGGTTCTACTAGGTACACTTATTTTGTCTTCAACTGATACAGTCGCAATGAGATTTGGTCACAAGGAGAACGACAGTGGCGCGCCACGATCTTGTCCTGTTTCTATGAGTAAGTACCTACCTAGATATACGAGTCGGTATTTCACGCCACATTTGGAGGGAAGTTGATTCCACGAGTCTTCGAAGTTCTTGCGTTCGCACGCTCGCGTTGCACGGTATTGCGTCTTGTATTCATGCTTTGGACTATGGGTGTGTATGGACATTGAATATTTTCCAAAATATTTTACTCGAAAAAAACACAAGAATATTTTTGGACTTGAAAATTTTTTTCGAAATAACTCAAAAAAAACGACCACAGTACTAAAATATTATGTTTGAACTTTGGGAAAATTCTTTGAGATATTCTACTTGGAAAAATGACCAAGTCCGAGAATATTATTGGACTTCGAATATTTTTCAAGGTAATTCACTTGAAAAAAAGACAAACTACCAGAATATTATTGGACTTTAATATTTTCCAGGATGATTTACTCAAAAAAACGACAGAGTCCGAAAATAATACTGGACTTGGAGTATTTTTCGAGGGAGTACAAGAATATTTTTGGACTTGGAAAATTTTTTTAGTTATTTCAAGATATTTGACTTAAAAAAACAACAAAGTATGAGAATATTTTCTGGGATATTTTACTTGAAAAAAGACAAAGTCCAAGAATAATATTAGACTCGGAATATTTTTTAAGATATTTTACGCGAGGAAATGACAAAAACAAGAAAGTACCAGGATATATTCTTAGGCCTGGAATATTTCTCGTGAACTCTCAAAAAAGAATGAAGTTTTCGAACATTTTTTGACTTACAATATTTTCCCGAGATATAAGACTATTTTTTCAAGTAAAACATCTCAAAACAATTTTCCAAGTCCAAAAATGTTCTTGTACTTGAGTTGTTTTTTGGAGTAAAATATTTCTAAAAATATTACAAGTACAAAATTATTCTCAAATTGTCGTTGTTTGAATAAATTATCCATGAAAATATCCCAAGTCCAAAAAAGTTCTTTTACTTTGTCGTTTTCTCGAGTAAAATACCTCGAAAAATATTACAAGTCCAGTATTATTCTCGGACTCAGTCGTTTTTTGGAGTAAATCATCCAGGAAAATATTAAAGTCCAATAATATTCTGGTAGTTTGTCCTTTTTTTTTAGTAGAATACTTTGAAAAATAATTCAAGTCCAATAATATTCTCGGACTTTGTTATTTTTTTCAAGTAAAATACCAAAAAAATTTTCAAGTCGTAAAATATTCTTGTACTTACTTCGTCGTTTTCTCGAGTTAAATCCTCGAAAGATATTCCAAGTCCAGTATTATTCTCGGACTCTGTCGTTTTTTTGAGTAAATCATCCAGGAAAATAATATAAGTCCAATAATATTCCGGTACTTTGTCTTTTTTTCAAGTGAATTACCTTGAAAAATGATATTTTTTGAGTGAAATATCTTGAAAAATATTCGAAGTCCAAAAATATTCTCGGACTTGGTCGTTTTTTCAAGTAGAATATCTCGAAGAATTTTTGAAGTCCAAACAAATCTCGGTACTTCGGTCGTTTTTTGAGTAAAATATTTCGATTTATGAAAAAAATTTCTAAGTCCAAAAATATTCTTTACTTCGTCTTTTTTTTGAGAGTAACATTTTGGAAAATATTCAAAGTCCATACAGACCCCCTTGATACAGACCCGTAGTTCAAAACATGAATACAAGACGCAATACCGTGCAACGCGAGCGTGGGAACGCAAGAACTTCGAAGACTTGTGGAATCAACTTCCCTCCGAATGTGGCGTGAAATACGGACTCGTCCTAGATATTGTGTGCATGGAAACTGAAACAATGGCAACGTTGAAAAAGCAACATGACCGTTGATTTTCCTTGATCAATTATCAATAGAAAGGAGCGTAATAAACAATGATAAGGAATTGCATATTCTTGACTCCAGTAGCGAGTAATTACTTGCACTTCTTTTTCAGCAGGAAAAAATTTGTCGGTAGAAAAGCAAGACGGATTTGTCTGTCAATGAATATACCTACTTACCTAATGAAGCCAAGCAGCTAATATACTTATTATGGATACGGATTCTCACTCATTGAGAGCTGAAGAGGACTGCACGATTGACGGTGAAACAAATGAAACACTATCTTGCAATTTGAGTAAGTACATTCATGATTCACCACTTTTTTAAAACATTGATGAAGGAATAATTTGTGACATACACTCACCTCCCTATTGACAAAAATTGATGACTTCTCATAGAAAATTATTCTGCACCAGAATTATTTGAACCAGAATGGCACTTCTCTCCCAAATCTGAACGACACAGAAAAATTTTTGAGATTTTTGGTCGTTTTCCGCTATTGATACAGGTCTGTTACTATTCTCTACTGATTTTTGAAAGGCACCAGACTGAACCAGGCGCAGAATGCAATTATCCGGAGTTGAACGGAACAAACATTGGGACTACAATGTGTGCGAGAGACCACATTCTTGTACTTTTCAAGCCTAATTTTAAAATACGGTTCATTACGTTACTGGAAAAGAAAAACTTTCGGCCTTGAACGTAGTGTAATAGGTAGACTGTCAGTACGAGATGACAACTACAACTTTCCAACTTTTCTGTATCATTGAGTATCGAAAATTTGTTTCTGCTTTTAAAAAAAACTGAAATATCTCAAGCCCGCTTTATAACGACGTAGAAAATAGTTTCATTTTGTCAATAGAGAGCTACCTCGAAGTGGAAATGAAGAGCGTAGAACCCTAGTAGGCCTAACAATTGAGCAGCAGATCTGACAGCGTTTCCACCGCGTGCGCGTGAAATTGCCACTTTTTTGGCAGAAACGCTGAGCGGAACTGCCAACGTTTCTGCTTTACGCTGTCACACGCAGCAGAAACGCTGTCAAATCTGCTGCTGTCGCGCGTGAAATTGCCACTTTTTTTGAGAAAACGCTAGCGTTTCTGCCACATCGGCCGTCCGAAACGCTGTCTCAATTGTTAGTAGGGAAAGGATTAGGTAAATACAGTACTTAGTTATTAATTCACTGCGTAACACATAAAAAAGTACTTGAATAAGAATAGATGATTCTTGAAGTATTTTTTACACTGAATTCAATGTCGTTTTCCGTTTTCCGATAGCACGTCTAGATTTCTTGTAGTCATCATCTTTACGTACAATAAATCGTCGTGTGTCGTCGCGAAACGTAGGTAACACAGGTTCCCGTGCTTCGATCACAGCACGAGAACCAGCATTACCTACGTTTTGCGACGACACGCGACGATTTATTGTACGTAAAGATGATGATTACAAAAAATCTAGACGTGCTATCGAAAAACGGAAAACGGCATTGAATTCAGTGCAAAAAATACTTTAAGAATCATCTATTCTTATTCAAGTAGGTAATTTTCTAAAAGTTCTAAATTGTTACGCAGTGTTATGAAAAATATATATTCTCAATTTTAGAAAAAATGGTGATGACGGAGACACAAAAGACAAGCACGACGTCAAAGAACAGCGATGATGATTAAATATCAGTCATTAAGAATTCAATAGATGAATGCTTAATGGACGTTAATTTTTCAAAATCTGATTCAAGATGTGCCACTGCTTGAAAAAAAAGTAAAATTTCTCCCAGTAATTTGAATGTGTGGCGCCGAGCTCCAACTTTGACAAGACTTGATTATACAAATATTTGTAAAAAGTTTTTTTATCGCAGAAAAAGAAGACTATCATACCAAGGTTATCCCTTTTTTTTCTTTCTTTCTACCGGTAATTGTTTTCTTTGTTTTCTTTGTTTTCGTTTTTTTTTTTTTTTTTTTTTTTTTTTCTGTAGTCCGTGAGATAGCCAGTAAACCTCAAAAAAGAAGCTCAACAGTTTATGAAATTGAAACTAATATAGGCCTAGAATCAGTATTTGGTGCCAATGACGAATTGTCGCTTAAAGTAAATAGGGATTCAGAATGCCATTTGTCAGAATGTGAACCGCATTGTTCAAAAGCAGCCCAAAGACGTGAAACCAAGCCAAGTAGGTATATCAATACCTTTTGAAGGAGTAAGTACCTATTTGAAAATTTAAAAAGGACTGTAATCAAAATTGTTTTGTTCAACGCCGCAGGAGACGCAAAAACGAGAAATCTACTCAGAATAATCACAAGGTTACATTTACCAGTAGTTGGAAAACTGGAAAGCCAACAATCAAGTGACGTGAATAATGATGAGAAATCCATTTTGCAGAGAGATAAATCAGCAGGTTGTTTAAATGGGAGTAAGAAATCTGATACACTATCTCTTGATCAAAGTAAGTAGGTCTACTTACCTAGATACTAACAAACATACTCAAGGGTTTTGTTGAAAAGTCAATCACCTAAGTAATTCTGAAACTTTCCAAATTCCAGAAAATGTGGTCCTGACAGAAATACAGAATACAAGCCAATTGTTGGAAAAGAGCAATGCTGGTGAAAAATTGATTGAAAATGAAATTGGTGAATATTCAGTGAACGTAAATTTGTCAAGATCTGGTCCAAGATATTCACCTGATGAAGGAACCTGTGAGATTAGTATCAGTCATTTAAGTGGGTTCTAAAGGGATAAGAAACTTAATTAGAAATCATTAAGCAAGTTTTGAAGAACTTTGTTTCATCACAGGTACGTCAAAAACAGGAGAAATTCATCAAGATTTGACTCGGAATAATTCAATGGAAATTGGACTGACAACTGATATGACAGACGGAGAGACGATATCCAATAAACAGGTAAGCATTCATCAGGAAGATTGCAATTTTTGTTTATTTTATTCCACAAATCGCCAATCAATCTTAATTTTCAGGGTCCATTGTCACGAAAAAAAAAGGAAGTAGGCCTAATTTGTCTCTATGTTCTGTCGTTCTGATGATCTTCCCCTTCTTACCTGTGACTTTCGTTCATATGCCTACAGGTTCATGATTTTGATAGGTACCTACCTCAAATTGAGGCATAAATCTGAATCCTACGATGAATTCCTCAGTTGCTATATCTGTATATGCCCTATAAGATGATATTATCGTATTTGTATACTTGGCTAACTAAACCGAGCTGAGAAGTAGGAGAAGGAAGAGAATAATTAAATTATTTATTTGATGGTCTAATTTATTTCGTGCCTGGATTATAGTTTATAGTAAAATAATTAAATGAGGCTCTACTCGCGCAGAATTTTTTATTATTCTTACAAGAACATGCTCTTCTTCAGTGTCAACTGAATAATAATGAAAAAATCTGGGTGGTCAGAGTCTTATCCATTCATTTTACTATATTAACCCAACAATATAGTTGACTACATACCTACTGAAGGAGGAGCAGAGAGGTCAGTCGATTAATAACCATGACCCCTTTTAGAGACATGAAATAGCCTCTTGACTGTACAAATAAGTATGTTAGCTCAACTTATAGTGAATTAGTAACAGGAGAACACATATATTGGTTGCTATTTGGGAAGAACAATATTTTCGCATCATGAAGCTGTAATAGTTTTTAAATAATATTTTCCTTACGATTCAACACTTTCCTTGCGCCTCTATAAATTGACTTGTTGTAAATTTAGGGTATAACGGAATGTGCAACAGATGATGAACAGATGAAACAATGCTCATACTCGCTCTTGAAAAACAATAATTCTACTATTCCCCTAGGTTTGTAATTTTTCTTCTGTTTGTGAGTCAATGTTAATATAGTCTCTCGAATCATTTAATTACCTATGTTTTATTGTATCTAGCGGAGCAAACAGAGCAGAAGAAGATGGATCACTCGAAGGACACCAAACATACAAGCCGCTTTGGATGTAAAAAACGCAGTAGTGTGTCCCCATCCAAAAGTCAATTGGCTACTCATCTACCGCTTGAAACTAGGTGTAATTTGAGAGAACAATTACGTGGAAAGTCATTCTCCTTGAATAGTGGTTTACATCAACACCAGCGGATATTACACAATAAGAAAAGTCAATTTGTGTGTAATGTGTGTGGAAAATCATTTAACCATAAAGGTAGTTTACATCGGCACAAGAGGACAGTACACAATAAGGGAATACGATTTTTTTGTGGTGTGTGTGAACAATCATTTACCCAAAAAAGTAATTTAAGTGTGCACGTACGGTCAGTACACAATGAGGAAAGACCATTCATTTGCGGTGCGTGTGGAAAATCATTCACCCGTAATGATAATTTAAGCCGGCATAAGCGGAGTGTCCACAATAACTAAAGACTTTTTACTTGCGACGTTATGTATGCAAAAAATCATTTTTTATAAAAATTACTTGACTTCTGCTTATTTTAGTTTACTTCTAAGGACGTGAAGGTATTATGTATCCATGTCTGAACTCTTGTAACTGTATTTTTTGTTTCACTACAACCTTTTTGTTTGATAGTGAGTGTAGTGAGTGATGAATTTATCCATCTAATATTTTTAATATTTGTACCTATTAATTGTTACATTAATAAAGAACCTTTAATTATATTTTCTGGTTTTCTTATTGACGCACAAATAAATCTCGCGGGTGCAAATCTACGTAACAGCAATTTCTGAAATTTTTATCCTTATAATTCAGTGATAGGTATGGTGGAAGAGATACACATGAATATAATAGTTTTCTTTCTTTATACATTTTTGATGATCAACTAAGTCTTTTCCTAACAACTCTATTTTTACATCGATCACCCAGAGACTTACAGGCTACGTTCTCATTTTACTGCTACGTCTCAAAATCGTCCCAAGTCATCGACTCAGGTCAAGGTCATTGATGACGTTATTTGTCTCGCACAGTAGGTCCTACAGGAAAGGGTCTAGCAAGTTTTAATTGACCCCCACCCCATAAACTAATCCATATCAAAACAACGGCTCCAAAAAGCTCTAAAGAAGATATTAAAGAAATTTTCTTCCGAGAACATGGACATTACAAGCTAAATTTAGCAAAAAAGGAAGAAAGAAACAAAGACAAATACGGGCACATAAAATATTATTATAGAAGCGAAGGTCGGTTTCGGAGTTAAACACACCTTCATCAGATTGCAACTAAACCGAGAAGAGAAAAAGAGTAATGAGAAGAAGGAAAAGACTCATTCCGCTACTAACCCGAAAATGTACGACACGAAAGCTGCCAAACAAAAAATGCTTCGTGTCATTTAGTAATTCGCAGGCTGTATTATTTTTGTGCTTTATAATCCCAATCTCTAATCTATTTAGAATCCTGTCTTTCAACAAGGTGTGAAGGAGAGAGATCCTCATTTTCGAGGGGGAATGGTCTCTGGCGAGAATATGCCGGGCAAGGGCAGATTTTTGAGGTTTGTTGTTACAAATAGCGGACTCATGCTCCCCAGTACGATCCGCAAGACCCCTGCCCGTCTGGCCAATATGCACAGCATTGCAATCGCCTCAATTGATCTTATATATACCCGTTTTTTGCTAGGGGAGGGTGGAATCCTTAGGGTTAGAAAGATGCCGCAGAGTATAAGGACTGTAAAAAGCTGTCTTGTACTTAAGATTCTTAAGAAGTCTCTGAATGTTATGAGACAGGTGACCCAAATAAGGGACACGAACCCAACGCGTTTTTTCCACAGTATTACCAAGGCAGGCAGGGAGGTGGTCCTCTGCAAAGCGATAGCCTTCCTTCTTCTGCACACAATTTTCTGAACATTATTATTAGAAAGAGCAATATGCATGATAGTATTAATTTTGGATGTTCGGACAGGAAAGAGGGAAGCTAGGTAACCTATGAGCCATAGCAATATACGCGGCGCTTTTGTATGAGGTATGGTGGAGGGAGTCCCCGTGTACATATACTTTGCCCTGTGTAAGCTGGCTTACGGAAAACATTGAACACAAAATCCATATCACCTGTGGGCGTAGGAAGGAGGACGATTTTGAGGTCAAGGAAGTTCAAGGATGACCCACCCAACACCAAGTTGAAATTCAGTTTCACGTGATAAGTGTTCAAAATTTGGTGGAAGGCCCGAAGGGAGTCCCCCTCCCCCGTCCAGATACAGAAAATTGTGCGCAGAAGGAGACTATTTTTCAGTTAGTCTTGGAAAGTATATTTTTGATCCATGGCGCACAGTGAACTATTTACACACAAGTACATAACAATAAAAAATCCTGTTCTAAATCTACATGCAAAAAAGAAGGGACAAATATATTGATGGAGGCAATCAACTTCTGGCGCGTATTCTCTAAAAAGTTTTCTTTTGCATAGTTGACCAATTTTGAGTTTTTTCAATACTAGTACATAGAAATTGAGGAAAGTTACGCAATGATTCTCACATCATATTTTCAAACAATAACTTATAAGTACCGGTAGTCATTATACAGTCCACTCTCGATTTAACGAAGGCGAAGAGAGCAAGGAAAAAATTCATTAAATCGAGTTTTCGTTAAAACAAAATCCGTTAATTCGAGAAGAGAAAAGAAAATTTGTTAAATTGCGTTAAATGGAATTTCCTAATTCGTCAAAGTTGACGTTTTGTACTTTTAATACTTGGCTTCAAGAAAAAATGGTTGAATTTTTCTCAAAGTTGATCGCAATTTTGTTTAAATTGATCGAATTTTCTTCAAATTTTGATAGATTTTTGTCGAAATTCGTCAAAATTGCTTGCACATTAAATTTCGTTAAATCGAGTACAAATTTTTCGTTATAATGAGTTTGTCTCAAGGGAACAGAGTTTTATTTTGTTAAATCGCGTTTTTCGTTAAATCGACGTTCGTTAAATCGAGAGTGGACTGTACTTTTTTTTATACGTACCTAGTATATTTTTTTATGTCTTTGAAAAATGAAACAAAGTCACTCTTTAGACTGTAGAGACAGGCTTTTATTTCACTCTACCACTGTTATTCATTATTCTGTTTTCAAGGTCCAAGATTGAAAGCCTAATCTTGAAGAAAAATATAAATAGTTAATTCTCTTAGTGGCCACTTTCTCCAAATTACTTTTGTATTTGAAGGTGGGTGTATACTCGTATGAAGAAAATATTGATAGGGGCCACAAGTTTGGCCAAAAAGTTGTAATTTTTCAAAATTAAAATTTTAAATTTGGTAGGGAAACCTTAATTTTATTCATTATTTTCAAAATTAATTTGTATTCTTCCTTATCAAAATGATAAAAACTTTTGATGGATATGTATTGTAAAAATAGTTTGATGAAGTCGCAATGAGATTTTGTCACAAGGAGAACAACAGATAACTACTTGAATAGTAAGTAGGCTAAATCCTCTTATTCGCAGTTTTCTCCAAAGGTGTGTACTCTTGAAAAGAAAATAATAAAATCCAAGATTTCTGGTATCATTTTTTCCTATGTTTTTATATACTTGATACAGGCCATGAGTTTGGCCAAGAAGTTGAAATTTTTCAGAAATAAAATTCGTGAGAAGAAAACCTACATCATTTCATTCGTTAGGTATCTTCAATACCTAATAATAAATTATTAATTATCCTTCCACGTCAAAATAATCAAAGTTTTGGTTTAATGATGTTGCAATGACATTTTGTCAAAAGGCGAACGACAGTGGCGCGCCGCGACCTTGTCATGTCCCTTCGAGACTATGATATACCAAAGGTGTAGTTTGAAGAGAGGTGTGCTCAGTTTGATTGTAAACAAAACGCAACCAGCATGCACATTTAAAAACACATGGGACGCGGAATCGGGTGACGTCATCCTGTTCCATTTTTATATTGTTTTGAAGAGAGATCAGCTGATGTAGCGCCTTGTTGTTTACGATGAGCTGAGCACACCTTTTTTCAAACACCTTGTGATATACTTACCTACCAAGATATTGTATAAATAGGCATCCAAACAATGGCAACCTTGAAAAAGCAAAATAACTGTTGATTCATTTTGATAAATTTTCAATGAAAAAGCATTGTAAACGCTGATAACAAATTGTATGTCGTTGACTCGTGTTGCAAGTACTTAGTAACACCTGTTTTCTATCTTGAAAAAGTTTGTCAGTAGAGTAGCAAGACCTAATTCCATTGCTAATAGATATAGGTACTTAGATAGTTGGTCGTTGATGGCAAGCAGCTAAAATATGGACACAGATTCTCACTCATTGAGATCTGAAGAGGACTGCATGGTTGGCGGTGAAACACATGAAACACTATCTAGCAATTCCAGTAAGTACATTGATGATTCACCACTTTTTTAAAACATTGATGAAGGAATAATTTGTTACACATACTGACCTATGTACCTGAAAGTAAAAATGGAGAGTACAGAAAGGATTAATAAGTCAATAATTATGAAATGTACTCAACTTCAGAAAAAATGGTAATGACAGATACACAAAAGACAAGCTCAATGTCAAAGAAGAGCGATGCTGGTGCAATCTCAGTCCTTCAGAATTCGAAAGGTTTAATGAACGTGAATTTTCCAAAATCTGATTTAAGATGTGCCACTGCTCCGGGAAAAAGTAAAATTATTTCTAGTAATTAATATGGGTACCAAATAATAAATTCGGCAGAAAAAATTATGCATATATCATCTGTCAAAACGTTCTGTTCTTATTGTAGCCCATGAGATAGCCAGTACACCTCAAAAAAGAAGCTCGACAATTAAAGAAATTGAAACTGGTATAGAATCTGCATTTGGTGCTAATGGTGAATTGTCACTCAAAGTCAATAGGGATTCAGAATGTATTTTGTCAGAATGTGAACCGTTTTGTTCGAAAACAGGCCAAACATCTGAAAGAATTCATAGCAATCCAAGTACATATATCAATAGGTACATAATTGAAAGAGTATTCGAAAATTGAAAAAGGACTGTCAACATTGCAGGAGACGCAAAAACAAGAAATCTTCTGGGAATAGTCACACGGTTACAATCGACAGTTGTTGGGAAACTGAAAAGCCAACAATCAGGTGATGTGAATATCGATGAGGAATTCAATTTGCAGAGAAATAAATCATCCAATTGTATAAATGGGAGTAAGAAATTTGATACAGATCCTGGTGGTCAGAGTAAGTCAGTCTATACCAACAAAAATACTGAAGGGTTTTGTTGAAAAGTGAATCACCTAATTGATTCTAAAAAATTGAAAATTCCAGAAAAAGTGGTCATGACAGAGATACAGAACACAAGCCAAGTGTTAGAAAAGTGCAGTTCTGGTGAAAAATTAGTTGAGAATTTAATGGATGATGAATGTTCAGTGAACGTAAAATTGTCCAGATCTGGTCCAAGATGTTCAACTGATGGAAGGAAAAGTAAGATTAGTTTTAGTCATTGAAGTGGGTACTAAGGATTGAGAACCTTAATTGGACAAAATTGGTACCTAAGTACGTATTGAAGAAAATTTTTTCATTACAGGTACGTCAAAAACAGAAGGAACTCATCAATATTTGACTGGAAATAATTCTATGGAAATTGAACTGACGACTTATAGGAATGATATTGAGAATGTGGCCAATAAACAGGTTAGCAATCATCAGGAAGAATATTGCATTTTTGTTTATTTCTTGAAATTGGAAAAAGTATGTTAATTTTCAGGGTTCATTTTCATAGACCACAAAATAGGAAGTCAATTGTCCCTATTTTCTGTCGCTCTGACCTTCCCCGTCCTTTTCGACAACTTTTGTCCATATGCCCGCAGGTGTATGATTTTGTATTGAAATCTCTTCTACAGTAATGAAATAATGATCGAATTAATTGAGAAAAGATCTTTTGTGTAAACTTGTTAAAAGAGGCTGAATTAATATAAAAGTAAAATTAAATGCACATTGTACAACCGAACAGAGCAGCTTAATTAGAGCCAGGAAAGGTTGAGTCCAACAAACGTAGTTACTATCGGGAAACGACATCAATGCACTGAAATATGAACTTTGGAGGTATAAATCTAAATTCTATAAAAAGAACTCCTCAATTGGTATTCATACATACCCTGTATGATGATAGGTACTATTGTACGAGTATATTCAGCCGGGGCGATGACCAATACTAAACCGAGCTGTGAAGAGGAAGAAGGAGGAGAATTAATTAATAATTCTATAGCCTCATTTACTTGGTGCAAGTACGAGATTATAGTTAATAGTAAAATAATTAAATGAGGCTCCACCCGCACAGAAGTTTCTATTATTCTAATGAGAACGCAAATGTTTCAACCACATCATACCCTTTTTCAGTCTCAACTGAAAAATAAAAAGTTCTGTATGAGCAGACCTGCATCTATTTATATTTTCAATATAATAACGCATTAATATAGGTAGTTGACTGTACATATATTGAAGAAGGAGTAGTGAGGTTGGTCGATCAATAATCTTGACTCACTTGAGGGACATAGAATAGCCTCTTGACTGTATGTTAAATCAAGTTATAGTGATTTGGTACAAGAAGTACAAGTATTGGTTGCCACTTGGGGAGAACAATTTTCTTATCATGAGGCGGTATTAATATTTGAATAATATTTTCCTTATGATTCGACACTATCATTGCGTCTCTATAAACTGCCTTGTTTTAGGGTATAAGTGAATGTGCGACTAATGATGAAAAGATGAGGCAATGCTCATACGACATCTTGAAAAATATTTCTACTATCCCCCCAGGTATGTAATTTTTCCTGTCTTCTTGAGTCAACGTTAATATAGATTCTAGAAACATTCTACTAGGTTTTATTGTATTGCAGAGCAAATAGAGCACTTGAAAGACACCAACGATACAAGCCACTTTAGGGGTGAAAAATGGAGAAGAGTGTCCTCATCCAAAATTCAATTGACTACTCATTTTCCGCATGAAAGTAGGTCCAAACTGAGAAACCCATTATCTGGAAAATCATTCACCTCGAAAACTGGTTCACATTGGCACGAGCGGATATTACACAATAAGAAAAGTCAACTTGTGTGTAATGTGTGTGGAAAATCATTTAACCATAAAGTTAGTCTAAATCGGCACAAGTGGACAGTACACAATAAGGAATGTCGATTTTTTTGTGATGTGTGCGGACAATCATTTACCCGAAAAAGTAATTTAAGAGTGCACATACGGTCAGTACACAATAAGGAAAAACCATTCATTTGCGATCTGTGTAGAAAATCATTCACCCAAAGAAGTAGTTTATATCAGCACAAGCGGTCAGTACACAATAAGGAAAGACCAATAATTTGCGATATGTGTGGAAAATCATTCACCCGAAAAAGTCATTTTACTGAGCACAAGCGTGCAGTACACAATAAGGAAAGACCATTCATTTGCGATATGTGTGGACAATCATTCACCCGAAAAAGTCATTTTACTGAGCACAAGCGTGCAGTACACAATAAGGAAAGACCATTCATTTGCGATATGTGTGGAAAATCATTCACCCGAAAAAGTCATTTTACTGAGCACAAGCGTGCAGTACACAATAAGGAAAGACCATTCATTTGCGATACATGTGGAAAATCATTCTCCCTAAATGGTTATTTAAGTCGGCACAAGCGATCAGTACACAATAAGGCAAGATCATTCATTTGCGATATGTGAAGAAAATCACTCTCCCAAAGTAGTAGTTTATATCTGCATAAGCGCAGATTCCACAATAACTAATGATGTTTTACTTGCAATGCCGATGTATGCAAAAAATCATTTTTCAGAAAAGATACTCCACGTAATGCTTATTTTAGTTTACGTCCAAGTAAGTGAAGGTTTTATATATCCATGTTTGAACTTTTGTATATGTATTTTTTGTTTCATTGAATCCTATTTGTTTGATAGTGTGTGTAGTGAGTGATGAGTTTACCCAGCTATTATTTTTAATTTTTGTAATAATTGCTACATTGATAAAGAACCTATGACAACTTTTAATTATGTTTTTTGGTTTTCTCATTGACGAACAAATAGATCATCCGTGTGCACATCTATGTAAGAGGTACGATTGTAAAATTTCTATCCTTATAATTCAGTGATAGATAGGGTCGAAGAGATAAATATAGTAATTTCCTTTCTCTATACATTTTTGATGAGAGACTGTTGCCGTACCACTTGTTTACTGTTTGCTGTCAGGAAAACAGCAAGAACTGTATGTTGAAGCGCTCACAGCAGTGGACAACGCCGTACGTCAGTATCGCATAAATGTTTATTTTGATTAACCCCCAGCCCGTAGACTCAGCCATATCAAAATAAGGGCTCCAACAACCTCTACAGAAGAATATTCAGGTAACCTGAGAATTGATCTACAAATTAGTAACTCCAAAATCGCCTCCTCTTATACATACTACGAAGCTCGGAATTTTCCAAGTCTGTTCCTGTAATATACAGATTGAAAGTTGAATCAAGTCTCTTATCCCCAATGTAGCTCGATGGTCAGAATTTTTGGTAGTCTCCCTTTAATACCAAAAAAGTGGGAAAAGAATAGAATCAATCCGTTTTTTAATTTTATGATCGTCCATCATGAAGAAATATACTCTTCGCGAGTATATCTCTTCATGGGAAATGAATAGTTGTACCGTACTTATATCATAGATATATCTTGGGTTTTTTGCGCTGGAATCCAGCGTGGAACCTCACTTCTCGCAAAACTTGAAATCATCGTCTCATTGAGGAGTGAGTTTTCAAATTTGGTGACTTAGTAGTCACGGAACTTAGTTAATATGACAATCGAGTTTCTGTTTACCATGATAATTTCTCTGTCAACTTTTATTTTTATTTTTTTTCGCTATTCCAATTTTAATTTGTATAATTATGTTTCTTTATCATTCATTTAAAGTTATGTACATAGATCATCCCTTAAAAACAAACATTGTTACAAAGTAGGTACAGGTTAGAATGTAGAGATTGTAAGTGCGCTTATATTGTAGAGAATGGTCGGTAGCTGAAAATCAGAGTGGCTGAACTTAAGGAAGTCCGGGAGAAGGGTAGTGAGGCTGACTCGGTGTTCGCTGAATAGTTAAGCACCAGGCGCGTAGCTTAATTCCGGGAGGAATCTGAAGACGTTCTCCACAGGGAGAATTCATATTTCAAATGCATTGCTTAGGAATTATATAGAAATAATCCGGCATATGAATACTGGTCGTGTCATCGTAGTGAACAGGCATATACCGGACAAAGGTCTGATCAAACTTGCTTATGAATTTCAACCTCGATGATTAGTTTTTCTTTTCCTTCCTTTCTCGAGTTGGTGTTGTTAATTTGTTCCATCCTTGGGTCAGTTGCTTTCTTTTTTTCCCTGATGATGCCTGTTGAACCATAAGCGCTCTGTTTTTCAAAATTGGATCTACGGTTTTAGCAATTTCCTTACTCTTATGAGTAATTTCTGCTGTTTGCATTCTTTACTCTCACGAGTATATCTTCATTTACCTATTTTATTATCGTTTTATAGGTAAGCTGTATATAAGGAGAGAGGGAGAGAAGACTAATACTTAATAAAATCAAAGTCGGGGTATTACCGCGCGTGTATAATAATCTATACTGCACTGTAGGCTATAATTTTATAAACATTCAGCAACCTATTATTTGTTGTATGAGATTTATGAATTGTAAGTAATTCTTGGTTCATCCTTTTCCCTTGTATGAAACTATTTTTCATAGAATGTATGTTTGATCTATCGCGCACAATGATCTGTTTACACGCAATTAGAGATAGAAAGTCCTCTTCTAAATCTAAATGCAAAAGAAAAAGGTTAAATATTGTGATAGAAGCCATCGAAATTCTGGCGCATATTTTCTATAGGTAAAGTTTTTTCTTCTAAAATTGACCAATTTCGAGTTTTTCCTATCCTAACTCATGGAAGTTGAGGAAAGTTACAGCACGATTCTCACATCGTATTTTATTTATAAGTAGTCCTTAAAGTTTTAACAGGGAGCTAGTTCTCTAAGGTTTTTTTTTGAAAATTTTACCGTACGCCGTCCAACAAAAAACTTCGAAAAATTTTGTCTCTCGAGCCATATACAATAGGAGGGGGACTTGGAAAAATTCGATCTCCAAGCTATATATGACAGGAGAGGGACTTGGAAAATTTTCGACTGTCGAGCTGTATATGATAGGAGAGAGAATAATTTCGACCGCCAAGCTATATATGATAGTTGGGGAAATTGGAAAAATTTCAACTCTCGAGCCCTTTCTTATCATATATATCTCGGAGGTAGAAATTTTCCCAATTCCCCTTCCTATCATATATGTATGGGTAATTCTCAGTTAACTGGTGAATTTAGTGTTCAATTTGAGGCTTCTGATTTTCTCTCTTTTTTAAAAATTTTTTCAGCTGAAATTGAAGTTTACCCTTTCATTATGACGTACCTAAATAGAGCGTTCATAGAAATCATTCATTTTCGAGATACAGATTTTTTTTTTTTTTGGTATGCCAAGGGAATGAGATTATTGCCACGGGAATGAGAAAGGTATAATTGAAAGTCAAAAACCTTTGCAGCTGGTCATTTTTTTCGTATAATTTATTTGATAATTCGAAGATTACCAACTCATCAATGTGTATGTACGTGCAACTTTTGTAGAAACAGTTTGCTTGTGAGGTATTAGTTTATTTTTCCTCGATGACACGGGAATGAGAAAATCGTACTTCAACATCAGCGAAAGGAAAACAAAACGAAGCTGAAATTAATATTGTGATCCAGGTATATCCCAATAAATCAATAGGAGTCTTAAGGCTTCAAAATGAAGAACAATATTCTGGAAAATGGCATCAGGTGATTTTTGCGATTTTTCATCGTGAGATTTGGTATGTCCCCCCCCCCTTCACGTTTCTCACAAGAGATTTTTCAAAATGCATATTTTTTCGGTAAATAATAATGAAACGCCCCTTCACAGGATGAATGATAATATTTGTTTTATCTGTAGTCGAGGAACGTAACATTTTGAAATTCAACTCAGTTTTGCAATATTTTAGACTATTCTTGATGAAAAAAAAAATGACGCGAGATTTTTCGAGACTCCCCCTCCCCCTCACGTGAGATTTGGTGAGATTCGTCTGGACCCCCTCCCTCCTCCGAATGCCTCACGTAATTTATGGACTCCCCCTAATCTCATTTCCTCATTCCCATGGCTTGTGATGTTTTACTATAGTGCCACGGGAATGATGTACACGAGAATGAGAATTTTGTCATAAAATCCATTGTTGCTCAGAGAGATGATGATGAATTGCTCCGATCTCGAGCATGAACAGTGTAGTCAATTACAGATAACTAGAATAATTTTTTGGACAAAAAAAACATTTACTTTAGACTCGGAAACAGGGAATGATGTCTATGATCAAACGCTATGCAGAACGTCTGCATTTTGTGTAACTTACACGTGAACTACTGAAACTGAAGAGCTGTAGATGGTGAAACCAGATCCTATATGTGAGTGTTAATGTATGCACTCGTTTAACGAGTAATTCTCTCCCACAATTACTCAGAAAAGAGCGTTCTCGGAATGTGCCACGGGAATGAGACACGAACATACGGACACACATCAATGAGGCCGCCATCCTCGTTTGCTAATTGTGAAAAATATTCTGGGTAAAAAACAATATTCGTTCATACCATACCTCTTCTTATCCAAACAATAATACGCAGAAATACGTCGCTCAAGGCCATATTCATGCGCGAAAGTAGAGAAACCGAGTGTGTGGACAGGCACAGGAATGAGAATTTGACCACTTAAGGGGGTGTATCTTGGAGGGGTGGGTCTCAACCACTTGGATATTTGATTAATTATATTCATTTTACTAATGGTCAACCAACAAGAACTTGGAAATTGCTGAAAAATGTTGAGGATGTCTGTTATTTCCAAAGGACAGAAGTTCACTCGTCGAGAGCAAACATTTTCTCCAAGTCCCCTCCTAGCGTATACCGGTATACCTCGAGAGTCAAAAAAAATTTAGGTACTCTCGAAATATATTATACTAGGCTTAAGGTCTAGGCCTTCTTTATACTAGCTTTATACTAGATCCAGACTTCCTAGCATTCTCAATACCAATTTCAATTTGACTCATAAAACAGGTTTCCTGCGTTCCTCGTTTAACGTCCTTGAGGAAGCCGTGGTTTCATTTATACGTGTATTTTATTATGTCTTTAAAAAATGAAATGAAGTCATTCATTAGGTAGAAACAGGCTTCTATTTCATTACATCACACTTATTTTGTTTTCAACGTCTAATATTAAAGGGCTCTTCTTGAAGGGAAATATCTAGTAAATCCTCTTGTTCGCAATTTTCTCTATGTATGCCCTTATAATATTTGAAAGTGGATGTGTACTCTTGAAAAGAAAAGAATAGGAATCAGGATTTCTCCAATCAGTTTTTCAAATCCTTCATAGAGGCCACAAGTTTGGACAAAAAGAAGAAATTTTTTAAAATTACAATTTGTAAAGGAATCCTTAATTTTAAAGGAGGGGGGTTGTTTGTAAATGAAAAACTCAAGCGAAAAATTTGATCACCTCGTGGGGATCCGAACCCGAGACGTTCCGGGTTCGGATCCCGACGAGGTAATCAAATTTTTCGCTTGAGTTTTTCATTTACCAACAACCCCCCTCCTTTAATATTACCCCCGCACGTAAGTATTGTGTCTTTCGTTGTGAACCTTAATTTTATTCATTATTTTCAAAATCATTTTGTATCATTCTACATCAAAATAATCAAAACGTATGGTAGATAGGTATTTTAAAAATAGTTTCTTAAGGTTGCAATGAGATTTTGTCATAAGGAGAACGACAGTGGCGCGCCGCGATCTTGTCATGTCCCTACATCATAGGCACCTAGATAATTATTGTATGCATCAAAATAATGGCAACGTTGAAAAAGCAGCATGACGGTTGATTCGGCGTGATGAATATTCAAAGTACCTACAGGTATTGTAAACGCTGATAGTAAATTGCATATCGGTGACAAGAGTAGCGAGTACTGAGCTCCAATTCTGTTCGTTCTTGAAAAAATTCCTCAATAGAGTGACAAGACCTATTTTTGTTGCTAATCAGTGTAGGTACTTAAACAGTTGGTCGTTGATGCTAAGCAGCTGAAATAATATGGATACAGATTCTCACTCATTGAGATCTGAAGAGGACTGCATGATTGGCGATGAATCACATGAAACACTATCTAGCAATTCCAGTAAGTACATTGATGATTCACTACTTTCTTAAAACATTGATGAAGGAATAATTTGTGACGCATACTGACCTATGTACCTGAAAGTGAAAATGAAGAGTACAGGAAGGATTAAAAAGTTGATAATTATTAAATATGTACTCAACTTCAGAAAAAATGGTAATGACAGATACACAAAAGATAAGCTCAACGTCAAAGAAGGGCGATGCTGGTGCAATCTCAGTCCTTCAGAATTCGAAAGGTTTAATGGACGTGAATTTTCCAAAATCTGATTTAAGATGTGCCACTGCTCCAGAAAAAAATAAAATTATTTCTAGTAAATATGGGTATCAAATGATAACATTGTCAGAAAAAATTATGCAAATATATATCTCCTGTCAAAACTTTTTCTATTTATTGTAGCCCATGAAATATCCAGTAAATCTCTAAAAAGAAGCTTGACAATTGAAGAAATAGAAACTGGTATAGAATCTGCATTTGGTGCTAATGGCGAATTGTCACTCAATGTCAATAGGGATTCAGAATGTCTTTTGTCAGAATGTGAACCGTGTTGTTCAAAAACAGGCCAAACATCTGAAAGAATTCATAACAATCCAAGTAGGTATATCAATACTTAATTGAAGTCGTATTTGAAAATTGAAAAAGGACTGTAATCCAAATTTTTTTGTTCAACATTGCAGGACAAGCAAAAACAAGAAATCTACTGACGATAATCGCAAGGTTACAATCAACAGTTGTTGGGAAACTGACAAGCCAAAGATCAGGTGATGTGAATATCGATGAGGAATTCAATTTGCAGAGAAATAAATCATCCGATTGTATAAATGGGACTAAGAAATTTGATACAGATCCTCGTCGTGGTCAGAGTAAGTCAGTCTATACCAACAAAAATACTGAAGGGTTTTGTTGAAAAGTGAATCACCTAATTGATTCTAAAAAATTGTAAATTCCAGAAAAAGTGGTCATGACAGAGATAAAGAACACAAGCCAGTTGTTAGAAAAGTACAGTTCTGGTGAAAAATTGGTTGAGAATTTAATTGATGATGAATGTTCAGTGAACGTAAAATTGTCCAGATCCGGTCCAAGATGTTCAACTGATGGAAGAAAAAGTAAGATTAGTTTTAGTCATTCAAGTGGGTACTAAGGATTGAGAACCTTAATTGGACAAAATTGGTACCTAAGTAGGTATTGAAGAAAATTTTTTCATTACAGGTACGTCAAAAACAGAAGGAACTCATCAATATTTGACTGGAAATAATTCTATGGAAATTGACCTGACGACTTATAGGAATGATATTGAGAATGTGGCCAATAAAGAGGTTAGCAATCATCAGGAAGAATATTGCATTTTTGTTTGCTTCTTGATATTGGAAAAATAATGTTAATGTTCAGGGTTCATTTTCACAGAACACAAAATAGGAAGTCAATTGTCCCTATTTTCTGTCGCTCTGACCTTCCCCTTCCTCTCCCACAACTTTTGTCCATATGCCCGCAGGTGTATGATTTTGTATTGGAATCTCTTCTACAGTAATGAAATCGGTAATGATCGAATTAATTGTTAAAAGAGGCTGAATTAATATAAGAGTAAAATTAAAAGCACATTGTACAACCGAACAGAGCAGCTTAATTAGAGCCAGGAAAGGTTGAGTCCAACAAAGGTAGTTACTATCGGGAAACGACATCAACGCACTGAAATAAGAACTTTGGAGGTATGAATCTAAATTCTATAAAAAGAATTCCTCAATTTGTATTCATACATACCCTGTATGATGAGAGGTACTATTGTACGAGTATATTCGGCTGTAGTCCGGGGCGATGACCATTACTAAACCAAGCTGTGAAGAGGAAGAAGGAGAAGAATTAATTAATAATTCTATAGTCTGATTTACTTGGTGCAAGGATTATAGTTGATAGTAAAATAATTAAATGAGGCTCCATCCGCACAGAAGTTTCTAATATTCTAATGAGAACGCAAATATTTCGACCACATCATACCCTTCTTCAGTGTCAACTGAAAAATAAACAGTTCTGTATGAGCAGATTTTTATTTATTTATATTTACAATATAATAACGCATTAATATAGGTAGTTGACTGTACATATATTGAAGAAGGAGTAGAAAGGTTGGTCGATCAATAACCTTGACTCACTTTAGGGACATAGAATAGCCGCTTGACTGTATGTTAAATCAAGTTATAGTTATTTGGTAATGGAAGTACAACTATTCGTTACCATTTGGGGAGAACAATTTTCTTATCATGAGGCTGTATTAATATTTAAATAATATTTTCCTTAATATTCGTCACTATCTTTACGTCGCTATGAACTGCCTTGTTTTAGGGAATAACTGATTGTGCGACAAATGATGAAAATATGAGGCAATGCACATACGACTCCTTGAAAAATATTTCTACTATTCCGCCAGGTATGTAATTTTTCTTCTCTTCTTGAGTCAACGTTAATATAGATTCTAGAAACATTCTATTATGTTTTATTGTATTGCAGAGCAAATAGAGCACTTGAAGGACACCAACGCTACAAGCCACTTTGGGGGTAAAAAATACAGAAGTGTGTCCTCATCCAAAATTCAATTGACTACTCATTTTCTGCATGAAACTAGGTCCAAACTGAGAAACCCATTATCTGGAAAATCATTCACCTCGAAAAGTGGTTCACATCGGCACGAGCGGATATTACATAATAAGAAAAGTCAACTTGTGTGTAATGTGTGTGGAAAATCATTTAACCATAAAAGTAGTCTAAATCGGCACAAGTGGACAGTACACAATAAGGAAAGTCGATTTTTTTGTGATGTGTGCGGACAATCATTTACCCGAAAAAGTAATTTAAGTTTGCACATACGGTCAGTGCACAATAAGGAAAGACCATTCACTTGCTATATGTGTACAAAATCATTTACCCATAGTAGTAGTTTATATCAGCACAAGCGGTCAGTACACAATAAGGAAAGACCATTCATTTGCGATATGTGTAGAAAATCATTTACCAAAAAAAGTAAATTAAGTCTGCACAAGCGGTCAGTACACAATAAGGAAAGACCATTCATTTGCGATATGTGTAGAAAATCATTTACCCAAAAATGTCATTTAAGTCTACACATACGGTCAGTACACAATAAGGAAAGACCATTCATTTGCGATATGTGTAAAAAATCATTCTCCCGAAGAAGTGGTTTATATCTGCATAAGCGCAGATTCCACAATAACTGAAGATGTTTTACTTGCAATGGTGATGTATTCAAAAAATCATTTTTCAGAAAAGATACTTGACGTATGCTTATTTTAGTTTTCGTCCAAGTAAGTGAATATATCCATGTTTGAACTTTTGTATATGTATTTTTTGTTTCATTAAATCCTGTATGTTTGATAGTGTGTGTAGTGAGTGATGAGTTTACCTAGCTAGTATTCTTAATTTTTGTAATAATTGCTACATTGATAAAGAACCTATGACAACTTTTAATTATGTTTTTTGGTTTTCTGATTGACGTACAAATAGATCATCCGGGTGCACATCTATGTAAGAGGTACAATTGCAAAGTTTCTATCCTTATAATTCAGTGATTGATAGGGTCGAAGAGATAAATATAGTAATTTCCTTTCTCTATACATTTTTGATGATCAACCAAGTCTCTTCCTAATCGGTACCATGCACCCAGAGACTTATTCGCTACGTTCTCAGTTTAGGTACTGCTACATATAAGTAATTAAAATCAAAAGACATGGTTTATTGAAGTTGACTTGTAAACTAGCAAAGCTCGCAATTGTGTCGAGTCATCAACTCAGGTCAAGGTCAGAGATGACGTAATTTGTCTCGCAAAGTAGGTCTTGCAGGCTCTTAGTCTCGCAAATTGTGATTAACCCCCAGCCCATAGACTCAGTCATATCAAAATAAGGGCTCCAACAACCTCTACGGAAGAATATTCAGGTAACCTGAGAATTGATCTACAAATTAGTAACTCCAAAATCGCCTCCTCTTATTCATACTACAAAGCTCGGAATTTCCCAAGTCTGTTCCTGTAATATACAGATTGAAAGTTGAATCAAGTCTCTTATCCCCAATGTAGCTCGATGGTCAGAATTTTTGGTAGTCTCCCTTTAATACCAAAAAAGTGGGAAAAGAATAGAATCAATCCGTTTTTTAATTTTATGGTCGTCCATGATGAAGGAATATACTCGCGAAGAGTAAAAAGGCAAATACACATACAAGAACCGCGGTTCTTGTATTTGCCTTTTTACTCTTCGCGAGTATATTTCTTATGGGAAAAGAATAGTTGCATATCATTCATATATCTTGTGTTTTTCGCGCTGGAATCCAGCGTGGAACCTCACTTCTCGCAAAACTTGAAATCATCGTCTCATTGAGGAGTGAGTTTTCAAATTTGGTGACTTAGTAGTCATGGAACATAGTTATAAAAATCGAGTTTCTGTTACCATGATAATTTCTCTGTCAATTTTTATTATTATTATTTTTTTCGCTATTCCAACTTTAATTTGTATAATATGTTTCTTTATCATTCATTTAAAGTTATGTACATAGATCATCCCTTAAAAACAAACATTGTTACAAAGTAGGCACGTATCTATTTCATGGAATTAATTCGATCCTTCAGGTTACAACTATTCATAACTAAAGTGTACCTACTCAAGAGCCTCGGCTTTCTGGCTGCGTTCTACAGTCTTGTACTGTCAAAGGGTTGTTTATTAGGTTGAAAGACCGACTTCGTAAGGATGAGAAGAGTGAAGTGTATAGGTTAGAATGTAGAGATTGTAAGTGCGCTTATATTGTAGAGACTGGTCGGTAGCTGAAAATCAGAGTGGCTGAACTTAAGGAAGCCCGGGAGAAGGGTAGTGAAGCTGATTCGGCGTTCGCGGAATAGTGAAGCAAAAGGCGCATAGCTTAATTCCGGGAGGAATCTCCCTATTGACAAAATCAGGCTATTTTATGTGTCGTTATGGAGCTGATTTGAGATTTTTCTGGTGCGGACTCTCATTTATGGTACTGAATGCTGATACAGAAAAATTAAAAAGCTGTCGTTATTGTTTGGTGCTGAGTGTGAAATATGCTACGTTCCTGAGCCGAAAGTTTTTTTCTTTCAGGTACATAACTAACCAAATTTCAAAAATAGGGCCACAAAGCACCTGTATTTAGTCAGTGACAGGTCGTGTAGCTCTACAGTTTGGTCCATTTTGCCACAGAAAATTGTATTTTGTATCAGGTACTGAAGCAGGTGGCTTTCTAAACAGGGGAATTATGCACCAGAATTTAAATGAAACCATTCATGTTTCAGGCACGTATTGAGCTCTAGTGAAAGATCAGGTTGTAGAAGTGCCTGAAATTACCATGCTACAGATAGTGTAGGAACCAGAAAAGTAGAGTTCTGCCACAGAAAATTATACTAAGTATCAGCCACAAAATGATTTAGTTTTTCAAACAGGCACTGAATGCACCAGAAGTTCTTTCGGCCTAAGTAAAGCGTAAGCAGCGTCATGCTGCAGAAAGTCATGTATCAGTATCGGCTGCTGAATGCGATACTGTCACACTATTTGAAACAAGCGCAGAGCGCAACTGAATTTCAGTACGCTCCGGATTGTGGATAGGAAGTACGCACCATAATGGACCAGAATAGTCAGACTAGGAATTCTGTACTGTATGAAATACTAAAAATATGCAACATTAACAATAGGCGCCGTTAAGGCGCCGCTAAAGAACGTGCTCTTTTTTGTTGTGGTAGAACTTGATTACTGTGTTTGTATGTAGTGCAGTGAAATATGTGTTATTTTCTGAATCTTGTGGAGTTCGTTAAATGACGAGGATTATTTTTTACGTAACCGGATGCTGACTTCAGTTTGCGCGTGCGAAGTGCGGAGATTGTTTTTCCTCTTGTGGGTACAGAACGAGAAGTAAAATATCGGTAAGTGATAATTTCTTACCTACTATTTTAAAAATAAGTAACTAAAATTTTATTTTTAGAAATATTTTTATGTACCACGTTTTCTATGTGTATATCATGATACCAGGCTAATGTTCGTGAAATAAGTACGAATACATCGTAGGTTTTAAGAAGGATGTCCTAATGATAGGGTACGTAGGTTGAAATATTAGAGTATGTACTAAAGTAATCGAAACTTCCCAAGGATATAATTCACCATTAAGTTCTTTGGACTCGAAAAATGAAAAGAGAACATCTATCTACAAGTACGGTACATAGGTACTCTCTGTTGATATAATTTTTCTAGAAAGGGAAATGAACGCCATGAGTAATGAGATTACCGTCGTAACAGTTTTTCAATTTCAATTTTTTCGCATTCTATCCACACTGCATAAAAAATTATGTACGCACATATTATTCACGTGAGTGAAAGTGATAACCTTGTAACATGGGTGATGATTCACTTCGACTCGACTCAGTATACTTTATACGTATTTAGGTATACTCATTCAGGAGAATCCAATTGAGTGCATGGCAGGCCTGATCATAGAACTGTATAAATCCCTTAAAAATATGAATATTTCATAGTTCAGGACGAATGATGTGTAAAATTTGAAAAGAGGGTTATTCTAATTCCTAATCACAATAAAATGAGAAACAAGGAAAGTCACAGTGAAGTAGAAAATGAAACGTGCGTGATCACTGCCTGCAATTTCGTAAGGCTTGCAAGGACGCTCCCTCTGACGGCGTGTTCCCCAATTTGCAATGCTTTAATAAAAAAATATCAAGAATACTCTTTTTCAGCGAATTTGATATAAATTATTTTTGTATTAAAACATTTGTATAGTAGGTTATAAAGTTTGCGAGAAAAATTGAAAAAACCCATTTTCGTTGAATGTTTTGTCCGCTGTGAGAGTAGTCTGCCTCGTTGTAGGCGGAAGTCCATTAGGGATTGCTAAGGAAACCAATTTCAACAAGTTTGCCGAAAGAAACTTTTTTTTTTTATAATTTAATTTACACGCTACTAGCAGCCTGCCTTCAGGGCTATGAGCTCGGCGAGATTGTGTGATTATATGCGTGAGAGGAAGTTGGCTTGTTGTAAGAAGTTGAATATGTTGGAGATGGAGGGGAAGTCGTCTGAAAGTGCCTCTTTATGGTTGTGAGGGATGGATAAGGAATTGCGGAGTTTGGTCAAGTTGGTGCAGCAGAAGATGTGTTGAACGAATAGGGGGGTTCAGATTCGCAATGAGAGCATGAGAGAGGCATAAGATGAGAGATGAGATGGGTGTGGGTGAGTGAGTCTGGTGTGGCCGATTCTGAGACAGGTGATGACTATTTCTTCTCTTCGTGTTGGCAGATTTGAAGAGTCCCATGGGGTGGGAATATTTTTAATTTGGGCTAGTTTGTTTGTGTGTGATTTGAGATCAGACCAATGAGTGAACCATGCTTGTATCATGAATTTGTTGATGTGTTTGGAGAGATCTGAGCGTGAGGGGAGGAAAGAGCGGTTGACTAATGGGTTATGGGTTGCTAGTTTGGCTGCTTTGTCGACATTTTCTTTCCTGGGATACATGGGGATGCCTTATGCAACAACTCAGAAACAGTTACTAGGTAACTCTCTGTAATACTTACGCTCTACCTACTACTTTCCTCTTCTCTAGCAACTTACAATACCTTTTCGCGAGCTGATATGACCCATAGAGTAGTCAATTAGCTCAAAAATAAAATGAAAAAATAATAAAAATAGATTTTTAATTTTTCAGAGATTATCGTTGAAATTGAAAATCTATACAAGCAGCTCTCATAAAACAGGTTCCCTCTTTGCCTCAATTAAAGCAGTTAACAAAAGCAGCTCAAAGCAATGCAGGGCAGCCAACAATATGGGCTGCGAGTTTTTTCTTTTCTTCCAAAATTTTCAGAGGTAGGACACCGCAATCGTCACATTTTGACACTCTTTATACATTATAATCTTCAGATTTACCCATTTACTTCAATGTCCCTTACCTTTTTCAGAGGCAATTTCTTCCAGGAATGCTTTTAGTATTTTCTCATGTCAATCGTTCTAATTAAAGACTAGTATTTCTTTATTTCTTCATTTTTATTACGCTAACCGAGTTCTATAATATGACAATTGTGAAAATTCGTAATCGCAATGTTTAACAAGGATGGCCCGTCCATATACATCAGTTCCCATCTTTCCTTGATGTATTGCTGATTTGATACACAAATGTGTACTTTTGTCCAACAAAACATGTGAATAAAAAATTTATTTTTTGTTTTGTTACACATGCAGGGAATTCTCAAGTGAATTCACAAGATTTATCACAACAGGTGCCTGACGCTATTCCATCCACTCCAGCAAACGAGCAAACCCCTACTTACATGAATTTGTAGTGGTTGTTATAAAATCCTAATTCTGTAAATTTACTGTACATTTAGAGAATTAGAGTTTTGATTATTTATGATAATTATATTTATTTAAATAATAATTATTATTCATATTTAATTATAATATTTGTTTTTATTATAATTATGTTAATTTCTAGATTAAATTTAATAATAATAACATGAAACAATTTTACAATAATTTTTACGTCCGATTGATTTTCATATTGTCTTTACATTTTCCTTATTAGTATTATTTCATTCTTTCTTTTATAAATTTTATAAATCTTCTTTTACCTACTTTGGTTCTTTTGTTTAATCCATATTATTATTATGATTGAAAGACAATGTAATTTGAAAAGTGAAATTTTTTGTAAATATTTTGAGTGTGATATTATACCTACTGGTTTGAAACGTTACCAAAATTTGTTCCTGGTGCATAATGCACTGTAACTAGTATATGTAGCCGAAACAGAATAAATTGTTCATCTTTCTGTGTCAGTCTGGTGCGTGCTAGGATTTTCATACGGACAGGTACAGAACGCCACCGAAATTTGATTCTAGCGCGTAACGCGCTGTAAAATGTATCCGCGACAGAAGGAATTATTTATTTTCGGTATCAGTCTGGTGCATACTCCAGACTTCATAGTATGACGCAGAGTGGCACCGAAATTCTGTTCTGGTGCGCAACGCACAGTAACTCGTATCCGCGACAGAAGGAATTATCATGATTTCTGTATCAATCAGGTGCATACATGAGACACAATAGCTAGTTACAGAGTGCTACCGAAATCTGTTTCTGGTGCATAATGCATCGTAACTCATATTCGCGAATGAAGTCTTTTCTGTATCATTCTGGTGCGTACTTTACTTTCAGTACCTGATACTGACAAAATTATGTCGGTAGCAGATGAAACCTGAAAGCTTGAAAGTTCATCTGTGTCATTACGCGTCGCGAAAAAAGTGCCATTCTGGTTCAAACAATTCTGAGTGCAGAATTGTTGAAGCAGAATTCTTCGATTTTTGTCAATAGGGCTGAAGACGTTCTCCACAGGGAGAATTTATATTTCAAACGTATTGCTTAGGAATATACAGAAATAATCCGGCATATGAATACTGGTCGTGTCATCGTAGTGAACAGGCATATACCGGACAAAGGTCCGATCAAACTTGTTTATGAATTTCAACCTCGATGATTAGTTTTTCTTTTCCTTCCTTTCTCGAGTTGGTGTTGTTAATTTGTTCCATCCTTGGGTCAGTTGCTTTCTTTTTTTCCCTGATGATGGCTGTTGAACCATAAGCGCTTTGTTTTTCAAAATTGGATCTACAGTTTTAGCAATTTCCTTACTCTTATGAGTAATTTCTGCTGTTTGCATTCTTCACCCTCATGAGTATAATATCTTCATTTACCTATTTTATTATCGTTTTATAGGTAAGCTGTATATATGGAGAGAGGGAGAGAAGACTAATACTTACTAAAATCAAAGTCGGGGTATTACCGCGCATGTATAATAATTTATACTGCACTGTAGGCTATAATTTTATAAACATTTTAGCCACCTATTATTTGTTGTAGGAGATTAAAATTCTTGATTCATCTTTTTCCCTTGTATGAAACTATTTTTCATAGAATGTATGTTTGATCTATCGCGTACAATGAACTATTTACACACAATTAATGATAGTAAGTCCTCTTCTAAATCTAAATGCAAAAGAAAAAGAGGTTAAATATTGTGATGGAAGCCATCGAAATTCTGGCGCATATTTTCTATAAAGTTTTTCCTTCTAAAATTGACCAATTTCGAGTTTTTCCTATCCTAACTAATGGAAGTTGCGGAAAGTTACAGCACGATTTTCACATCATATTTTATTTATAAGTAGTCCTTACAGTTTGAACAGGGAACTAGTTCTCTAAGGAAAGTTTTGTTTTTACGTGACAAACAGATATCAATTTAAATGAGACAGTTTGCTTTTGTTGCCACCTTTATTCAAAAACAACTCGACGTTTCGACGCACCTCGTCGTCATCATCAGGAGGAGTACGTTTCCTGATGATGACGACGAGGTGCGTCGAAACGTCGAGTTGTTTTTGAATAAAGGTGGCAACAAAAGCAAACTGTCTCATTTAAATAGTTCTCTAAGGTTTTTTTGACATGTTTCATGTCTTTGCTCTGGCCTGAATTTCGAAATTTGCGTGCGCGTACGTGTGTGCGTGCGTGTGTGCGTGCGTGTGTGGGTGCAGATGACCTTGGGACTTGTGATTTTTTCTCTGAGCCCTACCCTAATTTCGAAATTTGCGTACGCGTGCGTGCACGTGCCTGCGTGCGTGCGTGCAATACTAGCTTAGTACTAGCTTAGTATACTAGACTAGGCTTCATTATACTAGCCCTAATGTACATTATACTAGCCAATAGCTGAGCTATACTATTTGACATTGTATACTGGGCTTGCTTCATACTAGACTAGCCTAAACTAGACTTATATTATACGAAGAAGGGGGCGAACGAGCGGAGCGAGTGAGCTTCATATTACATCTAGGCTTCTTTTAAACTAAAGGCTTCTTTTTAAAAACTCCATATATTCTAAAGAAACAGACGCTCAAAGAGTTTTTCCAATTTTACGTTCACAGCTTGAAACTATAGGAAGGAGACATGAAACATGATCTTTATTTCTCTGCCAGAAAATTTTTTGAAAATTTTGCCGTGCGCCTTTCAACAAAAAAATTGGAAAAATTTCGACTCTTAGGCTATAGTTGATAGTAGGGGGACTTGAAAAATGTCGCCCTATATAAGATAGGGGAAGGTAATTCCTTTATTATGTTAACTAAAGATTACCTGCTTACCTCATGTTTGTTTTACCCCGTTTTCATTAATATGTGTATATTTTATTATGTCTTTGAAGAATGAAATGAAGTCATTCATTAGGCAGAAACAGGCTTTTATTTCATTATACCACACTTATTTTGTTTTCAACGTCTAATATTAAAGGGCTCATCTTGAAGGGAAATATAGATAGTAAATCCTCTTGTTTGCAATTTTCCCCATGTATGCTCTTATATTTGAAAGTGGGTGTGTACTCTTGAAAAGAAAAGAATAGGATTGAGGATTTCTCCAATCATTTCTTCAAATCCTTGCTAGAGGCCACAAGTTTAGACAAAAAAAAAGCAATTTTTTAAAATTAAAATTTGTAAAGGAATCCTTAATTTTAAAGGAGGGGGGTTGTTGGTAAATGAAAAACTCGAGCGAAAAATTTTGTCACCTCGTTGGGATCCGAACCCGGAAGGTCTCGGGTTTGAATCCCGACGAGGTAATCAAATTTTTTGCTTGAGTTTTTCATTTACCAACAACCCCCCTCCTTTAATGTTACCCCCGCACGTAACTATTGTGTCTTTCGTTGTGAACCTTAATTTTATTCATTATTTTCAAAATCATTTTGTATCATTCTACATCAAAATAATCAAAACGTATGGTAGATAGGTATTTTAGAAATAGTTTGTTAAGGTTGCAATGAGATTTGGTCATAAGGAGAACGACAGTGGCGCGCCGCGATCTTGTCATGTCCGTACAACATAGGCACCTATACTCCGTTCACGTTAAGGAAGGATAGAAATATGACCTCGAGAACGGAACGCTCCGGGTAATTTTAATCTACTGTTCCGTTCTCAAGGTTTCCTTTCTTAATGTAAACAGAGTATAGATAATTATTGTATGCATCAAAATAATGGCAACGTTGAAAAAGCAGCATGACGGTTGATTCGGCGTGATGAATATTCAAGGTACCTACAAGTATTGTAAACTCTGATAGTAAATAGCATATCAGTGACAAGAGTATAGCGAGTACTGAGCTCCAATTCTGTTCGATCTTGAAAAAATTCTTCAATAGAGTGACAAGACCCATTTTTGTTGCTAATCAGTATAGGTACTTAAACAGTTGGTCGTTGATGCTAAGCAGCTGAAATATGGATACAGATTCTCACTCATTGAGATCTGAAGAGGACTGCATGATTGGCGATGAAACACATGAAACACTATCTAGCAATTCCAGTAAGTACACTGATGATTCACCACTTTCTTAAAACATTGATGAAGGAATAATTTGTGACACATACTGACCTATGTGCCAAAAAGTGAAAATGAAGAGTACAGAAAGGATTAAAAAGTTAATAATTATGAAATATGTACGCAACTTCAGAAAAAATGGTAATGAAAGATCCACAAAAGACAAGCTCAACGTCAAAGAAGAGCGATGCTAGTGCAATCTCAGTCCTTCAGAATTCGAAAGGTTTAATGGACGTGAATTTTCCAAAATCTGATTTAAGATGTGCCACTGCTCCCGAAAAAAGTAAAATTATTTCTAGTAATTAATATGGGTACCAAATGATAACTTCGGCAGAAAAATTATGCAAATATCTTCTGACAAAATGTTCTGTTCTTATTGTAGCCCATGAGATAGCCAGTAAACCTCAAAAAAGAAGCTCGACAATTGAAGAAATTGAAACTGGTATAGAATCTGCATTTGGTACTGATGGTGAATTGTCACTCAAAGTCAATAGGGATTCAGAATGTATTTTGTCAGAATGTGAACCGTTTTGTTCGAAAACAGGCCAAACATCTGAAAGAATTCATAACAATCCAAGTAGGTATATCAATACTTGATTGAAGGCGTATTTGAAACTTGAAAAAGGACTGTAATCAAAATTTTTTGTTCAACATTGCAGGACATGCAAAAACAAGAAATCTACTGAGTATAGTCACATTAAGGTTACAATCAAGAGTTGTTGGGAAACTGAAAAGCCAACGAGCAAGTGATGTGAATATCAATGAGGAATTCAATTTGCAGAGAGATAAAGCATCAGATTGTATAAAAGGGGGTAAGAAATTTGATACAGATCCTCGTCGTGGTCAGAGTAAGTCAGTCTATGTACCAACAAAAATACTGAAGGTTTTGTTGAATAGTAAATCACCTAATTGATTCTAAAAAATTGCAAATTCCAGAAAAAGTGGTCATGACAGACATACAGAACAAAAGCCAGTTATTAGAAAAGTCCAGTTCTGGTGAAAAATTAGTTGAGAATTTAATTGATGAATGTTCAGTGAACGTAAAGTTGTCCACATCTGGTCCAAGATGTTCAACTGATGGAAGAAAAAGTAAGATTAGTTTTAGTCATTCAAGTGGGTACTATGGATTGAGAACCTTAATTGGACAAAATTGGTACCTAAGTAGGTATTGAAGAAAATTTTTTCATTACAGGTACGTCAAAAACAGAAGGAACTCATCAATATTTGACTGGAAATAATTCTATGGAAATTGACCTGACGACTTATAGGAATGATATTGAGAATGTGGCCAATAAACAGGTTAGCAATCATCAGGAAGAATACTGCATTTTCGTTTGCTACTTGAAATTGGAAAAATAATGTTAACTTTCAGGATTCTTTTTCATAGACCACAAAATAGGAAGTCAATTGTCCCTATTTTCTGTCGCTCTGACCTTCCCCTTCCTTTCCCGCAACTTTTGTCCATATGCCCGCAGGTGCATGATTTGGTATCGGAATCTTTTCTACAGTTATGAAATAATGATCGAATTATTTGAGAAAAGATCTTTTGTATAAACTGGTTAAAAGAGGCTGAATTAATATAAAAGTACAATTAAAAGCACATTGTACAACCGAACAGAGCAGCTTAATTAGAGCCAGGAAAGGTTGAGTCCAACAAAGGTAGTTACTATCGGGAAACGACATCAACGCACTGAAATAAGAACTTTGGAGGTATGAATCTAAATTCTATAAAAAGAATTCCTCAATTTGTATTCATACATACCCTGTATGATGAGAGGTACTATTGTACGAGTATATTCGGCTGTAGTCCGGGGCGATGACCATTACTAAACCAAGCTGTGAAGAGGAAGAAGGAGAAGAATTAATTAATAATTCTATAGTCTGATTTACTTGGTGCAAGGATTATAGTTGATAGTAAAATAATTAAATGAGGCTCCATCCGCACAGAAGTTTCTAATATTCTAATGAGAACGCAAATATTTCGACCACATCATACCCTTCTTCAGTGTCAACTGAAAAATAAACAGTTCTGTATGAGCAGATTTTTATTTATTTATATTTACAATATAATAACGCATTAATATAGGTAGTTGACTGTACATATATTGAAGAAGGAGTAGAAAGGTTGGTCGATCAATAACCTTGACTCACTTGAGGGACATAGAATAGCTGTATGTTAAATCAAGTTATAGTGATTTGGTAATAGAAGTACAACTATTGTATGCCATTTGGGGAGAACATTTTTCTTATCATGAGGCTGTATTAATATTTAAATAATATTTTCCTTATGATTCGTCACTATCATTGCGTCGCTATGAACTTTCTTGTTTTAGGGTATAACTGATTGTGCGACAAATGATGAAAAGATGAGGCAATGCACATACGACCTCTTGAAAAATATTTCTACTATTCCGCCAGGTATGTAATTTTTCTTCTCTTCTTGAGTCAACGTTAATATAGATTCTAGAAACATTCTATTATGTTTTATTGTATTGCAGAGCAAATAGAGCACTTGAAGGACACCAACGCTACAAGCCACTTTGGGGGTAAAAAATACAGAAGTGTGTCCTCATCCAAAATTCAATTGACTACTCATTTTCTGCATGAAACTAGGTCCAAACTGAGAAACCCATTATCTGGAAAATCATTCACCTCGAAAAGTGGTTCACATCGGCACGAGCGGATATTACACAATAAGAAAAGTCAACTTGTGTGTAATGTGTGTGGAAAATCATTTAACCATAAAAGTAGTCTAAATCGGCACAAGTGGACAGTACACAATAAGGAAAGACGATTTTTTTGTGATGTGTGTGGACAATCATTTAACCGAAAAAGTAGTCTAAATCGGCACAAGTGGACAGTACACAATAAGGAAAGACGATTTTTTTGTGATGTGTGTGGACAATCATTCAACCATAGTAGTAGTTTATATCAGCACGAGCGGTCAGTACACAATGAGGAAAGACCATTCATTTGCGATATGTGTAGAAAATCATTTACCCGAAAAAGTATTTTAAGTCTGCACATACGGTCAGTACACAATAAGGAAAGACCATTCATTTGCGATATGTGTAGAAAATCATTTACCCGAAAAAGTATTTTAAGTCTGCACATACGGTCAGTACACAATAAGGAAAGACCATTCATTTGCGATATGTGTAGAAAATTATTCTCCCGAAATAGTAATTTAAGTCGGCACAAGCGCAGATTCCACAATAACTAATGATGTTTTACTTGCAATGCCGATGTATGCAAAAAATCATTTTTCAGAAAAGATACTTGATGTATGCTTGTTTTAGTTTACGTCTAAGGAAGTGAAGGTTTCATATACCCATGTTTGAACTTTTGTATATGTATTTTTTATTTCATTAAATCTCGTTTGTTTGATAGTTGTGTGTAGTGAGTGATGAGTTTACCTAGTTATTATTTTTAATTTTTGTAATGATTGCTACATTGATAAAGAACCTATGACAACTTTTAATTATGTTTTTTGGTTTTCTGATTGACGTACAAATAGATCATCCGGGTGCACATCTATGTAAGAGGTATAATTGTAAAATTTCTATCCATATAATTCAGTGATACATAGGGACAAAGAGATAAATATAGTAATTTCCTTTCTCTATACATTTTTGATGATCAACCAAGTCTCTCCCTAAGAACTCTCTTTTTACATCTACCACTCAGAGTCGCTACGTTCTCAGTTTACTGCTATATTAAAGTAATGAAAATCAAAAGACGTGGTTTATTGAAGTTGACTTATAAACTACCAAAGCTCAAAATTGTCTCGAGTCATCAAGTCTGGTCAAGGTCATGGATGACGTAATTTGTCTCGCAAAGTAGGTCTTGCAGGCTCTTAGTCTCGCAAATTTTGATTAACCTCCAGCCCATAATCTCATCCATATAAAAAAAAAGGCTCCAACAACCTCTAAAGAAGAATATTCAGGTAACCTGAGAATTGATCTATAAATTAGTAACTCCAAAATCCCCTCCCATTATACATACTATGAAGCTCGGAAGTTTCCAAGTCTGTTCCTGTAGTATATACAGATTGAAAGTTGAATCAAGTCTTTACCCCCAATGTAGCTCGATGGTCAGAATTTTCGGTAGTCTCCCTTTAATACCAAAAAAGTGGAAAAAGAATAGAATCAATCCGTTTTAAAATGGAACCTGTTTTATAGGGGGCTTTTTGAGAAATTTGCAGTGCGTCGTCCGCCGTCCAGCGAAAAACTTGGAAAAATTTCGACCCTCGAGCTATGTATGATAGGAGGGGGACCTGGGAAAATTTCGACTCTCGAACTATATATGATATGAAAGGGACTTGGAATACATAGCTGGAGATTCGAGAAAAATTTAGACTCTCAAACTTTATTATACTAGGCTTATGTCTAGGCCTTCTTTATACTAGCTTTATCTAGGTCCAGGCGTCTTTGAATTTTCAATACCAAATCCCAGTTGACTCATAAAACAGGTTCCCTGCGTTCCTCGTTTAACTTCGTTAAGGAAGCCGTCGTTTTTAATTTTATGGTCGTCCATCATGAAGAAATATACTCGCGAAGAGTAAAAAGTCAAATTACAAGAACCGCGGTTCTTGTATTTGCCTTTTTACTCTTCGCGAGTATATTTCTTCATGGGAAAAGAATAGTTGTATATCATTGATATATCTTGGGTTTTTTGTGCTGGAATCCAGCGTGGAACCTCACTTCTCGCAAAACTTGAAATCGTCGTCTCATTGAGGAGTGAGTTTTCAAATTTGGTGACTTAGTAGTCACGGAACTTAGTCATAACAATCGAGTGAAGGTGGACGAATTTTTCGCGTGCAAGGATAAATAATTAAAAGAAACAACGAGGCTTTTCCCGCACTGTTTTTTATTAAAATACCGTGACGTTTCGGCCCAGCTAGTGGCTTTTATCAAGTCTCGTTTGATAAAGGCCACTAGCTGGGCCGAAACGTCACGGTATTTTAATAAAAAACAGTGCAGGAAAAGCCTCGTTGTTTCTTTTAATTATAACAATCGAGTTTTTGTTTACCATGATAATTTCTCTGTCAATTTTTATTTATTTTTTTTTCACCATTCCAATTTTAATTTGTATAATTATGTTTCTTTATCATTCATTTAAAGTTATGTACATAGATCATCCCTTAAAAACAAACATTGTTACAAAGTAGGCAGGTACCTATTTCATGGAATTAATTCGATCCTTCAAGTTACAACTATTCATAACTAAAGTGTACCTACTCAAGAGCCTCGGCTTTCTGGCTGCGTTCTACAATCTTGTACTGTCAAAGGGTTGTTTATTAGGTTGAAAGACCGACTTCGTAAGGATGAGAAGAGTGAAGTGTATAGGTTAGAATGTAGAGATTGTAGGTGCGCTTATATTGTAGAGACTGGTCGGTGTCTGAAAATCAGAGTGGCTGAACTTAAGGAAGCCCGGGAGAAGGGTAGTGAGGCTGATTCGGCGTTCGCGGAATAGTGAAGCAAAAGGCGCATAGCTTAATTCCGGGAGGAATCTGAAGACGTTCTCCACAGGGAGAATTTATATTTCAAACGTATTGCTTAGGAATATATAGAAATAATGCGGCATATGAATACTGGTCGTGTCATCGTAGTGAACAGGCATATACCGGACAAAGGTCTGATCAAACTAGCTTATGAGTTTCAACATCGATGATTAGTTTTTCTTTTCCTTCCTTTCTCGAGTTGGTGTTGTTAATTTGTTCCATCCTTGGGTCAGTTGCTTTCTTTTTTTCCCTGATGATGGCTGTTGAACCATAAGCGCTTTGTTTTTCAAAATTGGATCTACGGTTTTAGCAATTTCCTTACTCTTATGAGTAATTTCTGCTGTTTGCATTCTTTAATCTCATGAGTATATCTTCATTTACCTATTTTATTATCGTTTTATAGGTAAACTGTATATAAGGAGAGAGGGAGAGAAGACTAATACTTACTAAAATCAAAGTCGGGGTATTACCGCGCATGTATAATAATTTATACTGCACTGTAGGCTATAATTTTATAAACATTCAGCCACCTATTATTTGTTGTATGAGATTTATGAATTGTAAGTAATTCTTGATTCATCCTTTTCCCTTGTATGAAACTATTTTTCATAGAATGTATATGTTTGATCTATCGCGCACAATGAGCTATTCACACACAATTAATGATAGCAAGTCCTCTTCTAAATCTAAATGCAAAAGAAAAAGAGGTTAAATATTGTGATGGAAGCCATCGAAATTCTGGCGCATATTTTCTATAAAGTTTTTCCTATCCTAACTCATGGAAGTTGAGGAAAGTTACAGCACGATTCTCACATCATATTTCATTTATAAGTAGTCCTTACAGTTTGAACAGGGAACTAGTTCTCTAAGGTTTTTTTTTTTTTGAAAATTTTACTGTACGCCGTCCAACAAAAAACTTCGAAAAATTTTGCCTCTCGAGCCATATAGGATAGGAGGGGGACTTGGAAAAATTCAATCTCCAAGCTATATATGACAGGAGAGGGACTTGGAAAATTTTCGATTGTCGAGCTATATATGATAGGTGGGGGACTTGGAAAAATTGCAGCTCTCGAGCCCTTTCTTATCATATATAGCTCGGAGGTAGAAATTTTTCCAATTCCCCTTCCTGTCATATATTGTAAATGAAGTCATTCATTAGGTAGAAACAGGATTTTATTTCATTATACCACACTTATTTTGTTTTCAACGTCGAATATTAAAGGGCTCATCTTGAAGGGAAATATAGATAGTAAATCCTCTTGTTCGCAATTTTCTCCATGTATGCCCTTATATTTGAAAGTGGGTGTATACTCTTGAAAAGAAAAGAATAGGATTCAGGATTTCTCGAATCATTTTTTCAAATCCTTGCTAGAGGCCACAAGTTTGGACGAAAAGAAGAAATTGTTTGAAATTAAAATTTGTAAAGGAATCCTTAATTTTAAAGGGGGGGGGGGTTTGTTGGTAAATGGAAAAGTCAAGGGAAAAATTTGATCACATCGTCGGGATCCGAACCCGAGACGTTCCGGGTTCGGATCCCGACGAGGTAATCAAATTTTTCGCTTGAGTTTTTCATTTACCAACAAACCCCCTCCTTTAATATTACCCCCGCACGTAAGTTCGTTGTGAACCTTAATTTTATTCATTATTTTCAAAATCATTTTGTATCATTCTACATCAAAATAATCAAAACGTATGGTAGATAGAGAAATATACTCCTAAAGAATAACGAACACAAATACTGAACCGCAATAAAACCAACAAACCGAGCGCTTTCGGCTAAACAGCCATTAAGCGCTCGGTTTGTTTGTTTTATTGCGGTTCTAGTATTTGTGTTCGTCATTCTTTGCGAGTATATTTCTCTATGATGGATGACCGTAAAATTAAAAAACGCATTGATTCTATGTATGGTAGATAGGTATTTTAAAAATATTTTGTCAAGGTTGCAATGAGATTTTGTTATAAGGAGAACGACAGTGGCGCGACGCGATCTTGTCATGTCCCTACAACAAAGGCATCTAGATAATTATTGTATACGCATCAAAATAATGGCAACGTTGAAAAAGCAACATGACGGTTGATTCGGCGTGATGAATATTCAAGGTACCTGTACAAGTATTGTAAACGCTGATAGTAAATTGCATATCGGTGACTCGAGTAGCAGCGAGTACTGAGTTGCAATTCTGTTCGATCTTGAAAAAATACATCAATAGAGTGATAAGACCTATTGCTGTTGCTAACCAGTGTAGGTACTTAAACAGTTGGTCGTTGATGCTAAGCAGCTGAAATATGGATACAGATTCTCACTCATTGAGATCTGAAGAGGACTGCATGATTGGCGATGAAACACATGAAACACTATCTAGCTATTCCAGTAAGTACACTGATGATTCACCACTTTCTTAAAACATTGATGAAGGAATAATTTGTGACACATATTGACCTATGTGCCTGAAAGTGAAAATGAAGAGTACAGAAAGGATTAAAAAGTTAAAAATTATGAAATGTACTCAACTTCAGAAAAAATGGTAATGACAGATACACAAAAGACAAGCTCAACGTCAAAGAGGAGCGATGCTGGTGTAATCTCAGTCCTTCAGAATTTGAAAGGTTTAATGGACGTGAATTTTCCAAAATCTGATTTAAGATGTGCCACTGCTCCAGAAAAAAATAAAATTATTTCTAGTAATTAATATGGGTACCTAATGATAACATTGGCAGGAAAAATTATGCAAATATATATCTCCTGTCAAAACTTTTTCTTTTTATTGTAGCCCATGAGATAGCCAGTAAATCTCTAAAAAGAAGCTCGACAATTGAAGAAATTGAAACTGGTATAGAATCTGCATTTGGTGCTAATGGTGAATTGTCACTCAAAGTCAATAGGGATTCAGAATGTATTTTGTCAGAATGTGAACCGTGTTATCCAAAAACAGGGCAAACATCTGAAAGAATTCATAACAATCCAAGTAGGTATATCAATACTCAATTGAAGGCGTACCTATATGAAAATTGAAAAAAGACTGTAATCCAAATTTTTTTGTTCAACATTGCAGGACATGCAAAAACAAGAAATCTACTGAGTATAATCACACGGTTACAATCAATAGTTGTTGGGAAACTGAAAAGCCAACAATCAGGTGATGTGAATATCGATGAGGAATTCAATTTGCAGAGAAATAAATCATCCAATTGTATAAACGGGAGTAAGAAATTTGATACCGATCCTCTTGGTCAGAGTAAGTCAGTCTATACCAACGAAAATACTGAAGGGTTTTGTTGAAAAGTGAATCACCTAATTGATTCTAAAAAATTGTAAATTCCAGAAAAAGTGGTCATGACAGAGATACAGAACACAAGCCAGGTGTTAGAAAAGTGCAGTTCTGGTGAAAAATTAGTTGAGAATTTAATTGATGATGAATGTTCAGTGAACGTAGAACTGTCCAGATCTGGTCCAAGATGTTCAAATTCTGGAAGAAAAAGTAAGATTAGTTTTAGTCATTGAAGTGGGCAAAAAGGAGTGAGAACCTTAATTGGATAAAATTGGGTAAGTATTGAAAAAAAATTTTTCATTACAGGTATGTCAAAAACAGAAGGAACTCATCAATATTTGACTGGAAATAATTCTATGAAAATTGGACTGACGACTTATAGGAATGATATTGAGAATGTGGCCAATAAACAGGTTAGCAATCATCAGGAAGAATACTGCATTTTTGTTTGCTTCTTGATATTGGAAAAATAATGTTAATGTTCAGGGTTCATTTTCACAGAACACAAAATAGGAAGTCAATTGTCCCTATTTTCTGTCGCTCTGACCTTCCCCTTTCTCTCCCACAACTTTTGTCCATATGCCCGCAGGTGTAAGATTTTGTATTGGAATCTCTTCTGCAGTAATGAAATAATGATCGAATTAATTGTTAAAAGAGGCTGAATTAATATAAAAGTAAAATTAAAATGTACATCCGAACAGAGCAGCTTAATTAGAGCCAGGAAAGGTTGAGTCCAACAAAGGTAGTTACTATCGGGAAACGACATCAACGCACTGAAATATGAACTTTGGAGGTATGAATCTAAATTCTATAAAAAGAATTCCTCAATTTGTATTCATACATACCCTGTATGATGATAGGTACTATTGTACGAGTATATTCGGCTGTAGTCCGGGGCGACAACCAATACTAAACCGAGCTGTGAAGAGGAAGAAGGAGGAGAATTAATTAATAATTCTATAGCCTGATTTACTTGGTGCAAGTACGAGATTATAGTTAATAGTAAAATAATTAAATGAGGCTCCACCCGCACAGAAGTTTCTATTATTCTAATGCAAACGCAAATGTTTCAACTACATCATGCCCTTTTTCAGTCTCAACTGAAAAATAAAAAGTTCTGTATGAGCAGACCTGTATCTATTTATGTATATTTTCAATATAATAATGCATTAATATAGGTAGTTGACTGTACATAATATTGAAGAAGGAGTAGTGAGGTTGGTCGATCAATAACCTTGACTCACTCTATAGGGCATAGAATAGCCTCTTGACTATATGATAAATCAAGTTATAGTGATTTGGTAATAGAAGTACAACTATTGTATGCCATTTGGGGAGAACAATTTTCTTATCATGAGGCTGTATTAATATTTAAATAATATTTTCCTTATGATTCGACACTATCATTGCGTTTCTATGAACTGCCTTGTTTTAGGATATAAGTGATTGTGCGACAAATGATGAAAAGATAAGGCAATGCTCATACGACCTCTTGAAAAATATTTCTACTATGCCCCCAGGTATGTAATTTTTCCTGTCATCTTGAGTCAACGTTAATATAGATTCTAGAAACATTTTATTATGTTTTATTGTATTGCAGAGCAAATAGAGCACTTGAAGGACACCAACCATACAAGCTACTTTAAGGGTAAAAAATGCAGAAGAGTGTCCTCATCCAAAATGCAATTGCCTGCTCATTTCCCGCATGAAACTAGCTCCAAACCGAGAAACATATTATCTGAAAAATCATTCACCTCGAAAAGTGGTGAACATCAGCACGAGGGGATATTCTGCAAGAAGAAAAGGCAATTTATTTGTGATGTGTGTGGAAAGTCATATATTCATAATAGTAATTTATATCGCCACAAGCAGATAGCACACAACAAGGGAACACCATTTTTTTGTGATGTGTGTGGAAAATCATTTACCCAAAAAGGTCATTTAAGTATGCACATACGGTCAGTACACAATGAGGAAAGACCATTCATTTGCGATATGTGTAGAAAATCATTTACCCAAAAAAGTAATTTAAGTCAGCACAAGCGGTCAGTACACAATAAGGAAAGACCATTCAACTGCGATATGTGTAGAAAATCATTCTCCCAAAGTAGTAATTTATATCTGCACTTTCGGTCAGTACACAATAAAGAAAGACCATTCATTTGCGATATATGTAGAAAATCATTTACCCAAAGTAGTAGCTTATATCTGCATAAGCGCAGATTCCACAATAACTGAAGATGTTTTACTTGCAATGCCAATGTATGCAGAAAATCATTTTTCAGAAAAGATACTTGATGTATGCTTGTTTTAGTTTATGTCTAAGGAAGTGAAGGTTTTATATATCCATGTCTGAACTTTTGTACAAGTATTTTTTATTTCATTACAACCTGTTTGTTTGATAGTGAATCTAGTGAGTGATGAGTTCACGTAGCTATTATTTTTAATTTTTGTTATAATTGCTACATTGATAAAGAACCTATGACAACTTTTAATTATGTTTCTTGGTTTTCTCATTAACGTATAAATAGATCATCCGGGTGGACATCTATGCACGAGGTATAATTGTAAAATTTCTATCCTTATAATTCAGTGATAGATAGGGACCAAGAGATAAATATAGTAATTTCCTTTCTCTATACATTTTTGATGATCAAGCAAGTCTCTCCCTAACAACTCTATTTTTACATCTATTACTCAGAGTCGCTACGTTCTCAGTTAACTGCTACATTAAAGTAATGAAAATCAAAAGACGTGGTTATTGAAGTTAACTTATAAACAAGAAAAACTAAAAATTGTGTCGAGTCATCAGCTCTTGTCAAGGTCATGGATGATGTAATTTGCCACGCAAAGTAGGTCTTGCAGGCTCTTAGTCTCGCAAATTTTGATTAACCTCCAGCCCATAATCTCATCCATGTTGAAAAAAAAAGGCTCCAACAACTTCTAAGGAAGAATTTTCGTGTACCTTTTTTTTTCCATATTGAGAATTGAATTACAAATTAGAAAATTCAAAATCTCCTATCACACATACTACAAAGCTCGGAATTTTCCAAGTCTGTTCCTGTAGTAGATAGATTGAAAGTCAAATCATATCTCTTACCCCCATTTAGCTCGATGGTCTGAATTTTTGTGAGTCTCCCCTTCAATACCAAAAAAGTGGGAAAAGAATAGTCGTATTATCATTGATATATCTCGGGTATTTCGCGCTGGAACCCAGTATTCAACATCTCTTCACACTAAACTTGAAATCATTGTCTCTTTCAAGAGTAAGTTTTCAAATTTAGTGACTTAGTCGTCATTGAATTTAGTTATAACAATCGAGTTTCTGTTCACCATGATGTTTTCTCAGTCAATTTTTATTTTTCATCATTTCAATTTTAATTTGTATTCGTTTTTTATTGCATTCATCCAATTTTATGTACCTAGATCGATCATTCCCCCAAAAAACAAATATTGTTCCAAAGTACCTGCCTATTTAATTATAGTTCTATAGGTAAGCTGGAAATAAGGAGAGAGGAAGAGAAGATTAATATTTACTAAAATCACAGTCGGACAATTACCGCGCATGTATAAACTATAGGCTACAATTTTATAGACATTCACTCATCTGTTATTTGTTGTATGGGGTTTATGAATTGCTAGTAATTCTTAATTCATCCTCTTTCCCACCTCTTATGTTTTTGTATGAAACTATTTTTCAATTACCCCAGTCTTAGAAAGTATACTAATCTCTTGCTCACAATGAACTATCAACACACAAATAATAAAAATTCTTATTTTAAATCTAAATCCAAAAGTAAATAGGTTCAAATGTTTTGAACGAGGCAATCAAAATTCCTGCTCATTTTTCTAAAAAGCTTTCCGTTCTATAATTAACCAATTTTGAGTTTTTCCTATACTAACGCATGAAATTGAGGAAAGTTAGGTACCAAATGATTTTCACATCATATTTTCAAACAATAATTCATAAGTGTTTACTATCCTTGTAAGAATCGAACTTCGTTATACCTCGATACCAGGCCTCTCATGATCAATTAGACCTTCCTTAAATCCTGATACCGAGTCCTAAAGAACGATCTTAATTCACGTACAAAATATAAATCAACTGACTCTCGCTATAGGAATCTCTTATCAGTTAGGACTATCTAGGTACCTATTTTGTCTGTGAGTGCCAGCGTGCAAGAATATTTATGCGAGCATATATTCTTACATTACCTACTTTTTTTTTCATAAGTACCTAGTATATTTTTCTATCTCCTTGAAAAATGAAATGAATTCTTTAGGTAGAAACGAGCTTTAATCATTCTTTTGTTTTCAACACATAAGAATAAAGGGCTCATATTGAAGAGAATTATATCTATGTAAATAGTAAATTCTCTTGTTCCTGTTTTCTGCATAAAAATTATGCCTTTATATCTGAAGATGAAAAAATGGAATAAAATTCAGGATTACTCGAATCATATTTTCCTATGTTTGTAATCCTTAATAGAGGCCACAAGTTGGCCGAAAATTTGAAATTTTTCAAAATTAAAATTTGTGAAGGTGAAAAACCCTTATTTCATTTATTATATTCAATATTAGTTTGTATCCTTCCACATAAAAATAATCAAAACTTTTGGTAGACAGGTATTTTTAAAAGTACATAGTTTGATGCGGTTGCAATGAGATTTTGTCACAAGGAGAACAACAGTGACGCGCCACAATCTTGTTATGTCCCTATAAGATAGGTACCTACCTAGATATTGTATGCATCGAAAGGTGCTAGAAGTATTCTCGCTCAATGTAAAAAGATAAGCAATCCGAAAATTCGAGTGGTAGTGGTGGGACAATAAAGAACGTACACGCCACCCCCACCACCACATGAATTTTTCGGATTGCACACCTGTTTACCAAGAGCGAGAATACGAGTACCTTTATTATAAACGCTAATAATGAATTGCATATCGTTGATTCGAGTAAACAATGCTTAGTCGCACTTCTGTTCTATCCTGAAAAAATTTATCAGTAAAGTGGCCTTGTTAATCAATATACTTAAACAGTTGGTCGTTGATGCCGTGCAGCTAAAATATGGATACAGATTCTCACTCATTGAGATCTGAAGAGGACTGCACGAATGGCGGTCAAACACATGAAACACTATCTAGCAATTTGAGTAAGTACACTGATGATTCACCACTTTCTTAAAACATTGATGAAGGAATAATTTGTGACACATAAGTACTCAACTGCCCGAAAGAAGAATTGAAGACTACAGAAAGGATTAATAAGTTTATGATTATATATATATTATATACCTCTATGAAATAGGTACTCAATTTCAGAGAAAATAGTAATGACAGTTGTACAAAAGATGAGCTCAATGTCAAAGAAGAGTGATGCTGGTACAACATCATTCCATAAGAATTCAATAGACGAATGTTTGATGGACGTGAATTTGTCAAAATCAGATTTGAGATGTTCAACTACTCGGAACAAAGTAAAATTATTTTTAGTTATTTAAATGGGTACCTATCAAATAATAGCTTTGACAAGACAAAATTATGCAGATATTTGTAAAAACTTTTTTTCATCGAAGAAAAAGAAGACAATCTTACCAAGGCTGTGCTTTCTTTTCTTCCTTTCTTTCTGACTTTTTTTTTTTTTTTTTTTTTTTTTTTTTTTTTGTAGCCGATGAAATAGCCAAAAGCTGAACAATTGAGAAAATTGAACTTGGTATAGAATGTGCATTTGGTGCTGATGATGAGTAGTCACTCAAAGTAAATAGGGGTGCAGAATGTCTTTTGTCAGAACGCGAACAATGTTGTTCAAACACAGGCCAAACTTGTGAAAGAATTCATAGCAATCCAAGTAGGTATATCAATACTTAATTGAAGGCGTAGGTATTTGAAAATTGAAAAAAAACTGTAATCAAAATTTTTTTGTTCAACATCGATGGAAACGCAGAAATGAGAAATCCACTCAGCATAATCACAAGGTTACATTCACCAGTTATTGGAAAACTAATTTTTTTCATCACAGGTACGTCAAAAACAGAAGAAATTTGTCAAGGTTTGACTGGAAATAATTTTATGGAAATTGAACTGACAACTGATAGAACTGATGCAAGGACAGTGTTCAATAAACAGGTAAGCATTCATCAGGAAGACTGCAATTTGTTTTTATTTCATTCTGGAAATTGCCAATCAATGTTTATTTTCAGGATCCATTTTTTGTAAAAAATGGGAACTTATTTGTCTTGTTTTTCTGTCGCTCTGACCTTCCCCTCCCCCACCTGCGATTTTTGTTCTTATGCCCACAGGTGTAGGATTTTGAGACTGGGAGAAATATCAACCTTTGAGGTATAAATCTGAATCCTAGGATGAATTCTTCAATTGGTATCCGTACGTGTCCTTTAGGATGATACTATAGTCCGGGGAGATAATCAATATTAAACCGAGCTGAGAAGAGGAAGAAGGCAGTGGTGTAAATACGGGGGGGGGGGGAGGTCGTCGTTCAAACCTTTCCAGAGCTCCCAATGTTTATGAGTGTTTTACGATTGAATTGAACCTTCTCGCTTCATACAAAGAAAATAAGTCCCTTCTATTGGTAATTGCTTGGGCACCATTGAAACAATTTATAACTATTTCAATACACCAAAAGAATTGGGCTAGGAATTGGAGGTGCGCACAATCGAAAGATCAAACGTTACAAGGTGGGTGGCCAAACTTGAAGCAGTCAATGATTTTTTTGCATAATTGAATTGTTGTGAGAGGGCTCGAAAACATTCAAGCTTACGCGCTGTTGAAAAGTACCGTATAGACTTTGAATTTCTGATCAGTTTGGTAGTGGTGAATGCGATGTACCAACAAACGTTACCACTAAGTCGTAAGCTGCAAGGGGTGTCTTTAGATTTACGTGCAGCAGTCAACTTGATAGATGACGTTCTTGCTGATTTGTGTGAGTGCAGAACGGAGGTATTTTTTCGCGATCTTTAGAAAATAGTTATACCACTAGTGCAAATGCAATAAGAGTGGACCTTGTAAGACCTCGCATAGCGAAGTGGCAAAGCAATTGAGCGAATTCCGATGTAGAGACCATACAGCAGTATTAATGTGCCTCCACCTTTTACCCTTTCTTGGATTTTTATATCTCAGAATTGAAGGAGAAATTTACATCACATAAAGGAGTGCTGATTGGCTACCAAGCTCTGTTTGCCGAAGATTATCAGAATCATTTGAAAGACTTTAAAAAGTAGTCGAGTTTTATGCGGTATTTTCGAAAAACATCCCTGACAATAATGTAGTTGAGTTGAGAATGTGGCGTAGGTATTTATCCTAAAACTGTATTTGAGGCGCTCAATAACTGCCCAACCGAATTTTCCAGTGTGCGCACACGTCTCATTATTCTTGTCACAATTGCGGAGGTAGAGTGCAGCTTTTCATGTCTAAAAAGATATTCTAAATGTGCTCAGGGAAATAGGTATTAGAGCTTCAGAGGTGATCAATCAGCTCGCTACATAGCCGAAAAAATCTGAATTATTGATTAACTAATCTACTGTCCACTTGTGAGTACGTACATGCATGCATACCTATATTATACTCTTTTTCAAGAATAAATTAATAATATAATTGACTGTATCCTGAAGAAGAAGTTGAGTGGTCAGTCAATCAATAATCTTGACTCACTTTAGGAACATGGAATAGCTTCTTGACTGTATGATAGCTCAACTTATAATCTTAAATTATTGTGGTTCGGTAACAGAAGAACAAGTATTGGAGGCCTTTAGGGCAGAAAGTTTTTTATCTTCAGTCTTTAAAAATTTTGAAATAATATTTTGCTCATGATCCAATCACTATTATGGCATCTTTAGAAATTGTATTGTTGTAGGGTTTAACAGCATGTGCGACAAATGAGGAGAACATGAGAAAAAGCTCATTCTCGCCCTTGGAAAAAAATTCTACTATTCACATAGGTATACAATGTTTCTTCTCTTTTTGTGTCAATATCAATAGTTTCTAGAAATATTATATCATGTTTTATTGTATTGCAGAGCAAATAGAGCAGAAGAAGGTGGTTCCTCGGAGGACACCAATCATACAAGCCGCTTTATGGGTAGAAAACGCAAGAGTGTGCCCTTACCCAAAAGTCAATTGACTACTCATCTGCCGCTTGAAACTAGGTCTAAATTGAGAAAACCATTATGTGGAAAATCATTCACTTCGAATAGTGGTTTACGTCGACACCAGCGGATATTACACAATAAGAAAAGTCAATTTATTTGTAATGTGTGTGGAAAGTCATATACTCGTAACATTAATTTATATCGTCACAAGCAGACAGCACACAATAAGGAAAGACGATTTTTTTGTGATGTGGGGAAAATCATTTACCCAAAAATGTCATTCAAGTCTGCACATACGGTCAGTACACAATAAGGAAAGACCATTCATTTGCAATGCGTGTGGAAAATTATTTACCCGAAATAGTGATTTATATCGGCACAAGCAGACAGTACACAATAAGGATAGACCATTTATTTGCGATATGTGTGGAAAATCATTTACCCTAAAAAGTAATTTAAGTTCGCACTTTCGGTCAGTACACAATAAGGAAAGACCATTCTTGTGCGATGCGTGTGGAAAATTATTTGCCAAAAATAGTGATTTATGTCGGCACAAGCAGACAGTACATAATTAGGAAATTCCATTTGTTCTGTGATGTGTGTGGAAAATCATTTACCCGTAGGAGTCATTTGTGCCAGCATAAGCGGACGACCAACAATGAGGATAGACCATTTATTTGTGATGTGTGTGGAAAATCATTCACCAGTAATAATAATCTATGTCGGCACAAACTGACAATCCAAGATCAGAAATAAAGATCTTTTACTTGCGTTCTGTGCAAAGAATCATTTTTCAAAAAAACTACTGCTTGAACACATCAAGCAAGAGTGTTATAGATCATAGTTAAATAATACCCATTCCAAAAAACTGCTCTTTAAGCCAAATTTTCTATTTGTTCAAAAGAAGAATATGAAGAAAAATCAAACGTAAAGAGGAAGATCAATGAACTTTGTAATTCATCCTGATTCATTTTTACATCCTCTGAGCTGACGTATACGTATGCTTATTTTATCTTACTTCTAAGGTGAAGGTTTTATGTATCGATATCTGAACTTCTGTATCTTCATTTTTTGTTTCCTTACAACCTGTTTGTATAATAGTGAATGGTGAGTTTACCTACCGGTAAGTACCTATTATTTTTACTTTTTGCATTAATTGTTACATTGATAAAGAACTTTAATATGACGACTTCTAGATATTTTTTTTGGTTTGCTCATTGGCTCTTTTATGAGTCTTGAGGATACCCACCTATGTAGCAGCTATTTCTGAAAGTTCTATCTCTCTAAATCAGCTAGATACGAACGAAGAGAAAAATTTTTACAATTTCTCTCACATGCACGTTATTCGTGATTAACTAACATCCTCTATCTTTACATTTACCGCGCCAAGACTGATAGCCTAAGTTTTATGAAAATTGGAAGGCCTAGTATATTGTTGTTATTTTATAAAATGGCAAATGTCGAAATTTTTCTCAGTTTGGGGGTAGGTCAAGGTCGTTGATGTAATTCGTCTCGAAAAATAGGTCTAGTAGGATAGAGTCTCGCGAATTCCTGATTGACCCCAGTCCAAAGACATGCCCATATCGGAGCGACAGCTTCGACGTACTTTGAAGGAGAATGCAGGGTGCCTGTTCTATGCCCGGACGGATTAGTTGCCATACTGGGAATTGAATTCCGATTTTGAAACTCCAAAACCTCATCATAAGTACCTAGGAATACAACCTTTTTCAAGTCGCTCATCGATGGTCGGAATTTTAAGTAGTCCCACTTCCAATATCACAAAAGCGCGAAAAAGACGAATACTCCGAAGGGAGAGTAAACCTTGTAAACCGCAGAAAATACAAAACGACGAGCGCTTTCGGTTAATAAACCATCTTCAAGCCTGAAATGAAAGCAACTGACGAACGGAGGAGAAGAACAATGTATTAAGATTGGCTAAACGAGAAATCACGGTGTGAATCATAGACCAGTTCGATCAGGCCATCCTCCGGAATGAACGAGTTGAGTACAGTGATACCGCCAGTGTTGCGATGACGCATTATCTCTATATACTCGAGGGCGATGCACTTTCGGTACGAATTCTCCTTATGGAGGAGCTTTTCGGATCCCTCACGGAAGCTGTGGCCACTGTTTATCAAATGATCAGCAAAAGCTGACTCCCCTAAGCGTCCCTTCTCCCAAGGAAGATTAAAGAGGGAGATTTAATCGTCACTAAGGCGGACAAGGGAAATGCTGTTGTGGTGATGGAGAAATCCGCCTATTCTTCCAAGGTCCACGAGGTCCTCCAGCAGTGTGGTGCTAAAGAGAGTGAGGATTTCAGCTTCCCAAAGCACGTCAAAGAAGTTAGGAGTGTCATCAACAGGAGTGAGGCTATTATCGAGACTCCTGCTCTGAAAAAAGCTCTCCTTGTTCCTAACCCCACACCACCCCTCCCCTACGGGCTGCCCAAAGTGCATAAGAACAATACCCCGATGCGACCCGTTGTTTCTTTCGTCTCCTCCCCCACTTACCTCCTTGCCAAATTCCTTGACCGATGGTTCAAAAATCGCATTGATTTTGAATCTCCTCATTCGGTTTTGAATTCGGCCTCTTCAACTGATGTCCTGAAGGGTGTAAGTCTTCCCCCAGGAACGACCATCTGCTCTTTTGATGTTGGTTTGTTCCCGAATATTCCCAAGGCTGCTACTATCCAGCGGAAGGGTGAGCTACTCGTCAGAGCCAACATTCCTCACAATGAGCTTCAGGAATTTTTCGATCTTCTGAATACCTGCTGGTCCCCTAACTACTGTAAATTTGAAGGGAAATTTTTCGAGTTCCTTGATGAAGTAGGGATCCCCATTGGATCACCTTTAGGCTCTCTTATCTCCGAAGTTTTCATGTCCAAGTTTGAACTTGACCTTTTTTCCTCGAACCAGGTGTTACTTAATCATATTGGGGAATATAAAACTGCACGGAATGAATAACAGGTTTCAACAGAACATATGCGCGCGAAAAAATCAATGAAAATAACGTATTTTAAACTGAATATCCCGGACACCTGCGTGCGCGGAAAAAGAAAAGATAGTGACGTATTTTCAAATGAATATCTAGTGTTAAGTTTTTTCCAGTTGGAGGGATTCCTCAAATAGGCGAGACATAATATTGTATCGAAAGTAGCCACGATTTTACCTCCATCAAGTTCAACTTAATCGATAAAGCTGTCAAGGGCCGCCTTTTAGATCGTCCAGAGAAGGTAGAAGTTGTTGTGGCTTCTTCTGTCACTAACGAAAGCTTCCTAAATGATATTCGTCTTGTTTGTTCGCACCCATTCATCTTCAAGTTTCACAATAATTTATGCGATGATAAAGTCATTCTTTCCAGACCTCCTTCCTTATCGTTCGCACACGTTTAATTCAGTCTTTGTACTTTCACTATCTGATAAAGTATTCCTGACCCAAGAGGAAACCGGTCTTGTTTAATAAACTTTGAGTGACTGTATTTTCTCATATTTGGCCCAGTAGGGGCTCACTCTATGAAGATAGCGTACAGAAGAAAAGAGATGGAAAAGAACCAAAAAAGAGTTGCGCTGATTGCCTGCTACAATATTTCTACGGAGGCTCTCCGTATCACGTTCATCAGCAATCAAGCTCCTTGCTGAGGAGAGAGCGGTGTTCAATGCAAACAAGGGAACGACGACTGATCAACAGCCTTTATGGGTCAAAAAGGTGGTCAGACGCTTCTTATTCGTGAAAAGGAAAGTGAGAATTGCTCAGATTGAGTCACGATAATGGACGAGAAAAGTTAAAGAAAGTTGAGCAGGTAACGTATTTGCATTGCGATCAAGGGCGGGATGATAGACCGCACACAGCTTATTTGAGTGTCAGGCGTTGAGGCGTGAGCGGGGCAAGCTTAGTCGATCACTGCAAGAGATTGAGGTGGATGAAGCGCTTCCTCCGAGTAGTCTGGTAGCCACCATGCTAAGTTCCCAAGGAAGCATGGAATCAAGGGTCTACATTTGTAGTCACATTCATGAAGAAGAAGATGGAAACGGAATGGAATATGCAAATGCCGAGCATTTTCCGCGCGCGAATTCATTGTGACACTTTTTAAAATTATGTTCAACTTGTATTTCGATCCCGTTTTTTTTTTTTTTTTTTTTTTTACGTTACATTTATTTATATCACGTTTATTTGTCTTTCCGTTCCGTAACAATTTTTATTATTTCGTGAAATTTTTATTTTCCCTGTCAAACTATAAATATTCTGTTGATACATTGCTTTTTTTCCGTGAATTTATAATTTCCTTACGGGCCGAAAAATCACACCCAATCATATTCACTATTGGCACAGGTACGTTGATGACGTTCTATGTACATGGACTGGTCACCCAGATCTCCTTGGTGAGTTTCTGAGGTATCTCAATTCCTGGTACCCTTCCATCAAATTTTACGTTGGAAATAGGGGTTTTTCCATCAACTTTTTGGATTTATCGATCTCTATTGTAGACGGTATCCATGAGTTTGGAATTTACAGGAAAGATACTACGACCGATGTCTTAGTCCACGGTGGTTCGTTCGGTCCTGTTGCTCACAAGATGGCTGCATTCCATAGCCTAGTTCACAGACTGACTCGTATTCCGTTGAGTCAGTCTGCTTCTAAGAAAGAAGTACTCACAATAAAACACCTGGCTAGAGTGAATGGGGTCAATGTCGACGTTGACGTGATGGTTCGGAGGAAAGTTACAAGGAGCATTCTTGATTCCACCACCTCCCTCCCCGAGACATGATCCGTGATCGCCGGTTGCCTTGGATCGGTCTCCCTTTTCTGGGGAAGTTCTCCCTCCAATCGGGTCGGGCCCTCCGCCCGTTTGGCTTCGGACCCGCGTTTTACAACCCTACAACTGTTAAGGGGTTGTTTGTGAGACTGAAGGACCCCATACCCATTGATGAGAGGAGTGGTGTTTATAAGTTGGAATGTGGGGATTGTGGAGGCTTTTATATTGGTGAGACCAGCCGCCAAATGAAAGTTAGATTAGCTGAGCACCTGAAGTCTTGGGAGAAGGGACGCTTAGGGGAGTCAGCTTTTGCTGATCATTTGATAAACAGTGGCCACAGCTTCCGTAAGGGATCCGAAAAGCTCCTCCATAAGGAGAATTCCTACCGTCAGCGTATCGCCCTCGAGAATATAGAGATAATACGTCATCGCAACACTGACGGTATCACTATACTCAACTCGTTCATTCCGGAGGATGGCCTGATCGAACTGGTCTATGATTCACACCGTGATTTCTCGTTTAGCCAATCTTAATACATTGTTCTTCTCCTCCGTTCGTCAGTTGCTTTCATTTCAGGCTTGAAGATGGTTTATTAACCGAAAGCGCTCGTCGTTTTGTATTTTCTGCGGTTTACAAGGTTTACTCTCCCTTCGGAGTATTCGTCTTTTTCGCGTTTATTATGGATAGTCGTAATTTAGAGGAACGGATTCGTTTAATCACAAAAGCGTTGAGAGTGGAGCAATCAAAAGGCCTTGTTAGATTAAAGTAGGTCAGTTTCCGGCAGGTGGCGTATAGTGGACGGCGGACGCCAATTTTTTTTTTTTTTGGGGGGGGGGGGAACATAGAACAGGTTACCTGTTAGAAAGTCTAATTAGCGCTATGTGCAATTACGAATTGCAAATAGATGAAAACCCGAACAACAAATTTTTGGAATTTTTTTTTGAGAAAAATTCACATCGTCACAATGAATTGTAGCGATACAAACGATGAAATAAGTATCTTGCGGTCTTGGGGGTTTTTCCGCAATCAAGCCCCCACCCGGGTGAGCATTTGGGTTCAATGTATCGGGTTGATTCAACGAAGAATGATTTTCCAAAAAGTCCAGTGCCATGGTCCGACGACTCAAAGAGTCAAATGATCATCATAAAACTACACAACACGCATTTTTTTAGGATAACGTGATAAAATTACGTGGATTCGGCTGGCAAATTCCAGTTATTGCCTCTCTCATGATCTATGAGATATACTCCCGAAAGCGCTTTAATAGAAGTTTAGTTTCAGTAAGTTTTGCTTATCATGCATGTAGGAGTGGAATAGTCTCTCAAAAAGGAACGATCTAATCTCACTTGCCCGTAATATGTACCCTTGATTAATGCATATGGAAAGAGACACTTATTACAAGCATCCATCATGTGGGACTTTCGTTATTATTATTGTTTTTGCATTCTTATCTTCGGAATGGTGCGCAGCTGGAATTTCCATTAATCATTTCGCGGATGTATCGCTATCCAAAACTCGTGCTTCGATGATATCATACTTTGATAAATTCTTCATGCACCTATATTTTTTCTTGATGCGTGAATTGTTCTGGCGTATCTATCTGTACGTGTGTATAAAAATGAGAAAGAAATTCCATTTTTGTAATATAATATTATATTCTGACATATATCCTACGTAATTTTTTAATGTGTGCACTCATTATTATGTAATTAATTATTTCATTGTATGTACACAAAACGAAAATATGATCTCTTTTATATCATTGTAGTCATTCATTGTACACACCATATACACTCGTTGGTATGTGGTAAATACACAAAAAGTTATGATACTGTATACCGGTCGCGGGTAAAATATACTATGCGATAACGGAAGAGGGTCAGCGGCCTTCGTAGCACACTCTCGCTCTCTTTGTTTGTTAACAAAGAGGTTATCAAATTTTTACGTCACTCTTTCACCTAAATAGTACACTATTTCATTTATAAGATGTCCGATGAAATTTGTAGTGTCACTCGGTGCGCTTGTATCGATACAGTATATCAATATATAGGCTGAAAATGCTACGGTAAAAGAGTGCGTGTAAGGGCGATTGCGAATAGAGATTGCGTGCGAAATGCAAATAGTATATTGATGCCTTCGCGGTAAAATGGTGGAATTTATTGGTAAGAGGTTGAAAGGGGACGAAAACAGGATACGTACGTCGACATTCAACTTTTTTTCATTATCTTTGTGAGCGCGATTATTTATGACGTACACTTCCGTACGGTTTTTTCCCCCTTGCTAATTTCATGTATACGGTACTTTATCGAGCAGTGGCTAGTCGATGGTCAGCATCGACGAGGAAACAGGTGTTCCATTGTGCTTTCACAAATTTGAGCTCATTAAAAGTTTATTGCGTTAATTTTGGTTAGGTTTAATTAACAAATGCGTTCGAAGAAGTAATATACAACCCTAATACTTCTCCCCTATCGCCAGGAAAGAGTTTCGATTCATTTTTAATATACTTACAAAAGAGCATCATAAATTATGAACTTGAATCATCTATCGTCGGCTGAGAACTTGTCGGACAATTCGCGACTGTATTCAATCCACCGTGGGTGATGTTTCAGGGCGCATCGTTTGATTGTGTTCCATTCCTCTTCCAGGACATCGAGGAAAATAAGTTCTACTTCCTGTACATCACTCTGAATTTGATTCGTTTCCATGTCTATCTTTTCCCCTCAATTCATCTTTTAGAAAGAGGCTGGCTGAGTCTATGAAAAACGTTTGAAATTGGGAAAGCCTGAGTACGCGGACCTTATACTAAAAGACTCCTCCTTCCACGTTCCTTTACCCAAGCGTGCTCTCATTGAAAAAAAAAAAAATCAAGACCTCTAGTCCTAAATCAAAAATTATAAGAATGTCCTCGTGGGCTCAAAACTCCACATTTTTTCAAGTTCTTGAAGTAGGTCAAGGCTACTTCTCTCCCATAACGTCATCAGGGTGTTGAAATTTTATGCTTGCAGTGAGCTTACGGAGGCTCCTTAGCTTAGTATATCTGTACGTATACTATAGGGTATTTGTCTTTATAGACTGATAAGGTATATCAGGTTAAACATTCGCAGAGAACCTAAAAAGTATACTGTATGTTAGGCTGGAAAGAAGAAGACTATTAATTAATCGAACTAGCCTAAAAGGGTGACACTCCTTCCTTCTTAGCCTACTAAAACTCTATATTTTCAAGTTCCCATGACACCATTAGGAATTTGAGAATTTTGGGGTGAAAGTTGAAAATTTTGGCCACGCAAATCCTTACTCCTCACCCCTCCTCCCTCCCGATAGAAGACATTTCAATGTTTGAAGATAAGGGAATCCTAATGTCCTTCCTTTATGTAACTATCGTAATTTTTCTTGACATCTCTATTTGCAAGGCCAGAGGTAGTGATAGAAAAGCAAGGGTTTTTTGAAAGTAGAAACACCACCTCCCTCTCCTATGTATGTCCATTTTCTGAACTATTGCGGTTGAATTTGAAGTGCCTCGGAACGGTCTGACACAATAATGAAGAATAAGGATACGATTATTTTAGCTCATACTTGAAGAACAGTTTTAACATGTTTCATGTCTTTCCTGAAATTTCCTGAATCCTAGCTCCTAATTCTAAAATTTGCGAGTTCAACCCCCCCGCGAGATTGGACCCACATCCATGGGAAGGAACCCTAGACATTATTCTGAAAATCGGCGAGTTCCACAAGTCCTGAATCTTAGCCCCTAATTCCAAGATTTGCGAGTTGAAACCATCCCCGCGAGTTGCCCCTCCACCCCCCCTAATGGGCCCGTCTTCTATATCCCTTCTCTTCCTTCATAATAAACTATGACGTCATCAACCGTGACCTCGAGCCTGGTTCTTAAATTTTCTGGTTCAATCCATCTTCCCTCATCCTTGTAATCTATAGGTGGTTGGAGGCCTGGCATAAGGGAGGTTCGAGCAGTATTGATGTAGGGTCAAGTATAATGGAGAATGTTCGGAGGCTTAGGAGCGGAGCGAATGATCCCGAAATGTAAGGAAGGGAGAGAGAGCCCAAGATGACGAGGTCATTAGCTCGTGACGTCATAACTATTCATGATGGCTGCATGTGACGTCATCAGCACTCATAACTTCGCTTACCAGCGGAGTGAGTGATTTTGAGAATAGAAGAGAGTAAGGAAGAGAGAGAGCTTAAGCTGATGACGTTATGAACAATCCACCCTCCCTCATCCTTGTAATCTGTAACTGGTTTAGTATAGGCTTTTGTACTGCTTTATGTTGGGCTCATGTTAGGCCTGCTTTCATGAAGGATAATACGAGGCCTAGCATAGTTTTAGTACACTTTATAGCCTAGTATAATGGAGGCTAAGGAGTACACATATAGTACCCCAATTCAGAAATCTGCAAGTATGAATTCATCAGCAATGAGACTGATGGGAGGCTGAAGAGCCAGTGAGGGATCCCGAGAATAGAAAAGAGTAAGGAAGAGAGAGAGAGCCCAAGCTATGCTGATGACGACATCACAGGTAGCCATCGGGGATGGTTATGATGTCACTAATGTTGATATCCATATGATGGCAAACGAGTGGAGCCAGTTTGCCCTCCCTTACGGTCTTACCTAGACAGCTTATCTTACAGTACAACATCCAGCCTATATGAATGCAAGAACTGGGGGTACGCATCTGTGAAAAAAATTCACAAACTAAGCCACGATTTTATCATAAAGCAGATGTGGCCTTGAAATATGAATGATCTTCATTCATTTGGCTCTGCCAGAAAATCTCTCTTTTCTTGAATTCGCTTTTGCGTGAGACCTTGAGCGATCGCCCAACTCTTCACCGGGCCTGCGGCCGGAGTTGATCACGCTATGACTTTGAAAGCCCCTCTTCTATGAGGATTTAAACCAAAAATCATCCCCTGATGACGTAACACTTTTCTGCTTGAACTTAGGGTTTCAAGTGATGTTCGGCTGTGATAAGAGGAAACCTCTCTAGAAATTCGCCGTGTGATGTCCAACGAAAACAAAAATGGTCCAACTTCAACGTAATAGGCAAACATGGTTCAAGTCCCTCTCCTACCATCAGCTCGGTTTGTACTTGGAAAAATTGTGACCTTCGAGCTGTATGATAAAAGAGGGACTTCGAAAAGCCATGATATATGATAGGAAGGAAAGGAACTTAGACAAATTCTTATTTTTATGCTATACCTATACACCAAGATATAAGGGACTCAGAAAAACTCAAGAATCTTCAATATTTCAATTTGAATTCTCAATACAAAACCAATTCGACCCATAGAACGGCTTTCCTGTGTTCCCCGTTTGCCTTCGTTAAGGGAGCCGTCGTGTTTTCAGTCTGTCCTTTATTTCCTTCTAACTACTCAGGGTCATTGAGGACGACTTCCTTCTTCATTTGGTATTTTTTCCTCGATAATCAATTGAATCATGCTTGAACCTAGTTTATAGTTAGAAGGAGAGTCTTCACTTGAAAAGTTTTAGCTCGAAATCCTTTTATGAGGCTAGCCTTTGGTGTAGCCTGTCGTTTATAACCAAACGAGATATTAAGCTTCGGATTCCATGATTATGGCCGAGTTTGAGAATTTAGAGCTCAAACTTTCTCTACGCCCACCTCTGCAGAGGTTCGAACCCACACTCACTCTCCCCCACTGTAAAGGGTCAAAATTTGAAATTTTTCCAAGTTCCTAAATTAGGTCAAGGTTATTGATACCTTCACGAAAGGAATTTGTCTGCGAATGTAATTCCTATAGCTCGAAATTAGTCCGAACATGAGAAGTCTTATCCAAAAATGCTCCTCTGGGCCTAGCTTATACTCATTTTAGCTTAAAATTCTATAGTTTGTAGGCTAGCTTATAGATTCATAGCTTGAAATTTTTGCATCGCCAAGAAGTTTCGGTGACGAAAATTTTTTCAAGTTTCTCCTCTTTGGCGGTTCATAGCTCGAACTTTTCTCAAGTCTCTTTTATGAAAGATCGGAGTTCGAAATTTTAACAGGGAACCTGTTTTATGGGGGGCTATTTGAGAAATCTGCCGTGCGCCGTCCGCCGTCCAGCGAAAAACTTAGAAAAATTTCGACTCTCGAGCTATATATGATAGAAGGGGGACTTAGAAAAATTTCGACTCTCGAGCTATATATGATAGGAGGGGGACTTAGAAAAATTTCGACTGTCGAGCTATAGATGATAGAAGGGGGGACTTGGAAAAATTTCGACTGTCGAGCTATATATGATAGGAGGGGGACTTCCTTGAATTTTCAATACCAAATCCCATTTGACTCATAAAACAGGTTCCCTGCGTTCCTCGTTTAACTTAAGGAAGCCGTCGTTTTTTTTCAAGTACGTATCTAAATAAGGTCTATATTATTGATGACGTCACAAGGTCAGATGCGATCGTTTTCTGAGTATACCTTACCAAGTAAATAGATAGAGGGTTCTCTTCAGCTTAGTTTTGCAATTCGCCTTGTTCGCTGATCGACTCTCTTCCACTCAGCACTAGAGGCGGTTAGGAAACCTGTTTTATGGTGAATTTTTCTATTTTCATTTCAATTGAGAATGAGTATTCCGTCGAAAATCCCCCCCACCCCCGTTATATACAGCTTGAAGGTCAAAATCTCTCCAAGTCTTTTAGAATGGCTGCAAGACCAAATTTTCTGAAATCAAAATACTTCAAGTTTCTTCTTCTTATTTACACAGCTGGATAGGTATTGAAAATTCTTCCCCTCCGAATCATTCTCATACATACAGCGTTTAGGTCAAATAAATAAGATGGTGATAAACTTTTGTCTTCAAGTGTGACGTGGGACAAATTCAGCCACGGTAGTCCATTTTTGATGGTTTGGAGTTGGCGGTGAACTTTTGCGCGGGTAGTGCATGAGCAAATTGTTACGATAGTCACAATAATTCAAAAAAGCACATCTAGTCACAACTAACAGCTATTATAGGTATCGAAGATATAATTATTATAGTTCTCGTTTTAAATTGAGTCGATCTTTAAATTACAGAATAGAGATTCTAACGGGACTGAAAATTCACAACAAAATGAAACAGAAGTTATACATACTTAGGCTACAATGATAAAATTGACTTGTTTAGTACTTCGCTTTTTTATACAGTCGAAAAATATGCGCAACATTTACAAATGAATAAAATTTTTCTTTTTTATCACGATAAACATAAGATTCAAACAATCTTCAAATAATCCACCAAATTAATAGGACTTGTAGACAAAATGAGATCGACCTGATACTGACTTTCGTCCGCTGATAATACTTCATGACTATACGAATATATTTCCAAATCATTTTGAGAATCTCTAAAACACTCGAAAAAATGATCCACATGTTCTTTTCTTCTATTTGAAGGCAATGTAATTGAGGACCCCTCCGTAATTATGACTTTTGGAAGGCCACGTCTCCAAATAGAGGGTGCGTTGGTGTGTATGATAGTTTCCAATTCTGGACCATGGATTTCGAGTTTCCGCTCAAAATTATCGAGTTTATCACACAAGTTATCTATCATTTTCTTATCTTCTTCATCCTCATCGAAATTTTCGAGAAGACTCATATCCTCATCTTCTTCATCCTCCTCGACATCGTCCAGATGACTTCGTCCATCTTCATCTACTTCATCCTTTTCAACATATTTGACATAATATCGTCTTCTGCAGGCAAGCATGGCAAAGTTAGAAAAGTTGAATACCGGCTTCGAAGACGAACGCGCATACAATTACCGATGAAATTCAAAACACAACACTTCCACCCTGTAGCACGATAAAAGCTGAAATGTTTCAAGAAAGACTCTAACGTGTAATCGCATTCTACATCTCTACCACGGAAGCTTATCAACATACAAGTTAGAACATGGAAGCATGGAAGCACATGAAAGACTAATGACGACTGGTGCGCTTACGAATTATAAATAAAAGTCTATTGCCTCCCTATAGAATGCGAAATCAAGTTTTCTTTCTCGAGAATGTTTCAATTCAGAGACTTAGGACAGTGGAGGAGGGAGAGCTGTCATACAGAAGAAACAACATCCATACCTTGAAAATCAATAATTTTGAGTTACGAAATGTAGTCTGAAGAACTGCAAATTTCTCACACAGAATTAAACTATTGAAACAAACAAAGTAATTAAAAATTTATTGAGCGCTTTCGTCAGTAATTGTCACCAATTTTGACTAACGGAAGTACTCAACGAGATGTAAATTACATAATCAGCGCCTGCTAGGACGTGCTTCAGAGATGACATGATCGAGAAGGACGAATAATTACTTACAGCTTGTTTTCAGTGTAGAAGTGAGAAGTAGGAAGGACTGCATTCATTACGTATCGTTATCAATGTGTAGCGGTTGACAACAATATACTCGTCAAAAACTTGTAGTTTTTATATCTTGGATAGTCATCAACTTCTGAATTTGACGAACACAGATTTCGTAGGTTGGTTTCTTTTGAAAGTATCGGCGTGGTTCGGAATACGTGTTCTGAAGGCTCTCCTACGCTCACCAACCTAGACCACAGGGAATTCACGAAACACCACACCTTGACAAGGAGGGGGGTAGTGCCTTTCCCGTTAGACAGTAATCTACCAATTTTGAGGTAAGGGTAGTTTGATATGGCTTCACATTGACAATATGCTCAGCATTTTTCTGGGATGTGAGGGAGGGGAAATGGGCGAATGTTTTCCCTTCCATCCTTTGCCCACATCCAGCGAGGGAATTGGAGAAATGATCTCTCTTAGGTCTGACGAAATGAACCCCATAAACTTACCCAAGAATAGCTCACATTCATCAACGACTGAATTCCCCTCAAAAATTTTCTTCTTTTAGCCTCCTGATAATTCTAACGTTGAATTAACCACAGTATTTTTTCAAGACGTTTATAATTCATTTTGTGAAGCTAAAAGCTCAATCCCTCCCCCTCCTATTCTCCTCAGTGGATCTCTCCATTTCTGATAAGCTGAAGAAAATGCAATATGAAATTATCCTGCTCCCTCTTCACCAGTCTCTAGTTCGATCAATCATAGACTGCGGCGGATGAGCACATGATCTTGCTCTTCCTACACCTTTTTTCAAATTTCGCCATCCATATCTGCACCGGTGCCTCTTGATCTAGCCCTGCCCTGTGTCTTTTAGGTTCCTTAATCAAGCTTCTCACTCTTTCGATCCTACTCTTCAACTCCAGTTTACATTCGGCTTACCACAAATCATTCACCCACATACGTCACTCTCCAAACGTTCCCTATCCAAAAGTATCAACTACTACTCTTTCCTCCCTATCTTACTTACTAATCCACGTCACTTTTTCCCATGCACGTAATCAATCTTAACTCTTCCCTACGCCTTTTGTACTCCTCCTGACTCCCTATCCACCTTAACATCAATTTCCAACTGTTACTTCACTCATCCCCTCGTTCTATGTACTCACACTGCACTATCCCCTATTCTGTAACCTTCACCTAGGTCTCCAGCCACAGCGGAATCAGTTGCAACGAAATGGAAAAAGTTAAAATCTATATTGAAATGTCCACAAATAATATAACAAACAGAGTATTCAGAGAATGACTCTCAATTATTCTTTTACTGAAATAGGTCGATCTTTAAAAAACAGAATTGAAATTCCCAAGAAGTCGAAAATTCACATCAAAAAATAAGATCGCAAAAGTATGTACATACATTGAGAGATGATAGACTTGTTCGGTACTTTGCTTCTTGACTATCCAAAGTGACGCTCATGATGCAGTAAAATATTTACAAGCGAATGAAATACCCTTGTCTTATCGATAGACATGTTGGGTGTATCCATGGTTCAGATACTCTCCAAATAATCCTCCACATTGATAGGGTGTTGGGACAAAATGAGATCGATCTGATACCGTCTCATATCCGTGAATGATACTTCATGAGCATACCAATATAATCCCAGATCACCTTCGACTTCTTTGAAACACTCGAAAAAGTCGGCCACAAATTGTTTCTTTGCTTTTCGAGGCAACGTAATGGAGGACTCCCCTAAAATCAAGACTTTCTGAAGATCGTCTCTCCAAATAGAGGGTGTGTTGGTATGTATTACGGTTTCCAATTCTGCACCATAGTGATTGAGTTTCCGCTTAAATATATCGACTTTCTTAGATAGGTCGCGAAGAACTTCCGCTTCTTCTTCATTAACCTGAGTTTTTTCGATGAATGTTCGTGTTTTGACGGCTAGCATGATAAAATTGGAAATTAAATACCGATCGGAAGACGAATACGAATAATTACGATATGTATGAGTACCGATCAAATCCGGAGCACGACACTTCCACTTCGCAACGCGATAAAAACTGAAATGTTCTGAAATGTGATTCTACTTTTGCGTCACGAGAGTTTATCAATTAACAAGTTAGTACATGAAAGCGTATCAAGGATGATTAATCCTATTATCCATATTTACGGAGCACGATTGGTAGGTACTTACAAAATACTTATAAAAAATTGTCTGCAGCGCCCTCGCATGAAATGTGAAATACAGCCTTTAGATATTGAAAAATCCTTTCTATTGGAAACGCCTTCCCCGCAGAAGACCTCTTCTAAGATTTCTCTAATTTTTCCGCTTCACTTCTTCCTATACAAGCGATGGTTGAAAATTTTCAATTCCTTCGCCCGTTCGTAAACAGTTTAATGGTTTAAAATTTCTCCAAGTACCCCTCGCTCCCCTAATACGTAGATCGGAGGCCAAAATTTCTGCCAGTTATTCTTAATTAAGAAAGATAGTTAAAGAAGCAGAAGAGTTTTTCGCCGGACGGCGCGCGCCTAAATTTTCGAAAAACCTCCCATAGAACAGGTCCCCTGTTAGAAACCGCAATAAATTTCTAACACATTCGAATCGATCCCACCTCAGGAATATACCTGTTCAAGAAGAGGACGTCGTTGTATTATTCCGATATCAAATAATTTCGATTTCCTCCAGAGCTAATCGCTTAAAGTACGAAGTCTCCCTGTGGAGGAGAACTTCAGACCCCTCTCTAAAACTATGACCATTTTCAATCAAGTGATCAGCAAACGCCGACTCACCCACTTTCAGCTGAAAACCAAAGGGAACTCCGAAGAAAACTTACCCAGAAACGGCAGTCCAATCCACCACTTGCTACTATCAGAGTGCGAATCCCGGGGGAGGGAGGTCGTAGAATCGAGACATTTCCTCGTAAGCTTCCTAAAAACCATAAGGTCAAGGGATTCACTCTCGCGAGGTATTTTATTGTCACTAGCTCATTATGAAAAGCGGCCTAACTCAAAGGGATGGGAGTGAGGCGATGTATTAAACTATTAAAAGTAGCTATTTTGAGGGGAACAGGAATGAAAGGCGGTCCGTGGCTTTGCGGTAAATACGGAATTCATGGACATCGTCAATGACAGACATAGTCAAGTCAAAAAAGTTTATAGAGAAGCCACCAACTTCCAGTACAAATTTTATGGAAGGGTATAGGCTGCTTAAATGAGCGAGAGGACCGGCCCACGCACACAAAATGTCGTCAACGTACCTGCGCCAATAATAAACGTGACTCAAAAACACGGTTCAAAGAGAATAGGTCAAACTCAAATTTGGACATGAAGACTTCTGAGATGAGAGAACCCAAGGAGGATCCAATAGGGATCCCCACCTCCTCGGGGAACTCGAAGAATTTCCAAGTTGGAGGACCAACAGACGTTCAAAAATTCACTCAATTCCTCATGAGGGACACCAGATTTGACAAGTAAGTCTCTTATGCATACTGAGGGCCTTGGGGTTGTACGGAAATAGCCCAACAAAAATAAGAACACTTAACCTCCACGCGGGACTTGAACCACTGATCCAGAAATTTGGCGAGGGAGAAGGTCAGAGAAGAAACAAACGAGACGACCAGCCGCATCGGGATATTTTCTTTATGCACTTTAGGTAACCTGCAAAGGAGGGAGGGGATGGGATTAGGTTCCAAAATAGCTTTCTATGTTTGAGGTGCTCTTAATTATGACTTTACTACCATTAATAAAACATCTACCCTCTTTGACAAAATTATGAAAGTTAAATAGGGCATTCTCCTTAGCCCCACATTGGCCAAGCACGCCATAAACTCAAGAGACATGGGGAGACTTCTCCTTAACTACGACGGCATTGCCTTCATCAGCTTTTATAATAATTAACCCCTCCTCCCTGATCCTCCTTCTCCAGCCTTTGATCATATCACTCCCAGGATTACTTATGCTGGGAAGGGGAGTGTTGCGGACCATTTCAGTACATTTTTCTGGATATCTTCAGCGTTAAATCGGCAACAAAGTTCGATGATAGGATTCTTGATGTAGGTCGTCGCTCCTGTTCCTCTTGGAACTATGATTCCCCGCAGAGAAGGCCGATAGCGGATATTTTTCGTACTAGCCTTCCATGGCACAGAATCGTCGTGAAGACAAAAAATATTGGTTCGATGAAACGTATCGAGAATAATATTGAAATTTATATAAACAGCTTAATCTCCGGAATATTTCATCATATTCCCTCCAAACATTCTCTTCATAAATCATGTCTTCATTTCCCTCCAGTTACTGGCCTTAATAAGACTAATCATGAAGTAAATCAAAGTTGAAATACGTTTCATATGGATCTTCCTTCCTCTTCTTCTTGACACTGGAGTAGGTCTAGAGAATATATAAAGCGTCTTAGCCTAGAGTCCAGCTGAAATTCAGCCCAAGACTCCATCCTAGCCTAAGACACCTTATAGTTATAGCCCAACTAATAGGTTTGCAGCTTAAAATTTTTCCACCTGTACTGAGGTTCATAACTCAACATTTTCTCAAAACCTATTTCATAGATGATTCCAACTCGATTTTTCTTCAAGTATTCACAATACGTAAGGAATTCTCCGCCAAGAAATATTGCACTTCACTTCGTTCGCTGATCGAGGAGTGTCTTTTCATAAACTAGAGGCGAGTAGGAAACCTGTTTCAATCATTTCGATCACTGATAGGAACCAAGAATTAGTTGAAAATCCCCCTCCCCCTCACTCCTTGCATAGCTAGAAGGTGGAAATCTTAACGAGTGTTTTTATACAGTGAAGATCCAAATTTTTTGGAGTTTTTCTCCTCTCATCTAACATTTTTCCGACCTCCCACAGCTGGATGGTTGACGTTTTTCAAGTCCTCCAACTCTCCTCCCTTCAAAATTCGTCGATTGATAGAACAGTGATTATTTTGGTCCTCAAGGGTGACGTGAGACAATTTTCGTTAGTTTTAGATAGCTTAGACTCAACGTTGAATTTTCTAACAAATGTTGAAAACGCATTTGTTATATGAAATGTATACAATTATGCTAAACAAAGTAAAATTTGAGCTATTCAGAGAATAAGTCATAAGAATACACAAGCAGCTATAGAGTATCAAAAAATATAATATTCTTCCTGTTCTCAGATAGATCGTTCTGCAAATCACAGAATCGAGATTCTCAAGAAGTGGAAAATTCATATCAAAACATAAAATAGAAAGTATGTACATACATTGAGACGGCATCGACTCTTTAATTACTTTGCTTCTCGATTGTCCAAAGTAATGGTGATGATGCGGTAGAATATTTATAAATTAAAAGAATATTTCTGTCTTATCGATAGACATAGAATGTGTATCCGAGGTTCAAACAATCTTCAAATAGTCGTCCACGTTGATAGGATGTCTAGACAAAATAAGATCGACCTGATACTGTCCTATTTTATTCGCGAATGATACCTCATGAGCATACCAATAATAATCCAGGTCACCGTCGAGTTCTTCACGAAAGATCAAAATATCTTCCACAAGTTCTTTCCTTCTATTTGGAGGCAACGTAATGGAGGACCCCTCTGAAATCATGACTTTTTGAAGATCGCTTCTCCAAATAGAGGGTCTATTGGTATGTATGATGGTTTCCAGTTTTTCACCATAGGATTGGATTTTCCGCTGAAAATTTTCAAGTTTCCGATTCAAGTTGTCAGCCACCTCATCTTCTTCATCTTCCTCATCGTCCTCATCTTCTTCAGCATCCACCGTAGCATCCACCGTAGCATCCACCGTAGCATCCACCTCAATTTGCTTAGCGTCCTCTTTGAGGAATTTTCGTGATCTGATGGCTAGCATGACAAAATTGGAAGTTGATTACCGGTCGGAAAACGAAAGCGAATAATTACTATAATATATGTTTACCGATCAAATTCAGAACACAACACTTCCACCTTGTGGCGCGATAAAAACTGAAATGTTCTAAAATAATATTCTAGTTCTCTGCCATCCAAGTTAATCAATAAACAAGCTGGGACATGAATTAAAGCAAATCAAGCGTGATTAATCCTGTTATCAGAATATTTACGGGGCGCGATTTGTACTTGAAAAATATAAAAAACATCCATTACAACATCAATTTAGAATTATTAATTTACTCATCCCCTCGTAACACGCATTCGTACCTCCTTATAATCCTCTCATATATCTCCTATTCTGAAAACTTTATCTGGGTCGCCAGCCACGACAGAATCAGTAGCAACGAAGAAGTTGAAACTTGGCTTAAAGGTTCAGAGCGTAATATTCTCTAGACTCATCTCATTTACAGAGGTTTATAGCTCGAAATTTCTTCCAAGATTTTTCTCCATGAAGAATCAGAACTCGAAATTATTCCAAGTCTCTAGATAAGGTCAAGGCTATTGTTGATGTCACAAAAATTCAAATGTGGACTTTTCTGAGGATGTTACCCCACACCTGTCAATTAGTCTAGCCTAGAATGCCAGACTCGTAACCTAGGCTAGCTTAAATTTCGCCTAAGACTCCATCCTAGCTTGAGACACCTTACTTATAGCCTAAGTGATAAGTTTGTAGTTTTAAATTTTTCCATATGTACTGAGAGTTTTCCCAAACTCATTTTCAAGATGAGAAACTGTTCTATGTTTTTTTTTTTTGAGGACGCCGTAGGCCGTGCTCTATCCAACGAAAACTGAACTACCCTAATAAAGAATTTGGACTTTTTAATGGACTTAGAAGTTCGACGGTTGGAGGGGGACTTGGAGAATTTTCGATTCTCCGTCACGGAGGTTGAAAAGCAATTTGTCATGAAATACCTAAAAATATACACATAATAAACAGAGTAAAATTTGAGCTGTTCAGAAAATGAGTCACAAGAATTTAGAGGCAGCTGCAGAGTACCAAAGATATAATTTTCTTGTTCTGAGATAAATCGGTCTGCAGATCACAGAATAGAGATTCTCAAGAAGTTAAGAATTCACATCAAAACATAAAATAGAAAGTATGTACATACATTGAGACGGTTCAAGTACTTTGCTTCTCGATTGTCCAATGTAATGTTGATGATGCGTTAGAATATTAATTACAAATTAAAAAAATATTTCTGTCTTCTCGATAAACATAGAACGCGTATCCGAGGTTCAAACAATCTTCAAATAGTCCGCCAGGTTGATAGGATATTTAGACAAAATAAGATCGACCTGATACTGTCCTATTTTATTCGCGAATGGTACCTCATAAGCATACCAATAGTATTCCATATCATCTCCGACTTTTACACAACCCTCGAAAAAGTCTTCCACAAGTTCTTTCCTTTTATTTGGAGGCAACGTAATGGATGACCCCCCTATAATCATGACTTTGTGAAGATCTCTTCTCCAAGTAGAGGGTCTATTGGTATGTATGATGGTTTCCAGTTCTGTACCATGGAATTTCATTTTCTCCAGAAACCTATCAAGTACCCGATTCAAGACGCGAAGCATATCATCTTCTTCAATATCTTCTTCAACATCTTCTTCAACATCCTCTTCAATTTTTTTGATACGCGTTTGTGGTCTGATGGCTAGCATGACGAAGTTGGAAGTTGAATACGGATCGGAAGACGATCGCAATTAATACCGATCAAATTCGGAACACGACACTTCCACCTTGTAAGGCGATAAAAACTGAAATGATCTTCAATAGGTAACATTCTAGTTCTCTGTTACGAAAGTTTCTCAATAAACAGGTAGGGACATGAAAGCATATCAAGGATGATTAATCTTGTTTTCAGAATATTTACATAGCACGCAAAATATAAAAATACGCCTACAGCTTCCGTATGAAATACAAAATGCAGTTTTCATATTTATTGAAAAATTCTTCCAGCCGGAAACGCCCTCCCCGTTTTTGGGAATTTTCCAATCAGGAAGACATAAGGATAGCCACTCAAAAATATCTCTAAGTTTCCCCTCCCTTTCTCCGTCACATCGTTGAATGGTTGAAAGTTCTCGAATTCCTCCACCGTTCCATATGCAACTCCATGGTTTGAAATTTTTCCATGTATCCCCGCTCTCCTGCCATGAAGGTCGAAATTTTTCCAAACTATATTCATTTTTCTGTTCGTGAAGTTTCGACACCAACGGTTGTTGTTTTCATCTCACATTTGGTTTCTCCGTAAATGTCTGCAATTGCATCTGAAATCCATATTCATTATAAGTTTCGTTTGTTCTCCAACTGCGATGTTACCACCAAAAAATTTGAGAAATGTCTGACGGAAAAATGGATTCGTACTGAGTTGGGGAGGTGGCACGGGAAGTTGAATGTTACAACAAGGTTGAACTTGCTGGTCCATTCTAGGCTTTCTAATTTTCCCCATCCGGGTAAGTTGGATCTATTTATTCAGGTTGTTAATGTCAAATGTCGTACTTTTGAGGCTAAGTTAAAACGTAAGAAAAATAAGAAAATTTCTACCCTTTAAAATTTGAATGCCTCCGCTGTCCAGGAAGTGAGACCTGACGTCAGCGTGGTCCAAAAGTTCCAGCCGCGCACTATAAATCGTAATCAGGTTGAGTTTGATAGCGATGAGTTGAACTCCTTGGAGAAATGTTTAAAATCCGCGTTATTCCCTCTCAGTAATACTGATGCTTTGGCTAACGTGTTGCTGGCCTACCTATGAAAATTGGACTTGGGGTTAATACCCCGGGAAATTGTGTCGTCCCTGTCCGCGATACCCCCTCCCTCGCATAAACAATGCTACAATTGAGGTGATCAAAGGGATAAAGAGGAGGGTCAGGGAGGAGGACTTAATCATAACGAAGGCTGACAAAGGTAATGCCTTTGTCTTGATTGAAAAGTTCTCTTACATCTCCAAGATTTATGACGCTCTCGGCCACTGTGGTGCCAAGGAAGATGAACATTTCAATTTTTCTAAACACATAAAGGAAGATAGACGTGTGATTAACATCTGCGAATTTCTTATTAAAACCTCTTCGCAGAAAAGGTTGCTCCTTGAATCTAACCCTGTGCCTTCCTTCTTGTACAGGCTGATTAAGGTCCATAAGGAAGGTACTCCGATGCCTCCTATCGTTTCCTTTGTATCTTCTCCCACTTACTCCCTAGCGAAATTCATGGATCATTCGTTCAAATCTAGAGTAGATTTTGAGTCACCCTACTCTGTGAAAAATTCGGTTTCTTTGACTGATAAGCTTAAAGATATCATTTTTCCACCAGGTTTGACCCTGAGTTCATTTGATATAGCCGGTCTATTTTCCAATATCTTTAAAGCAACTGCGATCCAACGTATGGGAGAACTTTCAGTTCAATCTAGTTCGTGTCACGAAGAATTGGCAGAATTTTTCAATCTGCTTAATATTTGTTAGTCTCTCAACTTGTGTCAATTCGATAGGAAATTTTTCGAGTTTTCTGAGGAGGTTGGTATCCTCGTCGATTCCCCTTTGGGCTGCTTCATCTCGGGGTCTTTTTGTCTAAGTTTGAGCTCGATCTCTTCTCCTCTGGCCAGGAATTTTTGAGTCATATAATATTTTATTGGCAGAGATACGTCGATGATGTATGTTGTGTACGCGGACTGGTCCCGTGATCTCCTTTTAGAGCTCCTTAAGTATCTAAACAGTCAGTACCCTTCCATAAAATTTACCTTGGAAGTTGGCGGTTCATCTATTAATTACTTGGATTTGACGATCTCTGATAGAGACGGCGTCCATGAATTCACAATTTACAGGAAAGATACGTCCACCGATATTACTGTCCACGGCAAATCTTTTTGCCATGTCGCTCACAAATTTGCTGTTTTTAACAGCTTAATTCATCGGCTGACCAGTATTCCATTGAGTCAGTCCGCCTTCCGCAAGGAGCTGTTGACTATAAAGCTTTTGCAAAGTGAATGAGGTCAACCTAGACATTGACCTTGGTCCAAAGAAAAGTTATTCGGAAGTGCCTGGGTTCCACCACCTCCCTCCCTCGCACTCTGATCCTAGACAGTGAGATAGGGTCGAGGTGATCCCTCCAGATGTACTTATAGTTGAATTCTAAAAACGTTAAATAATTATGAGTTTCATTTCGGAACATATTTTTTAAATTTGGGCCTCACGGAATACCTCAAATGACTTTTTGATAATAAGTAAAAATGTAGAGGAGCTTTTATGGAACAACTTTTGTTTAGATAATTTTTCTGTAAAACTCACAGCAGTGAAAGTATACGCAATTTCAGGAAAAGAGAGGGGGTTCCTGCAAAGGGTAGAAGAAATGACACCCAAGCTCAATTTCTTGGAATCAGTGGTCAAAATACTGTATAAGTATATCGCCATTATGACGCCAATTCGTCAATAAAGGAGGAGTATGCGCTGCTATGCGGAATTTCTCCGAAGCTTGCACAATGAAGGTGATGATGAGTGATAATGACTACACAACGTATTTTCTTTTCATTCTTTTTTTTAGTGAAATTCAAATGGAAAGCCACTAAAGAGTTTTGAAATTGTTAGAGTAGACTCGGCACCAACTTTTGATCGATTAAGTAGGTAGGAACTTTTGAAAATCATTTCTGTGTTATTTATATAGGAATATTACACACCATCACCTTTGAGGGTAGCATAGAGAGTGGCGCTCCTAGAAGAGCCCTTACAGGCAAATGGCGCGTATATGACAAGAAGGAGAGTAAGTTTGACGCGCTCTCTCGGCTGAAATAAGAACTCAAACTAAAAGAGTTGTAGAACAACTTTTGTAGGGAATACAACTTGAAACAATTTTTTGTTTGAAACTTTTTTTGTAGGATCACTCGTTATTGAGAAATTGACGAAAAACTCAATTCCCCCCCCCCCCCCCCCCCTCCGTAAAAGGAGAAGCCCAATGTGGATGTATTGGGATTCTGAAGGTTACATTTAAGATAGAGTTCCAAACATTCTGTATTCTTCGTGTACAGGTGGATACCTTCATTTCTTGGTCAATATGCGGAATCAGAGTGCTCGCCAGACACTACCGTCGTTTTTTCTTGAACTGACAGGGAATTTCCTCATCTACATTCTTTAGCTCTTTTAGTCCTAGTCCACCAAATACTTTTCAACTCCAGCACAAATCACCCAACCGCATGCGTCATTCATGAAAAATATCATGTGCGACGATTTTTTTTTTTTTTTTGAATTACGCCAATCACCAAAAAAATCTAGTGATATACTTCCGCTTATCACTCTCCTTTTTAAGAATTACCAAAACACATCCCGGAGTCACCCTTTGCTTCACGGACGGTTCAAAATTCGCTCGATCAAATAAACAAGACGAAATATGGAACAAGGTAACAATTGTACTATATGACAATGAATAAATGCATGCATCCTTACAAAAATAAACAATTCAAAGGTAAACTTATTACTAGTTTTTTCCTTTACATAATTAAAGAGATCAAGACAGAAAGAAAATCACAATTCATCATTTGAGAGAAGTTGAAGGGACACGGTCAACATGAAACTATCAGTGGTTTTATCGCTGCTCGATTTTTCTTTTCTTTAATACCAACTCATTACTTCCGGACGAGTCTACGTGATTCGATTCAATCTGGCTTTCGTTCTCCTCGTCCAACTCAGCTTGCCCGATAATTTCCGATATTTTCATTCGGGCCTGAATCTGGCGTTTCTTCGACAAGCTTTTCAACGTTTTCGCGAAGCTCAAGAACAGCAAATCGGTGGCATCGGTATGCGGATCGATACCGTTATGCTCGAAGACGTAATCTTTACTCTGCATTTGGTGATACGACGTATAGTCGCATTCGGCCGGCGGCGTACTCTCGATACGTTCGACTATCTCGTTGTTCTCGCCGAACCATAGAGGTGACGGCGACGCCATCGATTCGTTTTTGAATTTGTGCAGAGCATTGGCCGAATTAGCATTGACGACAGCCGTACTATTGAACCAAAGCGGCGAGTTGGTTCTGCCCGCGAGATCACTGCAGTTTTTGGTCTTCTGCACCAAGGACAAAGCATTTTCATAAGCTTCGGCTGTCTCGTTAATACTAATGGACGGCTCTCCGTAAACTGACTCGACCGTATCTAGGGCCGATGTTTCTTGCGAATCGTTTTCTTTAGACATAGATTTTCTGGAAAGTGAGAAAGAGAGATTAAAATAAAGCATAGGGTACAAATGGAGTACAACGTAAGAGGTAAGATTTAGTTCATTCTTCTAAAATTAAGAATCAAATGCACTTCCAGGCAGCAGATTGGTGAAGAAAAGCTTGCTATGGAAACGAGAACAAACAGCGTAAGAAGATGTGGTAGAGAAGAATGATAGTCACAGAGGGAGGGAAAATACACTGGAAATGAGGAAGGTATGAGGATGGGAGGCCACGAAGCTAGGTAAAGAGTCCTACTCAATTACTTGCACTGAGGGTAGCCTGCAGCGAGAAAACAGGCAACAACGTCATATTTGGGTAATGCGAACGAGGAAAATTTTTTGTAGGGACCATATTCCTCAAGGAAAAGAAATGTGAAGACTAAAGATGTTGTTGACGGTGAGTAGATCATCACTTTCGAAACTTAAATACGTTGCACAGTATCTAGAAAGTCCCTCTTGGGAGATATTTTCAAATCCTTTTCTTTATACAACATTCCTTCGAGTCATTCATATAAGTCAGTCGACTTTCTCTTCTGCTCTTTCGATGAAACTTCTACAGATTCCTTTTTTCTAGAGGATGGCAACCACTTTCTTCTCTGCTTCCAAGTCGTACAATACTTCTAATCTTACTGTAAATTGCTCGTGACTTGAAATTTTATGAATTCGCAGGACAAAGACCTTCAAACAGGCATTTTAAAAAAAGTCCCCTCCTCTGCATAGTTCGTGACTACTTCCCCCTCTTGACCATAAGTTCCTCTTTCTCTGGATGGCTTGTTACGTATTCATCTGAGTCCCTCAAATTGAGAGCGGTGACCGGCCACAAGTCTCCTTCCCTTATGGAACTCGTGATCCCAAATTTTCCACAGCCAATTTTTGGAGTTAATTCGAGCTTGAAATTTTCCAATTCTTTTTCGTACAGATCCCTTGCTTCTCTCCCCACCAAGGGTATGTCTGTAAATTCCAAGAGAATTTATACAATGATGATCTTTCTTAATTTTTTCTACATATTTTTCTCCTCCCTCCTCATTGGAGTGTTAGTGAGTAAACTACAGGACGGAATCTTTTCTTCAACTAACCTTTCCAAAAGTTCTTTGTCATAGGTGTGGCTCTTCTGATGAAGCTCACTGTTTCTTTCAATCTTCTTATGACGTCTGTATTTTGCTACGGTTCTGAAACATGGATTATATCAAAAAGAGCGAAAACCAAAGACGACTTGTAAAGACCAAAAATTGACACTTGTATCCACTGAATACAAGTGTCAATGTTTGACCTTTACAATATTTATTCGTATCCACGTTTAAAATTTCAACTTGTGACCAAAGACGACATTCGAAATTTGATGCTACTGTAGCTTGCAAAGAAGGAAGGCGAAGAGAGAAATGTCATACGACGGACATAAGAAAACCGTTATTGTTGCAGACGATCTTGGAGGCGAAGTTTCATCATCGAGGAATAGAGTTGCTTCGGTTACGGTTGATCTGGGACTTAAGAAAATCAGAGAGACATTTCTAAGAGGGAGAGAAGATACAAGTTGAGGCTGCTAGAGTTGCATACTAACAAGCAGAAAGAATGCCCGATACCTTTTGCGCCTGAAGTGGGGGACTAACATTTCAATTTCCTGGACACTAGACTAGATGAAAGTTTTCAAAGTTATACCCCATACCACCTTTTGGCTCACGAACAGGCAACAATGACTACCTTCTCCTTGTTCGAAATTTTAAAAAGGAAATATTGACCATCAAATATATTGCTGAGCTCACCATCGATATAGACAAAATGACTCAATAAACTAGATACCTTAGGGTCTGAATAGTACACTTTTTACCCACAATAAATACCATGACCGATCCGGGGGTCCTCCTTGGGCCACCTATACTACGAACTTCATCGCAATAAAATCTTCACAACTCACGATCTTCATAAAATATATTTTCAAGCTCCGAAGACCTTGCCCTCTCCTTCAAAAGAGTAGAGTTCACAAAAAGGGCATTCGAATTGCAATATGACACGTCTCACATCGGCCACATTCATATAAAAACTTTGGAAAATTTTTAGTGGACCGTACCGACGTTATTTGGCCCAATTTTGAAAATGTAACTCACAAACGACCTGCATTGAACATGATTACACCCACGATAGAGAAATTAAAAAGTATGATTCTGCCAGCTGCAGATCCATTCGCGACAAACTCGTCTGCGAGAATAATTACTGTCACATACAGCCGTGTATTGAAATGACAAACAGCCTCCCTCTGCGCAAGTACGACTGCATATATAATAATAGGTTAGCCTATTACTTCTTGGGGGAGCAAAAAAAGTCAACACCTCTGCATAGCCGAAACGTTTACAAAACACGAATTTCGCACATTTTGTCAATTAACACGTAATTTTTCTTGGCACGCTAGAATCTACAGTAGTTGTTCGCCATCGTACAGAAATTGTCTACATTTAACATTTGAATATTGTCAAAAATTCACTTAACGGTAATAATTTATACAAACAACGCTCGCACCAACACTTCTTCCATATCATACGTGACAATCTTATAGAAATCAAACCGCATTTTTTCGTAATGTCATTCCGAAAGAAAAACTTTGTCGTCATGAGGGAACGTATATGAATACAGAAAAGCAAACAAGAACGACGACGGAAAGACGACAAGGTTCGTGCATGATGTCCCCGATGAAAAGGACGAATGAAAAGCTTCGTTGATGGAATTATCTGATGGCCAGACGTGTCTACAGCGTGTTTTGTACTTACATGTCAAAAATCTTCACAAAACAATGACATATTTGTGATACACAATAATAATAATAATGCACACAGAGAGGAAGGAACACTAACTGTTTATTTCCGCCGAGATAATTCTTCAAAAAGGCCATTTGTTCGACCCATTGCCAGTTTCGGTATTTCTTGTACGCCGGCTCCATCGTCTTCAGTGACTTCAAATGCTTGACGTACGAATCGCGTATATTCCTCCATTTGGTCTGCGCTACTTTACCTGCCAAACAAAAGACAACAAGACTGTCGTATTAAACAATCAAAAAGGGTTATACACGTATAAGATAATTTCGATTTCCTCGCACGTCTCCCGAATGGTAATTACACCTTATTTGCATAATCCTCGTGTAGGTTTCCTCTACCACAACACCCTACCGTGTCTCTATACCTACAAGAGGTGCACGTGTAATCAATCTCGATCTCTGTAAGTTATGACTAACGGATGCGGACAACGAAATAAAAATATTAATAAATTAGTTTTACTTTTATTGCAAATTGTAAAACACGCTGCCTAAGGAGAGGGTGAACGACAAGCTGTGGGTGTCACCCCGAGTACACGCTTGTCGTTGGTATACAGGAGATAGGAAATTGATATCTGGTATTAATAATACTGACTATGACCGTACAATACGGGCAGATTATCGTATCATAGACGATAGCCCGCCGTTAGAATGAATGATTAGCAGGGAGGAATGATAGGTTATTGTATTTCGAATGATTACCATACTTAGCAGGTTCTTGATACAGTCATTAAGCTGCTTATCAAAAGATATAGGGATTTAATGTGCTCGATACATAACGTACGGTAATAATCGTCAGTCATTATTGTGCTCCATAACTGTCCATAAGGGTCCTCAACTTATCACATGTACCGACATTGGCACGTTTATTAGATGCGGACGGAATGTTAACGTCACGTTTCTGGAAATCAAACAATGGTAAGCATTCGTTTTCTCAAGAATGAATATCCATCATCTAAGTTATCGTAGTCGTGTACTTCCTCACTATTTTCAATCGAATTACGCGGAATGATTGTTTGCTGGCCGTTGGTAAACAGTCAGTCGGGTCTACAAATTTCTAACTGACGGTCAGATTTTATCGGCAGAAGAATACGATATTGTGGGACGAAGGAAAGATAAATCAGTTTCCAATTCAATTGGAAATTTGATTGAAAAATTTTCAAGAAGGTTTTAGATTGCAAAATGCACGCCTTCGTGGAATCGATCGGCACCAAGGCTTTTATAAGCTCGTTAAAATGGGATTATGTTATTAATTTATCGCATGACATGTTGTTTCAAGACTCTATCTTCATCAGCTACAGGGTCTAGAATAATTTTACTATCCATGCTTTGGTGACCATATCCTCACTTTCCTACTGAGGTTTTCCTCCTCTGCAAGGCAATGGTTTAACCTCTTCTACTCCTTATCCACGTACCTAACAGCAAAAGAAGATGAGTAGAACAATTTTTAGAGACGAATTCGGCGAAGTTCAATCTTTCGAATTTCTTTTCTCTAAAGATTGGTTTCACTTTTGGAAATTTGAAGCCCTCCTCCACCCTATCTCGAAGGATACCACAAGCAGCGAACGAAGTCGAATTCGTTCACCTTTTTTGGAAAGTAATGAAAATTTCAACCATTAAAGGAGTAAAACTGGGAATAATTTCGAATACCGTGCTATATTCAACAAGAGAGGGACTTGGGAAAAATTCCGAATTTTGGAGACTCCAATTTTGAACGAAAGTAAATTCGTCCTATAGAACAGGTTCCCTGAATTCTTCGTTTTTCAAAGTCCCGTCCCAAAGAAGGTCTGTTGAAGAGGAGACTCATTCGGAGAGTCACCGTTTCTCCATTAAACAAAGTTCCCGCATCAACGGGAGGCAAAAGAAAACAAAGAGAAATTTTCTGACATTTCATATACAAATTGACAGGCCCTTCCAGGAGCCAGATATGCAACGCTACAAACACCATAAGACTCAGAACGTCCTTTTAAGGTATTCTATACAGCTCGGAGGTTGACTCATACATGTATAGCTTGGAGGTCGGAATTTTTCGAACTCCCCCTCCTCCAAAATCCGGGCCTATGACGTCACACTTACCCCTCTCGTATTGTATATAGCTTGGAGGTCGTATAATATAGCTTATAGGTCACAATTTTTCCAAGTCCCTTTCTTGTCAGCTTGGAGATCAACATTTTCTTAAGCCCCCTCCTATCAAATGTAGCTCTGAAGTCCGGATCTGTGACATCACAATTTCAAGACTTCATAGGTCAACCTTTTGACGTCACAATCTGATGACGTCATACATCCCCATAAACTAGGTCCCTGCCATCCCTCGTTTAACTCCGTTGAAGAACTCGTGAGTTTTTTCAGCCTGAGCGTAGTTCCATTAGTCGAACTCCTTGACCCAAACATAGTAGCAGTGACGTACCCCCACCCCACGAGGCTGAAAAATTTGCACTGAAATATTATAGAATTTTGTTCAAAAAACCCTCCGCAAGAATTTTTGACGTTGATAAGTCGTAAGGTTGGGGATTATTCTAAAATTTTATCGGGGGTTTTTCAGAGAAAACGTCCGCCGCGCCGCCCGGTAGAGCTCGGAGTTCGAAAATTTTCCTACTCCCCTAGCTCGGTTGTCGGTGTATATAGCCTGAATGATAGACTTATCGAGTAACTAGATATGCAATGTTTCACACACCAATTGACATAGCCCCTTCAATGAGTCAGGTTTGCAATGCTTCAAACACCACAAGACTCGGAACGTCCTTCTAAGGTACCTATTCAGCGTCTCCATCCTACCATATAGCTCGAAGGTCGAATCATATATAGCTCAGCTTTGTGACGTCACAATATGATGAGTCATAGATCAGTTGTTTTTTTCAAGCCTCTTATCATATATAGCGCCAAAGTCCGGGCCTGTGGCGTCACAAGCTGATGATATCGTAGGTCTGGTACTTCAACATTTTGCAGATCGCACGTGCCTCATATAACAGGTTCCCTGCAACCCCTCGTTCAACTTCGTTAAAGAACTCGTGAGTTATCGTCACAAAAAAGTGTCACGGAAATGACGTCACGTAACCTCAACCTCTTTTAGGGACTTGGAAAATGTCGACCTTCGCTACTTTAATTATACTAGCCTTAGCCTCCATTAAAACCAGGCCGCTCAAGTTGGTAGAAATACGATATATCGATCAATTCGATATCGATATACCGATAAAGTCGGTACTCATAATATATCGATACAGTTAAGATTGATATCAATACAGATAAATCGTTTATCATGTATCAATAGAATCGATGTATAGATACAATCGAATGATATATCGATACAGATATACCTTTCAATGTTTTTCCCGGAAGGGAGAATCACTAATTTTCTGGTCAAATCCTCTAGAAAATTTTCCAGATACGCCACTGCACACCAGGCTAGTGCGATGGGAGGACAGATATGACGTCAAGTTCCAGAATCAGTACGATCTTGACCTACGTAGGGACTATCCTGATGACGTCATGGGCTAGACCGAGAGCAATGGAGGGATCTAGAGGGGGTGTGCGGGATCAATATCGAAATCCCCTTTCTTCCCTCCTCAGTGAATTCAAAGATCTCGACCTGATATCACACCCCTAATCAGGATTGACATCTACGTACACAGCGATTGTCCGTCATAAACTGGGCAAGTAATAAAATGGTTATTACTGGGAGGTTACGAACCCGCTCTTCCTCTCCCAGGCTAGTTTGATGAGTTGTAACGCTATTTTTGCCTACAGAGACATGAATTCTAACCTTCATAATATCTTACTCAAAGAAAGTTTCAATTTTTTGAAGCCTTGGATTGCTCTGAAATCTTTGTTGGACAAATACAAAACGACAGATGACAAAATGCGTATTCTCGAAGAGTACCTTAAATCCCCATAATAATATTGTTGCACCCCTCTATTCGACGTCGAATATTTTCTCTATTCATACACTATTCAGGGTATTTAGAAGTCTTTATTCATCATTTCAAAAAAGAAATAGTTCGTTAAAATGACTAGATTGAGCTTTATGAACCTATTATAATTTATACATATATATTTCTCTAATTCCAACTACGGGACATTTTCTCGACGTGATAGCTTTTAAAATATTTCCATTTTTAAAGTTTTGATTTTTCTAGCATTAAAATCATATTTTATTTTATTAAATCGATATAAAAACCAATCCGACACTTTTAAATCTAAACTTCAGAAAACCATTTATTCTAATTAAGCAAAGTGAACATATTTTTAGCTCCTAAATAATACCACCGATTGAAAATTACTTATTTTAGAAAGTTCGAGACGAAAATTTATGAAAATGATGTAAAATACGTTGTTTAACGCCGCAATCTATTCGTATAAGGAGGTTAGATGCAGCATGTTGTATACAATATATGTCCTCTTCTTCCTTTCGAATTTGTCTGGAAGGGAAACAACATCAGTAATAAGTGACAAGCGTTTAACAATAAAACTGATGATGCAAATTAGCGAGAAGTAGAGGTGGATATGATTGTAGACGGCGACAAATGATGATGAAGAGCCAACAAATTTGAAAGAACTCTTGTGTATTTAAGTCGTATACAACAACTCGCTGGTGGCGTTCCATGGATAGAGCATCGTCTATTGAGCGCAGAAATGAAATATACCGATGTTCGTTTGTACAACAACAGTTGATGTACAGTCTACAGCATTGAGAGACGACTAAAAATAATCGCCTCCGCGGTACTTTATTTGTATAGCCAAATGAACGCTCATTAATTTGAAAAATAGACAAACATCAAATTAAGTTTCACTTGACTCTCCAGCAACAGAGTGTTCGAGAGAAGCGTTCTTTCCTCATCATCATTTTCTACTTATGATTTATGATCGACCCGCTGGCAACTGTATTTCCGCGCGCGTTAATCGAAAACGATGATGAAGTGTTCGCGAAATCGTTTCTCGTGTATTTTGTACGTATAGATTATACACACAGACCTACCCCAGTTACACGAATTAGAATTTCTTTGGCCCACCAACGTTCATCGGACGCTGCGTACAATGAAAAAGCGAATGATAAATCGCGAAGAGTTTCGAGACAGGAAAAAGGGAGTAACTGAACATCTGCGCGGATTGGTGTGCAGTGCTGACCATAAAACATACTAAATTACAATTACTCTCGATGGTCTCGGAAATCATCATTATAAACTGCCCTCTGTTCACTATTTTCTGAAAGTGAATTTCTAGCTCCACATAGCGAAGGAAAACGACGGTTACTGGGCGCGATGACGTCACCGGAGGGAGAATTAAATCGTATCTTGTGAAATTTGCACAATGGTTACATTTGATATCAACTGGAGCACTAGTTGTATGAAGAAATACCAACAAGGTGGCAGACAGAAGAGATCTTCGAGCACAACTCCAAATGGCTGCATTACTATAGCCAATACACTGCTTTGGTTCAGATACGTTGATGACATTTTCTGCGTCGAGACTGGATTTCTTAGCGAGTCTTGAAAACTCTCAAATTGACTCCTGAGGTGGAAGACTCCTCCCTTAGTTCTCAGGACTTCAAAATATCCTGCAATGGGATCTCAATTTGACTTTCAAATTCCAGAGGGGGCTGACTCTCAACGTTTCCATCATACATGGCGTTACTTTCCACCCCTTCTTACCTGTCACAAATACGATGGCTATTACCAAAAAAACCGTGTTCAAACCATGGGTCAAAACTCCGGTTAAATCAACTGGAACTTGAATATAGGGTGAACCAGGCTCAAATGAGCATCATAGAGTAAGATTTCTTATATTGAGACAAATTTTAAGCTATGTGGTTACTTCCTCCAACATTTGTGACGTCATAATTGACGTGTAAACATTTTTACTTCAAATATTATTCTACAGAGTAGGGACTTTAAAAAAATTGGAGCCTCGAACCTACGTAGAAATGGGCCCAGAACAGAGTTGAGCTTTGAACTTTCAAGCTGTGGACTTTCAAGTCACCATAAATTTCTCCTCTGGACACAACAGCTAGGCTGCCTCTAATACGAGTTATGCCCGGGAGAGGATTTTAGACTAAAACTCTTCTAGTCAACACTTCTTTTTTCATCATGAACTAAGTTTGAGTTTGGTTAGTTGATTTTCAGGAAAAGATATGAGTTGAAGCAGGGTGTGATGTTATCAACGTGGTTGAAAAAAGATGGAGGAGGGATGTGAAAAAATTACAAACAGGGTCACACATCACTTAAAAACCCTGAAGACGAAGAAAGTACGAGCAGAAGAGTGTGACGTCACCAAGGGAGGATTTTTGGTTTAAATCCTGGAAATCAGAGCATGAGTTTAAGAAAATCATGATAATTTTTTAGAGAAAGGTGTCTTTCTCACTCCCTCCTCCACTGTAGACTCTCAGGGCATTTGAACTCTGTAGAAAGAGGAGAGGAGTAATTTATGACAGATTATTGAAAACAGCGGAGATCGAGGGTTCGCCACCAAAAACTCACGGGTTCGTTAGGGAACCCGTTTTATGGGCCCGGTGGGATTTGAAAAATCTAGGTTGTGACGTCACAAGACTAATCTATGACATCATCAAATTGTGACGTCAGAGGTCCGGACTTGCAGGGGAACTCGAAAAAAAAACTCACTGGCTCTTTAAAAGTGGTAGGGAACCTGTTCTAAGGGGCACGTGGGATCTCAAAAATGTGGGCGTACCACGACAAACTTTGAAAACATTGACCTCCGAGTTCAATAAAGATCCAAAAGTTTCAAAAACTGAAAACATTCTAATTTCCTAGTCATGAATTTGGACATTTCTAGGCTTAAGGTATTTGGAAATGGCGGATGTAGAAGATGGTAGGGTGCGGTGCTCAGGAAAATATCTTCGAAAAAAGTGTTTAGTTTTGTTCAGAGGTAATTGATAAATTGGTGAAACTTCTTCCTTTCAAAAAAGAATTGTGAAACTTTTGAGGCTCCTGCTCTTTACGAGCAAATGACTCAAGGATATCTTGCTTCAGTTCCTAATTTTCTTCTTTCCCTAATCGCAGAAAGGCATCTACGCTTACAAAAGACATAATTTTCAGAATATCTCCTACTACATTAAGACTGATAAACCTCTATCCCGTGCACAAAAGGTACGCTACTCCAACCTCTTACGTCTGACATCTTCGCCTGTACTGCAACTCACTCCTGACTCGCAAATCGTCAAACCCAAACCTCTAGTTGCGTCTTCGGCCGTCCCCCGAACCCACCAATGCCAAAATGTGACCCACATTCCTTTCTGATAGGACACCCATTTTATGTGGGATCATTTTGGGGAAAATGTCCGCGGTTCTCACAGAAAATTATGTTTCTAAAGCTGACAGGGGCTATTCGAGAAAGTATCTCTTAGGCGAAAGCTAACTGGCTTCCTCTAAAATTTGAAAAAATATTGACCTTGAAGCTACGTACATATAAGGAGGAGGGGAAGGGGGATACCGACCATCGATGCTACGTATATATCAGGATATTTGAAAAAATTTTCACCTTTGAACTACGTATAAAAGAGTTGAGAACTACTTGACCTCTTCACTCATAAAATCGAGTCAAAGGTTCCTCTCCAAATCTCGCCAGCTATGCGAAACGAAATTCCATTACATACAAGGAATTATAGCTTCCGATAATATCTTATGGTCTGTCGAGATTCAGGCGGATTAATTAAGGCCGAAATCCGGAGTCGATCGTATCTCCCCATAGAAGCTTATATTCTTCCGACACATTCCGCGAGTTTATAAGTTCCATATTTTTGCATTACCATTCCAAACACACGCAATAAATCGCCTCCGTTTTGACACATTCTAACAACTTCTTCATAACATAGAAAACTTTTTGAAAGCCTACTTTTTTACTTGCATAAATATAGGATAATCAAAATGTCATCGAAAACGATAATTTTCGTAATAATATTAGCATGAATAAAACGAGGTCAGCGAACATTAAAAAATTTTTTCCGATGTAGTACAGGCTATTTGTATACGAAGCTCAAAAAACTTTAACCTTGTGATTTTTTTTTTTTAATTTTTTTATTTATTTTGAGGACTCGAGAGCGATGTATGTTCAAAAATTATTCCATCATATAATCAATTTGGGCGGCGTATCATTTTTCTCTTTTTTCTCGCTATTTGTATACGGTCGTTTATTTTTAGAATATTTTTCTTGCCGGTGATTAATACGTAAGATTTAATTCATTGTAAATCAGTAATTTGGAAGAAAAAAACAATTTATTGCTTCATCATTAATACTTATACTCGTATTTTAATTCGATAAAATGTGAACGTTTTTTACGATTTATTTACACAAAAATAAATAAAATAAGCGCATACTTTGGAAATGTAAATATAACCTTTTTTAGCCCGAAAATTAGAAATACCTAATTATCGTGTTGTGTTGAATTTATAATACATTTTATAGAACTGTGTTTAAGTTTAGAATTCGTGCAAGGACGTGCCAATGAATATTATTAGTTTTTCTTAGAAATACGAGAGGTTTCATCATCGATCTGGTTCATCATTTTACATCACGAACATTGAATGAGAATTAGCGAAGACGAAAGTAAAGTGATATGACTTCAAAAGCACAATATTGAAAATTGTCGTAAAGGTCACACATCTCTTGACGTCCAATTTCTTCAAACTTTTTAAGAGCTAAGTGTTATTTGAATGGCGTAATCTTCTTAATAATAATCAGATATAAGTTCCATACAGAATAATTATAATCTTATCATCTTTACTATCAACGCGGATTTCTCATCGATGAATATGAATTATACATTCTTGGTCACACGAAGATGAAATAATTCTTGCATGACTGACCATTAGCGAAGAAGAGAGAGAGAGAAAGGTAGAATTATAATATTTTAAATTCAAAGGTAATCGCGAGATAAGTCTTGAGGATATTTTCTAAACCTACTTTATCACAAGTACCTATCGAAATTTTCATTTTAGGTCGCCCCTTCTAGGCTACTCTAATGAAAAAAAGCTTGTCAGCAGTTCTCTTCTTTCAGACATCTTCCGATCAAATCTTCATACCAGAAGAATATTCCAGAGAGAAAGAAAATAAGATTACAAATTCCGCAGAAATAATCTAAAATGAGTCGCGAGCGCTTTCGAGAGTGTCCACAGACGAGATGATCAATTAGGTGAACCATGTCAGTTCGAGAAACAACAAAACGAGTCTAAATAGGCAGGTCGGACATTGAGACCAGGGGCAAAGGACAGTCATTCCTGAACGGGGAAAAGTCAAAGGAAAAAAACCATACACCCATCGAGGAGACAGCGATATGCCTTTGACTAGTCGCCGAAACTTTGCAGGAGCATTTCCTTCTTTCCAAATCATGCTTAGTGATCCTAATTTCTTAAGCGTGATCAGAAAGACCACACAAAACACAAGGTTGTTGCAGAAACATTCTTAAGACTTGCAATTGTATCCAAAAACACAGGATACACATATCTCAGCAGCGGGAAGATTTTTTCTATCGCCGTGAATGCAAAAGATCCTGAAACCTTTTCTTCTGTCCAACTGCGTTCGCTATTTTCAACTTTAGCTCATTCCAATATAGACCATGCGTCTTTATTTCTCAGTTGACAACGGTGGGACTGTCTTTAAAACTCGCAAATAGAATTAATAAGCAATAATAGAACGTAAAAATGACTTCGCTAACTATGAAACGTTTATGATCGTGCTCATCAAAGGTTTCTATTTCAAATAAGTGCATCACACGATAGATAATAATATACCGGTAGTGATAGCGACTGGAATGCAATTATGAGCAAGATTGCTATCAGAGAAGAGATATTCAACTCTTGGTTAATTTTTAAGACAAAAAACGCATATATTTGCCACGTTAGCGCTGCAATCGCCGTTGTATATCACCACTACTACTACACATGAACGGATATTATTTACTACTACACTAAAATATATTTGGAATGCTGCAAACACTGCCGCTGCAGCACACTTATTAACCAATAATAACAAAGCGATCACAACGCTCACGTGGCAAATATATGCGTTTTTTGTCCTTAATTTTTGCATTGAAGTTAGCCATCTCTTCTCTGATTGCTATCAGAAAGTCCAACGCTCGAGAACGAATGTAAACACAATATCACTTCAATAAAAGATAATAAGATACGAGTACAATCGTACTATATCTCATTTTTTTTGGCTCATTTTTAGCTTTTATCCTGAGGAACAATACACGGGAACACGTATCCGACTAATACATGCACTTTAATACGAGTGCAAGGGTGTTATGAAGCCATTTTGATGAAGAAGATTCTTCGTATTTGTCGTTTTAGGGGGGGGGGGAGGCATTTGTACAGGATTTTTTTTTTTTTAGTTACAAGAAATTAAAATTTGAGGGAGGTTTCTTCATTGAACACCAAAGGGATCACAACACTCCTGGAGTGTTCTCCCGCATTGATGGAAATTCTTGAATTCATATTGCAAAGAGTGTGCATCGGATAAACAAAAAATCTCTAAATTGTACAGCGTCGAGAATATATAGACTTATGGACAAAACATGAAAATCGTGTCTCCCAAAACGTGATAGTTGATGCAAAACTCCGCTAGGGTTGCAACGATCTTGAGATAGCTCAGCGTATCTTTCCACACCTCAAAGGTAGCTTTATTTTACCGTATAGGCACCCAAGTATCGCTAAATTTTTCAAATATAATTTTTCCTGAACATTATAGATTAAAATAAACCAAATTTCTGTGCCAAGTTTCAACACTCCGCGTTGATTCCTGATTTTTTAAGCAGTGTGTTGCCGTGTAACTCTGTACATTGTCCACCTCTAACTTGCGATGCACTCTAGGATACGTCGCGGAATTATCACAAAACTGGACTGCAGCGAGAATACCGCATGTCCATGCCTCTATATTATACCGTGATCCATAGACTTATCCTTCAGTCGAGATTGAAAACAAAATAGAACATTTACAATTACATGAGCTACTTCAGATATGGAAACCATATGTTACAATTAGGCACGTTATTGTTCTTTTGTTTTTCCGCACTTAGGTAAATATTGTAAAATGAATTGTGATTAGAGTCAAAACATGCAATCCACTTAACAGTCGACTCTCTATTAGTACAAATACAACCTACAGACTCATGCTCGATTTCTAATGAAAATTTTTATGAATTGCAGCTTAGGCTGGTTACACGCACTCCTGGTAACAAGCAGATATACTTGGTGAAACACTTGGCTCTGTGACCACTCGCGCTGAACGGATTTTTGAAAGAGCCGTTTGTATTTCTTCCAGGATGACGTATCACTTTCCTCCTTCTACGACTTCGGTCTTCTTCTGGCGGTGACTTTATGATTCTCCTTCTTTCCTTTCTCCTATCTCTGTCTCTCATCTTCCAACAGAACCAGTTACATGAGCGCTTATTGGAGAAAAACATCAGCCGTTCTCCCGGAAGATTGTGAATCCAAGGGGGTTGAGGCTATTTGGGTTAGTTTCATCAAAGGAAATGCACGGTTACAAATTTGGAAAATTTCGACTTTGAAGTTAAAATAATATATAGGGAAGGGAACTTGAGCTACATTTGTGAGGGAAAAAAAGACTTTTGAAATTTTCATCGTTAAGCCATTATATCAGAAGGAAACTCCCGAAAATATCGACTTGTTTCAAACTTTTGGGTACCTTGAATAAAGTTTTTCCCTTTCTACTAGTCTACTGGTGCTTGCAATGTTCCAGAACCACACCTCTCAGCCACAATTTCAAACATTTCAGATTACCAACAACCCGTTGAACAAAAATGCCCGAAATTTCCCTCAAATCTTCCCCTGTTGCCCAGTTTCACGGATAGACAGGGGCCACTGAGGGGCAAATGAGGGAATATGATGCCTCTCGAGAGGCAAAAACAGTAGTCAAAGTGCTCTGATGTGCTATTATACAGTTCAACGGGGACGCAAGAAGATACCCTTATAATAAGGTGACCAGATTATGAGGTGAGACACCTTGTAATCTTCTTCTCGCCCACTTTCCATTCCTAATTTTTTTACTGGGGAACCCGCTACCTATTTGTGTGTGTGTGTGTTGTGGGGGGGCTCAGAAAAAACTTTTGTGACGTCACCATTTTCAAAAAATGTTCTTAATGATGATAATAGGAGGGGGATCGCGAGATATTCCGACCTTTCTTGGACTTGGACTATTCTTACCGCTGGAACAGGGGGGGGGGGAGGGAGGGAGAGTGTTGGACTTGAACCATTTTTGCCGAATGGGATTTTTTGTTGTAAAATTTTTAACTCTCGATCAGACCTAATGCGTCTACTTATAAGACTAGCTCGATCTCACGGAACTGCAAAGCTTGCGAGTTCCCCACCGCTGTTGCAGAGTTTGCAGTGATAACCTATTCCCAACAAGTTCGGTTTCTTTGTATCATGCTCAGGACTTGTCACACTAAATTTAATTTTCTTTTTTTGTATTTGACAGAACGCCATTTCCTGGGAAGGTATGGAGAGGAAATTTTTGCCTTTAGTATGTCTTTACAAGGGAAGAAATATGAATTCTGAGACTATTATTAGAGGGGAAGATGAAAGCAAAACGATTCATTGGAAAAAGACAAAAATCGTGGATGAAATAGACGCTGGTTTGGGAATTTACGGGTCAAGATACTCCGGTCCGCTGGGTTAAGGGTCGCTATTGGTTCATGGATCACCGGCTTCTTTGCGGATATCATGTTTGAAGAAGAAGATCAGGGGCCTGAAAATCATGTTAACAGAGAACCTGGTTTCTAGGGGTCGGGGAGGGGTCAATTTGAGAAAAGATGACGGGCGCCGGCTGGCATAACATGGGACTTGTGAAAATTTTGATCTCCGAGTAATATATGATAGGAGGGGGACTTGTGAAAAAACTCATGGGTTCCTTAACGGAGTTGAATGAGGGTTGGCAGGGAACCTGCTTAATGATGCACGTGAGATCTGAAAGATGTAGATAGTGATGTCACAAGACTGACCTATGACTTCATAAAATTGTGACATTATAAGCCGCGTCCCGCAACTTATATATGATAGGAGGGGACTTGGGAAAAAAACGATCTGTGATGTCATCAGATTGTAACGTCAAGAGGCTGACCAATGATGTCATCAAACTGTGACATCACAGGCCACAGCCCCCAAGCTATATCAAAAGAACTCACAAGTTCTTCAACGGACTTGAATGAAGGATGGCAGGGAACTTGTGGGACATGTGGGATCTGAAAAATTGATGTGTAAATCATTGTATAATATGTAGTTACTTGGAGGAGCTATCTTTCAGGCTACATATACCGATCTCCGAGCTATATGCTACAAGGGGGACTTAGAATACCGGAGGACTTTCTGAGTCTCATGGTGAGCTTTGCCGGCCGGCCGGATGGTGGACGTTCTTTCCAAAAAACCGCTCGGTTCCTTGTTAATGTAGACTATTTAACTCAAACTCCGAAGATGATGAAGAACGAAGTTTAATCTTTATATCGAGAAAAAGTTCAAAAGAAGAAACCCCCATAAAACAGGTTCCCTGTTTGGCTCAATCAACACAGTTAATGAAAGCAACCCCAACCAGCTAACAAAGTAGGCTGCGAGTTTTTGTTCTTACGGCAAGGATTAAGAAATGTTGATTTTTACCAAAATCACGCTACCATGAGGCTTAAAAAACTTCTCCGAGCTATATAAATGTGGAGGTATCTGTAAAAAGGGCCTCCGTTCAATGTATTTCTTATGGAACAGAGGCCCTTTTTACAGATACCTCCACAAATGTGACGAGGGTGAGGGAAAGTTCATAAACATTTTGACCAACAAGCAAAACAATGAAGCAGGAGGTGAGGACTCACAGACAAGAAGGCCCCATATAAAATGATGTAAAAAATCACTGTTCTTTCCTTTCCTGCCCTCAATACTGGTTTTGTATTCAATTTCAAGAATACTAAGATTGTAGGTTAAAAAAGTAATGCGACAAAAAAAAATATATATATATATATATATAGGAGGTCGTCAAACTAGACTTCCAAATTGTCATTTTTGGCTCAGTTTATCCCTGTTCTCTAACAATGACATGTCTATGGAAATACGTAAAAGCCTAATGTCGCTGTATTCGAATCAACTTTTAAGGTATATAATGCCTACTATATATATACGAGGTAATAGACTTATAACTCCAGTCATTGAGCAATATAAATAGGAGAGTCAGAAGGACTTGAAGAATTTTGAGAATTGAGGTATATTAGATAAATTAAGAGTACATTTTAGAAAGTAATTTTAAATGAAATACACGTCAGAAGGAGGACTCGGAAAAATTTCGACCGAATGAACATTCTATCGAGAAAACAAAAATCCTTCCATGAAACACGCTCTCGGTTTGTCTCAACGTAGATAACAAAAAACGCCTTGTGTGCTGCGAGCTGTTGACTCATGAAAATTGATATCAATTGGAGAGAAGGTTACCGTAGCTAGTAAAGATTAATTTGTGGTGAATAGACGTCCACCACGTGTCACATTGCAAAGTGCGAGAGAAGATTTATCAATAGAGAACTGAGCTGAAAAACTACCCTCCGCATCGTGATGTGTAGAAAGTGGGAGAAAACGTACCAAGATGATGAAGTAGGTACCTACACCGGTTTACAACGTGGTGACTTTGCGAGCGTCATCTGTGATAGGGGAAGAGAAGCACCCCAGATTCTTTTCTTTCTCGTGTTCTCTATCCGTCTATAGAAAGGACGAGAATGTCATGCGTCAAGGAGAAAACAAGAAGAGAGAAGTTTCAATGAACCTATTTGTATCAAGTGTTATTATTTCTTCCCTACCACTAACAAATCAATTTCTCCACCTGAAAGAGAATAGAACACTTAATACAACCAAGTGTACCAAATCTGAGAATGGTAAAGGATGACTTCGTACGAGTAATTTACAGCCACATCAAAGGGCGTTTTTCTGTCCGTACTTTCTTCTTTTCTCTCCATTGGGGCAAAAATTTCAGAAGACATACGATGATAAAAATGATTTTGGATTACCTAGTGAGGGATAGACATCCTAGTACAAAAACATGTAGTCAATCTCCTTTTAGTTCTTCTCTGAGTGCTCTTCCCGTCTGTCTCGGTCATTGAGAGTTCTCAATGTCAGTCTGGTCGATCTTTTCCTCCTCATTCACCTTCCTGAGTCTGTCTCTAGTTCTCTTTACCTATCTCAGTCATCCGATGTCTCAGTTTTCCCCTCCTATTCTGCCTCACTCACCCTTTACAACCCTCATTTTCAATTTCTCATTCACATTTGGAGTTATGACGCATTCGGATGGGAAGAAACCAAATCGACCGCAACTGTACAGTAATTTGTTCTGAAAGCGTGCGTAAAACCTTCAAAATCACGCTACTCGCACCCGTTTCTCGCGAATATTTCACTTTTTCGTTGTTTTTTTCACAAAATTAGCGTCACCCATGTCTATATCGGCATAAATCACGAGAACTAGCCAACGAAGAAAGACGGCGAAATTACGCTTGTCAGCCAAATAAATACGCGTCACATCGGACTCGTCGAGCTATACGCGTATAATTCGGAACCCATCAATTAACTTCCACCTCTGGCACCGAGTACAGAGTCCGTACGCGGCTCTCTCTTCATACGTACATTCATAACCCTTGAATTCTCCTTCTCCCTTGTACATACATACAAAAGATATAATGCAACAAATGAGCGTCTGTCAAGTACAAAATAATCATACAAAACACCACATGGTTGAAAAATTTTTAACGCCACTATACAATATAAGAGCGTAATTAGCAGTTCTCCTAATCTTTAATGATAAGTTAGTTGTCAGGCGGCTATACGTTGTTACCGTGGCGACACACGGCTCTACAGCGGTGTACAGAATCGTAAAATCCTACAGCATTTCGACCATTACAACGTGTTCACAAATTTTGCCAGGATGCCCAGAAAAGATCTAGAATTACCACGTGTGTTTTGATCGAAGTTCGTAACAATGCCGGATACCCTCCCTTCACCCTGAAATTGGTTGTCAAGGTCGTTTGAAGTTAATGTATTCATATTTACCATCGGAGTAATTCACTTCGGCGGCGATGCTGTTCCATATCTGTATCTTTTTGTAGTATCGATTGTAATCCTCGTGAGTGGTGTCGTACAAGGCCGGAAACTGCTTCACAAGACTGATTATTTTGGCCACCACGTCGCTATATTCGGAAGACATGCTGAAAACCGACGAAAACTTCGAACGAGATGATTAAAAAATACGATTTTCAAAACTTCGGAACACTTTTCGAAAATAAAAACGCGTATTAACCAACTAATATTGGAAAATTGTAGAGAAAACAGAAAAATACAGCCATGATGTGTAGTTGTAGTGCAGCACCGCGTCTCTCAGGCTGAAGAGAACGTGTATTCGAACACCATTCGATAACAAACCTTCGTTGCGTACTGCGTGGCGTCCTGGTGTACAGTACACAAATCGAGCCATCTGCCGGGCCGCGGTTTCTAGCGAGTAGTGCGACCCTCGGAAGCGCGAGTCCGTATCCGTATCGACCGTAGGACGAGCGGTAGTTGTACCGGGCTGGTTTAGCAGGCAGTGCCGCGCGTTCTATGTGGTCGTTCGTAATTGTCGATGTGGTACCCAGTAACGTCCGTGACGGGATCAGTCCGCGGTACAGCGTGACGTCATCGTGCTGCCTGCAACACGTCCTGAACTGTATTGTTATACAGCAGCGGTGCCGGCCGATTCGTACCACGTCTCCGTCGTCGACACGTTCGTCAACACATATACACGTATACTATTACACGACCGATACCGGTGTACGGTGTGCGCGCTCTAACACTGTCGCACATATACACGCATATACGCTCCCAAGGTCAGGGAATAGTCTTTTCGAATATTTTTTTTTCATCGAAAGCCGCGTGTGTTCCTCGGTGCGGAGGGGGATTGGCTCGAACAGGTATCCGTCGTAGTGCTGTTCTACTGTATTTCATGTAGTAGTGTAGTGTCGTGGAGTATTTTATTTTTTCTCGCGACCGTCGTCCGTGGTTCGTACTGTATAATTTTTGAGGTTTTTTCGGGTTCGCAGGAACGTCGTTGCGCGCATTCGATTTTTCGACAATACAACACGCGAAGTGCTGTTGTAGAGATTCGCATTGCAGTCGTGCATAATAGAGCTATTGAAAAACATTCAATGTATTATTATCATTATCAAATTGCCAGAGATCGTAGCATTCGCATTGGGATGTGTACGGCGTGACGAAGCCTCCAGAATGAATACTAGCTATCGAGCAAGAGAAACACGTATTGTTGTAAATGACGTCACCATCATTTACAAGTTCAAAGAGAGATAAAAAGGGTGGATTATTCATCACCGCACATTCTTGGTGCGTAATGTCGCCAATCCCCACCTTCATTGGAATTTCAAAGGGAGAGTTACGTATTGCATTGGGGCAGTGTGTGTGAGATGTTTTTGAGCGAAGTGTGAAAAGGGTAGAGAGGGAATTTCAAATATTTTACCTTCAGTTGTCCGGCGTTTTCGTGACAACCTAATTACCATCGAACTATCTAATATCAGAAGGGGGATGTTGAAAAATTTTCATCTTTGACCTTTACTCATGAATGGAGAAAGGGTAGAGTTATCCAAATTGAGCAAAACTTTCAGCTGACAAGCCCACCAGGTGAGACCAGATTGAAGATGTTACCAGTTGACTGAAACTTTGCGCTAAATCTGGTTCAGCTGTCAAGTCCAGTCGTATTAGATTAAAAATTGTGGAAGTACATAATAAATTTGGCATGTATATATGTCATTTACCATCTTATACAACGTACTGTGACGTGCGTATTGTCCTCAGGGGGCAAAAAAGTGTGCTCCAGATTGGTTTTTTCGTAATTTTCAGGGTAAATATTGGGTTTTTGAAAAAAATTCTAGAGACAAGAATTGTAAAGCGTTGAAAGATACATAAATGATGTTCTATTAAAAATTTCCTTGAAATGCTCCATTTTTGAATAAATGAAGGATGAAAGTTGGATAGATGTGGAAGTAAGGCATGATATGTGACTGTCACCCACAAAGCAAGTCGATGCAAGCGTCACCTAGCTGTTTTAATGCATAACGCTCTAGTTGCAAGTGAATAGATGCAAATGTGAACTTCTATGTATCTATTGCAAAAGATATTGATGCCATAATTTTAAATAAATGAATAAATTACAGATCGATAACTAACTGACAACAATGATTTAGAAATCAGAAAGAAAAGAATCTCAAGTTTGGTGGCCAGCAATGATTTTGCATTTAGAAAGAAAAGAATCACTTTATAGTTTGATTGCAAATAGATTGGGTCACTGTAAACAAACCCGCCACCCGTTTTTATGCAAAAAAATTGATTCAAGAAAGCGGTTTGTGGGTTTGTTTACAGTGACCCAATCTATTTGCAACCAGACTATGGATGGCAAGGATTATGTACATCTTGATTAAAGCGGAGGATGCTCACGTTGACTTGCGTCGCGTCGCATGTGATAAGCATATTATGCGTTACTTTTGCAACTATTCAACTTTCATCCTCCATTCACTACAAATTGGAGCGTTGCGCGGAAATTCTCAATAGAACATAATTTACGTATTTTTTGACACTCTACAATTTTGATCGCTTGACTTTTTTTCAAAAAACTGATATTTACCCTGAAAATTACAAAAAATCAATCTGAAACACACTTCTTTGCCTCCTGGGGGCAATTTGAAGTTCATATCGAGTGGGACTTTCAGTATGTTGTAGAAGGTAACAAATGACCCCCCCCCCCCCTCCCAAATGAAGATAATGTTTCATGTCTACACATGCTAGTAAACTACGTCATTTATATTTCAAGGTCACACCTGTTCTCTGATAAAATCATGGTCTAGCTTGTTATTTTTTTTTTCACAGAGGCATACGCCCACCGTTCTTGGATAAATATAGAAGTGGTGAACTGTCTGTTAGGCTATCTAGCTGGCGGGAGCTCGCTTCTACCGTTTGTTCACCGCAGTGTACTGTAAGACCAGTTATCTAGCTCAGTGACCGCATGTTCTTGGATTCATAGAGAAGCAGTGTAGTGTAAATTGAGCTATCTAGTCCACGGCGGCTATCAACACTGAGACTACTATTAGCCTTCATGGAACCAGGCTCAACATAAGCCTGACATACAGCAGTACAGAAGCCTATACAAGCATGAGAGGAGGTAGATCAAACTTGCAAATTTCAGAATCAGGCTCGCGTCACGGTGGATGACGTTATACTTGAAGGGGGAGCTTTGGGTTCACAACTGATGACGTCATGGGGTCACATTAAAAAGTAAAGAAAGGATACAGTGTACAGGATTTTTAGAACCTACACCTAGTATAAAGCTGGTATAAACTGCATAGAAAAATAGTGTTTGAGGGGTCTGGAGTAGGTCAAGATCATCGGTGACGTCATAAAGCGTCGCAGTACATTACTTATGCAGATTTCTGGCTGATCCTCAGGCAAAAGACATATACATGTCAAAATAAGGGGGGCACTCGCATAAGTACGGGGGGAATTAGTCCCAAGGTCATCTGCATACACGTGCACCAAATTTTCGAATTGGCCTGAGGTCGAGCTATTCTTTCCAATCCCAAGGTCATCTGCACGCACGTACAACACAAGCGCATGTGGCAGGGGAGACCAGAGGTCAGAATAAAGACATGAGACATGTAAATAAATAAAATGTTGGTTCTTGCAGGGCGAAGTAATAGAGATCATTTTTGATGTCCTTCTAATTTCTATAGTTGCGCAATCCAACTACCAGTTGAGACAAAATTATTTTCAATAGCGGATAAAGGCACAATAAAGATATCAACCAGCTTAAACGACTTTCTGATGTCATCAATATCATGACGTAATTTGTTCGTCACGTCATGAGCTTAGACCTGCTTTAGCGTCATCAAATTGTAGTAACCTACTATTTCTTCTTTCTCTCACTTTCTCTTTTGGATTTGCAGGTTTCTGGATTAGATCGCGGCTTGCAAGTCCATCAATGGGAAGTAGGCAGGAGAAGCTTAGTATGGTCTAGTACAATGTATGCTAAGCCTAGTTCAAGACGAGTGACGGCTAGTATTAGTACAGCATGCAATAGGCATAATCTAGTATACGTCTAGTAGAAAAAATAGAAGGCAAAAGTTTTTTTTAATTTTAATTATTTATTATTTGTATCAGGTTGGAGTCTTAGTAGGACAATCATTTAATTCATTTACCTGGAAATATTCTTTCTCTATTCACACGTGAAGGATTTCAATAATTTTACGCGTGGATTACAGTACCTAATTTAAGTTGCAAAGCGGAAAAAATAATTTGGAAAATTTTAAAACAAGTTTAATGATTTTGATCGTGAGACAGAAATTCGATAGAAGAATAAAATACCTACTCGGTGATCAAGTCGTCATACTTCTACCATACTTGAACTTCGCGTGAGTTGAAATACACACAATATACCTACCGGTATAGAACGTTATAAGAAAATTGATACCTTGATGTACATGTAAAGTAAATAAAGTCAACTCCATATTTTTCAAACATCAAAATAAAGACATACAGATAGAATTTTACTAACATTCAGTAAATACACTTACTTCATACACGTCGTGTCAGTACAGGTACATTTGATAATTGACACGTCAATCATATAGGACACAAAATATGGAGCTTTACCACTTGAATTTTCAGTACCTAGTTATCATCTTTGTGCGCATCATCGCTCATTCTGGCAAGGTGAAACGCGTAATACCTAATGTTGTATTTATTCTGCGGATTCATTAGGTTTCAGATGGAAGCCGATCAAATTAATTGAGTTATGGACTCATGACCTTTTTCAAGTGTCGCTAGCATTTATGGAAGCAATTTTTCCGAGTCTTTCTCCTGATCTCTATTCATAGTTCAGAAGTTAGAATCTTTCACCTTCTCTTCTTCAGCTCCGAAGGTGCTAACCATGCCCCTCTTTTGATAGATGAGGCATGCATGATCATGATGGGAATTTTCCCCCATATCCAAGATGCAGCTGGATGGTGCTTAGATAACATCGCTCAACACTGAATTCAGTTGAGGAGTGTTTTTGCGTAGGTAATCAGGGAAAAGTGATTTAGAAGAAGAAAAAAAGAAACAACAAAAAACTGGGCCTCTTTCCTTCCGGAATGCACATCTGTAGGTGGAGGTTATACTTACTAGATTATGACGTCCTCGGAATTTAATCGCGCACAAATTTTGATTTCCCTCTATATTTGGAAAACTTTCAATTTGATATCAAATTAAGGGATTTTGAAGTGTTAACACAAAGTGCTCGGAGTATGAAATGCTGTACAACAGAATACGGAATATTTTATTTTACTTATGGTTTTAGTTTTGTAAATGTTCTTGTGAACGTGACTGCGACCGAGTAAGCCAAACGAAAAACTTTTGGTAACATTGCAATATTGATGTAGAATAAATTTAGGACTTTGAAAATTATGGGCCGTTGTACTTGAGTCAGAAAAATGTTGATGATTTTGCGACGTCTTGGTGGCAGGGAATACCATGGCAAGTTGTAAATTTGATAAATGATTTCTTCAGTCTGTAAAACGAGAAAAGAACATAAACGATATGAAATGAATGGTGATAGTTCAAGAATTGAAGGAGTAGGCCCATGTGAACGTACGGGCACGCGGGGCACGTCACCAGGGGTGCAAAAGTTTTGGAGACGCAAAATTTTGGAAAAAAAAGAAAAGAAAAATTGAGAAGCGCCGGGCCAACAAGCGAAGAGGTGTCTAGGGTCACCAAGAGTCATGATCCGGCCCTGTGAAGGAGTAGTGTATTTAATCTACTTCTTTTAACAGTGGTGGATTTACGCACAGGCGACATAGGCGACTGCCGAATGCCGAGGGTGGCAAATTTTTGGATATATTCTGATTAATGAATACCAAAAGGCAAAGAAAAAAAAACAAATTGAAATTCAGATGGTGGCGATTGTGGGGTGACAAAGATGGCACTTAGCCATCTACCTGCCACCTGGGGCCACAAAATAATTGAATCCGACACCGTTTGTGCCATTACTTACCATATCCTCCAATTGTGTTCCCACTTTGCAATGATAATAAAAGTAAATTGCACCCATGTTGATAGTGGCCAGGACTTTCGTTCGCATCCCGAAGTACAAGTCCGTCTGTACAAGCAAAATTCATTAATGTAACATCAATAATTACATCTAAGGAAATTTTGGTATCGATTATACAGAATTCTCAAGGTATCTATCTAGCCTAGTATATTTTAGTATACAAAAATAGAACGTCCTGAAGCCCCTCCTCTTCCTTAGTCCAACATACCCGTCTACAGCCTATTATGATGTAGACTGAGAAGATGACCTACAAGCCCACCAATTGTATTAAAAGTATAGTGTTGACTCAAGAAGCTTTAAATCTTCCTAAGCACTTAAAGTAGATGAGTTGACCAAATTTTTTAAATTAAGGTCATTTGTATTGAGAGAGGGATGCTGAAGAGTAAAAGTGAGATGTAAATACCGCAGAAAATCAATTTTACCCTTTGTTTCCTAAAATGGGTCAAGGTTTACTTATTTATCAGTTTGTGACATAATTTTTGTGATGTAAGTTAAATTGCAGAATGATCTCCAGCCTTGGAACATGATTATTTATGTCAATACAGGGGCTGGAGAAGGAGAGAACAATAATGTAACAATCAAGAGATTGCTTTAGTACTTACCTTTGACAATAGCATGTAAAATGAACTTGTACAGACAAAAATAACAGTGGGTGCGGTGAGTGAGATGAAAATTGTGATTAATGGGCTTATTGACTTCATCATTCTGAAAATCAGGATGAGTACCTAAAATTTTCAATCAGTCTTTTTGAGAAGCAATATAGAAACATTTTAAGGCATTTACAAACTTACCTACGTAAGATTTCATGTTCTTTGATGAACAATATAATATCTTCGTCAAATTGTCTGAGAAGATGCAGATTACCAGAGTACAGACAATATTTAACGTCATACTCGAGGCTAGTACATTTTATCCTTCCGCAGAAATCGATGATAATGTTGTTCAGCTCACACACAATCATATTAACAAGGCCCATTTCAAGGTATATAAGACACACAATACAAGTGCAAGGCAAAATTTCGAGAAAGTAGGCTACGCAATATTCAAAAAATGTATCAATGCGATCTAAGTATGGTATTCCAATGATATGATATGAGAGATTACAGAAGGAACTCTTTTGGTAATTGAATAGAATGCCCCAAAATGGAACTGCACAATATACAATTAAGTCACTGAAAGCCAATTTTGCAAGTAGAAAAGTTTCTACCTTAGTGTCAACAGTTTTAAGAAAAATTAATTCTCCGTATCTATTTTTGAGGAGCACCTTTGTTTTTGTTGTACTGAGGAAGTCCATTATTTCCTCAATTTCACAATGCAGCCAGCAGATAATAGAAGGAATAAAAATGACTAGACCAATCATACTTGCAGGTGGTACTGAAGCAAAAACTGAATCAGAGAAGACCAAAGATTCGACCGTTACAAAGTGTCCACCGACCCACACGATGTGTGCGACCAGAATCTCAAGATGAAATGCAAAATAGTAGTATTTGGTACGTTTGGAAAATTCCTTGGACACGTATATTCCACCAGCGAGGTAGTAAAACCAATAAATTGCTGGACGAGCATACCACATCTCCCGAATCGATTTCACCGTCATTTTTATTTTTATAAGAGTCACGAACTAGATTCGAATCCTCGTATTGTGAAACCGTGTACCTTTGAGTAAAAGAATATATTTCCGTTGGAGACTTTCTTCGAAAATAGAATTCAAATTTTTCAGTGAATAATTTATTGATAGTCTCATAAGCTGTATTCCTTTTTGATAAAAATGATATGTTTATACAACGTATTCTGAAAAACAAATAGCTACGCCTTATTATAAAACGATACCAAAAATTTCTATATCATTGAGTATATGTAGACCTACGTATTTAGATTAGGTCATGCAACGTGATCAAAACAGTAATTTTCAGGCCATGGCCATGCTAGATTGTTGATCCGGCAAAACCATATTCAATTTGTCTGGTATAAATATATATTAGAAAAGAAAAAAATAGCAGCTGCAAAAAGTTAGTTATCTGTCACAAATTATCTCTCTTTTCTTTCTGTATTGTTGAAATTTTCAAAAGTTCCTCTATGTCCTTACTGCAATTTTTCTTGATATCACTTTCCAATTTCTGTAACTGATCTACCCTCATATCCTAACCGAATTACGCTCTGGAGAAAACGTTTTTGCTTTTTGCCCACTTTTTTGGTATGGGAACTGAGATTTAGAAAAAATTCCAACCATTGAGCTCTACAGGAGTTGAAATTTGAAAAATTGCACCTTTCAAGCTATATAATGGTTCAACAACCTCTACAGATGTTTAAATATTGAAACTTTCTCAAATTCTCCCCTTGTGAAAGACTGAACTCGTTTGAAAGTAGGTTATTATATCGTCATAAAGGTCGAATGCGGACGCTTTCTGAGGATGTAACACCCAGAGCTCAAACTTAGTCTGAATACAAGGAGTCGTAGCATAAAATATCTTAGGCTGTTTAGTTCACTCGCTCCACTCGTTCGCCTGAACAGCCTACTACAGGCCTATGACGTCATATTACGCCTCACCTTCTCTCTCCCTCTGGCTCTAGTTTACTGATAAAGAGACTGAGCCTGGTTTAGCCTATCCTAGTGCATTAGAGGATAACTTACTCGTATTTAAATTAGCACGGGTCAAAATTTGTCCAAATTCCGAGTGAAGACTAGTACGTATAAAGAAAAGCTAGAGTAGGAAATAGGATGAGCTTGTATGTTAGTCGACAAGGAGGTTGGTATACTGAGCATTTGTTACGTGCCTCAGTATACCAACCTCCTTGTCGAAAATTGCTCGTATTTTTGAGGAAACCGTCAGTCTTATACTGTATGTTATGCCTAGTATAATGAGGGCAAAGCACACAGGTCTTAAACTAGAGCCAAGGTTGAAATTTTGTCAAGTAGCACGTCATCAAACGTGACATGAAACCGTGACGGTTTTTAGGAGTGTAGTCCCAGTCAGGAAACCTTCAAGGTTTCCTACCGATGGTTTGTTATGCTAATTAGGTGGAGGGTGTACGGTCGCACTTGCTGCTCTTAATCCAGAATGAGGCTTTAATAAGGTAAGCCAAATATAAGCGTCTATGATGTCGCCAAATTGTGACGTCACAGATCCGAACTTCAGAGTTACATGTGATAGGAGGGGGACTTGTAAAAATTTCGACAGGGAGAGGTCTTGGAAAATTTTGACTTCCAAGCTTTATATGATACAACCTCCAAACTACATAAGATAGAGGGTATGAGGGGGACTTAGAAAAAATTGAGGCTTCCTTAATGATGTTAAACGAGGAACGCATGTTCTGTGGGTCGAATTTGTTTTAGTAATGACTTAATGAGGTTTATAGGCCTTTTGGGGAAACCCCTATAAAAAAACGAACTCTACAAAATTCTTTCAAGTCCCTCCAATCATATAAAGAAAGAAAAACAAAAAGAAAGAAAGAAAGAAAGAAAGAAGGAAACTAAATAAGTAAACGAACAAATAAACAAACAAACAAATAAATAAATAAATAAATAAATAAATAAATAAATGAATAAATAAATAAATAAATAAATAAATAAAATATAAATAAATTAATAAATTAATAAATAAATTAATTAATTAATAAATAAATAAAATAATAAATAAATAAATAATTGTGAATTGAATCGATTCGTTACTCATTGTGGTAATTGTCGTTCTGAATAATTGTGACTTTGGAGCGAGCTATATATAATAGGAGTGAACCTAAAAAAAATGATCTATGATGTCATCAGATTGTGACGTCACAAGGCTGACCTATAACGTCATCAATTACTCAATTTAAAGTAAGATTGCCTCTTCATGGATGTGACTGAAAAATACCTACTACCATGACTCAATTTAAACACGGAGTTTAACGCTGTTGCCGAAAAAAATTCCCAAAAATCTTCCAAGTTGCAATTTAGATCTCTCCCTGTGTTGTCACGATGTGATGACGTTATAAATCATTTTGTGGGACTTCACGATCTAATGACGTCACCGGACAATCCCTGGAAGTCAAAATTTAACAGGGAACCTATTTCATAGGAGGGGAGATTTCGGAAAATTGGCCGTACATCGTGTGGTGTCCAGCACGAAATCCAAATCGAAAAAAAAGGTCCGAGTCCAATATCTGCTTTCCAGCGATAAAAATAATCCAAGTCCAAGAAAGGTTGAAATTCTTCAAAGTCCCCCTTCTGTTATACATAGCTTGCAGGTTGAAATTTTTTCAAGTCCCTCTCCAATCATCATCTCAAGTAGATTTTCTCGAAAATGATGATACCCTTCCTTCCCAAAACAAAACAGATGGCGGGTTCCCTACTAAAAAAAAAAAAAAAAAAAAGATAAAATACATGTACATATTTGTTGAGTCCTTTTAATTTTGTGTCACTTTTTCTGCCTTTAGATCGCTTACAACTAATACACACCCACAGAGAAGAAAAGTTGAAGAGGATGCAGAAGCAAGGGATTCACAAGCTGATGATGTCATCAAAATTTTGCCACACGCAAATATCAGAATGACTTATGGAGCGTACAATATATGAACTTTTCGCTCCTTTTGCACATACTTGAAAAAAAAATAATAGAAGTCCATATTAGCATAAGCGAAGTCCTTTTAATGTTTTATTAAATTATCCTTTACATGAAGTGCTTATGTACTTGCGAAATATATTTATGTTTCATTTTCGTACTACACTTCTTAATGTAACTGCGACCGAATAAGCCAGCCGAAAAATGTTTGGTAACATTACAATATTTATGTGAAATAAATTTAGGACTTTAAAAATTATAGGACGTTGTACTTGAGTCAGAAAAATGTACATAATCTTGCGACTCCTTGGTGGCAGAGAATACCACGGCAAGTTGTAAATTTGATAGATGATTTCTTGAGTCTGTAAAACGAGAAAAAAAGAGGAGCGACATAAAATGAAAAATGGTGCATTCTATATACTTCCTGCTTATTTACCATATCATCGAACTGTGTTCCGACTTTGCAATGACAATGAAAGTAAATTACGGCCAAGTTGAGAGTGATCAAAATTTTTGTTTGCATCTCGTATGACAAATTCGTCTGTAAAAGCAAAGTCTTATTCATGTAACATCAAGTATTCAACAGTTACCCCTAAGAAAATTTTGGTATAGACTTGGTTCGATTTCAAGAATTTTTTCAGGAGAAAAATTACGCAGGATTTTCCATTCTCGGAAAAATATCAAATCATGGAAAAGTCTAATAGTGTGTACTTTTTACCACACGGGAAGGATTTGAAGAGGAGCCCTCCTCACGTAAACTAAAGTATGCGTAAATAGCATGGCGTATACAAGAGTAGGATGCTCGAGCTCTAACCTCTCCCTTCCCACTCATGGTTTGACATACGAGACCTAGCTCAGTATAGTAAGGAGTTCGAGTGTGCATGAGGACGAAGTGAAAGTAGCTTCAGAGTCATCCATTATGGTGCAAAATGGTGTTGGCATCTGAAGTTCGAACAGTTTACAAGTCCATGAAATAGGTCAAGGTCATGGATTAGGTCATGATATCATCCGTGTTCGTTGTTATTTTCGTGACGTATATTTCAAATTAAAAGACATCTATGAAAAATGATGAGACTAGAGAAAAAAAGGATCAAAAGATCTGTTTTAATACATACCTTTGTCAGCAAAATGTAAAATGCAATTGTGGAGACAAGAATAACAGTAGGAGCAATAAGAGAAGTAAAAATTGTAATTAATGGGCGCATTGACATCATAATCCTGGAAATTAGAATAGGTATGATTTTCAGTCAGTCGTTTGGAGAAAGGGAATGACAAACACCAGTGGTGCGGTGACTCCCTTTAGTCTCTGAGGAGACCCCCTAAGATCAGATTTCCCCCCCCCAAAAAAAAAAAAAAATCACAATCAAAAAACAAAAAAAAAGAAAAGGGGAAAAAAGGCCCCCCCTAAAAACACTTTGAAGGTTCATTTTCAAGAAACCCTCTTCACCACACCCCTGAAAACAATGTAAAATCATTTTACTTACCTACGTGAGACCTCATATTCTCTGATGAATACTATCATGTCTTGGTCAAACTTTTCGAGAAGTTTCATATTACCAGCGTACCGACGAAATTTAACGTCGTACTCGAGACTAGCACTCTGAATCCTTCCGCAAAAGTTAATTATAACGTTGTTGAGTTCAGAAACAATCAACTTTACGAAGGCCATTTCAAGATATAAAAGACTCCCGATAAAGGTACAGAGAAAAATTTCTAGTATATAGGCCACACAATATTCAGAGAGTGTATCAATGTGATCCAAGTATGGTATTCCAATCACATGGTATTGGAGGTTATGAAAGGAACTATTTTGGTAATTGAAAAGAATCCCTAAGAAAGGAACTGCAAAATATACAAGTATGTCGCCAAAAACCACTTGTGCAAGATGAACAATTTCTTTCGTCGTCCTCATAGTCTTCAGAAAAATAGGTTCTCCCTTGAAAACCGCTTTTGTTTTAGTGGTACTAATAAAGTCCAATATCTCCTCGATTTCACAATTTAGATAAAGGATAATCGAAGGGATAAAAATGATTAGACCGATTACATTTGAAGGCGGTACTACAGCAAAAACTGAATCAGAGAAGACTAAAGATTCGACGGTTACAAAGTGTCCTATGACCCATACAATGTTTATGATCAGAATCTCGAGATGCATCGCAAAATAGTAGTATTTGATACGTTTTGAAAATTCCTTGGACGCGTATATTCCGCCGGCGAGGTAATAAAACCAATAAATTGCTGGACGAGCGCGCCATATTTCCCGAACTGATTTCACCGTCATTTTTGTCTTTATAAAAGGAAACAACTGATGAAAACGTGTATATCGACGAGTAAAGAAAGCATTTCCTTGAAAATAAAATTGAAATTTCCTAATGAATTATTTATTAACAGTTTTATAATGTTTTATCCTTTCCAGTGAAAATGATTTTGTTTACTTATATACCAAGTATTTTGAAAAATAAATAACTTTCCTCATAATTAAACGACGCACAAAAGTTTTTATTGCGTTAGGTTTAACTCATTTGGAATATACGGTAAGTCATATAGGGTGTTCAAAACAAGATTGGATGAAAAGTGCATTCAAAAAGAAGAAGAGCAATGAAAAACGTCGAAAAATGTTCCCCTATTTCTTTTGAATAGGTTTTGCTTTTGTACACAACTAGCTGATAAATAATGCAGAGTATTAATTATTTTCCGAGTCAATTTTTGAAGCAAGGGTGGCCTATACTTGGCAGGATTAGGCTAACATATTGTTAAGAGTAAATGAGAAGTTCTCAAACAAATATTTCTAGGTCGTACTAGATTATATTGATTCTGCTGAATGCTAATACATTTTTCCAATAAAACTATGAAACAAAATTAGGGACCATATCGCACCTTGTTCAATGGCAGCTAGGAACCCGTACCCGCATTCTGCTGCCCGGATTCCTACAAGATTCTATGGAGGCTCGAACTTCTAACAAATCATATCCGCACAAAGAATATGGGCACAAATGAATTTTCTATCTATTTGGACACTACACTTTCTTCTTTTACAGATGGATCAAAAATCAAAAACAAAGTCGATCTTGGGTTTTCAATTGGCAACAAAATATTTTCCTATCAATACCGCAGCTCCGTAGGTATCAATTTTTATGGTCAAAGTTTAAACCATCTTTCAATGCTGAGAAACAATACTAGCCCTCCTTTCCTTACAAAACCACACTTTTCTGATCACCACTGACTCCTTATCTGCTTTAACTGCAATTTACAATGTACACTCTACGCACCCTCGTGTCTCACGCTTCCATTCCCTCCTCATAACCCTGTCATCCATTCATTACGACATAACTTTTATCTGAGTCCCTAGCCATACGGGGATCCAGTTGGCAATGAAAAAGTCAATTTAGTCACTGAAACTACCACAAAACTTTCACGAATCAACTCTCATCTTCTGCCCACTGACAACTGTCTTACCTACACAAAATTACGGACGAGTGGATCACCATCTCACCAAACAAATTAGCCCAATTGAAACCATCACTCGCGCGGTCTTCTTCACATCAAAAATCCCGCCTCGCTGTCACAAAATCCACCTTACACGTATCCAAATTGGTCTCATACGACTCATACGCGCTCACCTTCTTCCCAAGCTTTTCCCTCTCTCATGCGGGCGCATGCGCATCTTAAACTTCTCTCCCCCATATTTACCAAATTGCAAAATCCGCAGAAACATCTCCATCCAAAACATCATCCCTTATACATCGAACGCATGTGAAATCAATTCACCATTAAGCTCATAACCCGAATGCAGTTGAGAACTTGTGAAAATGGAATAATTAAAAACAAACAAAGAAAACGCCATAAGTAGGCCTATATGCGTTACGTAGAGTTTGTGCAATATTACATCAAATTTTGAATTTTCAAAATCTTCACACAAAGTGCTGGGATGAAATACGGATTGTATACTGTTCTGCTGTTCTGCTCACGTTTTATTGTCGTAATAACCTAGTTATTGTGACTGCGGCCGTGTAAGCCAACCGAAAAATTTTTGGTAACATCGAAATATTGACGTAAAATAAATTCATAACTTTGAAAATGATAGGACGTTGCACTTGAGTCAGAAAAATGTACATGATTTTTCTGCGTCTTGGTGGAAGAGAATACCACGGCATGTTGTAAATTTGATAGATGATTTCTTGAGTCTGTAAAACGAGAAAAGAAAAGCAGCGACACGAAATGGAGAATATTTGATGATCCACAACTCGAAAGAGGCGTACATTTAATCTACGTCTAGTTTATTTACCATATCATTCAATTGTGTTCCCACTTTGCACTGACAATAAAAGTAAATGATGGCCAAGTTGAGAGTGGCCAGAATTTTTGTTTTCATCCCGAAATACCAGCCTGTCTGTAGAAGTAAAATTGTATTAATGTCACATCGATAATTACAATTGAAAAAATTTTGGTTCGGGTGTCGGTTGTACAAAAGTCTTTGAGTCAGGGTTTTGAGTTCTTCATTGATTTCAGAAAACAACAACATTCTCTCTCCCTTCCAATATGGTTCCAGGAGAGGACGGAACACTTTCTGATCTTCAATCCCAAATATACGATATTACCACTTGCAAATCCTATCTGTACTCAATCTTCTTTGATCTTTTGATCTCCAGGAAGCCTTTCCCCGAATTTGGAGACGCCTAATCTTTACCAAACTCCACGAAATCGGTCTCCAAGGTCACCTTCCAAGTATTCTAAAAGCTTTTCATAATGACAGGAACCTCTTAGTAAGAATCCACAATATACCCTCTCCCTTCTCTCGGTCTAGAACGGAATAATGTCATCCCACATGTCAACCCTACCCCCTCCAAGTGTCTTTTTGGCGATGAATATGAGGTCTTTGCTCGGCTAACCCCTAAGAGCTCATCGATTTCTCCAAAAAACTCTCAACTCAATCACTGCATGGACATCAAAAAACAGTTTCAGATTTTCTTCTCCAAAAACCTATTCAATTTTCAAAAAAACAACCCCTATCCCATACGTACTTCCATTAGTTTTACAAAACTTCAAAATTCCATCACACAACTGCGGCAAACTCTTCAGCTTACACTTTGATCAAAAACTTATTACCTGGGCTTCCCAGATTAAATCCCTCGAAGCCAAACGCTTTCGCGCTTTGAACATTCTAAAATTCATCGGAAAACTACTCCGCCAACTATATGAAGCATCACCAGTTCAAAACTAGATTACGGTTCCCCGATTTATATCTTAGCCAACAAAACGGTCCTTGCCTTACTCAAACCCATCCAAACCTTCTTTCCCAGGATCGCCCTGGGAACTTAAAAACTGATCAGTGACGTCATCAAACTGTGACGTCACGGGACTACCCCCAGCTATATAATATGATAGGAGAAGAATTCGGAAAACTGATCAATGACGTCATCAGATTGTGACGTCATGGGCCCAATCCCCCAAGCTATATAATATGATGGGGGGGGGGGAGACTTGAAAAAATTCCGACCTTGGAGATATACGTATATGATAGGAGGGGACTTGGAAAATTTTTGGGCTCCAAGCTTTACCACCGGCCGGGAGGCAGACGTTTATTCCGAAAAAAAAAAAAAAACGATAAAACAGGTTCCCTGTTAAAATTAAAAACGAGTTATGAAGAAATAGTTATTTGTATTTTTCAATCCTACTTGGTAGAGGGAGGAGGAAATCAATACTCTCTCGCGTTACCTAAACTCTAAATTTCCTTTTATTAATTTTTTATTTTACTATTTTTTACCTTATATTTTCGTTAATTTTATTTTTATATTTGACTTCCGTTGACCTCAAAATTTTAACCCTAATTTCCATTCCTTTCTTTCATTTTATTTGTGGTTTATTTGTGTTGACTGAGATTAAATTTATACTTTGTTACGTGAGTGTATTCTGCTTCACATCTTCTTGGAAGAGTAGTAATGTAAGAGTGGAGGACGAGAAAAGACGTCGCGTCGTCGGCAGTAGGGTTATGTTCTTCATAGTGAGGGAAGATTGAGCCACGGATTTGGTGAGTGACTCGCGTATGGCCGATTCTTAGTCCAATATATCCATGTGAAAATAGATGGTGCAAAGAAGAAGAAAATGTTGATTTATCTGATTCATACCTGCGTCAATAGTACGTGAAATGAACTTGTAGAGACAAAAATTACGGTAGGCCCGGTCAGTGAAGTAAAAGTCGTAATTAACGGGCGAATCGAAGTCATCATTCTGAAAATCAGGATAGATAGGTATGATTTTTGATCAGTCTTTTTGAGAAGCAAACAAGAAACAGTACAATCATTTTCAAACTCACCTACGTAAAACTTCATATTCATTGATGAGCAATATAATATCTCGGTCATACTTTCTGAGAACATGCAGATCACCAGAGTACAGAACAGATCTAGTCTCATACTTGAGTTCAGTACTCTGAATCCTTCTGCAGAAATTGATGATAATATTGTTTAGTTCACAAACAATCATGGTCACAAAGGCCGTTTCAAGATATAAAAGGCCCCCAATACACAAGCAGGGCCAAACTTCTAGGAAGTAGGCTTTACAATAGTCACGAAACGAATCAATGTAATCCAAGTATGGTATCCCAATTGCATGGTATTCCAGGTTACGAAAGGAACTATTTTGGTAATTGAAAATGATTCCGAAAAATGGAACTCCATAATATGCAGCTAAGTTAAGAAAAATCCATTTTCCAAGATGAAATGTTTCTTTTTTTGTGTTGATGATTTTCAGAAAAATTGGATCTTTATATTGATTCTCGTGGAGCACATTAGGTCTTGTTGTACAGACAAAGTCCAATATTCCTTCAATTTCACGTTGCAAATGATAAATTATCGAAGGAATATAGATTATCAGACCACTTGTACCAAACGACGGTAATAAAGAGAAAACTGAATCAGAGAAGTCCAAAGATTCGACGGTTATGAAGTGTGCAATGATCCACATGATGTTTGTGAACAGAATCCCAAGATGAATTGCGAAATAGTAGCATTTGGTACATTTTGAAAATTCTTTGGACGCGTATATCCCACCAGCAAGGTAGTAAAACCGATAAATCGGCGGACGATCGCGCCATATTTCTCGAACTGATTTCACCGTCGTTTCTGTTTTTATAAAACTCACTAACTGAATTCAATGCTTCCATTGCAAAAACCAGTACTGACGAGTACAAGTGTATTTTTGCTGAACGACTTACATACAAATAAAATTTTCACGTGAATAATTTATTGACAGTTTTATAAACTGTAATCCCTTTCTATGAAAACTAATAGTAAATAGCTACGTCTTACATTGTACCTACTTGAAACATGTCATGCAATGATTGTGGTCAAAACAAAAGAGAGCATGAAAGTTCTGGGTAGGTACCTAAAAAGAAAGAGAGCAACAAAAAAACGTCGAAAAAAGCTCTAACTTCCCCTTGAATATTTCTTTTGCACATACCTATATGTGATGAATTATGCAGAGTAGGTATTACTTTTTTGAGTTGAATGTCAAAAGAAGGGCATTGGAATACGCGGTATAAGATGAATACATTTGTACAAGTAATTAATGTGAACTTTGAAGGCTTACAATGAACCATTTTCCAGGTTACACTGGACTTTATTCATTCTTCAAAATTTGATAATATTTTTCCTACCAAAAAATTTCAAACATATCTTCGTAGATGGATGATTAATTACAAACCTAAAGAGGAACGAATTGGAAGAAGAAGAGTATCAAGATGATATAATAGTAGGCGTTAAAAAAACTTTAAATATATAATATGATCAAGTTCGCAAAAAGTAAACTAAGAAAAAAGAGGTTAATGAAGGTTGATGGTTCAGAGCTCTTATCTAGAATCTAATACAGAAAGAAGTAGAATGCGAGAAACCAAAAGAGTTCTTTTGATTGAAAGTCTGACTACTGAGCAGATTATCCTCGGGAGAAACAGAAATATTTCTCAATGAAGTTACAGTAATTCGGAGATGCTCTAAAAAACAGTGGCGTACGCAGGGGGGGGGGTCTTAAGGGTTAAACCCCACCCAGAAGATCTTTGTGATTCACTTAGAAGACATCACATCATTTTTCGACTAACCCCCCCCCCCCCCCCAGAAAAAACTCCTGCGTACGCCACTGAAAAATGTAAACTACTTATCAGGCCTGAGACATAATATTTCGCCCAGATTCTTAATTTGGCAATACCGAATATTCTGGATTTGAATTCCTTTCACCTTACCCTGGCCATACCGTACCAGGGCTCGAGCTCAGGTCAGCTACTTATACCTACGATTTCCATTTCATTTCTCTAAAATACGAGTTAATGTGACTACGACCGTGTAAGCCAGCCGAGTGATTGAAAGTTTGACTACTCAAAAACTTCCATCAAACCCTCAAAAAAGAGGAACCTTAAGGCTGAGCAGATCATTCTCGGGAGAGACAAAATATTTCTCAAGGAAGTTACAGTAATTCGGAGATGCTGTAAAAAATAAGATTCACTTATCAGGCCTGAGATTTAATAATTTGCCCTCACCCTTAACTTGGCCGTACCGAATTTTTTACCTAGCCCGGACCAGGATTCGAATTTCCTTCACCTTACCCTCGTCATGCCGAACCAGGGCTCGAGCTCAGGCCAGCTATTTATACTTACGATTTCCATTTTATTTCCCTGATATACGAGTTAATGAGACTGCGACCGTGTAAGCCAGCCGAAAAATTTTTGGTAACATCGAAATATTGACGTAAAATAAATTTAGGACCTTAAAAATGAGAGGACTTTGTACTTCAGTCAAAAAAATATACATGATTTTGCGACGTCTCGGTGGTGGAGAATACCAGCGCAAATTGTAAATTTGATAAATGATTTCTTGAGTCTGCAAACCAAGAAAAAAAAAGAGCGATATGAAGTGTAGAATAATAGGACCTAAGAATATTAAATACTGGTAATGCATTTAATATACTTTTTGGATACTTTGGATACTTACCATATCATCAAATTGTGTTCCCACTTTGCAATGACAATGAAAGTAGACTATGGACACGTTGAGAGTGGCAAGAATTTTTGTTTGCATCCCGAAATGCAATTCGGTCTGTTGAAATAAAATTGTGTTAATGTAACATCAACGGTTACACCTAAGAAAATGTGTAGGAAGAAAAGGGAGATCATCCCTAAAGAAAGAGGACATTGAAGAGACTCCAATAGCGATCTACTATATCTAAGCTAAGGTGGTGTTGTTTTTTGTTCTAATATTTTGCGTGCCTGGAGCCTGCAGTTGCGGTTGCCAAGTAGAAGAGGGGATTCGCCGAGGAGATTTTTCCAACACCGAAGTTATACCCGAAAGGGTCAATTCCGGTGTTGGAAGAAACAAAATGAAATGCACACGAAACCCGCATCACGCACCCCATCATGAAAGACAAGCGGCACTGCACACGCGACACAAACGATACACCTAAGAAAATTGTGGTAGCTGTTGTGAGTAATTCGAAATGTGTCAGCCCTCTTCCAAAACCCGAGTCACACCAATGTGTTAAAGATAGAGAGAACAATAATTTAAGGATTGAAGGAATAGTTTTAATACAAACTTCTGAAATAGCAAATAAAATGAACTTGTAGAGACAAAAATAACAGTGGGCCCAGTTAGTAGAGTGAAAAGTGCAACTAATGGGCGTATCGACTTCATCGTACTGGAAATCAAAATAGGTATAAATCAGTCCTCTTGAGAGACAACCAACAAACACAATAGAATCACTTTCAAACTTACCTACGTAAGACTTCATATTCTTTGATGAAAGATATAATGTCTTTGTCAAACTCTCCGAGAAGCCACAGCGCATTAGAGTACAAACCAAATTGAGCCTTATACTTGAGGCCAGTACTCTGAATTCGTTCGCAAAAATCGATGACATTGTTGTTCAGTTTACAAACAATAATGGTCACAAAAGCTATTTCAAGACATAACAAACTCGCAGTACACAAGCAGGGCCAAACTTCTAGAAAGTAAGCTTTACAATAGTCCCTAAATGTATCGATGCGATCCAAGTATGGTATTCCAATTGCATGGTATTCCAGTTTACGAAAGGAACTATTTTGGTAATTGAAGACAATCCCCAGAAATGGAACACCATAATATGCAGCTAACTGGAGAAAAATCCATCTCACGAGAAGAAAAACTTCCCTTCTCGTGTTAATGGTCTTCAGAAATATTGGACCTTTGGGTTGATTCTCGAGGGGCATTTTAGTTCTTATTCTACTAACAAAGTCCAATATACCTTCAATTTCACGTTGTAAATGATGAATTATGGAAGGAATAAATATTATTAGACCACATGTACTTAATGGGGGTACTAATGAGAAAACTGAATCTGAGAAGCCTAAAGATTTGACGGTTATGAAATGTGCAATGATCCACAGGATGTTTGTGAACAGAATCCCCAGATGGATTGCGAAATAGTAGTATTTGGTGCATTTTGAAAATTCTTTGGAGGCGTATATTCCACCGGCGAGATAGTAAAGCCAATAAATTGTTGGACGATCGCGCCACATTCTCCGAACTTATCTCACCGTCGTTTCTGTTTTTATAAAACTCACTAAATGAATTCAATGCTTCCATAGCGAAAACCAGTACTGTCGAGTACAAGAGTATTTTTTTGTAAAATTTTCATGTGAATAATTTATCAACAGTTTTGTGAACTGTAATCCCTTTCTTCATAACTAATAGTAAGTAGCTACATCTTACACACTGTACGTGAAACATGTCATGCAATGTAGTCTAAACCAGTGGTTTTCAAACTTTCTCGTGCCGCATGATCCACTTTTAAACCTAAAAAATCTCGCGACCCACTGATGGTGAAGAATCCCACTAAAATGCAACGGATCTGCTTTTTTTGTTTAGTCCGAATATTTCTTCAATTTTTAATTACGGAATAGTTCGCGCCCTTTTCATAATTTTATCAATTTTACTTTACTTTATTGTTTATTATTTTCCCCAAAGGCGGACAGAAATTATTTCATGTAAATTTTTCATTACTTGTCGACCCACTTGGAACTTCTTCACTTTGAAAACCGCTGGTTTAAACAAAAGAAAGCATGAAAGTACTGCCTAAAAAAAAGAGAGCAACAAAAAAAACGTCGAAAAATGTTTGAACTTTTTCCTTACCTCTATTTACATATATCTATACACTCTCTCTCTCTCTCTCTCTCTCTCTCTCTCTCTCTCTCTCTCTCTCTCTCTCTCTCTCTCTCTCTCTCTCTCTCTCTCTCTCTCTCTCTCTCTCTCTCTCTCTCTCTCTCTCTCTCTCTCTCTCTCTCTCTCTCTCTCTCTCTCTCTCTCTCTCTCTCTCTCTCTCTCTCTCTCTCTCTCTCTCTCTCTCTCTCTCTCTCTCTCTCTCTCTCTCTCTCTCTCTCTCTCTCTCTCTCTCTATATATATATATATATATATATATATATATATATATATATATATATATATAGATATAAAATGTTGCATGCGAGTCTATGTAAGCTTTGTGCACATTCTGTACCCTAGGGTTTATTTGTAACGCGCATACTGCTAGACTTCTTTCTTCTAATCTTGAAGTGGATCTTCCTTACATTCGAGTTTCTGCTTTCTCTCTTCTTTTTGTCTTCTTCCTTCTTCATAGCCCACAGTTTTCTAATGGTCTTCTCCATGTAAACAAAGTCACCTGCCACGTCTGCTGGTGTGCTGCCCGGGCGTCCCTCTCTATGAGTTGGGCAATCGAGTAACACATGTTCTGGAGTTTCCTGCTTGCTCCACATGCACAACTAGGGGTCTTCCTTCTTTTGTACTTAAGCAGATAGGCTCCGAGTCAGCCGTGACCTGTAAGTTCCTGCGTTAGGTCAAAGTTGGTCTCTTCCCCATTATGAGAGGTGTCGGGCACAACTTTTTGGTCCATACGTTTTTATAAAACTCACTAACTGAATTCAATGCTTCCATTGTGAAAACAAGTACTGGTGAGTACAAGAGTATTTTTGCTAAACATATTCCAGTAAATAAAATTTTCAAGTGAATAATTTATTGACAGTTTTATGAACTGTAATCCATTTCTATGAAAACTAATAGTAAATAGCTACATCATACACTACCATTTGAAACATGTCATACAATGTGGTCTAAACAGTGTACGGTCGCACTTGCTGCTCTTAATCCAGAATGAGGCTTTAATAAGGTAAGCCAAATATAAGCGTCTATGATGTCGCCAAATTGTGACGTCACAGATCCGAACTTCAGAGTTACATGTGATAGGAGGGAGACTTGTAAAAATTTCGACAGGGAGAGGTCTTGGAAAATTTTGACTTCCAAGCTTTATATGATACAACCTCCAAACTACATAAGATAGAGGGTATGAGGGGGACTTGGAAAAAATTGAGGCTTCCTTAATGATGTTAAACGAGGAACGCATGTTCTGTGGGTCGAATTTGTTTTAGTAATGACTTAATGAGGTTTATAGGCCTCTTGGGGAAACCCCTATAAAAAAACGAACTCTACAAAATTCTTTCAAGTCCCTCCAATCATATAAAGAAAGAAAAACAAAAAGAAAGAAAGAAAGAAAGAAAGAAGGAAACTAAATAAGTAAACGAACAAATAAACAAACAAACAAATAAATAAATAAATAAATAAATAAATAAATAAATGAATAAATAAATAAATAAATAAATAAATAAAATATAAATAAATTAATAAATTAATAAATAAATTAATTAATTAATAAATAAATAAAATAATAAATAAATAAATAATTGTGAATTGAATCGATTCGTTACTCATTGTGGTAATTGTCGTTCTGAATAATTGTGACTTTGGAGCGAGCTATATATAATAGGAGTGAACCTAAAAAAAATGATCTATGATGTCATCAGATTGTGACGTCACAAGGCTGACCTATAACGTCATCAATTACTCAATTTAAAGTAAGATTGCCTCTTCATGGATGTGACTGAAAAATACCTACTACCATGACTCAATTTAAACACGGAGTTTAACGCTGTTGCCGAAAAAAATTCCCAAAAATCTTCCAAGTTGCAATTTAGATCTCTCCCTGTGTTGTCACGATGTGATGACGTTATAAATCATTTTGTGGGACTTCACGATCTAATGACGTCACCGGACAATCCCTGGAAGTCAAAATTTAACAGGGAACCTATTTCATAGGAGGGGAGATTTCGGAAAATTGGCCGTACATCGTGTGGTGTCCAGCACGAAATCCAAATCGAAAAAAAAGGTCCGAGTCCAATATCTGCTTTCCAGCGATAAAAATAATCCAAGTCCAAGAAAGGTTGAAATTCTTCAAAGTCCCCCTTCTGTTATACATAGCTTGCAGGTTGAAATTTTTTCAAGTCCCTCTCCAATCATCATCTCAAGTAGATTTTCTCGAAAATGATGATACCCTTCCTTCCCAAAACAAAACAGATGGCGGGTTCCCTACTAAAAAAAAAAAAAAAAAAAAGATAAAATACATGTACATATTTGTTGAGTCCTTTTAATTTTGTGTCACTTTTTCTGCCTTTAGATCGCTTACAACTAATACACACCCACAGAGAAGAAAAGTTGAAGAGGATGCAGAAGCAAGGGATTCACAAGCTGATGATGTCATCAAAATTTTGCCACACGCAAATATCAGAATGACTTATGGAGCGTACAATATATGAACTTTTCGCTCCTTTTGCACATACTTGAAAAAAAAATAATAGAAGTCCATATTAGCATAAGCGAAGTCCTTTTAATGTTTTATTAAATTATCCTTTACATGAAGTGCTTATGTACTTGCGAAATATATTTATGTTTCATTTTCGTACTACACTTCTTAATGTAACTGCGACCGAATAAGCCAGCCGAAAAATGTTTGGTAACATTACAATATTTATGTGAAATAAATTTAGGACTTTAAAAATTATAGGACGTTGTACTTGAGTCAGAAAAATGTACATAATCTTGCGACTCCTTGGTGGCAGAGAATACCACGGCAAGTTGTAAATTTGATAGATGATTTCTTGAGTCTGTAAAACGAGAAAAAAAGAGGAGCGACATAAAATGAAAAATGGTGCATTCTATATACTTCCTGCTTATTTACCATATCATCGAACTGTGTTCCGACTTTGCAATGACAATGAAAGTAAATTACGGCCAAGTTGAGAGTGATCAAAATTTTTGTTTGCATCTCGTATGACAAATTCGTCTGTAAAAGCAAAGTCTTATTCATGTAACATCAAGTATTCAACAGTTACCCCTAAGAAAATTTTGGTATAGACTTGGTTCGATTTCAAGAATTTTTTCAGGAGAAAAATTACGCAGGATTTTCCATTCTCGGAAAAATATCAAATCATGGAAAAGTCTAATAGTGTGTACTTTTTACCACACGGGAAGGATTTGAAGAGGAGCCCTCCTCACGTAAACTAAAGTATGCGTAAATAGCATGGCGTATACAAGAGTAGGATGCTCGAGCTCTAACCTCTCCCTTCCCACTCATGGTTTGACATACGAGACCTAGCTCAGTATAGTAAGGAGTTCGAGTGTGCATGAGGACGAAGTGAAAGTAGCTTCAGAGTCATCCATTATGGTGCAAAATGGTGTTGGCATCTGAAGTTCGAACAGTTTACAAGTCCATGAAATAGGTCAAGGTCATGGATTAGGTCATGATATCATCCGTGTTCGTTGTTATTTTCGTGACGTATATTTCAAATTAAAAGACATCTATGAAAAATGATGAGACTAGAGAAAAAAAGGATCAAAAGATCTGTTTTAATACATACCTTTGTCAGCAAAATGTAAAATGCAATTGTGGAGACAAGAATAACAGTAGGAGCAATAAGAGAAGTAAAAATTGTAATTAATGGGCGCATTGACATCATAATCCTGGAAATTAGAATAGGTATGATTTTCAGTCAGTCGTTTGGAGAAAGGGAATGACAAACACCAGTGGTGCGGTGACTCCCTTTAGTCTCTGAGGAGACCCCCTAAGATCAGATTTCCCCCCCCCAAAAAAAAAAAAAAATCACAATCAAAAAACAAAAAAAAAGAAAAGGGGAAAAAAGGCCCCCCCTAAAAACACTTTGAAGGTTCATTTTCAAGAAACCCTCTTCACCACACCCCTGAAAACAATGTAAAATCATTTTACTTACCTACGTGAGACCTCATATTCTCTGATGAATACTATCATGTCTTGGTCAAACTTTTCGAGAAGTTTCATATTACCAGCGTACCGACGAAATTTAACGTCGTACTCGAGACTAGCACTCTGAATCCTTCCGCAAAAGTTAATTATAACGTTGTTGAGTTCAGAAACAATCAACTTTACGAAGGCCATTTCAAGATATAAAAGACTCCCGATAAAGGTACAGAGAAAAATTTCTAGTATATAGGCCACACAATATTCAGAGAGTGTATCAATGTGATCCAAGTATGGTATTCCAATCACATGGTATTGGAGGTTATGAAAGGAACTATTTTGGTAATTGAAAAGAATCCCTAAGAAAGGAACTGCAAAATATACAAGTATGTCGCCAAAAACCACTTGTGCAAGATGAACAATTTCTTTCGTCGTCCTCATAGTCTTCAGAAAAATAGGTTCTCCCTTGAAAACCGCTTTTGTTTTAGTGGTACTAATAAAGTCCAATATCTCCTCGATTTCACAATTTAGATAAAGGATAATCGAAGGGATAAAAATGATTAGACCGATTACATTTGAAGGCGGTACTACAGCAAAAACTGAATCAGAGAAGACTAAAGATTCGACGGTTACAAAGTGTCCTATGACCCATACAATGTTTATGATCAGAATCTCGAGATGCATCGCAAAATAGTAGTATTTGATACGTTTTGAAAATTCCTTGGACGCGTATATTCCGCCGGCGAGGTAATAAAACCAATAAATTGCTGGACGAGCGCGCCATATTTCCCGAACTGATTTCACCGTCATTTTTGTCTTTATAAAAGGAAACAACTGATGAAAACGTGTATATCGACGAGTAAAGAAAGCATTTCCTTGAAAATAAAATTGAAATTTCCTAATGAATTATTTATTAACAGTTTTATAATGTTTTATCCTTTCCAGTGAAAATGATTTTGTTTACTTATATACAAAGTATTTTGAAAAATAAATAACTTTCCTCATAATTAAACGACGCACAAAAGTTTTTATTGCGTTAGGTTTAACTCATTTGGAATATACGGTAAGTCATATAGGGTGTTCAAAACAAGATTGGATGAAAAGTGCATTCAAAAAGAAGAAGAGCAATGAAAAACGTCGAAAAATGTTCCCCTATTTCTTTTGAATAGGTTTTGCTTTTGTACACAACTAGCTGATAAATAATGCAGAGTATTAATTATTTTCCGAGTCAATTTTTGAAGCAAGGGTGGCCTATACTTGGCAGGATTAGGCTAACATATTGTTAAGAGTAAATGAGAAGTTCTCAAACAAATATTTCTAGGTCGTACTAGATTATATTGATTCTGCTGAATGCTAATACATTTTTCCAATAAAACTATGAAACAAAATTAGGGACCATATCGCACCTTGTTCAATGGCAGCTAGGAACCCGTACCCGCATTCTGCTGCCCGGATTCCTACAAGATTCTATGGAGGCTCGAACTTCTAACAAATCATATCCGCACAAAGAATATGGGCACAAATGAATTTTCTATCTATTTGGACACTACACTTTCTTCTTTTACAGATGGATCAAAAATCAAAAACAAAGTCGATCTTGGGTTTTCAATTGGCAACAAAATATTTTCCTATCAATACCGCAGCTCCGTAGGTATCAATTTTTATGGTCAAAGTTTAAACCATCTTTCAATGCTGAGAAACAATACTAGCCCTCCTTTCCTTACAAAACCACACTTTTCTGATCACCACTGACTCCTTATCTGCTTTAACTGCAATTTACAATGTACACTCTACGCACCCTCGTGTCTCACGCTTCCATTCCCTCCTCATAACCCTGTCATCCATTCATTACGACATAACTTTTATCTGAGTCCCTAGCCATACGGGGATCCAGTTGGCAATGAAAAAGTCAATTTAGTCACTGAAACTACCACAAAACTTTCACGAATCAACTCTCATCTTCTGCCCACTGACAACTGTCTTACCTACACAAAATTACGGACGAGTGGATCACCATCTCACCAAACAAATTAGCCCAATTAAAACCATCACTCGCGCGGTCTTCTTCACATCAAAAATCCCGCCTCGCTGTCACAAAATCCACCTTACACGTATCCAAATTGGTCTCATACGACTCATACGCGCTCACCTTCTTCCCAAGCTTTTCCCTCTCTCATGCGGGCGCATGCGCATCTTAAACTTCTCTCCCCCATATTTACCAAATTGCAAAATCCGCAGAAACATCTCCATCCAAAACATCATCCCTTATACATCGAACGCATGTGAAATCAATTCACCATTAAGCTCATAACCCGAATGCAGTTGAGAACTTGTGAAAATGGAATAATTAAAAACAAACAAAGAAAACGCCATAAGTAGGCCTATATGCGTTACGTAGAGTTTGTGCAATATTACATCAAATTTTGAATTTTCAAAATCTTCACACAAAGTGCTGGGATGAAATACGGATTGTATACTGTTCTGCTGTTCTGCTCACGTTTTATTGTCGTAATAACCTAGTTATTGTGACTGCGGCCGTGTAAGCCAACCGAAAAATTTTTGGTAACATCGAAATATTGACGTAAAATAAATTCATAACTTTGAAAATGATAGGACGTTGCACTTGAGTCAGAAAAATGTACATGATTTTTCTGCGTCTTGGTGGAAGAGAATACCACGGCATGTTGTAAATTTGATAGATGATTTCTTGAGTCTGTAAAACGAGAAAAGAAAAGCAGCGACACGAAATGGAGAATATTTGATGATCCACAACTCGAAAGAGGCGTACATTTAATCTACGTCTAGTTTATTTACCATATCATTCAATTGTGTTCCCACTTTGCACTGACAATAAAAGTAAATGATGGCCAAGTTGAGAGTGGCCAGAATTTTTGTTTTCATCCCGAAATACCAGCCTGTCTGTAGAAGTAAAATTGTATTAATGTCACATCGATAATTACAATTGAAAAAATTTTGGTTCGGGTGTCGGTTGTACAAAAGTCTTTGAGTCAGGGTTTTGAGTTCTTCATTGATTTCAGAAAACAACAACATTCTCTCTCCCTTCCAATATGGTTCCAGGAGAGGACGGAACACTTTCTGATCTTCAATCCCAAATATACGATATTACCACTTGCAAATCCTATCTGTACTCAATCTTCTTTGATCTTTTGATCTCCAGGAAGCCTTTCCCCGAATTTGGAGACGCCTAATCTTTACCAAACTCCACGAAATCGGTCTCCAAGGTCACCTTCCAAGTATTCTAAAAGCTTTTCATAATGACAGGAACCTCTTAGTAAGAATCCACAATATACCCTCTCCCTTCTCTCGGTCTAGAACGGAATAATGTCATCCCACATGTCAACCCTACCCCCTCCAAGTGTCTTTTTGGCGATGAATATGAGGTCTTTGCTCGGCTAACCCCTAAGAGCTCATCGATTTCTCCAAAAAACTCTCAACTCAATCACTGCATGGACATCAAAAAACAGTTTCAGATTTTCTTCTCCAAAAACCTATTCAATTTTCAAAAAAACAACCCCTATCCCATACGTACTTCCATTAGTTTTACAAAACTTCAAAATTCCATCACACAACTGCGGCAAACTCTTCAGCTTACACTTTGATCAAAAACTTATTACCTGGGCTTCCCAGATTAAATCCCTCGAAGCCAAACGCTTTCGCGCTTTGAACATTCTAAAATTCATCGGAAAACTACTCCGCCAACTATATGAAGCATCACCAGTTCAAAACTAGATTACGGTTCCCCGATTTATATCTTAGCCAACAAAACGGTCCTTGCCTTACTCAAACCCATCCAAACCTTCTTTCCCAGGATCGCCCTGGGAACTTAAAAACTGATCAGTGACGTCATCAAACTGTGACGTCACGGGACTACCCCCAGCTATATAATATGATAGGAGAAGAATTCGGAAAACTGATCAATGACGTCATCAGATTGTGACGTCATGGGCCCAATCCCCCAAGCTATATAATATGATGGGGGGGGGGGAGACTTGAAAAAATTCCGACCTTGGAGATATACGTATATGATAGGAGGGGACTTGGAAAATTTTTGGGCTCCAAGCTTTACCACCGGCCGGGAGGCAGACGTTTATTCCGAAAAAAAAAAAAAAACGATAAAACAGGTTCCCTGTTAAAATTAAAAACGAGTTATGAAGAAATAGTTATTTGTATTTTTCAATCCTACTTGGTAGAGGGAGGAGGAAATCAATACTCTCTCGCGTTACCTAAACTCTAAATTTCCTTTTATTAATTTTTTATTTTACTATTTTTTACCTTATATTTTCGTTAATTTTATTTTTATATTTGACTTCCGTTGACCTCAAAATTTTAACCCTAATTTCCATTCCTTTCTTTCATTTTATTTGTGGTTTATTTGTGTTGACTGAGATTAAATTTATACTTTGTTACGTGAGTGTATTCTGCTTCACATCTTCTTGGAAGAGTAGTAATGTAAGAGTGGAGGACGAGAAAAGACGTCGCGTCGTCGGCAGTAGGGTTATGTTCTTCATAGTGAGGGAAGATTGAGCCACGGATTTGGTGAGTGACTCGCGTATGGCCGATTCTTAGTCCAATATATCCATGTGAAAATAGATGGTGCAAAGAAGAAGAAAATGTTGATTTATCTGATTCATACCTGCGTCAATAGTACGTGAAATGAACTTGTAGAGACAAAAATTACGGTAGGCCCGGTCAGTGAAGTAAAAGTCGTAATTAACGGGCGAATCGAAGTCATCATTCTGAAAATCAGGATAGATAGGTATGATTTTTGATCAGTCTTTTTGAGAAGCAAACAAGAAACAGTACAATCATTTTCAAACTCACCTACGTAAAACTTCATATTCATTGATGAGCAATATAATATCTCGGTCATACTTTCTGAGAACATGCAGATCACCAGAGTACAGAACAGATCTAGTCTCATACTTGAGTTCAGTACTCTGAATCCTTCTGCAGAAATTGATGATAATATTGTTTAGTTCACAAACAATCATGGTCACAAAGGCCGTTTCAAGATATAAAAGGCCCCCAATACACAAGCAGGGCCAAACTTCTAGGAAGTAGGCTTTACAATAGTCACGAAACGAATCAATGTAATCCAAGTATGGTATCCCAATTGCATGGTATTCCAGGTTACGAAAGGAACTATTTTGGTAATTGAAAATGATTCCGAAAAATGGAACTCCATAATATGCAGCTAAGTTAAGAAAAATCCATTTTCCAAGATGAAATGTTTCTTTTTTTGTGTTGATGATTTTCAGAAAAATTGGATCTTTATATTGATTCTCGTGGAGCACATTAGGTCTTGTTGTACAGACAAAGTCCAATATTCCTTCAATTTCACGTTGCAAATGATAAATTATCGAAGGAATATAGATTATCAGACCACTTGTACCAAACGACGGTAATAAAGAGAAAACTGAATCAGAGAAGTCCAAAGATTCGACGGTTATGAAGTGTGCAATGATCCACATGATGTTTGTGAACAGAATCCCAAGATGAATTGCGAAATAGTAGCATTTGGTACATTTTGAAAATTCTTTGGACGCGTATATCCCACCAGCAAGGTAGTAAAACCGATAAATCGGCGGACGATCGCGCCATATTTCTCGAACTGATTTCACCGTCGTTTCTGTTTTTATAAAACTCACTAACTGAATTCAATGCTTCCATTGCAAAAACCAGTACTGACGAGTACAAGTGTATTTTTGCTGAACGACTTACATACAAATAAAATTTTCACGTGAATAATTTATTGACAGTTTTATAAACTGTAATCCCTTTCTATGAAAACTAATAGTAAATAGCTACGTCTTACATTGTACCTACTTGAAACATGTCATGCAATGATTGTGGTCAAAACAAAAGAGAGCATGAAAGTTCTGGGTAGGTACCTAAAAAGAAAGAGAGCAACAAAAAAACGTCGAAAAAAGCTCTAACTTCCCCTTGAATATTTCTTTTGCACATACCTATATGTGATGAATTATGCAGAGTAGGTATTACTTTTTTGAGTTGAATGTCAAAAGAAGGGCATTGGAATACGCGGTATAAGATGAATACATTTGTACAAGTAATTAATGTGAACTTTGAAGGCTTACAATGAACCATTTTCCAGGTTACACTGGACTTTATTCATTCTTCAAAATTTGATAATATTTTTCCTACCAAAAAATTTCAAACATATCTTCGTAGATGGATGATTAATTACAAACCTAAAGAGGAACGAATTGGAAGAAGAAGAGTATCAAGATGATATAATAGTAGGCGTTAAAAAAACTTTAAATATATAATATGATCAAGTTCGCAAAAAGTAAACTAAGAAAAAAGAGGTTAATGAAGGTTGATGGTTCAGAGCTCTTATCTAGAATCTAATACAGAAAGAAGTAGAATGCGAGAAACCAAAAGAGTTCTTTTGATTGAAAGTCTGACTACTGAGCAGATTATCCTCGGGAGAAACAGAAATATTTCTCAATGAAGTTACAGTAATTCGGAGATGCTCTAAAAAACAGTGGCGTACGCAGGGGGGGGGGTCTTAAGGGTTAAACCCCACCCAGAAGATCCTTGTGATTCACTTAGAAGACATCACATCATTTTTCGACTAACCCCCCAGAAAAAACTCCTGCGTACGCCACTGAAAAATGTAAACTACTTATCAGGACTGAGACATAATATTTCGCCCAGATTCTTAACTTGGCAATACCGAATTTTCTGGATTTGAATTCCTTTCACCTTACCCTGGCCATACCGTACCAGGGCTCGAGCTCAGGTCAGCTACTTATACCTACGATTTCCATTTCATTTCTCTAAAATACGAGTTAATGTGACTACGACCGTGTAAGCCAGCCGAGTGATTGAAAGTTTGACTACTCAAAAACTTCCATCAAACCCTCAAAAAAGAGGAACCTTAAGGCTGAGCAGATCATTCTCGGGAGAGACAAAATATTTCTCAAGGAAGTTACAGTAATTCGGAGATGCTGTAAAAAATAAGATTCACTTATCAGGCCTGAGATTTAATAATTTGCCCTCACCCTTAACTTGGCCGTACCGAATTTTTTACCTAGCCCGGACCAGGATTCGAATTCCCTTCACCTTACCCTCGTCATGCCGAACCAGGGCTCGAGCTCAGGCCAGCTATTTATACTTACGATTTCCATTTTATTTCCCTGATATACGAGTTAATGAGACTGCGACCGTGTAAGCCAGCCGAAAAATTTTTGGTAACATCGAAATATTGACGTAAAATAAATTTAGGACCTTAAAAATGAGAGGACTTTGTACTTGAGTCAAAAAAATATACATGATTTTGCGACGTCTCGGTGGTGGAGAATACCAGCGCAAATTGTAAATTTGATAAATGATTTCTTGAGTCTGCAAAACAAGAAAAAAAAAGAGCGATATGAAGTGTAGAATAATAGGACCTAAGAATATTAAATACTGGTAATGCATTTCATATACTTTTTGGATACTTTGGATACTTACCATATCATCAAATTGTGTTCCCACTTTGCAATGACAATGAAAGTAGACTATGGACATGTTGAGAGTGGCAAGAATTTTTGTTTGCATCCCGAAATGCAATTCGGTCTGTTGAAATAAAATTGTGTTAATGTAATATCAACGGTTACACCTAAGAAAATGTGTAGGAAGAAAAGGGAGATCATCCCTAAAGAAAGAGGACAATGAAGAGACTCCAATAGCGATCTACTATATCTAAGCTAAGGTGGTGTTGTTTTTTGTTCTAATATTTTGCGTGCCTGGAGCCTGCAGTTGCGGTTGCCAAGTAGAAGAGGGGATTCGCCGAGGAGATTTTTCCAACACCGAAGTTATACCCGAAAGGGTCAATTCCGGTGTTGGAAGAAACAAAATGAAATGCACACGCAACCCGCATCACGCACCCCATCATGAAAGACAAGCGGCACTGCACACGCGACACAAACGATACACCTAAGAAAATTGTGGTAGCTGTTGTGAGTAATTCGAAATGTGTCAGCCCTCTTCCAAAACCCGAGTCACACCAATGTGTTAAAGATAGAGAGAACAATAATTTAAGGATTGAAGGAATAGTTTTAATACAAACTTCTGAAATAGCAAATAAAATGAACTTGTAGAGACAAAAATAACAGTGGGCCCAGTTAGTAGAGTGAAAAGTGCAACTAATGGGCGTATCGACTTCATCGTACTGGAAATCAAAATAGGTATAAATCAGTCCTCTTGAGAGACAACCAACAAACACAATAGAATCACTTTCAAACTTACCTACGTAAGACTTCATATTCTTTGATGAAAGATATAATGTCTTTGTCAAACTCTCCGAGAAGCCACAGCGCATTAGAGTACAAACCAAATTGAGCCTTATACTTGAGGCCAGTACTCTGAATTCGTTCGCAAAAATCGATGACATTGTTGTTCAGTTTACAAACAATAATGGTCACAAAAGCTATTTCAAGACATAACAAACTCGCAGTACACAAGCAGGGCCAAACTTCTAGAAAGTAAGCTTTACAATAGTCCCTAAATGTATCGATGCGATCCAAGTATGGTATTCCAATTGCATGGTACTCAAGGTTACGAAAGGAACTATTTTTGTAATTGAAAAGAATCCCCAGAAATGGAACACCATAATATGCAGCTAACTGGAGAAAAATCCATCTCACGAGAAGAAAAACTTCTCTTTTCGTGTTAATGGTCTTCAGAAAAATTGGACCTTTGGATTGATTCTCGAGGGGCATTTTAGTTCTCGTTGTACTAACAAATTGCAATATGCCTTCAATTTCACGTTGCAAATAATGAATTATGGAAGGAATAAAAATTATTAGACCACTTGTACCCAATGAGGGTAATAATGAGAAAACTGAATCAGAGAAGTCCAAAGATTTGACGGTTATGAAATGTGCAATGATCCACATGATGTTTGTGAACAGAATCCCCAGATGGATTGCGGAATAGTAGTATTTGGTGCATTTTGAAAATTCTTTGGAGGCGTATATTCCACCGGCGAGATAGTAAAGCCAATAAATTGTTGGACGATCGCGCCACATTCTCCGAACTTATCTCACCGTCGTTTCTGTTTTTATAAAACTCACTAAATGAATTCAATGCTTCCATAGCGAAAACCAGTACTGTCGAGTACAAGAGTATTTTTTTGTAAAATTTTCATGTGAATAATTTATCAACAGTTTTGTGAACTGTAATCCCTTTCTTCATAACTAATAGTAAGTAGCTACATCTTACACACTGTACGTGAAACATGTCATGCAATGTAGTCTAAACCAGTGGTTTTCAAACTTTCTCGTGCCGCATGATCCACTTTTAAACCTAAAAAATCTCGCGACCCACTGATGGTGAAGAATCCCACTAAAATGCAACGGATCTGCTTTTTTTGTTTAGTCCGAATATTTCTTCAATTTTTAATTACGGAATAGTTCGCGCCCTTTTCATAATTTTATCAATTTTACTTTACTTTATTGTTTATTATTTTCCCCAAAGGCGGACAGAAATTATTTCATGTAAATTTTTCATTACTTGTCGACCCACTTGGAACTTCTTCACTTTGAAAACCGCTGGTTTAAACAAAAGAAAGCATGAAAGTACTGCCTAAAAAAAAGAGAGCAACAAAAAAACGTCGAAAAATGTTTGAACTTTTTCCTTACCTCTATTTACATATATCTATACACTCTCTCTCTCTCTCTCTCTCTCTCTCTCTCTCTCTCTCTCTCTCTCTCTCTCTCTCTCTCTCTCTCTCTCTCTCTCTCTCTCTCTCTCTCTCTCTCTCTCTCTCTCTCTCTCTCTCTCTCTCTCTCTCTCTCTCTCTCTCTCTCTCTCTATATATATATATATATATATATATATATATAGATATAAAATGTTGCATGCGAGTCTATGTAAGCTTTGTGCACATTCTGTACCCTAGGGTTTATTTGTAACGCGCATACTGCTAGACTTCTTTCTTCTAATCTTGAAGTGGATCTTCCTTACATTCGAGTTTCTGCTTTCTCTCTTCTTTTTGTCTTCTTCCTTCTTCATAGCCCACAGTTTTCTAATGGTCTTCTCCATGTAAACAAAGTCACCTGCCACGTCTGCTGGTGTGCTGCCCGGGCGTCCCTCTCTATGAGTTGGGCAATCGAGTAACACATGTTCTGGAGTTTCCTGCTTGCTCCACATGCACAACTAGGGGTCTTCCTTCTTTTGTACTTAAGCAGATAGGCTCCGAGTCAGCCGTGACCTGTAAGTTCCTGCGTTAGGTCAAAGTTGGTCTCTTCCCCATTATGAGAGGTGTCGGGCACAACTTTTTGGTCCATACGTTTTTATAAAACTCACTAACTGAATTCAATGCTTCCATTGTGAAAACAAGTACTGGTGAGTACAAGAGTATTTTTGCTAAACATATTCCAGTAAATAAAATTTTCAAGTGAATAATTTATTGACAGTTTTATGAACTGTAATCCATTTCTATGAAAACTAATAGTAAATAGCTACATCATACACTACCATTTGAAACATGTCATACAATGTGGTCTAAACAAAGAAAGCATGAATGTTGTGCCTAAAAAGAAAGAGAGCAACAAAAAAACGTCGAAAAAAGTTTGAACTTTTCCCTTGAATATTTCTTTTGCACATATCTGAAACATGTTATAAAATGTGGTAAAAACTAAAGAGAGCGTGAAAGTTATAGGTACTTAAAAAGAAAGAGAGCAACAAAAAAGCGTCGAAAAAAGTCCAACTTTTCCCATGAATATTTCTTTTGCAAATACCTTTTGGTGATGAATTATGTAGAGTACTACTTTTCTGAGTTGAATGTCAAGAGAAGGGCATTGGAATATGCGGTATAGGATGAATACATATGTACAAGTAAAATGTGAACATTGAAGTCTTTCAGTGAACCATTTCCAGGTCACACTAAATTTTATTAATTCTTCAAAATTTGATAAAATTTTTCCCACAAAAAAACTCAAAAATATGTGAGTGATTACCTAATTACACAGCTACAGAGGAACGAATTAGGGAGAAGAAGAATACCAAGAGACACTTCGATATAGTAGTAGGCATTTAGAAAACTTTATATTCAGTAAGTTTAAGTTTGCAAAAGGTATACTAAGAAGAAAGAGGATAATCAAGGTTGATGGTTTAGACCTTTCACTTGGAGTCTAATACAGAAAGAAAAAGAATGAGAAACCAAAAGAGTTCTCATGATTGAAAGTTTGACTACTCAAAAACTTCCATCAACACCTCAAAAAAGAGGAATCTTGAGGCTGAGCAGATTATTCTCGGGAGCGACAAAATATTTCTCAAGGAAGTTACAGTAATTCGGAGATGCTGTAAAAATAAGATTTACTTGTCAGGCCAGAGATTTAATAATTTGCCCGGATCCTTAACTTGGCCGTACCGAATTTTTTACCTAGCCCGGACTAGGATTCGAATTCCCTTCACCGAACCAGGGCTCTAGCTCAGGCCAGCTATTTATACCTACGATTTCCATTTTATTTACCTGATATACGAGTTAATGAGACTGCGACCGTGTAAGCCAGCCGAAAAATTTTTGGTAACATCGAAATATTGACGTGAAATAAATTTAGGACCTTAAAATTAATAGGACTTTGTACTTGAGTAAGAAAAATATACATGATTTTGCGACGTCTCGGTGGTGAAGAATACCAGGGCAAATTGTAAATTTGATAAATGATTTCTTGTGTCTGTAAAACAAGAAGGAAAAAAAAATAAAAAAGAAACGATATGAAATGTGGAATAATAATAATATAATAATAATAATAACAGCCTTTATTTCTTGTATCTTTTTTAACAATCATAATAGTGATATATTTTGTTAAATGGCCCACTCATGGGCATAGGCCTCTCCGATCTTCCGCCACTTCTCCCTGCTCTGAGCTTGACTCTGCCATGAGGTACCGACTCTATTTACTATTTCGTCTCTCCATCGCGTTGGTGGTCTCCCTCTACCTCTTTTATACTCGTATGGGGTCCAATTTGAGAGTTTATAATTCCATTTTTCTGGGTCCCCTCTGGCCATATGGCCTGCATATTTGAATTTTTGTTTTTTCACAATATACCCTATGTCTTTACTGTTAGTTTTTTCCTTTAAAATTGTATTTTTGACCCTATCTTTTAGTCTGATACTCATTATTCTTCTTTCCATTGCTCTCTGTGTTACTTTCAACCCCTCTGTTTGTGTTTTGGTTAGGGACCATGTTTGAGCTCCATATTGAAGTACAGGGAGTGTACAGCTCTCAAGAATTTTAATTTTTGCTTCTGTCGGTAGTTTTTTATTTTTGTATACGTTTTTTAGTCCCCAAAAGTTCCTCCACGCTTTCCTTTTCCTTTCCCTTAGTTCCTTATCAAGTCTGTTTTCCATCGATACTGTTTGTCCAAGGTATACGTATTCGGTAACTTTTTCTAATTTCACCCCGTTTATAATTAATTCTGTTTCTTCTTCCGTATTGCTCATGTACTTAGTTTTGTTCATATTAATCTCTAAACCTGATTTTTCACTTTCCTTCCTCAATTCTTCCGCCATCTCTTCTATTTCCCTTTTGTTTGAGCTTATCAATACTATGTCGTCAGCAAATCTTAAGTTGTTCAAGTACTTCCCATCTACCCTTATTCCTTTTCCTTCCCAATCTAGTCTCCGAAATATTTCTTCCAACACTACATTGAAAAGATTTGAGGAAAGTGGGTCGCCCTGTTTCACTCCCCTCTTCACTTCAAATGTCTCTCCTTTCCTATCTGTTCTAATGTAGGCTTTTGGGTTTCGATAAGAGTTTTGTATGATATTTATAATTTTGCTAGGAACTCCCTGCTTTCTCAGACCTATCCATATGTCTTGGTGTTCTATAGAGTCGAAGGCCTTTGAGTAGTCGATGAAGAGTACGTGGGTTTGGATTTGATATTCTCTAGCTTTTTCTAAGAGTTGATTTATAGCCTGGATGTGGTCGATAGTCGAAAACCCCCTTCTAAACCCCGCTTGTTCATTTGGTTGGTTGAAGTCTAACGTGTTGTAAATTCTGTTTTTTATAATCATCATGAATATTTTACATAGGGTAACTGTTAGGCTTATCGGTCTATAATTTTCTATCATTTTTCTATCCCCTTTCTTGAATATTAGAGCTATTTCAACTTCTCTCCACTGCTCAGGTATCGTTTCTAATTCTATAATTTTATTAAAGACCTTTGTGATGGGCTTTATCAGTGCGGGACTAAGTGTTTTTATAGTATTGTTTTTTATTTTATCAGGGCCGGGAGCTTTATCTTTTTTCAATTTATTGATAATAGTCCTTACTTCTTCTTCCAAGATTGGGGGGATTAGCTCATTGTTTCCCTCCCTCTCTTCTTCCTCTTCTCTTTTCATTGTTTTGTCTATTTTGCTAGTGTATAGCTTCTTGTAGAATTCTGTTGCAATTGTTAACATCCCATGTCTGTTTCTTTCCTCCCTTCCAGTCTGATCTATCATGCTGGTCATATGTCTTTTTCCAGTACTCAGTTCTTTTCTCATTTTCCTTGTAGACCACGTTTCTTCGATGATTTCTTTCGTTCTCCACTCGTTGTAATTTTTTATATCTTTTCTAACTTCCTTCTTCACCAATTTTTGTAGCTCGCATAATTCTATTTTATCTCTACCTGTTTTTGTGCCCTTTCTCCTCAAGGTATTTTTCTTCTCTATCAATTTTCTTGTTTTCTGTGTTAATTTTTCATCTGTTGTTTCCTCTTTCACTATTCCGTATTTGCTCTCTGTGTCTACTATTGCTTTCACTAAATTGTCGTACTCAGTCTTTACATTATCTTGTGATATTTGTGTTTTTCTTAGCAGGTGTGTTAAGTATTCCATGGCTTCTGTTTGTTCATTCAATGGTATAGTTCTCATTGCCTTGATTCCGTTTTTTATATAATTCTTTATTCTTGCCCTTCTAGCTATTTTTAAGGTGCAACGAGTTATTCTATGGTCAGAGGAGTACTTAAATCGAGAGAGGGTGTTTATATTGTTTATTATTGAGAGATCGTTCGTCAGTAAATGATCTATTTTATTTTTTGTCTTGCCATCTGGTGATATCCAGGTCCACACTTTATTCTCTCTCTTTTTAAAGTATGAGTCTGCAATCTTCATACCATTCTTTTCGGCTAGTTGGATTAGTTTTTCACCACTTTTATTTCTTTGTCCTATTCCGTATCGACCTTGTACGCCCACAATTTCACCCTTCCCTATTTTACTATTCCAATCTCCCATAGCTAATGTATAGTATTCCTTCTCATCCTGTATTGTTTGGTCTACTAAATTGTAAAATTCTTCGATTTCCTCAATATTTTTATCAGCTGTTGGTGCGTAAACTTGTATTAGTGCTAAGGACGTAAGGTTATCAATTCTTACTTTTAATATTCCCACTCTTTCTGATATTCTCTTTATTTCTGTGATCTTGTTCCACAAATTTCCTCTCACGTAAAAACCTATACCTCTGTGTCCCTTAGTCTCCCCAAAGTAATAGAAGAAATTTCCGTTTTTCCTTTGAATCAGCCCTTCTCCCTTCCTTCTGATTTCTGAGAGACCTATAATATCCCATTTTATATTGCTGATAGCTTCTTCTAGTTCATAGAGTCGGTCCTCTCCCACTAAACCTCTGCAGTTATAGTGCAGTATTTCTAGGTTTTGTGCTTTCTCATTTGTATTGCCTATTTTCTCACTTTTATTTTTTTGTATTTTTATCTACTTTTTTATTATATTTGAATTCTCTTACCTTTATTGTTTGGAGGGTTTCGTGTTCGGGGTTATCAAGACGTGTATTATTTTTAGTTCGATCATAATTTCTTTTGTTATTGGGTGGAATAATAGTGCTTATATAAACTCTGGTTAGTGCATTTAATCTACTTCTTTTATATTTACCATATCATCAAATTGTGTCCCCACTTTGCAATGACAATAAAAGTAGACTACGGCCAAGTTGAGAGTGGCAAGAATTTTTGTTTGCATCCCGAAATGCAGTTCTGTCTGTTGAAATAAAATTGTGTTAATATAACATCAACGGTTACACCTAAGAAAATGTGGAGGAAGAAGAGGAAGATCATCCCTGAAAAAAGAAGAAGAAGAAGAAGAGACTGTAACAGCGATTTTCTATTCTAAGGTGGTGTTGTTGATGTGCGTTCTAATGTTTTGCGTACCTGAGGGCACCGCAGCCTAGCGGTTGCCTAGTAGAAGAAGGGGTTCGCCGAGGAGATTCTTCCAACACTGAAGTTATAGAATTATTACGCGATTCTCCGGTGTTGGAGGAAACAAAATTAACTCGCACTCACTCCTTCATGAAGAACGGGCGGCACTGCAATTGCGACACAAAAGATAGACCTAAGAAAATTTTGGTATCTGTTGTATTTCGAAGTGTTTCAGCCTTCTAATACTTTCATATGGCGTTGACTCCAGAAGCTTTAAATTTTTACTCAGGTCCTCAGAAGAGGTGCAGGTCACTCAGTTGATCATGATGTCATTTTTGTGATACAAGAGACATCATTGTACTAAAGATAGAGAGAACAATAATTTAAGGATTGAAGGAATAATTTTGATACAAACCTCTGAAAAAAGCAAGTAAAATGAACTTGTAGAGACAAAAATAACCGTGGGCCCAGTTAGTAAAGTAAAAAGTGCAATTAATGGGCGTATCGACTTCATTGTACTGGAAATCAAAATTGGTATGATTTTTAATAAGTCCTTTTGAGAAACAACCAACAATCACAATAAAATCACTTTCAAACTTACCTACGTAAGACTTCATACTCTTTGATGAAAGATATAATGTCTTTGTCAAACTCTCCGAGAAGCCACAGCGCATTAGAGTACAGACCAAATTGAGCCTTATACTTGAGGCCAGTACTCTGAATTCGTTCGCAAAAATCGATGACAATGTTGTTCAGTTTACAAACAATCATGGTCACAAAGGCCATTTCAAGACATAACAAACTCGCAGTACACAAGCAGGGCCAAACTTCCAGAAAGTAAGCTTTACAGTAGTCCCTAAATGTATCGATGCGATCCAAGTATGGTATTCCAATTGCATGGTACTCAAGGTTACGAAAGGAACTATTTTTGTAATTGAAAAGAATCCCCAGAAATGGAACACCATAATATGCAGCTAACTGGAGAAAAATCCATCTCACGAGAAGAAAAACTTCTCTTTTCGTGTTAATGGTCTTCAGAAAAATTGGACCTTTGGATTGATTCTCGAGGGGCATTTTAGTTCTCGTTGTACTAACAAATTGCAATATGCCTTCAATTTCACGTTGCAAATAATGAATTATGGAAGGAATAAAAATTATTAGACCACTTGTACCCAATGAGGGTAATAATGAGAAAACTGAATCAGAGAAGTCCAAAGATTTCACAGTTATGAAGAGTCCAATGATCCACATGATATTCGTGAACAGGATCCCGAGCTGAATCGCGAAATAAAAGCATTTGACACGTTTTGAAAATTCTTTGGAGGCGTATATTCCACCGGCGAGATAGTAAAGCCAATAAATTGTTGGACGATCGCGCCACATTCTCCGAAGTGATTTCACCGTCATTTTCATTTCTGTAAAAGTCGTCAACTGAATTCAATTCTTCTTGTACCGATGAGTACAACAGTATATTTGTTGAACTCCTTCCCTCCCATGAGAATCGAAGTATGTACCTACTTTTGGGTGAATAATTTATAGACAGTTTCATGTGTATGAATTGTAATCTCTCTCTGTGAAAGTACTCGTAATATGTTTATAAGTTGTATTTTGACGTACAAATGGCCACGTCTTATTGTAATAAGATACACACTTTTCTATATCGTCATACCATAGTTTGGATTAAGTCATGCAATGATGTCAAAGTAGCATGAATGATGTATTCAAAAAGAGGAACTGTAGCGAAAAACCGTCAAACAATTTGTTTATTGCTTGTGTACACAGCAAGTACCTTGCACATCTATAGGTGATAAATTATGCCGAGTATAATTTTCCGGAGTCAGATGTCTCAGTAAAGGCATACTTGACAGTAAATGTACACAACCATTTCGAAGCCACGACAAATTTTATTGGTCCTGTAAAGCCGAAGAAAAATTCTTCTCCCAACAGAATTTTCAAAAATGTAGGTAATCACTAACCAATTAAACTCTTGGAAAGATGACGGAGCCTGAGGAAAAATGGGATTAGAAGAACCAAGTTGCACACATGAGAGAAGAGGTAGTCAAAATGCCATTTTATCCTGTCAGACGGTTTCCTTGGTGGTGGAGAAGGGTGCCGTGCAAGGCCGCAAGGTACGTAGTCTGTTTTGAGTAATTTTAACGAGTTAAATTTAATTAATATTGACTTCTACCTAAATTTTCGTACCTTTATAAATTTGTAGCCGTATGTCTAGAATGTTTCGGACCACTCCCGTTTCTGGTTGAAATTTCTCCAAGTCCCCCTCCTCTCGTACGTCTGGCTAATGAAGTGGAGCTGGGTATGCAACAGACCCTACCTGGTGGTCCCTAACAGAAATTTTTGGATCGAACAAGTTTACAAGGAATTATAATTATAGAGGTAGAAAGTTCAAAATACGGTTCCTGAATCAGGATTCCGTGACTAAACCGCTCGGCCACCGGAGCATTTTCAACTCTTCTGGGAAGATTTTTGGCAGAGTGCAAGTCGATCTCCTAGTATTGCTAACAGGAGAAGCGTTATACTGGTGGTAGAGCGTATATTCTAAAGCGTCAAGGATTAGACAATGATTTTGAGACACTCGTTTTCAAATCGTTTCGACATGTCTTGTGTGGTCAGTATTGAGCCATGTCATGGACACGGGTCATTGCTGATTTTCTTGACTCTGAATATGAAAACAACTTTATTGTGTTTGGAAGACTCACACCTCATCATATGCGGTAAATTTACACTCTGTGATATCGAAGAAGTGAACCAGTGGAGGGATGTTCAAATACCTCTTCGAGAAACATTTTACTTCCGATCGCGCGGGGACAACACGTGACTTTGAAACATGGAGCCTGAAAGTGATTTCATGAACAGAAGACGCGAGAAGAATACGTATTGAATCGTCTTACATGACTGAGCTTTTGTTTGCATCAATAAATGATTTGTAGCTCCTATTTATAATATAGAGTACTCGAAGGCAGAATGATACAGATGCCTTTCTGTTTGACAATGTGTTTCGCTGCCATCACTAGATATAGGCTTTTCACATTCAAAAGAGACTGACTTAGGGAACGTGGATTAAACGATTACAGTTTCGGTATTGTGGTTGAAAATCAGCGACTATTAAATGGGTAGGGAAGGCGGCGTATTTAAAAATTGATAACGCGTTTGATACGCGAGGTAAACCTATTAAATACAGATGTTTTGTAGCGACAAACAGGAGCAGCCAAGTATTAACGCGTTTGAATTTTAACATGGGTACAAAGGCGCATTATACACAGGGAAGGCGTAGGTATTATCGAAGTTATGAGAAGAACGTATATCTATACCGGTGTATATCTCTACAACAGTAATATACCTACTTTCCTCACCAACACTATATTATAGCTGCGTGTCTTTTTTTTTTTTTCAATCTCAATACTTACAGGTATTATATGCAATACGTATATGTCGAACTACTCGTTCGTTCTTTGGCCATAATCCACTTCAATCAATCAAGCTATGACAGTACAAGCGTATATTTGATGTCGTAGCGATTACAAGTTGCCATCGGGCTACTTCACCTTTCATTCCCTGGTAAGGATGCATTAAGGTAAAGCCGTCAGTTTGCTGGAGCTTTGTATTCAGTCGACGTGCGCACGTACAGAGTGGATGCGGAACGAAAAGCAGGCGTAGAGGAGATGCACCGATGCGATGGTCTTTCTCCATACTAACATAAAAATACATCGACGAGTACCGCGCGTTGTCTTGTCAAGATGAAACTGCTCATTTTTCTTGAAGTATTTATCGTCACGCTAAGCTATATCATTAATAACTTTACTGGCTGTCAGCCTCTCTTTGGTTTGAATTACTCGGCAAACGTGATACTTGGCCGGTTTTACGCCTTAGAAAAACTGTCTTAAAGTCGGTGTACGGTACCTCTCTCTCTAAAACGATTTGCTTATACTTGTACGTACGTAAAATACATATTATCGTCGTGTATAGTTGATCTCTTTCCGCTAATTAACGAACCATTTTGTCGGGGATGTTTTAATGGAAAGAGTGAAAAGCGAGAAAACCTCTAAACGCCTACTGATATGTTGAGAGAGGAAAAAAAAATCTGTTTAATTGGAAGTGCACTTCATGAGTCGGCGAGGTAACTGGTTCGACATCACGCGTCGGACGTGATAATTGATTCTTTAAAAATTGCTTTCGTCGAAAAATATAGAGTTATGCACGGAGGAGGTTGCGGTCGACGGGGTGATGGGATGATGAAGGATGCAGAAACGTGTCATCGATACGCTTGTCTCCGCAGAAGCGGTTCTAACTAGTAAGTCTATCATGTATCATAACACCATATTTTGAAATTCGTGTCTCCTCCTCCTTCCGTATTAATTGGTTTATGTTTTTTTAGAAACGTGGATTAATCGTTTGCACTGATGTATGATGGTAAGCTCTATAGAAACGAGTGAGGCCGTGGGTTATTATATGTAGTCGTTGCGTCATCGTTTATCACCAGAATTCCGTACTTCAATGACTGAAGAGAAGCAGAGTATTTCAGCCAGCTGAGAGCCAAAAGAGTAATTTTTACTGCTAAAAGCAAAGCTGAATGGCAGCTTGATGGACTTCAACTTTTCCAGGCTAAAAACCGAAATAAGCCAAATTTTTTGCCGTGTTTCATATCTTTTCTGAAGTTTTCCGCTACCCTCGAGGCCCCCTCCAACGTGACGTCATTCTAAGATCTGTGGATCCACCTCCTCTCACCCTCGTAATCTATAACTGGTGTAGTATAGCCTTTTATACTGCTGATGCTGTATGTTAGGCTTATGTTGAGCATGGTTTTATAGTAGGCCTAGTATAGTTTAGTACAGAGGCGAAGGAGTAAAACCCCAATTCCATAACCTGCAATTATGACGTCATCAGCCGTGACCCAGAAGCCTAGTATAAGGGAGACTCGGGAAGACTGTTAGTAGGCTTAAGAGTAGAGTGAGTGATCTTGAGAATAGAAGAGAGTATAAGGGAGAGAGAGTCCAAGCTGTGCTGCTGACGTCATAGGCAGCAATTGTGGATTGTTATGGCGTCACTAATGTTGATATTCCTGTGGGAACGACCCCGTAGACCAGATAGCTTACCTTAGAATTGACTACTCCTATATTAATCCAAGAATGGTGGCGAACGGGCGGAGTGAGTGAGCCTCTTCCCCGAGCTAGATAGATTATTTTACAGTAAGCCACGAATTGCATGCCTCTGGGAGACAACTCACAATCTAGGCCATGATTTCATCACAGAGCAGGCGTGGCCTTAAAATATAAATGAGATCACTTACTAGTATAGACATGAAACGTGATCTTCATTTATTTGACTCTGCCAGAAAATTTCCTTCAAGCTCTTAAAACCACATTGAAACTCAGAAAAACTCACGGGTTCTTTAACAACTAGTTAAACGAGGGGTGACAGGGAACCTGTTTCATGAGGCACTTCGGATCAGAAAAATGTTGACGTACCAGACTACTTGAATGTTCAAATTTCAGAAGTCATCCGACGGACATGGACACAAACTGGAGAATAGGTGTCTTCCAGAAACACGACAAAGGTCCAATTCTCCTGATTGTTTCATATTAATTCACATTTCACCATAACATCGATCAGCAGAAAATCAGCTGAATTTTTCCAAAAGCCAGAAGCCGCATTGAGCTGAATTTTTACTAATACAAGAGAAGCTCAAAGCGAACTTCATTCGAGCCTTGATGTAAGCCAAAAGCCAAACTGAGTCATATTTTTTCAGCTTTCCTGATTCTTGCAAATTAGGAAAATGCAATGCTTGAATGTTCAAATTCCAAATTCCACCGTTCCACTCTCTGGGCCAGTTTGGCTGGTTCAGTTCAGCTGTTCAGCCGTTCAGTATTCGCGAATAAAATAGAAGAAGGCGCTTTCTACATTTTCTGTGACGGTCATTTGCGGAAGCTTGGCGAAAAGGTGATGATCTTGAAAAATTCATCCGAGATATTTGAAATTATATTCACTCGACAGGAAATTAAGAGGACTGCAATTTTTGTTCCATACATTTTTCACAAAAAACAATATTTTGAGAAGGTACAGTCGATTTTATTAATGTGCTGTCTTATGGTGAAAAACGCTGTGATCACCTTCTCGACATCGACAACAGCGCCACTCCAGATCGTTTTATATGCGAATTGAAGTCATGCATCCAATGGAGATAAACATAAACTGGAAAAAACGACGGCTTCCTTAACGAAGTTAAACGAGGAACGCAGGGAACCTGTTTTATGAGTCAAATGGGATTTGGTATTGAAAATTCAAGGAAGCCTAGACCTAGATAAAGCTAGTATAAGCCTAGTGTAATATAGTTTGAGAGTCGAGCAATTTCCTTTCATATATTATATATAGCTCGAGAGTCGAAATTTTTGCAAGTCCCTCTCCTATCATATCGAAATTTTTCTAAGTCCCCCTTCTATCATATATAGCTCGAGAGTCGAAATTTTTTCAAGTCCCCCTCCTATCATATATAGCTCGAGAGTCGAAATTTTTGCAAGTCCCTCTCCTATCATATCGAAATTTTTCCAAGTCCCCCTTCTATCATATATAGCTCGAGAGTCGAAATTTTTTCAAGTCCCCCTCCTATCATATATAGCTCGAGAGTCGAAATTTTTCTAAGTCCCCCTCCTATCATATATAGCTCGAGAGTCGAAATTTTTGCAAGTCCCTCTCCTATCATATCGAAATTTTTCCAAGTCCCCCTTCTATCATATATAGCTCGAGAGTCGAAATGTTTTCAAGTCCCCCTCCTATCATATATAGCTCGAGAGTCGAAATTTTTCTAAGTCCCTCTCCTATCACATATGGCGCGAGAGTCGAATTTTTTCTATGTCCCCCCCTCCTATCATCTATAGCTCGAGAGTCGAAATTTTTTCTAAGTCCCCCTTCTATCATATATAGCTCAAGAGTCGAAATTTTTCTAAGTTTTTCGCTGGACGGCGCACGGCGGACGGCGGACGGCGCACGGTAGTTTTCTCAAATAGCCCCCCATAAAACAGGTTCCCTGTTAATAGGTTTCTTTCACACGCACGACAAAGCCTCGATTCTTGTGATCAAGGATGTTGGAGGCATTAGTTTTTTTGGAAGCCTCCGCCTCCGGAACAAATACAGAAAATGACCCCCCGACTCCGGCTGCCTCCAGTGGACTCGTTTGGAGTCACCTCCTGACCTCTGAAGTGTGTCTCTGGAGGCACTTCCAAATGCTTCTAGCAAAACTACTGAAATTGGAGAAAGTGCCTCCGGAGGCCTCCTCGGAGGCACTTTTAACGTTGATCAGTGTGACCAGATGTAGCATATTGAGCCACCAGTGTTGCCAGATGACAAATGATACTCGGAAGATGTATTGAAAACTTTGGTTTTTATTCAAACCGAGCAGCGCTAGCTTCAAAGTGGCTGAATGAGGTTTCAAGGAATAGAATAATGTTGAAAAAAGAAGCCTCCAAAAGGGTCGGAGGCAACTTCAAGCCTCCAGGTGGAAGCAAGTTAGCAAAATGCTCCACCCTCCAACACCTTGGTTATCAATCCTCGCTATAGCACTCTGAGGCACTTTGGAAGTAGTTCCCAATGCCTCCAAAAGGGTCCTCGGAGGTGCCTCCAAGCTTCCAGTGAGCCTACAAAATTTGAGCTAGCCTCTGCCCCACCCCTAGTGAGGCGGAGGTAAGATACCTCCGAAGGCAAAGTGCCTCCAGCCTCCAACACCATTGCTTGTGATCGTTCATTTCTTTCTAGCATTGATCAGCAGAAAACTAGCTGCACTAAATTAGGCAGGGTTGCGACGTTTTATACCAACGATGATTGATACGTATTTAAAACACACAAAAAGGTCATTTGTTTTAAACGGAGATGCTTAAGACGCACGGGTTCTTCAACTGAGTTAAACGAGCAGTTTTATGGAGCATGTGGGATCTGAAAAATGTTGACATATCGTGAGCTGAATTCAGGAGAAAGCTAGCCTAATTTGTCCAAACCCGAAAGCCTAATTTCTCAAGATCATAAGTTTAAGACAAGAGCCGAAGCTTCAAGACATCACCTTTTGCATCTATAACCAGTACCCTGAGGGTGAGCTCCTACATAATTCTCCTCCTAGTTGACGGTTTTATATTGTATCGGAAATCTTTAGCAATGAACTATCTGTACATGCTGGCCACGGGTCGACAGACTTATATAGGCATGGAAGTGGCTTTGTTCTTTTGTCTCACAACAAAACGACGACAGTTATACCTCTGACGGAGGTCAAACACCTACGTCCATCGACTCTTGTACCGTCAGTATCGCTGGTCTGGTCCATCACAAGCGTCTGGGCGAGATTTGGAGAAACGATGTCTTCTGAGCGTATTCTAGCTTATTGATTAAACTAGCCTAAGAAAAGGGAATAGTGAGACCAATGATCTCGAGTTGATGTCAAGCTCCTGATCCCAATTGATCTTGGTCTACATAAGAGCTACATCGATGATGTCATCGTCTGAACAACATCAAGAGATTCAGAGTGAGCATTAACGTTCGGGGCGTGTGGTCTATTTACAGCGTATATGTGGCGAAATTTGAATAAATGTTGCTTTCTATACCATAATCCTTAGAGGATTTCCTGGAAGAAGATATAATTGACCGCTGGAATGATTGATATGCCGAGATTACTCATGCGAGCTCACATGAGAGAGAAGGAACTCGCTTGTTCTCAGAGAGAGTCTACAAAATTGAAAATAGTCGTGACGGGATTAGGTGATTTTGTTGTGGACCGGAAAAAGAATTCAACATTAGCGTGCTTTATTTTCGCTCTTCAATAGAGTCAATTCGGCAAAACTCTTCACAAAGTTCCGACGTTGCTACACCCGGCTCCTGATTTACTGTCTTTCAAACAGTTATCGTAATTTATCGTAAAACTGCCGCATGAGAACATAATATTCTCGACGTGATCTCTCGAAATCAAAGTCATTTAAAATCGCAGTTACTGTTTACGTTCAACGGCTTATGTTAAATAAACCCCTTGAAAAATATTGCTCGCCTTTAGTAAATATTACCTTAATATCGTCGAGAGCGGCGGATACAATCAAGCGTTCCAATAAGTAAATTATAACGACGCTTTATACTGCCGGAATAGGCTATAACATTGACCCATTGAGACAACCCTTCCTCGTCTGTTTTTCCGTTTCTCTCTGTTCCAATAATACTGTACTTGGAAATTAGAACGGAGTCGGAGATATGATTATCGATAGTCCTTAAAAGGTCGGAACCTCTACAGCAGCCTATATTCTTTATGCGTTATAAATGCTAATAAAATGTCGTGAGCAAGAAAAAGGTACTCGTTAGTCGGTTACCGCTGATAATATACCGGGGCGAACAGTCACAATATCTCTTCGGAGATGTAGTTCTTAACTACCGAACGAATGACGCCGCCCCGTTTATATTCGAAAGTTATTGGGTACTATGTTATGTATTTATTCGACGGGTATAATAATCGTTCGGTGTTCTAAAATATTATCCACATTCGATGTAAATTTTATCGAGCACGCCGTTGACTGTATTGGTTTTTCAGCCTATATGCCATGTATAAAGAGGATGGGACCCCTTAATTATACTTATTGATATGAACTATATACGCGTTTTGGTTTTATTAGCTTTAGGCTGAGGGCTGGTCGAGTGTAGAAGCTATACATTTATGTACCAAGAAATATTGTGATGTGTTGAAAATACGTTTGTAAATAAATGCATGCGGGCTACACCTATGGAATTCATAGACAACGGTGTTAATAATTAATAATGTTTCTTCGGCAACGACTGTTGACGATAATTGTTACTTCATTCGCTCGGTTCTGAGAAAAATTTGATAGTTTTTATGATTGGACTGAGGAAAGAATCACTCGAAATCTAGCTCACGGATGGAACAAATTGAAGGACGTACAAAGACAGGTACATCAGAGAAGGGCATGGTTACAGATTCTCTTACATGAGTTAGAACTGGCATCTTAATTTTTTGTGGTAAGAATGAAGAATAATTTTTAGAAAAATGCTGCAGTGTAGATTCAAGATGAACCTGTATTTAACAGCATCCACACTAACGAGTGATGAAGTTTATTTATGGTTTGAATACCCGTTTTTGGTGGATTCAAGCTTCCTCTCCGCCTCGCTCGAATTCCTCATGGTCTCCACGTGTCTGAAGATCCTGCCTTCTCCTTCACTAGTCTGAGTAAGTATTGTCTTCGCACGAAGACTCGCGAAAGACTAGTATTAATCGTTATTTGTTAAAGTTCCACTTTTTGGCACTACTGAGGTCTCAAGGTAGGCTCAAATTTATGAGTGCGAACGTTCACAAAATGAATAAAATAGAAAAAGCAAAATAGAAACGACAAAAGCGTCGAATTGATTCGAGCTCGCAGGCTGAACGTCACGAAACCAGTGTCCCAAACAAGAGCAAAAATTTAAAGGGCGCAATCGCAGTCGGTAGGATTCGAACCTACGCTCCCATAGGGAATCTGATTTCAAGTCAGACGCCTTAACCGCTCGGCCACGACTGCTGTTGAAAAGCTCTCTAAAAAATACCGTGAAACATTTCGTGCAAATGTAAATGCACAAACATGAAATTCAACCACAGATATCGTAGATTAAATAGTCGACGTTTATTATTGTTTGGTCTAGATATGAAGCGTGACGACACGAAGCGCGAAAAAATAGCGATGCTCTGAAAGTGTGAGTTGTGTATTTTCACGATTAAAAAACATTCGTGGGACGTATTATTATTTCACAAGGGGGGAGGGATGAAAATACCTCGTTAGTGACGTCTATTTGTTATCTCATTATTCATGTATACAATATGTATTATACTATTCTGAAACAGAGATTGAAACAATCTTTCATCGTCTCTGGAATGGTGAGAAAGAGAGTTTTTTCTCCTATTCATGATATTGTGCAAGAGAAGCAGGCCAGTAACTAGCAATTTTTTTAGGAGGGGAAAGATGAGGGCAAGAATGGAACGATATGTGATGAATCAAATGCGCTGCAACTTCAGAGACTATTCTTATGGATAAACCTCCAAGGCTAGCGAAGAGAGCAACAGTCTTTCCAAGATCTCCATGAAAAATTTAGGACAGCAATTTCCATGGTAACATTAGATCTTAGAGCAGATACACGGGTACGAAATTCTACAAAAATTTCCTCCGACTCCCAAGGTTTATATATTGTGTAGGTGGTCAACAATTTGTACGGAATGCTATTTTTTTTATGTAAGTTGTAGAAGAAGAAAAGGAGAAGCTCAATTTAGTCGGTTTAGAGATTGAGTTTGGAGATCGATTTATCCACTCTACCCTCCCATCTTTAGACTCCCATTGTAGATTCCTTAAGGAAGCATGTATGCTAATAATTCTTCTGCAGTCTATGACGTCATCGGTGCTGTCGGGGACGGAGAACTACGCATATTTATACCCTTCCACATCAGGATACTTACGCTAAAGAGTTACGCTGCTAGAGCCAAATTTAGGGAAAAATGTCTGCTCTTTCATCCATAATATGGACACAAATGTAGGAGAAATGAAATATATATGGAGAAAGGACACTTCTAAAAACTTAAACTTGAAGCTATAAATATGAAGAGAAGGACTTGGAGAATTTGTGACAAAAGTGAAGGCGTCTGACTTTAAGAGATGACTTCGTTGGTCCCCTTCTTTTATGTAACTTCTGTAATTTATCGTGACATTAAGCAGAATTTTTGTATGTCTCTCCTCTTCATGGATTGTCCTGAGTGAGTCACACTGTCTGACTTGTACTTCCCTCGTCTTTCGGGAATTCAAATGCCGCCCGACCCTGATGATGTTTCATGTCCTCCTGCTTGTAATTTTTCTAATTCAAACTCCAACCTCCACCGCCATTCATGATGTCACACCCTTTTTCAACGGATACTTTTTCTTGACTATCGATTTTATAACCAAGCCAAGCTTGAATATAGTTTACAGTAAGAAAGAGAGTCTTAGCTCAAAATCCTCCTCTGACGTACATTTTATGTTAGTCGTAGCCTAAATTCTATTTCCAGAGAAGAAATTGAGCTCAAAACTCCATATAGTTATATCCGAGCTCGAAGGTTAGGAGCACAACTTTTCTTGGGCCACCACCAGAGGTTCATAGCTCCAAATTTCCCCAGTTCCTATATAAAGTCTAGGTCGTTGATGACATCATAAAGTTCAAATACGGACATGTTCTTGAGATCCCCTCTCCTCACCCAGCAAAAGAGATAGCGGGATTCTTGTCGACGACTTTTCCGTATGGAATAGAAGGGGGGCGATAGCATACTCCGGAGTCTTGAATTGATTTCAGTAGTAAGGAAAATGGTTGACCTTATAGCTGAGAGTTCGAAAAAAAACTCTCAGCCTTCTTCGTCAGCCACTTGGGATTGCCCAGGCAAACAGGGAACCTGTTTTGTGGGGGTTTCTTTGTTTAAACTTTTTCGAAATAAATGATAAACTATGTTCCTCATCGCCTCGGGAGTGTAGGCTCGAAGGGGCGGATTATTTTTCAAAATTTCCCCCTATCAAATACAGCTCAATAATCGAATTTTTTCCAAGTCCCTCTCCCATCATAGCTTGAAAGTCAACTTTTCCGAATTCCCCTCTTATCACCTGTAGCTCCGAGGTCGAACTTTCTTCTAAGTCCCTTTTCCATCATGTATAAGCTTGGAGTCGAAATTTTCACAAGTCCCCCTCCAAGCTCAGAGGTTGAAATTTTCTCAGGTCCTCCTATTATACAGCTCTAAGTCCTACATTTTGCCGGACGGCGCCCGTCGCAAGTCATTTTCCTTCACTTTACTCCCTGGTAAAACAGCTTCCCTATCGAAACCTGTTCTATGAGTCGAAATTTTCTTCCAAGTCCATTTCCTATATCATATATTATGGATCGAGAACCTAAATTTCCATCATATACTATGGCTAAAAACCTGAAATTTTTCCAAGTCCCAAAAAAGTCGAGATTTTTTTAAGTCCAAATTCTTTTTTCGGGTGACTCGTTTTTCGCCGGACACCAGATTGTTAGAAATAACTCCCTATATAACAGGTCCTCTATTAATTTTTGCTTCTTATGAAGTCATTAAAGGAATGGAAAAATTTTTGACCAAAGAGTGACCAAAGCGCCGAGCAAGCTTATTGAAGGTAGAAAACTTATCGTGTATCAAGGGACCAGAAGAGGATCAATCATCCGACGTATCTCTTCGGAAATTTGGAAATCGTAGCGCCCCACCAGTCTAACTCGCAAATTCGGTCGTAAATTGAATGAAAGGATAGAGAATGGGAGCTACTGCAGCATGTGATCAACTCGTGGAGTATGATCATAGGGTACAGAAAATGTAATGTACCCGAGTACAATGAGTTTCAACATGAACGCGTTCCTAAATATTACTACAGCTCTTGAATCCAGCCACTCCTTGAAAACTGCAAAAGGACCGCACGAAATTGAAAACACTGAGCGCTTTTGGCTAAACGACCATTCTCGAAGTATAAAAAGCAACTGAGCTCAATACCAACAAGAACAAGTGACATCAAACGAAGTCACGACCGAACCAACGAGTCATCGAAATGTGAATCATTTCCGTAGACTTGTTCGTTCAATCCTTCTCCAGAAATGTACCTGTTCAAAACGGTAACGTCACTATTATTCCGGTGTCGGAGGATTTCTTTCACTCAAGGCCAGACATTTGAAATACAAATTTTCCTTATGAAGGAGGACTTCGGACCCCTCTTCAAAGTTGTGACCACTTTCGATCAAATGATCAGCAAAGGCTGACTCTCCCACTTTCCCTTTCATCCAAGCTTTTTTGTGCTCGTCAACTCTAATTTGGAGTTGATAGCTGGTCATCCCTACGTAGGCAATCTCCACAAGCCACCCTATAGACGCCTCCTCTCTCGGCCACTGGAATAGATTCCTTTAATTTCACGCCGAGACTCTTAACAGTATCAGTAATGTGAATATATGAAAGGCGGTTTTAGCCGAAAGCGCTCAGTGTTTTCAATTTCGTGCGGTCCTTTGGCAGTTTTCCTTTGTTTTACTCATTCGAGTATTATCTTAAGGACGTTCATGCTTATCATCAAAGACCAGCTAACACGATCGCCCTGACAAATAGTCTGCGAACGAAAGCTACCAGCATGAAGCTGTCAATCACCAAGGTAATTTCACATCAACCTGGTCACTGACACGTATACTCAAGGGAAAGAGAGGTCGGGAAGAAATGCCATAATTAGGCTCTTGGGGGAGTTGAGAAGTATCTGTATTCCCTTCACCTCGTTGTAATCGTATCTTGAAGCTTACTGCAGGAAAGATTGACGTCACAAAAAAGACTTTTCCTTACGATTATCGACAAGCTGAAAAACTTCTCGGTGCATCCTGGTTAAACCTAAATGGACTGCATTTTTCCTTGGATCAAGGTAAATTACAGAAACTGCCTTAGTAGACCGCATACTAAAGCAGCAAGGAACTAGAAAAGTCATTAGTACAAGTTTTTGAGGTCCATTCCAAAGGCTCAAGTCAATCGAAGACATGGTCAAGGAGATCTGAGTCAGGAAGAAACTCGATAAATATTTATAAAATTATGGATCCTAGAAGGTATTTTACAAGAATGCGAGATTCTAATTTCAACATAAACAGAGTTCGACCAGACTCGTGTTTGCTCAAATAAAGGAAAAAATTGAAATAAATTTTCGTTTATGATTATAGGACGTCAGTACCGTATCTTTTGCTCACATTTTAAATCAAACTTACTCTCTACCGTAATTTAGAACTTCGAATTCAAATAAACTTAGAATATGTAATCAACTCCGGTCTCGATTCTTCCAATTTTTTCGGACTACAAATTCCAAATCACCTTTACTCGCAATGAAGCTCGTTTCCAGAACTCGTGGAAATAATATCCCCCGTAATGGCTTTAAATAAGCGAGGCAACGCTCTAATAATATCATCGGAAAATACGCGAATAATCATCGAGGCGATTAACTTGTCGACAAACTCTACCTGGAATACTGAAACCGCAAAAGGTAGCCATCAATTAATGATTGTTTAAAATAGTATCGGACACTCTTTATTGACTAGCTCGGGTCAAGTCGAGGCTTTCGTGTCGTTGCGCGCCGCTTGGCAAATATACGTTCGCCTTGCCAGAACGAGCATTATTCGTATTATTAAACTCACGAACCAAATGAATTATTCCGCTTAATTGTCGTATAATGTTATATTTATTAACGCCAATAACATAGTATAGGAGGTTGCAAAAAAGCGAAAAAAAAAAAAAAAGTATAATATTTTCTTCGTATTCCAAAGTTAAATTGTTTGCTTCGAGGGTTATATTAAAGCTCGAACGACACGCCTACATCGATTTACAATAATATTCTACTCGGTATATGGAATAAAATACAGTACATTTGAGACTAAAGGAAGGGCGTATCGTACTGTAAAAAAAAAAAAAAGAAATAAATAAATTCATTCGAATTTACGATCGACGAAGGCTAAAACGAAATTCATATTTCATGCGAACAACATATTTTATGAGAGTTCTCTCCTTTCTATTCAAGGGTTCGCAAAATATTTCGCAAAAAAAGAGAGGAAAAGTTCCGTAGCGTATACCTGAGTGCGCGAAAAGTGTCTAACCGCCCACGGCGGAATACCTTCGATTATATAATCAAATACTATTTAATCATCGACTGCAACGCGAGATGAATATAAATTAATGGAGTTAACGAGTTAAATTATTGTTTCGACATGATAAATGAGCCTTTTGTTGAACGGCATCAAATTCACTCCTCTTTTTCTCGTGCCCGTCACTCCTGTCGGTAGCCGCGTATCTCATTTTCCATCGTCTTCATCATCATACAGTCAACAAAACAGTTACAACCTTTAGACCTCTTCACAGAAGTGATGATTGGGCCTTTTTCCCGTGACAGCTTTCCGCGAATTATACCCGGGTCGAGAGTTGATATACTTTTGAAGAAGGCGTTGAAATTACAAAACCCTACAGCTCGGCCTATTATCAACAAGTACAGAACCAGCTGTCCACTGGAGCAACGTGGAAACCGCGATACTGTATCTAATTTCGAGAGAAAACCCGTGTTTGTTTTCTATATAATTTTATTCCCCTTCCCATCAACGCAGATTAATCGGAGCATCTTCAAAAAAAAAAAAAAAAGGTAAAAGAAGAAGAAAAAACCGACCACGAGATCGAGAAGCGTATAGGATTCAATTATTTAAAACTTATAACATCAGTCTATATAGAGAGCCACGGTGGTGTTAAAAGATTAACATCAAAAGGATGCTATTTTTACGAACTAGTTTTGTAAACTATATACAACACAAGGGGCAAGCCTAATTTTTCTTTTGAAGTGTCGAGCGGCTGTCAGTTTAAAATGGAAAATAATTGGAAGTGGCCGAGCACGTTGATGTTTTTTCTTCTACATATATACATATTATACTCTCTGTGATGCGATGCGGACTTACCGAAGCCGAAATCTTTCCGCCCAAATCGGTTCCTTTCATAATTATACGCTGTCAAGACGAGCTAACGTGTTCTTTTCTACTCGCGACGTATTTGAAATGCCACTGAGTAAATAAGAGGGGGCAGAGCCTTTGAACTTCCCTATCTGACACGACTATATTGCTGATTACATTATGGTACCCTCCGCATCTTCACTCGCGTCTGTTGAATAGAGTCGACGTATTATTGTGAGTTCGACCGCTACTACAGTATAAGATACTGTATTTTTATTTATTTTAGAGAAAAAGAAAGAGAGAGAAAAAAAAAATATTTTCCCAACTAATATATTATGTTTTCGACGCGCCGTCGTTGATGGGCTTTTGCCTACCGTATTTATCAGACGAGTTCGATCGCCATCCATGTGAGGATTTATATGCGTGTTTTCAAACAGAAATGTGTACACAAAATTAATTATTTTACTCTTTATTTTTCCCCAACGACGGATTCCCACACATAATATACGAAGAGAATGCATGACTGAAAAGAAGCTGCCTCTGTACTGAATGAAATTGATACGGTAGCGTTTGTCTCGAATAAAGATAATAGGATTCTTCGAATATTCGGCTCGTATACATCGAATGAATTCTAGTATCATTTAGTTATTATGCGCTTGAAAGTAATACAAATCAACGTAAAGAGTCTTGGTAGAGGTGGAGCAGAAGTAAAAAGAGAATACCGACATGATTGTACAGTGTAAGAGAATGCGTTTGGAACCAGTGATAAAGTAAGGCATATTTGTGAGCAAGCATGAAAACAGAAATAGAGGAAAAGCCGACCCAAGAAGTGGAGGAGATGGGACAGAACTACAGGGATATTTCTCGGCCTGAAATAGGAACAAGATTGAAAAGAAAGTCCGTAAAAAGGGGCCGGAAGAATGATGACTACCAAGGTTTTTCCTTACCACAGACAATACAAATTCTCCCTCCAAAATTTGTTTCCTATGCCCCCCCCCCCTCCGATATTGCAATAATCCAGCCATAACTGTTTTGTCCGCCTCACCTTCCGTCCTCAACGTCTGACTAATCAATTAGAATTTAGGAAGAAAAAGAAGAGAAAAGCATAGGGGGAACCCTCAGTCTCCGCTATATTCAATCATCTGTCATGAATGACTTAAAATTTTTGAAAGTCCTCAAAGTCTCACATTCCTCTATTTTTCTCGACATCACGCTCTCGGGATCCGACCAGTTCACCGAAAGATTTTTCACGGAGTAATTATTTTTGAAGGAATGTACACATCATCGACAGGAAAGTTCACCTGTCAGTTTTTTTTTTCACCGACAGGAAAGTTCATTTTTTGTTCTTTGAGTTCACCGACACCAACAACAAAATTCATCTTTTTCAATCAGCTATTCGACTTTTATTTGACGCTTTGATATAGCGATACGTGCAGGAAGAAACAAGATTATCACAAGCTTGTACAGTAGGCATATTAATCAATTGAGTTTAAATATTAAAATTAATTATTATTTAAATATATTATTTTATCAATATCATTTGTTTCTTATCACTAATTAAGCTATTTTTATTATTTATTTTCTTTTTCAAGTAGTAAAGTATTAATTTTAAATATAATTAATTCAATTATTATAAATTGAATTTTAAAATTTATTAATAATGATTATTTTAGTTTTTATTATAATCGAAATATTAATTATTATATTAATAAATTTACCAACTTGAAAATTTTTTATAATACATTAGAATCTGAATTTAATGATACATAGATAATTTTAAAATTAGTTTTTCCATAAATTTCACTTACCTTAAATAAACAAATATATTATTTCAAGAAATATTTTTTTGTTGGATACAAATTAATTTTTATTATGAATAAAATAAATGAACAGAATATAGTTCTAAATTTAATATTTAAAATAAAAGAATTATTAATAATTATAATTAAAATAATTTAGATTGGACTATTATAAGTAACTTAAGTTTAAAAATAATCATTTATTGAAATGAAAATGATTTACACATTAACATTTTATACAAAATTTTAAATGAATAAATTGATTTAATAAATTGGAAATTAAAAAAATTCTTACAGAATGTTCAGATTATAAATTTATTTATTTTTTTTAATGAATACGAATGAAATGAAATTTTTAACAATGCGATGGGAAACTGAAATGAATAATTGCGAATAAAAACGTAGGGAACAGAATGATTTAAAAGTCGATCATGGATCGCGAATGCGGTATTCCGGATTCCCGGCTTTGTGGTCGGCAATTCAATTTTGAATTTTAATTTACCTATACTTAGTTCTAAGTAAGTACTTTGAAGTTGACTACAAAGGGAGTATAAACATTGTTGGGTTTTGAGCAGACCAATGAAGTTTGTGGTAGTATTAATTAATGAAGGATTTCAATTGTTACAATTTGTGTTACTTATTATTCTTATCTCATGACGAAAATGACAATTGTTGGAAGGGTGTGTACTCAACAGTGATTACTTCAGGTTATTGCTTATTAATTGTTGAGTGTTAGCTTTTACAAATAGATTCAAAGATGTGATGTGAATTCTTGAAAAGTTGGTTCAAACAATATGAATGAAATTGAATACAAAGGAATATCTTACAACGCAATGGGAATATGAAATGAATAATTACAAATAAAAAAGTAGGAAATAGGATGATCAAAAATTGATTGTGAATATTCCTCTTCGTTCACGTGACGTCACTAACTGCTAACATCGAGCAATTTTGATCGATAGTGCGCGCGATAGTGTCGCAGAATTTTGCGATAGTATCATGCGATGCTGCTTAGAACATTATCGACTCCCATAAGAATACACAGGGAACATTTCGATCATGTGTTAGTATTTCAAAATGAGAAATAAATAAGGAATTCAACATTGATAATCAAGATCTGCGCGGAAGATCTCAAGTATTTGAGAATGTATTTTTTGTTTCTCACTTTATTCTTCTATTCAAATATGAGCAAATGATCAAATTCAATTTTTCTTCTTATGGAAAAGTCCGTGTAAAAAAAGTTTGTTTACTTTCCCTAAGCACCACCCTCGAATTAATTATTTTGAATACAACGATTATAGATACCTAAAAGAGACAAGATAGCTAACTTCGTTAGTTCTAGTGTTCCACCGCACGCCAACACAGCGACACAGTATTCTTGGGCTAAATTAACATTGCGCTTATGGATGTTTTTCAGTTTTCATCAATTATCTCGGAAACCGTTCATTTTTATGAAAAAATGAAGAGAACAAAATTTATTCCCCTTGTAATTTCCTATCAAATGAGACCTACTTTGAATTTTTTTTTTTCAAAATATGAAATAGGTCTCATACGATAGGAAATTGCAAGGGGAATAAATTTTGTTCTTTTCATTTTTTTGTAAAAATAAACGGTTTCCGAGATAATATTGATGAATACTGAAAAACGTCCTTAAGCGCAATGTTAACTTAGCCCTACAATACAGTGGCGCTATCTCTCGGCACGTAAATTAGCTCGACAAAAATCGGGTACCGGATAACGATGCTGTGACGTAGGCGTGAACGAAGAGGAATCTAGTTGAGTTTTAGCGCTCAATGATTTTATCATTTCTATCTTCTTGCACCTTGTGTCGATCGCATCGCGAGTTTATTTTATGTAACCGACATGGGGCTACCGCGTCGGTTTACTGCCATACTGGGAGTAAGAGGCGAGTAAAAGTGATGCCGCGGGACTTGGCAATATTTTTGTACTTCTTTGGTGTAAAATTTTTCATTTTCAATTCTTGGACTTCGAAATATTTTCAACTGTTGGATTCGGAATTATTTTCAACTGTTGGACTTGGAATTATTTTCTTTGAAATATTTTCAACCGTTGGACTTGGAATTATTTTCCAATTGTTGGACTTGCAAAAATTTTTCATTTTTGATCGTCGGACTTTGTAATATTTTCAATCCAAAAATGAAAAATTTTACAAGTCCAAGAAGTATGAAAATATTTCAAAGGAAAATAATTCCAAGTCCGACAATTGAAAATATTTCCAAGTACAAGAATTGAAAATGAAACATTTTACAAGTCCAAGAAGTATGAAAATATTTCAAAGAAAATAATTCCAAGTCCAACAGTTGAAAATAATTATTTCCAAGTCCGAGAATTGAAAATGAAAAATTCTACAAGTTCACTTATGAAAATATTTCCAAATCCAAGAATTGAAAATGAAAAATTTTACAAATCCAGCATTTGAAAATATTTCCAAGTACAAGAATTGAAAATGAAAAATTTTACAAGTCCAAGAAGTACAAAAATATTTTAAAGAAAATAATTCCAAGTTCAACAGTTGAAAATATTTCCAAGTCCAACAGTTGAAAATAATTCCGAATCCAACAGTTGAAAATATTTCAAGTCCAAGAATTGAAAATGAAAAATTTTACAAGTCCAAGAAATATGAAAATATTCCAAAGAAAATAATTCCAAGTCCAACAGTTGAAAATATTTCAAAGTCCCACAGATGAAAGTATTTCAAAGTCCAACAGTTGAAAATACAAGTCTAAGAAGTACGAAAATATTTCGAAGTCCCGCGGCATCACTCTTACTTGCCTCTTACTCCCAGTATGGCAGTAAACCAACGCGGTAGCCCCATGTCGGTTACATAAAATAAAATCGCGTGTCGATCTCAATCAATATTTTTCTTATCAGAAATAACTCAGTCATTCGCTGACCCTCGTAACACCCCGCCTGCAAAGTGCTTGTTTCTCTTTTCTTTCGGCTCAGCTAGGACGCTGATGTCATGGTCGAGTGAGCTCTTTGCTGTGTGGTTTTGTGTCTTCAGTTCTTTGTGTATGTTATCATTTCTGCCGTGCAAAATAATGAGAAACGTGCACTCCATAAGTTTTGGAGAAAAGGACAAAATTGATAAATAATCTTTCTGGTTACGTCATATGATATTTGTTTGTCGAATTCCAAAGTAAATTTTCACGAGAAATTCATTGGTGACCTTCTTTTTTAGTGAAACTTGTTCCCTGATGAGATGTACAATGAAACGCACATTAGTCAAAAAATTTAATTTTGACAAACGTGCATATTTCTCCATTACTCGAAAACGAGAGTCAACTGAAAGAAACAAACACCACCACTGAATTGAGCGTGAAAAATACTTTCAGAATCAACTGTTCTTAATCATCTACCGAACAAATAATTTTTGACAAATGTTCAGAATCTGGTTTAGTTGGAGAAGAGGTACCGGTAACATTGATTTTATGACAATATTGCTCTTTCTCCAAAACCAATGGAGTGCACGTTCGTCAAACATTATTTGCATGACAGATTTATCAATAGCATTGCGTTCTGCGTTTTGATTTATATAGGTACCTACTCAAAGATTGTGTTCCATGGTTTGTTTTGTACTTAGTTACAATTCGGCCTAATAGTATTATTGGTAAGTTGACCGTCCTCCATTCTTGAAGACGATAAGTAAGTACCTATATATAAGAATTAATATTTTTCTATTAGTATCATCAAATTTGAATGATCCAGTATTCGTTTCGTTTATGATTATATCGGCAAAGAAGAGAATAGGAATCTCGAAGAAATAGCTCCACAGGAGCTTTTCTTCGATATGTCCAGAAATAGCTCCACAGGAGCTTTTCTTCGATATGTCCAACCATAAACTTGAGAACCGGATCAATTCTAGAATAGGACTCTGTTTAGTGGTTTTGACTTGTCTCTTGATTCTAACATAATACAATGTGAACGCTGTTTTAAAACGTTATTAGGTCATGGAGAATTTACGTTTGACGAAAGTAACATTGGGTTTACTGAAGACAATAGCCGTCCTCCATTATTGAAGACGATAAGTAAGTATTTAAGAATATTCTCCTAGTAGTGTCGATGATCGAGTATTTGTTTCTGTTGTGATTATATCGGCAAAGAAGAGAATAGGAATTTGTTTAGTTGTTTGGACCTGTCTCTTGATATTGTAATGATAACATAATACAATGTCAACGCTGTTTCAAAACTTTATGTAGGCCTACGTACTTGGTCCAGTAGGTCGTGGAGAATTTACGGGATGGGAAGTGGTACGCATACCGGCCACATAATCAGGGGACGCAATCCGGTGTTTGTGTTTTCAAAACCGGGAAAACCGGGACGCAAACTGATTTCACTGAACTTTTAAAGACTTCCAAAAATTTCAATCACATAGAAAGAGAATGATTGAATAACAGTAATTCATGACAAATTATTGAAAACGCAACGGAGATTTTCAGTTTCCGTGCATTGCAGTGGGTGCATTGTCTGCTAATTTTTGTATAAGGGGAGAGTGTTGGAAAATATTTCATTAATCATGATAAATTGTGATCAAGTCTTGTTGATTTTGTAAATTTCATCTCGAGCTTCCCTTCTCACATGTCACAGATATCTCCTGGATCATTCCATTTCGAAAAAACTTCAAGCGCGTGGGGCGAATTATCGTTTGGTGAGTGAGGGGCTTTTCACAATTTGGTAAGGAAGTGCATCTGTCCGCAAGACACATACCGTATTACAGGTAAACAAAAACCACCATTATACACGTCCACATACCGTACTTCATCGCGGGTTTCGCATTTCCTCATATTCTATTTTCATATTATTATCATTCCATCAATCGTTCGTTGTGCGGTGTTCATATTTCAAAACTCCCAATGAGCGCACACACCATATCAAAAGGAAATCTAATACAGAAAACGAGCCACTACCTGCGTCGACGTTAGTACCCCTTACGAATGAGCCAGAGTCACCGGGCGATGTACGACAGATAATGAGAATAAAATACTTGCGCGTATAATGAAAAGTACAAAACACTCGCATTACATCGGAAGATGTACGATCGTTTCCATCGTGTGCATAATGCAGTTACCTACTACAGCATGTACCTACGTACTTATATTACTAGAATTTGATTCGGAAAAAACGGCGCTTTTTATTTCAACTAATTTCCATAAAAGAACTATTTATACCCGAAGAGATACATCCTGGTATCCGCGTGTAATCACGACGCGTATCGAGGATGTCTTCTCTACACGTTTTCTCGATAAGTGTAAACATACTAACGCATCTGTTATAGAATTAGCGAGTCTATATGTCTGTAAAATGAAGTGTCGTTCTGTGTACCACGGTTGTGGTAATGGGGCACGTTCTTCTATAGGTGGAAAGGTAATAACTGCAGCGCGAAACTAAGTATGTGCCCGGTTGACACAGCGCCGGGCGTATACGACTGTTTGCGGCTGTACCAACGACAACTATAGATCAGCGGTCGTTCTAGAAAGAATATATACTCGTACATTACTACTGTTTAAGATTACACGCTGTGTAATAATTTAACACGGCGCAGCGACTACTTTACGCTTCCGTAGGTATAAAGTATGTTGGCGTTTAATGCGTATTTACACAAGCCGCTGATATATGAAAGTTGAAGACGTAAGGCAGACGTTTTTACTGATACCCTCGTATACCAGACTATTAAAATGCACTATTTTCCACCTACAGCAATACGCGTTGCAGAAGAAAGACGGCCCAGCTTGAAAAGTAATAATTCCGTTTAACGTCTAGTTACTTCTATCTTCTTTAATAGAGGAAGTTGGAGAACGATAGATGTTCGAAAGAAGTAAAAACTGGCAAGGATAGAGGTCCCAAATGGCGTAGGTATTAAAAGATCCTTCCTCTACGGACTTTTATGTAGGTAGCAGTTAGTCATTGCTAATCAACTTTGCGAGTTTATGTTGGTAGGAACATCATATATACAGACGCTATTATTATTTAGTACGGGAGTTCCCTTAGTAGGGGCTGGTCTCTTGACTTAATTATGTGACCAGGCTGAGACCAGTGTGCACTTAAAAACGTCATAGCATCTAAAAGACAAGTAATAGCATGGTACTCAATGTCGGCAGGCTTAAGAAAAAGGGTGGTAGCTCGAAAAAAGAGATAAAAAAATGCAAATTGCAATGGTATACTACTTAAGAAGGTTTGTAAGTGAGTGTTTGCAGTTGAAGGTAAATGTGAAACGAGGTATAGCCGAAAAAGGCTGTCGTCAGGGCTTCTCCTGAGTTTCATATTGCATACCGGGAAAGAGTAATGAAATACAATTACAAAAGCCGTTACTCTTCCGAGTATTTTCCAGTGTGTGGAGGTCGTAACTTCAAGAATTGCATCCACTCGACTGTATTGCATACTTATTCTCCTTTGCAGAGTATAGCGCCTAGCTGAAAGCCAAAAGCCAGAAGTCGAATTCAGCTGACCTTTTACTGATAAGAGAGAAGCTGGAAGCCAACATTATTTAAGCCTTTGAAAGCCAGAAGCCAAAATGAACCAAATTTTTTCAGTTTTTTTTTCAACTTTCCTCCAAAATAGGAAAATGCACTACTTGAGTGTTCAAATTCCAAGTTCTACCCCCCCCCCCACACTCTCTAGGGCAGACTGGATTTGCCAACGAATTGATAGAAATAAGAAAGATTGGTTCCGGTTCAGTTCAGCTGTTCATCTGTTCAGCATAGAAATCACCAATCCATTGGAGATAAACATAAACTGGAGAATAGGTTTCTTCCACAGGTACGACAAAGCCTCAATTCTCGTGATCGCTTATTTCTTTCTAACATTGGTCAGCAGAAAAATAGCTGAATTAAATTCAGCAGGGTTGCGACTTTTTAAACCAAGGACGTTTAAAATGTGTTTAAAACATACAAAAAGGTCAAGATTGTGTTTTTCCGGACCCCCCTCCGATAAAACAGGTTACCTGGTCGAACGTGTTTTTTTTTTTATTTTTATTTTTATTTATTGAGCCACCCGAATTTTTTCGAAAGTCAAATTTTTTAAAGTGCCAAGTTTCAGCCGAAGGCCAAAGCTGAAATTGTTGGCTACAATACTCTGCTCCTAGCTGTTATCAATATGGTTAGATGCTCATTTTCATTTCAGGGACTTCGCCATAAGACGCATCACGTCGCTGTAATGACGTCACATTTCGCGTTCAAGGTCAAATTTGAGTTACAGTTCGCAAAATGGGTACGTTGACGTCGTTTTTTGAACATTTAAAATTGATTTCGTTTGATGCATTGCACAACTCTATTTGCCAATTAGGAGAAATTATGTGCCGCTTTATGGAGTTAGCCATGTAATTTTGACCCTCAAGTTATGTATACATATAAAAGGGAAAGGGAACTTGGAAAAATTTTGGACATCGAGAGACTTGGAGGAGAGGACTACTCGAGAAAGCGTATGCTATTTGTAACAACAACGCGTATTTGTCAATGACCAACGTGAACGAAAACACATCGACCACAAACAAAAGGCTTCAACTATCTCAAGCCTGCTAGCATTACTTAGGAGGCGTGTTTTCCAAGAATCTATCTTCAAAAGAGTTATGTCTTACTTTATACAAGTTCCAGGGATCAGGTAGACGAGATTAGGTTCAGTGCATGCCTTCGCTTCTTCAACCAGCAGTATTGGTCGAGCTGACTTTGGAGGAGGTGGATAGGAACTCTGCACGTACCCATTTGCATCTATCCAGAAACGTTCATTAGCCTCAATGTGAGCTCCTACGTTATTCTCCTAGTGGTCCAATGTCTTGTAATATATAGGAAATCTTCAGGAGACGTCACGAAGGTCAAAAGGAATCCCCATTACTCAAAATTAGTCCAAACTTGCGGAGTCTTAGTCTGCGCCTAGACTCTGTTTGAGACTCAATAGTTGTAGCCAAGCCTACAACATGTTAATAGCTACATTCTCTCCTTCTTTTCTTTTCCCCCTCTTCTTTTAACAGGGAACCCATTCTACGGGGTTATTTTTAAGAAATTGTCTTGCGCTGTATGATGTCCGGCAAAAACTGACCTACCCAGAATTTTTCGAAGTTCCAGCTTCGTATGTTTATACATAAATTTCGATGGTCAAAATTTTTGCAAGTGCAACACCCCTATATAGCTTAAAGCTGGACTTGGAAAATTTCAACTCCCTCGATATTTCTGAATTCCTCATCTCTTGTATTCTCAAACTTACGGGTTCTTTAACAGAGTTAAAAGACGGGTGGTAAGGATCCTGTTTTATGGGGCACAATGTTGACCCATCAGATCTATGACGTCATTCAAATTGTGACATTACAGGCCCGGACTTTGGAACTATATATAATAGGAGGGGAACTTGAACAAATTCTGACCTCCAAGCTATGATTGGAGGGGGACTTAGAATACCTTAGAAGTACGTTCCGAGTCTTCTGGTGTTTGTAGCGTTGTATGTCCGGTTCATTGAAGGGGCTAAGTCAATTGGTGTGCGAAGCATTGCATATCTGGTTACTCGAAGGGCTTATCTTTCAGGCTATTATCATTGATCACCGAGCTATATATGACAGCAGTGGGACTTGGAAAATTTTCGAGCTCCCGGAAAACCCTTCGATAAAACAAGTTCTTTGTTAAAATTCAGACTTTTGAGCTAGTATATATGATAGGGGGGAACACGTAAAACAGGTAGCCTCCTGGTGACTTCAATTTTGAATCCAATTCTCAATCGTTCGAACTTCCCTACGTTCCTCCCTTAACCTTGTCGAGGAAGTCCTCGTTTGTTGTGACGTCAGAGATCCGTGACGGCTTCAACTCCACCCTTGATGACGTCACCAATCCGGTACATCATTCTCCCTAACCTTATTGAAGTCGTCATCTCTAACCCTAAGATTATATACTTTTTGGTGACGTCTTCAATAACAATTTTTATGACGTCATTAACCCGTGAAATCGTCCTCCAATCGTCGTCATCCCTCAGGTCCTACTGAGACAAGAGGAATTAGCCGATATTGTCCTTGCTGGTCCAGTATATTTCTTACGAATGAAAGGGGCTTGGAGAAAATGGGAGCTGTGAGCTTCATAAACAAGAAGTTGAAATCCCGCTTTGTTGGTTTTGGAAGTGGGATATCCTGCGATGTTTTTCCATAAGAACAGGGAATTTTCATTGACAGAGAGCCCAAAAATGCTTGGGCTGATTAAAATCTGGAAAATTTTCACCTATTTTTTCATTCTGCTTCAGTTTACTTAGGCAGATTACAAACGGCGAAATTTACAAATCGCCTATGACATACTTATACAATATGCCATTTACGATTTGATTGTACGCATACAGAAAGCTTACAACAGAAGCAGACTACATATTATGCGGAGAAATTATTGTAACATCTAGGCGGATGATTTAGAAACGAAATTCATCACTATGGAAGACTGTCGAGGAAAAGGAATATTGACACCACGCAAACCCATTGAAGATGCGCGCATAAAGCAAATAAAGTTGTCTGTGTCAATATCCACGACTTCGTCGACTCGAAACTCTTTCAAAAAAATAATGTATTCAGCTACCTACTTCTTACTCTGAATTAATCTATTCGCCTCTCATTTTGAAATTGTTCTTCAAAGTATTATTTAACGACGATCTCGTTACCACGTTATATTAAATCATCGTCAATATTCCTTTCACAAAAGAAGTCCCCAGCCCCTCGTCTGCATGGTAATTAATCAACCCTGCTTGTATAGATTGCGGTTTGCCTTCTTCGCTCGCGACGAACAGCATCTACGATGAAATAAACATTTTCATCATTCGAGAGCGGACAAGAAAATTTGCATACCATGGAAGTAGTAGGCAGTATAGGCAACCTTCTCGCCGCTGTGGAGTGTGAAGTCGTGACAATAAGTGTCGGTCTGTTCAAGTCGCCAGTAGCGACTGATATAAATATATCGTTTATGGTCGGCTCGCGTAACAATGCAGCCGTGGAGAAATGAGCTAGCACATTGTATGAAATATACGAACAAGCTACGAAGCCGGACTAGACCGGTAACATTGTTTCTAAGAATCGGCGGTAATAATGAAGCTCACGTTGCAGTCGTACACACAAGAGTGCACATATCGCAGGTATTATTCGCTACTGTTCAAGCGGAATGGTAGGAGAATGAACCAGTAAATCCAGGTATAGAAATGTTTATACTAGTAGCTCGTTTCATCTGTCAGTTGGTATGAAAAGAAGGCGGCCGGCCTTCTCGGCCACAGGTTTGAAACGTATTAACATTATATGCATTTGAGAAAGGTGAAACGTGCCGAAAGTTTTATTAAATACACTATATTTCGGACCACCCGCATTTCGCGCCGCCGAGTCGTTTTTCTTGTTCGATTTGAAAGGTACATCACGCTCGTATGCGCACTCAATTCTAGCTGAACGCTCATCCAGATTGACAGGTTTGAATCTCCTCAGCTCTCTAAATAGCGTGTATTCTCTCTAAGGGAGCCACTTGTAAAGGTGCGGTATAACGGCATACAAGAACCCGAGCGCACTCTTGAAAAGTAGTCAATGTTTCTATAATATATTTCGACAACCTTCCATCAACCTCTTGATTGGAACCTGAAAGCGCATCTTATTTCAAATTGAAGCGTGATATGAGATGAGAAAATGCGTTTCATGTTCTGGCGACAGAATCGTTTAAAGGGCTTTGCCAAAACGACCACCGCAATGGAATACTCCAAATAAGGATTCTATGTGACACACCGAAAATGTCACCTCATCAGACGAGAGAACGAACTGAAGTTATTAGTGCTCTATGTCCGAACAACTGACAGTTTAATTCTTTAATAAAATTCTCCCCTAAAGTTGAAGAAGGCAATTTCATCACGGGGAAGGACGTACGATAAACATCGTCATAAATCGTCTGACCAAACCCACAAAAGTTATATAAAAAGAGGAACGTCGACGGATATTCTTGAAAGACAAGGCGAGAAACGTCGATGTACCAAAAGAGGAGGGTATCTATCTTCGTTCGTTCGTCCCCGTTACGTCAGGACGCAACGCGGCCAGATCGCGCTCGTATTTTCCTCCATCGAGAGAGTCCGGCGACGTAACACGATTGTTAATGTCTGCCTCGACGATAAAGCTGCCTCGTAAATTACTAAATTCGTTATTACTGACGCGGATCTGCTATCTTTTAACCAACTGTATCTTTCTTCCCCAAAATCTAATACTCGAACATTATATTAACATTCCGTTAACAACCTCCTGTGTATTAAGAGATATATAGAAAAGTCTCGACGTTTAATGCGAAACCATATTTTATTGTTCGAGGTGACGACGAAGCGCAAGAGAGGCGGAAAACGAGCGCCGTCGGTGTTTTACCAACAACATATCGCGTGAGTAATACGCCCGAAGCGTGTGAACTCGCGAATTACACCGCGCGGGATTTGAGAGTGCTCGTATGCGGCGAAGGCAAATTGTATTTCTGTGTTCGAGTTATCATTATTGCATTCGAGGGAGTCCCTACTCAGGAAGTCAATAAATTAGTAGACGTAGTAGCTGTAATAGCTGGAGACTGTCCCATCCGAAGCGAGATGAATGTCCTGATCATTATACCTGCATCGAAAGTCTCCAGATCACAATTCTAAAAATTCAATAAGCTTCAGCATCGTTCTCAATTAACCCTCCTGTCTCGTAAGTAAGAGGTTGTGGCGTTTTGAGTAAGTGCTAAACGACGATGAGGTAACACTGCAACCGGAGAAGGAACCCTAGGGAATTTTTGTAAGTTATTCTAAAAAAAAAGTGGATACGTGAAAGAATTTATAGAAATTTTGCGTTAGTATTCTTATGGGTGAAAGAATATGCACAGGATAGATACTTGGGGATTCATATGTCATTATTTTGAGGTAATAGATCATAGAAGAAAACCATAGAAGTATTTTCATACAGTCACTTCTAGGGCATACGGTGAAGCATGAACATTTGACAAATTTTTCCAACAGAGTGACAGATGAAAACCGGAAATTTTCTCGGGTTCAGATTGAGGCAACAGAGTGGAAAAGATACAAATGAAAATTCGCTGCGTTTTCTACGAGTCATCACGAAAGAGGAAAATGCGTATATTAGAAAATTCCGGGTTCAGACTTTCAAACATTTACAGCGTTAGGAAAATTTATTTTTGGTTCCTATTTCGTCATAGTACCACATGAAGCTCTTTTATTTTTTTTTCATTATTGTTCAGCTGAAATAATGATGGCGTAGTATACGCAACTAGAAAGATCAAAATTTTCCATGTCTCTTAAATAGGTCGAAGTTATTGATGACGTCATCAAGCGTGACAAAAAATCGTGACAATATTTCAAGACATTTTTTGCATGAGTAGACCCAGTCAAAAAAGTATGGAAACCCGTCACCAAACCGTTAGAGCTTTTGTGATGGTTTTTCCTGGAGTAGTCCCAATCTTAGAAGCATATAAAATGCTAAAAAAGATTTTGGTACGGTTTGGTGACAATTTTTTGTGTTAAGTTTTCCGAAGTGGTTTTTTTAAAAGTGTTCCCTATCTCAGAAGGACAAAGATTTTCATATGAATACTCTTATGGCTGAAGTTCGTCTTGAAATCCGCGTGACGAAATCGCGTCACAGAGAAGCGTCTTGAAAATGACATCTGGTGACCTTGACCTACTTTAAGGACTTGAAAAAATTTCGACCTTCGCTATTATACTAGGCTATGCTAGGCCTACACTGGCCTTCATTATACTAGCCTTAGACTGTGTCCCATGACCTTGACGTACCTTAGAGACTTGAGAGAACGACGGCTTCCTTAACGAAGTTGAATGAGGACCGCGATGAACCTGTTCTCTGGGTCGAATAGGTTTTATTTGTGGTATTGAGAATCGAAATTAAGATCTTAAAGAATCTGAAATTTTTCAGAGTCTGTTTCACGGTCTATAAGAATTTATCTGACTCATTTCCCTATCATATTTTTAGGGATATATGTGTACCCCTATCATATATTATAACAAGGGATTTGGAAAAATTTCGTTCGTGACGTCTAAGGGTCAAGAGTCAATATTTTTTCGAGTCCCACCTCCGAACTACATGATCGAAACGGAACTTCGACCATTTTCGCCAAGGGTTGACGTCATCAGATTGTGACGTCACAGGGTCTAAAGTTGAAATTTTTTCAAGTCCCTTTCCTATCATATAATGTCGCTTGAAAGGCAGAATTTTTCTCAAGTACCTTGCCATAAATCAATTTTTGATTTAATGGAATCCTCATTGTTAACATTCTTATTGTATGAAATTATAATTCAAATATTTTTTTGAATACAAAAATATCAATTATTTTATATTTAATTATTGATGATTAAAAGTTCATTGTGAAGTTTCAATAAAACATTCAATTGTCTTAAATTATTCAAAAATTAAGTAGATTTGGTACTATCAGTATTCTAATATTTATAAATTTATTTACAAAAAAATTAGGTAATCGTTTTTTAAATTTTAAATTTGATTTATTTTTCAAATTATAAGTCCAATAGCTTTTGGCTTTATTTTTATTTCTACATTCATTTCGAATATTAATCTTATTAGAAAATATCAATTTAATGTTTTATTATCAAAATTATTGAATGAGAGGAAAATAGTTATTGAATTGGTAAATTTATTGTTACTATAGTGTAAATTTATAATTTAAAATGAATAATGATAAATTGAATTATTGATTTTAGTTTTATTAATAATAATTGAAATGAGTTTTTTTCCTTATAAACTGAACAAAAAATGATGATAATTCAATTTTGTTATGGTCCTATTAATTTTCTGTTCAAGTATAATTGGTGTAATATATTATTTAATATCAGTTTTTTTTTAGTATTAGATTTAAAATTAAAAATTGCTATATCTTCAGTGATCTACATAAATTTTTCTTTAATAATATTATAATGAACAAAATTTTGAGGATATATTTATAGTTATATTTACTTTTATGAATTCTTTTCATAGATTTAGATCTTTGAAATTTATGAAAAAATGAAAATAAAACTAAAAGTTATTAAGCTAGTGATTTAAAAAATGTACTTTTCCCAATAAAAAATTTTAAATTAAATTCAAATCAATATTATTTGGTATTAGGCCTATTTCAATTATAAATTAAATTCATCTTAAAAAGTTTTTTAAATCAATTGATTCAATTTTAATTGATATAAATTAATGATAAATTCCACAAACAACATATTTTAATATTCTTATAAATTCATTAATTCAATCAATACATAGCACTAAAATTTTTTCAATAATCCATTAAATGAACTAAAATAATATCATGTAGAAAATTTTTTAATAAAAAACTTCATGCCACTTCCGTCAAAACTTTTATTCATTCTGACGTTTCGAAGTAGTTGTACTTCTTCTTCGGAGTCTAGATTAAAAGACCCCGAAGAAGAAGTACAACTACTTCGAAACGTCGGTCGCCTTGTAAAGTAATGAATAAAAGTTTTGACGGAAGTGGCATGAAGTTTTTTTTTTTTAATTTTTTTAGATAACCGTCTAGTAGGTTTTAATTTATTTCAAAATTAATTTTTTGCTTACCATGATTAACGAATTTTAATTTCAGTAATACTTGAATAATAATTAATATCATTACTTCAACATATATACCAAGAGGGGGACTTGGAAAAAATCTTTCCCCTATCATATATTTCTTGTTCAAAAGTCGAAATTTTCAAATCCAGACCATTTATTAGGGTAGGTCAGTTTTTGCTGAACATTGCCCGCACAGCGCACGGAAAATTGCTCAAAAACTCCCCCAGAGAACAGGTCCCCGTAAAAATTTTGACTAGACCTAGCCTACTGTATACTAAACCATACTAGGCTATAAGTTCGACCTTTGCTACTTTCATTTTACTAGCACAGTAGGCCTAAAATGAAGTATACTAGGCTTTCTGGCTTTACTGTCCTAGCCTCCGCCATATTAGGCTAAGAAATGCTAGGAAAGCTGGTGCCATATCGACAAAATTTAAATAAATACATCGATAAAATTGAGATTGATATATGGATACAGACACATCCGTGATTCAATGTTTTTCTTGAAAGAGAAAATTATCGAGTATTTTCTTATGACAGATGAAAAAATGTCACAATTACTATGTATGTATTTCATTCTTAATTTCTATAAATAGTGTCAAACTATGAATTTCTGGAGAGAGGACTGTTGTACGGACTGGAAGCTCTCCACCAATATTATATGCAATCTAGGTCAGTGAAAGCGTGTTCTACCTCGGAAGAGGAGGAGAGAAATTGTGAGCCTGTTAATGTAACCCAGAAGACACCATAAGACGGTTGGCTCACACATCTCTGAGAAAAGTAATTCGTGAAAGTGCCTCGTCAAAAATTTTAGCCCCAAATATCGTCAAATGAGAAGCCATCATGTAGATGTAGTTCTGATGTCTCAGAAGTGGTACAAAAGAGTCTAGTTCGTCCTTCCTTCGCGTCCGTAAGCGATTGAAGCAAGTGTAGGAGGACTCCTCTTTTCTCCTACAAGATAGACTTGAGCGTTTGATGTCTTGAGTATAGATACTAGTGTTAGGATCCACATATTTCTCACGACGATTGATCTTTTGATGTCAGAGAGCGATGCACCATCCAATCATTGGAATGACTGCTGAATGACCGGTATTTGGGTATTCTTATTGCGTTTCTGCAAACAATTGCGTCCCTTGCGAAGTCTCCTAGCTAACTTAATATAGCATACATCCCGGCGCACCTTATACCAAGCAATCACTGCTTGTCTTCTCAGATTTTCCAGTCAGCTCCATAGTCATTTGAGTTGGCGTATCCATGAGGACTAGTACATGACTCAACGCGGATGGACAGTCTTATATCTTTCTGTCTGGTGATGTATCGTCAGTATGAGTAAGACTACAACAGTCAACAGCACCCTCTTCTGAAGGCTTTGATTATACTAAAAATCGGAACAAACTTAATACCTTATTTCATTCTCATGAATTAAATAGGTATGCTTATCTTTATCTCATCATTTAACATTACTAAATTCTAACCGGTAATTTGTACTTTCTTGAGGCGTGTATGCAGCGTGATGTTCTATAAAAATAGCGGATACAATCGTCCGACGCAAAAAAAAATTAAGCCATCTCTGGTCTATGATCGTCTACAAAAGATAGATGGTTTGAGTATGGAGGTACTTACCGGTACTCGTGTTCCCGTCATAGTCGTGGCTATTTACTACTTCCTCTCCCATTTAAGCTACATTGGTGGTTTCCGATTATACCAAATATTCTATTCGTATTGAAATTCTTATCTCTATTCTCCTGAACTCCGTTTCGTAAGCTCTAGCTAATCGTTCACGTGCGCCGTCAGCTAAAAAACAACGCGAACTATGATAACACTTGAATTACTTAATGACGCTATAATGTACCTAGCGCTGTCTTTATTGTATGTAAAAATACGGCTCGATTACATCTTCGTGTTGCAGTTTTACAATCGTGATAAAAAGACGGGCGCTGTTCACGCTAGAATAGTCTCCGTGGTGTAAGCTCACTGTTTATGTATTCGTATTCGACTGAAACAGATACCTGCATACATTCTCCCGATAGTGTGCTAGATGTGTATTGCTATCTAACAATATATATAATCGTGGTTGAAAAAGTTATTCGAATTATTTTCCGATAAGTAAAGTAACATCAGATAAACACACCATAGTATGAGAGGAATAGGTCTACGGTTTTGTCTACTCGTATCACATTGTTTACAGCAAAAAGAGCAGCCTATGGTACACGAAGTAGCTGTAAGCGATCGTACACGTTTTAGATATAATAAAGTACTGCACATCAGATAATCGGATTGACCTGGCGAAGAAAATTATAGTACCTAGTGCCAGCGGTGATAATATAGCGACGTCGACACAGATTAGAGAGTAGAAAGTAAACGTAGTGTGAATTTTCCAATAATGGAAAGTGAGAAGTATGGAGTTTGAAATCGTGTTTGAGGAGTTGCCGAAGTTGCTGAAGTATTTTTACTCTGACTGGTAAGACAACTTGCTTCCAGTCCAGTCTTACAATCAAGCATTCATTTTGAGCCAACAAGGTTAGTGGTGGTCCCGGAAACTTACAAAACAAAAAAAAAGTATGGGTCTTTGTATGGAGGAGCCTGCAATCTTCCCCGTCTTAGCTATCTATAAGGACATTTGCTGGAGAACTTGAAGGATTTCTGAGTTTCGAGCTACGCAGATGTGACAGAGAACTTGGGAGAATTTAGTGCTCCGACTCTCTTAGGTCTATTAATGATTAAAGAGAAATCGTCTCCTACAATCTGACGGCTATCTTTAAAATTCTGACTCATAAAGTAAATTCTAGGGCAAGACTCGGGGAAACATACTTCTCCAATCGGTATTTTTCTAGGTAGATGACAAACAAGCTTCTCTGTTCTCGAAAGATTTCCTCTCAACTGCTGAGGTCTTAGGCAGCTGATGATAATTTTTCGTTTTGTCTAGTACAAGCCGACAAGATCGAAAGCAACTGCGAAGTACGTGAATATCGAGAAGTTTAATGAACGCCCTTCCGTGACTCTCAAGGAGACTCCAAATTTCACGCCTAAAGTGATAGGAGTTGATCCTCGGCCGTTTTGCGAATCGTCTGCTGAATTCACGCGAGCCAGACCAACGTAATTATTCTCGTGTAGACAATCGGGCACGTCTGGATTGCAATTACCAAACTAAGTACTCTCGCGCATGACTACGAGTGCGAACCACTCGAGCACTCTACACGCAATACTTGTTCATTGTCTGGCCAAGTAAAAACGCATTCCATTACCGTACTCTCCAGGTACTCGTATTTCGTTGGCATTCAAATTTGAGAGCCGTCAAACGCACACCGACTGCTGACCTGTTCTCTTTATTTTTTTCATCTTCTTCTCATGACTAAAACTGCTGCCGAGTGCCGACACAGGGTACACATAACCGTGTAAGGCTTCGAACGTTGGAATAGTTTAAGTAACGCGTTCCACATTATTCCGCGTGCACGCAGCGAATAAAACCAAACATCCAGCCTACATCATGATTATTTGCAAACAAAAGATGGCATAAATGAAAGCTGGAAGAGCGAAAAAAATAAAATAAAAAAGGGGTAAGAAAGAAACACCAGAAATACTTGTCTGCTGTTATTCTTTCGCAAACGCGACCGCAGCCGCATCCCATAATGGTAGGCCGTGTTACGCCCATTGTGTATACCTACACTCTATCCTTTATCAAAATAGCAATTCGGAATTCAAATCACAATCTGGACGAGCAGTTTAAAGATTATTGAGCTATGCGGTCGCATGAAAGAGACCGCCGAACCAAAACCGTCCACTTGTTATTCCAAGATCGCGGCTTCAGATAGCCGCAACCTTTTCCTTTGTACAGCCTATCGTTTCTCGAATGCCATTCATATATCGACCGCGTATTGTCTTCTGCAATGACTGACATCGATCATCGCGTAAGGAATGTCTAATTTTGTAGCGTTACAGGTATGGTTTAATCGTTCGTGCTTCCTTTTTATACTGCCACTGTAGAAATTGCTGTATCGAACGAGTTTATACTTATAACAACTGTCACAGTAGGTAAAAAGTGGTTGATCTTTTGAGTGATCACCTCCTCTATAAGTCTTTAATGCCTATATCTAGTTTCTCACTTCCTTTTTAATCACGCACTCCGAAGGAAAGGTAGATGGTCATCCTTTGTCTTGATAAACTCATCTTCGCCGTAAACGAGTTCCGGAAGTTTTGGCAAAATTGGCCCTCTGCAAAAAGATCATCATACGCTCAGATAGATGTAACATGACGTCATATTTGCAGTTTTCAGAATCGGAGTACTTCTCCTTAAGCTCCACTATACTGGGCTATACAGTATACTTAGGCCTACTACTGGCCTTCACAGCCGTATCCACTTATAGTTTACAAGGATGAGGGGAGGTGGATTGAGCTCGCAAATTTCAGAGTCTTAAAGGAAGAAAAGGGATAGGTACGCATATAGGATTATCAGGAGATGGGGAAACTCGCGAGATTGATGTGAACACGCAAATTTTGGAGTTAGGGACCCGGATTCAGAACTCTCGGCACTCGCAGATTTCAGAATCATGTCTAGGGTTCCTTTCCGGGGATGGGAAGGGGGATGAGAACTCGCTTTTTTTGGAATAAGGAGCTAGGGTTCAGCAAATTAAGATGAAATATGTCACTCATAACCAATTGTGGAAAGGAGAATGTTTCACCAAAACATTGCTGGGGCCTTCCTTGCTGACAGATTGTTGTGAGTCATCACCAGAAAACCTCTTTGAAAGTCTAAAAAATATTTCAAGATATTTTCTACGTTTGGATATGATTTTGACTGGTGGGAGAATATCCTGCCTCCTGATAAATTTTTCGGACACTTGGAGAGATTTTCCTGTGACAGGTCACATATACAAGTTGTGCCAGATTTACCGTCCTATAGAGGTACCTTCCGTAGTCGCTTGGGACTTCGTGTTTTCTTTGTCTGTAAAAGTGTTTCTGGAATCCTCTTTTGATGTCATAGGGTTATTTCCCAACATTCCCCTTGAACGCACCAATCACTACACCCTACATATGATAGCTGAGATGAATGTTCATAATGGCACCACTAAGGAATTCGAGTCATCCTCAGACTTTGTCTCCACGTCAATATATGTGTTCTTTCAGGATTGAGCTTATCAAATTCTTCGCGGAAGTGGGGGTCCCTGTCGGTTCACTCCTAGGCTCCCAGACGGGCGAGCTGTTTCTGGACCTCTTGATGGCTGAGACTCTTGATGCGGGGTGTTGTGATTTGTATCTCGTGGTTTGCCATGGATCGTACGAGATTTGAAGACTTGACCTAGCAGGGAAATCACAACAAGTTTTGAGGGAGTTTAAGAAAGAAAATCGGTTTTTAAGTCAACAAATATTAATTTAAATAAATCTAAATCTGTACAACGAATTAATTTTGTTAAACTACGTGGTGTAGATTCTTGATTTGTTTTCCTCATCTTGAAGTTCCTAACGGACAGAAAACGAAAGAAGTCCGTCAGTCTACATCTGGTAGAGTAAATACTAATTCAGAAAGACCTTAACGTAATCTAAAGATGGTTACTAAAGAAGAGTCAGAGGCGCTTAGTGGAGGTTGCATTCAAATAATAGGTAGATTCAATTTCGACTTGACCAAAGCTATCTTCACCGAAGACGAAAGTTGTCTGAGTCATATTTGAAGATATAAATTTAGAGATACACGACAATGATCTTGCAGAAGTCTTTTAGAGTTGGTAGATCAAAACAAGAATATACGTTCACGAAATGGATCAGAAAATTAGTACTTACAAAAGCGATCGCTCCTCCTTCTAAGGTGAAGGTGGTCTCTTCGTTTCCAATTCCCATGATAAGAATTTGATAGAATCTACTATGTCATTTTCCGAGAGAATTCGACGGAGTCTACTTTTAGGGTAAATTGGTAGTGTTTTAATGATATCAATAAATAAATTGCTTAGGAATTGTTTGTGTCGAGATGCCAATTATTTCAGTGGAAAGGAGGTCGAGAAAAGAAATGGTTTAGCCTATTTAGGCTAAGTCGAATAATTGATGTAAATAATCGAGTATTTCGACACGGGGCACCCCTTCGTCGGACATCCTTAAGGGTCTGAGACATATATGTTATTGTTGACTTTGAGTTTTACCTTGCTCGACGGTGTCTCGACCTCAAATCATCTTGGATCTAGAGTCGATGCACAATCACCCCTTCCCCCCGACTTGTGGTATTCTATCTGTTTGGTGACTTTGCTATTCGCAAACAGAATGCGAGTCATCCAATTATTTTAGACCATTGCAATGCAGCACAATTTTTATGACCTCAATTCTGAAATTCCAATAGAATTGGTGCAAGTCTCTATTGATGAATGACGTACAATAAGTCCAAGGGTATCGATTCTAATCTCAGTGGTGCCATAAAGCTCGTTAGTTCCAAATTCAGCAGCCACGTCCGCGAAGTAAGAATAGTTCAAATCATAATGCCCCGGAGCAGGGGTAAGCAGGTTATGCTCGTGCCGAACTCCGTGCCCCTAGAATTTATGGACTTCCTAAGCTTCATAGCCGGGGCTTCGATAAAGCCCATCGTACCCACAATGCCTTCCCCACTTATCGGTTGAAATCATTCCTGGACGTCCGATTAAAAAAGAGTCCACTTTTTTCACATCGAAACGCTCGGTTTCCAGCTCCTTCGAACTTGCTGGAAAATTTTGCGATGTAAATACTGACGTCATTTGTGATTAGAACATCTCTTTTGATATTATAGGCTTATTTTGCAACATCCCCCCTCAAGCCACCATTCACTACGCACTGGATAAGATATCTGAGGTGAATATTCATGGTAACCTCACTAAGGAGTTCGAGTCATCCTCGACTTTGTCTCCACTTCAATGTGTGTTCTTTCAGGATTGAGCTTTTCAGAATCCCGGAAGAAGTGGGGGTCCCTATTGGTTCGCACCCAGGCTCCTACACGGACGATCTGTCTCTGGACCTCGTGGAGGCCGAGATTCTAGATTCAGGGCACCCTCTCGTCGGACGTGTTCTTTACTGGCACCGTTACGCTGATGACGCACTGTGCCTTTGGAACTGGTTGGAGACTGCCGTACACGAGTTTCTATCTCTCCTTAATTCTCGCTATCTGAGCGTGAAATTCGCCTTGGAAATGGGGAAGACCTAGGTGAACTTCTTCGACCTCCACATCTCCGGATGGACACACCTCTGGCTCTACATGCAGGAAAACGACATCCTCCGATCTTTACATCGATTCTTCTTCCTTTTGTCATCCTTGTCGCAAGGAAGTCCCGTCTCCTTCTTAAATGTGCCTCCTCTCACCGTGAACTCAACCCCATAGAAGTTCTCTCCCTTCGTGTCGAAAAGCTAGTTCAGGAAAAACTGAGTTAAGGAAGGTACCTGAAGGTATTAAAAGAGAGTTGACGGATAATTTTATGTCAGTCAACGGTATTCTTTGACGGTATGAGCGAAGCAATCGATTTGATGCTTAGAAACGCGGTTAATAGTCCCTATTTCTCCCTGTAAAAACCAGAGACAATGCCGAATCAGATACTAAGAAAAGAACAGAAAATTTGAAATACTGACGTATAAATATTTTTTAAATTATGACGATTGGTTCTGAAATCAGTTGTGTATACCTGGTTCCGGGATCCCACTGGCCAGTGGCGGTAGGGAGAGGATAGAGGGGGTGGACAACTACGGTCCAGAGGCCGGGTCTTGAAATTTTTCTGCTCATCAGCTTTGAGAGTGAATTTTGATCCTCAGGGGAGATTTATCCCCCTCATTTCTCCTGGCTTTGCTACTGCCACTGGCTGTCTTCACACTTCACAACCTTTTCTAAGATGTGAATTAACTATGCATAACTACCGATTGAGCTTGGATTGAAATTGTACCTTGAGTGAACTATGTCTGGATAACCTGTGTTCATGATACGATCTCGTTCCCCAGATTCACTGAGGTTCAACGAAGATACGGAACGAAGAAGCCTTTATCTGTTACAACAATTGTGCGAATGGTTCGTTATGAAGCTTACAACACATGTGAAATGGATTCTAAAACAAGGACTTCACAATTGATAACCGAGTTATACCTCTCCTAATAATAGGTGTTAATGATTAGTAAAACCACGTAAGTACAATCCCGTATTTGCTTTTCCTCGATCTCTACATTTTTATGGAAACGGTCGTTTACACATAGCCACAGTTGAGTAAACGGAACATACACGGCAATGTTCTCTTTAGCACGTTTTCCTGGTAAACAAGACTAAAGACAAGAAACTAACAAGTGACACGTTCAAAGAAAGTAAATTTAGCGGCGTGTCAATTTCAGATTTATGTTGGCTATGCTGTGTGAGCTGCACGCACTGTGCACACCAGTCTTGGTGTGTTTTTCATTCGTTTTAAATCAAATACGTCGAATTTTTCTCTCCCCGGGTTTTTTCCTTTTCCTTCTTTTTTTTTTTCTCCATTTTAAAATAATATAATAATAATTCTTCAGCGTCTGACATCGTGTAAATATCGCGTATGTGTACGAATAGGTACTCCATATGATACACGTACCCTACATAATATGTGTACAAAACTCGATGAATTATATTTACCAGATAACAAACGCAGTATGTACACGCTTTTAAAAATTTATGGTCCTTCCTCCTTCTGACATGAACTCATATTTCTGTGACAACGAAACCAGAAGTTGATATTGTTATACCAGCGAAAGGTAGTACAATAATCTAGATTACCACTTTTATTATATATACGGTATCGAAGGCACACTTGCACTCTAACGTACATATCCTGGATTCGCTGTAATTATTCAGGCGTTAAGTTTACTTTGTTCATTACCTCGTAACTAATCATCAACGCCAAGGAGGGTGCAGAGCCATCATGAGCCTGCAGGCGAGCGTACCTTCTACCGAACATACATGAGGAATCTTCGCTAAATATACCCTTTCGTATAATCTATTTATCGAGGTGCAGACAGGAAAACGAACGGCTAATAATAACGAGAATATAATTTATACTTTATCTACCGCTAAAACGTTTTCATTTTACTCGGAATTAGAATGTTATACGCGGCATTTTATTCTTTGATCGTGTATTTTATTGGCTGGTTCGCATCTCGGCTCGGAATCATCTCCGCGCGAAGAACATTGCATTGGCGAAAAAAGTTGAGACGCACTATTTTACGATAAAATCTCCAATGAAGTACCGTAGGTAGTGAATTTCGCTCGAAAGTCTTAACAACCGGTTTTGATTCGACGAATTTCAGAAATTGAATGCGAAAAGATCGTGTAATAAATGCCCAGTGATCGGCCCCTTTGCCGAAGGGAATGATTCGTGATTTGAATCGCTGCGGTTTTCGGTGATTAGATGTTGACTCGTTAAGCACGAACTATTGTCAGATTGATGTTTGCAAATTCGATAATAGCAGAGGAAAGTAAACGAGGTTCATTTCAGAGGAAATCGGAATAGCGAAAAATAAAAGAATACTCAAAAGGGAGAATAAATGATGCAAAAACCGCAGGAAAATTGAAACGTCGAGGGCTTTCGGTTAATAAAGCATCTTTGAGACTGAAATGAAAGCAGCTGACAAGACGGAGGAGAGAAATAAAATATTAAGATTGGCCAAACGAGTAGTCGCGTCAGGAATGTACGAGTTAAGTACAGTAATATTATCGGTGTTGAGATGACGTATCATCTCTATGTGATCGAGGGCAATACGATTGCGGTAGGAACTCTCCTTATGGAGGAGCCTTTCCGATCCCTCACGGAAACTGTGGTCGCTGTTTATTGAATGATCAGCCAAAGCTGATTCCACTAAGTATCCCTTATTCCGAGAATTCGGCTGCTCAGCTACTCTCACCTTCATCAGGCGGCTGGTCTCACCAATATAAAAGCCTCTACGATCGCTTCATTTCGCTCCTCTCATCAACGGGTACGGGGTCCTTCAGCCTCCCAAACAACCCTTTAACAGTGGTAGGGTTGTAAAAAGCTGGTCTGAAACTAAACGGGTGGAGGGCCGCCCGACCCAATTGGAGAGACAACTTTCTCAGGAAAAGGAGACTGATCGAACGCATACGATGATGAAGGATCGTGTCTTGGGCGAAGGAGGTGGTGGAATTAAGAATGCTCCTATTAGGTTTCCTCCGAACCACCTCATTCACTCTGGCCAAGTGTTTTATTGTCAGTAATTCTTTCTTGAAGGCAGTTTGACACAAAGGAATACGAGTCAGTCTGTGAACTAGACTATTAAAAGCAGCCATCTTATGAGCAATAGGACAGAATGACGCTCCGTGCACGAAAACATCGGTCGTAGTATCTTTCCTGTATACTCCAAACTCATGGATACCGTCTATTACAGAGATCAATGAATCCAAAAAGTTAATGGAAGATACCCCTATTTCCAAAGTAAATTTTATGGAAGGGTACAAGGAATTAAGATACTTCAGAAACTCACTAAGGAGATCTGGAGGACCAGTCCACGTGCAGAGAATGTTACACAACGGGATGAAACGCCATGCTAGGTGGCCAAAATTCTAATTTTCGACTGAATGCCTAATGAAGATCAACTAAGGGGTTTTTGTGGGCGTAGAATTCGATTTTCCAGTCAGATTTATGATTGGGTCATTTTTTCTCAAAGTTTGAAGCCTTTATCTGGGGTTTATGAACAGAAGTTTAACTGATCAAGAGCAACAGTTTATTAAAGTCGTCTAAGGGGTAATCAAGATCGTAGAATTCGAATTTTCAGTCAGATTTATGATTGGATAATTTTTTCTCAAAGTCTTGGATCATTTTTGTTCCAAGTTTGAAGCTTTTACTTGGACTTCGTGTACAAAAAGTATACTTACTAAGAGAAGAAGTTTATGAACATCATCTAAGGGGCAGGCTTGACGAGAGGGGGGGGGGGGCAACTGGGGATTTTGTCCCCGGGCCCGGCTCTGTTAGGGGACCGCAGGGCCTCTATTTTCAAGGGGAGGGGGCGAATTTTTTTTTTAAGGGGGGGGGGGCCTGAAAGGGGATGTGGGGTTCGGAACAAGGAGGGCTTTTTTCATGGCTGGAGTTTTGATAATAGCCTCACACTTGTTGATGACCTTTCTAACTTCTTTAACATGTTTAGGAAAACTGAAGTTCTCACTCTCTTTAGCACCACATTGCTGGAGTACTTCGTGGACCATTAAGCATAGACGGATTTCTCCATCACCACAACAGCATTGCCCTTATCAGCCTTAGTGACGATTAAATCCTTCTCCTTAATCTTCCTCTTCAAGCCTTGGATCACTCCTCCCAATTCGTTACTCGTGCGAGGGAGGGGTTATTGCGGACTATTCCAGCAAAGACTTTTTGAGCATTAAAACCAGGACCAATTTTCACAGCGAGATCCGCAACAACATTCATCCATCTTGAGGCGAGGTAGACTGAATTTCAAACCTTTGTCAAGGAGGGCTGTTTCATCTCTATTAAATACCACCTGACTATTATTTATGCGGGGGGAGGGGATGGAATTTCTGAATGACAACACCGTCACCAACCCCTTTCTTTAGCCACATCAACCTTTTCAATCATTAGGGAAGATAACTTCCTATTTTTCTTCTCCTTCAAATTCACCTGAAACTAACGACACTTTTCATTGACGTCACGCAAAAAGTGATCGAACTCGCGGGGGAGCTTGCCGGAGAGTCTCGAATGGACCATAAGGTTTAATCTAGTCGTAATATTATATTTACCATGCCATCTCCACAATTCCGTTTTTATCCACTTCACCCTCATATAGTTTTCCAGTTTCTTGGTCGTGAACTTACAATCGGAGTAGAACTGGAATTTTACGAACTTGTTTTTTTTTCGCTATTATGAATAACCGTAACTTTGAAGAACGTATCCGTTTTGTGAAAATCTGAATCTTGATTCATCTACTAGGCCATATTACCGCTCATGAGGTTATTGTGATCACAATCCTATTAGGGTGTCCACTTTTTCTCTGAAATGAACTTCCTTGAATCTTCCATGACTTTTCCCTGACTTTTTCAGGTTTTTCCAGACCATAATCTCCACTGAAGCAAGAACAACAAAAAAAAAGAGGAAAAACTGACGTATCTCAAAAAATTACCTGACTTTGGGTAAAATTCCCAAAATTGACTTTTCCCTGACTTTTCCAGGTCTCACAAAATTCCCTGACTTTTCCCTGACTTCCAGATTTTCCAGACAAGTGGACACCCTGCATGATACTTCAGCTCCGAGGGCATGACGTTAATGGTCTCGCCAGTAAACACAGGAACACCAGTCGATCGCAATGACATAGAGTGAGGTTCTTTTGAAGAGAGGTTGCTATAGTAGATTTAGACTTCATTATTCGAACCGGGCATCCGCTTGGATCGCTAACAACGCGCGTGATTCGTTCGAACCAGTAATGATACTTCTGCTGAAATGGAGGTATCAAAACTAAGGCCGTATATTGGAGAAAAATGAAAAATTTCATATTATCTCTTGAACGAAGCAGAATTGAACGTTTCGTCATCTCATATAATTTGTAGAACGTGCGTTTGTGGACATCTTCTGTCGGATATCAAGAAGCCAAATCTGTTTTCTTCAAGTGTTATTTCAATTTTTTCATTTTTCTCCCTTGTACGGACATAGTTTTGATACCTCTTACGATTTTTCCCTGCTTCCCCGCATTGCTAGCGCTGCTCGGTTCGAATATAGGCCTGATATACAGTATACTAGTCTTGTATTGGACTAAGAAGGTGGGTGGCATCGAAATCATACTAGACTTATAATATAGGCCTATAATGAAGGCTAAACTTACTATAGCGACCGAGTAGAGAATCGATATTTCGACACAATCGACAGTCATAATATATCGATATAATCGAGATTAACATGTCTTTACACAGTATTTCTTTGCAAACGCCCAAAGACATGTGCATGATTTGATGTTTTTCCATGAAGTGGAGAAACTGACTTAAAAACTTTTTTCCCAGTTTCAAGATTGTGGTCACCCGGACATAGAATAGGGATCAGAAAATAAGTCGAAATGTAGACGTATGTATTTTGAAGACATGAACCCTGTCGACAATTTCACTCAAGGGGCTGAATGAAGGCTTTAACAAAGGCTAAATAGAAAAATCACAGAAATATTGCTCTTTGTGTGATGTAAACAGTTGTATGGTACATGGAAAAATGTTGACATCTTCGAGTAATCGCTTCTGACGAATCCTTCCACAAAACAGATTCCTACCAAGTCAGTTGCAAGTTGTGGCACATTAGCAATAAGTAGTTAAGTGTTTCGCACCCTGCAAGACATAATTCCATACTAAAAAAAGGGTGTGTAGACCCATCAAGCCAATTTTAACATGGAATCTGGTTTTCCACGAGAAACAACCGCCATTCATCGTTCGTTCGGAACGTATCCTCTCTCTGTCTTCATTTGATAAAAGTTGTCGAAAAATTACAACCGAAGAGCGCATTTCCGGCGCAGAAAGAACAACGTTTTTCAATTTTGTATAAGTTACAAAACACCTAGAGATTTGTGGATCCCTTTTTTATTTCTTTTTTTGGTTTTTTGTATCCATATACTAGTTTTCTTTCGCCAGCAAAACTCTGTATGCATTGCATTTACGTTGTGGCTGTTGTTCACGTATATATGGAATAGTGTAATAATTTTTGAACAGCGAAACCCGAACCACAATTACGATAAATCTTAATCTCGAGAGCGAGAAGGAGGAAGAAAAAGGAGAAAAAAGTAACTATATTGTTGATGTAAACACGATGATTGGTGAATATACACATACAAGCGCGTAATATACTATAGTCGTTTCTATTTTATAGCACCGGTTGCCCCATTGAACGGCGAGCAAAAATATCCAACGGATAATTTAATATGTTTAGGCGAGAGAAACGCGAGCTTTTCTACTTCGGCTTCGTGGCTCTGCTTGAAGAATGAAAAACGAGCGCAGACGGTATTAAATCATAAAAATATTACCGCTTCGCTTATTCGGATTAGGAACCTTTCTTTTTTCCTTAAATACTCGTAGAGTATGAGGTTTTAATTCGCGGATGTTTATGTCTACACGAGATAGAGGATGAAGGAATATGAGGAATTAACATTTTCTTTTTCTTTTTTTATTAGGTAATAAGTCAACATCTTCCTGTTTATAACCAACGATAACCTCTTTCGACCTCCAAGAACTGCCTCTCTTCTCGATGAGAACACACGCGAAGGAAGTTTTTTCCTATCTGCCTGCTGTACGTTCATTATTCTAAATTAAAAAATTATAAGTTAGCAACTTTTTTACAACTCCCATAACACTGTATATATAACGATGGTGATAATTAAATGTCATGCTCGGTTATTTCACCGGGAGAAACCATGAGTAACTTCAGGTTTAGCAACGACAACCTTTAGTGATGAAGTAGTCGGTTAACAAAATATACAGATAGATGTATAAGATCAACTGTTGATAAATAGTCATGAATTTTGCTTTTCTAGGGAATATACGAGTAACTTGAGATTATCTTTATGAATATTAGTAGTAGCGTCAGGGAAATCGGAGTCAATATTCGAGTCAATAGTCTCATACACTCTTAGTCTCTGTAAAATTTGTCGAAAATTAATCTGTACTCGGGTAGATGGACTTTATTTGATTTACGCAGTTTGTTACTATAAAACGCACTAAGTATTCTTCTTGCATTTCAAACTCTTAGGGTAACGTAGTTCTCATTTCCTTCGAATGAGTTTTCGCAATTTTATCGAATCTATTTAGCTTCAAGGATACTAATCGTCATTTGCGTTTGGTACTGCTAAAGATAAGTTCAGACAGATTTAGGCATCAAAATTTCGTCCTCATAAGCTGATCCCCACTTCCAGGTTTTCCTAATCACAGAGTCCAAATGGACTACCCTCTCATCGCATTGGTCACCCTCTACTGAATACAAAGTTGAAGAGTTTTTCAACTTATATAGTACGTTAGGCCATCTAGTATAGCTTTTCTAGTACTTTTGTTGGAGCCACATGGCCGCGCGGATGACTTCGACCAAATTAGAAGGGTTGGATAATTTTTGGATCAATAGAGACTTGGGAAATTACACGCTGGAAGAGTGCGAGATGCTTTCATGGAGACTTGAAAAAATTTCCAAAGAAGAGCTGGTGGAAGATTAATTACAAGCGATCCAAAGGGAGGGAGTCTGAAAAAATCGGTTTTCACCCACTTTCACGAAACAAATTCCACGAAAAGCCCATTTCACGAAAGACATTTTCACGAAAATTTCTTCTCCCGGAAACAATTTCACGAAAATATTTTCACAAAAATTTTTCCCCACGAAAATTCTAGGCCAGCAATTTTGCCTAATAAATACGAAACTTGCATCGACCGTCACGATGAACACGATTTCCATTGCCTATTTCTGTATTCTTGTAACCTCAGTTTATGAAATTTCCATAGCATGCAAAAAAGTATCATACCCCGGCTGCGACCAACTTCTCTGTACTCTCAGTGTGTACAATGCAGCCTGCAGTGGAAGGAAATAAGTTGTTACTGGACGGGTACATCTACTACCGGTCGAGGCGTGTCAATAATAAGCAGTATTGAGACTGCATTAAGTTGAGAGGAAAAGAATGCACCGCCCGTGCGATAATGAACGAACCCGATCCTGGCCAACCGCTGGTTGTGCTGAAAGGGCCAAGTGAATCACCGCATTTGCACCCTCCAAATCAAGAGGAGGTGCGCGCACTACAAAAAACCAACGATATTGAGAAAGGCTGCCGAAAATCCCGCGGAACCTCCAGCACGATTGCCGAGGAATGAATTGGCAAATGTTCTACCTGAGGTTCTATCTCAGCTACCGGAACGAGAATCCTTGAAGAAGGCAATCCGCAGGACAAGACGGAAGGATTTGCCGCCAAACCCAAAGACGCTACCTGATTTGGGCGCTGTGCCACTCCAGTTTCAACGGACCCTGACGGGAGAAAAGTTCTTAATATTCGATAGCAGAGGTGAAGAACTCGAGGCGGAGGAAGAGGAGGAATTTGAAAGTGACGAAGACATTGACCAGCCAGCAACGTAGAAACGGCAATAGCAGAACTTAGTCTAGGTCGACGGGTAAAGACTTCACCCAAGAAAAAGTGAATCCAGCTGCAGGATAGGATTGAGGGACAAGTGGCGAGTTACACCCAACATAGAGATGATGCCACCGAATTGGAATACCTACGAACACTCGCTCACACGATTGTGTTACAAGTAGCATAGATGATACATTCTCCATAGAAATATGTCTTCTTCTTCATTACCATGTCCAAGAATGTTCATTAAAAAAATGTTAGTAAAGGAAATTTTCGTGAAAACGTCTTCGTGAAATTGTATTCGGGAGAAGCAATTTTCGTGAAAATGTCTTTCGTGAGATTCGCTTCGTGAAAGTGACCGGGAATCGAAAAAATCTCGACACAAGAACATAGAAGAAAATTCCTCATGAAGTAAAACGAGGAACGCAAGGAACCTGTTTTATGAGTCAAATTGGTTTTGGTTTTGCGAATTCAAGCAAATCTACATCTAGTATAAAGGTAGTATGAAGGAGGCCTAACCCCTACTATGAACCTGGTATAAAATAGGACGTCATCGGTGACTTGGACCTATTTTAGGGATTTTGAAATAGGTCGAGAGTCGAAATTTTTTCAAGTTCCCCTCCTACCATGTGTAGCTCAAGAGTCGAAATTTCTCTAAATCCCTCTCCAATCATAATATAGCTCGAGAGTCGAAATTTTTCAAAGTTTTTGTCGGACGGCGCATGGCGCACGGCAAATTTCTCAAAAAAAAAAACAGGTTCCCTGTTAAAACAATGTAGTATAAGATCAGACATGTTTTGCACTTTATGCAGTGACGCGTAATATTTCCAATTTTTTCCTAACTCTGGTGTTTCAATCCTCTTTTCATCAGATTAGCGGTCATTTAGGGCACAATAAGAAGAGAAGGGAGCTGAAGGTCTCTCAAGGCTCGAAAAGTAATTAAATCATATTAATTAGAAGTATATTTTTGTGACGCAGCCGAGAAAACAGAAATTCCCTCCACTGACGTGTATCCTGACCAGTTGATCACAAATTTTGAGAAACTTCGATTTTCACACCAATCGAGGGTGTAAAGCAAGAGAAAATCGTGAGTTTGACTAAGAACGGTTTCAACATTTAAACAAAATCAGCTTGTTGGGAAGAAGCGGTTACTTAAAGACGTATTAACATATTATATTTTTGAGAAGCGACCTCCCGGTCAATGGTTGAGTTACGAAATCGATTCCATATCGAAGTTGATGTAAAGTGAACAAAAAGTCATATACTCGTACTTCACGAGTAGCAAATTGACTACATTTTGACGTAGATTCAAAGTAGGTAAGCATGACACTATCCATTCAGAACTTACTTCATTTCGACCTCATTTAGGGATGAGCGAAATTTTATAATTCATTTTCTATGTTCATTTAGGGTATGTACAAGAATCATTTCCTCCAAATCGACTTCTTGTCGACGTCGAATCGAAGTTCATTAAATTCTGTTCCCTCATAATCGACTTGACTCCCACATCGATTGCAGGACTCAGGTTGAAACGGATGAGTCGATTTTACGTCGATTTGCTGTCGTTTGTGGTCGATTTCTCGTCGACATACCCCGGAACTATTTCGACGGTAAATCGACGTCGAATTTGTGTCAACCACTTATTGAAATACTGGGTCGACATGACGTTGAATGACGTCAGGTCGACGTCGACTTGTAGGTAGTCAACATGATTAATTTTTGTTTCTTGAGAATTGAATGCTAAAGCAAGGCCTTCATCGGGTGCTAGTGTGCGCGTTGCTATGGGATCCATGCAATGTTGCCGGATAAAAGTTGAAAATTTGTATTCTATAGTGAAATATGTAGGTATTTTCCAAAGATCTTTGTACTTGTTAAGTCTATAACAGAACAAATCGACTCTGGAGCAAGATGGAACGACTCCAGAACAATCTGAACTATTCTGAAGAGAAATGACACAACTTCATGATGGTATAAAATAGCTTCGAAAGGAAAAAATCATGTCCCAAACAAGAGGAATCGGTTCAAGTCAGAATTATAGGAATTTGTCTTTATGTACTTGAGTACAATTCCCACAAATACGTTCATACTTTTTTTTAGGTACCTACATACACATGTGAATGGAATGTATAGCATCTTCGAGTAAACATTGATGACTTATGCTCAGCAATCTGTATCATCAGCCCATGCGATACGATTATTATAATTAAGTAATACAATATGGAGCAGTCACTTATTCACTTCAGAAATAGGATTACCAACAATTGGGCTCCATAAGTATATAAAAATACTATAAATTGGTAATGTAGTATACGTGAAGCATTTGAGGGACAGTTGTTGCCTTGTTCGAGGCGATTGAAAAATGTTCCCGAGCTAACCAAACAGTGCAAGAAAATCAACCAACGACACATATACAATACCAACAAGGGCAAGAACATTACTTACAAGAAATTTGATTGAAACTTCTTCCACTACAACTACACCTTTTGCTTCAACCAGAATGGTTGGCATGTGGTCATTACCAGGAACAAAAGATCAAGCACCGGATTCAGATCGTTGAAGATGAAATATACAAACAAATCGCAAAAGTTGATAAGGCTGGGACAATTTCTCAACGCCACATGTTGCAAAAAAAAAAAAAAACTGAAGAGTGCTGCTTGATATCCTCATCATCGACAGTAAATACCTATGGATTGGTCAGAGCGGTTTGATCAACAATGAAGAAGTCGATAAAGTCTGCCACCACCTGAGAGTAAAATTTGTACACTTGATTTTGTGACCATTCCCATTGACTTCGTTGAACTGTAGTAACCTTGCCTACTGCTTTCCAACGTAAGAAAATTCAATAACACCAAGCTACTCAACTTTTGATAATTTATATCAATAGAGTCTAATTCTAACATTTTTGCATAATATTTGCAGGGGCGAATTTACGGGGGAGGACAGGGAAAACGTTCTCCCCCCCCCCAAAAAAAAAAAAAAAAAAAAAAAAAAAGACTGAAATTGTCCAATTTGACTACATTTTCCGAGCGAAGCGAGGAAAAAATTTTTGAACAATGGTAGTTCCCCCTCCCCCCAAATGTGCCCATAAATCCGCCCCTGTATTTGTCTGAATATTCATCACGTAGTTAGTTCAATTCCTAGCGAAGATTACTCATCTTCAAGCCCGCGCTGTTTGTCGCGAAAAAAAATCTTCTCCCTTTTTCTTTTTTTCTTGTTGTAAGGCCATTTATATACGTATATATCCTGATGAAGCGATAAAGTCCACAAGTAAGAAAGAGAAAAAAGAAAAAAGGAAGTCAGTCGCAGTCTGGTCGAGTACTTAAAAAAGGTGAAAGTGAGCGAAGAGAGCGTCATCCCCGACGTACCCGTTTACTTAACCAACCGAAAACAGAATCTCAGAACACAATTTAAGCCGAAGTAATAATTTAAATCTTCGTCTCTTTCTTTTCGTTTTTGCTCCTGGCGGCCCTGTCGTTCCAAAACGCACGAAAGAGGTACCGTACTCCGGCATATATAAAACTAATGGTACTTTCATCCGGGCGAGGACGAGTTAAGAAAAGAGAGAAGATTCAAATTAAAACGAAAAATCTACTTTAAAGTGTATCTTGCGCAAAGTGTCATTGGGGGTTACAACTATGTATTTACGATATTTTGTCTGAAAATAAAATTAACGTTACTTTTTATGTCAGCCGACCTCCACCTCGTCCCCTTGCGCGCCACCGCCTTCGAACGAAACATTTAGGAAACACCTTTTATGAAATCCAAATTTATGACAGCGTCTTATTCTTTAACACGCGTTATTAAGCAATATTTTCCCCGGCTGTTATAAACTTTCTTTCCTCGAGTGAGAAAGAAGAGACTACGTGGCCCCCACTTCTCCTTTCTTTCCTCTTCTTTTTATAACCCGAATAATCTAGTTAGGATGTTCATCCACAGTCGGCAGTCTCTCACTCTCTCTCTTGCGGGCGCACGCCAACCCCTATAAATTATAGCTCTTTTAAAAAATATCTTTATTGCGTTCGGAGCATTTTGCCTGTGACTTTAATACTAAACAGAAGCCTTGAGACATTTTAATTAACATTTTGTTCGATATGCTCGCCTTCTCCGGCCTGTTTCGCGCCGCTCACGAGTTTTATCTACTCCGTGTTATCTGAAATCGTTTCTACGCGAAATTGAAATCGCGTTTACGCCGGCAAGTTTTTTCTCCTGTCTTTTTACCCATTTTACTATTTTCCTCGTCTATAAAATGCCTTCTCTTCAAATTATTATACGTTTACGAGTTTGCTCCCAAAAACCCGGCCAATTATAATTAAAAGGTTTTAATTGTCGTTTTAACGTTTACACGCCGTCTCGTTAAAACAGTTAATGCGTTAATGCCTTTGTTATTATTGCAGATAGGCCTTTTTTTATCGCGTACATCTAGCCCTCTTTTGTAGAATGTCGGCCGGTACATAAACAGATGAAGCGAGAATATTCTCCGTTGATGGCAGTCCTCGTTAGGAATTTCACCGGCTTTTATGTTTTTTCAGTCAAAAACTTCTGACCGCGAAAGAACCTTGGAACGTAATGAATGTTATAGCGGTGGTCGTCTATAGTCACACTTTGACCGCATCCGATGAAACGTATGAGCCAGAAAATAGTGCGGATGGTGCCGTGTTCGTTAAATTATAGGTTTGTTCGCAAATTGTGCCAAATTTAGGTTTATGTCACACCACCTCTCTCCCGTTTCGAATTTCGAATTGGAAACTTCGTTTGTACCTCTTGAGTACTCGGTCGTGCCAACACCCTTTCCCTTTAAAGCACCGAGAATTTGGCTACACTCGAATTTTCAACCAAAATCATCTCTTGTTAGTCTTTGACGTTGAGGGAGGATGAGATACAAAGGCGATCGAAATGGCGTCTTTCCCGTTCCGACAGAATTGAAACTGACAGCGTTTGATAGATGAGAGTCTGAGGGGGAATCAGAAAGAAAAAAGTTCATCGCCTCGTACACGATAGGTCCCAGGTTTGAATGGAAGCAGAACTTGTGCGTTTCTCATAGTTTTAAAATTTTCTCCTCTATCGAGAAGGATACTCGAATGAATAGAATGCAATTTGCAAAACCCAAGAGAAAGAAAAAATCCACGAGTTCTTCAACGGAGTTGAACGAGGGGTGGGGTGGAATCAGTTTTATGGGGCACGTGGGATCTGAAAAATGTGGATTGTGACGTCACAAGATTGACCTACAACAACTTCATTGTGACGTCACAAATCCGGACTTTGGAGCTTTATATAATAGGAGGGGAACTTAAAAAGAAACTGATCTATGACGTCATAAGATTGTAATGTCACAGGGCTGACCTATAACATTTTCAAACTGTGACGTCACCCGTTCCCAAACTATATAATGATAGGAGAGTGACTCAAAAAGAAAACTGATCTATGACGTAATCAGGTTGTGACGTCACAGGGCTGACATATGACATCAAAAATGTGACATCGCAGGCCCCATCTCCAAGCTATATATGATAGGAAGGTGACTTAGAAATAAAGTCATCAGAATGTGACGTCACAAGGAAAGCTTGTGACGTCGTCAAACTGTGACGTCACAGACCCCCTTCTCAAACTATATATGATAGAAGGGTGACTTGGAAAGAAAACTGATCTATGACGTCATCGGGTTGTGACGTTACAGAGCTAACTTATGACAACAAAACTGTGACGTCATAGGCACTGTCCCTAAATTATCATGATAGGAGCGTGACTTCCCCATCAGAATGTGACGTCACAAGGCAAGCCTATGACTTCATCAACTGTGACGCCACAGGCACTGCCTCCTAAGGGGACTTGAAGAATTTTCGAGCTTCGAGCTTTACCAACTGGCCGGACGGCGGATGGCGGACATTTTTTCCGACACCCCCCCTCCCCCCGGTAAAACAGGTTTCCTGTTAACGCAGTGACAATTTTGTCGGCAGCAGGGTCGAAAGATGACCCGTGTATAATAATATCGGTCAAGGTATTTTTTTCTGTAAATCTAAATGGAGATGGACAAGAGGAGCTACCAGGGTAAATTTTATGGCAGGGTATGTAGGCTGTTTGGATATGCAGGAAACTCCCTAAGGACTTCAGCAGGACCGGCCCACGCACACAAAATGTGTGCCAATAATACATGTGACTTCAAAACACCCGGCCCAAAGAGAATAGGTCAACATTGAATTTGAACATGGATCCTTCTGAGATGAGAGAACCCAAAGAAGATTGAATACGGACCCCCCCCCCCCCTCCTCAGGGGACTCGAAGAATTTCACATCATATTTACAGAAGTTTGGGAATCAATAGACATTCAAAAGGTCAAAAAGTTCAACCAATGCCTCACAAGGGATACCAGATTTAACAAGCGAGTCTTCCATCCGTAGGGTAGTAGTGGCCTTAAGGATGTTGGGGAATAACCTACCAAAGGAAGACTTAATCCTTTAATTTGTCAGTCAGAAAACACGAATTCTTAATCGAATGGGGAGACTCGAACTCCACAGGTGATTTGAACCAGCGATCTGAAAATTTTGGGAGGGGGTAGGCCGGACGAGACACAAACGAAACGACAAGCTGCATAGGGATATCTAACTTTTGGACTTTAGGTAACCCATAAAGGAGGAGAGAAATAGGATCAGGTTCCAAAATACTTTTCCTGGTTAAAGTGCTCCTAATGATGACTTTACTACCTACCATAAATAAGACTCCTAGCCTACAATAAAGAAAACTAAAAAGGGCATTTTCCTTTGCCCCACATTGACTAAGCACATGGTGGACGCAATATTTTTCAACACATCGAGCACTTTCGGCTAAAGAGCCGTTCTACAGAAAACGACTGTGTTCAAATTTGTTGCGGTGTTTGCATTTGTTCCTTTACTCCTTTGAGTACCTTTCTCAATTAAGGAAAAACGTATTGATTCCACATGGTGGATGTTGAGACGTAGGAAGACTTCTCCATAACTACGACAGAATTTCCTCTGTCAGCTTTCATAACGATTGACCTCTCGCCCTGATCTTCCTCCTGAGGCCTTTGATCAAATCACTCCCAGCTTTACTTATGCGGGTGTTGCGGATCATTTTGGCACACTTTTTCGGGATATTTTCAACAGGGCCGATCTTAACCGTCAAATCAGCCACAACATTAGCCAAGGTCTCCTGAATTTTAAGAAGGAGTAGCCCAGAATGGAAAGAGGTACGCGGGAAAAGACTTTTTGGAAGCGGTTGATGGAAATATCCCCCAAAGCAGTGAAAACTAGGATACAAAATTATGAAGTGACTCACCTACATTTTTATAGTGAAGTGATACCAATAAGGATTTGTCGTCTTCGTTGACACTTATGGAGACCCATCCATGATACAGATCTTGATGACTGATGTTCCCAGTATCAGCATCCTCGCAATTTATTCCCATTGTCGCAGCAAAATTCTATAAATATATATCTAACCTAGAGACGAAGATACATAAAATGGAATTTGGCAAGTTCTATTTCCTACGTAATTACCAAACTTCACCATTCAATTATATATTTTTTTCGGTGTCTTCGCTTGAAGCGCTACTAATTTACGTCAAAAACAAACACATCAAGATCATCGAAAAAAGAAAAATAATGAAAGATGACGAGAACCAGTTGTATTCTCCAGCTACTGACACCTACTTCAGGGGATTCATTATTAGCGTTCTTCAGACTCGAATGAAGAGAGAGGAAAAAAAGAAAAAAAGGACGCGAAGACAGAAAGAGGACGACTAACAATCATTCAGTATTTAGGTTAAAACGTTTCGTCGTTTCAAAGTTAATTTAAACTATATTCAGGCAATGTCTATACTCGTATTTTTTTTCTGCCTCTCTCATCGTGTGTACAGCCCAAACTAAGCGATAATTCGTAGAATGAAAAATTACTTCTCGTCTGTCAAGTCAACTCTTCCCCATTTATATCTACCAAACGATTACTAGTTAGGCAGTTTAAAATATGATATTTGCATGCGCAAATTGACGTCCGTTACAATTCTAAAGAGAGGTACCTCTCAAAATGAAAACCGAAGCAATACGTCAAAATAATGATGGATAATAGACGTCCGTTTTAACGTTCTTCATTACCGACAGGTTAGAATCGTCATCATCGACTTGATGGCAGGTATGAGTAATATCGCCCGCCAAAACCTGTCTATTTATAGCCTCGCGCCTATAAAGAACCCAGTGCAGTTTTGGAACGGTTGACGGTAAACCAGTAGCTCTTAGTATTCTCCGCTATAACAACCATTAGTACATTAATTGCACATTGATATAGTGATTTCCATCCTCCCCTGCTCGCTGTATTGCCATCCGGTCAATAGCTTCGAAAAAAAAGTATTAGTCTGCGCCAGATATATCCGTGTGTACACAAGGTAACAGTAATAATTAATGAATAATTAAATCGCGATTGTCAAAATATATTATAACCTACCAATACGATGGTACTCGTGGAAAAAACATATTTACACCGGCAACAGCTAGTTTTTATGTTGACAAATATTTACGCTACTCGACACCTTTTGACAGCGATTGTCAGATTTGATGGCGGAAATGGAGCGTGTATCGCCGAGGACTGGAAAATTAGACGCGTAGACTCGTTTAACGTATTATTATGCTTGTATAAACTGTCATCAGATTATCGTGTCTCGATGAGAGGGTCTTGAGTGTGTTTTCAAGCTGATAGCGCAGACCTTATATATTATAATGAAAATAAATAATATGGTAAGCGATGTACGTAGCTAGCTAGAGAACCGCCGCTTAATTTGATTACAACAGTTAGTACTCAGAATACGATTGTTATACCTAATTTAGGTGCAGTACCTACAACACAGGTGTAGGTCGTCCACGGACGCCCGAAAGGTGAGGTCTGTACTCGACATAAACACAAAATACAAACGCACGTCAGCGTCATACACTTATAAACGTGTAAACTTTGAAGTGTTTTTAATTTGATTTTATTGCCTTTAGACAACTGCGTGGTGAACTGTAATTGGGTTGGTTGTACATGTAGTTTGATTGTCTCGTTGGTGGACCTCGTTTTAGTTATGACCAGTCAAGGTAATCGATTCGGGGATAGAGATCGAGTTCGAAAGGAAGTAATATAACAAACCTTTCTGTCAATATTGTCCTGGCAGCTGAAGTTTCCGAGAATTCTAGAATGTGTAAAGAGACTTTTTAATTCGGAAGATATTATATTTCATCTACTGTGGGCGTCCCAAGAGAAGGTAGCATCTCGACTTAGATACCAATGTACGATTACAGGACCCAACATCCACCAATTTAAGAGTATTCTCCCGCAAACATTTCCGGTGATATTTTAAATTGTACGAGTATATATATACGTGAGGCTTCTTCTCATTAACTACCAGTTATTCCTCCCTGCTGTAAAATCGCAGTACTACGCGGCCTATCAACAAGTATCAATGTAAAATTTAGCATGATGGAATCAGACAGGGGAGCGTTTGCAAAAATTTCGTTATCACTCGTAAAAAAAATACATTATTGCGTTCTTTCTCGCAATTTATAGAGGAGGCTTCATGAATCTTTGAGGTGGGTGAACTCCTGTTCACAGTGTTGGTGTATTTTTGGCTCGGTGGGCTGATGACACCAGTTGACTCTCCTTATTCCCTTGAATATGGGTCCACAAATTTCCCTTTGTTGTCATGCGCGTTCATGGAAGACTCGGTTTGCAACGTTTAACGAACCTAGCGGATTTTTTCCGAGTGTAAAACTATTGGTCATTTTGAACTACAGAGCGCTAATCTAGAACAAGAAATTGTTTAGGTACCTCTCAAATGTTCCGCCTTTGCAAATGCAACAACAAACAAGTAATTTACCTCCATTGTTTGCAAACTTCTATTTGTTTGTTTACTTTGCGATTACCCTAAACAGATTCCCAGTTGTTTGTATGTTCAATGTCGGGATGTCAAGCCAATTGTCATTGACTTGGATTTTAGCTCAAGGCGTTCAGTTGATTCTTACATCGACTTAAACTTACAGCGATTATCAACCCTTCCCCATCAACTCACTAACGTTTGGTTGACTATATATAATATGGACCAGCAGTGCGTTGTTGGAAAACAATATGGCATAAAGAAGCGGCATTCTGTTTGGTTGAGTGCTGACAAGCCAAAGGAGTTCAGAGGCCGTTTTGATCGGCTTTCATAAGGCAACTAGTAGCTAGCAGTTTAAAAACTATTGAGCCAATGAGAAGCTGATGAATCAAACAAAGTGACCAAAGCTAACCAAATATGACATTTCAATTGGTTGACCTTGATTGACCCCTGAAGCAGGTGAAAGCAAGAAAGCCTCTCAGCAGCTGATCCAAATATGGCTGACAAACCAAAAGCCAAGTTTAAGCTGTTTGTGATTGGTTTGTTAGCACTGATTTGGTTGCAACCTAATGCTATCAGATGACAAATGGCTTTTCCCTGTTGGTTATTGAGCATTACTCTTTGTGTGATATTTGCACTGTATTGTGAGAATGTAGTCAAAATAGCCTACAGCAGCTCCTTTATCTAAGGGATAAAACCTTTATACTGCTCTTAACCAAGTGCTGCCGGTCCATATTACATAGTAAACTTATAATAAATAGCCAAAGGTCTGGATAGAATCTTATATACGTCATGTGTTCAGATTGTCCCTCTTTGAAGCTTAATGTGAATCAAAAATTTTTCAAGCCTCTAAATGAATCAACTCTCTCTCTCTCTCTCTCTCTCTCCCCACCCCTTTGCCTCTTAACCAAGCCTTCTCCAAGAAAATAAGAAACTCACAGGTTCTTAGACAGAATCAAATGAGAGTGAGTAGTGGTAGGGCCCCTCTGGAACTGTTCCAAAAACCGCTCAAGGTGTCCAATGCATCTGAAATATGTCCAATTATATTTGTTTCTGGTTGTTTTTGGTCATTTTTTGGTTAATTTTGGTCATTTTTAGTTGATTTATAGTACAGTTTCAAAGGGGCCCTATTACTACTGGGGTGACAGGGAACTTGTGTTACAGGGTATATGGGATCTGAAAAATATATGACTAGAGCCCGGATTCCTCGGCATTTGCCGAATCATTTTCTGAAGGGGTGAGTGGCTGAAAATGAGATAGAAGTTCATTTTATTGCTTAGGGGGCTAGGGAAAAAAAAATTTATTTTGCCAAATAATGCCGAAAATGGAATAAATGCCGCATAGAGAGTTTCGAGCCTAATAAGGCCGAAAATTACCATTTGTTAAATATAGTTTAAAATTATAAAATTTGGGATAACATTTGCTTAATTTTGTTTAAAATTCAGCAATTTTGGTGAAAATTGGACAGTTTTTTTTTGAAAATATTATTGTTAGTTGAAAGTTGAAAAATTGAAAATTTTGATTGAAAAATTGCTAGGATTTCTTATTGGTGAGTTTAATCCTCAGAAATCGTCTATTCGGTCAAAATCATATAATTTTGGTTGTAAATTGAAAAATTTTGATCGTGAATTCGTAAAAGCACTGAAAAAGTATGTTTTCTTCATTTTTTTTTTTTTAAATGCCGAAAATGCAACATCAAGTGCTGAAACTTCTCATTTTTAGTGCCGAAAAATCCGGCCTCTATATATGACATCAGATTATGACGTCACAGGCTTGGTCTATAGAGCTATACCGCATATAACAGAAGAAAGACTTGGAAATATATAATAGGAGAGAGACTTGAAAAATTTTTAAACTTTGAGCTTTACGTGATTGGAGGTTGACCTCCAAAAGACCTTGAGATTGCCGGCCAACTGGACGGCAGACATTTTTTCCAACAAGACCCTCGATAAAACAGGTTCCCTGTTAAAAGATTCATTTCTCAAGTTATAAGTTCCAAAAATCCTCTTTTCCTTGCTACTCAAAATATCTGTAAGCCCCAATTAGGTCGAAGTCACCAGGATGCTGACGCAAGTACTCTCTAAAGGTACATCCATACTAAAATCAACAACAGTTATTTGCTAACAACTCACCACATTTGTGAGATTGAGAAAATATTTGCAAATGTCAAAATTTAGAGAGGCTAAGAAAAGCAGTGGACCTAAAAATGAAATGTGCAGAGAAAACGATTTTCTGCTGAATGAAGATGATAATTCATATCTTACACTGGTCTCTGACTTTCAATATTGATACTAAATTCGTCTACCTTCATAATATTCAATTTGTCTTCCACAGAATGCAGTTGGGGTCAGAAGTGCAAAGTCAGGTTGAGATATTTGAGCTCCTACACCCTCTCCCTTTACTTCAGTTGGGTTGTGCTCAGAGTATTACAGCAAAAAATGTCATCTTTGGCTCTTGGCTTAAACTTACTAAATTGAAAAATTGAGCTTTCAGCTTTTGGCTTTGGAAAAACTCAGCTGGCTTAATTCAGCTGATTTCTGAATGATAAATCTTAATAATATGAAGAAATGTGAGTCTAGTTTAAAGGATTAGGACAATTGGGGCTTTGTTATGCTTGTAAAAGGTACCCTATTCTCCAGTTTTTGGTCTTTTTCGCTGGAAGACCACACTACACGCTTCTATGCTGAATGGCTGCACAACTGAACTGAACCGGAACCACCCCTGATTTTGAGAAGAGGTCGGAGTAGGCGCAGCCCACCTCAGTATAGGTTAGCCTACTCCGGCAAGAATTTTTTGCCTTTCTAGTCAGAAGGGCAGGGGTCAACAAGTATTTAAGGCCTACCCAAAAAGTCAAAGCCCATCTCCCTTATGTTAATACATTTAATCTGATAAGACACATTACGACCTAACATAATGAGCAATAGGTAACTTTACTTGACCTTATATCAAAATCAAGGTGACACGTTTCGGCGCAATGACATCTTTGGACAAGTAAAAATATATATCACTTTTTTACAAATATGGCTACATTATATATACAAGTACAGTTATCTGTTGCTTACTATCTTATCTTTGTTACTTTCGTCGAGTTTCAACGTAGTTTTATGAGCTAACAAAAAAATGGTAAAAAAATTTGGCTTAATTTGGCTTCCGGTTTGGGAGTGTTTAACTGGAGTTGTCTTTCAACTTCGTTCTTATCACTAAGAATTCAGCTGAATTTGGCTTTTGATGCAATGATAGAGAAGTGAACAATCGGAATCAGAGGCGCGAAGTCAATTTGAGATTGTTCCTCCTGTGAGCCTGCGCGTATTTTAAAGAAGCAGAATTTCTCTTTACTAGCTAGGCTAAAATCTTGGGAGATCTTCTCCTTAGTTCTTTCTATGAGACCTTCACTATTTCAGGAAACTATCTCCAAGAGCTGCAAATTGTCCTACAAAGTCATTCCCTCAATTTGGAGCGATGCTTCTGATCAAAGATGGTAATCACATGGTGATAGACAAAGACAGTAGTTGTGTAAAGCGAAATTGTTTGAGTATGCCCCTTAGTGCGGAATAGACTCGAGAAGAAAGAAATTGCTAAAGCCACAAAAAGAAGGTCAACCTTGTTCACTGAGGTCGATATCATACAAAAACCTGTGTTCTTTTCGAACTGATGCGAGATTAGGCGTACGACTAGCAACCATTGAATCTTCGTCGATTCAAGAGACGAAGTGAGGAATACAAACGCTAAAAATACATTTTACAGTTGTAGGTCTGCCACGCTGATCTCGATGCCATCAAACGCACAGATCTACGTGATATTTTCCGAAGAATTTCTAGCAGCAGTCGAGTTCATAGTAACGAGACACCGTTCGTGCCTCCAAAAGCATGTGTAAGTACACGTATAGTAGATCGACTGATGTAAGGCATACGCGTTCTTGACTTTATGAGGCGAGACTGCCTCCATTTATCGTACGTGAAATGGAATCGCAATAAGGTGAATTCCTAACGAGCTTACACCAGTTCGCATCAGTCATCTATCTAGATACGATAAGAGCGACCAGAAATGGTTTTCTACGCGTTTCCTACAAACGGCAGCGTAGTCAACTTGGACGTTTCGTGCTCGCGAACACGAGCAGAATTAGATAACAACACGATAGAGGCCAGCTTCCGTATGGAAACTCGTAGACGTACATTTTGTATCGCACCGTCTGCCCTCACCCCGTTGAACTTTGTGACCCGCTACACTAGATTTTACACGTTGCGTACCTCTGCTCTTACGCGATCTACAACGGCCTGTTAAACTGTTGAACACGCCACTCGTACACGTATTTACAAGCAACGTGTACATGTGAAAACGTGACAAAACGCTCATTAACAACTCTTATTAATTACCAGTTTTATTACATCGCGTATAGCAGCGCCAACATATTGCTCTCGTAAAAGCGACGTGTACCCAATAAGGGCAACCGTCCGGACCTCTAAAATTTTATTCATTTCGCGCAGTTGGTCGACCAAGCGAGAGAGTTTGGAACTGGAGAGTGAAAAAAAAAAAATGAAAATGTCAATAGTGAGACGCAAATTTGTACATCGCAGATTCGAATTCGTGGAATGGAATAAACGCAAATGAAGTGCACTCTAGAAGTGATTTATTATTATTGGTACTTGCCGACTTACCTGGATAGAGTTCATTTGCTTGGAAATGGTGTTTAGATAGAATATAAATCTGGGTACTTTCCGATTACAACCACACATTAAATATTCCAGAGCGATCACTGGAGAAAAACTTCATAACCTATGAACGAATCCAAGCAGCTTTATCTTGCAGACACTGATCCTCAAAAAATACCTCAACCACGAAATTTCCAATTGGTTCAGAAAATATGAATTCGGGAGAGAGGGAGGGGATCCGAACGTCATAAATATTACGAGCTCAATTGAGGTTCAGCAACATCATTTTTGTACAGATGAATGGCCAAATATGCTAAGGACTGAAAAGACTCTTAATTTGATTTTCAATGAATTTTCTTTTTGTAAAAGCTATGCTGAAAAAAAGACAAGACGTGATATCAGTGATGGGATAGGGAAAAATTATTAACCTGACGTCCTCAAATCACGAGGGAGACTTAGAAAAACTCATAGAATTTTCTATTTTGTTTGTTTCAGACAAGTGAACTTCAACTTTTGCACCAGTTACAGTAATGAAAAAGATAGTCAAGTGACACTTCGTTGTGAATATTCTGTGTGTGACGTAAGACAAATTTGAATTGACGTCTCTCCATCAGCAAAACAAGCTAGAACTAGTTCCTGATGTCACAGACTGCGATCCTTTTCGCAGTTGGCACAATATCATATTGAGTGGAGTGGACCAGTACTGGAATTATCCGTTGGAAATTCTATCAACTTCTATAGAGGCTCAGACCTCAAACTTCGGATCGCAATTCAAGGCACAATCTGTGGAGCGACTTACGACTCTACCCCAGGTCTACTGAGAAAACAGTTTGGACAGGCACGCGTCCAACTTATCCGCATGTCAACAAGGAACCTTTTTTATCCTTCTTTTTTTTTAGCGGGGAACCCGCTATCCATTTTGTTAGGAGATTACATCCTTAGAAAACGTCCGCGTCCGTGTCCGCGTCCGCAGGTTAGGTTAGGTTACGGGACTTAGGAGAATTTCAAGTCTCGAGCTATATATGGTAGGAGGGGGACTTGAAAGAATTTCGAGCCTCGAACTATCTATTATATGAAGAAAAGTTGCAAAATCGCAAATCCATTTAACTTTATTCCTATTTCACTTACAAACTTGAAATTTGTTTCCATTGCTTTAGCCTGCCTAGGAGAAGGTTTATGCGTAATAAATTTGAAGTTATAGAATCAGGCGAATGACGTGTAGTTGTGCTTGGTGGGGAGGGGGGGGTCATGAATGATTTAAGAGATGAAAAATCTGTATCATTCATTAATTTATTGATTGAAAATGCTAAGCAATCATTTTTGGAAAATGGTTCTTTTTAACCGGAGAAGTTTTGAATACCCATACTATGAGTAATCGAATAGTGTAGGGTTACGATAAAGATTTTGCTTAGCAATTATCTGAAGAAGAAGTGGTGGTTGTCTGTCATTATTTCAAATTTAACGTGAAGAGTAAGAAAAGAAAAATAATTCACGTCAATTTTGAAAATTCAATATTGAAGGTCACGGATGTCTCACTTTATTGCAATCTAATGGGGTACCTACCTCCTCCAACAATCTACAAAAAATGACAAATATTTCAGCATACACCCACAAAGAAGAATGCGCAAAGGATCTTCTAAAAAGACGGCATCCAACTATCAGAGAAGATATTAAGAACAAGATTGAAAGTGTAAAACAAAATATCAATGATAAAAAAAATGAAATTTAAAAATTGGAAATTAAAAGAATTAGATTAGAAATTGAACTAAAAGAATACTAATGATAAATAAATATCAAGAATTTTGAAAATAATTTGAAATTTTATATTATTTAGCGAGCTTACGGCTTGTATATGATAGGAGGGGGACTTGGAAGATTTGTGACTTCCGAGCTATATATGATAGAAGGGGGACTTGGAAGAATTTCGACTCTCGAGCTATATATGATAGGAGGGAATGTAGAATGATAATGCGGTGCCTATGATGTCACAGTTTGATGACCTCATTGGTCAGCCTTGTGACATCACAATCTGATGACGACATAGATCAGTTTTTTTCAAGTTCCCTCCTATTATATACACCTAGCTCCAAAGTCCGGGCCTTTGACGTCACAATCTACATTTTTCAGATCTCACGTACCCCATAAAACAGGTTCCCTACAACCCACTCCGTCAAAGAAGCCAGCCTGGTTATCAGGATTCATTCACTCAGCATTGGTCAGAAACTTAATTTGGACATTTAAGGAAAGTTTTGGGTGTTAAGTCATTAGTAGGACAAAGAAATTTACTAAGGACGAAAGGGGAGATGTCATCTTCATCAGAACGTGACGTCATGAAGGGGCTTACGAAAATTCCAGCTAAAGAACTAGTGAGGAGGGATAGTTGACCCGCCGGCAGGCTTCAAAAAGACCAATAGAAACTTTTGTTTCTCTTGTTACAGAAAAGTGGTCCATCAATCACCTCTAGCAGTAAAATAAGTCGAAACTACAAAGGCTCGAAAAGAAGAGAGATTTTCTGGTAGATCCAAATAAATAAAGATCCTGTTTCATATGTACTAGTAAATGACCTCATTTATATTTCAATCAAGGCCACACCTGCTTTATGATGAAATCATGACGTCAGCTTGGACCCTCTCTCTTCCTTACTCTCTTGCAGCCTGGGGATCACTCATTTAGCTTCTAAGCCTCCCAACAATGTCCTTTATTATACGCCTAATAGTAATACTGCTCAGGTCTCTCTTGTACTAGGCCTTCGGGTCACGGTATATATCCTAGCTTTCATGAAACCAGGCCTAACATAAGCCTAACGTAAGCCTAACATAGAGCAGTATAAAAGCCTGTTCCAAACCACTTGTAGATTACAAGGATGAGGGGAGGAAGATTGAACTCGCAAATTTCAGAATCAGGCTTAGAGTCACGGTTGATGAAGTCACAGTTTATCATAACGAAAAGAGGCTTTACAGTATAGAGGGTCAGAACTTGCGGAAATGAAGTGAACTAGCGAATTAAAGGGCAAGATTCGGGAATCGTGAAACTCGCAGCCTTTTTGGAGGGGTGGGAAGGAGGCAACTTGTAGATTACATGGATGAGGGGAGGTGGATTGAACTCGCAAATTTCAATCATGCTCGGAGTCATGACCACGTTACGACCTGATGACGTCATAGTTCATTATAAAGGAAGAGAAGGGATAGAGTGTAGAGGATTATTAGGGGAAAACTCGTGGAAATGGTGTAAACTCAAAAATTTTGGGATGGCCAGGATTCAGGAAACTTTAGGAATGACATGAAACATCCGATAGATATATTTTGTGATAACTAGAGGAATGTTTTGGCTATGAACCTGTAAAAAAGGTGAATTTGAAAAAACTTGGGAGTTCAAATTTTCAGAGAGTTGGAAAAATTGTATAGGTAGCTAGAAATTTATAAGCTAGGCTCAGAGGTACATTTCCGGCGAAGACTCCTTTTGCCCTGAATAATTTCGAGCTATTTGACATGCAATCCTTTGAACAGAGAAAGACTTGAAGAAAATTTGGAATCATGAACCTCGGAAGAAAAGACCCAGCAAAGGTTGAGCTCTGAACCTTTAGACTAAGCTAAAACTTTGGAAACTTGACCTACAGTCCTCTTCTGGGCATAAAAGCTAAGCTACAACTAGCAGAAGCTTGGCCCTGGAGAGGATTTAGGTTAAATTTCTTCTATTTGGGACTCTCTTCCTCATTATGAGCTAGATTCACGCTTGGTTAATTGATCGTCAAGAAGAAATACAGGTTGGAAAATAGCGTGACGTTATCAATGTACTTGGGTGGGTCGAAAGAGATGGAGAAGGAACAAGAATTACAAGTACGAGAAAATGACATCTTTATGGCCGGATGTCTCTCAAAATCCTTAATGACGAGGAAACTACAAACGGAAGAGTGTGAAGCCATCCAGGAGAAAAATCAGAGCGTGATGTGAAGAAAAATTATGAAAGGAATACTTCACTTTTCAACTACGCGTAGAAAGAAAATAGAAGTAAGTCATGACAGTGGAGGTGGCGGTTTCCCACTGCCACGCTGCTTCTGCAGAAGATGCGCAGCCCGCAATTTTTCACTACAGCACCGGGTCAAATGGAATTTTGTACGTGTTATAGCGCAAAAATAATATTTCTTCTTTCATCTTACTCGGTTTAAAAAAATTGCAGGATAATTTGTTCGCGACAGAAGTTTTTCCAAAGAGCACCCGGATTTCTACAAACACGATAATGTACTCCAAGCACGAAAACACTATCTAGTAACTTGACCGCAACTGATAACGCTATTAAATGATACGCAAAAGAAAAAAAACTAGCACCATCGAGATTAGATGACTTATTTTCTTCCGTATAGGTCATCGCTTAGAGAGAGTCTAGTGATTTACAATGTTCTCGCGTCTCGAATAATTTAACCCTGCGTAGATTTACAACCATTAGTCGAGCTCGAATCCTTTTAACAGAGCCTTCACTCTTCCTGTTCACGCTGGTTAGACGGCAATAAATTACGAGCGAACATCTGCATACAAACTAAGGACCGAGAATTCTCGAATTGAATACGAAACTTTTTTTTTTTTCCATCAAAGAAATAGAAAAAGTGTTCGCGACAGCACAGTTAGAAACCCGCATGGGTGGGAGTAATGTCACGGATTCGCAACTCGCCCATTTCCGACGTGAGTAGGTACGAGGACTCTCCACCGGATCGAAGATTCTCCGACTTATTCAAAAACACATTAACCGAGCCAAAATGCATTTTACTGATTCGAAGGAGATGCGGAAAAAATTGAAAAATTTACGATAATTACAATTCGGTTAATGCGAAAAAGCGACGCAATATAATATTGGTCGGGTCGGATGAAAAAAAAATCATCGAGTTGGAAATCAATGCGATTACGAAATTACTGTAATTTCAATAATAAATTACACTTTTTGTTTATTACTGTCGTTAGTTTCGACAGTTAAAATAGGCTTCTATTTCCTCCGCATGCGAACGGCTTTATGGGTCATGTATTATTTACTATCCAGTTAGCTTGTTTATCGTTAAATTCTAATGTATATTTATAACGTATATTATGTATATTTATGGAGTCCATCGCCGCTGTCTCGCTCTCGCAATACTCGGTAACGCGAATTCTTATTTGTAATTTATTATACGTACTCTGTTTGATTTATAGGTACAGTGTAAAGCGTAACAGCTTACTACATTCTAATTAACACTATTCATGATTTATGCTCCGGCTACAGCTAATAGTAATTGTGCCAGTTTCTTCTCGCTCTATTCCCTCACTCGATCTTCCTTTCTCTTTTTCTTTTGCTGCCCTATCTATTCATTCTATCTCTTCTGAGATGTCTTTCGCTATCATCGGTATTCTGTTACATACCCGATTACCGGCCATCGCTATGCAATATTCGCTTCTCGTATTATCTTTTTCAATTGCCCAACGACAGATGGTTAATATGGATGCGCGTACGTATAATGTTTAAGAATGCACGCGACGAATTACAAGATTTGTGCTCTTGATTTCCTCCTCCAAAAGAGCTCCGCAGTCTCCGCTCAAGATTTATGACTTATTTCGCGCTACATGCGAAGGCTAAGTTGAAATGCACTCGCAGTAGCTGAGAGAGACGTCAAATTATACGTGTAACTGGTTCGAGGTAGCGTGGTCACTTTTTGTTTTACACGAGGACTTCGAGGGGTTGTTTTATCGAGGTTCGCGTACGACGCTTTGGGCAGCATGTAAAGTGCTTTCACTTTCTGGGCGGTAGCCAATTGTGGAAGTTTGAAATAATTGCGGTGATATATTTTGGTATTTACGACCTTTTGGTACGAATTATGATTTATGAGAAAAGCAATGCCATGTGGGTGGGCCAATGTAATTCAATACCAAAATACGCGTCTGATTACTTTGTCGATGTTGAGCTAAGATATTCTGGAAAACGATCTAAATTTACCTCTTTCTGTACCATAATGTGTTAGATAGAGGCAGAACTTAGCTTATTGAGAGTCTCATTACTTAGAGCGATACATAAATTATAGTTGGTACCTGGATTATTGGATACAGTGAAAGGGGCCCGGGGATTGTATTGAATCCACGCTATTCACCATCCTTCAATCAACCTTCTGCCCTTGAAAGACATTTGCGACTCTTTTCTCTAGGCCTGGGATGTGTTACTGTGATGTATGGTTTCTTTCATCCAGTGCTCTCAAAATGTGGACTGGTGAATTTTGAATCGACCTCCAACTCCAAATCCTGGATTCAAACTTTTGTATTGATGTAAGAAGGGAGAAGAAGTATGAGAAAAAAATCTCTTGGCCCGAGTAGAAATCGAACCCGTGACCACTCGTTTTCATGACGAGTGCGATAACCACTACGCTATCAGGCACAAAGCTTAGATCGTCATATTTCGCCTTCGGATGGAAGTCCTTATGATAGGGAGGGTACAAAGGCCATAGTACATCAGGCTCTTGCAACGGCAAACTAAATTCTAAGGAAAAGAGTGGCCAATTCTAAAGGGGAAGTTGATTATAGAACATTAATGAGTGTGGACATGGAGGTACGATGTTTCAACTTCGTTTCCACTCAGTCACCCCTCCCCGGGCTCTACTAGTGCTTGATGAACTTGCAGCATTCTGTCTATCTGGTGACTTTGCTATTCGCAGACAGATAACTTAGATAGTCATGATTGTACAATGAAATCCATAAAGAACCACGCTAGGCGAAAATGTGTGCAAGACTTTATGATCAATTCCTTACAGTTATTCATTTGAAATCAACGCAATTTCGACGTCGATAATAATGTAAAACAGATTCAAAATTGATGTCGATTTTCGGACGACATTAACGTCATCATCGCTAGTGACGGAAAATTCTGACACCCAAAAACAATATTCAACGTTAAGAAATGCAAGCTGTCCATGAGACATTCGTTCAAATTGCGTGCCAATTCCGAGGATGGGTACACAAGATAATCACCATTAAGGATACGTGGAACAATTCCGATAGTTTTGATATAGTGACAACGAAACGCTGCATGGAAAGAGCCACGCAAAGTGACACAAAAGGACTCGTTTGGCAAGCCCTATAAGACAGTGCTGAAAAAGCCGATAGGTCTTTCAGCAATGAGCCGAGTAGAGGCGGTTGTTGTGGGACGAATCATTGCTGGCTTGTTCCCACAGCAGCCACCACCAATGGCAACGATACCTATAGTGGAATAGGGTGGTATATCCTCCTAGGTATTGAGGAGGTGGATGCAGTAGTCAATAGATTGTGTGGTAAGTATATTGGAAAGTTCCAGACCCAAACGTGATCCCAAATCTAGTCTGGAACGACACTGCCTCTTGATACATTCATTGCGGCAGTCAATGAAAAACTGATCCCCGTGCGATGGAAGAAAGCCAAGCTAGCGTTAATTGATAAGAAGGATACACCCCTTTTTGTACTATCCTTATCGAACACTTTGTCGCTAGACAACGTGGGAAAGTCTTAGAGAGAGTGATAGCTAACCGACTAGAGAGCTATCCGAAGGAAAGAGATATAATCTCAAGCAACCAGAAAGGTTTTGAAACTGGACGCTGTACATCAGATGCTGGAATCAGGCTGAAGACGATAGCCGAGTCAGTAATAACTACGCGTTAGTTTTGCGGAGCCATAAGTTCGACATAAGAAGTGCGTTCAACTCGCTTCCATGGGAGAGAATGGTGGAAGCCCTCATGAACGTAGAAGCGCCGGCGTACCTGCTCAGGATGATCAGCAGCTATCTTTGCTGTCAAGAAATCAAAGTAGAGACGTCTCTTATTACAGTAAAGCTCCTAGTTACTTGTGGGTTGCCCCCAGGGGTCGCTCTTTGGGCCGTTCTTGTGGTGAAAGTGAAGCTGTCGCCAGATTTCAAGCTTATCTAGTAGTAAGCTTTGCCGAAACTACTGTAGCCGTGAAGAGCCGGGTAAACCGGGCTCTACAAGCAGTGACGCGTTGGATCGACACAGCCAGACTAGAACTTGTAGTAGGTAAGCTGGACGCCATATTACGATATTCACGACCCCTCGAAAGTTCAGTTCACCAACTTTTCGCCTGCGAAGTGTGAAAATCAAGACCAAGAGGGTGATGAAGTACGTAGGCATCCAGCTTGACTCAAAGCTGAGCTGCGGGCACTATCTCCTGATGATAATGGAAAAATTGGGTAGGTTAGTTACATACCTAAGCAACCTGTTGAGAAATCTAGCATAGCCGATAGAAGCAAGAAAAAGGTTCATGATGAGCACCGCCTTTTGGATTCTCTTGTATTACAGGTATGTCCCAGTATAGAACTACTCAATGGAGATACCCCATAGAAGGAGAGAGATGGTAAAGATCCAACGAGAGCTACACTGAGGTGTGTTGGTGCGGACCGCATTGGCTTGACGGAGGCTCTTCGCGTATTAGTACGTTCATCACCAATGGAACTCCATGGTGGTGTTTAAGCGAAGGAAGACAATGATCGATCAATAGGCCTCATGGGCCGAGCAAGAGGCCAGCTGGTCCTTGCTTGAGAAAAAATTACGGCTTCCTTAACGAAGTTAAACGAGGAACGCAGGGAACCTGTTTTATGATTCGAATGAGATTTGGTATTGAAAATTCAAGGAAGCCTAGACCTAGATAAAGCTAGTATAAGCCTAGTGTAATATAGTTTGAGAGTCGAGCAATTTCCTTTCATATTATATATAGCTCGAGAGTCGAAATTTTTCCAAGTCCCTCTCCTATCATATATGGCTCGAGAGTCGAAATTTTTCCAAGTCCCCCTTCTATCATATGTATATAGCTCGAGAGTCGAAATTTTTCTAAGTTCCCCTCCTATCATCTATAGCTCGAGAGTCGAAATTTTTTCCAAGTCCCTCTCCTATCATATATGGCTCGAGGGTCGAAATTTTTCTAAGTTTTTCGCTGGACGGCGCACGGCGCACGGCGCACGGCGGACGCCAGATTTCTCAAATAGCCCCCCATAAAACAGGTTCCCTGTTAAAAGAAAGCAAGAATTGCTCAGCTGGGTAGGTGGATTACGTTGTATTAATACGCGACCTTGATGAGTGGATGAACCGAGATCATGGTCAGCTGAACTTTCACCTGGCGCACTCGTTGAGTGCAACTACCTTCATGAGAAGCTAAGGAAAGTTGAGCAGGTAACGTGTTTGTATTGCGATCAACGCGGTGGGATGATGGACAAAAGCACTCCTTATTTAAGTGTGAGACGTGGAGGCCTGAACGCGGCAAACTTGGTCGGTCTCTTCTAGAGATTGGGGTGGATGAAACACTTGCTCCGTGTAGCCTGGTAACCACCATGCTGGGTTCTAAAAAAGCACGAAACCAAATGTCTGCATTTGCAGCCGTACAGGGAATAGAATGGGAAAATGCAGAAACACGCTATATGACCTATTCGACACCTGTGTACTATCCAGATACAGACGTACCTGAAGAAGTGGGAAGATTAACCCTGAAGATAGAAGAAGAAGAGACTCCAACAGCGATCTACCAACTGAGGTATAGTTGTTGTTGTAAGTACTGAAGTTTTGCGTGCCCGGGCGCTCTGCAGCTTGGTGGTTGTCAAGAAGAAGAGGAGGCTTACCGAACATTTTTTCAACATTGAAGTTATAGCCGAAGGGGTCGAACAAAATTATTGCATAGGGAACCCGCACCCACTCCGCCATGGAGAAAGGGCGGCGCTGCACATGCGATAAAAGCGAGTTTTAATATAGCACTTATTTTCACGTTTTTCGGCCTACTCTTGACTCAGGCTTTCTTCAGCTGAGTAATTTAGAGCCGACGCCGAGCAATTTTAAAATCTAGTATGAGAATTTGAATAATCAAGAATGAGTTACAGAACGAAAGCAGTGGTGGATCATTTTAGATAAATTTGCCGTCGAAATTATAGACGGAACTTATTCGGTGACAAATTCATGTCGATTTTGAGTTTAGTTTTCGCTAAGATTATGGGTTAGAGTGGAGCATATTTGAGTGTTATTTTTGCTCTCAAATACAACAAAAGGTCCAGAGACGTTTCGTCCTTTATTGTTACTCAAATAACAACTTACACTAAGCACGTGAGCTTTGGCGTTATTTTTGCAATTTAATACAACAAATGGTCTGAAGATATTTGCCCTTCGTTGTATTCAAGTGACAATTCACTCCAAGCTCGAGAGGTTTGCACTCTCTACTCACTCTGCCAGGGTTTTTAAGACCATCGAAGAAGGTGAATGTAAATCTGATGACTCAGTTATCCTCTCAGTGTGATGTCTTGATACGACTCACTGCCTCAATAAACCATTCTAAGAATTGCGGATCATTGCGGTCTTTCTATGAGCATGCGACTAAGTTTTTTATTGGAATAATTTCGTAAAAACTATGGACGAAAAAAGTACTAATTTCTTTCTTCGAATCCTGTAGCTTCGCCGTCAGAGGAGACATTTTCAAAGAATGCAGAGAACCGAAAAAATAAGTCAATTTTCATTCACAGTCTCATTTACTAATTTCCACAGATATACTTCAATTCGTAGTTTTCTTAACGCTCGTGAATTATGACCTACCTAATTATTCAAATCAATTTATTGTATTTATTTAAAATATTGAAGACGAAACCTACACTGAAAAAACATTGCTCGAGTGGAATAATAATTTCATCCAACACGTTTTGACGTCAGAAATTCCGTCATAATTATTTCGAAAGGTGATCGCGGGTGAAAGTATAGCCGTATATAGCGATGATGAACACGACTTTTCGCTTATAATTTTTTCTAATTTATTCGTAAAACGCCCGCCGGACTCGGATGCGGCGGAAACAAACGATATTCTAAATACATAATAATCACGAAGGAAGGAGAACAGGTACCAGATTTTGGCGCAGAACGCGTAACCATTCTCGTAATTAGCTGACGCGGGTTCCTCTTTTCCCGCCGGCGAACAAATTGGCCCCGCGCGGGATCGCCGGAGACGACGGCGCGCAACAGTCGCGCGCCTTAGTTAATCTTTGTCGCTTTGGAGTATATTATAGCGATGACAATAATTTACGACAGAAAGCTAAACTGGCAGATGAAAATGGTAAACTAACGTTTAACTAACTAGGTATTATGTATATGTGGTACTTTCTAATATGTATTAGCGCGTGTAAAATATGCGACCACACGAGCTTCTCGATATATGTAAAATGTCGCGCGCTCTCCGCCACTTCTGTCGCCTCGTTTGTTATCAGCAAAACGACGACGACGACGACGACGACCCCTTCTGAAAACTACTTTACTGTCGGCGCTGTCACGCCTGTATCAGCACCCTCGCCACTACGCTTCGGTGGAACCCTTAAATCCCTTCTTCCTCTTATCTGGCAATAAATTACGCTTACACACGGCGACGACCAGCCGCAAACATATTATTCGCGTTAATCTGGCTCAATATTTCTCTACACATAAAATATACATTCGTATACATCTTGATTTTTCTCCATGTGGCTTGTTTGCTAAATCGTTTAACCGTGCCTGGTGACGTTTGCGAATTAAAGGGTCGTCGTCGGATTTTGCATGGAGCGTTATTGCATGGTCTACCAAAGTCGAGTAATGACCTTCAAGCCTTGTGAATGAGCGTTTGCGGTCTACCTCAGGAAAAGACGGCACATTTGTGACAGAATTGCCTCGGATGGAGACGATTCTATTAGGGAAAAGTATTAGCACTCGAACGGATATTTCCGGACAACGGAAGGAAATGTTGTCTGCATGAACAGGGAGGGCGTACGATAACAAGGTTGTGTTATAGATTGAACGTTATCGGAGAAGTAATGATACCGGTACCATTCAGTCTACTGTAAACCTACACACTTAAGGAAAAAATCAAATGGATTTGCTCTGCAACCAGATGACTGTTACAAATATAGTTTCATATTAGAACGTTATCCTAGCCTCTTCTTCCAAAATTTTAGAGTTCACACCACCCCCGCGAATTTCCTGTATAGTGTATTCCTTCTCATCCTGGAATAGATAAGGTAACAGTTGAGATGAGGGGGATCGTCGAACTTTAAGAAATCACAGACTTAAGTTAGGTGCGTATAAGGGTGCCGTCAAGAGGACGGGCATTTGTGCTTGTATTTATCATAATTTAGTTTTATGTACTACTTTTTCCGTAAGTGTAACTACATTTTTTAGTCATTATGACTATATTCGTCGACTGGGCCGACTTTACAATATTTCAGAAAATTTCTCAGTGAAATTTTCCGAAACAATCATTGCAAAGACAACAGGTAGCATAGTATGAATACGCCAGTAAACATCCGGCAAAGCGCTCGCACCTCGATAGCTCATCATAATCCTTCGTCAAAAAACATCCTTCATCATCTCTCTTCGACCCAGTCATAATAAGCTTTTGCATCTTCTTCTCTGAAATGAAATCTCCTTGATTCACGTACACTTGCACAATGTCGAAATCCGAAGTCTTATCACTTATATAAACTGCTTTATCTGTGGTTGGACATTGGCAAAGCCGAACCTCTTTGGCGGGCCAAAATCTTGACTTTTTTATTGTGTACTTTTTCATTGGTTGGACCAATGTATTTTCGGCAAATTTAATCTTATTGAATTGAAATACGTTCAACGTAAAAATGTTTCGACAGAAGTTGCGTACTTCTACCTCTTTATCCCAACTGCAAAATGTATCGAAGGTTTCCTTATTCGGGTTTTGAGTTGTAACTGAAAAATCAAATATTAAGTGTGTACTTATGTGCGAATTCTCTCGAGGAACATCGGGCTTCCTACAACGGTAGCGTGATGAATATTTTCTTCGAGTATACGAGTTATCGTATAAGTAATTGAAATGGAGGAAAAACTGACATGTGACGAATTACTCACAACAAGAATTCAATTATACAATTGGGCGAAAATAAAATAAGATTGAAACTTAAAGTTCGGAGGTTTCGGATCGTGTTGTTCAATTCATCATCTCACTTATTATGGCTCGTAAAGACATGATCTTCTCTCATTGTTCAATTCATCCTCCTTGTTGTAAGTAATTCGTTATGTGTCACTGTTTTCCCTATTAATTGTTAACACTAGTGTGCTACAAATATCTGATATTCTCAGGTCTAGCTGAAAAAAAAATATGAGGTACCTTCAGAAATTTTGTAGACTGTGTTGATATTGATATTTTGCCATACCCTCGACGCAGAATTAGCCCCATCTAAATTCATGACGAGTAGGACGAAAAATTCAAAGTGTACCATTTTCAATAAAAATGAATTGAATGTACCGAGATGCCTATTCCTCAAACGAAACAAAAGTCACTTTTCTAGCTAGAACTAACGTAATATGGTCTAGTCTTCGACGTTCTCAAGTTTCTATTTTACTTATACATGCTTTGACGCTGTGTACAGGTGATATAATTGTGAACGATTGTTTGCTGAGGAAAATATTTGCGCAACTGCGAGGTAAAAATCCAAAAATCAGATATTTAAACCAAGAACGAGGATAGAAATCAAATATTACGTAAGTATTCTAGATATTATTTAATAATTCCACAATTTGGGAAAATGTAAGGAAACCCTCGACTCATGTATTTGAAAAAATTTCAATCTCTGAGCTGAGCATATGGGTGGTGACTTGAAAAATCCATGACCCTTGTGCCATACTCGAGCGTATTACGAGTGAGACACGTAGAGGAAGATATAAGGCGACTCAACTCTGTATAGGATTACGTCTCCAGCTGGTGGCTGCACTTTCATTCTACATTTTTGGTACAAAATTACGTCACCAACGTACAGTGACGAAATGAAAGTAAGTACAGAAAAAGACCCCCTGACTTAATCCTGTACCAGATGGTGGAGTCCTATTATATTTCCCGTTATAGTGTGTTAGTGTGAGGGAATGAAGCTTTAGTCTGCAGGAGAACTTGTATACTGTTATAAATCATTCATTACAAGTGCTTGTTTAGATCCAACTCCTCTAGTGGTCAGTTTTTGCCAAAGACCCACGGAACAGGTTTTCTATTGAAATAATAACCACGATGAACCCCCAATCTTAGATGGTTTCAATCATCCGTCATAAATAAGCTACTTTTCTTTTTTTTCTGAAAGTTCTATTCCTGTATATGACGATCGTAATTCCTTGAATATCTCCTTGATGAAGATTCAAACCAAAAGTCAATCTCTGATGACATCATATTCTCCTGTTTGTACTTTCTTCGTATTTATGAATGCTGATGACGCATCATGACGGTTATGACGTCACCTGTGTTGATACGTATATGGGGTCGAACCTACTCCTCTCGTTCGCTAACCGTGGACTAGACAGCTCAACTTACAGTATACCAAGAACGGGGGGGGGGAGCGGGGTGAACGGGCAGAGCGAGTGAGCCTTCAGGGCTAGATAGGTCATCTTACAGTACATCACGGCTATATTAGTACATTTATTTATTTATATTATTAGAGTGCCCTCAAACAGCCGATCGGTCAATGACAGAAGGGAACTATAAACAAAAAAGATGAAAAAAATTGAAACAAAAATAAAAATAAAAATAATAGAAAAATACGGATAATAAACAAAATTCAAAATTCAAAATTCAAAATTCGAAATTCAAAAAAAAAAAAAAAAAAAACAAACAATAATGATAATATGTCTACCACTAGCCACTCTAACCCTGGTGCCATGTCCAATCCCCCAACCCCTTCCACAAGCCAATCATTTTGAAGAATAAACAAAAAAATGAAAATAAATAAATAAATAAATAGATAGATATAATCATAATTACAGATATATGGGGGCCATTTGATCATAGGGGTGCGGACAAGATCAGACTAACAAATTTATGATATGAAAAAAAAAAAAAATAGATGAATAATGAACAACAATTAGGTATGGGCAAGCATTATCAATTTGTTTCCAAGTTCACGAGGACTGTCGTCACCTTGCTACCTAACATTTTTCTACTATCAAAAAATATATCAATTGTGAACGAGGCACACGCCTTTGTGATAAAAACCCACAAACTAGGCCATAGAAGTCAATTACCGAGCGGGTAGCGTGGTGGTCTCGTGAACGGGGGAAACAACTCGGACTTGCAGATTTCCAATTGATGGCTGGGGTACCGGTAAAGTACCTGGAACTTACGGATTCTTTAACGGAGTCAAACGGATGGTGGCGGGGAACCTGTTTTATGGGGCAGGTGAAATCTGAATAATATTGACGAAATAGAACTATGACGTCATAAAATTGTGACTTCACAGCTCCAGATTTTGGAGCTACATAGGAAAGGGATTGAAAAAATTCCGACCTCCAAGCTCTATCTAATATATGTATAAAGCAGAAAGTTTGTCCGTCCGTCCGTCCGTCCTCCTGTCCGTTTATAACTCGAGAACTACTGGGCCGATCGCTTTCAAACTTTCAGGATATATTGTCTTCATCCCAGAGCAGCACATAGACTCATAAAAATAAAAATTTGACGGGGAGGTGCTGAGTAATTTCAAAAAAGGGCGAAAACAATGACTTTTTTCAATATAAAAAGACGTGGTCGTGTAGCTTGCCATGTACGTTAGACCTACAACGCGCGTTGAGTGGCGCAGTTTCGAGAATTGAATTATTGTGATAACTCGAGTATAACTCATTTTTATGAAAAATTGAAGAGAACAAAAATTGTAGCCCCTGTAATTTCCTTTCGAATGAGCCCGGTTCCAGATTTTTAGGAGGAAATTTTGTGACTACAGTATTCGCTGTACTTCCATACCAAGTAAGTTATTTTATTCACAGTTTTAAAAACACCTACATAAAGGATTTTACATCCGGTATCTCATACAAGAACCAATGTCTAGACACGGTGCGCACTGCGTATGGGCTAGCGGAGATGACCCTTTTTTTTACCTGTTGTCCGTGTGTTTTCTTAGGGACTGGCAAAATGTCGATGGATTTGTCTGTATTCTGCTGCGATACAGGCTTCACGCGTTAAGTCAGCTCTCAAGTGAATTAGTGTGTAAAAAATTTAATTTGGTGATTTTATTTTTGTGCGACTCGGAACTTTGATATGTTATAAGTACAGTCGCAGTTTTTGGTGTCTATTTTCTTATTCTTGAACTGAATAGTTGTGAATTTTGCAAAACTCTTTCCACTGTTTCTTTTTTAAAAATTCATCTGAATTCCAAGATACCTACAAAACACACATACCTATAAGATACAGATACCTATAAAACACAGATATCTACTCAACACACAGCTAGCGGTCAGGCGCGCCGGAGGCGCGTCGCCAACCGCTAGTAATTCTATATGATTTGATCTCCGAGCTATATGCGATAGGAGGGGGATTTAGAATACCTTGAAAGGACGTTCTGAGTCTTCTGCTGTTTGAAGCGTTGCATATTTAGCTCATTAAAGGAGCTTAGTAAATTGGTGTCTAAAGAATTGTATATCTAATCACACAGAGGGGCTATCTTTCAGGCTATACTCTGTTCACGTTAACAAAGGATAGAAGTACGTACCTCGAGAACGGAACGGCAGATTAAAACCACCTTCGGTGTGTACGTACTTCTATCCTTTCTTAACGTGAACAGACTATGTATACATCGACCACCGAGCTTATGATAGGAGGAGGACTTGGAGAATTTTTGAGCTCCGAGCTTTGCCGGCCGGCCGGTGGACGGCGAACGTTTTTCCAAAAAAAAAAAAACTATAAAACAGGTTCCCTCTTAAAATGACGGCTTCCTTAACAAAGTTGAACGAGGATCGCAGAGATCTTGTTGTAGGGGTCAAATATGTTTGGGTATTGAGAATTCAAAGACCCTCTGCTGTCATATATTGTGGCTCGAAAGTCGACATTTTTCCAAGTCCCTCCCTTCTATCATACATCGTGGCTCAAAATTCTAAATTTTTACGAGTCCAAATCCTTTATTAGAGTGGGCTAATTTTTGCCGGACGGCGTGTGGCAAATTTTTCAAAAAACCTTCATAGAACAGGTTCCCTGTTGAAAAGAGGAAACTTAGTCTCAAACTTGCAAATTTTCAAAAGTGCATGAAGGCCCCTAAAGACATCAACCAGTTAAAACCTCCTTGTGACGTCATCATCGTACGTTGACTCTGTTTTTGACTCGTGACATCATTAGCTTGAATTTGCCTGTGACATCAAGTTTGTGACGTCATCAACATTCAGAACGTCATCAGTTTGTGACCTCAACATTTCCCTCAATAGGAAGATTTTTTCGTTTATTGACCAACATTTCTCTCTTTTGACCGAAGTCTAGTGTAGTTCTAGTATTAGTATAGCAGGGCAGAGGATCTTCCTAGGCGTGGCCTAAAATTAGTACAGTCTCTTAGCCTAATGTTAGGACAGGGAAATTCGAACTCGACCTTGCCGATTTCTGGACTGGGTCAAAGGTTCGAGGTTCTATGTCCATCATCGAGGAGATAACTTCGTGATCTCATAGGTGGGGGGAACAACTCGGGCTCGCAGGTTTCCAATTGTGGGCTGGGAGCCTGGGATGCCGGTGAGGACATTAAAAATGTCGAAAACCACTAGAACTATTCTTTTTGTGGAGTAAATCTTATGATAACGACGGGCACCCAAAAACTGCATTAATTGAGCAGTCACGCAAAAAGCAACTCCTCTATGACTGATTTTAAAGCTCGTAAAAACTGCTCTCGGTAACCTTTTTCCGACCGCGTGCCCAAATTATACGTCCGTCACGTCAACGCAATTATTATTTAGTATAGTATACGATAATTTGACGCCGGTCACATCGTATAACAGATTATATATGAGGTGTATCCGAGCCAGTATCTAACGTCTGCGTAAATATTGCGAGCGAGAGAGAGAGAGAGAGAAAAAACTGCTGTCATTGAATTTCGCACGTGTATTATAGTGTGTGTACACATCTACACGAACGTCCACTCGACGATGTCAAATTGAAATGTCAACTATCTACTTCAAAGTATACGTTGGATTTGTATTCGTTTAGCACCGCAATTGATGGTCGACACGATAATGCGTTTTGTCGATGTTTTGTCAACTTACACGAGTCTCTCTCTCTCACACGAAAGAGAGGATGAAATTTATTCAATTTCCTTGAAATCGAGTGTGTTGACATACGCGCGAGTAGAGGACGAAATAAATTTTCTTTCGAGTGGACAAATTTAAATTTGATTTTTCGAACAAAGCGACTTTCTATTATCGAGGACGAGAGTGTCATGTGTAGAACGTCAATAATAATATAATGGACACGATTTCCTCGTTTACCTAACTTCGTACCGTTATCAGCCTTCTTCCTACAAACTCTTCTTGTCGAGAGCTTTTTGTTGATATGAGATTTATTTAGGCTGCGTTTTCGCTACGTCTTTCTATGACAATATGTACGTGTTTTGTATAGGACTCTTCAAGAGAGAAGTTGTTTATAGAGCGTTTGCTCTGAGTTTTGTACGAATTCATTGAGGTTTTAAGATAATCAATTGTGACCATATATCTATGAGCTCTTTGTGAGAAGTTCAGAACAAAGAAAAAGATTGAACTTACAGGGGAAATGAGTTTTCAGATCAGGTTGATCGTACTTCCTGTAGTCATTGGGTCGTGGATACTTTATTCTCATATCGCAATGTTAGATCATAATCAACTATTTGGTCCCCAAACTACGACCTTGCCAGAGGAATCAAGCATTCTAGAAAAATTCTGGTAAATTACTTTGTTGATACTGAATTTATCGAGGGACCCCCATTCGACACGCTTGGGCGCAATAGTGTGACAAATGTGGAGTCGGCATTCATACTGCGAGTGAAATGCATGACGACGTGCTCACGTATTTGTCCAGTCATCATTAGCTCCTTCACACGATGGCGCAGTACGATAACGAACAAATTTTCGTGAATGTATCCACATTGTAGGGTGCCTGTAAAACGATCATTTTACCAGAACTTAATTAGTAAAAGACACGGTACCCTGTAGCGCGTTTTTGATACAACTGACCGCGATTTGAACATCCAACTTAGGAGAAGAGACGACAGAGAGGAAAAAAAAATCTGTTCCAATTAAAAAAACCTTTATTTTTTTTTCTGATATCGTTTTGTCAGCGAGAAGCGCAGCGCACGCGGCTTCTCTTTCAATCAGATAACAACCTTAGTAGTGGTCTTGCCTGAAAATGGTATTTTTTCTCCAGTTTGATGATACTTTAAAGAACCGGTAATGTGTTCTCATAATATGCTACCTGCGTTGTATACGCGCAGTATTTATTACGCTCGTATATTACACGTGTATAATATATAATATCGGATCGAGATTGTCTAAACGTGAACGCGACAATGGAATGAATTACCGCGTACTTAAAAACTCTCTCACATTCGTCGAGTGCCTATCAATCAGCCTTGGTATATACTTTGATCGGATCGTTATCAGAGCCACGGACGTGCAATGAAGACCGACACAAAAATCTCGAGCATTTTTTTGTGCGAGTATACGACGTATAAATACAAATACGTCAAGTTCCAAAGAAGACAACGATGCCAGACAGATCGTTCTCTGAATCTTGCGGAAGAGAGATGAGTTTCAACCAGGACAAAATCGATCATGGTCTCGTTTCAAGAAGGTCCTCTCTGAGCATTGAATTAAGTTTAGAAATCCTGAGAATCCGAACTCCACTGTGATCATTATTTTTGGTTTTGGGGGACTATTCCATTTTCGATTTAGATGAAGGGGATGGTGATGTTTGTTATATGATGGAACCATAAAAATAAGTAGAATCTAAAAGTTGTTTATGCACGCAGTCTTATTGTATATTATACTTGTTGAGGGGGAAAAAGTTTGAGGGAATTCACAAGAAAATGAAATAGTACAGGCACGTAATTTGTATTTTCTCTTTTTTTTTCTTATCTGAGGAGATTGAAAAGTTCACTTATATTTAGACCATTGTACTTTTCGGTAAATCCATTACATCGCTGAAGGCTGTGAAGTACCTAATTAATATTTGCTTGTCAATACGTTTCCCTCGTTTGTTAGCTCTATATTCGATTCAGATGATGTTTTCGGAGGAAATCGAGGTTAATTATTCAAATTTCTCCTTGGAAAATATTCTGAACAGCAATTCATGAACATCGTACCTACTTTGGTGTCTGCGAACTGCCACTGCATACCGCATGGGTGAGTGTCTGTTGGCGTCTTCTATATGCCTGTAAAAGTACTTGTTCAATAGAATTGATCCGGTTCTCAAGTTTACGGTCGGATGTATCGAAGAAAAGCTCCACAATACTCGAAAAAGTTAACTGGAGGGCAATTTGCAAGAACCGCAGAAAATATGCAGGAAGCTGCGAGCGCGCTTTCGGTTAAACAACCATTCTCAAGCGTAAATAAAAAGCGACTCGACGAGATGGGAAAAGAGAACAGTCACAACGACGGAGGAGAAGAAATCATGATTGAACTAGCGAAGTATGAGACTGTGAATCATACTCGTAAACTAGCTCGACCAACCCCTCGTCCAGAATGTACCTGTTGAGTAGATTTATATCATCGCTATTAAGATGACGAATAATTTCAATGTTTTCCCGAGCACGGCGTTTGAAGTAAGCCTTCTTTCTGTGGAGGAGGGTTTCTGACCCCGCCCTGAAACCATGACCCGTAGTTATAAGCTGGTCAGCAAATGCGGATTCGCCCAAATGCCTTTTTTTCCCAATCTTTTAGGTGTTCAGCCACTCTAATTTTAATCTGACGACTAGTCTCGCCTACATACATCCTATTACAGTCCGTGCAAGCTATGCTATAAACTCCGCTCTTTTCAAGGGGCGGGATAGGGTCCTTTGACCTGAATAATAGCACTTTTACCGTCGTAGGATTATAAAACACCGAACGGAAACCGAAGGGGCGGAGGGCGCGACTCAATTTCGAAGAAAATTTACCCAAGAAGGGGAGTTTAATGAAACGGGTCCTGCTATCGATAGAAGAGTCGCGGGGGAGGGAGGTAGTTGAATCAAGGCAATTCCGCGTGATCTTCCTCCGGACCATAAGGTCAATTTCCTCGTTGACCTCATTCACTCTAGCCAAGTATTTTATAATATTGAGTTCTTTTTGGAAAGCTGCCTGGTTCAGCGGGATGCGGGTTAGCCGTTGAATAAAGCTATTAAACGCCGCGAACTTGTGAGAAACAGGGCAGAAGACGAGATCGGTCCAAGTATCTTTTCTATACATTGAAAACTCGTGGACTCCATCTCTAACTGAGATGCTGAGATCCAAGAAGTTAATATTAGAACCTCCAAACTCTAAGGTAAATTTGATGGAGGGATATTGAACGTTAAGATACTTAAGAAACTAACCAAGGAAGTCTCGGGGACCGATCCACGCACATAGAACGTCATCTACATACTCACAGTCTCATACTTCGCTGGTTCAATTATGATTTCTTCTCCTCCGTCGTTGTGACTGTTCCCTTCTCCCATCTCGTTGAGTCGCTTTTTATCTACGCTTGAGAATGGTTGTTTAACCGAAAGCGCGCTCGCGGCTTCCTGTATATTTTCTGCAGTTCTTGCAAATTGCCCTCCAGTTTACTTTTTCGAGTATTGTGGAGCTTTTCTTCGATACTTGTTCAATATTCCATGACTTGCACGTGCTTGGGTGAGATGTTATTGCCTTGCCTTTCTAACAAGAAATCTGTTTTATCGGGATGTTTTTCGGAAAGAACGTTCTCCTTCCCTCGGCCGGCCCCTTCAATGAGCTAGATATGCAACGCTTCAAACACCATAAGACTCAGAATATCCTTCTAAAGGGTGACGAAAAAATTTTCTTAATTCGATAAAACAACTTTCGGTTAATATCACGTTTACAAAATTTTTTTCCTCGACGAAACAGTAATCTGACCGACACGTCAAGAAAAAAATTTTTCCAACGTGAAATTAGCCAAAAGTTATTTTATCCTTCTAAAGCATTCCAAGTTCCCCTTCTATCACATCATATATACTCTGAGAAAACAAAAAAATGGTTTAAATGACTGCTAATTATAGTTCTGGTGCTCTGCTCTGCAAAAAATGGTCAGTATAAAAAATAGTGAAGATGAATGAATTTTATCAATATTGAAAACTTTTTTTCGTAAGTTGAACTATTTTTTGCAGAGCAGAGCACCGGAACTATAATCAGTAGTCATTTAAATTTTTTTTTTTTTCTTAGTGTAACTCGGAGATTGGTGTACATACATACAGCCTGAAAGATAGCCCCTTCAAGTAACTAGATATGCAATGTTTCATATACAATAATTGACTTAGTCCCTTCAATAAATCAGGAGGGGAAGAATCTTTTCGGCGATCTAGAGATATGAGGTTTCGCTGTAGAGGAGGCAGCTGAAGGAGGCTGTCAAGTCATCGAAAGGGACGGACATTCTCAAGATCTCTGATTTAAGGCTGAAAGACTTTTATCAACTCCAACTTTCCAGGCTCTTAAGATTATAGCAATTTTACACTTTTTGGTAAATTCAAGCAACCTTTTGGCCTATTGAATGTTGGACGACTCCAACTATTGTTTGTTATTTTCTACAGAATTTTCTGTCGTGGTCCACTCCTTTCTCAAATTATAATATGAATTTGAAAAAATTTGTTTTTGGCTAATAAGTGAAATTTCCTATCGATCCATATTATACGATGTCCGGGATCACCGAACTCTGATGTTTGATAGTATGAAACTGAGTCCTTTAAAACTGAAGTATCAAAGTCACTACAACAAGACCAGGAAGGTGATGAAGTACCTAGACATCTGGTTCGACTCAAAGCTGAGCTTTTGGTATTGGAAAAGGTGAGCGGGGTAGTTATATACGTCAGTCACCTGATGAGAAATCCAGGATAATCAAGAGAAGCAAGAAGAAGGCCCCTCTTTGTCAATCCTCCTAATGTGGTGTAGCATGGGTTGACTCCAGAAAGAGAGAGGTTGTAAAGATCCAGCGAAGAGCTACGCTGAGGTGTGTCAGTACCTACCGAATTGTCTAGACGGAGGTTCTTTGCGTATAAGCAGGTTCATATACCACCAATCTAGCTCCTGGCTGAGGAGAGAGCGGTGGTGTTCAAAACAGAAACGAGGACAACGACCGATCATAAGGGTTTGCGGGTCAAGCAGGAGACCAGGCGCTCCTTTGTTGAGAAATAGGAAGCAAGAATTGCTCAGAGCGAGCTGGGTACGGATGACCCATGTGTTAATAAGCGACCTTGATGAGTGGATAAACCGAGATTATGATCAGCTGAACTTCCCCCGAACACAGGTGTCAGGCGGCTATGATTGCTTCAACAAGTACTTTCATGAGAAGTTGAAAAAAGTTGAGCAGACGTCCTCGCACTACAATCAAGGACGGTATAATGGACCACAGCACACCTTATTTGAGGTGAACCGTGGAGGCGTGAGCGGGACAAGCGTAGTTAGTCTCTTCAAGAGATTCAGGTCGATTGAACGCCTGCTTCAAGTAGTCTGGTAGCCATTATGCTAACCTCCGAAGAAGCATAGAAATAGGTTTCTGCATTTCCAGCCACCGTTTTGTAGACACAGAATAGTGGGAGAGAGTAAAATTTCACACACTTGTGCGTAATAAATGCAGAGTCGCCGTCTATGGCCCATTCAACAATTCTCCAGGAAGAAAGAGGAAGCATAATAAAACTTGAAGAAAGAAGAAGAGACTCCAACAGCTATCTACTATGTCTAAGGTGGTGTTGTTCGCGTTCCTGGGGGCACTGACCTGCCGGTTCTCGAAGAAAAGTGGGGTTCCGGTAAGGAGATCCAAATCTGAAAGGGAACGAACCCGCAACCACGGAATCATGGAGGATGCTACAAAAGCGACTCCAAAAAACGGAAGATTCACCTGCAGGTTTTACAGGTCATCATTTCAGTTTTCTGTCCTGGGTTAAGCGCCGGGCAGTCAAACAACAGAAATTTACGAGACAACTTGCTTCAATAACGACACTTTGCATCCTCGCGAAGACTTGGAAGTGACGAACATTTTTCTCAAGCTTTCTTTTGCTTTTACCGAGTGGAATCGCCAGACCGGTTCCAATTTCCTATTTAAGCGGATGTACGCTGGATAAGAGGATAATTGTGTTGTAGATTTTGATTAGTAACCGGAAGATAATTTCCGGAGTAATTTTGATTTTTTCTCACTTACAAAGGCCTCGAAATAGAAACAGAACCATAGGGGACGTAAGAGGAGTCGTGAGAATACAACACTGAAGACAAGATGAAACAACCAATGGGTCGGATGAAATAGATTTGCAGTAGTGGTTGGATCGGAAGAAGTTTAAAGTGTTAGTGATAGTTTCTGAGTTATTGGAAGAGCAGAAAGGGCTTGAGAGGAGACAGAAAATGAATGTCTGATGTTCACGAGAGAAGGGCAGTTGAAAAAATGTGAGACGGATAAATTTTCAGTTTGACGGTATCGGTATTGGCATGAGGAAGGAACAGAGAATCCAAGAAGTAGGAGGAAGTGGGTTAGGCGAGTGTGTTCAATTCGTAATCGATTTAGGACTATTTCTTCCCGGGAAGACCAGTGGGTTGGGGATTTTTTTTTTAATTGAACGAAGTTTGCTGCATAGTTAAGAGCACCAACGGCTGTGCCATGATGAGATGATATTCAAAGTCGGAGGCTTGAGAGGGGCAGCGACCAGTGATTGAGGGGGATAGTAGATCCATTGCTTCGTGTTTCGGTAGACCGATAAGACCAGATATCAATAGGAAAGCGAGGAGATGTTAAGGTGGAAAAAGTAAGAGTCCCAATTCTCTTCTACAATTTTAAATTAAAATAATTCGTTATTGAGAAAGATTTTGGTGCATAAGAAACCCAGCTGCTTTAATCAACGCCTGCAGTGGTGATACAAGACGGAAAATTTCGCGCAGATCGTTAATGTCCGGAGATGTTATCGAAATCGTAAAATACAACGCTTGTACAAGAAAAAAACTATTATACAAAATATTGTTGAAACTTCGCGCGTATTTCAGTTAGATATCAGAATAGCAACGTGAGAACTTTAACACTCGTTATTTATTCTCAGCCGTTGACGTTTTTTTTTTTTTTTTTTAATTAATAACTGATGTACCGGAAACGTGATTAGCATGACAAGAATTTCTTTTCAGGTGTTTCTAATTTCACGCACGTAAAATATAATTCGGATAAGCAACAACCAAAATCGTGTTTTCATTTCGATTTTACTTAATGTAATTATATTATAAATATATATAAGATGAGACAGTTGAATGTTGAAATAATGATAATATAGTCATACGGGTGTTCTTCTTACGAGAAACACATGAAAGTAAGACGAGAAAAAAAGTTAGGGGTCCTATAAAAAGATAAAATCTAGAGCTTCTTTAAAACTTCTCCTCACTTTGGGACTGGGTAAGAGAAACCTAGGTTGTTCTCCAGTTTGCTGTTTCTATAGGAAGTTGCTCAGATAGTTGTTACCTGGAATTACAAAACCTCGAGCACCATCAGGTTTGGTGCGCAGCGCTTTTGGTGTGAATGTGCATCGCTTAGTGCAAGATGGGTCGTATTTCTAATAAGTAAATTGAGTCACAAACGGAAGAAGGAGTCGATCCGCAAGAGCGATTGTCCTTCCATAAGACAAACAGAAGCGTTCTGGAACTTACCTTTACGACTTTATCGAAAATATCAGTCTGGCTGATTCTTTGAAGTTTTCCAGATTTTAGTGATCGTCATCACACAGTATTAGATGATTATGAAGCCTTTTTCCAACTTCATTCTGAAAGATACTTTGGCCGATGTTTTTTAATCAAGAGGCACTCAGCAGGCAATTTTAGGCATTACTTTTACTATCTTCAGCAGCCGTATACTCCTATCATTGGGGTGTTAGTCACCCTCGTGATGCAAGTTCATACTCATTTCGTTTGAAATGAATTCCACGACAGGAAATCTGTTTCGAAAAGCCGACAGGCGCACGGCCGCAATCCGTCTTCTTCAGCATCGCAAAATTTCCCGTTTGTTTCTCAGATTCAATTTAGGTAATCTGTATCGTCGCCGATCTGTCAAAATGAGAGTGGCGTCCGACGAGTTCGTCGCATCGCATAATGTGTGTGCAACAATAATTAGGTTACATAGAGCTCTTGAAAACTTCCTTTTTCTCTCTGACATACCGATCGAAGAATGACATCGGTGAAGGCGCGTTGAAAGACGTTAACTGTGACAGACTGTAAATGAAATATACAGTCAAAATATTCGATTAGTTCGCACGTCCTCTTTCTTCCTCTCGTACGCAGGGTGAGATATAATAATGGGATCTTGGAAGTTAGCTCACGTTCGATAGTACACCATCCAGCTTACAATTCATACACTCGATAAATTATGTATAAATTCTCGTTTCTAACGTTGACAAATACGCTGTAGTAGGTCGTTCCGCATTGAAAAATTCAAATAATAGAAATTAGGAACATTTAAAAAAAGAAGACGTAATTACCATGCTGGTTCGAATAAAGTATAAGCAAATTAAGCTCATTTCAACGAGAAAACTACCTATAACGAGATTAGTGCATGCTGATAAACACGAAAGACTTTTACAAAAATGCGACTAGTTCGTCGCTACAGCCTCTTCCTCATCACGTTACAGTCTATATATGTAAAATAGTCTGGTGTTTTGGAGAGGAAGGAAAAAAAAAAGTACGAAAATATACACGGACGCGTTTTGAATATTATAACTCATTTGTTACGCTGTCGCCGAATATAAATGTCGCAAATTTTTCATCGCTTACGAGCCCATCTATCCGTCCGAAGAGGACCGAGTCTGACATATCTTATATTCGTAGTAAATGTAGGAATATACATACGGCTTAAGCCTGGTGGAATCTAGTCTATTATCGTCGATGCGTTACGGCGAAGACTGACGCTTATAATTACGTGAAAGGTGAAGCGATTAAATGAATAATTAGTCGATGATACTCGCACGATAAGAGAATCCTCTCCAGGTTCAAAGATACTCTAAAGTCGATCTATACGTTCTCAGAACTCGCGTCTCGCGATATCGCCGGCGATCGCGCCCGGCCGTGTCGGAGGAATATCTTACCTGAAGATAGATGCCTATCTGGATGAATCTACGCACGTATATAAAATATATAACCTTTTTTCAACAATTTTATTGACTCTCAAACAAATAGGAAATTTATAAATATCATAAAAGTATGTCAATATTTTATCGGGCGGTCTTTCATCCCGATCGTTTGCTTTTGGAATTTCTCGTATATTGGTCGTTCCGAACCTTTTTATTGCGATTATGGTATTTTGTTAAGAGTACGTTAATTCGCTTTATGACCTTATTTTGATAGTTTTTTCGTAGATCAAAGTGAAACCGTCGCTATTATTGAAACGTTAGGCACGTTTTCGATGCGAACTGTAAATGAGACGCAGGTCGATGTTTCGGGTGCGAACGTTTCCATCATATTTACGGGGGTTGCGTATGCTATACTCCACTCACGATTGTACGTTGAGCGGTAGAGGAATTCTATGTGTGAAGTGAAAATGAATAGGAAAAGCGGAGAGTTGTAGGGCTTCTAGCCCTAAATTTGCGATGAAAATATGTTCGTCTTCTTGATGACGTAATTTCTCGCTCAGTTGCAACCTCTGCAGTCATGTATCTCCATCCCGGAAGATGGGCCATGTGTGTGGAAGTATTTCAGAATTTCATACCTTGATATTCTCAATTCTGAACAAACGACTTATCTGGTCTTAGAGTCTGAGAATTTTGTACACAATTTATAATATGGATGTAGTAAAGGTCGGTTTACAACCATGGCACTAGCCGAACTTGATACCCCGATCTATCAAGCAAGCTCCAATAAATCAATAAAATATAGAACCCAAAAAATCAAAATACCTGAGTCGCAAAATTTTGCTACTCGAGTATTTTGATTTTTTTGTGTTCTATATTTTATTGAAATGTGTCGCACCACTCCGGAACTAATCGAAATTATCCAATAAACCAAGCATAATTTCAGTTTTTTTTTCAGGAGTCTGGCGATTCCCCATTCCCCCTTCCCAATGGTTTCCGTGGTCTGTTCCCACTACTTTTAGAAAACTATTTGTATCTACAAAACCGTTCCTTTCAAGTCAGAGTAGTAAATAAACTCCCTTCTGTTCTCATCCAATCGAATGGAGTCTCACAAGGATCACCCCTCAGTGGAACTACTTTCATGACCGCATTAAATGACATCTTTAGTAACATAACTTTCCTAATTAAACTAATTTTATAAACCGATGACCTGAGCATCCATCTGCAAACAAATAATCAATTTCGCACACAAGGATCCTATAAAATTCCATCTTCTCCATCCTTGGCTGGCCACATACCGCAAATTCAGAATATCCTCCTGTAAGTCCTGCATCGTGATTTTCGACAAAAAATTAGCTAGAACCCCATTTCCTCCACTCCTCTTCAACTCCATCCCTAACGCAGTTGAAGATACAGTAAAAGTCCTCGGCCTCCGCTTTCACTTCAAACACTTATGGCAAGCCAGAAGTATCAGAGCTTTAAACGTCCTAAAACCGGCCAACTTCCTCTCTACTATACCCTAGTTCGATCTATCTCAGATCATGGATCACGTATGTTACGCCGAATCCGTCAAATTTTGCCGAATTTATAAAATCGGCAACCCAAAGGCTAATTTTGCCGAATTTATGAAATCGGCAATTGAAATATTGTGATTTAAAGTAACAATATTTCTTATCCCATCTTCCAACTTTTTCTGTTCTTCCTTTTCACGGTTTTATGAGACGAGCAACTGAATTACGTGATAAATTGAAGACCTGCGTAATATTTTTCTTTCTGTTTTTTCCAATCGTATTTTTTCTCCTTCATTGCGTTCAATGATCATCTTCGAGTGATGAATGAAACTAGTTCGTATATACGTGAAGTTGAATCATGAAGACGTTCGATATTGTTAAGGGGTGAAAATAAGTAGACAAACGCACACTCTATTTAGGCCAATGACATCAGCGCTAACACGGAGTACTCCTTGCGCGAGCTCGTGTATCTGAAGTCAGTGGGCACTGGGCAGGGGTACCGTAAGTGCACGTGCTGTACAAATTGCACCTCCAAAAAATGTGACCGTAACAAACAGGGGTTGAGGTGCAATTCGGTCTGCCATCCCGGACGTAAATGTGATAATCACAAAGACTGATGTTTTAATATTTCCTGCTCGACTGTATTTTTATAATAATGACGATTGGCTTTCTCTAATTTTTAAATATTTCCTGCTTGACTGTATTTTCATAATAACAAAGATTGACTTTTTCTGATTTTTTAATATTTTCTGATTGACTGTGTTTTCATAATAACGACTGAATTTTTCTGATTTTTTTAATCCATTTATTAACTAAAATTGGAACGAACAATGATTGATTTCTTCCAATTGTTACTTCAGATCGATATTGCCGATTTTATCAATTCAGCAAGCAGTTGCCGATTTTATGAATTCGGCATCAAATCGGCAATTTGATGGATTCGGCGTAACATAATATTACATATATGGACTCGCACCCTCATCACAACTCTCTTTTTGGACACAGCTCAAAATTCCACCATTTGTATTTTCACGGGCGCTTTCTGCACTAGCCCTGCTCCAAGTCTGACCGCTGAATAAGATTACCCACTTCTAGATTTTCAAGATTTTCATCGATATTACTCAACAGCTTGTCTCCTCCCCTTTGTCTTACAACTTCCCCGGTTCTCAACATTCTCTTCAATTCCACCCCAAATCGTGCTACTTATCACAATTTTCAATAACATGGTCTACTTTCTCACCCATTCCCTTCTATTACCTAGTCCCCTTATTTCCCATATTACCCTCTTGGACCTTACCTACACCTACAATAATATACGAACTATGTCAACTACCCAAAAAGTCAACCAACCTCGCAATTTACCGCTCCCTCTTTCTAGAAAAATACTTGATTCTTTTCGCAACATCCACCGCTTACGGCACAGACGGATCAAAAATCGAAAATAAGTCATTTTTGAGCGCAAACTATCAGGTTGTCGATATTTCCCAATAATTGATCAACGCCCTTTGTAATTTTTTTACACCTCACGCATTCCACTTTCCTCGGTTCCACTTTCGAGTGACAATTTCCTTCGACTCTTCTGAGGCTTCGAATCATTAGCACGAAAAATGACCCGTGGAGAGTTTGGTTTTTGTGCTCGAATCAATGTATGCTGTGCCTAAGTAGCTGTATTCTCTCTCCGATTCCGCACTCTCATTCTAATTACTCGTCCTCAGTCCGAGCTCCTAATCTTAATTTTTTCATCTCCCCCTTGAGGCTCATCTAGATGTGTATTATAGAGTGATTTCTCTTTTCCCTTAAGAATCGCCCATCGAAGTACGAGTATGTGTAATTTTTCCATCGATGATAATGTGACGATAAGTGTAGCTTCCAATCAATTTCAGTCAACAAGAAAAACTTTATTTCACAAAATTATGATTAACGATAGCATAATATGAATACATTTTTTGAAATAACTCGAATTTTTATCTATTCTTACGATTAACAATAATATACCAATTATTTTTCGAAATATCTTGAATTTTAATTATCTTCTCAATTTTATAAAATGATGAAAAAAGTAAAATGAAGTATCGAAGATACCGCAAGGGCGCAATATCATCTATCATTTATTTCCACGAGGAGGTGGAGGCCAGGAACCTCCGTTTTGAATACCACCTGCAGGGTCGGGGTCGGGATCTGCATAGACACCAGTAGATTTTCCATACATAATATAACCTGTCACCGCTGATTTTGCTATCATTTTCATGACGCCTGTAGAAAAAAAAAAAAAAAAAAAAAAAATGAGTTACAAAACTAATTAAGAGGAATAATTCCAGAAAATAAAGGAATTGATCTGACGAAAAATTCTTCTTTATACATAATTATGGGTACCCAACTTATCGCTCTAAAGAAAATTTAGTCGGGATAGCCATCTCGAAAAAGTCAAGAAATTTCTGTAGCAGTCGGGAAAGTACACCTATACGTACGTTGGGAGGAATAAAAAGTCCTTAACGACGGATTTAAAATGTTCAGTCTTTAACTTAGAACAAGGATTCTCGCGATAAAGATTGATAAATATTTTGGCCTTGAGAGGTGAATTTGGTTAACAATTTGTAATCCATTCAAGTCAAAGACAAACCAACTTTTTAAAATTTTAAAAAATAGGCACTTTGAATATTTTAAAATAACTTTTTGAACTAGAGCTGTAACCTTACGAGAGCAAGAAAAAACTCCTGTTCGTGGTTTGATTGTGGAGGAATTAGACAAGATATGAGTTCACTATTAGAAATTCAACTGAATACTTTTCTTTTTTTTCAAAATATCCGACTGGGGAAATTCAAGTTAGAATCAGAAGTAGAAAAGAAAAAAAATCAGATTTTAAGAAGAACGATAAATTTCTAGAGCTAAGTACGAGTATATAACAATATTACCTGGATTGTAGTGTATCAAGCCACCCTCATACGACCATTTACTCGCATTCCCCGCTTGTATGGTTCCAAACAGCACCAACAACGCCAAGACCAGAACTCGATAGTCTTCCATCGTAATTATCTTAATGAGAGGAAACACATCAATTAAATATGTACTTGACACTGTCAAGAAAAAAACTAAAGCGAAAACGTATACGGACTCAATTCCTGAGGAGGAATTTACTGTGAGCAGATTTCAACTCAGATAGTCATGTAATGAGAAAAACTTTGCTTTAAGACAGGAAAGCTGAGGGAAGAAGAATTACCTAGTCCTGATTTAGCAATTTTTTCGTCTTTCGCGGATCACCTATCATCCGAGAAGAGATGAGAGAAAACGAAAGCTCCCTCTTGATTTCTATCAGATCGCTTCCATCCCTTGCCCTAGCAACTCACGACAAGTTACGAGTATAATAATTATCAATAATAATATTTTCCCTCGAAAGACTTTTCGTAGCCTTTCTGCACAGCTTACCACTGAAATGAGAACCGGATAAAAATGTTACCTACATCTGTATAGAAATTTTGTTATTTCAGATTCCTCATGAAGTCTCGGATTGCCCCATTGTAATTTAGATGAAGCTTCTCCATTCGTTATTTTCATCGCTTTTTTATCTCAAAAGTCTGAATAATATGAGATAGAGCGGTAATTCACAACATTTGGGATGAATGGAGATAAACACTTCAAAATTTTAGGGGTAAAAAAAGTTGTAGAAACTTGAAAAGCACATTTTTTTAAAAGTTATGGCGCTTTTCAATTCATTGAAGAGAAGAGAAATTATAAGCTTAAAAACGGTTCAAGATATTTTCTGAAATTTAACATTTTGACTGACTAGATACTCATTAACGTAATGTTTGCATGGTTTTATTCTCCCTTCGGAGTATTCGCCCTTTCACGTTTATTATGGATAGCCGTAACTTAGAGGAACGTATTCGTTTAACTCATTAGCGTCCCTAGCTAATATGAGCATATCTCAATCAGATATGTGATCCTTATAGTTTGATTTGTAACAAGAATAGAGAAGAAAGAAAGAGAAAATATGACAAGAAGATCTCCTAGCCCAGACGGGAATTGAGCTCACGACCCCTTGTCTTCATGACGAGTGCGATAACCGCTACGCTACCAGGCCCTAAGATTAGGTCCGTCTGCAGGCGAAATATGACGATCTAATCTTATGGCCCGTGAGCGTAGTGGTTATCGCACTCATCATGAAAATGGCTCGATTCTCGTCCGGGCTAGGAAATTTGTTTGTCATCATTTCCTCTTCCTTTCTTCCTTCTCGATACTACTCCTTGTAATTTCCATCGTTTGTAACAAGAATGCATGATATCCTGGATCACATTGTTTCAATATAAAAACTTGAGGAACTAGAATTAGTGCGCATGAGAAATGAAAAAAATTTAGTAGGCCTTTATCGATTATTTTTTTTTACTTTTTTTTCCCTGAATGAAATGTTGGTGAAAATGGGCAGAAAAGTTCAACTGTAGTTTTTGGAGAAGAAAGAAAAAAAAAATAAGACAGATCTATTTTTCTTTTGTAAGACAAAGAAAATTCATCTTTCTATTTTTTTCAATAACTAAAACTCAAAAGATCTACAACTTTTTTCCTATACTGAGATCTACAGGTGAAGAAATCCAAATTTTTCTATGTCAAGATCGGAACACCAAAAGAACCGTATTTTCTCGTTCCTTTCAGATCTAAAACCTTATCTGTCAAGATCTGAAATTAAAAATTATCTCCACAAATAACCATCAAAATAAAGTTTCCCAGCCCTGCTCTGCACGGCATCAATGAGACATAACGAGAATAATTCAAACACAGAACTAACTACAGACAACAGATGAAATCGAGATGTAATTATCCTCAAAAAGTTTGATAACAGATGAAGTAGATGTATTACCATTATTGAGCTATCGAGAGGAAAAGGAGTGAAGAGACTTTTTCGAAGGTTGCACACAAATTTGAAAAATACCATGCAGCACTGCACCGGAATTCGAAAAATGCTATTTGCAAAAATAACACTTTAAGAGTGACGTCAAAAACAACCTTTCGATAGAAAACCAATTTCATTTTTAATTTTTTTTCGCAGATGCATGAGACTTTTGATTTGCCAAGGCAAAAGCCACAAAAATTTTGCAAGTGGAACAAGAACATAATTATAAATGAATCTTTAAAAAATTAGCAGATTTTTTCTGGAAGATTTTTAATAAATGTCAATTAAAATTACAAATTATCGCAAATTATGATAACTCAGGACTTTTAGTTGAGCAGCCATCAATTTTCAATGTGGTTTGTGAATGGTGATTAGTTATTTTAATAACTTTTATGAGCCCTAATTTTGTGATGAAACGTATCTCAGAGCTTCTTTGAAATTATTTTTGAGACGCTAAGAAATAAAAGAGTTCAATTTTCTTTTTTCTTCTTCTTAATCTCGTCTACAAAGAGGTAGAATCAAGTAGACCTACAACCAGCATTTTTTTTTTACGCGATGTCAGTCAAAAGGACGAAAAAAAATAATAAAATAAAATAAAAAGAAAGAAAAAATGTTGATTTGAAAGAAAAAAAGAAATCAATAAAGCAGACACCGAATAAAGCAGAGTAAGTCGCAAAGAAGTAGATGGCTTTTTTTGAAAACATTTCTCAAGAACTGAAGGAAAAAAATGAAATAAATTTGATTTACCAGACAAATTCTTCCAACAAAATACTCGCGACTGAATACTGATAGAAATTAACGAAGTCTCACAATGAAGAATCATGGCTTAAAATCGCCGTATTTATACGTTTTTCTAGAGTGACATATGTACCGAAAATCTGAGAGAGAGTATGTAAAATTCGCAAAAACTTATTTTGAGCTATATGTACTCAAGTTTTCTCTAACGAAACGCCACAATAACACTTATAAAAGAGAAAAAATATCGAATTGGGTTAGATTCGAACTTTCTGCCAATAATCTGCCAAACTGTATGGAAGACAAAAAATCAGCTCGAATCGTGATTCTTCCATCTCTGCACTTGAATAAATTTTGCGGCGATAAGAAATAGAATTTTTCCACCTAGCATATACCGCGTTTCCTCAATTCCCAACGCTTTTGTTTGCCGCAAATGGTCCGCGAGCGAATATTTTCAAGTAAAAATCGAACGAAGCCACATAACATACCCAGTTTATTTACACACGCGATCGTACATGATAGAATAGACAAAGATGTAGCCAAGGTGAAATTACACGAATTTAGTTTCTTGTATAAGTATACGATGAACTGAAATTGCAGCAACAAAGTGTTGCGGTTTTAACCTCGTAAAAGAGGATTAGATAGCTATTCTTTTTCTGAATCAATCACACGTCAAGAAATAAAAATGCTATACCGAAAAATACAAAAGACGATCTGCTTCTTCTGTCTAACTACAGTGGTGTAGCCAGGATTCGAGGAAGGGAAGTTGATTAAGTTTAGAGTATGAAGTGTGAGGAGAATGCGTTGAACGATTGGATTGGAGTTGTATGCATCTGTAAGGGAATGAAGGGAAGAGAGGAAGTCAGTAAGGAGAAGGAATTGGCCGTTTGGGGAAGTTGGGAGAGAAAGGGAAGTATGCCCATAAGTTCCACTGTAAATATGTGACCTCCGATGAGAAAAGGATGCTCATTGCCCATTGGCGCAAGAACACTATTTCTCCCTGATTGGGTATGTAATCAGAGAGAAATGGTGTTTCTGTCAAAGGGCAATGAGCATCCTTTCCCATCGCAGGTCACAATGGAGGGTATGTTGAGGATGTGTTCTGAAAATATTTCCCCATCAGTAGAGTGTGCGTACGCTGTTTTATTAGATGTTTTAAACCGATCAAAGAGGCATAATGTGTAGTGAGGGTATTCTTGAAGTAATTTTGTGACAAGTTGGATACAAGCAGTTTTGTCATACTTGGGAATTACTGTGAGATCGAGACGGAATTTGGGTTGAGGGGATAGGCTGTATGAATGGGTTCTAGGGAGTTTGCTGTGAGCCGTTTATTAAGTAAGTGATTAAATTGAAGGCGTATATGTTTTGTGGAGAAAGACTCGGCTGAAAATTGGAGTTATGGAAATTGGGAGACAGAAGGTAAAAAGTTTGAGGTTAGGGTGAGTCTACGAAAGTGGAGGGGAGGTTCTGCGGCCTCTGCGCATAGGCTAACTTTCGGGTTTGTAAGGTAAACTCTCAGGGCAATCGTGAGGGAGGATGGGGTCAAGTATTGTAAGGACAGTTTTGTTGGCTAAATTATAAATTGGGGTATCATAGTCTAATTTTGGGCGGATGGGACTTTTATAAAGTTGGAGGAGTAATTTTTGGTTGCATCCTTTCGAGGTGGGAGATGATAATTTTAAAATTTTCAGAGTGCGTGTGCAATTGACCTTGAGGGTTTCAATGTATGGGGTCCAAGTAAGTTTTTGTATCAAAGTTTAGGCCGAGAAGTTTGCCGTAGTTTCGTGATGGAACTTCAAAGTTTTGTAAAATGTGGGGAGAGATGGTTGGGATGGGGTTTCTTTTCTTGAAAATGACTGAATATGTTTTGGAGCAGAGAATCTGAATCCGTTTTTTGATGTCCATAATTCAGAGTTCCCTGGAGGAGTCTGTGGGCTCTCTGGGCGGAGATGTTATAATCGTCGACAAAAAGACGCTGTGTGAAAGGAGGATTGATATGTGAGGTGATACCATTGATAGCTATTAAGAGAATTAGAACGCTGAAAACTTCGCCTTGGGCAGACTCCATTTTGGATCGAAAGAGGGGGGGTCATGTCATCGAATTCTTACTAAAGGGTTCTGTTGTTGAGAAAGGTTTTCACTATTTTTGGAAGGTGGCTCCGAAGACCAATTTCATATAGAGTTTTGTCTCCAGACCCGAGGAAACGCTTCCCGGAGTTTGAAGGAGATGGAGTATAAAGAACATTTGTTGGTGGATGCATCGTTGATTTGGGACTGAAGGTCGAAAAGAGTTGTACCTGAAACCGTATTGGAAGGGGGAGAGGATATTGTTTGATTCTAAATACAACAGAAGTCTTTTGTTTAGTATGTTTTGGAATAGTTTGCCAAGAACACTTGAGAGGGCTATAAGGCGGTATGAGACAGGAAGGAATGGGTCAGAGTTTGGTCATAGTATGGGGAGGATGATGAATGTTTTCCAAAAGATGGAGTAAATGTTTTGTGCGAAAATGGTGTTTAATAAGGAGAGGAGATAACGTGAGTTGGGGTGGAGATTTTTGATCATGGCCGAGTGTATGTTATCAAGTCCGGGGCAAGCGTTTCTCATGTTTTTATTTATAGTAATTATGACTTCAGTTTCAGAAATGGGGAGGTTTTATGGAAAGATGTCATTTGTAGGGGGGAGGGGTCATGAGATATATCAAATTTTTCTTGTTGGAGCTTATAACTTGAGAAATCGGGATCCTAATTATCGTTAGGAGACACAGAGGTGAATTGTTTAGCTAGTATTTCGATAACTGCGTATTTCACCTTAATTTCCAACACCATCTCCAATAAAGTCGGCAGGGACAAACAAGTAAGATTGAGTTATTATGTTGAAAATAATTTATTATATTATACAGCGGAAATTCTAATTGCAAATTTCCAACTGTTGATATTTAAGATAACAAATAATAAATTACGTTGTCTTTACAAGGGGAATCGAATAAATTCCCGAAAAAAGAATTTACATAAAATGTCCTTCACCGGGCTACGTGTCGTACACGAAATATTTTCATCGCAGAAGCTCGTGAGGGCTGCGAACTTCAGGTGCAAATTATTATTCGTCTTTGTACACGAATGCAATTCGCATAGATTGGGCATTAAAATGTTAATATATTTCATCAACGTCGCCCATATTCCAGTATACTTCTCGCACACCAAATTTAGTTGTAAATAATTTGCATACTTTACCGATGCCACGAACACGCGGGTGTACAACGAATATGAAAGTCTTTTATTACATACCTACATATACGATTCGCGGAAAAAAGAAAAATTGTCGTTATAAATTTTTTCCAGTTATTTCATACGCCATAAGTGCGGTTTTGAAATACAATGGAGAGACTGATTGTGGAAAAAATTGCGAAAGGATTTCCAGTGTGAACGATGGCGGTATGATTTAACGTTCATTGCCGTAGAAAAGCGCGCGCGAAAAAAACAAAACAAAAACGAAACATAAATAAAAATCGCATTCCTGTATAAATTCTCATTGAAAATGTGTCCCTGCAACTGACAATTAAACTATACGAGGATAACCTCTTTCTATTTTTTTTTTCCTGCCCTATTTTATTGGTTACGCGATGGCAATCTTTTAGACAGATGACAAATCTACAAAGGGTGTACGCGGTGGCAAAAAAGTGCAACCACGAAAAAGTACAGCATATGTAGAAAATAAACGAGGGTGTAGTTTTTCTCTTTTTTTTTTTTTTTGTTATCTGTTTTTTCTGCGAATGAAAAAATTGAATGAATGATAAAATAGATACGCGAGAGCGAGCAAGAGGAAGGTAATAAGATTTAAATCGGCGGTAGCGTCGAAGCGTGCTTATCAGCTTTAAAATCAACGGGGAGAAAAATGAGCTCATGTTAAACGATAACTCAGCGTGAAACATAACGAAGTTCTTCGCCTACTGCGGAAAAATGAGAAATGACATACGTAAATCACTAGGGAAGTCATTATACAGTAATATAAAATTCAGAAAAAAAGGGGTTGTTCTTTCCTGGGACGCTCGAGACGCTGAATATCAACTCGTAAATTCTCTAGTCATTTGGACAGAATGACCAAATACAATCGGTTATAGAAAATAAGGAAATCTCAATAGACCCTTCACTTTTCTTTTTCTCTAACTAATCTAATTTTGTAGATTATATTATTCAAAATACCCGAGGAAGTAAACTTTCTTTGTTTTCTTTTTTTTTTGCTCTTGCTCTCGAATAAAAGTGTGAATTGGTAATTCATTGCGTGTAACGAGTTTCTTTTTGGGAGTGAATAAATTTTGTTGTTATAAGCTGTCAACATTCTTTTTCCTCTTCTTTCACTTGGTGCGGGTTCCAATTTGGTATTCAAGAGGATAAGCGTCGGGTAAGAAGATTTATAGCATAGATTTTTCGTCAATGATGAATATTTTATGTTGGATATAGCTGCAAAGTATTAGTAGCAGGAAGTGGTGAGATTGTTTCGAAGCAAATTCTGTTTACAAATATAATTGTATTTATTTGCAGAATAATTTAAATTTCGACTCGTACAATTGCGAACTCTCGCAACGGATACGTAACAAAAGAGAGATGAGAAAAGGGGTCGCGAGAGTGCGAGTCTTAAGACTCGACGAAAAAAAGCTAAAGGTAGAGAGGGTTGTGACCTTATCCGAGTGTACGAGAAATAAATTTATCTTATGAGTCATAAAGTAACTTGACACTAAATCTAGAAAAGTCTTCTCTCATTGGCAGTGTTCTCCTATTGCACAATTTAACTCTACAAAAATCGCTGTAAAAGGAGCACTCAGTGATGGTCTGAATCATATAACCAGGCTATTATCGTTGTGTCTCGTTACTTTTTATTTTTTGTCTTCAAGTTCCTGCCATGGAAGATTTGAAAGAAGAGTCACCGAATACTTGATGTAATTGCATTTGGCTACTCGTTATGCGAAGGACCTACGCTCCAGAGGATGAGAGAAATTTGTTCATACCTCAAAATTTACTGTCAGAGGCCACAGGCATTTTTTAAAAGCAAAGGAAAACCAGCCTCTAGGCGTAAAGTATTCTGGGCCTTGACCTACTTCAGGGACTTCGAGAAGTTTTGAATTCGGAGCTAATTCACAATAGATAATGAGTTAAGAAACCTCCCCTCTTTGTCGAAAGTAGGTATCCGTTATCCAGTCATCCATGTAGAAATCACGCCTCATAAACAGCAGCTGTACCTACTCTCTGTCTCTTCTAATTCGTCGACTAACACGCTCAAGCATTTTGTAGCTAAGAATAACGCTGCGATTTAAGCTCCATCTGGCGTACGCGAGATTATCGCCGAGTTCGACCAGAGACCCCTTTTAGGGTAGCTGAATAGTAAACCTGCCCTCCACGTCGCGATATGTTGTGTTATCAAACGTTGCAGTGCCCAGCTCGTGCTCAGTCTTATCTTCGTTGACCGTTTTAACGTTTTTGATTTCCCAAAACTTTTTTAGTTGACTTTGTACGACGTTTTCGGATTTGGCATCTTTGTAATCAGACATAACAGTGGCGTTAATTGTGACAGTATTAATAGACCGATTCCCCGTGACGTCAACATCTTTGATTTTGATTGAATGCTTGTTCTCTGTTGCTGGCTTTGGGGCAGCCATTTTAGAATCCCATAAGAATACACAGGGAACGTTTTGATCATTCACTAGTATTCAAGAACAAGAAGTAGCAGGGCCTGCGACCAAAATTTTTTTAACGGTTAACGGTTATCGGTCAAATGACCTCCCAAATTTTTTCGGTTATCTGTCAAAATGTGGGAAAATATAACGGTTATAACGGTTAACTGTTATAACCGATATAACCGTCAAAAAATATATATTTTTAGGTTATAACGGTCAAAATGCGTGAACACAACACATATGCATCGAAAAATCACATACCGGTAATTTAGAAAATAATTCAATATTGTTACTACCTCAGTACCTCTAGATACTAGATAGTGGAAAAAATCGACAATTTCGTGACTCGTCACTCTCCAGTTTCCAAATTCACAGATTGAAAATATTTTTTTCTTTGTTTTCTACTTTTCTTATTTCTAGTTTTCTTCTTGTTAATGTCTCATTACTCATTAGTCTTTAGGCTACTTCAAAAGTTGAAAGTTCAAACTTCAGAGTTTGAACACTTTGAAAGTTTGAACAGTTCCCTTCTAGACCTAGTTTTAGTCAGGCCCTGGTTTTAGTTTGCAAACTTTTCAAAAATATGATGTAGGTATGAAATGATGATGATTGATTAAAGAATAGCTGAATGAGTTAGCAAATTCATTCTCTTCAAAATAAAATTAGAATTTATCACAGAAGATGGAAATTAAAAAAAACCTTAGTTTCAAGTAATTCTAGATTTTGTATATTTTTGAATTCAGAAAACAAAAAATTTAATAGAAAAAACATTAAACATTATGACTAGAGCCCGGATTCCCTGGTTTTTGTCGCATAATTTCCTTAAAGGGCTAATTTTTGAAAATCAAATAGAAGTTCATTTCATGGTATTCTGAGCCCAGGAAAAAAGTTTTATTTCTCCGAAAAACTCCGAAAATGGGGATAAAATCCGAAATCTTCCAAAAACCTATAATTTGTAGGAAAAGTTATTTTTTATACAAAATTTTGTGATTTGAGACACAAAAATTTAAATAATTATGAATTGAAAAAATTTCTTTACTACCTATATAGTTGTAACTTCACAATATCTTGTGCTCTAATTGAAGCGTGAACCAACCAGAAAATAAAATAAGACAGAATCTAACAGGCTAGTGCAGCATAACGTGAAATTTTTATAATTCTTTATGTTCAGATCAACTACCTATTTAGATTTTTTTTCTCTTTTTCGATGTAAAAATTTTGATACATATTTACCTACTGTAAAAATTTTTTTCCCATTTTTTTAATACCCAATTGCCAAAATTCTCATTCTAGTTCCGAATTTTGCTGTTTTTAACTTCGAAAAATTCGGGCTCTAATTATGACGTATCTATACATTATTTAAAACTGATTTAAAATCAACTCCAAAACCTTTTGACTGTTCGATTTCGACTTCTACTGAAGCGATTCTCTGACTGGTTTTTCTTTTCATGAAAAGGTATTCACCTCGACATTTGCAGTGTTAAATATCAAGTTTCTATCTTCAATAGTCTTTGAGAAATCTCGAAACGCGATTCCCTCCCTACATATTTCTTATGGGACATATTTTCATAGAAAAACACAGGTCTTTTGACAGTTCGATCTCGATTTCTACTGCACCGATTCTCTTACTGTTTTTTTTTTTTTTTTTTTTTTTAATGAAAAGTATCCACCTCGACATTTTCATTGTTCAATATCAAGTTTCTATCTTTAATAGGTAGTCTTTGAGGAATCTCAAAACGCGATTTCCTCCCTGTACATTTCTTAGGTCCAAACTCTGAAGAATCAACTGGAAAAATTTTTTTCTTTTTTTTTTACCAATTTTTTTTCTGTCGCTTCAAATTTATTTTGGTCAAATAACAGTTATAACAGAAAAAATAACGGTTAACGGTCAATCAGTTAAGATCGCTTGTGAATTATAACGGTTAACGGTCAATCGGTCAAAATTGGTATTTTCATTTCGGTTATAACGATTAACCGAAAAATAACTGTTATTATGCAAGCCCTGAGAAGTAGGCCTACGTTAGCAATAAAAGCTACATATTTGAATTCCTGAGAACTTCTAGATTCTAGATAGAGATCTCCAATACATTAGGAACATCTTGTTTTTGAATATCTGTATGTGATCGAATCGTTCCCCTTTGACTATATAATGTATGGACTGAGCTAAGCGCCGCGTAATGCGGCACGACATCTCGTAGGTAAGACAACACGCGTTTGGATATAAGCGGCAACGATCACGTCCTATGAAAATACACGCAAAATGTGGTGCGTGCCGCTTACGCTTATCAGATTCTGTGGACGCGTTTTTCGCTCATTTTATACATGACGTTAGCGCAGTCCATACATTATAATAATATTATAGTCAAAGTCGTTCCCCCTGTATTCTTATGGAAATCAATGTCATGATTGGCCCAATTGTAATATCGATTACAAATATGAGTATACTTTCTGACTCACCATCGCTGACTGTTATCAACACTGCACTGTGACGTCACCGGGGAATCGGTCTATAGAAGTAACTGTGTTACCTGAGTGTGTGTGTAAAACGCCCGTTATCACTCATCCTAAGATGCTGTCGCGTAATATTACATCCTCGATTTCTCTTCTTCCAGGCTTTCCAGGCTTGAAGCACTTCTCTTCAAATTCTGCACCGAGTATTATATCGACCACTGGTATATTTACTTTCGGCACCTCAAATGCATTATCGGCCAAATCAAATTGTTTCAGCTTCTTGACTAATTAGGTTGGTATTGAAAGTTGATCAATTTTGTAGGCTACTGCCTCCTTTGGAACAACTTCGGCGATTATACCTATCTATCAAAGCGTCGCTGTACCTGGAACATAATTTTTATACACAGTTTTTATTAGTGATTATAGATCCAGTTCCTACGCCGTTGATCTTGGACGAAGATTCAGTTTCGTTTATTTTGAGATTCTGTTTATCGTCAGTAAACTCTCCTCAGACAATCGATGTCTGAGCACAGTTATCAAGCATGAGTCGGCTCAAACAAGACGTTATTTTTCCTCCTTCTACTTGTATACAATTGCCGACGGAAGCACCACAACTTTAAACGAATCCGTTCCTCCAAATTACGGCTACCGGTATCCATATTAAACAAGAAAGAGGAATACTCCGACGTGGAGTAAAACTCGCAAAACCGCAGAAAAAATGAGAAGACGACGAGCGCTTTCGGTTAAACAACCATCTTCGAGTCTGAAATGAAAGCAATTTCGGTTAAACAACCTCTTCGAGTCTGAAATGAAAGCAACTCTTTTCATTTCAGGCTCGAAGATGGTTGTTTAACCGAAAGCGCTCGTCGTCTTTTCATTTTTTCTGCGGTTTTGCAAGTTTTACTCCACGTCGGAGTATTCCTCTTTCTTGTTCACCACAACTTTTTTTGTTTCTTCCGAGGTACTACATGATACATTTTTTACTTCTACCGCTACTGCGGCTTCCTTTGCCTTTTCATGCACTTTACTGAGATTTGGATTGTACTGATCATTATGTAGAAGAGTGTTGTGCTTCTTGTTGCAGATCTTGCATCTCTTAGAGCTTCTACAATCTTGTGGCAGGTGAAATCGACCAAAACAGTTTTCACATAGGTATCTAATCGAAATTTTTTGATTGTTTTGTATTGTTTGCTAGTTTTCATTTGTATGAAGCTGGAACACTCCATCAATTTATGGTTGAGCCCGTAAAGTTGAAATTTTAGTGAACTGGTACTATATCTGTTTGAAACGTAGCATTAACCTTAGTTTTTTCCATGTGATTGATTTGGATTTTGGTTCTGCTTCTTCGATTACCAAAGCTCTTTTGGCAACAAATTTTGATATTTGTTTGTAAGTATAAAATTCGAGATTACTTTCGTGATTATTTTGAAATTCTCTTCGTGTTCGATCATCCAGTCTCGTGAATAACATGTAGGCTATCCCTTCTGACAATTTTCGTCAATTTTCGCGGCGTTCTGCAGCGTGATAACGCAGCGTTTGAATATCTTAGCTGCGAATAAAGTCTACCGCAGCGTTCCGCTGCGGTACAAAATAAGTGTTAGCGGCGGGCGAGGGCAACAGCAGCGTTGAGCTGCGAAGCGAAGACGTTAGTTTGCTGCGAAGCAAGGTGTATGACGGCCACGCTGCTAAGCTAAGAACAAGTTCGCTGTGGTCTAACGCGGCGATTGAAACTTTTCAGACAATCGCGGCGTTGTGCTGCAAAGCGAAGATGTTGGTTCGCTGCGAAGGAGGGTATATGACAGCCGCGCTGCTACGCTAAAACAAGTTTGCTGTGGCCAAACGCGGCGATCAAAACTTTTGAGACAATCGCGGCGATGTGCTGCACAGCCAAAATGTGTGTTCGCTGCGAAGGAAGACTTATGAGAGCCGCGCTGCTATGCTAAAAATAAGTTTGCTATGGTTGAACGCGGCAATAATAATAATAATTTCAATGTAAACTGAGGCATCCTATCGCTTGTGTCGCATGTGCAGAACGCCGCCCCTACCTCCATAATGGAGTGGGTACGGGTTGCGTATGCATTTGATTTTGTTTCTTCCAACCTGGAATCGACCCTTTCGGGTATAACTTCAGTGTTGGAAGAAAAACTGAGGCATCCTATAAGATTTGAAATAATTTGAGGGTCAATTAAGAAAAATAATACTCAACTTTTCTGAGTTTTTTTCCTTCATCTTGTGCCATGAAATCCAAGTCCCCCTCATATAAAATTTGTGTACACTTAGACTTAGGCTACATAGTTTTGTAAAACTAACAAGGGTCGTGCCCAGATACAAAGCACATACAAAGCTTTCAACGTTGTGTAGGTTATATACTAATAACAACTACCCCCTATTTCCCGTTTCTTCCAAGTCCCCCTTCTATCACATATAGCTTGAGAGTGGAAATTCTTCCAAGTCCCCCTCCTATCATATATAACTTGAGAGTGGAAATTCTTCCAAGTCCCCCTCCTATCATATATAGCTCGAGGGTGGAAATTCTTCTAAGTTCTTTTTTGAACGGCGCCCGGCGCCCGTCATTTAAGACCCCCCCCCCCCCCCCAATAAAACAGGTTCCCTGTTAATACTAATATTTCATAATTTTGTTGGAGGACAAACAATGACTGACTGGTGAGAAGTAATTTTTCTGAATATTTTTGGTCAAGCTCTTATAATTGCCAAATTTGTTGACTTAAAATACAACTTCTGTTGACGTGAGCTCACGCTCTCTTACCAGAACATGCCTCCGCCAATAACTCGTCAACACGCAAGCACGAATAAGATATTACAAACACGAGGTAACAACAAGCCGAGCCTTCATTCATTCCTACAGGTGAATGGCGGACGTCAAGTTCCCTCAACAACTTCTGATATTAAATTTGAAAATGTCATCATTTTTCATCATCGCATAAGTCATGGTGGAAAAAATGTTGATTTTTATAAAACTAATACTAGAGCCCTACTAATACTAGGAGACTGAAATTTTGAAAATGAAACAAAATGTTGATAATACTTGACTTTTATTTAATTCCATCAATGTTTCAAGAACTCAAACAAAATTATTATTCGGATAAAATTACTCTGAAATCTTGTTCATTTTATCCAGCAAGATTTGATGAATATTTTACAATCATACAACATTGAAAGCCCTATCCCTCTAAGAAGTGCTACAACAGCGAACCTATTGGCGTGATTGATAGTTTGGTATGTTCACGGTTGTGACTTGTGCGCTGCGTATCTTGACTTTAGAACGTCAAAACTCAAAACTGGGAAGCAAAAAAAAAATGTATTTTGCTCTCCTGAGAACTCGTGCCGATTTCATCTTCCGATCAGCTTCCGATTTCAACTTCCGATCAGCTTCCGATTTTATCTTTGTAACATTAAACATGTAAAAGTTACTGGGCACCAACATTGGATTATTATCATACATTGGATCACTATCATTACTGAGTTGGACAAAACGAGCAGTTCTCTGGAAACAAGCCGTTAAGTTCATCTTCCGATCAGCTTCCGATTTTATCTTCATTAAACTTGTAAAAGTTACTGGGCACGAACATTGGATTATTATCACTATCATTACTGATGTTGGACGAAACGAGCAGTTCTCTCGAAACAAGACGGTAAGTTTACTGGTAACCTTGCTGCTTCTATCGTTAACGCTTATTTACTTTGGTGATCTTGATCAAATGTAATCAAATAGGTACTGTTAAGTAGCTGAATGAAGATATAAAGTTGATCGATAACGTATTTCGCTCTCCTGGACTGAAGAGACTGAACTCGTACCGGTTTTATCTTCCGTAACACTAAACTTGTAAAAGTTACTGGGCACGAACATTGGATTATTATCATACATTGGATTAATTACTATCATTACTGAGTTGCACAAAACGAGCAGTTCTCTCGAAACAAGACGGTAAGTTTACTGGTAACCTTGCTGCTTCTATCGTTAACGCTTATTTACTTTGGTGATCTTGATCAAATGTAATCAAATAGGTACTGTTAAGTAGCTGAATGAAGATATAAAGTTGATCGATAACGTATTTCGCTCTCCTGGACTGAAGAGACTGAACTCGTACCGGTTATCTTCCGTAACACTAAACTTGTAAAAGTTACTGGGCACGAACATTGGATTATTATCATACATTGGATTAATTACTATCATTACTGAGTTGCACAAAACGAGCAGTTCTCTCGAAACAAGACGGTAAGTTTACTGGTAACCTTGCTGCTTCTATCGTTAACGCTTATTTACTTTGGTGATCTTGACCAAATGTAATCAAATAGGTACTGTTAAGTAGCTGAATGAAGATATAAAGTTGATCGATAACGTATTTCGCTCTCCTGGACTGAAGAGACTGAACTCGTACCGGTTATCTTCCGTAACACTAAACTTGTAAAAGTTACTGGGCACGAACATTGGATTATTATCATACATTGGATTAATTACTATCATTACTGAGTTGCACAAAACGAGCAGTTCTCTCGAAACAAGACGGTAAGTTTACTGGTAACCTTGCTGCTTCTATCGTTTACGCTTATTTACTTAAACTCCTTATAACAGAATCAATGCGTTTTTTAATTTTACGGTCATCCATCATCATAGAGAAATATACTCAAAGAGAGTAACGAACAAATACAAGAACCGCACAATATTATAAACAGACCGAGCGCTTTCGACTAAACAGTCATTCTCACGGTATAGAAAGCGCTTTCTATACCGTGAGAATGACTGTTTAGTCGAAAGCGCTCGGTCTGTTTATAATATTGTGCGGTTCTTGTATTTGTTTGTTACTCTCTTTGAGTATATTTCTCCTTATAACCCTGGCCTTTGTATAAAACGTGCTTACTTTTTGACCTGTTACCTATTTGGTTTCAATTATTTGGCAAAGACTAAAGTGAAGAAATTGGAGAAAGCAGAAGATACAGTAATTTCAACTTGTCACGTATTTTTTTCAGTTTTTTGCTTAGGTTGGTCAGTAGAAACTTTTAGCTTATAGTAGTGTCTAGAGAAATGACTTGTGGGATTTCTTTCAATATGTTATAATTACAGATAGGCCTAGAAAAACTTTGTTGGAATATTCCTTGAATAGCGCAGAATGTGTAAAATTCACCAATTTCTTTATCTTATTTGTGTAAAATACTGTGTAAGGATCTATCTTACATATTGACTCCATGAAAATTCATTTCTTCCAGACGAGAAGTTTTCCAGCGCAAAAAGCTTACACATTCGTACCCCAAAAAAACAAAGTCGATCAAGTCCTCTTGAAGACAATTTTAGAAGTAAATTGAAACTTCCCTTGAAAAATGTAGCGGACTTAAATCAAAGACGCAATTGGGGATGTCGAGAACGGAAATGAAAATGAATACGTCCAAGAATTTGTAAGTTTGGACAGAAATTGAAGAATATTCACTACAATATCAAATTTATGTAGTGAGTCATATTTTCTGTGACCCACAGATGACATATTGTAACTTCATAACGAGAGGATCCGATGCAACCGACACCAACATAATATACTCGTTGGTTTTCACCGGCATATTTGAAAAGAAGTAAGTTCTATAGATTGTACAATATATGTTGTAATTGCTACTTGTCTTTTTCAGTGAATCTATCATTCTAGAAAACATGCTCTGTTTTTATGTGACACATGTGAAGGGAAAAAAGGAAACAACAGTATATTTCTTTTGTTTTTGACTTCATTCTTTCCCCACTATTATTCTCAAAATTAGATGTCAGCAAACAAAAAATAACTGAAAGCTGTCATCATGGTCACCAAAGAACATCATTTTTTTTCCATGGACACTAACCCTTACCTGTTTATTTATGAGGTTTTTACGGTCAGTGAATATTTCAGATTCATCACTATAATGTTACTAGCATTATGAAATCAGGCAAATTGTAAAATTTTACCAATTCTTGAACCCTTCTTTCTTACCAATGTTGTTGTTAATTCTGATCAACAAATTTGACTTGGGATTGACAATCTTCTTTTGCCAGATCAGTTGCATTATGTGTCTCACTTTGAGCTCAATTGATCGAACAAAATAACCTGGTAGGGAGTAGAGACTTTGGAAAAACTCTTTTTTGGACAGTTACTGGCTTGGTTTTAGATCAGGCAATCGAGCTGAAATGAAAGAATGTGGAGTAGATAGACAAGTACTTGGAAGCGGCAAAAATTCCAAGATGATTGAGCCAGGAAGAAGTAAAAAGAAATTTTCACGATTTTACAATTTGCTTTATTGAACAATTTGCTGGTAACATATAATATATACCAAATGTTTTGACCTGTCTTTTTACTCACATTTTATAAACATGTCATCCAAATTTTATCATGATTATTTTTTATTGTAGACCTGTCGGTGATTTCTTCGTACACTATTCGTACTGTGGATCGTCAGCCAAAAAAGCGTTCAGAGACACAAAACTCTGTCGCATAATAAAAAGTATTGTTCACATTTAAAAAGCATTCAGCATTAAAATATTAAGTTGACACATAAATATTAATCACTTTATTTTGATCATAGAATTTTTTAGAAGGAAATTGGAGGCATTTAATGAGGACGTTTTCGACTCAAAGGCTATCGGCTTTTAAGAGGTGAGCCCTGATACACCGACTGTAGAAAGAATAATTTTAGAGAAAAGAAGGAATAAGAATTAGCAATACATGGTAGAAATTTCTGCTCCATTCTACAGGATTTAAAAATGATTAACCCGTACATTTAAAGCGGCTGCCAGCAAAACTGACCATGAGGGGGGCTGAATTTTATGAGCTTTTTTCCATCTATGTCTTCTATTTGAATTTAAAGCACGGCTTTTCACTTATCATTATGACAACCCCTGCAAGAAAGAATTTGGGGTGGGCAGATATAGCTTGCATCATATCACCATCTCTTCTATTAATGATGAAACTGTTTGAATTCTGATTCAGGAAAAGTACTTGATGTGCCGCCTGTAGCCAGCTCATCATCTACAAATACTAACCCTAATTCCGTTTCTTCAAACACAGAAGGTCAGGAGGAAAACAAAGAGAAAAACGAAGAGGAGAATCAGGACTGTGCACTTTTTACATGTATGTATGATTAAATGTTGTTACTAATATGATGACAATCATGTACCCACATCAATTATTTTACTTTTTTAATAGACTAATGCCCGTTTTTTTCTCCTTTTCTTTTTCTTCCAGAAGATTTTCCACCTCAACGCGAATTCACGAAGCAAATAACTTTTGAAAACTTCTAATCAAACTGACCATTGAATTTTTTTTTTCATTTTCATTTTCTCTTTCGTTTTTTTTTTTTGCATCTATATTTAAAAAAATATATACATATATTTTGTATTTAAACTAATTCATTCATCTACCAATTTGATTGAATCTTCAACAAATCAATTAATTAATAGACTACATATCTTGAGAATTAATAATGATTGCGCTGCTTTGAGGCTATTCTAGACAATCAGAATTTTTGTCAATTTTCTCCATCAATTTTTCTTTTTTGAATGTATTTGTAGTTTAGTCTAGTTGATGTTCAAAATTCTAATGGTTTCATAGATAGAATTCAAATCTGTTTCTTTTACTAATGCAATCTTAGATATTTTGGATAGACTGTATAGACTACAATTCATTTGAACAAAAATTGAGGAAGAAATTGAAGAAAATTTTGACCGCGTTGTGCATTAAAAAAGAACGCAGCAAAGCGCAGCTGTACTGATTTCGCTGCGAAAAGCAGCAGACAATAATTTTAATAAGACGCAGCGAAGCGCAGCCATACAGATTTCGCCGCTAAAATCTGCTATACTATAATTACAATAGAGCGCAGCGACAGGCAGCTATAATGTCTTCGCCGCGACAAGCAGCTGTAGAGTAATTATTACAAAACGCAGCGAAAAGCATTACGGGAACACGCTGCAATAAGCAGCTTTAGTGTAATTAATATTCAACGCTGCGAAACGCATCCAATTTGATACTTTGCACCGCAGCAGAGCTTTAAAAAGAGTGCCAAAGCGTTAAGACTTGACGCGGCGAAGATAAGTGCACCTTCGCTGCGCGCTTTCCAGCGAGAAAATTGTCAGAAGGGATTGACGACCAGTTTTCAGTTTCTTCTCCTACAGCCGTAAGGTTCCTTACGCTTAGATCAAAACTATCCCACAGTGCTGGTAATTGATTCTCGTATTTCATCACCTCGATTCCAAACAGCTCCTTAAAATGGACTTTGACCGTCGCACATTTGTTAACAAACCAATCGCACAATCTTTTCCACGCTTCTGTGAATCCTTTACCTTCAAAGTGGATACCTATCTTCAATTAATATTTTTGCTTTTTCGCTTTCCATAGCTTCATTTAGATACTTAAGTCTTTGAATGAGTGTTAGATCTTTGTTATGGATAACCATGTCGGCAAACAATTCCTTGAACGATAACCAGTTTCCGCGCTCTCCATCGAATGTATAGGTATCGCCAAATTCTTGAGTTTCGGTTTACGTAAGGATTCGCTGCTACCATCGTCGACGTCGCGGGATTTAAAAGCGATTCTCGTTTTCCTTTCTTACAACTTTTCAAAACTAAGTATATTGCTTCCTTTTGCGTTAGAACGGAACTTATTTGAATGAGAAACTCATCAATTTCTTCTTCTTCTCGTGCAGCTGATTCCTGCTGTTCGTGGTCTGCGTTCAAAAGATCCAAGTAGGTATTCGGTAGTATCATTCTCGTACTGAATTTTAGCGTCTTGAAGCTCTTTTAGGTTTACTTCTGATTGGAACATTGTTCCATCTTCGTCTGCTTCATTACAGGTAATCTTCGATATATTTTTTAGAATACAGTCAGCAAGGAATCTCTTTGTTCTCCGACATCGTCTTCAAAGGTCGTTCAAGCTCATCTTTTCATCCGGTTTGGTGGACCAATGTTAATAGATAACAAATGCGGAGAATGAAATCTTTAATAATACTTTGAACTTTACACAAAACTTTAAACTTTAACTTTATAATAAACTTGGTACTTGGTAGAGTGGACTGTATCATTATACCTACTTTCTTTGTTCTTTCTTTTCATTATAGTTTGTTTCTTTTTGAATTCAAATCATATGATTTGGATTATAGCGGGAAATATTGTCGGTTCTGTAGGTGACGTCAAAACAAGTGTCCTTGAAAACTCACTGGAGGGAAGTTTATTGTTAGGCCTCATGCAATGCGCGCGGTTTTCTTCATTATCTTGGGGAAATATTGATCCAAATGAAAAATTGGAAAGAACAAAAGTTATTCCTTTTGTGATTTCCCATCCAATGAGTCCAAGGTCGGATTTTTTCGAAGCAAAAATTTGAAGTTGACTTTAACTGATAGGAAATTAAAAAAGAAAGTTTTGTTCCTATCAATTTTTTATTTGGAGCAATATTTCTCGAAATAATGAAGAAAAACGCGTGCCTTGCACAAGGCAGAACATTAAACTTCCCTCCAACGAAAATTTAAACAAAACAAAGTGAAACGACAGTACGTTCCAAATAAGAGTGCCCGCTTTCTTTGGTAAACCGCACTGGCTATTGCTTATCGAAAGCGGGCACTCTTATTCGGAACGCACCTTAATAGGTACTTCAATTGGATGACAACTTTTTTAAACTTTTAAACTAGCCGCAAGGGGCTCTAACACCACTGATGGCGGCAAAAGATAGGTATGATGACCTTGACCTACTTTTGATAACGTCGTCCTCTATATCTACGTTCTAGAATAAAACCACATTGAAAAATTTTGAGTTCAGAGCCAATTATATTTAGGCTAAATACTGAGATAAGGAACCTCAAAAAGTTCACAAGTCAGGCTAAGATTTCGACCCTCTGATAACGACACAAGTTAGGTATGATGGCCATGACCTATTCTCGACGACTTCATCCTCTATATCGACGTTCTAGAGTAAAATCTACAGTAAGTCCGAAAATTTCAAGTTTATAGAGGAAAGAAAAAATATTTTTAAAATTTTATGATTTTAAGGACTATTTTTTAATTCCCAAATTTTTAATGACTTTCTTGACTTTTCAGGTCCTGTAGGTATAGCACGAATGTCAAAATTCTTCAAGTACTTGGATTCGATCAGAGCCTTCGCCTCCATCAAAACCACAACTTTCGAGAAGTACGGTGGTCGATGTACCATTTGCCCAAGTGATCCACCATGAAGCAGGTTTTCTGTGAGTAATCCGCACAGAAGTAAGATATAAGGGAAAAATGAAAGTCTAAATCTTTGTAGAGAGTTATGATCTCGTCCTGTGAGACTCGGATAAATGCCGACTGAAGTTCAGGGAGACTGATAAAAAAACTAAACATTTCTGGTCTGACTTTCTATAGAAGAAGAAGGTATTATGGATTTGAAAGAATTTTGGTTGAAGCGGAGAGAAGGAGGGATGATGGCTGATCTGGAAGAGGGTGGGGCATAATTCGAGAACCTACTTGAGAAATTAGGAACAAGTATCAATGACTTGAGACATCTTGGCCCACAAACAGAAAGGAGAGTAAGGTGAGGTATTGGGGGATTTAAAAATTGAAGTTACAAGAATCCCAAAGTAGAATTCCGACTCAAAACAATGGGGCTATAGACATTTTTTTTCGATCTCCGTGAAGGAGACGAGCACCTTGCAACCCTCAAATGACTTTACAAAATAAATTCCCCATACACCTCCACCGCCTTATTATCAAACAATATTACAATCATGTATTGTGAGTGCAACCTCACAGATGTTCGAAGAGACTATCAAGGATTTGTACCAGTGTGTTATGCGCCGAAGAAAATCGCGGTTTTCTATACACATCAAAGAGACACGCATCCTTTGCAAAATTACTTAGCACGTCTGCGATGTACGACAACAAAATGAAATTACGCGGACGCAGAATAAATAAACATCATCGTAAAGCTGAACAACGATTTTCCTTTGCCAGGAAGGGGTATAACTTTGTCACTCGACATTAAATATGTTCTCGATTATGAATAAACTTATGGTAAGGTAACGTTATCATTTAGCTCACGTAGTTAGCGATACTTGTTTCTGTCTCGTCATTTTTTTCCCTCTCATTTTGAAATGTTCAAGTCCGTATATACTTTTTGAATAATGTAAAAAGCTCGAGCACGTGAGTCGCTTGCGTAATTTTACGACCGCATTTCACGCGCGGCATTCTACCAACGTTCCGTGATTTTCGAATAAGTAAGTGTAAAAATGGCTAATTATCGGTTTCTGCAAATCCTTATTAGTCGATCACTCCGTCTACCTGCGTACGCATCAGCCAGATGGGATCTTACGCGCAGCATACAAAATACGGAAACTTCATCTCTCTTGACAGATCGCTGCATCAGAAACATGCACGTGCGTGTTAGTAATCGAAAAATAAAACTTTGTCGAGGTGAGAAAGAGACGAGAGACGGGAAGATCAGCAGCGCCAACATTCGAAAATTTACTGTCTCGTAGACAAGAAGAAGTGTTTGTAAGTGGACGATAAATAACGCTAAATATTTCAACAAAGTAGATGTAATTTTCTTAGCACTTGTACCCGAGAGTCACACATATACAACAAACTCCTACATTTGCCACCATCATTTATTTTCAGTTCATTACGACGGTCCGTACGCAATAAATTAGAAGGACCACCGCGGCCCTGTAACCGGTTGGCGCGGTATAAATTAAACCTTTAGCATGACTTATAAGCGTTTAAAGAAAACAACGACATTAATTTTCCTTCGGCTGTCTCTTTCTTTCTTCCTTTTTTTTTTTTTTTAGTCTCTTTTACTGTCTCCTCTTCTTTGCGAACACTATACGGTATAATTAAGAGAATTAGAAAATGTTGAGACATTATTTTTTCGTATACGAAAATTACATTGTTAGAAGTTCGAGCTTCGAAAGGGAATTCCTCTCGATAGCCGCGTCGGTCGTAATTCAATGATAACACGGTATTTAAATAGCGTTAACGACAAAATTATGCAAATGAACGACGCTATATTAACGATGTGTAACACGAATGTCGCTGTATTTTTGCTGCGACTCTCTTTTTCTTTGTGCATAATGCACCGCGCAAATCTTGAAGATAGTGCGAGCTTTTAAGATAGTATTATGGTCTGGTGTTGGAGAAAGCTCGAATGGCTATTTCCACCGTAGGTAGAGGGCATCGAAATTCGAGATTTATTGCAATGGAACTTTTTCAGACTTCCTCTATTTCTGATGGATCGACACATTTGCTTAATGCTGCGGTTATGTATAACTTTTTATGATGCTACTCCTTTGAATCTGGAAAGGTATTGCTGAAGATGGGATCTCAACTCGCGATTGTCAACCCATTGTGTGCTTGAGAAATTTAGCCAGGTGGCTCCTTTGGATTGAAAAACTTCATTGATTGTTCGTACTTCTTAGTCACCACTTGGCAACAGTACCCTCGAAACGAGCAACCGCTGTATACGCGTGGCCTCTTCTCAAATGAACTTTAATACTCAAAAGCAGCTCAACAGATTCTGCCGAAGTCATCTCAAATTAGCTATGTGTAATTCATGCTATTCTGGTTTCTGAGAGGTGGAAGGAGGGGAGAAGCGAACAGACGCTAGTGTCTCCAACTTGACTTGGATTACAATTATATTTTCTAGCTCATTCAAAATAATATGGCAGTGGACTACCTTTTCTCGTCTGTCTTATCATAAATGAAAAGAAAATTTATGGGGCTTTTACTCTTGGGAAACAAAATTTCGAGCAGGAAACACAATCTAAATCATCCCCACTTTAACGGAAAATAAATTACGTTTTTTAAAGAATCTTTAATGATTTTTTAAAAAGAGCACAACACGTGTTTTGAGTCGACTTAGAGGCACGTCATCGGGTGAATGAGTAAGTAATTGAAACGGTTTAATACAAGTATAGAACAAACGGCGGAGAAGCGTGCGAAGAAGGAACAGGAAATGAAAACGGGAGGAGGAGAGGAGAAGGGTCGAGATAATATTAGATAGAAACATAATTGTACCCATGAGCAATGAAAGGAGTATAAAACGCATGTTGTTAAGGAGAGAACCGCCTGAGATCCAAGAAACGGCAATTATTTCGACTCGACAAGTCAGGGTAGCTTCATGAATAAGTTTGAACTCTACGGAATTGAAGGAGTGGTTGTTGTCTACAAAGTGTTTGGCAATGGACGATTGTTCCGGAAGTTGGCAGCGGAAAACAGAGCGGCGTTTGAAGGAACGTTCGCGATGGCTGCGACCAGTTTGGTCAATGTACACAGGAGAACAGTTAGGAGCTGGGCAGCTTGCTCGATAAATTCCACTGCACTCTTCGGAAAAAAGTTTATCGTAAGAACTACTACTTAAATCTCACAATCTCCACCTCGAGAACGACCGCCTTTCTCCTTGTTTCTCCGTCGTCCAATGTTGGCGTTCTCATCAACGCTACCTCTTTCCTCGCCCTCATTCACCGTCTTCTCACAATTTCTCTCTCACTCCGCGATTTCAATAAGGAAAAAGCCGACATCAGCGAGTTGGCGCGCCTCAATAATATCTCCATCGATATCGACAAAATCTCTTGAGCACGCTTTTCCTCGCTGCGTACCCCTTCTCCCTCCTGGGTTTGTCTGCCCTTCCTTGGCCATAATTCCTACAAAATGGACCGCAGGCTCGAACCCCACATGTACCGCTGTGCTTTGTGTCCCTTTCTTAGTACGAGGCACTTATCCTCTCTTAATCCTTGAAGAGTGCAATGGAGTTAATCGCGCAAGTTGTACAGCTCACAACTGTTCAGCTGTATACATTGGGCAAACTGAACATCGCTCCGCTTCCCGACGTCAACTTCTGGAAAAATCGGTCATTACCAAACCAATAATCACTCGTTCGAAAATTCTGTACAGTTCAAACTTAACCAAAGGCCGCCTTCTCAACAGTTTTGAAAAAGTCGGAATAATTGCCGCCGCTTCCTTCTCAGGCGATTTTCTTCTTTACAACACGCGTTTCACACTGTCTTGTCAACACCTTCATTGTTCATGCGTACAATCATGTTTCTACCTAAAGTGATCTCATCCTTTCTCTTCCTCTTAATCATTTTCTCTTCCTTCTTCGCCCGTTTGTCCACCGTTTGTTATGTACTTATTGTATTGTACCGTCTTAATTATTCACCTGATGAGTGCCGCTAAGACAATACAAAACACATGTTGTGCTCTTTTTTGAAAATTTTTCCATTAAAAATTCTTTACAAAATGTTACGTGAGCGTAATTTTGTTTTTTGTTGACAATGTCTCGTAGTTACGATTCATCTCCACTATGTTTCCCACAAATTGGAAGCTGCATGTTCTTAAATGTGCACTATATGGGAATAAGTGCACTACTTACTTTGTGTATTTGTCCGTTTCACAGGATTTCTAGTGTTTTGAATCTTGAGTGCACAACTTATATGAGGATGTGTGCACTACTTACTTCGTTTTTATCCGTGTAATACATTTCTTAGACGTCAATTTTGTTTCCTTGGCGAACTTTATTGGAATGCTAATTTTGGTCGAATTAAAGAGGTAAAAATAAGTCGTGCACCTCCTCAAGTACCGGGATCATTCAATGAAGAGTGGAGGTTTTGGAGTGCAGGGTATGAGAAGAAGGGCTTGTGACAGTGAGGGCAGGACGTGAGTAATGAGATGTGCGTGTGTGATTCGAGTATTGCCTATTCTTAATCTGGCGATGCCAGTGTCTTCACCTTTAGAATTTCCGAAAGAGATTGACCAGGGAGTGGGAGTCTTTTTAATTTGGATGGCTTTGTTTGAAGGTTGGGTTTTTCGAAGCTCGGCCCAAGTAAGCGGTAGTGATTTTTATAATCAGTGACAGGGATGGAAGTATGATCAGAGGTTGCTAGCTTCGTTGCCTGGTCTACAACGGCATGTTCGGGTAAGCCCATGTGGCCAAGTATCCAAATGAATATTATGACGTTGATGTTAACTGAGGTTAGAGTTTGGAGCGTGTGGAGGATTCTTTGTGTGAGGGGGTTTGTGGTACATGGGTCCGTGAGAGAGTGCAGTGAAGAAAGTGAGTCTATAAGGAGGGGAAATTCGGCACAAGGAGGGAGTTGACAGAGGGTGGAAAGACAGGCGAATATTGCAATCAATTCGGCAGTAAATATGGAGGCTGTACAGAGTTGGAGACTTGGACACTCACGTAACGGATAAATCGAGGTCAGAACTAAACAAACATGGTTTATTGCAAAGTGAAGAAAATTATTGAAAATTAATTTTGAAAATACGAAAAATTACACAAAGCAAATTTTGAAAAGACAAAGAACGAGATATTTAAAATAGAGTAGTAAATTCATTTAGCTCCGACGCGACGGTATCGTAACGACCGGTTTCGAACAGCACCACTGTTCATCATCAGGTCAACTGACGTACATAGTTCGAAGATTGAGAGGAGAACCAACATTGAGTGAAATCAGCCGAAGGCGAGTTACAACTGGAGGGTGAGTCATATTCAAGAAGAAGCTAATCGGTTTTATAATCTAAATGATGACGAATGAACGAGTTGAAGTAGACTGAATTTAAATCATTAAGTACGTGGTAACCAGATTGGGTCGAACGTTGGACGGATTCAAGAGTGTAAATTTCTTCCAGTCTGTTCATTCTAATGCCCTTATTACAAGAATGTAGGAGGGAGGATTGAATTTCCTTATAGTTGTGACCTTCTTCAAAGCAATGTCTAGCCATAGCAGAAATTCCGTCAGTTGAAGAAACGGAGGAGTTTGATTTAAGGAGGTGGTTAAAATCATATCTATGTTCCATAAACCTCTTTTTGATTGCTCTGTCCGATTGACCAACATATTCTGATCCACAATTGCACTTCAATAAATATATTCCCGATTTGTCCAAAGGTTGAATGCCATCTTTCAATGCAGACAAGTCGAGAACTCTAGTAACAGGGTAAAATCCGATCTTGTAGCCATTCCGGCGGAGTTCACGGGAAAATTTCTCCGATGAACGACCCAAGTAAGGTAGGCGGATCCAACTTTCCTTTTCATTTTGTACGATTGTAGAGCATTGTGGTTCGGATCGAGTACACGAGAGAGAAGTGGACAGGGTTTGAAAATCTGGATTCAATCTACTCTCCTTAAGTGACCTCCGTAGTCTGGTACGCTTAATGAGCAACTTGAAGTGAGTTCACCTTGGCAATTTCCTCAAAATTTTCTTCACTTTGTAATAAATAAACCATGTTTGTTTAGTTCTGACCTCGATTTATCAGTTACGTGAGTGTCCAACCATCCAACTCTGTTCAATATGACACGTACCTATGAAGATTCCCTCCTCTATATGGAGGCTGTGTTGGAGATGCGATGGGAGACGCTGTTTTGTCCTTGGTTTTTGAAGAGACAATTTTTTCGCGTGCAAGGATATTAATTAATTATGAAAGAAAGTCAGAGTTTTATTTGAATGCCATCTGTGAGACAAAGAGTGTGATCAGGATATTCTTGAATCATGCTTCTTACGAGAGCGTTGAAGGTACTGCTAGATTTGGGGATTTTTGCTTAAAAATGTGTCGTAACATCTCGGAACGTATCCGTGTTGTACATTCTTATGTCCTGGTACCTCAACCCGTTCATGGAAAATGACCAGGCTGAGTGGTTCAACCTCCCTGTATGACCAAATCCCGCATACATCACGTCATGTTCGAAGATAGACATTTCCCCTTAGGGTCCAATTCCAAAGTAGGTCTTTCTCCTCCTTTACTTTCCCCTCCTTTGGCAAAATTTTTCCGTGTTTTATGAGGCTCTTTCATGAGGGGATTTCGATGATAGATTAGGATTAATGAGTCGGAATTTCTCCATGACTCAAAAGTTGAAATTTCTTCAAGTCTTTTATTATATTCTCATATTTATAGCTAGACTATAGGAATTTCTCCAGCCCTACCCCTTTGAATATTGTAGCTCAATGGCTAAAATTGTTCGAAGTCTCTAAAGCAGGTTCTTGGAACCACAATGCACCCACTATTCCCATGCACATTTCGCTTATGGAGGAACCGGAGGATGGTGGAACTCTGCTCAAAGTTCGTTATTTTCCCGTTCTTTAAAAGTAAATCAGACTTTTTGCCTCCTTTGAACCACATTCTTCGGCAAGACGGCGAATGGCATACGTTTTTCCCAAATGACCGCGCTTGAAACAGGACTTGTCTTTGTAAGTACGTGGTTGTTTCGACATAATAAGGGAGGCTGAAAACGCGCACGTAAGAAATTGTAGTAAAAACGAGACATAAAGAGGACGACGCGTTTCGAACCGACGTGGCAGACCATCTTCAAGCCACGCCGGTTCAAAACGAGTCATCCTCTTTGAATCTTGTTTTTTATACAATTTCTTACGTGAGCGTTTTCAGCCTCCCTCATTATGTCTTTCTATCAATTATAGAATTTAAAATATGGAAAGCATGTGTCCAACTCGCCTATTACACGAGCAAATAGGAAGTGTATTTATCTTGTCAGACATGTTACGCACGAGATAATGAATATCTATCTCGCTATAACAAAGAAGATGTTGATAAATACCGGGGTCATTGAACTCGATAAAAATATTTTTCTTTTACGAAGCACGGTCTGCTGGGTAAACTTACAGAGTACGTACAGGTAGTTCTGACTTTTTTATGGAGTTTAAACTGTTAACACCAGCGTCAGATGGACCAAAATATCGTGAATAGAAAGATAAGGAGTCAGAAATTTGAAGCAAATGAGCAGTTCTTAAAGTTTGGTCAACTGCATCTTCTTATAAGGGGCGTGCGCTGAACTATCGGAGTCGGTAGCTAAAGAGCTGAGACAGACGATGGAAAGTTGGTCAAAAATAATAACATTTGAAAGAGCTGGGAGGGTGAGTCCAGGATTAGATGACTTCCACTCTGGTAATGAATTCGCAGGTGGAGTGTTTCAGGTTGGTAACTCTCTAGCCTCGTCTCGAATTGATATTTTGACAACGATTTCAGAATTTGAATTTCGGTTCTCTTTACGGAATTCCCAATTCTTTTATTGCAAGAGCAGCCCCTCCCCTCACGAGATTAAAATAGTTCCAAAAAATGGTGCTCAATTTACGTCAAATTGTACCATCAGTTTCAAAATTTGAGTCTCGTTCTTACACGCTGTAGAACCAATCGTAGGTTTGGTGCCAGTCCTTCTCAACTTGGGTTCCAACCTGGAAGTAGTCTCACTATCTGAGGTTTATTTTATACGCAATTGTGCTATCGATCTTACAATCTACGATCATTTCTCTTCTTCTGTACAACAACCTCTGTCAGACCTCCCATTATTGGAGTATAGCCTCTCCTAGCAGCAATTCTAAGATGATTGTGTCTGATTTGTGCCAATATGTGCCATCAGTTTTGGAATTTGTGTCTCTCCTCTACGCTGTGTGTCGTTAGTTGAAATTTCTTTCTTTCAAAGTATTCAAGTCCGTATTGTGAGCTCCTGCCATCGGGACTCAGAATTACTCCTAATCAGGGTTTAACGTTCGTGTTAAGTTTGTGATAAGAGATTAAATGTAGTCTTGCGCGCGGTCAGGAATACCCCTTGAAAAACGATCGATTTTTCCCGCGACTCGGCGACTGTGTGATGTTAATCTCTTCCCTCTTCACGTAAATATTCAACAGATAAGAACAAAAGGAGTCAATTGCCTCTTTCTTATACACGTGAATGTTCGATAAACCGAATTTCTCTTAGCCTCAACATCAATGTACGATATCGAATGCTGAATCTTGCACGTACTTTCGCGTGTAATTTTCTTCCCATATCACTCGTTTTGTAGTTTTCTATTGTTATCGTCGCAATCGCAAATATGAAGTTCTTCTTCGTTTTACTATTTATGGTGGATATTTTGACGTCCGCAGTCCATGCCGAGGACGATTATCTAGTACATCAATATGTATTTGAATCAGAGGATATCGAACTTTCATGCCCAGTACAATCGAGTCCATCGCCGTACAACAGAGAAATTTTTTCGTGGGAAAAATTTGTTCCTGTACCAGGCTACCGGGATCGCTACATGGTTATCGCTAAAGTGGAAGGCGTAAAATTTCCAGAATGCACCTCCTGCACCGGTATGCGAGCCCGATTCGAAGGCCGGTATTCACAAGATGATCCCTCTAGTTTCAAGTATGTACTGTTGCTGCCATCTACGATGGAAGAACGTCCCGGAAAATACGCCTGCAAATATTTCAATGATGGTGACAAAAGGGCGAATGAAACGTTGAAAATTTTCCATGTGCATGTCGTCGCTCAAGAGAGGGCCGTAAGGGTCAACCTGCCTATTGGTAACGTAACGTATCTCACGTGCTTTGATTCTTGTGGCAAAGATGATCAAAATTACTTGCTCGCGGATTGGAATCGGTTTCGGAGTCGCGAGGATATGCGAACTCCACAATCGTCCATTAAGTATATCAGGAACCGTATCCGAGTTCGAGCTGAGACCAAAGGAGCAAAAGGACTCTATTATTGTTCGATGAGAGGTTTCTCGTATACAAAGACGTTTGTTGTCAACGTTTTGTTCAGGCCTATGGTTCACATGGAGCAAACGACAGAAATGCTAAAGTCTGAGAACGGATCGCTACAATTGTCGTGTTTAGTTGAAGCCAATCCAGAAGCCGCAATACGTTGGTTACTGAATTCGTATGAAATCTTCGAAAATCCATTCAACGGAGTTAAAATCGAGATGAAGAAGATGTTTGACTCCAATCAAGAAGGAATCTTTGATAGGGAAGGAATTTCTGTACTGACCCAACGTTTTTCCAAAAAATCGTATCTGGAGATAGAGTCTCTAGGACATGATGGATTTGGAAAGTATGAGTGCTCGGCCTGCAATGAATTGGGGTGTTCTAGCGGGGTTGTACAGGTTACGAAATATGTAGGTATATATGTACGTAATGTGATTTAGTTTTTTTTATGGAATATTGCAATTATTCAATTTTAAAGCATCTATATTAATTTATTTCTGTATGAAGAGGTCAGAATTTATTTGAAAAAATATCATGAATATTTTTTGGACATAGTTCATTTATTCGAACCGATAATTGAGATACGAAATCCCCGTTGGGGCTTTAAACATTTGAATAAAATTTTCTCAGTACGTGCAATTCATCTATGAACGTATAGTAGAAAAAATATGAAAATCTCGGGGTTTCATTGAAGGAATTGCAGTCCCATCGTCTTAGATTGAGAATCGACGTTTTTCTTGCTCCCTGCAACTTGAGCTCCGAACGAACTTTGTTAAGTACGAACTCTCTATTTCCTTTACTTCGCGTTGGAGACTCATGGAAAGCAGAGGTGCAGAAATTCTTGCATTAATTGCAGGATGTTGAATTGAAAATTTCCTAGGAGCTACTCTTCTATTGTAGACTCATGCGGTGAGAGATCGACTGCAGTCCTGCGTATGATCGAAGCGGAAATGTAAAAATTTTTTGTAGGGTATACGAAGTGGTTGCTCTCCTGTATTGTGAACTTGTAACAAGAAATCAGCTTCGTTCCAGATCGGGGAAGGAGGCAGTGTAAGGAAATTCTCGTTGTTTGTGGCCGAAGAATGTAATCTAGCAAAACGGTATATATAGTGGCACAAATAGGACAACAATTGCTTAGGATAACTTTCATATCGAAGTTTCTTTTAGGAAGGACTATTTTCCAATGAAGGGAAGCTTGGCAGAGCTTGTTGTACAGGAGAAGGGATTTGGTTTTGAATTGTGGGATTGATGGCACAAATGAACATTTAAGCCTTATATTTCGAGATGACTTCCTGGTTAAAATTCAAATTCAAAGGGGCCGATACTTTACCTCGAGTAGGTTCTGAAGAGAATACGGGTGGGTGAGTTCGAAAATTGAAGATCACGTCAATAGGTTTTGCCATAGTCTGTTAGACTTTGTATGGTCACCCTTTGTCCCTCCACAAGAAGGTGTCGTCACTGGCTTTGATTCTTTCATTTTACATGAAATCATCCTTTCTGGTTGACCCTCTCTCACTGGATGATTCAACTCTTTATACTTTGTTTCTCTCTTCCATATGTTCTAAAGTCTTCCAAATCTTCCTTCTGACTTTATGCAGCTCCATTATTTGAATTTTTTCCGCGTCCCCGAATTTTAGCGCCGGTGACTGGTTAGTCTAATCACGGACTTTTGCATGGTAGAAATATTGATGTATTTTCAACTTTCTTCTATCCGCCCCTCTTCTTCTGAAAGCGCAATTTGCCGGAGATCCGACGCACATTAATGCCGAATAACCCCTTATTGTTCTCGTTCGCCTTCCGAGGTTAGCAAACGATCAGCGTCTTCCTTAGAAGAAAACGAGAGACGGAGGGCCAAAACCCCAGAGAAGAACTTCAGAGTAGGGAAGGGCGTCATCATTTGAGGAATCCACTGAGGGTGAGACCTAAGACAAGGAACTTACGTTGTCGGTATTGCCTTCGTAATCTTCATAGTAATATTATTATTATTATTATTTGGTTAGCAATCACAACTTGTATTTTAAGTAACCTTTGTAGCTTGTACAATATTAATAAATAAATCACTGATCATTCCACCACTGAATTGACTCGTACTATACATTTTTTTGTACATTGACCGAGAAAGCTGATTAACAACTTCCTGCGACTTCCTGCAATCCATATGGATTCTTTGTCTATGCATAATGTACAGGCAAATTCTGCCAATTCAGAGAAGTCGAAGAAGTTTTATTAGAAAACATGATGGACGTCGAACCGCCCGTCGAATTAGTCTTCAGTCCCGCACAGGAGTTATCCAACAAGTTCGCTACTTCGTATTCCGATTTAATTGAAGTAGCAATGGACTGTGTTATTGTGACTTCATTCGTTTGGCAAGAGTACTCATTCTGCAGGAAATTTATCCAATCGCAAATTTGATCCCCATAAGAAAACATGGGAAGCAAATCGATCATATGGTATCAATCAAAAATGAGAAAGAATTGAGGGAAAAAAAGTTCGTTTTCAGAAGTCCATTACTCACACACTATAAATATAAACTTTTTTCCGCAAAATCCGTTTTAATTTTTGATTAATTTCATACTGATCTTTGCTCCCCGTGTGTTTCTTATGGGAGCAAATTTCTCGTTGGATAAATTTCTTGCAGAATGAGTACTCCTGCCAAAGAAATCGATATCAGTCGATATTTTTGTTATCACAAATAACACAGTCCATGCAGGACAATGACAACGATAGCTTAAAGATTGAATTAGACGACATAAAGAAATACGAAAAGGAATACGACGAATCTTTTGTGAAACTGCAATTGTGAAATCCTTCACCAGAGGTCGAAGACAGCAAGAAGTAATCCCTCCTTTTAGGTACCAAGCAAAGATTATGAGAGTACTTCAGCTAAATCCAACATCAAGAGTAAACCATGACCGGTTAAAAATGGAACGTATTGCCATACCGACATTTGATGAAAAAAAAGTGGATGGACAAGTTTTAAGCGCTTATTTGGAACTTATGTACATGATAATGGTCAGCTAGACTAGAATTTATACGGATCGCAGGAAGTCGCAGGAAGTCGTAAATCAGTATTCCTGACCAATGTACCAAAAAATGTGTAGTAGAGTCAATTCAGTGGTAAAATGATGATTGATTTATTTATTAATACGAGTATTGTACGAGCTACAAAGTTTACTTAAAATATAAGTTGTGATTGCTAACGAAATAATAGTAATAATGATATGACTATGGTAAGATTTGCGAAATTGAAGACTACGGAGGCAATGTCGACAACAGAAGTCCCACATCTTGGGACTCACCCTCAGCGGACTCCTCAAGTGATGACGATCATTCCTACTCTGAAGTCCGTCTCTGGAGTTTTGGCTCTCCATCGCTGATTTTCTTCTTAGGAAGACGCTGGTCGTTTTGGTCGGCACCGGCTGAGTTGGGGTTGCTGTTGGTGATAGTGGACTGACTCTACCCACCGAAGTGGACACTACAGGACAACTGTAGTTTTGCTGAATTTGTAGCCACGAGGCTGCTATTGAGTGACTGGTGGGGACTCGACATTGCATGGATAGTTAAGGGGGACCCGGGGACAATACGACACTCATCCCACAAAAGCTATCTCTTGTATAAACATAGCGTAAGATGGAGAGTGCTTGTGTTCTGCGGAAAATTTTGAAGAGAAGACTGACGTTGTAGTTCTAAATATTAAATATAGGTAGCAGTGTACCTGATCTAGATAACTCTGCATCTGAGCGACTTTTGTGTATGATAATATTTTAAATACAGCCCATATTGTATGTGTGTGTGTGCGCGGCTACTTTCCGTTTTATTTTATTTTATTTTATTATTATTTTTTATTATTACTATTTTTTTTTCTCGTAATTAGAGGCAAATTAAGACTCATGGATCGATCTCTTAAGGGTGGGGTCGGCGGTAATTGGCCCCCAGGCTGTTGTCGGCACCACCCCAAAAAATAAACAATATAAATAAATAAATAAATGAATTTTATTTGAAGAGATCGTTTAATTCAAAAACATTTAACAGCATTTGTAGCCTTAATTTAGACTGTAAATTAAAAAATTAAGCTTTTCAAACAGAGAAGTTCTCTCAAAACCGATGGAAATCCAGTTTCAAAATCACACTTCACAGAATTCGTCCTCTCCACGAGAAGAATTTTTAAGTAGAAAAATTGAGAAGTGGCACAGGATAAATTTATGATGAAAATAACTCCAAATGCGCCTGCCGCACTATTCAGTTCCAAAATTGATTCTATCTTTTTTTTGTTGAAAAGAAATAAAGGCTTTTCCCGCACAAATTGAAATATAATTTTAAAAATATTAAAAAGAGGCGTAGAGCCTCTCGATATATGTAGGTGGTAGTGAAATTGCGGTATCACTTCGATGTCATTTACAAGGAATACAACAAAAATTTAGAAGTGAGGAGGAGAAAATCACTTCCAAAGAAGCTTTAGAAACCATTTTCGTTTTCAGCAGTACATAATGAGAATAAAGGCGAAAGGAGTAGAAAATATAAGGGGTTTCAAAATGTCAATAAACAAATAAGAAAGAAATATCTTCTCTTAAGGTGGAATTTTAGGCACTGAGTGCACTACTTGTATGGTTGACGAAAGATGTTGGAAGGATGAAGAAGAGCAGGATGGTAGAGAAACGAGGAAGTTTACGATTCCAACAGTTTGAAAACTACCCTTAAAAATACGTACTTCAAAGAAGTGGTGTGAAATTTCAATTTCAGGGACCAAGTGCACAACTTTCGTGTCATTTGACACGTAATCAGGCACTGGTCTTATCATTTTCTACGGTTGGAAGTGGTAGGGACAGTCCAACACGAAACAAAGACAAGACAAGAGGGCATAGTTAGATCATAATCTATTGATACAGGGTGCGCCAAAAGTTGGTTGTCCATTTTGCACGTTTGAAAAAAAACAAAAAAAAGGAAAATCAAGTACCAAGAAATGTCGTTTAATTCCGTTTAATTGCCATAAGAAGGTACAAAAATGGGTTAACGTCAGATGTAACTTTTTAATTTTAACCCATTTTTACCTTCTTATGGCAATTAAACGGAATTAAATGACATTTCTTGGTATTTGATTTTCCTTTTTTTGTTTTTTTTTTCAAACGTGCAAAATGGACAACCGACATTTGGCGCACCCTGTATTAGGGCTAGCGTTTTTGTCCCCTCCGACCTATTTATTACGTCACAAAAATATGTATAAATGATTTATTTAACGACGCATCAACTGTTAGTTTTTAGCGTCTAATATGTATAAATAATAAGTTCTCTTTCTATGATTAAATTAAAAGGAATAGAATGCTTTATATCTATATATAGTTAATGAGATCTGTAATTTCAAGAAAAAGGATGAGTTTGTGAACCGTTTCATCGTTGTCCGTCATAGTTGTTTCGTCGGTTGTAGATTCTTGATGGTAGACTTTTTGGCGCTCTTGAGTGTATTTTTTGCAGCAGTTGATGGCGTGTGCAACTGTCAGTCGTTCTGTTGGACAGAATTCACACATAGGGCGTGAGTTACCCGAAAAGTACGGCTGGTGCGTGAAAAGAGTGTGGCCGATTCGGACACGGGTTAAAACAACATCATTCCGGCGGTTTGGGTGTTCCACATGCCACCTCTCATTTACTACAGGTTTTATTAATCGAAGACGGACGGTCGTACTTCCAGTTGTCTGCATCCATTCCTCTTGAAATTTTGCTTGGATTTTGTGGAGAATATGTGTTTTGATGTGCTCGAAAGGTAGGAAAGGTACTTCCTCGACGGTGGGTAGGTCCACATGATATCTCTGGGTCAAGTCTCGACATCTTCTCCCAAAGGACAGCGTTCCTTGGTGTGTGTACGGAGAATAGAATGTGCGGTAGTGGTTTATGTTTTTTTGGTCGATCCAGATTTTTGCATAGTGGGTGAGAGTAATTAGGTTTCTGTGGTGAGTCAATGTAAGTGTAGAAGTATCTGCGTGCAAGTTCCAGATCGGGCTCGTGCGGAATGCTCCGGCGTCACAAAAATATTTTCACCTAAAACTGGAATACAAACTCTAAAGTTGAGACTAATAGCATAATTACACCCAACTAACCGCTGTCAGGCCCATGACCAACAACCGTTGAAAGTTGCAGGAAGTTACTAAAGTGCAATAGGGAGTTGGCAGAGCACGTTTTTGAATCCAAAATTGTAAAAAGGGAACTAGCAGAATCCGCGACTAATTCCCGCCAAGCGGAATTATCGAAACATCAAACGACTAAAAACGAGCTTGAATCATTCCGGAAAAAAAAAACATTGGGTACCCGTCATTTTTGTATTGATCATTAGAAAAATAAATATAAGTCGCTTCTCAAGTCTGATATTAGCTGAAAAATTACTCTTGGATAACCTTCAACCTATACTCAAATCATATACTCGTAGTCTACTGATAACGATGGCTCTAACGGCACTAGTGTGAGTCTACAGGTTGATAGTTTCTGTTAGAGTATGGGTTTTATAAGATTCCCAATGTGCCTGAATGTTCTGAATTCCTTGAGGATGGGGAGTCATTCAAGCTTGGTAGCTCGTCGACGTCTATGTATCTGTTTCTGCGCATCTATGGTGGTGTCTTTAGGTCTTTATGTCTGTATTTTTGACTCTGTGTCGATTCTGTACCTTCGAGCGTTATTTGCCACTCATCTGACAAATCATGCACGTTCTCGTTTTCCTCCATATCTAGCCGGGTCTGTCACATGCCTCGCACGCGTAAATAAATGAAGACTTCAAAGAACGATCCGTTCAATGCTGTCCTAGTTTTTCAACATGTCACTCGGTGGGTGCGTTCATTGATCAAGCTTTCGTTAAAAGGTATCACGCTAGGCTACAACGTCGTTACAAAGAATGTCTCTACGCGACAGTGCGATTTGTTGTTGGCGTGCCAATATTGCGAGCAACCCTTCAAAAAACGCGACATTAATGCGCGTATTTGCCGCGTTACATATACAGCTTTACATCATTTGTTGAAAAATATTTCCGCGTTGAATTTACTCGCTCTAGATGGTATCATCGCGAAGTTAACAACTGCTCGACAGCCATCAGATTACGACGCGAATGGTTTACTGTACGTCAGAAGGTACGACGACGTTGTATAATAATGCACATATAGATGAAGTCGGCACTCGGCAGTGTCGCGTCGCCGAATATTTCGAAGCAATCGTATTCAAAGTTACAGTTTCACACGCTTTGCCATCACGCGGCGTACCAGAATATAAGGGAAAAAAAATGAAATATGGTTGACAGGAAAATATTAAAAGAGCTTGCGAGCAGAAAACTAACTACGTAGCGCTCGCGCCGAGTGTTTTTCCTTTTACTTTTTTTTCTTCTTTTTCTTCCTTGACAACGTGATACGCCATTTTTCATCCTTGTAGACGGCGCTACATCAGCAATTTATTACCTACTGCAAAGTAAGAACAGAAAACCTATCTTTTCTCTTAAACGTAGCGAAGGACAAATAAACTTGTAAATTATACTCCGAAATAATATACGAGCCTGTCCACTGACGGAGCCTCTTTTGTAGAATTATTGTGTAAGACAAGAAGTACGCCACCACACGAGACAATATAAAAAGCCTTATCGCGTAGGAAATGAAATTCTTTCTAAACAGCCTGTTGTATACGAATTCAGTTTCGAATCTGATACATAAGCGCCTAACGCTAAGATGAACGACAAATGACACCAACAGGCTTCGTGTTTGGTTCCACGGAGAGAAATATAGCCACGTACATGAAACAGACAGACTTTAGGACTTAATTTCTTCCTGCGGGATATGGAACGAGTGATACACGTAAGACAAAGACTTTGTCCTATTATTCATAACACGGAATCATTATGAGTAATCTATTTCCAGACCACTCGCCTTCTTAGAACTGGAGACATTCGCAAGATTCCTTTGGCTATGAGGTCTTCCGAACAATGAAAGACAATATGGAAGTTTGACTTCACGATGGCAAGAGGTCACCAGCATCAACTTGGAGAAAGTTTTCTCGTGAAGCCATATGGACAAAAAACTGGAAAAATCTCGTTTGCGGAGTAAAGATGAAGTCGCTGACCAACAATAAATAGATAGAAGAAAAGGTGAGGATCAAGAACGACATACTTTTGATATGAATAACCGCGTTATAGCCGGTATTTGTACTCAATACAATGGCCCAAGATTTCTTGAAGTTCCACGAAAGTTTACCTCCTTATCCCTCTCCCCTGCAATCATAAAAGAGTGAGCAATTTATCTCAAATATATTTCACGTACATTAGAAATTTGAAGAAACTATGACCATGGCTGGAGAGACTGACGTTGTGCCTCGAACGGTATGGAAATGTTGACCTTAAAACTTCGCGCGAATATACAGTGGAAGGAAATCAGTGTATAATTCTCAAGAAACTTTAAACGAGCTTAGAGGAATATAAGCTGCGAGCCTTATTGGTGGAAAGTTACTCAGACAGAGGGAGCTAAGCCCGGTTCACGTTATCATGAGAGGAGTTTTAGCTTGAAAACTCCAGAGAAGAGTCTAAGAAGAGGGCCTGACGTCCTAGAAAACTAACGCTATCAATGACCTTGACCTGACTCACCCTTTCCCTCCCGCACGCCACTAGATTGTGGCTCAGCGTTTTCCATTCACAGTTTGCCGCCACTATTCATTTTCATGGTAGCTCAATCGTTATCCATGCGAGCTCTCAATCATCTGCTGAGGCGATGTATGACGCGTGAACAAATAATTGCCATAATTGATGGGCTAGGGCATTCAATTGCGGTAACTAGTACTCCTCAATTCTGTTGATGTAAGCCATCGTTTCCCAAACTCGAAAATTCTTAGGCGTAAATCCATCATTTGCCGATAAGGTTGAAGATTTGAATTTCAATCCCAATGAACGTGATCAATTTATTGATCTCTGTGCGGATTCGCTCACGAAAAAACGATTTGAAAAGATGGATATGTCTCTGGCTTCAATATGGTTAAGTTTACAGATGTCGTATCCTCTTGTAGTTGCAAAGGCAATCCTTCGTCCTACCTATGTGAGCAAGCGTTCTCCACCCTGAATACACATAATATTAAAAACAAAGTCGCGTAATAGACTTGAATCCATAGAAGATGACATGCGCGTTTCATTATCAGTAATTAGACCTAAAATAACTGAACTTTGCACTAAGCATCAAGCACACCCCTCTCATTAACAATTGTGCTAATCCAAAATAAAATTTTTAATATCTATTATTCTAATAACACTACTGAACAGCTATCCTGTTACGAAGATTCAATTACTGATTCTTTGATACTTTTCAACACAGAACTCGAATTCGTAGTCCGTTTCTTGCTAGCACGTCAGAATTTTTAGTAATCACGATTTAAGTTCTCGTTTACTTGCCGCGCGTCGTCGCGAAACACATTGACGATAGTAGCGTCGCAATCGAAAACGTTCGTTACGTTCCGCGACAGCGCGCGGCAAGTAGACGAGAATATTTGTTATCAAAATTATTTTATTTTCGGCTCTGCCCGCACATAAGTACAAAATTATACAGAAATTATAAGCTTTATGTTTCGGCTGACCCGCAGCCTTCATCAGAAGCTAAAATGTAATTTTAGCTTCTGATGAAGGCTGCGGGTCAGCCGAAACGTAAAGCTTATAATTTTTGTATAATTTTGTACTTATGTGCGGGCAGAGCCGAAAATAAAATAATTTTGATGAAATTTTTCCTTACACGAAAAAATTGTTTTGAATTTAAATATTTGTTATGATTACGTGAATATTTATCGTGATTACTAAAAATTGTGACGTGCTAGCAAAAAACGGACAACGGATTCGTATTCAGCGTTGAAAATCACGTACGGTAATAGAATCTTTGTTTCAGGATAGCTGTTCAGTAGTGTAATCTAATTGAACCTTTCTTATGGTTAAAATAAAATTTTTAGTGACGGGTGCCGCCAAATTTTAATTGTCGATTGAGGGTGCCATGCATCCAAAAAGTTTAGGAAACACTGATGTAAGCGATGGTCGTGGTGTTATCAAGGCGGATTGAGATTTTTAAAGTAGTAAGGAACAAAGGTCTGCAATGCTACGTTTATGTGGGATTTTTTTCTCACTCGACGATCTTTCGCCACTGCTCCCCAGCCTGACGTGACGGACAGGCGTCGGAAAAGATTTTCAAAGCATAAGGGGGCGTCCATAAATTACGTGAGGTATTTTTGGGGGGGAGGGGGTCCAGCCAAGTCTCAGAAAAACTCACGTGAGGGAGAGGGGGGAGGCCGACAAATCTCACGTAATTTTTATCTCACACAAATACATTCTAAAATATTGCTGAACTGGCTTAAACGAGATAAGAGGAGGAGGGAGGGGGTCAAGGCAAATCTCACAATATCTCACCAAGGGGGGAGGAGGGGTCGAAAAATCACAAAAATCGCCTCACGTAATTTATGGACGCCCCCTAAGAAGTAGCTAAAGGCATGGAAGCAGAGTTCACAATCATGTGAAATCCAGCAGTCGTAATGAGGGTGATCAGTGGGTGGCTCCATGTAGATCTTGTATGAGCTGTTTGAGACTTACCAATATTTTTTCTCTCTCAACACTCCTTGTGTATAATCAGGTGTATGGAATTGCAGGACAGCATGCGTCCAGAGAGCCGATGAATTTTGCGAATGTTCTGATAGAGCACTGACGGTGTCCTAATCGGAAAATTGAAAGCTCACGCTTCTCTTTTAATTTTAAGGCCATTGTCACAGAGTTAAAAATGATGCCGAGAAATTGGCATAGTGTATTCAGAGGTAACTAGCATTTCCTCTGGATGAAAAAACAGACCCCAAGAATGCGAGTAGTTTGCATGTGACGCAGGCCGCTTCACTATGTCCAAATAAAAGGAAATCATCCAATGAGACCACTGAAATATGTCCTGCATGGCGTATGGGAGGAAAACTGGTTTGAGCAAAGTTGTAAAACGTAGGGTGCCGTGCAGAGTCCAAAAGGAAGACTTAGGAACTCTACATAATGTTGCTCAGTTCGGAGAACGAACGAAATTTCAAGTAAGGTTTTGTGTTCAAGTGGTAAGCTACGCACAACCCAAACTTCGTCTCGTTTGTTGAGCGTCGGAGTCGCCAACCGCCCGAGATATTACCGTTTTGATTTTGTACAGCGCTAGCGTAACGGGCATATAAGACAACACTCACGCGACGACGAGAGATTGTGAAAGGGTTCAAGAATTTTCAAAAATTACAAGCTGGAGGAGGCAGATGAACAGTCTGTAAGACTTGAAAGAGGATCAATGCGTCTTTTAATTTTACGGATGTCCATAATGAAGAGGAATACTCACGAAGAGTAAAAAAGACGAGTACAAATGTACTCGTCTTTTTTACTCTTCGTGAGTATTCTTCTTCCCTTGAAAGAGGCTCGCGCTCACACTGTAGAATATCCTGTATGACCTGGTGATACTCAAGATTAAGGAACAATACCCAAACATATCTACGACACCCTAATTATCCTATCCGCAGATAGCAAAGGGGAACTAACAAATTCCGAGTGCATCCAAATCATGAAGACCACTCCCCTGGAAATAGAGCTTACTGTAAATAAAGGAAAGACCGAAATCTTCCTTTGTAATCAACTTTCCTTATGGAGTAGAAGAACACCACTGTCTGCTAAGTGTCGGTGATCAAATACCTCGGAGTTGAGCTAGAACTAAAGCGAAGCTTCAAGGAAGATCTAAGAAGATGATAGTACGAACCCCTCTGATGCAGAAAATTTTGGGGATATAGCTTCAAGGCGCGCAAAGTTATGTTTGAAAGTCTTATATTTTGAACGCTGAAAACGACCCTGTTTTCTATTTTGTGATCCATCTTTTAATAGTAATGATCACGTTCACTTGCCGTGGATCATAGCGGAACCTATCATTGCAATTGCAGTGATACGTTCCGTTATGATCCCCAATGAGTAAACGAGATTATTTCTATGGGAAGACGGATTGAAGAAAGGGAAAACAGCGTCGTTTTCAGCGTGCAAAATGTTTTTAGAATAGTATAATTTTTTGGAAATACCGGAACGTAGTCAGACAATTGTCACGCCGTGCTAATTAAGTGAGAAATAAATCAACCTATCCATCACCACACCTGGCACTCTGTTAGAAAAGTACTGCTCATCCGTCTGGTACGATAGACTGAGACTCAAAACAAGCCCAGGGTCAAACAACGCTTGCAACGTCCTCGGAAGCAGAAGTTACCACAATTTCAGCGCCGAGATTGCACAAATTCTTTGCGTCTGCCCCCTGCTTTACCTCAAGATCATCGAAGGATGGAAAACAAATGTCAATACGATACTGGGGTCATCTTCGGAAGAGACGAAGGACTTTGGACTGATACTTGAGGAAGGAAGGATAAGCTTTCCAATGGGGGCCGAAGCCATGGAAACTGAAACCCAGAAGTGGGCACACGAATTGTACCCATCAGTGAAGGACCACCTGCGCTTAAGCCTTCCGGACGTCGCAAGCCATCAGCGACCACGGCTACCTGGAGGAATCGGCCAGCCAAAGCCTTATATGACTCCACGTACAGCAAAGAATAATAGACAAGTACGGAATGACGGAATGCCTCCGCTTCGTCAATGGTACGCCTTTCGATTGGTCAACTATTAGAGAGCATTACCCAACTTACATGCAATCTGTCATGTTAAACTTGAGAGACCCCAATTTCCGCATCAAGAACACCAAGGATGTTGACAAAGACGAACCAAGTCCCAACCTCCAACCACCCCGACTGTAAGAACTTACTAAATTGGCGGGCTAATGTATACTTCTCCTGCTAAGAGTTTGCTTTACCGGTAGGTAGTGTAAAGTACGGGTGGGAAGGGGAAAAAACTGGACTCCTAATGGAAGGAACCAGTGACAAAGAAGACACCACAAGAAATGGAATAACCTACTCGGCGTGACAATTTTTTGATCATGCTCTGGCATTTCAACAAAATTAGATTATTCTAGAAATATTTTGAACGCTGAAAACGACGCTGTTTTTTATTTTGCGATCCGTCTTTTCATACTAATGATCTCGTTTACTTACCGCGGATCATTGCGAAACCTATCATTGCAATGGTTGGTAAGTTTTACCATGATCTCCGATGAGTAAACGAGATTATTTCTATGGGAAGACGGATCGAAAAATGGGAAAACAGCGACGTCTTCAGCGTGCAAAATACTTCTGGGATAATATAATTTTCTTGAAATGCCAGGGCGTAATCAAAACTTTGTCACGCCGTGCTATTTATGTAAGAAATAAATCAACCTATCCATAACCACGCCTTACACTCTGGTGGAAAAGTATTGCTCATCCATCTGGCACGTTAGAGTGAGATTGAAAACAAGCCTAGAGTTATCGAGAGGGTCCAACGACGCTTGCAACGACCTCGGAAGCAGCCGACAGTTGAAAATATTCGCACGTTAGGTAGAATGTGGGGAAGATAATTAGACATTCTCCCAGTGGTTTCACCTGCAAGTCTGAAAATTCTTCTTCTTTCGAAGCGGTCTTGCATTTTCGGCGCATTGCGATTCCAACCGTTAATACTATCAGTAATGACTACAGTATCTCTTCCTAAACAAAAGTTGACAGCAATACGATTACCCAATGGAAACAATGCATGGTGGTTTTCAATAATTTACCTGTTTCACATCCAACCGAACGCAGAACGAGTACCTATTGATAATCTTCTGTATATAGCCTAGGTAGCAGTCTTATGGGCAAAAAAATCTTGATTTTGAGTGGTCGGTTATGTTGTTTGCATTAGATTCCCGATTCGGGAAGGGTAGGAGAAAAAGGGTGGTAAAAGTGTTTTCTAATTTGTATGAGCAAGGTTTGTCGGGCCAAGAGACTTGCCTCTAGGGATTACTGAGTTTCAAAATATTAGGCTTAAGCAAACTCCAACCTAGGCAATACAGATATTGTCGAGGAATTTTCCATTGCAATCTCTGCATTCAAACTTCCTAGGATCATAAATATTTTTTATACATTTCTTTGAAATTTTTTCTTGCAATCTATCCATTTAATCTTCTTATAGAGCCTACCGAACTGCTTCAATAGGAATCAAAAATTATATTTACTAAAAATGCTTGCACGAACAGTAGATATTTTCCTATAGAACTGTATGTAATATTCCATAGACTAAAAGGTCTCAGATTTTGAAGGGCTCAGTCATCGTCACAAATGCGTTAGAAAATCCTCAGGAACAAGTTTGCATTGACTGTAGGTACATCTTGGAAGTGAATTTTTTATTACTATCTATATTTGCATTCAAAATTCTAAGATTATTATTTCTTTTAGTTTCGTAAATCTTTCCTCATCAATCTTGATTCGGGACATTATCTTTGTCTTCATGATGATCAAATGAGCCGTCGACCATCTTAGTAGTTTCACGCACACCGTAATCAGGAGAAGTAATTCAAATACCTACACACCGCTTCTCCTCGGTAGACTCTTTACATACTTTACTACAATCAAATCTCTCATGAATTACAAATTTTGAGAACCTATTTTTGTTATTTTTTTTCCTAATTCGATAATTTTCACGTATTTACAATTTTTTTGAACCATACATTCTCGTTCAATCGTTAGGTATTCTTTAAACCAAAAATATTAAAATTTACCCTCAACAAGGTACCTACATAAAACTCACAACACCGAAAATGAAAATATTACGAACCACGTGATATTGAACGATAACACTTATGAAAAACGAATTTTAGGTCGCTGAAACAGAGCGAACATGATATACCTAGTTATCAATAAGTATATTATAAATATTTTTTTGTCATGTTCTCAAGATAAGAGCAGCTAAATAACATGTCATATGAAAAAGTTGAAGAAGAAAGTAAATGAATAGCAAATTACTCCTATATATCGGTATCTACAAAAATCTGGTCCACAAGAGCACTTCTATACTTATTCTTTATCATTTCAATAAAGAATACAACTATTGGTAGGTAGTTACCATCTGATTTCTATCAATCCTCCACCGACTTGTGATAGTAGTATCAAATCGCCCTGTTCGTGGTTGTTCTGCGCGGTATGTAGAGACCCACCTCGAGATTATCAGCTGCGAACTAGATGATAAATGTATTTTGTAAGGTACCCGTGACAGGACAACGTCCACCGACGATGTTTGGTCCGATATCCCATCGACTATCACCTCTCCGACAGACGAATATATCTTTCGGCTCTCGTTACGTATTGTTGGAGTGCTGTTGGGAAGATAATCAGCAATTCTCTCAGTGGTGTCACCCGGAAGTCTGGAAATTCCTCTATATCTGAAGAAGACCTGCCTAAGATTGGGCGTATGGAGATCCCAAGCGTCCATTTTATCAGTAAAAACGACGGTATTTCTATTAAGAGCATAGAATTCTGTCACTACTTCTCTGAGGTTCATTATAGTTGTTTCAGACAGACTGAATGTGGTCGCATCTTGCGAGACGTTTATATTTTCCATCTCAAAATAAATAATTAATCACAAAAACTCGAGAACGAACTAAAGTATAAACTCAGTGAATTCGACCAACTCCGACACAACTGCCATACTTTAAGATGGTGAATGGACGATGATGACTTATCAAAGACAACCTATCTGTGACCCTCCTTCAACTAAACAAGTGCCAACAAAAACGTGATTACTGAAGGAAGAAAGTAGACGTTTGATGCATTGTAGTCTCCAGGAATTTACCTGTTTCAGTGTTGATCATCATTCAACTTTAGCATGAAAATAGTGGACCATCACCCCTTTAGGAGCCATAACCATCTGCGAACGAATATACGGAGTAATATGGTTAATTGAAAACCGCTCGTCAATACCTGACGAGCTACCTTGAAATGTTTAAAAGTAAGAGTGATGTTTGTCGCATCGACTTCAAAATATTATTCGGGTTGTCGCAGCCTTTCTTCAAAGTTCTCTTTTATAAACTTTCTTAATTCTGTGCCTCACTTGATAATGTGCATGACCATCTCTCGTTTCAGGCAAAGATATACATGGTCTCTAATTAAGTGGCACAACACCACGTGCAAACTTGCAGAGTTTTTGTTCATACGACGATAAAACCTTTTTCTGTTCGGCACTTGCGATAGAAATCTTCCAAATTTTCAAGTCTGGAACCAATTTCTCTGCTTCTACAACTGTAGTAGTTTCGCACTCCTTCAACAATTGCCGCGGCAAGCACCGGCGCGGCGCCCCGCTTCACCTCAAGATCATCGAACTACGTAAAAGAAATGTCGATACGATACTGGGGTCAACTTCAGGAGAGACGAAGGACTTTGGACTGGTACTTGAGAGCAGAAGGATAAGCTTTCCAATAGGGGCAAAAGTCATGGAAACTGCAACCCTAAATGAATGAGATGGGCCAAGAAGTGGGCACACGGATTATACCCATTAGTGAAGGACCACCTGGACTTAAAAATCGCACCAACCTTCCGGACGTGGCAATCCATCAGCGACCACAGCTACCTGGAGGAATCCGGCCGGCCAAAGCCTTATATGACTCCACAAACAGCAAAGAATAGCAGACAAGTACGTAATGACGAATGCCTCCGCTTCGTCAATGGTAGGTCTTCCGATTGGTCAACTATTAGAGAGCATCACCTAACTTACATGCAATCTGTCATGTTAAACTTGAGAGCCCCAACTTCCGCATCAAGAACACCAAGGATGTTGACAAAGACGAACGAAGTCCCGACCCCCAACCACCCCGACTGTAAGAACTTACCAAATTGGCAGGCTAACGTACACTTCTCCTGCTAAGAATTTTCCGTACCGGTAGGCAGGGCAAAGTACGGGTGGGAAGTGGAAAAACTGGACACCTAATGGAAGGAACCAGTGACAATGAAGACACTACAAGAAATGGAATAACCTACTCGGCGTGACAATTTTTTGATCATGCTCTGGCATTTCAACAAAATTAGATTATTCTAGAAATATTTTGAACGCTGAAAGCGACAGTGTTTTCTATTTTACGATCCGTCTTTTCTTAGTAATGATGTCGTTTACTAGCCGCAGATCATTGCGGTATCTATCATTGCAACTGTTGACACGTTCCGCTATAATCCCCGATGAGTAAACAAGATTTTCTCTATGGGAAGACGGATCGAAAAATGGGAAAACAGCGACGTTTTCAGCGTGCAAAATACTTCTGGGATAATATAATTTTCTTGAAATGCCAGGGCGTAATCAAAACTCTGTCACGCCGTGCTACTTATGTAAGAAATAAACCAACCTATCCATCACCACACCTAGCATTCTGTTAGAAAAGTACTGCTCATCCGTCTGGTACGATAGACCGAGTCTGAAAACAAGCCCAGGGTCAAACAACGCTTGCAACGTCCTCGGAAGCAGAACTTACCACGATTTTAGCACCGAGGTTGCACAACTTCTTTGCTTCTGCCCCCTGCTTTACCTCAAGATCATCGAAGGATGGACAAGAAATGTCAATACGATACTGGGGTCATCTTCGGGAAAGACGAAGAACTTTGGACAGGTACGTGAAGGCAGAAGGATAAGCTTTCAATGGGGGCAAAAGCCATGGAAACTGCTAGCCTAAATGAATGAGATAGACAAGAAGTGAGTACACGGATTGTACCCATCAGTGAAGGACCACACGCCCTTAAAAATCGTACCAACCTTCCGGATCTCTCAAGCCATCAGCGACCACAGCTACCTGGAGGAATCCGGCCGGCCAAAGCCTTATATGACTCCGCGTACAGCAAAGAATAGCAGACAAGTACGTAATAACGAATGCCTCCGCTTCGTCAATTGATCAACTATTAGAGAGCATCACCTAACTTACATGCAATCTGTCATGTTGAACTTGAGAGCCCCAACTTCTGCATCAAGAACACCAAGGATGTTGACAAAGACCGACCAAGTCCCAACCCCCAACCACCCCGACTGTAAGAACTTACTAAATTGGCGGGCTAACGTACACTTCTCCTGCTAAGAATTTTCCGTACCGGTAGGCAGGGCAAAGTACATGTGGGAAGGGAAAAAACTGAACACCTAATGGAAAGAACCAGTGACAAAGAAGACACTACAAGAAATGGAATAACCTACTCGGCGTGACTATTTTTGGATCATGCTCTGGCATTTCAACAGAAGTAGATTATTCAAGAAATATTTGGAACGTTGAAAACAACGCTATTTTCTATTTTGCGATACGTCTTTTCATAGTAATGATGTCGTTTACTTGCCGCGGATCATTGCGGTATCTATCATTGCAACTGTTGATACGTTCCGCTATAATCCCCGATGAGTAAACGAGACTATTTCTATGGGAAAACGGATCGAAAAATGGGAAAACAGCGACGTTTTCAGCGTGCAAAATACTTCTGGGATGATATAATTTTCTTGAAATGCCAGGGCGTAATCAAAACTCTGTCACGCCGTGCTATTTATGTAAGAAATAAATCAACCTATCCATCACCGCACCTTGCACTCCAGTGCTACTAGCCACTGAGGAGCAGGCGCTTTCCCAGCACCCTAGAGGCATGGGAGTACTAGAAACAAACTCTGAAGATCACATTTCAACCCTACTGTTTCAGCATAAAATAAGATGGAACCATCTGTAATCAAGACTCACCACACTGCACGCAACTTTGACCGACTCCTGGGAAGCAGTTGACTTCCTGCCTCTCTAGTAACATGAGAGTACCGACCGCTTGGGAGCAGATCATTGTTCTTCCACTATTTCAGCATTTTGATAAGACTACTTCACTGTAAATAGGATAAGCTAGTTATATAAGGCTGGGGGCGGGGCTTAAACACTGCACAATGCGAATCTCTCTACGGCGGTAAAACACACTAGAATACACCATTGTCCTTGTGTTCTGCGTGAGACCATCGTTAGGCGAGTTCCAGGCCGAGAGACACATGTAATAGACTATAAGTTACAATCGTCCTGACTCTGGGAGAGGCCACCGTTGGGCAAGTTCTTGGACTGAGAGACACTTGGTAAAACCCCCTGCCTAGAGCGATGAAATATCAATCTAATCGATTCGGTACGGCTAGACATACTGAACGAAAACTCCAAAACACTCCACCAAAGGAGTAGACAGTGCGAAAGCTATAGTACTGCATCGAAAATAGGAGCCCGCTCGAGACTCCTAATTTCTCTGTAGTTTTGTAGCTTTCGCTTTGTTTACTCCCTTGATGGAGATTCTGGAGTTTTCGTTCAGTGAAAGATATTATTCCGAAATCTCTGATGATATCAAGATGGAAGGAAGATGTTTTTCCTTTTGTTACGAATCTAAGTAATTACATGTAATTCTAGATACGGACGCGGACATTTCTCTTAGGAATTTACTTTCCGAGAAGGATAATAATATGTCTCTAAATTAAGCGTTTATCGAACACTCATAGTATAGCAGTAAAGCAGGACAATTCTTGAAGGCTGCATTCTACTTAGTTAAGGCTCTCAAAAGCTCCATGCGCGTTCAATCAGTCAATACGTGAAATTATTGACACGTTCCAACCCTCAAACTCGAGCCTTAAAAAGTATATCGACAGAAACTGAGTTACAAGACTACATTAACCAATAAAGTGCGTCCGGATCAAAATTGATTATTTCTCTCAACTCTTCTAGACGTGACCAAATATCTCAGATTCGTAGTCCTCTCCCCATGTTGGTATGGGAGTTCAATCTAACCTAAGCACACCAGGCAGAGTATCGATTATTGCTCTCGCGGTGAAAGCGAGACACGAGTTCTTTAGCTTGCTATTTAACGTAGTCTACGAGATTCTATCGTCGTATTTCTTCTTCCTTCTTTCAAATAATTGATCGTTGAATTTTTGACAAGAAATATCTCAAATACGATGATGATAAAAAGAAACGATTCTCATCACCTTTCTAGGAATACTTGAAACTTCGTGATAATCAACTTTAATAATGGTGAACAAGCTGGCATAGATACGATCGTTATCGTGAATATTCGAAAAATTCAACAGTCTCACGAACTTTCTAACATTTCCAGCATACCTGAACGCTAAACGAATTTATATTAAAAAAAAAATACGCTAAATCGAAAGAAAAAAACGAAGAATGTTAATGCTTAAAAAATATTCCCATTTTTTTCCATATCAAAATTTAATATTCGCGGTATTCGCGGATACCGGTACTCCTTTGCATTCCGTTCGATGCGATCTCAATATCAAACGACTTGGCAGATTTTTGAGCTCTTCGCATTTCATTCACAAAAATATTGTGTATAGAAATCGGACGGCCTATAGCGAACGTCCGCGAACGAATCGAGCCGGGCCACTAATTTATTAATTCCCGACCCGAATACGTGAAATATCTTTAGCCGTCGAAGGCTTCATTCTGCGTTAGAAAGAGGATTTTGAAAAATGAACAGATCGTGAGGATTTCGACGCGCGTAATTAATATCGTCGTCGTCATCATTACCTTCTCGTTATCTGGTTAATTTATCGGGGCGAGATTGTTTCGATGTCTGCCCGATGCCCTCGATCATACCGAATGATTAGCGTTTAATGTACGAGATCGTAAATTCGTTCGAAATGCTGCTCGTACGTATAATATATAACTTAATGTGTGCACGAACCAGAATAATTTCGGTCACAATGACAAATTACCTTTGACGAGTACGAATTTCGCGTGCGTATACTCTCCGTGCCCTAACGTTGAAAATAATTACTCGCGGGTGGTCCGGGCAGTATTTACGAGGCTGAAGGCGAAGCAACAGAGCTACTACAACAGCATCAACACTCGTCTGCGAATGAGGGAGGGAGGAAAATGTCTAGGACGCTGTCATTTACTCCAGCAAAGCTCTACACTCCCGACTGTGTAGTTTCTTTTCCATCTTCTTTGCAATGATGTCTTCTTAAAAAGTTGAAAATGACAAAGCGACAAGACGACAGTGCTCATTAAAGCAGTGACATCGAGGTGACGGAGCTTTTATGAATTCTAATAATAACAAAACGCGCTATACGGTCTCTTACAGCCGACTTGAACATGTGACAGAATTGCCGTCTCGAATCGTGTAAGAAACGAACGTCTGTCACAAACAGCCAACAGTCTCGTCTTGTACGCGAGGATTCTCATTATTTGCGACAACTTGTTTCATTATTATCAGTTCCGCTCACTCGCGAACACTCGTCGTACACGTTTTTGATTAATCCTGGATCTAACATGAGTTTCTCAGCTTGCACGATGATGGTAAACACGAACTTCTTAGCGGTCGTCGTGTTCGTTGAAGTTTTGGAAAGCTGCGAGACAGTTGAAAAGTGGTCGAGATGTGTGCCAGCGCACGCTCGACAATTAATTTACATTGTCCAGCCTATAACTTGCTTACATCGTAAAGTGTGAAAGTGATAAAAAATTATGTATTCCAGAAAAATTGTGGTCGTGATGAATAAAATTAAATATCGGAAAGAGATTAGTTAATGGAATATTCCGCTCCATGTGAAAATACATCATGACGACAATCCGAGTAATGAGTTTAGAAAACTTGTGTAAGGGCAATATGATTTTTGAATTCGTTGCTATGTCGATGGTTGGTGCACAGCTACGTATTCCGAGTCAAAGGTTAGACCTTGGCGTTGAGACTTAGATCCGCTGACACGCGCGGCCTGATTGAGGAAATCCAAACAAATTGGTGGGTGTCTGCCTCGGCCGTTCGGAATTCTGACGAAAAGGTCAAAGAATTGGAATCGATTGTGGCTTCAAGCAAAGAGAAGTCTATGGATTATGCCGAGGAGAAAGATGTACGTCTCCCTCTTTCGACTTTTGTTATCTCTCCCATAGTCTGTTTCCAATCCTTGTTGTTTCTTTTATGTTCACAAGTGCACGAATAGGTTGGGATCAGAGTCCTGAATATTCCCTTGAGTGGAGCGGGTAGTCTGGAGGCTACGCGATTTCTATCCCGAAAAATTTCTCTCGTTATTTTTCAATAGGAAATGGTGTCATAGTTCGTTCTAAAGGATCGGTAAGCCGGATCCTTCGAAAGGAACAATGATCGAAAAGGAGGTGTTTTCGGCGACGACTACCGATAGCCGTCGCCGAAGATACCTCCTTCTTTATCATAGCTCCTCTCGAACGATCCTGCTCACCGATAGTCGTTTACCAAGAATACCACAAATTTCTCTCATTCTCTATTGCTCAACCATTTCATGCCCTCATATAAAATCAATTTCTTTTCTTTACCACCCTTTCATTTTGTAATTTTTTCGAGCATATTTTTGTGCAGACAAAGAGAAAAGGTGCAAAAACGTGGAAAAATTTCTGTACAAGTGGGAGGACATGAGAACTGGTCTCTTGAGAAAATGTAGGGCATGAAAAAATTATCGGATTTTAAGTTTCACGGCAAGATGAGAGGGACTAAAATAGACAATACGGTTGAAAATTTCTATCTCGAAAAATTTCACTGATGAATCCTTCAGAATTTTAAAACTTTTCTCGTATTTTTTCAATAGGAAATGATATCATAGTTCCTTTCGGTGAACAGAATCCTTCGAGGGGAGGAATGATCGAGAAGGAGGTATCTCCGGCGACGACTATCGATAGTAGTCGTGGAAGATACCTCCTTCTCGATCCTAGCTCCTCTCGAAGAACCAAGCTTACCGAGAGTCGTTATCGAGAATACCTCGCCCATCTCGAAGATCGCAACTTCTAATGGTGAGTATTTATAGTAGATTACGCACCTGTCGCGTATACTATTTTAATGGTAGATGCATGGAAATTCGATCGGCAATGTGGTAGTACTGTCATGGTGTACTGGTAGTACTAGCAGGCTATTGTTTGATTGTTCACGACCACGTTGAAGTTGTCATCTTCGTATAGCTGCAGCGGCCGAGCGGTTAGAGTCACGGCTTCCGAACCAAAAGACCCGAGTTCGAATCCCAGCGGGGATGCACGAACGAGAGCGGAGACAGATGGTGGAGCGCAAGAATCCGCAAGGGGAAGGAAGGAGTGTGTAGAGAAGAAGGAGAGAGAGAGAGAGAGAGAGAGAGAGAGAGAGAGAAAACGTGGGAGGCAAGTACTTTCCGCCTACGTTTTTGTAAAAACACAGGTGGAAAGTACTTACCTCCCGCATTTTCAACACCTAATCCAACCTCGCCGTAAAAGCGCTCCTTTCCCGGTAGAAAACAGCGGCGGTATAGTCGTTTTTCCGTGCATCTACCATTAAAATGATATTACAGTGTACTCTCGATCGATCATTCCGTGACGAAATTTCTCTCATTTTCTGTTCATCGTCTTTTTTCAAGAAGAAATGATACCCTAGCTCCTTCCGAAAGATCTGACTCACCGATAGTCGTCTCCAAAGATACCTCCTTCGCGATCATAGTTCCTCTCGAAGAATCCAGCCTACCAATGGTTGTCGCCAAGGATAACTCGCTTGTCTCGAAAATCGCAACTTCCAAGGGTGAGTATTTGCATGATATTACTGCGTACTCTCGACCGATCATTCCGTGAAAAATTTCTCTCATTCTCTATTGCTGAATCATTTCCTGCCCTCATATAAAGTCAATTTCTTTTCTTCATCACCCTTTCATTTTGTATACGATCTTCAAGACGGTGAGGTATCCTCAGCGACAACTATTGGTGAGCCGGATCCTTCGAGAGGAACAATGATTGGGAAGGAGGTATCTTCTATCTACAACCATCGGTGAGCCGGGTCCTTCAGAAGGAGCTCGCCACATTTTCATTGCCGTTTGAGAACAGGGTTGAAGTCTTTATGCAAGCGGCCCAGAGAAACGCTCAAGACAAATAAACAAAACCGAAACAAAGGTGTTCCAGTAATACCGTTTGCTGAAGATATAAAAAGTCAGTCTATATATTATTGTCTTTTGATATGGTTTCATGTCTTTCCTGGACTTTCCTGACTCCTTACCCTTAATTCCAAACTTTGCAAGTTCACTCCCCCCCCCGCCCCCACGAAAATTGTCCCTTCTCTTCCTTTATAACAGTGTTTCTCAACCTTTCTTATATCGCGGCACATTTTTCTATGAGATGATATTACTGCAGCACAGCATTTCCAGAACTCCACATTGTATATCGAAAATTTTTGTATGTTTTGACATTTTCATGTCTCTACAGATTTCCTCGTCCTAATTTCATAATTTCAGAATTTGTAGCCTACAAGATGGCTATATGAGGCCTCATCCTTCTTTCTCTGTACTACGGTCACAAGAAACAAGAGCTTTGATCTTCCACCGGGACTCAAAAAAATTTTTCCACCAATATACGCAAAAAAGTCTGGATGCTTCCCGTATTTACTGGAAACCCTCCGGTCTCTTCTAATTCCCAAATTTATGAAAAAACATAAAATATAATCTGTATTTCTGGCCAAGTCAGAGGAAGTTCTTGATTTTTATGACAGTGACTGCAGGTTTGGACTCAAGTTTAAGTAATTATAACTGGAACTGACATCATTCAAACATTGGAACGCATTGGTCAGATAGGGCTTATGATTACTTTTCCAAGTAATTTCATCAATAAAATATTCAATTTAAATTTTAAAGATTAAAATTATCAATTTATTAAAAAATTTTTAAAAAATGAATTTAATAAAATTAATGAATTAATATAAAAGAAAATTAATAGTTAAAATTTTGATTTTAATTCAAATTAAAATAATTATAATTAAATAAATTATGAATTCAATTTATAATAATTTAATTAAATAGAAAATACACAAATAATTAATTTTATTTTAATTTGTATTTTTTGTATAATTCAAATAAATATTTTAATTTATTTTTTAATAAAATATTTTATTCAATTTTATTTAAATTGTTTTTTTTTATATCATTAATAAATCTAATTATTTCATTATCTTCAAGTATTGCTTTTATAATTCTTATATTATAAAGAATATCAATTTTTAAATTTGAAATTTAATTTTTAAATTCTTTTGAAAAGTTTGATTTTTAAATTTATTATGAGTTTGATAGCGATCAGCTTCATTTTCAATTTCTATTTTTAATCAATTTCGAATATTAATTATTATTAAAAATTTAATTTATTCAATGTATTTAATATTTTATTTTTTAAATATGAAATTATTTTTAAATTATATATTATGAATGGAATTTTTTATTTCATAATTTATTGTTGATAAATTATTTCGAAATAAAATAAAATCAGAGAAAATAATATATCGTCAGGGCATTCTATATATAATTCATTCATGAACATTACCATCAATAAATATTTAAATAGATTGTATCCCCAATCAATTGAATAGAATTACAGATTGAACTATTTAAATTCTTTTAATATAATTCTAATAATTCAACATCGAGGTAACAAATTAAAAATTTTTATTGAATCATTCTATTATCCCTAAAGATATTAATATATGACCCCGTCTACAGCAACCTGGCTTAGTGTTGAATTACAATCAGGAGAAAAGGAATCTTCCTGTCCCTGTAAAAGATCCTTTTCTCCCTATCGATATTCAACACTAAGCCGTATTTCTGTGGACGGGGTCACATATTGTAATTATTTAAATCTATTCTCTTGATTAAATTAATAAATTTTAATTTGTACTAAGAATCAAAATTATTATTATTGTATACAATTTTTTAATTAGAAATTGGATATATTTATTTATGTTAATAAAATGTTTTCAATTTATTTAGTTGAAGTAATAACATTAATTCGTCAAGTTATTAAAAAAAAAATGACAATTCTTTTTTAGTTCATGTTGATTTATGTTTTTGATAAAACTTTTGCGGCACACCTGAGGCGGGCTTGCGGCATAATGATGTGCCGCGGCACACCGGTTGAGAAACACTGGTTTATAATAACTATGACGTCATCAGCTGATGCCGTCATCAACCACGTCTCCGAGTCTGATTTTGAATCAGCGAGTTCAACCTACCTCCCCTCATCCTTGTAATCTATTAGTGGTGCAGTATAGGCTTTTACACTGCTATGTATTAGGTTCATGTTGGGCGTGGTTTGATAGAACAATAGGCCTAGTGTGGTCCAGTATAGTGGGAACACCAATTCTAAAATCTGCAAGTATCATGTAATCAGCCGTGACTCGGAGGCCTGGCATAGGGAGACTCTAGCAGTATAACTATTTGGCTTAGTATGAAGGAGACTGTTTGGAGGCTTACAAGCGGAGTGGGTCATCTCGAGAATAGAAGAAAATAAGGAAGATAGAGATTATGAATGCTGATGACGTCATATTTACAGAATTCAATCTAGCTGTCAATGAAGGATAAAGATATTGAATTGCTGTAGAGAGTAAAGAACTGATTGATCACCCAGTATACATCGAAATACATTGCCCAAGGATAATCCAAAATTTGAAAAACTCAGGATTATACGTGCAAGGAGAATGGATACAAGGAACAGAAAGGCTTTACCCGTTTTGAAAACTTTAATGTAATTAGCTCAACGTTTCGACCACTTTGTGGTCTTCTTCAGGCTAGTCCCAGAGAAGACCCCAAAATGGTCGAAATATTGATTTAATCGCATTAAAGTTTTCAGTGTTGGTAAAGCCTTTCTGTTCTTTGCACAAGAAGTTGAAAAACTCAGGATTATACGTGCAAGGAGAATGGATACAAGGAACAGAAAGGCTTTACCCGTTTTGAAAACTTTAATGTAATTAGCTGAACGTCTCGAACACTTTGTGGTCTTCTTCAGGACAGTCATGAAGAAGACCACAAAGTGTTCGATATGATGAGCCAATTACAATAAAGTTTTCAGTGCGGTAAAGCTTTTCTGTTCTTTGCACAAGAAGTTAGGCGATCCATAGATTTGTAACAACTCCAACATACTCAGGTCAGTCATTCTATTTGAGGTAAGATAGACAAACGCGCGAACTTATTTATCCAGCAATACATTACAGCCTGGTAGCCAAGGTGAGCATTTAAACGCATGTTTCCTCCTGTACCCCCTCCTCGTTTCTGAAGGTCTTTCTAAAAGCAGTAGGGTGCATTGAGGTAGGTGAGAGACATCCAAAAGAACTTGGTAACTTCTTTCCACCAGGCACAGTCGATACAGAATGATGACTGAAATGACTGAGCGGATCAATCACCGTACTCGATACCTCCTTTTAATAGCAGATTGGTGGCCAGGCCTGCCTATCGATAATTCCCTTGAGGTGAAGACATCCATTCATCCCTCCAGCAATCCATTATCAACCTGACAACCAAATAATGTTTTCTTACTAAGTGAACGTATTAATCTCCCAATATATCAACATCAGCAAGGAGCCATCAATCAAAAACCGTTATGTGCTTACAGTGACTGTGGCTTGGGGGCACACGAAGGTAATATAGCGTTTATTGCTGGACACAAGTATCCAAGAAGATGAGAAGCATTCCAATGGCCACATTCTTGTCTCATTGTTCAAGACTAGACAGTTACTATCACTTTTTCTGAAAGATAAAATTCGTTAGCCTCCAAATCAAGTCTTCTGGGCGCTTCACAGATTAATTAAGGTTGCGACCTAAAACAACGTATAAAAAACCCGAGAGGAAACCAAATTTTTCTCGTACTAGGCTCTAAGAGTATAGAATAAGAAAGATGAACTCTAATTTTTCACGTTTCTCATTGATTTGGCAGATACGTCGCTTTATTTAGATCGGATAAGCACTCCAAATTTATAGTCATCAACTTCATCGCGCCAGCTTTGAGACAGCGAAAAGTTTACGACCAGGTGTTTTATATCGCTCTATCGACAACGAAAAGATCGAATGATGTCGCAATAAATTATTGTACGCTATCTATATCCGGACACCGATCACGTAATTCAAGTTTGCCGAAAAAGAGTTTCTCGTAACACGCGGGAAGAAGGAATATTTATTAGCACGAAATGTCGGAATTACCGCACGCACAGCGCCTTATAAGCGCCCATTATAACGCATAAAAAATGAAGTAAAGAGCCCACACGCGCGATCCACCTCTCCGTATATTGTTTTTCTAATCGCCTTCGCTTTTTACAAGGTCGACTGAATGCCTGTACAAAAAATATCGCCTCTCTCGACCATTCGATAAATTAGCGAATGGGTAATTACTAAAATTGTACTCGAGAATGAGTATGGTGTACGAGTTTACAACAAGAAAAAGAAACCAAATGAGCTGTTCTTTTCTCAGAAGTGTCAAAACGGTGGTGCGAAAAGGAAACGAGAGAGGCACTTAATTGCTTTGACAGATTCGATACGAGATTAGTGAATATATATCTTGAAGGATGAAAATAGCCACCAGTGGGTAACTCGGTTAATTAACTGTCACTGTCTGTACTGGTCGTGTATTTTATTACAAGGACGGAGAGGGTGGACCTCCTTCTCGCGCGCGGTACTCGAAGTCGCACTTCAAAGGTTCGATAGGCTTTTACCTATATTATCCTCAAGGAGGAAAAAATATTAAGCTTGATGAATGGCGAAGCAATACGGAAGCGAAAGCTGTTTTTTAATTTATATCGCATCCGTCGAGTAGGAAGTTTGATTAAATTTTCGCGGCGAAACGTCTTTTGTAATTACGCGACTCAATACGAGAGAATGAAATGATACCGGAGTTAGCTCGAATAAAATGTAAGCCGGGAAGACACCCAGCGCAGTACTTCGAGTCGAAATTGAATAACAATGATGTATATACCGTATAATATACGAAAAGCTCGGCTTATGTTGAGCTTGTCACGACCCGTCACGTAAACTAAACGTCATTAATTTTCAATTTGTTTGCGGTTTGACGTCTCGACGTTCTTGTGAAACGATATTAGCTCGAATAAGCGCGATTATCTTCGCATTTTTTACGTTTTAGGTCTCATTTCTATTTGCGCGATATCTATAAAAATATCTTACAGGGTATATTTGCGCTTTTGGATGGTCTCTTCGAGGTTGATACGTGATGTCATAGTTAGAAGAGAAAGACAAAGGAAACACAGACACAAGTAACAGGTAGTCTCTATTCGAAATCACAATGCAATACAGGTCACAAATATAGAAGTTTGGTATTTGGCGAGAATTCGAAGCTGGAAAAAAGGGGGGGAGGAGTCAAAACGAATGAAATTACAATTAGAAAGGGTCAGAACGGATCGAAGGAACGTCCAGTCTGGCCAACATATTTGGCGGCGCAGACTCCGTACGTGAGCTTGTGGATACCGGACTGGAAATGGTTTGGGATACGATCCTTGAGTTTGGATAAAGAGCCAACTGAAGATAGGAGATAGAATCCCACCTTAAAATTGAAACGCTCTATTTCCTTAGCCAGTAACATTGAAAGACGCCCTATAAACGGTAGACGAAGCCAGGATGGTGGAGGGAGGAGGTGCTTGAGGGCCGGAAGGCAAGAGGATAGTGCGAAGTGATTTCCGCCGCAGCAGTAACTTGACGTCAACTTTCAAAAGATTAAGGACGGCAATGCGCTGGATGACGAGGGTTTCCCTTTTTATTGCGGCAGAATCCATAGGTAGTTTCTGCATACGGCACACGGCAGCATGGATGACAGTCATCTTGTGACAACGCGGTTGTAAGGAGGATCCATGTATTGAAACGGCGTTAAAGGTCGGTTTGCGATAGACCTCGAATCTTGGAGTGAGGAATGAATCCTGCTCAACCATGTGGAAAAGATTTTTGTTTGTACATAATTTTATACTATACTACGGTCACATATAAATTTTTTAAATATAATATTTGTCTTACTATTCTCGCACTTCAGGCGTGGATCCACGGGGGGGGGGGGATGGAGAAAATTCCCCCCCCCAAAAAAAAAAAAAAAAAAAAAAATCCCCCAAAAAACCAAAAAAACAACAAAAAATCTATAGTATCGAAGAAAATGTAAAGAAAAAAAAAAGAAGGTCCTTTAAACTTCTTTTGGATTGTTTCCCCTCCCAAAGTGATCGTCTGGATCCGCGCCTGCACTTTGTTGTACATTTCTTCTATCTTTGAAGAGGCGTGGCAACTTCTACTGATTCTTACCTAGAGTCGCGTTTGCGAACATTATATGTTCAACCTAATAGTTCATCTCCGCTCTCTACAAATTAACAAAAGCCTGTAAGAAGTCACCCTACCTACACCCTATACTTGACATCAGCTCTGTCGTCCTAAAATACTCCACGGATAACAACGAACAAAGTTAAAGAAGAGGAGGAGAAGAAACCCCCGTTTGAGAAGCCAGAGTCATGAAGCACTGCTGGTGAGCTCTTAATGAGCTCCCAGTAGTGGCTAAAAACTTTGTTACAGGAATACATAGGCGCAAGTGCATGGTACAGGACTACCCGACTGCTTAGCGCTTCCTTGGTCAGTAGGGTAGGCCCCTAATTGACGGGCATTGCACGCTGCACGTGGACCTCAACCAGAAAATGGAACCAGCTCTTCGGTTTTAAAGGTGTTCCGAAATAGTCCCATATTAAGTATGAGACAGCTGTATGACTCTTTTTCAAACCATGTTACTGATTATTCGTTCAATGTACATTTTTTTTTTCTTCTGATATTTCTAGCAGTTGGAAATTGCGCGATTGTATGTTTTGGTTTGTATACGTGTTTTACAGCCAATTCCACTTTGACCTATATTGTTTCCTTTATAGTGCAGTAAATTTACCTTCTGTGTTATTATAATTTTTTCGCCTTGCCTACGTATTTCAGCTAGACCTAAAATGCTTATATCAGATTTCATGAAGGCTTCCTCTAGTTCAGTTGGGTTTTCGGGGCTTTTGAGCGTTCCAACTTAGTTCCCTTCCTGTTTGATTTTTGTGTTATGTTTTTGTGGGAAGGAGAAGATAAATAAAATGAACGCATACCGAAAACCTGGACTAAGTACTGGTCACTAAAAGAGATCTTCAAAGACCCGTTTAAAAATGAACCTAAAAGTGAAATTTTTAATATGTGCATAGTTCCAACTTTAACATAATATGGTTGTCAAACAAGGACCCTCACCTCAAAAATTACCAATAAACTCCTTGGAAAGCCGACGCAAACTCGTAATGTTGACCCATTTGCATGATATACTCCATGGGAACAAGGATTCTGCATTGCTCCGGGAGATTGGCTTGCGAGTGCTACGGCCAAATGCAAAACTTGTGGAGACTTTTTATGTAAATAGTCGACACAAAGGGCCCTTAAGGTATTCGTATCTGACAAGAGCTTGCACGATTTAGAGAAAAAGGCGCAGGAGGTTGAATTAGATATCCTCTCCCAAGCAGACAATGATTTTCGATTGGCATGCCGGGACATTCTATTTTTGTGAAAGAATACAGTCATACATTTGTGGTTGCGCTTCTGTGGCACCGGACCTCGATTGGCGTTAGGTCTTTGAGACGACTGGTCATGCTTGTGTGTATGTGTGCGCGCGGCTACTTTCCTCTTCATTTTATTTTGTTTTTATTTTATTTTATTTTATTTATCATTATTTTTTTTCCTCGTAATTAGAGGCAAATTATGACTCACGGATCGATCTCTTGTAAGGGTGGTGTTGGCGGTAATCGGCCCACAGGCTGTTGTCGGAACCACCCCGAAAAATAAACTACCTTTATAAATAAATAAAAGTTACAACGCTCAATATTAAAAGTAAGGAAAAAGGATCGTATAAAAAAATCAATCCTAAAACCGAAACTAACAAACAGCTTTTTATTCTCCGCCCGTTGATGGCTTCTTAGCCGAAAGTGCTTGCGGTACTCTGTTTGTTTTATTTCTGCGGCTTTTTGCAATTTCCCTACGTACATTTACTCTTTGCAGTATTTGTCGGTTTTTTCGTCCATTTACTCATTGTGGTATTTGTCGTTCTCAATATGTCGGGCCGTAACTTGCAGGAACGAATCGATTCAAACAATATAGACTTGATACTATATGTAAGAAAATAGAAATGGAAATGGGCAGGGCATGTGGCTAGACTAAAAGATGACAGGTGGACATGAAGCTAACATTCTGGTTTCTCTCACAATACAAGAGAAGTAGGGGTCGACAACCAGCAAGATGGGGAGACGATATAAAGAAATTCTTGGGTGGAGCTAACTTCGGAAGGGTGGCCACAGACCGAAGGGAATGGGAAAGGCTGCGGGAAACTTCTACTCTCTTTTGGCCGAGGATATTGAGAAATGATTAATTCACAATGTACAATAATATTATCCTCAATAAAAGAAGGTCTAACAATCGACTCCAATAAAAATTCTAAAATTCTAGTCAGATGCTCCAAAGTTGTAGATAATCGGCCACAACCCTGCCCTTGCAATGGCGTCAGGGCGATCCAAGCGCAGTATTTAAACGGTAAGGCATCGATGTTCGATACATCTGAGTTTATTTGGTAAGCCTACAGTGCCTCAGGCTAAAACTCTTATTTCATATTTAACGACCAGAGCTTTCAGTTTCGAGCTTCTAGATCGTAGTTTATTCTAAAATAAACACACCCAATGACCTCTCCCATCACTCCATTTCAGTTGTTGAAGCGGTTTGGGTTCGGCCACATTTGGTGAGGAGTGGTGGCCGGTACTTCGGCTTGCTCTACAGTCATGTCTTGACTCATTGGTAGTCATTGTACTCTTTATACGTTGTCCCACTCTACCGTCAACGTGTTTGCAGTCCAAGCATTTGTCTTCAACTCGTTCGGCCTCCGTGGATTTCCTCGTACTCTTACGTCAGGGTTGAAAGGGAACCCTGGAAGCTCGGTCTCACTCCACATTTTGTTAATTTCAAGATGTATTCTGATTACGGGCCAACATCAAAGAGTGTGACACGATGTATTACAAGGAAATGGTTACGCTGTGAATTAAATAGATGGCATGGTAAGCTAAATGTATCTAACCGTTTCTTCTTTTTTCCTCGGTTTTGAAGATTTTAGTTATTTTGTTATTCCTTTTTTCATTTGTTTGACCGTTTTCTTTGTAGTATTTTGTGTTTTGGCCCGTGATTTGAATTTTGTTTTGGTTTTTTACCATTTATGATATTTTTATTTATACTTTTCCTCCTATATTATTTTAATTTGTATTTCACTAGTATTACTTTCTGTATTGTTATTGTTTCGTTCACCTTGGTTTTTCCCTCCAATTTTTTGTTCTTTTTCCGTTTCCGAGCTGATTCACGTTTTAGTATTTGCATGTTTTAGTCAGTTTCGTTTTATCTCGCTTGAGAATGGTTAGCTCCGAAAGCGCGCTCGCTCTTGTAATTTAAATACGGTGTTTGCAATTTTATCTAATAAAACTTCAATGTTACATATCGATTCAAGTTATGGTAAACTAAAATGGTCGAAGTACCCAACGACTATTAATCATTTGGAGATAAGGGTAAAGCAACATCAACCAATGTCACGAAGAGAAGTGATAGCGATTAAGAATTTGTATAAAGGAAAGGTAGAAAAATGACGAGTGGAAGTGCTGAAAGTAGAAACCGAAAATCAGGAGCAGGGCCGGACTAAGGAGTTTTCTTGTATGGGTCCTGATCTTATGTCGGCCTTAGGCCTGTTACTGATTCTGCTCAAACACGAGGTCCTACCATAAGAGAGTGATCCTTCCTCGTCTCCAGATTGACCACATCCACCTGACCCATTCTCAGCACCACCTGACACTCCGCATTCCTCATTCCTGCAATTATTGTCATTCAGCCCTTGTTTTTTGTTTTTTATTTTTGTTTTTTTGTTTTTTTTTGTGTTTTTCGTCTATAATTTCTCTGTATGGTTGGATGTAATAAAAAAAAAAAAAGAGATATATACGCTTAAACTCTTCATCATCTTGTAAGAAAGAGCATTTTATCGTTTCTTTAGTAATTGATGTACAATGTTGTACACGAGAACAACTTCCAAATCAATTTAGGACTTAAGCAGAAAACATTATCGCGGTACTTTGTAAGAAGTTATTTATTACCTAACAAGAAAGTAAACGCGAAAACGACGTCCTCGTAATTAGGTCGAATCTAGAAACATTAATAGCGCTCGTTATTCTCTGTTTTCTCCTCCCTCGCCCTCATTTTGACACATTCTTCGAGATTTGTTTATACTTCGCACGAATTCCAAAATGACGGTCGGATATACTTTTATATACATGCAATAATTTTCAGTGACCAGTGTACGAGTAATTGAAAAAACATTAATAGATTAACCAGAGAGGGACCACCGTCGAAGCGTGTAATTATCAAATTTGGTACTTACGTAAACGAAAACGAGAAATTAAAAGGCGAACACGAAAAACTACTTACTCCCTAGAATAAGTTTAAATTAAATTATAGGAGCGCCTATGGGCAGTGTATTAAGACGTTATTGAATTTTTTTTTTTTTTTTTTTCATCTTGTTACACCGTATGATGACGAAGATAATTTACCGTCGTTTAATTTAAAATAATTGATGACTGACGAAGTTTGCGGAGAAATTGAAGAATTAAATTCACTACAGTCTTAAATGAAGACGGATTTATTTCCCAGTCCATTCTACCCTCTGCTCGTTTCTTAGCGACCGGGGCTCTTG